>CAMAPE010000060.1:12977500-14452500 GCA_945859875.1 Cuscuta europaea | reverse complement strand
CGAAAAAAGTCTCATTCTTGGTCATGCATGTCGGTGCGGTGGTTGAAGACTCAGGTGATGCCTCCAGTTGGCCCGACTTCATCCCTGATTCTGAAGATGATCTGACAACAATAAGGGTTGAAGGCAAAGGAGGAGAAGGAGTGTGGACTTATGCTGGACAGATGTTGAAGACTATTTATTGTGAATCAAGTTTGTCTGTCTTGTCTGTAATAAGTTAGATGTTTGCTATTTCTATTCTGTACTGATTAAATATATCTGTTAGAATAGTATACAATATGGGCCAAGTGTTAGGCCCATACTCAGGCAAGAAGCCTTTGTACGCATACCTGAGCCTCGCCTATAAAAGAGGGAGGAGGACTCAGGTTTGCGGTTAACTTTCGTATCTGCTCAAAATAGCCTTAGCGCTTATCATTCGTGTACGAAAGATTCACGGTATATCAGAGAAGGTTTACACTTGATCTTTCTGTGTTCATCTTTGTTGTTAATCTTTCATCTATATGCCATATTATACTGTTGGTATAGAAAACAGGGACTAACAAATGGTATCAGAGCCGATCGAGAGCTGATCAGAAGAACTATCTGCTAAAGACTCTGTTTTTTGTAGAATAGCGAGTTTATCATCTGTAATCTTATTTCTGCACCAAATACTGTAAAAGTTATACTGTTAGAATCGCGTTTCAAAGACGATCAAGCAGTATATCTTCCTTTTTCGTTTCTGCATTTTTTCTTCAGAAGTAAACTCGCACCCATGAACTCGCACCCCTCGTTTCTCTAAGCTCTGTGCAGCTTTTTGACCTGAAACTTGGGTAAAAGGATCTCTACTACAAGGGCTACAACCTACCATTATTGTTTTTCTGAAAATCTGAAGTTTCATTTTTTCAGGAATTCGCAGCCTAAGGTGTTATTGCATAAACTCGCAGCCTGTAAACTCGAGTTGAGAAACTCGCAGCCTGCAAACTCGAGCTCAAGAACTCGCAGCCTACAACTCGCGGTCAACAACTCGCAGTCTACAAACTCGCAGCCTGCAAACTCGCAGTCTGACCACGAGTTTTGACCCTGCAAGTTTACACCTCGAGTTCTTAGAAACTCGAACTCTTGACCTCGAGTTCATAAACTCGAACTCTCATCTCGAGTTCCCCAGACCTCGAGTTTAGGCTTTGAACACTCAGGAACTCGAGTTCTTGACTTAGTAAATTTTCTGATCTTATTTCTCGAACGGTCAGTTTTCTACAGCAACAGGAATGGCTTCTGAATCCAATGCGCAAGGAAACAGCAGTACTCCTCCATCTCTGAGGAAAGGGAGTACCAAATGTGGAGAACTCGTTTCTTGAATTTCCTAGAACACAAAGAAAACTCCGACGCAATGCTGGAATCACTTCTGGAAGGACCAGCTGTACTAATGATTGACGTAGGAGGGGACTCAACTAATAATCCACCCATTCCTCCGGAAACAAGACGAAAGAGGCCTTCTGAATACACTGAAGCAGACAAGCTAAGGCTGAGAGGAGACCTCATGGCCAAAACATACCTTCTCCAAGCCATCCCAAATGAAGTGTACGTGATGATTGACAGTATGCAAACTGCAAAAGAAATGTGGGACGAGATTGAAAAATTACTCCAAGGCACGAGCATAAGCCTAAAAACCAAGAAATCTGCTATTTTTGATGGCTTATGACTCGTTCAAAGATGCTCCTGGAGAACCTCTTCACGAGACTCATGCCAGGCTTGTGAAGCTGATGAATGAAATGAGGAAAATCAAAATATTCAGAACCAACTTGGAACTGAATACTAGATTTGTGTCTAGTCTGCACCCATCTTGGAGTAAAACAGTAAAGGACTTGAGACAACGCATTGACATGGATGAAATTGATCTCTTCACATTGAATGAGCTGCTAAAGGAGTTCGTCAATGACGTTGTATGCACTGAGGAACAATCAAACCCAAATCCTCTAGCTCTGCTAATGGAAGCTCAGCCCAAAAGAACGGCGAAACCTCTGCAGAAGAAGAAGAAGAAAGTAGTGGAGGTTGAATCTGATGAAGATGAGAGTGATGAAGAAGGAACTGATCTTGAAGCTGAGCTTGCAGATCTCCAGAAGAAGATGGCATTGCTGGCCAAGAAGTTTGCCAAGAGGAACAGCTCTTCAAATAAGCTGCGAACCTCTTCTTCCAACTACAAACAAAAGAACCAGGACCAAAGCTCAGCCAGGAAAGCTACATCAACTGCTAATGCCCCTGTGTGCTATAACTGCGGGAAGCCTGGACATATCAGCAAAGACTGTCGGCTCCCAAAGAAGAGAGATGCAAACTTCTACAAACAAAAGATTCTAATGAATAAACAAAAGCTCTTCTTAGCACAACAGGAGGAAGCAGAAGCCTCTGGCAAACGTGCTGAGCTGGTCCAGTGGGCGGAAGATGATTCTGAAGAAGAAGAAGAAGAGGAAGAGAACTTCGCTTTGATGGCAAGGCTGGAGGATGAAGAAGAGAAAAAGGGTGATGCTGCGATCCCCGGAAGTGAATGTTCTACAAGCACTGTAAGTACCTCTAATCACTCTCACATTATACAAACTCAGTCCTTACACAATAAGGACCACCTCATTAAAGAACTGCAGGAGAGATTAGACAATAATTACAGGGTACTGAAACAGAACCTTGACAAAAAATCTTCCTTAAGCGTTCAACTTGAAAATGCCAAAGATCAAATCAAAAGGGTGTCCTCAGACTTTGAGAGCTTTGAACTTAAAATAGCTGAACTGACTAAGAAACTGCAAGACAGTGAAGTTGAGAAAAACACAGCTAAAGCTGACTGTGAATTTTTAAGAAATAAAAGAAGCAGCCTTTTAAGCAAAGTGAAGGAACTTGAGGATGTATGTGTCAGAAGAGGTCAAACCGAACACACAGTTTTTCTAAATCGTATAAGCGACGTTCAGCATTACAACCCAAAAGCTGGTCTTGGACTGCCGAACCCGCGTCATTTAAAGAAAGTTGACTGCCGCCAGTTGTATGATGCAACTTACTTAACTCTAGACATTGATAAGAAAATGAAATTTGGGAGTGAAGAAGAAACCACTAAAGAAGAAGAAGAGAAAAGGAGTAATCCTAAAATTGAAACCTCTCTTGACTATACTCTTCTGGTTGAGAAAGCTCTTTCTAAAGAAAAGGTAATCTACAACGAGGAGGGGTTTGACATTTTTAATGTCCCAAAAGGGGTTCCTTACTTTGAAAGTCCAATGGGTCCCACTCCCAAAACTGGAATTTTTAAGTCCGGTCAAGACAAATGCATCTCTCCTTTGGTCCAAAAATATGCAGATCTTCAGAAAACCCTTGACAATGAGAGAGAGCGTTTTGAAACTGAAAAGAAAAATTCTGAAAGCAATTGGCAAGAACTATTAAGCAAATTTGATGAATTGAGTGAAAAATATCATTGTCTTAAAAACTGCTCAAACCTCTTCTGATAAAACTAAATCTTCTGAAAAATCTGCCACTCATCACTCTTCTCCTGTTGTCACAGGACAAGAAGTGAAAAGAAGAGGAGAAGAGAAGAAAGAGTGGGAGATGAAAAGAAAGGAAATAGCTGCTGGCAAGAAGAAAGTTTTTGAGAATAAACCTGGTCCTAGATCCAGCTCCATTTTGTACTCTAAAACTAAGACTAAACCTGTCCATGTAAACTTAGTTTCTAGTAGTTCAGTCTTGAGTCCCAAGCTGAAAAATTCTGTGACATCTTTTGAACATGGCTCTTTGTATAATTCTACTATTGCTTATGGTTATTCTGTTTCAGACCCCCAAGATTATGAATGTGATGTGAATGCTGTTAAATCAAAGCCTTTTAGAAAGCTCAAACCTGAAAGAGAAACCAAGAAAGGAACTTCTAAGGGAACGTTTTGTATTCCTGATATGAAATATTCTCTCAGAGTTCATTCAAGGAAACATCTTAATCGGCTTTCTAAAGAGGAGATTTTCAAAACTAAACTGAAGAAACAACCGTTCAATCACAGAGCACCTGTCTACTCTCCCCCTAAACCTAAAATGGAAAGGTGGGTCCCCAAGATAAGACCCACTCAAACTGAAACAACAAGGTGGGTCCCCAAGATAAGACCCACACAAACTGAAACTGAAAGGTGGGTCCCTAAGATGAGACCTATCAGACCTGAAACTGAAAGGTGGGTCCGCAGACGAAGACCCATCCAAACTGAAACTGAAAGGTGGGTCCACAGACGAAGACCCATCCAAGGTGAACCTGAAAGGTGGGTCCCTAAGATGAGACATCCCAGACCCACCAAAACTAAAAGAGAAACTGCTAAGTGGGCCCCAAAAATCAGACCCACTGCAAAAGCAAATCTGGCTATCGGAAAGCCCACAAGAGATAGATCTTTTGTTGAAAGAGCTGCTGACCTTGGATCACAGCTCAAAGCAAAACTTGAATGGATGTTTTTCAATGATGAGGAAGGACCCATTCCAAGATGGGTACCTGAACATGTTTAATTGTTTTGCAGGACGGTCATGTGTGGCACTTGGATTCTGGATGCTCAACCCACATGACCGGAGTAAAGTACCTACTGAGCAACTATACCACCTGCTATGGAGGCAATGTTAGATTCGGGAACGACGCCTCATCTCCTATTCTTGGATATGGGGATGTCATCTGTGCCAGCGTCACCATCAAGGATGTTTCATTTGTCAAAGGGCTCAAACACAATCTTCTGAGCATAGGACAATTCTGTGACAGTGGGATGGAAGTGAGGTTCTTTGCCAAACAATGCTGTGTTCTAGACAGCGAAGGGAACTCATTATTAACGTGTTACAGGACCTCCAACCTGTACACTATTGATCTGAAAAGCGTTCAATCCACCACTTCCATCTGTCTGCTGTCCAAAGCTTCAACGGAAAAAAACAACCTCTGGCACAGACGTCTTTCCCATCTTAATTTCAAGAATTTGTCCATCCTGTCATCGAAGAAACTAGTAAAGGGGCTTCCTCCGTTGAAATCTTCCACAGAGAATCATTGTAGTGCCTGCAAAATGGGCAAAATGACGAGAAGCTCCCACAAGTCAAGGCCTGTCCCATCATCTACTTTACCGCTGCAACTTATACACATGGATCTGTGTGGACCTATGAGAGTCCAAAGCATCAACGGCCGCAAATATACACTGGTGATCGTTGATGACTTCTCTCGGTACACATGGACAAAATTTCTTCGTAAAAAGGACGAGGCAGCAGAAATCATTATGACCTTTGTCAGAACAGTGCAGAAACTGCTGCAGCAAAGTGTTCGAATCATCAGAACTGACAACGGTACCGAGTTCAAGAACCAAACTCTCACTGGATTCTATGAATCTCTCGGTATCACACAGCAATTCGCAGCAGCCAAAACCCCCCAACAGAATGGAGTGGTTGAAAGAAAGAACAGGACCCTTGTCGAAGCGGCACACACCATGCTCATCCAGTCAAGATTGCCACACTTTATGTGGGCAGAGGCCATTAATACGGCGTGCTACACCCAAAACAGAACATCTATACACAAACGCTTCGACAAGACCCCATATGAAGTCCTTTTCAACCGAACTCCGGATATCTCATTCTTTAAGATATTTGGCTGCAAGTGCTTCGTACTAAATGACAGAACTGATAGAGGTAAGCTAGACGCAAAAGCCCAAGAAGGGGTGTTCATTGGCTACTCCCAGCAGTCCAAAGCTTACTGAGTCTATCTTAGAGACAAACGAACGGTCATTGAGAGTGTTAATGTGACATTCTATGAGATGGCTGACTTCGCAACGGAACACTTACAAGCTGACCCGTCACTTACTGCACCAGTGGACTCTGACACAGTTGAACAAAACCCTGTACCTGAAGGTGTGATTCTCAATTCTCTCTTTCAGAACTTCTACGAGAATTCACAACCTTCATCTTCTCCATGCACACCAGCTTCATCGTCAAACATTCCACAGCAACCAACTGCTTTCACTGAGATTCCACTCCTTCTCGGACCTGATAATGAACCATCTACTCCGTCAACTCCCCAAACTAATCACGGAGGAGTGGATGATCACGGGTTTGCTACCACATCAGAGTCATCTCCACCGCACGCCTCAGCTGCTCAAGAGTCACCAATCCCCTACCAGGACTCGGATCAACCGATCATTACTCCTAATCCTCTGGCACATGAGAGGAAATGGACAAGAGCTCATCCCACTGAACAAATAATCGGTGATCCGGGTCAAGGTGTGCGTACGAGATCGGCTACTATGAATGAATGTCACTATGCATGCTTTCTAAGCCAGAATGAACCATCCAAAGTCTCAGATGCACTCGCTGATCCAGATTGGGTGATTGCTATGCAAGATGAGCTCAATCAGTTTGACAGACTAGAAGTGTGGACACTCGTGCCTAAACCCCCTCAGCAAACCATAATTGGCACCAAATGGGTGTTCAAGAACAAGAAGGATGAAGAAGGCATAGTGATACACAACAAGGCACGGCTGGTCGCTAAAGGATACAATCAGCAAGAGGGCATAGACTATGATGAAACATTTGCACCCGTAGCAAGAATTGAAGCAATACGCCTCTTTCTTGCGTACGCAGCCCACAAGAACTTTACCGTCTTTCAAATGGACGTCAAGACTGCCTTTCTGAATGGAGTCTTGGAAGAAGAAGTCTATGTCGCTCAGCCCGAAGGATTTGTAGATCCCAGATATCCCAACCATGTGTACAAGCTGAAGAAAGCTCTGTATGGGCTGAAACAGGCACCAAGAGCTTGGTACGATGCCTTAACTGAATTTCTGGTTGACTCAGGTTTCTCAAAAGGGAAGATTGATACTACACTTTTCATCAAGCGACAGAAGTCTGACATCATCCTGATTCAGATCTATGTCGATGATATCATCTTCGCCTCCTCAAATCCACGTCTGTGCAAACATTTTGAGAAACTAATGAAAACTAAGTTTGAAATGAGCATGATGGGAGAGCTGAACTTCTTCCTAGGCCTGCAAGTAAGACAATTCTCTGACGGCATTTTCATCAATCAGTCCAAGTATATTCTGGAAATGCTTAAGAGATTCAACATCGATAGCAAATCTTCCATGCCGACCCCTATGTCCCCCACCAACAAACTGGACTCAGACCCTTCTGGGAAATCAGTCGATGCCACAAACTATAAGGCAATCATTGGATCTTTGCTGTATCTCACGTCTAGCAGGCCTGATATCGTCTTCTCTACATGCTTATGTGCACGCTTTCAGGCGAATCCAAAGGAGTCCCATCTGACGGCTGTTCGAAGAATACTGAGATACCTCAAAGGCACAGTGAATCTAGGCCTTTGGTATCCCAAACACTCAGGTTTTGACCTCGTCGGATACTCTGACGCAGATTTTGCTGGTTGCCGGATGGACCGCAAAAGTACCTCGGGAGCTGTCCAGTTCTTGGGCGATAAATTAGTCTGCTGGTCTTCCAAGAAACAGAACTGTGTGTCAACATCTACGGCCGAGGCAGAATACGTCGCGGCTGCTAGCTGTTGTTCACAAATATTATGGATGAAGACCCAGCTAAAAGACTGCGGTTACACTTTCTGCCATATCCCGATCTACAGCGACTCACAGAGTGCCATCGCCATCACCAACAACCCGGTTCATCACTCCCGCACCAAACACATCGACCTGAGATATCATTTCATCAAAGATCACGTGGAAAAAGGGGATATTGACATGTACTTTGTAAGCTCCGAGCTTCAACTGGCTGATTTGTTTACTAAGGCACTGGATGAAAAGAGATTCCAGTTCCTGGTTTCCAAATTAGGCATGTTGAACCTCGAGCCCTTGTAATTCTGTTTCCACTGGTCTGTACAATGGGGTGTGTGTGTGTGGGACTTGTAAATTGTGTGTGTGTGTTGCATTTTGTGTTCTGTGTGCGTTGCATGTGTCCAGGGGAGGAACCCGAGAAAAATACAAAAATAGTGTGCGTGCGTTTGCATTCATCGAGGGGGAGAAAAAGGACAAAAAGATCAAAAAAAAATAGTGTGCGTGCGTTTGCATTCATCGAGGGGGAGAAAAAGGACAAAAAGATAAAAAAAAAAATAGTGTGCGTGAGGTACATCGAGTGTGTGTGCATTGCATTCATCAAGGGGGAGAAATTTTGAAAAATCTCAAAAATTGTGCGTGTGTTGCTTTCAGCCAGGGGGAGTACCGTAATTGGTCTGAAAAGTGTTCTTAATCTCTTAAGGCTCAATGGGCCCAGCTACCCGTTCTGGCCCAAAATTTTTCCCCGGCCCGTTCCAAATCAACTCGCGTATATAAACTGAATACGGTCTCCTTCTTCCTCATTCTTTCGCATCTTCAGTTCTCGCAACACCAGAGCTCGGCTTTCAATACCTCTTCGCCTTCTTCCCGTTTTCACTTTTTCTCACCGTTCTCCCCCAACTATTCACCGAGGTAGCACCCTGTTCTCCCTCTCCCCACTTCACCTCTGTTCTTCGCTTGATACTTCGGACAGTCCTTTAACAACAAACACCAACCAAAATACGCCACCATGAACGGCCCCAAAACCGCATTTTTTTTCAAAATAACATTTTCAAAAAGGGTTTATTGTTGAATATGTATTGATTTTATATATTTTCAGGTGTTAGTCGTCTTCTTCGTGCGAACACGAGTTCTGGAACTCGAGCTCATAGCCTGACGTTTCGAATTCGAGCAGACTGCGAGTTTGTAAACTCGCACTCTGGGGTCGAGTTTGTAAACTCGCACTCTGGGCTCGAGTTTGTAAACTCGCACTCTGGGCTCGAGTTTGTAAACTCGCACTCTGGGCTCGAGTTTGTGAACTCGCACTCTGGGCTCGAGTTTGTAAACTCGCACCCATGGCTCGAGTTTGTAAACTCGCACCCATGGCTCGAGTTTGTAAACTCGCACCCATGGCTCGAGGTTGCAAACTCGAACTCATGGGCTCGAGTTTGCAAACTCGTGCTCATGGGCTCGAGTTTGTCAACTTGGTGCCAGAACTCGTTTCCTCATCTCTGAAATCCTCCACACCAAAGGGAAATTCATTTTTTGCTAACGTGTGCTATTCTTTCAGCTCACTATGTCAGGCACTCAACAAGATACCCCCCAGGAAGATGCACTCTACACACAGCTGTTCCCTAAATACAAGTGGGTTCGGCTACAAGACAACAACTTTCAACTCGACCTAGCAGTCTTCAAGTGCCCTGACCCAGTCATTCCTATCATCCTGAAGGGGCACTACATCTGGCCGGCACTCACCAAAGCCATAACTGTCCCCGAAATCTACCTGCAACAACTATGGGGGACCATGCACATGCCCTCCAAGAAGGACGCTACTGGCATCACTGCCACGCTCCACAACAGACGGCTAGCACTAACAGCGTCCACTTTAAGAACAATACTGGAGCTGCCTGTCCACGAGACCTATGAACCATTACCCTCCAAGGCAGAATTGATGCAAGGACTGGCACAATTAGGATATGATGCACCGCTGCCGTTTTTGTCACATTTCAAGCTGATGAACTTGCCATACCCATGGAAGACTCTGTTTGGCCTCGTCAACAAATGTCTATCTCCAAAGCATGCTGGTCATGACAAGTGCAACCTGCAGATCTTCCAAATCTTCCATGGGATCGTCTTCACCAAGAATTATGATATGGCGCAGCTCTTCTGGATTGAGCTGGTCACTCAAGTCCAGGACAAAGAGGACGGAAAAATGGGCATGACGATTCCCTACGCCAGATGGTTGGCACTCATCATTGCTGATTACATGGCCGCCCACCCAGGAATTCCTCCGCGCAAAGATGAAGACCAGTTCATTGCTCCCAAGCTCCAGTACTTCAAGCGCTTCAAGCACGACGTTGTGGGGATGACCATACCAGATTATCTGCTGGACCTGGGCAATCCACGACACTCCGCAGTCGTCCAATATAGGGAGAGTCTACCGAAAGATGGCCCCATGGTTCAGTCAAACCCAGCTGGACCTGCCCCGGGGCCTAAGCCGAGAGCTAGTAAGGGTCCAAAGAGAGCCAGTAAGCCACAGAAACCAGTGGCGCGTGTGCCCCATGAAGGGAAGTCTGACGATTCTCTCGAGAGGAATCAGACGGCTGAGGGCGCACGTACAAACGCTGCGGAACCTGCCGATGAATCGTTCAGCCCGGCCCACAAAAAGGCTGACGATGAGGCATCCAATAGCGTGGCCAAAGACGATGAGGATGCTGACAGCGATGATGACAACGACGATAGTGACGGCGTGGAGCACACTTTCGCTCTGATCCGAAAGGGGAAGCTGCCAATTGATTCTCCTCCAAAGAAAGTCACCCCTGAGGATGCAGCTCCTTTTATAGCTGCCCGTCCCAAGACATTAGTCCTCAAACCCGTGAAGGAGACAACCACAGCTCAGACTGCTGCTCCCCGGTCACCTAAGACAAAGACAAAGAAGCAGCGTCCTGTCAGAAAGAGTTTGGTTGCTGAAGAGGACCTACACATCTTCGACGACTGTCTTCCCTTCATTACTATAAGTCGGGCCGAATTCTTAAGTACAGGGGCCAACCTTGTTGGTCCCCGAGTAGAAGCCGCAGCATCGGGCTCAACTGCGCGTGCACCACCCTCTCCCAGCCACTCGTTAGCCTCCCAAAAGGCTAACGTTTCAACATCACGGGACTCACCCACCTCACTGGTTCCCTCCGAACCAGTTGAGCGCTCTAGTGGCCCGCCGCCCGAGGCCACAACCCCCTCTTTCTCCACATCGAGTCTAGGTGTCACATTTCCCACTTTTTCCAATTTTTCTAGGACACCTACACCGTTCACAGCACATACAGGTGCACACACCCTGGATACAACGACCGGAGTGAAAACAAGGATGGTCGGAAGCCCTGCTGTGCCAAAGATGAATTCATCTTTGCACGCAGGCCACACATCAGCTCTCTTCACTGATGCTGTGACAACAGTTACAACCCCCGTAACTGGACACCTTACACCCGAAGATGTTACCGTTCTCATGAACCGCTACATGGAGTCCACCATCAAACCATGGGTGCAACAAGCATTCACCGCTTGGGCACAAGACTCCAAAACAACCCCAGCGGTTCATAGTGAACAGAGCCACCCCAAACCTCACTCTTCACCCTCTCAATCCATTCCACAACCCACTCCTGTCATCCCTCTCACATCCACCAAACCATTTAGCCCTTCACTCTCTTGGGGAACCCACGATACGGAACTGGTATCGCCCTCTGCCTCGACCAATCCCTTCCACCTATCCCGCCTTGAGCTTGCCGATCTCCTGTTTCTTCGGTTGCTGGAGGTCGACACTTGCCACCTTTCACCCTTCGAACGCGACCTTCTCCAAGTTTTCTTCAAACACGATCGCCCTCAGTACGGCACTTGCCGTGACAGTCCCCGAGGTCTCAAACGTTCCCATGAGGATCCCGATGATTCAGAACCTCATGAGGGGGAGAACAAGAGGCCTCAGACACTTGAGCAAGCAGCCTCTACCAGCCATGAACCCCAGCCAAACACCTCATCAAACCAGCCCACCAACCAACCACCACCTTCCTCGAGCCACAACCAAGCCCAACTCTCTAGCCTGGTCGAGCTAGACGAAACATCCCGAGGCTTATCTCCTAGAGATACTGTCCGAGGAGGGGATGGAAGTCCTGTAGTGGTTACCTCTGGTACATCACAAAGCTCAAGCCATCGATCAGAACATAGTTCGAAATCGATGACAACATCCCGAGGCGTGTCTCCAAAGGATACCGTCCGAGGAGGGGATGGAAGTCCTGACAATGCTATCTCTGATTCATCTGTCAAGTCAGGCCATCAGCCAGAACTCAGTTCTAACCTGATGACAACGGGCAATCCTAGTGAACCCGGTTGTGACTCACGAGAAAAATCACCACAGCTGAGAGTCCCCTACATTCCCCAAGGCAAAGATATTCACGATGCACTCGAGGATGCTGTGGTACATGACGTTTGGCCGAGAAAGTGGACAGAGTGGGATGATCTTAGATGCGAAGCCGAGACAGAGGATATGCAGCGAAATTGGTGGCTGAGAGAGTTACTGGCCAAATGCGCAGAAGACATCATACGCCTTGATGAAGACGAACTCAAAGAAGGGGAGGACTACAAAAAGATACCCAGGGAACTAGAATCCGTCATCAGACAAACGGCAAGCAAGTTGCCCCCAAAAGAAAAGCTCTGGGAAAACATCAGAATAAATGCCCCCTTCCAAGAGGAAATCAGAAAGGGAATTTGGAGAACTGCAGACAAGCTCAAACAGCTAGATGAACTAAAGATCCGTGGTTTGACTCACCTCAAAGGAAAAATGGCTGGCGGACATCTTCACATGCTGATGCACAGATCATCTGGAAAACAACGTCAAGTACTGGAAAGAGATATGAAGTCCAGCATCCATCCTATTGACGCTATCCTTGATATACACAGAGAAGATCATCACACCATCCCGTTCTACAGCTTCAAAGTTCGACGGACAGACTCCAGCATATTCATCTGCCAGGAAAACGACTTTATAATGATGAAAATGGAGGATATCTACCAAATGTTCATGGTAAGTAGGTATCTCCCACTGAGTCGAAACAGGACACACGAAGAAGGCTATGAGGCGATCAAACGGTTTATGCTGAGACAGATCAGATTCTATGCTGCCCATGATCTACAGATGGCCCTGGAAAACAATGTCCGAAAAGCAAATCTGGTAAAGCCAACTCTGAACGGTCCAGAGCTCAAAAAGTACAGACCATATCACATCATCAAGGACCCAGTCTCCATCATATATCTCAATCACGAGGAACAGAAAAGACTCATGTGGGTAGAAGACATTCACAAATACTGTGATGGGACTCTAAAGATCATTCAGACCAAGCTACAAGAGATCAAAGAAAATATAGATCCAAGACTTGTGGACGCCAGCGAGGAAGAGCTCCATGTATACGAGAAGGTGTGGACCATAGTAAAGCCCATCAACGAGCAACTTGAAAAGAGAAGAATGCTGAGACAGTATGAGCATGCGCTAAATTTCAGAAAGCATTACTTCAGATCTCAAAAATAAATGCAAGACGGCACTTGATCACAAAGGGGGAGATTGTTGAAGACTATTTATTGTGAATCAAGTTTGTCTGTCTTGTCTGTAATAAGTTAGATGTTTGCTATTTCTATTCTGTACTGATTAAATATATCTGTTAGAATAGTATACAATATGGGCCAAGTGTTAGGCCCATACTCAGGCAAGAAGCCTTTGTACGCATACCTGAGCCTCGCCTATAAAAGAGGGAGGAGGACTCAGGTTTGCGGTTAACTTTCGTATCTGCTCAAAATAGCCTTAGCGTTTATCATTCGTGTACGAAAGATTCACGGTATATCAGAGAAGGTTTACACTTGATCTTTCTGTGTTCATCTTTGTTGTTAATCTTTCATCTATATGCCATATTATACTGTTGGTATAGAAAACAGGGACTAACAACAGAAGATTTAAGGAATACAAGAGGGGTTGCGGTCGGCCACTGTGTAGACTGTGATTCTAGCCTCCATTGATGCCATGGTAGCCATTTACCTTCATCTATTGGATACCACGACATTGGAATATTTTTCACCCGCGTTTGTTCCTCCGCATCCAGACCCACATGTTCAAGAATACATTGATTAAATGATTTCAATATGGCTACCTCTTTACAAAAACTGAAGGTCGTACATTACTACTTAATCTTCTTTTAATGTTATTGTTTGGATGCATGGACTTGTCAGGTCATTATATGATGCTTGGATGTTTTCATTTGCACAAATATTGATATGTGTGTGCTGGGATGGCCTAAGTGAGTGAGTGTTGTGATTCTGTGATGAAAGTTAGAGTTTGGGTGTCTTGTGTGTTGTTGCCTACGTGTATGCCCTATTTGTCTAAGTGATGAATGTCTTGAGCCACCAGCTTAATCCTATGGAGGCTTTAGACAGCCTTGTCTGGATTCTTCTATGATAAGTTAGAGTTTGAGAATCTTGTGTTTTGTTGCCTATGTGTGTGCCCTATTTTCCTAAGTGATGAATGTCTTATACCACTAGGTTAATCGTATGGAGGCTTTAGGCAACCTTATTTGGATTCTGTATTGATAAATTAGAGTCTGAGAATCATATGTGTAGTTGCCTATGTGTGTGTCCTATTTGTCTAAGTGATGAATGTCATAAGCCATTAGATTAATCCTATGGAGGCTTAAGGCAGCCTTATATAAATTATGTGATGATACTTGTGTAGTCTAAGAATCTTGTTTGCCTTAATGATGAAAGTCTATTTGTACCCAAAATATAAGACAAAAGACCTTAATAGTTAATGACAGTGTGTTATTTGTGTACATGATCTATATATGTACCCCAAACCCAAGAACGCAAAATCCAAAAAACATATGTAAATTCGTGACAATGACATGTTTCACGACAACAGTGACATTCGTAAGTGACATGAAAATATGATAGCGACATTTCTTAATGACATGAAAATTTGTAGTGAAATAAAAATTGCAGAACATTATGTTTTCCAAATATATAACCTTGTTAATCACACTTTTTTCAATATTTAAAAGTAGTCACGATTTTGAAAATTCACTTTATTTAGCAATATTTGGGAGAAACCCCCAATTTTAAAAAAAAAACTACATTTTTTTTTATTTTGTTTGTAAAAGATAATAATTCGATCCAATAGTTCAACTCGGGGTAATAAACCTGAATAAATCAATCCAAATTAAAATAAACGATCGCTGGTGTAATAGTTTTAGGAATTTCTGTCCCCATTCAATATTAGTTGGTGTTCACTCCTAAACACAACCCCTAAATATATTACAAAAAGTCGTGATTCTTTATCTTGCCAACCAAAAGAAGAAAAGAAAGATCTGCGCGTAAATATTGCCAAATGCCAACCATAAGGAAATCATATTGAATCCGATAATAAAGGGAGTTTAATATGACTGCACATATTTTGAAGATTTATTTCTATTAATGAAACTGAGCTGGCTCGGAATATTTGTTATAATACCGGTCACAATCAAGCGTAATACTTTGAAATATGTAGAATTATTTTAAAATAAAATCCATTTTTTTCAAAAAGGTTCACCAGAATAAGAAATTTGCAGTGTCGTTTTTCCTTTACTACTTTAGAGTTTAGAGACGCTTTTGTTCTCATGATTATTGGATAATCTTAAAAATCCATTTTTTACCAAAAAATAGTACTCTAAACTGAAGTAAACAAGGACAGTTTCTCCCTAAAATAGTACTCCTATCCTCATCTTTGTTCTATTCTACCTAGACCTACACAAAAACGGGACGGCCCGTCCTGAGAAATGGGCGAGCTTCGACATATTTATTTATTTATCCACCGGGCCGGATCCTGCTAGGCCGGTCCCGCAATATCATATGAACGAGCTTGGGTTATGGTGTAAGCCCGTTCGGGATCAGGCCGATAAGTCTGACCCGCTACAATTAGCCTGATCCTGCTGAGAGAAGAGGAATGATCCTGTCCAACCGGAGGGATAAGACCCTTCGTTCGGCCGACGCCGTTTAAGGCAATTTACGGTGGAATTTTTTGATGAAATTTTTTGAGCATGTGTCTCATCAAGTCTAGTTTATCCACAAAAACATTCAGCTAAAAATTCGATCAGGAAGGTCGTCAAATAATTTTTTTAAGGTAACTGCGTAAAATTATACATATAAAACGCAGTTATATTCAAAAAGTTATTTGACTGTTTTCCTGATCGAATTTTTAGCTAATATTTTTTTGGATAAACTAGACTTGTTGAGGAACATGTCCAAAAACATTCATCAAAACAATCGATCAGGAACCTCCCCAAAAGGTGGCGGCCGGACGAAGGATCTTGTCCCTCCGACTGGACATGATCTTTTCAGTGTGTGTATGTATGTATATGTGTGTGTATATATATATATATATATATATAGAGAGAGAGAGAGAGAGAGAGAGAGAGAGTAGTGTTCTAGTCGGGAATTCCTGACCGGAACCACCGTCCGGACGACGGCTTTTGGGGACCTTCCCGGTGGAGTTTTTTTATGCAATTATTATGACATATTCTTCATCAAGTCTAGTTTATCCACACAAAAATTTAGCTAAGAACTCAATAGGGAAGGTCTTCAAATGATTTTTACAAGATAACTGTGCCGGAAAATACATATAAAACGTCATTAACTTTTAAAAATTATTGGGAAAAGGAGCAAAAAAACTCCATGAAGTTGTTATCAAAGGGCATCTGTGCCCTCAAACTATTTTTTGGTGCAAAAACCTTCAAAATCGGTGAAAGAGGGCAATCGCCCCCTCTTCTAACAGTGAACCGATTAACAGAAATGACAGTTATTAAATTTGCTTATTTGGTTAATATGACCGTGAGTAAAAAATTAAATTGACAAGTATTCTTGATTTTCTCTTTTAAATTCAGCTGGTGCTCTATTAAAGAAGTAAATCTAGAATATTTTGGTCCTAAAATCAAAAAATTCTTCCGCCCTTTTTAAATAAGTGCAATATGTTGAATTTTACACTATTCGCATGCACTACTTTGACTACGCTTTATTTATTAATGTATAAATAATTATTTTTAAAAATATTTTTTAATATGTCTCATTGTAAATTTTTAAAATCTGTTTTTTGTTTTTATTAATAGATAATTATACTCTCTGTTCCTGAGATATCATTCAATTTTTCTTCGACTGGCCTAAAATAATCTTTTTTTTAGGAAAAGATTTTGTGGTTTACAGCATGTTTTACATATTCTCACATATTTGTCTCTCTTTGGTACAACTCTCCACCACACAATTTTACTTTCTCAATTCCCGTGAAGATAATTCAAGGACCAAATAAGTACATATTAATGGTCAAAGTTATGCATCGACAAACATGAAAAGTGAACTTTGACACTTATTTAAGAACAGAGAAAGTATTACGTATTTGTCAAATTGTCATGAATAACAAATACAAGATATCGATTAAAGAAACATATGCAATACAAATTTTGGTTTAAAAATAATCCAGAGAATCCAATAAACACAATGATCTGAAAGCACAATGATATTGGTTGCGGCCGGATGCAGCACCGTTGCTTTCGTTGTAGATTTCTTCTATAGTGGCCTGATGCGGTTGTGTTGCAATTGCGGTCTATGTCCTCCGAAAAATTATACTAATTTTTTGTTTGATTTGATTCGGTTTGAATTTGTTATGTTTTAGAAATATACTCCGTACTACTTATTAAATATATACAGAGTATTGAATATTTTAGTTCGATTCTGTTTTATTCCATTTTTAAAAATATACAGAGTATTAAGAATTTAGTGAAAATTCCTTATCACATGATCACATCACTGGTATACAAAAATATATGACGTTTAAGATACCTTGTTAGTTGAGCCATGTTTTCCCCATTTCTACAAAAATACGCTTCTTCATTTGTTCAAGTGACTTAAGACCTTCATAAGTTAATTAGTAAGTGATTAAGTGAATTTATCGGAATTGTTGCATACAGTATCCTAGGGAGCAACTTTAACGATGCAAAATCTGTTCACCGTTAAATAAGGGGATGATTGCCCTCCTTTCACTCATTGTAAAGATTTTTGCACAAAAATATACTTGAAGGGCATAGGTGCCCTATGGTGACAACTTGAATGTGGTTTTTGCCCCTTTTCCCAAAATTATTTGACGACCTTCCCGACTTAGTTTTTAGCTGAATTTTTGTGTGGATAAACTAAACCTAATGAAGAACATGAAATATAAATTTCATCAAAAAATTCGATCGGGAAGGCGGGCAAACGCCGCCTTCCGGACGGCGGTTCCTGTCCGGAATTCCGGACATGAGTCATTCTCTTGTCCAGCACTTTTTTGTCCGAACGCCGTCCGAACACCGCCGTTTGGTGAAATTTTTTGAGCATGTTCCTCAGGAAGTCTAGTTTATCCTTACCAAATTTCACCTCAAAATTCGATCGGGAAGACAATCAAATAATTCGTTGAAGTTAACTGCGTTTTTCTATGTATAATTTGGCGCAGTTAACTTCAATGAAATATTTGACTGCCTTCCCGATCGAATTTTGAGCTGAAATTTGGTATGGATAAACTAGACTTGATGAGGAACATGATCGGAAAATTTCATCAAAAATTTCCGTCAGGAACCGCCCGAAACAGCGGTGTTCGGACGGCGTTCGGACCAAAATTTGTTTATTTACAAAACTGCTACCGTCATTTTGGCCGAATTTGGCCAAAATCAAAATGGCCAAAAGTGCAACACCAACAAGAAATAGTGCAAGCGAAACATGAAAAAGTGAAAACTTTGCACTTTGCACGGGAAGACCACTTTTCATTTGAACTCTTCCAAATATATATATATATAGGGAGCGAATCAGGTGAGAAGTGCCCTTAGGCTGAGAAGCTGCGAAGTCTAACTTATAAACAAAAAACACGAACTTTTATTGGTTATAATTTTCGTAAGTTAAAAGTTCGTGTTTTTACCTTGTAAGTTAGACTTCGCAGCTTCTCAACCTAAGGGGGACTTCTCACATGATCTTTTCTATATATATATATATATATATATATATATATATATATATATATATATATATATATATATATATTTGTGTGTGTGTGTGTGTCTGTGTGGGTGAGATCACATACAAACTAGTCATCCCATGCTAACCTACAAACTGTCACAAACTATGCATCTTTACATTATTTGTATTGCATATAAAAGTTTAAAATGTTGCATATTATTTGTATTGTATATTGAAGTTCACCGTGTGCATCTTTACATTATTTGTATTGCATATTGAATTTCACAATGTTCATCTTTACATTATTTGTATTGCATATTGAAGTTCAAAACGTTGCATATTATTGAGTTTGTAGGTTAATATTTTAAGCATGATTTGTATTTGATCTTATATATATATATATATATATATATATATATATATATATATATATATATATATATATATATATATATATACAGAGAGAGAAAGAGAGAGAGAGAGTGAAAAGATCAGGTGAGAAGTCCTCCTTAAGATGAGAAGTAAAAAGTAATCTCAGCCCTTGGATTTGCATCTAATCTTACAACACAACAAATTTATAGACTGAATATAGTAACTTATAACCAATAAATCATAACTTATAAAGCTCTCCATCTTAATTACGGAAATGTCACCGCATAAAAAAAAATCCAGGTTTCTGGAGTTATTTGGACGCGATGGCATTTTCGTAATTATTTTTGAGGGGGTCTATAAGTTATGATTTATTGGTTAAAAGCTTGTACTTTTAGCTTATAAGTTAGACTTCGCAGCTTCTCAACCTAAGGGCACTTCTCACCTGATCCACTCCCTATATATATATATATATATATATATATATATATATATATATATATATATATATATATATATATACACACACACACATATATATACATATACATATATATACATATATATATACATATATATATATGGTATGGTTCCAATGAGAACGATGCTTAACGTGACAACGTAAGAACACTCACATTTAACTCAATGTGATACACAATAGAGCCCGTCTGATGCACATTTTGACTTTGCTCCAAACACGCCAATATAAATAATAACGGTGGCATTTTGGCAAATAATCTAAATATTATGCTGAACGTGAAAAATTGCATTAGGCTAGCATCATTGTGCATCACATCGGAGTAAATGTGGTGTTCTCACGTTCTCACGTTAAGCCTTGTCTTCATTTGATCTTATATATATATATATATATATATATATATATATATATATATAATTGGGATCATATACAAAGTCTTCTTAATTTACAAAATGCAAATAGATCTCAGCCCTCTATTTTAGTTGATAGAACAGTAGCTTTCATCTTGATTATATTAGACAATTAAGGGCTTATTAGTCTTTTAGGTATATTTTATTTTTAGAAATAAAATCATGTCTGATTACGTTCAATTATTTCTCTCTTGCACTTTCATTCAGCCATATCTTTAGGATCAAAGCTTCACCATTTCTATCTCTTCTCCATCTCCATCTCCTCCTCAATCTCAAATTTTAATAGAATCAGATTGGTGTTCTTCTATTCGAATGTCCTGAATTCCGGCACGTATAAGGAGACGCCAGAGATCAGACCATTAGTTCTCGAATGCCTGAACTATATTATGAACGCTACAAAAACATTATTTTTTCTTTTATGAAATCCATCAATTTTGTGTTCATACAAAGTTCTTGTAAATTTAGTAACAAAAGTGTTGTATTTCTTTAGCATTTAGAATAAATTTCTTATATATTTTGCATTTGTGTTCTCATGAATTACGTATGCATGTGAATTGAGTATACTAGTATAATGCAGATGGCATAACAATAACATGCAGTATGAACTATTAAAGTGCACATATCATCTTATTTAATTGCAATATACAAACTCATAATAATAAGATGCACGATATGAACTTCTAAAATGCATATCCCATCTTAGTAACATGTGGTGTATGAACTTCTAAAATGCACATTCCGTAATAATAAATGCAACATATGAACTACTTAAAGGCAGATGCCATAATGATAAGATGCAGTATGAACTTCTAAAGTGAGCATATCATCTTACTAAAATGCAATATATGAACATAAAATGCAGATATCATAATGATATAAAACGCAACATATGACTTACTAGAATGCAGCGTTGACATATTTTATCATTGTGCAATTTTAATATGTTATGGAGACGTTTTAAATTTATAATGCACAGAACTTAACCTTAATATGCACATCATGTAACATTAATATGCACATCACATGAACTAAGTATATATGCAGACACTTCTACCTGTATGAGCTTCTTACAAATTTAAATTATAATCAAAATGTTATAAGAAGATCTTTAAATCGTGCAATGATGTTCGATTTTCAAAAAAAAGTAAAAAAATGTAGAGACTATACAACTTTCCTTAATATAACTTCATATATTTGAACGGTTAAAATAGTGGAAAGTTAGTGGGTAGTTAGCATAAATGGTGGGATTTAGACATTATTATATTTCCAATTTTAAATTTACGGCTTGATAAGTTTAAATTGAATTTACCCATGTGACCTTCTCATTAATCGTTGGATGTTAATAGGATTTGGGTAATTTTATTCCATGTATGTCACCACGCACACAACAGTACACTTTACGTATCATAGCTCTTTATTTCTTAATAACGGACGGATGAGATTAGTTTGTAGTTTGTAAGGGAGAACTAGTTTGTATGTGATCTCAACCCTATATATATATATATATATATATATATATATATATATATATATATATATATATATATATATATATATATATATATATAGGGCCGGTTCTGGGGGGCAAGACGGGCGACCACCCTAGGCCCGAAAAAATAGAAGAAAAACTAGGCCTAATTTTTTTCTTTATTTACAGTGTGAGTAGGCTTCCTTTTTTATTCTTAAGTTCAATTAATTAGGCCTAATGTTTAATTATGTTGAGTTGTTGACAATTTCAAAATTTAAAATGTAAATAAAAAGTCTTAAACAAAGTCAAGTTTATAAAAGAAAATATACATTAATTTTAAGTAGGATCGGTTGTAGTTTTTTAAAAGCAATACAATTGTTGCTGCATCAATAAAAGACATGTCTCTTGAGTCATCAAATCCATTTAGCCTTTAAGGCTTTTTATTCGTTTTAATTATAACATAGCAAATTTATATAATTATTATTTTAGAGTCTATCTCTCTCAAATCTCATCCCATCTAGTTATTTGTTTCCAAATTTCAATAAACTATATATGAGTTCCTAATAGTAGTTTTAGAGGACGTCCAATTGGCAGACTTCTTGCACGAGTCTTCTTGGCGGTCAAACATTTTGTCTCTTTGAAAACGTTCATTTTTTCGAGACTTCAAAATTTCGACTCTCATCAGCGATCAATAAATCATTCTCAACTTATGAATTCAGTATGTAGTAATATTTTTTCATTTATCTTTTCAAAAAAAGTTTAGTATTGTTATATCTGGCAATTTTATTGTTTGTTATATTTATTACTGGAAAGAGAGTTGCCTATTAAGTATATGTGTGTGTGTGTGTGTATATATATATACACACACACATACACACACACACACACACATATATATATATATATAGATAGAGAGAGAGAGAGAGAGAGAGAGAGTAAATATGGCCAGGCGTGCCTGACCGGACTCGCCGTGCGGACTTGCCCGTTTGAGAGCCATCCTCGTGAAATTTTTTGATGAATTTTTTTGAGCATGTTCCTCATCAAGTTTAGTTTATTAGAAATTGCCCTAAATAGGAGTAAAAATGTTTTGAAATTCCAAAATAGGAGTATCAAGTTTTTTATTCCTTGAATAGGAGTAATCTGCCAAGTTTGAAAAAAATTGCCATGTTTAAAAGCCTTGTAATGCCAAATTTGGCAGAAATTTACTTCTATTTAGGGAATAAAAAACATATACTCCTATTTTGGAATTTCAAAACTTTTTTACTCCTATTTAGGGAATTTACTCGTTTATTCACACCACATTTCAGCTCAAAATTTAGGGTTAGTTATCAAAATAGGACTAAAAATCACTCACTTTGCATAAATAGGAACAAAAAGTAAACTATGTTTTCATAAAACTAATTATGTGTGTCATGGACAAATATAACCTTATAGCTATTGAAATGTTTTAATTCATAATAAAATACTAAAAAATAATAAAAATTCTTAAAAATACTAAAAAATTAATAAAAATATTTCGATAATAATTTATTTATTTATTTATTTTCAAAAAATTAGAAAATAGAAAAACTAAAAAAATAAAAAACTCAAAAAATAAAAATAAAATTCACCGTCGCCTCTGCCGCCTTTGCACCACCACCTCCAGTCACCAGGGGGAAAATGTCAAGTTCATTACGAATGCCATATTTATGACAGAAAACGATGAAAATGTTGGCATTCTCAAAGAGAAATATGCCATGTTTTTTGCATTTACAGAAAAAATGACAGTTTTTAGGAAAAATGACATTTTTTCATCGGCTTGAGATGGTGGTGCAGGGAGGTAGTAGAGGCGGTGGAAAAGGCATCCATATTTTTTTTAAAATTTTTTTAATGGAGTGTTACTATTTTTATTAATTTTCAAAAAAAAAATAAAAAATGAAAAAAAAAATAAATTTTTTATTTATAAATATTTTATAAATATTTTATTTATTTTTCTACGAATTTCTGAATTTTTTTTCGAATTTATTATGAATTGAACATTTAATTAACTCATATTTAAAGGAAGAGTAAGAATGAAATGAAAAAATAGGTATGTTTCCAATAGAACTAATATGGTGCTATTTTGACAAGAAAAACATAATAAGTCATATTTTGAGTTTTTGCCATATTTTTAGTACTATTTGGAGTAATTTCTACAAAATTTAAATAAGAAGGTAGTTAACTAAATTATTAAAATGATTTTATTATATTATATACTCATTAAAACTCATATATCCAGACCCATATGATTTTCGAGACGAGAGTAATTGAGGCGAAAGAAATTAAACCTAACCAAGTGAACCTAAATCGTGTTTGACCATCATGTTGTTATGTTGAATTCTCCTCTCCACTCTGTAGATGACAAGCTGGATCTATGTTCATATTTTATATATTCATTCAACCAGTCAGCTCAAACTCCGTTTGTACCTCTTTTAATCTAAGTTCTAATGACTTGATGTTCTTCTAAATCATGTCTTGTTTAACTTCAAAACCATTGAATAAAAACCATCATTCTCTTATTAGAAATTGCCCAATATAGGAGTAAATATAAACATAATTGCACAAATAGGAGTAAAATTTAAAACTTCTTTCAATAGGAGTAAACATTAATATTGTACCCTTAATATCCCTAACCTAGTTAATTCTAAAATATGACTTATTTAATCCTAACCTAGTTAATTTATGACTTATTCGATAATAATAATTTATTTATTTATTTATTTTTCAAAAAATAAAAAATATATAATTTTTTTTTAAAAAAATAAAAAACTCAATAAAATAAAATTCACCGCTGCCTTTGCCGCCTCAGCACCACCACCTCCAGTCACCAGGGTAAAAAAATGCCAAGTTCATTACCAATGTCATATTTATGGCAGAAAACAATGAAAATGTTGGCATTCGCAAAGAAAAATATGCCATATTTTTGGCATTTTCAGAAAAAAAGGCAGTTTTTAGTATAAATGGAATTTTTTTTCACCGCCTGGAGGTGGTGGTGCAGGGAGGTAGTACAAGCGGTGGGAAAGACATCCATATTTTTTTAATTTTTTTATGGAGTTTTACTATTTTTTATTAAATTTTTTTAAAATAAAAAATTTAAAAAAATATTTTTTTAATTTTTTATTTTATTAATATTTTATAAATTTTTTAATTATTGTTCTACGATTTTTTGAATTTTTTTCGAATTTATTATGAATTAAACATTTAATTAAAAGTTGTAGGGGCTTGGGTAGAGGTATACATGCCCAAACACTACAGTTACTCGTATTCAAAACATGGTACTCATATTTTTGCATTTCGCCTATGTTTTGCTCATATTTGGAGAATTCTCTCTTCTCTTATCCCCACTCTTTGACATGAGTGAAAACAAGTTGGAAAGGAGTAATTGAGATGAACTTGTTCCTAAGCCAACGTCAATCTCGCCGCCACTTCTTAATAGGTCATGAGCCAACTCCAACATGTATCATTAAAAAACAATGGATGACACCCCTTGAGGGCCTCCAACATAGCTGACAGATAGAGAGTGGAGCTCTGGTTCTGGTACTTACAGAGGTACTATCATTTTTAGGATAGTAACCTTTCATGAGAATTGGCAAGATTCGAACTTAAGACTTACCTCTTGTGGCACCCTTCAGATCTTTATCTACCCATTGAGCTATGTCCACCGGCCAACATGTCTCATTAAAATCTAAATGGTGAAAACACATTTGGAAGAAAACAGACCGGTAAGGAAAATTGAAGGTGTACAACTCATGTGTCATAACCTGAGGACGATATGATTAAACAATAATTCATTCATTCCTCAGGCTCAATTTTTCCTTGAGGTGCAACATTTTCCAATTTGGGTTGTCAACAATCAATACCGGTCAATCTTTTACTCCATGAGCAGTCGCTATTATTAGGCTGTGTTATCACTCTTTGTCACATGCTTCGCATGTATTATATATGGAGTATATCACTTTCACCGATGTGAAAGTTGAAATATTGATGAATGATCCAAATCCATCGCGACCGTGTGGAGGTTGAGCTGGACTGGACCTCTAGTGTGCACGGGTACAAGGTCTACCATCATTAGACTAACTAAGTCACCATGATTAACAATCTCTCAAATTTTTTGTCGAGTCGAGGCGTGGGAGGATCTTGGGGTTCGGGATTCAATCTCTTGGAACATATATACAGACTATATGTTTACTATTAGAAAGGGTCATATGGGGTATGTCTTTCCCACGCGAATATTTAATTTATTACGTAGTACTTCCTCCGTCCCTTTGGTAACTTTCCTTTTTTGGATATCTCATTGACTTTGCAACTTTCCCTTTTAAGTAAAGAATTTGTGGTTCTGAATAATTCTCTCTCCTCTACATAAACATCAACCACATAGTTTTTACTTTAATAATTTTGGTGTCGGTCAAACTTGATAAAGTTTTAAAGGACTGGTGAGTATGAAATGAAGGGCACGTAAATGTTGATAAATTTTGTGTAGCTACGCGTATGATAGTGAATAATGTAACTCAAATTTGACATATTATGTTTTTCTGTAGCTTGTGTGTAAGGGTTCTACTTTTCGGGAAAGTGTTTGATTAAATAAAGTGAAAATTCTATTTGTAGACTTTGGGTTATACCCTATTTATTTAGCTTTCACACAGACAAGTTCAAATATAGACACCTTTCGACGAAATTTATCCGTGTGAACAAAATTTATTTGTAAATATATCTGCATAAACAAAAATATATGTGCACACACTTTTAGACAAAATTTGTCCGAGTGGACACAGACATATGGTGTATGTATGTATACATGATTTTTGTGCAACCCAATCCCGACTTTTCTGCAAAAACACGCACCAATTAATGTGATTTGTACCGAAACAAATGTTTGTACACAGACACTAGCTGTCTATTTATACACAAAAAGTGTATGTGCACATATATTTTTGTCTATGCAGAGACGTATTTACAAATAAATGTTGTTCTAATTTGTCGAAAAGTGTTCACATAGAGAAATTTTGTAGAAAAGTGTCTGTATTTTTTTATTATTTATCCTAATTTAAAACTACTAATTCTATTTAAGCTAAACTAGGAGTATTGTTTTGGTCATTATTTCTATATATGAAACCTCGGCCGGGAGGGGGGTTCAAGACTTCAAGATTGTGGATCTTTCTAACGATTGCAAGTATTCTTTGGTCGGATATAAGACGAAACATAGGAAGCCATCCACGATCCTTCCTCCTGATTTAAAGAAAAACAATCTGACGAGCTGAGGTCACTCAAGGGTTCGAGGATTAGACCACTTTTACAAAGAGGGAAAAGACATTTTGCCTCGATCCTTGGAGCTTCCTCCTAGCTCCGGTCAACCAACATTATATATTTTGATAGAGGATAGTATCATGTAAATATTATATAATTAAATTAAATTAAATACAAGTAGGTGGTTTTGTAAAAAAAAGATAAATTGTTTAAGAAATAGTTGATGTTATTTAAAGTTGTTTTATGTTTAAATTAAGGCGTGAAAAGACGTTTGATATTTTTAATTTTCCTAGGGTTATTTTAAAAATGTTTAATTGTAATATTAAATCATTTTAGGGAGAAATGACTAGTAACAATAAATTAACTAATTAAAAGTGAGATCTAGATTTAGAATTCAGGATCTTGGATATCTTTAAATTATGAACAAATATGAGAATTTTAGTGGCGCTTCTTAATGTCTTTTAGAACATTGCTAATATCTTCTTAATGTCTTTTATAACTCATACTACCTCCGATTCTTATTAAAGTTCCCGCTTTTCTTTTTGGGATGTCCCTTATTTAAGTTCACACTTCCATTTTAGGAAACAAAACAATGCAAAACAGTGTCAAACAGTGTCAAACAGTGTCCAAACAGTGCCAAACAGTGCACTCCACAGTAAAGTCAAATTCATTTTCTTAATATGTGTGAAGTCAAACTAAGAACTTAAATAAGAACCGGAGGAAGTATGTTACATCAGATCATTGCAAAGAGAAAAATTCTAAAGGTACACACTTTTGGTGTACACACTTTTTACACATGTCTGTGTAAGGTTTTTTTATGTCTGTACAGACATAAAGTATTTTTAAAATACTTTATGTCTGTACAGACATAAAAAAAACCTTACACAGACATGTGTAAAAAGTGTGTAAACCAAAAGTGTGTACCCCAAGTCCAACTCTTGCAAAGAACCCTGGGAATGCCTTCTTCCGACCTCCCCATGAAGTACCTAGGTGTCAAATTACACAAAGAAATTAATAGATTCCAATATTGTGATAATATTATAAGACAATTTGATACCAAGTTAACGCCTTGGAAATTTAACCCAAGGAGGCAGACTTATTTTAATTAAGCATGTTTTGAGTGCTACTCCTTTACATATCCTAGCCGTTGATACTCTCCCTAAAAAAGTAATTGCTATTCATGAAAAGAAGATAGAGCAATTTTTCTGGGGGTTCTTCCAATGACAGAAAGAATTACCATTAGTTAGCTTAGTCAAAGCTCAGTTTGTCTACAGATGAAGGAGGTCTGGGGCTCAGGTCTCTCTCTTCTGGAAAAAGCTTTCTCTATCAAACTGTGGTGGAAGTGGAGAATTGGGAATTCCCTATAGAATATGTTTGATGGAGTATATGGTCCAGGGACCCCCGACCCATACTCCCACTACCATAACAAAGGCCCAATAAGCCCAGGAGGCACAGCAAGCCCAAATCACAGCGCCCCAAGTGCCAAGCAGCCCGCGACGTACACTTGGGTGCCTTCGGCCCCCATGACCGAAGACGCATAAACTTACAGTACAACTGCTTTCAAGCACTCGAAGTTACTGGGAGAAAACGGCGAAAACAGTAGCTCTCGGCACCTAGAGCCCTCGGCACCTAGAGGCCCCCGGGATGAAGAGCCTTCAGACTATCATCTACAACCGAAGGTGTCCTCCTCGACAGAATCTCCCATCCACATGCGCTGGATCAACGTACCAAGTACAAAATGTCACATCCAACCACCGCATTTAATGCGGCCACATGCAATTGCTAGTGCCACCCCGATTGACGTGACCCTCGGCCGTCGGATGCTTGACACGTGTCCTCGTCTCGCATTTATTGTTGCTATAAATAGCCCCCCTTTTTCCCCATTGTAGACCACGCTAAAAACACTGAATACGCTCATTATCAATATACAGTCTCTCTCTACTTTTGCTCTGACTTCTCTCTAGTTACTCCCCGCAGTAACCCCTCGGATAGATACTCCCTGGGTACACCCATCCATCATTTGGTGCTCTCGTTGAGAGCTCGAACAATCAAGTAAGAAACCCTCCCCATCAGCTAAAAACACCTACCAAAATGGGAAGAACCACCCGTGCTCAGTCCAAGAACCTTGAGGACAACAACCTGGCCCTCGGTGAAGTCAAGTCAACGCCCCAGAGCCTCTAACAAGGCTCCCGAGGGTGGAGTCATCACTGAGTTGGAACAAGATGTTGTTGACCTGCGCCTTTAGCTCCAGCAAAACGCTCCCGACGCCCAAGACCGCCGAGGGGTCCAAGACCGCCTCGGGGGGAAGGCGTTCCAAAGACCTCACGAAAGTGGGAGATCCGTCTCCAGGGCAGATGATGTGAGTTTTCTCGCACTTAAAAAGATTGTAATATAGCGGTGAAAGTACGAGTATCGTCTCCACATGGACGGTAAAAGGGAATTAAGAATTAACTAAAATCAGCGATAAAGAATAAATAAAACAAATGCGGTCGTGCGAGAATTGGTTGCTTGAGAAAACTAAAATTGCAAATAAACGACTAAAAGTAAATATTTGGGTTCTTCTTAATTAACGACGAAGGGAACAAAGATTGATTCCGGGGTAATCAGATTTCTGGCAGATCAGGCTTAATTACATGAATTTAATTGAGCCTAGGTAATCAATACTAAGTTCTTACCGCTCTCGCGGCGTAGAGTACAATAATTTAGGGGACCAAGCTGATCTCTCATGCGACATGATCCTAAATTATTGCCAAGACGAACGAGCTTACGGCCCTTTAATCGCTACTAATCTCTTAGCGAACGATTAAGTGTGTGTGAAAGTGTCCTAGAACAAATTAGATCTCTCTTAATTTATTCTATATGCAATTGTAATTCTAGTGGCCATTCTAGGTTACAAAAGATATCAATTAAATTGTTCAAACACAAATTAAACGGCATTCATGCAATTTACACCATCAAGAACCTAGCCATACATCATGATTAACCCCTTCATCAACCCCAAATCCCTAATCAAAACTACTCCCTATTCATAATTGAAGAATCAATAGAATTGGGATAAATAGAATTAATTTTCATTAATCAAAAAGTAGGAATTTACAAAGAATGTTAAGGAATTGAAAAACCTGGCCGAAAAAGCTCTCTAATCTCGTCTTTAATCTCTCTTTAAAGTTCCACCCCCCTTCATTAGGGTTAAGGGGGTGATATTTATAGGAAACATAGTGATTTGGGCTAAATTAGGAAACAAATTAGGTACGCACGGCGCCTACGCATGCATGCGTTGCGTCCGTGCGTCCGATAGAGAAACGCGTAAAATCGTTGGACGCACGCGTGCGTCCCACCATGCACGCGTGCGTGTCTACCAGTGCGTTTTCCGGCTTA
Source organism: Cuscuta europaea (assembly GCA_945859875.1). Lineage (NCBI taxonomy): Eukaryota > Viridiplantae > Streptophyta > Magnoliopsida > Solanales > Convolvulaceae > Cuscuta > Cuscuta europaea. The sequence continues at coordinate 14,422,620 of CAMAPE010000060.1, read as the reverse complement.
TCTACTCCGAATTTGACAAAACTTCTTTCATGAAAGTTGTAGATAATGAAGTCCTCTATCAACCACAATTTTCCGAATTGGATTTGAATCATCCAATCGAGAGATATGAATAAAATGGTGGAATGTCTCATTCTGAAATCGCAACAGGGAGCATCTGACTTCATCGTCTGTGTTCACATTCTTCCTTTCAGATTCTCGGAATGATGTCTTCATATGATTTGTATCCCTTGAAGTTGGCTTTGAGATGCAACTTGAATCGTATCCTTTGAACGCTTCTACAAAGATATATGTTTGAACGATTGACAGAAGGTCATCCTGAACACCGTTTTCAAGCTCTCTTTGTCTTCTTTTGATCCCGTAGCCAATCCTAGAATTTTTTTCCTTCAAATCTTCATCGTGAACCTCCCAGTGACCTACAATGCTCTCAATTCACTCTTGAATGCTTCTCGAATCATCCCGTTTGCTCCTCAAGCACCGGTGATGGGCTCAAATTCCCTGATTTTGACTCCAAACAACACAAAACTCGAACCAACGTCCGGTAAACAAAACTTGAGCTAAAATTGAGACTTGTAACACCTTAAATCTAGGAAAACCATCAAAATCCGACCCCAACACACATTAAATGCATGTCTAAATACGGACTTATCAGCAGACGAAAGACGTCCTCCTCAGGACAAAGGCAAGGCACCACTCCATGCCGATGAAGCAAGACATCAAATCAATCAGGCCCACTCGGCTCGTATTCGTTCGCAGGGGGCAGAGGCCCTCCTGGAGGATCCCAGGGACGAGATCATTGCGGCCCTCCAGCGCCGGCTTGATGAGATGGAGGCCCATCGAGCACATACCACCGTCACCACCCCTCATGCAGATCCCAAATATGAGGCCATGATGGCCAAAATGGAGGAGATGCAAAAGAGAATAGCCGAGGGCTCCGGGGAACCCGTCATCCAACTCCGGGCTAGGACGCCATTTACCCCAAGGGTATTGGTGGCCCGAATTCCGGAAAAATACCGGGGGCAACCCATCAAGCCCTATGAGGAAAAAACAGACCCCCAGGAGCATTACAGCCGATACCAAAACAATATGATGATGGTGGGGGCATCGGACGAATATTTGTGTCGTTGGTTCATTTCCACCTTAGAGGGACCAACGTACGAATGGTTCAACCGATTGCCCGAAGGCTGCATCGATTCATGGCAAGAACTCGCCCAACGCTTCTTGACGCAGTTTGGAGGGAGGCACCGGTCAAGGAAACACTTCTCCCACTTACTAACGGTAAGACAAAGGAAGGAGGAGACCCTTCGAGACTCTTGGAACGCTGGAGGACGGAGGCGGATAAAGTTGATGGCGCTGATGACGGGACCCTCCTGGCCCTCGTTCAAACAGTCCTTCACCCCAGGAACTTCTCGAGGAGCCTCATCATTGAACCTCCCCGCGATTACATAAGGGCCCTGCAGCGGGGGGACCGGTACGCCGAGGCCGAGGAGGTTGAAAAGTGCCATCACAACCCTGATCAGCAACGCCCTCGGCCAGATGACAAAGGAAACCGGGGGCCGAGGGCTCCCCTAAATCAACCCAAGGTTTTGGCACTCCCCAGTGATCGCCCCCAGCATGGCCAAGCCAAGTCCGGGGGATGTTACAAGGGAAACCCGAAGGCTTGGGCCCAACCCATTCTCTTGGAGCACCCTCAGACTCCCTTGACACACCCCGTCAGTGTCATCCTAGACTTCGCCGAGGAGAGAGGCCTTGTGGAGCACGACTCTCGCACACCCCTGGAGGTATACACCATCAACCCCAATTATCCTTACTGTCGGTTCCATCGCAACCAAGGGCATAGCACCGACGACTGCCATCAGCTGAAGACGGCCATTGAAAGGTTGATACAGGAAGGCCACCTGTCCCAATTCATCAGAGGCCCTCTGCCTTAGGGGACCCCTCACTACCAGGGGCCCCCTAAGAAAGCAAACGCTTGGGTCAACCCAAACACCATCCTTCTCGGCGACCTGAAGGGGAAGAAAAGGGAGTCTAGAAACCTCGATGAGGAGGAGGAGTACATCCAGTACCAGGAGAAGAAGCGCCACATCCATATGATCACTAGAGGTAACACAAGGGGGGACTCCACCAGCCAACGGAAGAAGTGGGCTCAATCGTTATACGTGGGGGAGGTAACTCATATGCCCCGGGTAAAGCGGCTGAGGGAGGAGCCCATCACATTCACAAACACCGATATCCCCCCTGCTTCCTCTCCTCACAGGGATGCCTTGGTGATCCAAAGCGAAATAATCAACACCGTCATTCATCAAACTTACATCGACACGGGCAGCTCTGTCATTGTAATGTACCTCAGCACATTCAGAGAGCTGCATCTGGAGAGGGGGTCCCTTTGGCCCATAAAGACCCCTCTTGCCAGCTTCACCGGAGACACCATTGATTCTGAGGGGGTCATAACCCTCCCGGTACTATTCGGCGACGGGCTCCATAGAGCCAAGCTCGAAGTGGAGTTCGTCATCGTCAACATCGACTGCGCCCACAACATCATCCTCGGTAGACCAGCCCTCGAGGACCTTGAATCCATCATCTCCATAAGGCATTTGTGCCTCAAGTTCCCCGCCGAAGGAGGCATCGGATACCCAAGGGAGAATAAAAAACTTGCTCGCGCTTGCTACCTTCAAGTGACGAAGAAGGTCAGTAAGACCGAGTTCCGTGTTGACACCATCACCGGAACCATGAGGAAGGAAGAGAAGAGGCCGAGGGCAGAACCCACCGAGGAAGTAGAAGACTTTGTGCTCGATCCGGCAAAGCCGGAGAGAGTCTTGAAGATTGGAGCCAAGCTCCCTGAAGACCTGAAGACCGGCTTAACTGAAGCCCTCCGTGCCTACTCCATTGTTTTTGCATGGGGGCCGGAGGACATGCCCGGAATCAGCCGAAGGGTCATCACCCACCGCCTCTCGATAGACCCTTCGGTCAAACCTGTACAACAGCGAAGAAGGCCCCTCTCGGCCGAGAGGAGGGATTTTGTGAAGAAGGAGGTTTCCATGCTCCTCTCCATCAACCACATCAAGGAGGTGAAATACCCCTCATGGCTGGCGAACGTAGTCCTTGCACAGAAACCACCCACCTTCCGCATGAGGAAGACGCTGAAAAAACAACCTTCATGACTCCCGAAGGCATCTTCTGCTATCTGGTCATGGCCTTCGACCTGAAGAATTCCGGCGCCACTTACACCCGGATGGTGGCCAGGGTCTTTCAAACCGTCCTGGGGCGCACCATGGAGGCCTATGTTGACGACATGATCGTCAAAAGCAAACAATCATCAACCCATGCTGACGACCTCCAGGAGATCTTTGCCATCATGCAAAAGTTTCACCTTCGGCTAAACCCGAAGAAATGCACCTTCGGCGTGCAAGGAGGCAAATTCTTAGGCTACATGGTGAGCCGAAGGGGTATCGAGGCCAACCCCGAGAAAATCCAGGCCATCATCAACATGGAGCCCCCACGCAACGTGAAGGAGGTCCAATGGTTGACGGGCCGCCTGGAAGCCCTCAACCGCTTCCTATCCAAATCGGCGGAGAAGTCCTTACCCTTCTTCCAGATCATGAGGAAGACCGCCAGCTTCCAATGGACTTCAGAATGCCAGGAGGCCTTCGACAAGCTAAAACGGTATTTGTCTTCACCCCCAGTGCTCTCCAAACCTAAGGTAGGGGAAACTCTATACCTTTACCTTGGCATCAGCCCGGCTGCCATCAGCTCAGTGCTCATCCGGGAGGAAGATGGCGTCCAACATGTCGTCTTCTATGTTAGCAAGACCTTCAGCGAGGCCGAACTCAGGTACTCTCCTGTGGAGGAAACAGTGTTGGCCATTGTCTGGACCGTCAAGAAACTAGGCCACTACTTCCAAGCTCATCCGGTCCAGGTCCTCACGCATCAACCCCACGGCGCCTTGATGAGGAGCCCCACTAGCTCCTCCCGAATGGTAAAATGGGCTATCTTCCTCAGCCAATATAACAATGACATCCGTCCGAGGCCTGCCATAAAGGGCCAAGCCCTGGCTGACTTTGTGACGGAATGCACGGCAAGATCAACCACAGACGAGGAGCCTTCGGCACCCTCAGACGACTGGTGGACCCTTTACACCGACGGCTCCTACGCAGCCAAATCATGCGGGGGAGGAGTAGTACTCATCACGCCTGAAGGCTTCCGGGGCTACTATCCCATCCGCTTCTCCTTCAAAGTCTCCAACAACGAAGCGGAATATGAGGCCCTCCTCTGTGGCCTTCGGCTGACAGCAAATATGAAGGCCAGAATGATCCACATCAAGTGGGCCTCCAAGCTTGTCGTGGGCCAGATCTCCGGGGAGTATGAGGCTAAGGAAGGGAGGAAGAAACAATACAAGGAGGCGACTGAAGAATTGCTCAAAGTATTTGAGGCACACTCTCTTACCCAAATACCGAGGGCTCAAAACTCTGAGGTTGATATTTTGTCAAAACTCTCGGATGAATCCCCCGAGCACATCTCTAAATTCGCAAGGATAGAAGAACTTGCCTCTCGAGCATACACACCAGCCCCGTCATGAACATCCATCAAAGGCAAGAGGACTGGAACTCAGACATCATCACCTTCATCACCACAGGGGAACTACCCGAGGATGAAACCCATGCCAAACTAGCAAAGCTGAGGGATCCAAGCTACACCATCGAAGACGAAAGGCTCTACAAACGATCCTACAACGGCACACTACTCTGGTGCCTTCATAGAGACGAAACCGAAGTCGCCATGGAGGAAGTGCACAATGGCATTTGCTCAGCTCACCAGGGACCCTTCTCCATGTCCCGAAGGCTCATAGTCCAGTTTTATTTCTAGCCTGCGATGGCCCGGGATTGTGCGGACCTCGCCCGAAGGTGTACTGTCTGTCAACACTTTCAGAAGGCTCACGGTAGGCCAGCGGTCAACTATGCCCCCATCAGCACATCTATAACCTTCGCTAGATGGGGCATACACCTTGTGGGCGCTCTGCCGAGGGGTACCTCCAACAACAGGTACATCATCGTTGCCATTGACTATTTCACCAAGTGGGTGGAGGCTGAGCCCCTCGCCAGCATTACTGAGGCCAGGTGCCGCCACTTTGTCCTAAAGAGCATTCTCACAATGTTTGGTGTCCCCCAACAAATCATCTCCGACAACGGAACCCAATTTGAGTCAGCCCCGTTCTGTGCCCTCCTAGAGGCATGGGGCATCAAACACACCTTCTCATCCATTGCTTACCCTCAAGGCAACGTTCAAGTGGAGAACGCAAACCGGACATTACTTCAAGGCCTAAAAAAGAAGCTGGAGGCTGAAGGGGGAGGCTGGGTAGAAGAACTCCACAACATCTTATGGGCTTACCGCACCACCCCTCTGCGGGCAACAGGTGAAACACCCTTCTCCCTGTGCTATGGATTTGAGGCTAAAGCTCCCACGGAGGTGACCCTTCCTACCCGAAGGGTAGCCCAATATGATCCCGAAGTCAACGACGCCAACATGGCCCTCGACCTTCACCTCATTTCAGAACGCCGAGAGCAAGCCTTCATACGAGCGGAAAACTACCGAAGGCAAGTCAAAAGCTACATCGATGCCAAGGTCCACTCTCAAGAATTCCAAGTGGGGGATTATGTCCTCCGACGGAGGGAAGCTAGCCAACCCACTGAGGCGGCAAGATGGCACCTAAGTTTGAGGGGCCCTACATCGTAGCAGCCATCATCAAACCTGGGACTTACAAACTTAAACGATCCAATGGGACAGAGGTCCCTAGACATTGGAATGTACATCACCTAGTTAAATTTTATCAGTAATAGAGCGGACAAGCCCTCATAACTAATGAATGTATTATCCGACGGCCCAAGGCCTTCAAATTTGAAGACATATTGAAGACACCAAGAACAAGAAACAAGACATGTGTGAGCGGCCAAGCCCTCATGCAGACTACTGGCCCAAGGCCTTGTCACAAGCAAGACCCTTCGACACCAAGTGTCGAGCGTAGACACTCCAATCACCTACGACAAATGAAGAAAACACCAAGTGTTTTAAGAAGACCCCTCGGTACCAAGTGTCGAGGGTACATACTCCTATCAACTCCAGGCAGAGAAAAACACCAAGTGTTTCCTTTGAAGACCCCTTGGTACCAAGTGTCGGGGGCCGTATGCTGAAACAAACACCAAGTGTTGCTCCTGAAGCCGTACCCCTCGAGGACGCATTTATACCGCAGGCGCCACCTATCGGTACCGGCGACACGTAGTGCCCCCAGCCATTTGCAACTAGTGTGCAAATGAAAACCCTTCCTTGAAACGCTTTCCGCGTCATTACCCCAAGGGAATGACAGGCAGCTAAAATGCCCAAGATTCGATATTCAAAAATGAAACGCTTTCCGCGCCAATACCCCAAGGGTATGACAGGCAACTACTATGCCCAGGATTCGACTTTCAAAAATTAAACGCTTCCCGCGCCATTACCCCAAGGGTATTGTAACACCCCGGCCCCATAGACCCCGCGATAGTTACTTCTGACATCTAGTACTGTCCTCACAAACCGCCACTAGCCTTTTCCGCGCACTTTGTCCTCGCTCGTGCGCGCCCTGAGAAACTTCCCAGGGGGTCACCCATCCCAAGACTACTCCCGTGCAAGCACGCTTAACTTTGGAGTTCTTGGCTAATGAGCTCCCTTAAAAGGAGATGCACCTTGTTGGTATGAGTAGTACTATTAATCCGTTTAAATTAAATCTCAAGTATTACAATCACCCCCACTTAGGAATGTAAAGTCCTCGTTGCGGCCATAAACCAATCTCAATCGTATCCCTGAATCTTTTCCCCTGCTAAGTGCCCGCCCGATATCCATCGAATCAGCACACTGTCGCAGGGATGCTCTGATACCATTTGTAACACCCCGGCCCCGTAGACCCCGAGGTAGTTACTTCTGACCTCTAGTACTGTCCTCACAAACCGCCACTAGCCTTTTCCGCGCACTTTGTCCTCGCTCGTGCGCGCCCTGAGAAACTTCCCAAGGCAAGCACTACTCCCGTGCAAGCACGCTTAACTTTGGAGTTCTTGGCTAATGAGCTCCCTTAAAAGGAGATGCACCTTGTTGGTATGAGTAGTACTATTAATCCGTTTAAATTAAATCTCAAGTATTACAGGTATGGCAGGCCATGGACTATGTCTCGTGCCCAGGGAACGACTTTCAAAACTGAGGCGCTTTCCGTGCCATCCCTCAAGGGGAGGCAGGCAACAGACTATGCCTCGCGCCCAGGAAACGACCCTCGATCCCCTCGGAACTCGGAAGGTTAACCCGAGGGAAGAGCTAATGGTGTATGTTGTTGCCTCCCGATAGGCCAAGCCTTACCAAGAAACCAAGTTTCTTGAAGCCTTCCCTTCACTACAAAAAAAAACAGGGTGAAGGGGAGTAGACTCAAAGAGCAATCAATGAGTACACAACTCCAACAATCCACAACGGAACACCCTTCGGCAAACAACAAGAAGGATCATCACAAGACAATACAAATCATACCGAGGGCTCCCCAAGGGAACACCTCCGATACCGGGGAGCAATTAATTCCAGAAGGCCGCTATTCAACAAAGGCTACCGAAAAATGGCAAAGTCCACTATCTGGATTAACCAACAAATACCGGTGCCCCTTCGGCATCAAACAACACCGAGGGGTCTTCAAAGGAATGCCCTTAGTCACCATACACCAAATATTATCAAATATCAGTCAAGTCCACAAACTGGTGGCCTCCAGCATCAACGAATACCGAGGGCTCTAATCCTACTAAAGGATTAAAATTTGCTAAGTCCACTCAACAACGACTCAAGGGATACCGAAGGCACCCACTCTCCGTCCGCTTTTATTACAACATGAATGTCTTACAAAATTTTCCTAAGTCCACACTTTGGAACCCACTATGGCCGAGGGCGCCTACTACACAATACCAAAGGCGAGTACCCACATACATGATCTTGAACTTCCTAAGTCCAAGTTCCAGCAACCCCCGACATTACAATCAACATTGGGGGCTAGTACTCACAGAGCTCATTTACCGAAGGCCAAGTGACAAGTGACACTTAGGAACTTTTTCTAAGTCCCAAATATTAGGCCCTCGGTCAAATCATCATGCAAGTCAGGAGGCCTAATAACCGAGGGCCATACAATGCACATCACTTGGAAAAAATTTCTATGACCTAAATATTTGGCCCTCGGTCAAATCTCCATGCAGCCAGAGGGGTCGCACAACCGAAGGCTCAATGGTAAGACTACACTTGGAAAAATTTTCTATGTCCTAAATATTTGGCCCTCGGTCAAATATCCAGGCAGCCAGAGGGGTCACACAACCGAAGGCTCAGCGGTGAAACTACACTTGGAAAAATTTTCTAAGTCCTAAATATTTGGCCCTCGGTCAAATATCCATGCAGCCGGGGGGGCTAATAACCGAAGGCCACATGATGCACATCACTTGGAAAAACTTTCTAAGTCCTAAAAAGGTTGTCCCTCGGTCAAACTCAACATTCAACTGAGGGCTCAGAGGTAATACCACATTTGAGAATTTTCTAAGTCCTGGATTGTTGGCCCCCGGCCGCCAACAACTGAAGACTTACAACTAACACACCAGAAGACATACAAAGAGGATGTCAGCCAAGGGCAAAAGTTGTGAGCAACACCTAGAAATATATTCTAAGTCCTAAAAATTTGGGCCCTCGGTCAACTCGTGACGGCTGCCCAAGTTCAGAGGGAAGCATCCACTGAGGGTCCGGTACTGAACAAACACTTTGAAAGCTTTCCCAGGTCCTAAATGGCTGACAAAACTCAAACATCTAAATGCGGAGGCATTCATTCACGACAACAAAAGACGAAGTCATTCATTTAGAGAGGAGAACAAAGCATTCATTCACAACGAAGGGAGGAACAACAAGTTTAAATTACAACGAAGGCCGAAGCCGAAAGCTACAAGAATGTTTATACAAAGATTGTTCAAACAAATTTTACAAGCACAGATTACTCAGTGATTCCCTCTTCAGCTGCTTTGGAGGTGGCGCCGCCCTCGGCATCGTCTTCGTCACCACCGAAGCCACATTCCCTCAGGGTCTCGGAATCTTCTAGCACTGGACTCTCTTCACCTTCGGGGAGGGGGACCCTGACGTCTGGCTGCCGAGGGGGGAGGCCATAGGTCTCCGGCTTAAAGTCCACCGGGGGCACGTTGAAGTATCTGGTGAGCTTCCGGTATATGAGGCGTTGAGTGAAGAATTACCCACCTTGATAGTAGGAATCACCCTTCTCGGCCAACCACATCTTGTCGGGGCCTTTCACCCAATCATCTACTGAAGCCTCCACCACCGAGGCCAGTCACCCCTTCTGCTCCTCTGCCTTCCACCCCTCGGCGGTGAAAGCGGCCATAGCATCCTCCCGGGCCTTGGCGACGACCTCTTCTTTAGCAGCCTGGGCCTCCTCGGCAGCAACACGAACGGCTTCGGCAGTAGCCTCCCCAGCCTCGGCCAGGCCCTTGCTCTTCCCCTCGGCCTTCGCAGCTTGCACCCGCTGCTCCATGCTGTCAGTAGCCATGCGGAGGGAATCCTCGGCCTCAGCCAACTTCTTTTTAAGGCTGGCAACTTCCCTATCAGCAACACTCTTGGCCTCCCTCATCTGCCCCATCCTCTGGAGGTACGCACAGAGGCCCATAAAGTTCTGCGGTCAACAACGATGATGGTTAGACATGGTGCATACAATATATAAAAAATAACAAAGGAAAAGGAGAAGCATAACTCACGGAAGCACTGCTCAGAAGAATCTTGGCTTCAATGGAGTTTTCATCCATCCTAGCAAGGGCTAGTCGATCGCCCGAGGGCATCATCTGACTCATTAGCACCGAGGGTTGAGGCTGCCCTCCAATACGAAGGCTCCCTTCGGCACGAGGGCCTCCAATTTCTCCCGACCAAAGAAGTCCTGGTGGGGTGCTCTTGAGGGGTGGGACCGGAGGCACGCCCCTCGTCCTCAATAATGACAACATCGGCGACCGGTTGTTTGTCGGAGTCTGCGACCTTCAGCTTCTTTATTGGGGGCTCAATCCCCTTTCCACTATTCTTCTTTTTCAAGGCCCCCTCGCCCTTGGAGCTCCCGGCACCGGTAACACCAGTTTGGGAGGGCTCCTCCCTAGTGGAAGCACCCTCCGGCTTCGAGCCTGAGGGCCCCTTCTTCTTTCCCTTCTGGTTCTTCATCGCAAAGAGGGAGGTCACATCCATGTTAGTACCTAGAAAACAACAGCAAGGAGTTAGACTGAAGGGTCAAAACGCGTGAGCAGACAACAAAAAAAAAGGAAATTTTCAAGTACAAAACAAGTAGCCCTTCGGTAATCACCTCTGACGCTCTCAAATACACGATCTATCGGAGGGTATCTCTCATCCTCCGACCCCCTCGGCCTATATTGCCGAAAGCCAAGCTTGAACAAATTATCCGGAAGGGTAACATCTTTGATCTTCACGTGCTTCTCGGACCCCTCCGGCTTCTTCGCAAGTATCTTGCCGTTCTTCTCGAGGGCTGCATTTCCCACCTTCGGGTGCCGCCGAAAGCTGTTACGAACTGGCGCCGGGAAAGGGTTCTCCTCCGGTCGAAGGTAGCAAAACTTGTCCTTCCATCCCTTGTGGGATGAAGGCACATCATCAAAAAGTCTGAACTCGGGGACTTGCTGTAAGTTGGCGAAGCCCCCAGCATTCGAATTCCCCCTGACATAGATTGAAGGACAGGAAAAACTGATCTAAGGTTGGTGGCACCCCCCGGCTCTCGCACAAAGAAAGAAAGCCGGCTATGTAGGAGTGGCTATTGGGCGTCAGCTGACAGGGGGCCAACCCCACAAACCTCAGATACTCCAACAAAAAAGGATGTAACGGGAATCGGAGCCCCATCTCCACTGACAAGATATGTGCGGCGAAGCAGCCCTCGGGCGCATGTAGCAACAGGTCGTCTGGCCCCGGCTCCACCACACGTGCCGAAGGACCAACGAGGATCTGGGTGTCCTGATGCTCGGTAGGGGAGGCCCTCGTCCTCAGTTCCAGCGCAACAGTGTCCAAATAAGAATGGCCTTCGGGGATGCCCACCGGCTGACCAGCATCGGTGGCTGCCTGCTTCTTTCTCGGAGCGGCCTTCACCTTCTTCTTCTTCTTCTTCTTTCTGGGGGCTACCCTGAGCGGCGTCGGATTGAGAGGCCTAGAGCTGCTGGCCTCACCGGCATTACGAGGGGGGGGGGGGGGGGGGGGACGGCGACGGTCACCTTCATTCTCTCTTTCTGCGCCTCCTCCTCGGCCACTTGGAAAGCGAGGGCTAACTCCTCGTCCTCACACTCTTGCTCGAACCCTTCGGCCTCAACTTCGGCGGCAAGATATGTTTTCACCTCCATGGCCACGGAAGCATCTCCACTCGCCGAAGGAAGATCGGACGAGGACTCAACATCCGAGTAGCTCTCTGCTCCAACCGAAGGCTCTTGGGACTGGTTCTGGGAATCGCTCTCGGAAGACATATTGTAGCGAGAAGATCATGGGGGAAAGTTTCTAGGATCTAAAGGTCCCTAAACACTAGATCTAAAGGCAAGGAAGCAAAAGGTGCAAGAATTACCAAGAACAGGCGAAGAACTAACCTTAGGAATGGGGATTTGATCGAAGGGCACTTTCTCTCTATAGAAAAGATTTTTCCAGAGCTTCGCTAACACTGAATCGCACAGGGGGTAAGGCTCAGGGCTTGGGGTACTTATAGGCTCCCCAATCCGGGCTTGGGCCGAAAACCGGGCCTCCGGTTTAAAAAGTCATCATTGCATGCCGCCCCTTCCACCAACCGGTGATACCCGCCCGAAGGCAGTCAACAACTACACGCCACGTGGACATCACCTCCAATGGCTACATTTTCAACGTTCCTTATTCCAACGGTCTCATCACAACGGCTATATTTTGAAAACACAGAGGTGCCCCCGTCCGGTACCCCTCATACAACATTACACATGCATTCGGGCTTTCTCCTTCAGCACCCTTCGCACAACAAATTGGGGTTGGCCCTCGGTCCATTACATTCAAACACCCCCATGTCATATGGGCACCCGGGAAGACCCCTCGGTTACCCTCATCCCACTACACTTGAATCAACAGGGGACCCCTCGGGTACCCTTACACCCCAATATAGGGAAACCGGGGAGACCCCCTGGGGTCACACCTTCAAACCCCTCATCAGTGGTCAGCCTTCGGGATACAAAACGGGAGCCTTCAACCCCCAGTTTATCAAACTACTAAGGAACTCCCTTGGGAACAAAAGGAACTACCGCTTGCGTCAACACGCCCTCAGCCTCCCTGACTGAGGGACTCCCCTCGGCCCTCAGCCTTCGGCTAACTCCTGTAAGAAGGCCCTCAACTCACGGGCACCCCTCGGCATCAATATTATATTTCATCTTAGACCAAGGGTGACCCTTTCGAGTCATCATTGGGGGAATTCGGTGCACTCTTTTTCCCTCATTAGGATTTTTTCCCACAGGGTTTTTCCTAATGAGGTTTTTGATGAGGTATCACCCCAAAATGAAACGAAAAGTGTCACCCCTCAGCCCATATTGCAGACAGGCACTACTCTACTCCTTGTCACCACTTTACAAGTGCTTCAAGGAGTGGGGGACTGGAAGACCCCTTCGGGAAAATCTCAAAAAAGCAAATTATCAAGAATCTCCCCAAGACAGCAACCCGATCCATCAAATCCCAGAATGTGGGGGATTAAGGGTCTGCCTTCGGCAAAAACGTGCAAACGACAACTCCTCACAAACTTCACGAATTACAGAGCAAAACGCCAGTATCAGAGGACAAACGCATTTTACCCTTTTCCCCTCAAGTACCTTTCGACAAAAGGAGTGAGGGACTCCTGATGGAGTATATGGTCCAGGGACCCCCGACCCATACTCCCACTACCATAACAAAGGCCCAATAAGCACAGGAGGCACAGTAGGCCCAAATCACAGCCACCAAGTGCTAAGCAGCCCGCGACGTACACTTGGGCGCCTTCGGCCCCCATGGACGAAGGCGCATAAACTTACAGTACAGCTGCTTTCAAGCACACGAATTGAAGTTACTGGGAGAAAACGGCGAAAACAGTAGCCCTCGGCACCTAAAGCCCTCGACATCTAGAGGCCCTCGGGATGAAGAGCCTTCGGACTATCATCTACAGCCAAAGGCATCCTCCTCGACAGAATCTCCCATCCACATGCGCTGGATCAACGTACCAAGTACAAAACGTCACATCCAACCACCCCATTTAATGCGACCACATGCAATTGCTAGTGCCACCCTGATTGACGTGACCCTCGGCCGTCGGATGCTTGACACGTGTCCTCGTCTCGCATTTATTGCTGCTATAAATAGCCCCCCTTTTTCCCATTGTAGACCACGCTAAAAACACTGAATACGCTCATTATCAATATACACTCTCTCTCTACTTTTGCTCTGATTTCTCTCTAGTTACTCCCCGCAGTAACCCCTCGGATAGATACCCCCCGGGTACACCCATCCATCAATGTTTATTAATGCAAGATATCCTAGAGGGCTTAATATGGTTCCCAAAATTACTGACTCTCCTATCTGGAAGAGAATTTGTTCTATTCACTCCTTAGCTTCTCAAATTTGCTCCATTGATCAGGAAGGTGATTTGGTTTGGCAACCTAAAGATGATGGTATTTTATCTTTCAAAATGGATTATGAGGTTGTAAGAGATGATATGCCAATCATGTTCACCTTTAAACATGCGGGGCACCCAAAACAACGTCTTAAAATCAAGGTTTTTCCGTGGAAAATCCTTCATGGCATCCTGCCAGATACTGATAGGCTTACTCGTTTTCAAAAGGTGTTAAATCCCTCTATTTGCCCCTTATGAAGAAAGCAAGAGGACTCTATGGAGCACTTATTGTTTAGATGTGAAGTAGTTTATCCTATTTGGAATTACTTCATGGGTATACTTGGGATTCCTAGGATGAATGAAAGTTGTTCTATCAGGCAGGTGTACATGACCTGGTGGCTTAAAACAGGGTCCAAGACAGTTATGGATTTGTTTAAGCATAATCTACCTAGTATTATCAGTTGGTTTATCTGGAAAAATTACACAAACATCATTTGGGGTAATCAAGTCACTCAGCCATCTACAGAAGCTATTGTTTACCAGATTAAGGCCTTTACTCAGGCCTGGGTCTCTAGTCTTTCTCTAGACTTAAGGTCCGAGCCATTGGTGATGTTCTTTTTGAATAGAAGTTAGTTCCTAAGAACTTCAAAATCATTGGTGCTCAAATTAAAGCTCTCAGATGGAACAAGCCCCGGAACACCCTTAAATTGAACACAGATACAAGCTATATACCTGGTAAGGTTGGTGGAGGTGCGATCTTGAGGAATCAGACTGGTGATTTAGTTGATGTGATCTCCTTTCCGATTGACGCGTCCTCGTGCTTAGAAGCGGAGTTTCTCTCCGTCGTTTTGGCTACTCGCTCGGCTCTGGAAGCAGGATTTTCTGACTTTGAAGTGGAGACAGATGCGGCATCTACGGTCTCCTTGTTGCCTCAAGTTTGTGATGGGCGGTGGAAAAGTCTTATTCAGGAAATGAAGCTCTACGAATTAAGGAAAGGGGTGCATTTTGGACATATTTTGAGAGAGTGTAATTGGGCTGCTCATTATTTGGCTACTTCTTCCTCGGCCCATTTCCAATTATTTAAAAACCCAAATGATCTACCTTATCAGGCATGTCTTGCTTACTTTAGAGATCTTTTTAGCTTTCCTTCTTTCAGATGTTTTTATTGATGTACTTTTCAGGTCAGGTCTTGCCCCCTGGAATTTTCTTTTGTTTTTTTCCTTTGTATGTTTTTACTGATGTATTTCTTAAAGGGTATGCCCTTTTCGGAGAGGTTTTGGCCTAGTCCCCCTCTCCATTGTTTACTCTTCTTATTTTATTAATAAAACTCGGCAAACGTTCCCCGACGTTTGCCCCACTGATTTTGGGGGTTTGCCTTCCGGGTTAAAAAACGTGACATCAGATTGAATTTATAATGGAAGTACTCGTTTTAAAAAGGAATGATATGGCGATTTCACATGTACTATATGACTCTTTAATTTAGAGTTTTTTGAAAATCCTAAACTTTTTTGCTCATGAAGTTTTCATCGTAGGTTCGACCTCTATTGTACTTCCTCCGTCCTAACTAAGTTTCTCATTGAAAAATGGCACGGGTTCTCTTGAGCACATAATATATTGGAGTCATTGATGATAACATAATCTTATATGTGTATTACTTTTAATATATTTTTACTATATTATCATTTAAGAGTGCTAATTATTTTTCAAAATAGAAATGAGAACTTTTATATAAGATGTTCGAAAAAAAGCGAGAACCTTAAACACTTTTGACCTTTTTGTTTTCTTTTGCCATGTATATTCATGATATCGTATTTCACTTTGAAAAACAAATCTAAAATTCATTTAACTTTTGAGAAGAAATCAAATTTAGTGCTCTGACTTTGGTGTTATGTTTATATTATAATGTAAAGGAGATCGTGTGAGACTCGTTAAGGGGAAGTCTTTTCATTATCACAATTTATACAAGATTAATTGTAGTATCTAAGGAAGAGGAGTAATTACCAGATGATTATGTGAGATTTACAAATCATTGAATTAATTACAAATAATCTAAATAAGATCTGAATAGATATCTATGACTAGCTAGTATACCCCGTAGTCGAAGCACGAGAAATCGGGATGCTGAGACTATCACGAAAGTGAATGCCAATTTCAACATGCTTAGTGCATTGATATTGAACATGGTTACTTGAGAGGTATACCGCACTGATGTTATCATAGTATACGGTAGTAGCACGCCGAAGAGGTAGATTAAGATCAAGGAGGAGATTTCATAGCTAATAGGAATCAAAAACAACATTAGCGATCCCATTATATTTTGCATCTGCATTGGAGAGGGAAACAATTCGCTGACGCTTAGAAGACCATATGATGAGATTGTCACTAAGAAAAACACAAAACCCGGATGTGGAATGGCGAGAATCAGGGCAGCTTACTCCATCAGCATCAGAGTATGCAGTTGCCCAAAAATGGACCCCGCCGAGATGAAGAGCTCGTGATTAATGGTACATTGTAAGTAACTAAGATGCGGTTGAGGGCTGGAATGTAAGGCTCACGTGGATCATGCATAAATAAGCATATTTCTTGTACAACATAAGAGATCTCACAGCGTGTGAATGTCAGATGCTATAGAGCTTTAATAAGACCATAGTATAAAATGGGATCAATCGAAGAGGAGTCAGTTGAGGCACAAAGCTTAGAAAATGTGTCAACATGTGTTGCTACTGGTTTAGAGTTGGCCAGATGTAGATCTAGTCACAATAAGGCCAAGGAAGTGATGTAGTGAACCAAGATCGGCCTTGGAGAATTCACTCTTCAATAACGTAATAAACCGGTGCAGAAGCACATACGAGGAAGTGGTTATGAGAATGTCATCCACACAGGGAAAAAGATATGCAGTGCCAGATCCATAATGGTACAAAAAGAGGAAGGAATCACATATACTAGCCTAAAAACAACATCGGGTAATGAACGCAGTAAATCTTTGTGACCAAGCCATGGGTGCTTGCTTGAGACCATATAGAGATTTGTGTAAGAGGAAAACATGATTGGGACAATCCGGATCAATAAAACCAAGTGCCTATTTGAAAAGAAATAGGAATTTTTAACATAAAAATAGGACTCATTACTAGGTGGGCAAGCTTCTATAAAGAAAGATGGAGCTTTTTTCTTTTGCGTGCACTGAGTAATTAATCTACAAAGTTCACTCTTCTGTAAACACACCATGTAAGAAGGCATTTTGACACCCAATTGGTGGATATGCCACGACCGAGATGTACCAATAATGAGAACCATGTGAATAGTGGTAGATTTGACCACAAGGCTATAGGTGTCAATTCCATTTGTTACTGTGTGGCAGTGTATGGATTTAGAGACCCATCAGAGTGAAACTTATTCCGGAAAAGCCACATAGAGGGAATAAAATCATCGGGAGGGCGAGGGACCGGGTCCGAAGTTTTTTTATTAAAGCATTGTACTCATCTTTCATGGTATTACTCTAGCTAGAGTTCCATAGGGCGCAAAGGTGAGAGTACGGGAGCTGAGAGGAGATATATTAGGAAGGGTCTCAGTACGAAGGTCAAACACCAGTTTGGGTTTGGAAATACCGTGAGATGCATGCATGAATAGCCAGAAGGCGGGTAGGTTGAGGAAAAGGAAGTGGGAGGTGATGGGTTGGGGAATGTAAGGTGGGAGGGATGGTTGGGGGTATGAGTTGAGTGTTGGGAGGTATTGTCTTCAATGGGGTGAGGTATATGGGAGAGTGAGGTTGTGTAGGTGTACTTGGGGAAGGTGGGTACCCGAGATTGCCAAGAATAAGAAGGTTCGGTGAGAGGAGGTCATAAGATGGGGGAGTGAGGTAGTTCTGCAAAGGGAAACACTGAATCATCGAAAATGGCGTGTCTAGAGATAATATATAGCTTGGCCTAGATAACGATACCCACAATGGTGAGGCAAGAATTTGACGAAGACGCATCTAGTAGATCCCAGAGCCAATTTGTGAGTCGTAGAAGTAAGGCTGGGATAGCAGAGACAACCAAAAGTACGGAGGTGATCATAGGTGGGTTGACGACAGTACATAGCTTTGCTTTAATATAGGACATTGGAAGGACAAGGTTTTTGTTGGTAGGATGTAATGAAGATAAACAATCATGTGAAGAGATTAAGCCCAATATTTAAGGTGAGATGGAGGCGGGTGTCCTAGGGTATGGGTGATATCATTGATGTGGCAGATCATTCGTTCATCTTTTCCATTTTGTGGTGATTTTTTAGGACAAGAAAAGAGAAACAGAAACCCCAAGTTCATTGGGAAAAAAATTGAAATGAAGAGTTATCAAATTCACGTCCCATATCACCACTAAAAAGATTTAATTTCTTTTTCAAATTGAGTATGAACAAAAGAGTTCAACTTTAGGAGTTTTCCAAAACCATGAGATTTAAGTTTGACTGGATAAACCAAGAGATAATCAGTAAAATCATCTAATAAAATAAAATAATATCAAAAACCAGTGTTACTTTTAAGGGGACAAGTCCTTAAGTCTTATATCCAGTATGACCAAGACGTTTGTGTCAAACTTCGGGTGACACAATATAAAGAGATACTCCCTCCGTCCCACAATGAACTTCCCACTTTCCTTTTTTGGATGTCCCAGAAACAAGTTCTCATTTCCTTAAATGGAAAGTTAATCTACATCAAAACAGTGTCAAACAGTGCAAAATAGTGTCAAAGAGTGTCGAAACAGTGCAAAACAGTGCCAAACAATGTCGAAACAGTGTCAAAACAGTAAAATTTACCTCATGGTAAATTTATTTCCTTAATATCTGTGCAGGTCAAACTGTGAAGTTCATTGTGGAACGGAGGGAGTATATGTGTAGGGTTTGGGGGACACTGCATTGGTAGTTATAGAATAAAGCTCCCTGAAGCTATTGCATCTCCTGATATGAGTCCCTGTAGTCAAGTCCTTTACAAAGAAACCAGATGGGTCAAATTCGATAGAAGCCTGGTACTTTAACTTGTGTTTCTAATAACAGCAATGTACGCTCAATTTTTGTTGGTAATGTTAATTCTGTTCCAATTATTTCCTGTGGTTCCAAAACTTTAACCCTCCCTAACCGTAATCTTTATCTCAAAGATTCTCTTGTTGCTCCTAATATTATCAAAAACCTTGTATCCCTCCGTAAATTCACTCCTGATAATCATTAGAACAATCGCTGAATTTGAGAGAATGAGATTAACAAATTTATTCTCCAAGATGGCTACATGAGTCCCTTTATTGCCTTGGAACAGAGTTTGGAGTCGTTCCCGCTAGTCCTTGGCAATGTTACCTGACTTGAGAATTGTTAGCGTCAAGTCTTTCAATATGGTGGAGAACATCCATTGACGAACCAAGGCATCAAGTTGTTACCAGGTGGGCCAATCTATGATACTGGGAGCCACATCACCGTCAATGAGAAACATCAGATTGTGTGGCTCAAGGTGAACTTCACATAGAAAACCCCAGGATGAATACTCATCATCTTTGAGATCGAGAGTATGAGGATATGAGTTTTAATGTTGTTAATAGTGAGGGTGGGATGAATGGTCGCCCTTGGTGTAGAGGTTTCGCCAACCATAACAAGCAGAAACAAGATGACGTGCACTCGTCGTTAGGTGCACTCAAAATAATTAATCAATACGACACTAATACGTAGTATAGTGTAGTAAGGTTCGTATCCACAGGGAAAGGAATACTTTTCTTTTAAATAAATAGTAACAAAAGAGGGGTTTAGATTTGTTTGCTTTAAAAACACTAAGATAAACAACCTATATGAGTTTAATTCAATGAGATGAAGACTTGGTTTTGCTTTTATCCACTTAATGAAATGTTCGTCGATCCCGGTTATATCTTTAACTATCTTCCTCTCGAATACTCAATCGAGGAGTATATCCAGTTCATCGAGGGTAGTTATTAATAACGAGATGCGTTCATTAATAAAACTTACTATCGAGTCAATATAGAACAAGCGCCGTATATTAACTTCATAGTAGCAATAAACTTAAGATGAAAACGATTGAGATTGATAACCTCAACACAAGCGGTTTATTGGTTTAATCAATATAATTAATTCCCCTTGGCATATTAACCATGAGATGCATGCATTAATATTCCAAGTGTACTACCGTTGAAGGAACCGGATTAATAACAAGCGTATTAACCGATTGATTCTAATAATAATTAATATGAGAAACAATACTAGTTGATACTTTAAGTAATGTTTAAGATATTAACATGAAATATGAATAGGAATTAATGAATACTCAAGGAAGAATATTAAAATATATGAATCCTACTATGATTAATATCAAGATGTTAACTAATTGTCATCTTAGTAACACTCCCCAATATTATCATAGAGGAAGAAATAGCTATTACTATAACCAATGTCAAGATGTTAACTAATTGTCATCTTAGTAACACTCCCCAACTTTGATATAGAGATAGTATTTTGAAAGAAAGAATTAATATTCAAGGAAGAAGATTAAAGAAAATAACTCACAACTTACAAATTCATTAAGCTTCAAAGTAGCAAAACCAAGATGGAAGAGTTTAGCTCCTCATTTGGAGACTAAACATGATGAAAAATATAAAGAAAGAGCTATTCTATACTGAGCTTAGATGTACAAAGGGATTGGATATCTTTTTGTGAAGGAAAGGAGGTGTATTTATAGGCTTTTGGGAGCTAATTCGGGTACTCGATCGGGTATATACATGATACACGATCGAGTATGTGTGTAACACCCGATCCGAGGTATACCCGACCGGTTTCAGGGTATTTTCTAAGAGTATACCCGATCGAGTATATATGAATACCCGGTCGAGTATGCTTAGAAAATGGTATTCGAACCATACTCGACCGAAATTCTTTTGAAATTCAAAGGCATACCCGATAGGGTATGTCGGTCTACCCGATCGGGTATAGACATAAAATCGTGGTTGAAATCTTCCCTGCATGTTCCCTTGTCTTCGGATCTGATCCGATTTGAAGTTCCAACCTAATACCCGATCGAGTATAGACCAAACTTCAGGATCTTCTTTTGTCTTTGAACTTTTGCACCTTCTTTTCACTTTTTGGGTTCACCAACTGTACTTTGAGTGACCAAAACCTGCTTGAGCTCAGAATATATCTAATCTAACCTATTTACAAGAATTTAACAATCTAATCTATTACACCAAAAGTGTGTAATTTCCAAAGTAAAAGTCAAGAAAACTAATTAAAAACATAAACATAGATATGGAAATTACGAACGTATCACAACATGCTGGAAAAATGTGGAGAATAAGAGATGGAGTCGTATGGACCTAATGTGATACCATAAAACAGATTGTGTGAGACCCCTTATACAAGAAGAATGGTAGTATTTAAAGAAAGGGAGTAATTATAAGAGGATTATGTAGGATTTACAAATCATTGAATTTATTACAAACCATCTAAATATGGTTAGAAAATATTCTCTCCATTCTTTTTTAATTGCAACGGTCAACATTTCACATTTGCCAACGCACGTCTTTGACCGTAATTATATCTTAATTCTATTAGTAAAAAAATATTTAAAAAATCAGATTTTGAAAATTTGTAATGAGATGAATTGAGCAATATTTTTAAAAAAAAAAATTCATAAAATAATAGCGTAAAATGTAGTCAAAGTAGAGCATGTGAATAGTGTAAAATTCAATATGTTGCGATTAAAACAGAACGTAGGATAATATATCGAAATATGGCTGGCTATTATAAGGATATGCTATACATGTAAAGGAAATTTAGCAAACACTGTTAATATGCTCAGTGGGGAATAAGCTGGATTAAATCACTTTATCGTGTTACTTAATGCACACTTTAATGTCATCTATTCATATTTGCGTACAATAAAATTTGTAAAAAAAAAATTGTAAAAACACTTTTACATCTTTTATATAGGCAAAGATTTTGTTAATGGGTGTCTTCACTCCCAAACATAACTTTGTTTAATGTTAACAGAAGTCTTGTTTGCATAATTGCATTTAAATTGTAACAATTGTACAAGTGGAAGTCCAAAATATATTTTGATAAATCCCACAATAATAATGAAATACTTCGTATGTTGCTATCAAAATAACCGATGAGGTTACAAAGGTTTTCTCAGTGAGCAAATATCTTGAACAAGACATTCAAAATTGGAATAAGACGATCCGCCTTCTGTGACAGCTTCTTTTGCACACTTGGCCATATTTTCAGCACTCTCCAAGAACTCATTCTTTCTTATAACCATCAATTCTAGGATTACATTCTCCATAATGCCTCTATCACACACATCTTTCATGTCCAGTCCTAGCTTCCACACCACGCCTACAAACCGGCTATTGATCTGCTGATCAAACATGAACGGCCAGCAAATCATAGGCACCCCTGCCACTATACTCTCAAGTGTTGAGTTCCATCCAGAATGGGTTAAAAATCCCCCAATGGCAGGATGGTCCAAGACCAACTCTTGAGGTGCCCAACTTACCATGTACCCGTTTGCTTTTGTTCCCTCTTCTAGCTCGGGAGGAATCGGACCTTCCCCATATTTTTCGGTAATCGAATCAGATCTCACCACCCATAAGAACTTTTGGCCACTATTGACTAGACCATACCAAAACTCCATCAATTGTTGCTTTGTGATCACAGCGATGCTGCCGAAGCTCACGTAGATCACGGATTTGGGTTCTTGCGAGTCGAGCCAAGCCAAACAGGTTTGATCTTCTTGCCAAAGACTATTGGAGGAAGCGGGTTTGGATAGTAGTTTAGCATTGAGATGGGCATTGATAGGTCCAATTGAGTACACTGTTGGAAACTTTGTTCTGATTTGGGAGAGTATTGGTCCTTCAAGTTGTTCGGAAGTGTTGAGTATGACTGCTCGAGCTTGAACTGCACTCCTAGTTTCAGTAGAAATAAAACTAAGAATGCTATCTTGCTGGAAAAATCGTGGAAGGTCCCTTGCTCTCAGAAAATCTTCCATGCCCTTCACCTTTGTGATAGGTGAGTCCATTTCGGTTTCTGCATTGCATTATAATATTGATATATTAACAACAATTCACGATTGATGGTGGCAATGTCAAACTGAAAGCCTCAGTTTATAATAAGATCTCCAATCCAACAATATGCATGTATAATGACCATAAAAGTGATAAACAATGTCTATCACTTATTCTATGTTTATAGTTAATTTTATAAACAATGTCTATATCTAAACATTGCATCTCACATTGTGGAGAAAAAACAACAAGAACAAAGGGGTGGCCGTTCCTCTGATGCCACTCTAAACATTGTATCTCACATTGTGTCATGGGCTCAAACGAAAAGGGGTGGCCGTTCCTCCGATGCCACTCTATGTTTCTGTGCTTACTTCACCATACTTTGTCTGGATTGCCAAAGGCAATGAGAAGATTGTGACTAGTAATTGTCAAAATTCAATTTTTTTGAAAAAATTTAAATAATTTTTTTGAAATAATTCAATTTTTTTGAATAATTCAATTAAGTTTTAATCATTTAAGTTTTAAATAATTCAATTTTTTTGAATTATTCAAAAAAACACTGCGTCATTCATTTTGTTTTGAATGATTTAATCTTTTAATAATAAATTGGTTATTTGACAAAAAAAAAGTTGATCATTTAAGTTTTAATCATTTAATAAGTTTGATCATTGATAAATCAATTTTTTTGATAAAACTTAATCATTGATTAAGTTTTATTGATAAATTTAAATTCAATAAATTTAAATTTAAATTCAATAAATTTAATCAATGATCAAGTTTTTATCAAAAAAATTGATAAAACTTAATTCATTTTTTTGAATAATTAAAACTTAAGACTTAATTGATCATTTAAATAGAATTGGTTTAAGTCAAAAAAAAAAATTTGATCATTTATTTAAAACTTAAGTTTTGAATTATTTATTTAAGTCTTAATAATTAAACTTCCGGCTATTTAAGTTTTAAATAATTCAATTTTTGTGATCAATCATTTAAATTTGTTTTAATGTTAAGATTAAATTATTAAATCTATGATATATAAGAATGTTTCTTTCAATATTTTACAATTTAGGATGAAGTTATATTCCAATAGCAAATCAAAATTTAAAGAAATTGGGAATACCAGAAATAGTTCCGAGGTAAATTCAAATAATTTCTCAGTATTAAATGAATAGCTTCTTTAATATTTTACTTGTTATAATAAGGGACTTCATGACTCTATTTTTTTGAATTCACCATTGTTCACATCTATCATTATTTTTATCATCTTATAGGATTAGAAAAATGAAGTTTGGAATTGCCCGAGAGTTGTTGGGAAGTCTTCGATAAAATGCCTATATGTAGACACTTGTTTTTTATAGTGTCTGTGTGTCTAGACAAAATTGTTAAGCACAAACAAAATATGTACAAATTGTTTATGTTCCAATAACTAATGTTTGTGCATGGACACCGGTTTCCGTGCAACCAAATTTTGATGCTTCGGCAAAACAACATGCAAACCAATATCCGTACACTTAGAATGTTTTTACTTGGACTATAATTTGCTGGTCTGGTTTCTTTGTATTTTTATAATTATCCAAGTCTGGTCTGGGACGAATTACCGTTCAAGTAAAAACAACCTTTTTCCGATGGTGTTTGAAAATAATCAATAAAGTGCATTGCCATTCTACTAACCAAGCTCTTTTCTTCAAGAATGTTTAAAGCAAACCTTTGAATGGAAACTCCCCGGCTTCAAGGAGATCTGGCCAGGATAAGTAAATCCAAAAGGAAGCTGCGCTGGCCGTACGGAAATAGTAAACCGGCAAATCGACTCCGGCACCGACCTCCACCGCCATGCCGAGCGGCAAATCCGAAACAAAACATGTAAACGGCGGCCAGGAATCGCCCTTCTGCCTTACAAGTTCCGTCAGAAAAGGCTTCCCGATTGTTTGCAAGGAATCGATTAGCCCCATAAACCCTTCTCTAGTATCGGGTCTACCTATTAATTAAGCATCCATCAATCACCTATTGATTAATTAATTAATTAAAACACATGAAAAATTAACTGACAGAACTTCAAAAATGTATGTTACCTTCATAGATTCCGGCAGGGAAACGCTGAATCCTGAACCGGTGGCTGAACCGACCGTCGGATTCTATGTCGGTGTGAGCTCGAAGGCGGGCGTCGATATTGGGGGTGGCTAAGAAAGTGACATGGAAATTGGAAAGATCTAGGAGCTGTGCAAATTTGAGCATAGAGTTGACATGGCCTTGAAGAGGGTAGGGATATATGAGAACATGAGCAACAAACTCCATGGGATATCAGATATGTTTAGTTGACCGCTAAGGTCAGTCTCTCTCCACCGATTCGGGAAAGTATAGCCAAAGCCTAACATAAGGCTGGGCTGCTGGCCACATATAAAACTTACCAAACAATTTTAGGTTGGGTAGTGGTGAACTTAACTTCATACTTTTTTCCTATTTTCTTTTTCAAATTCTCTACACCCAAATAATGTCAACACTGTCAAACATTGTCCAAACAGTGTCAAAACAATAAGACTTACTTCTAGTAAATTTATTTTTTAATAGCTGTGAAGTCCAACTGTGAAGTTGTTTACGGAACGGAGGAATTATGTTTCTTCATGAATGTTGGTAAACCCTCAGGAAAAAATTAAAAAATTGTTTTTTAGCTTTTGGCATGAAAAAGTTGAAACGAATGTTTTCAAGTGACAATTTCTATTTAAATTAAGCACTTAAAAACTAAAAGTTGAAAGCAGATTGAGTAATGTTTTAAACTGCTTTTCAAAGTTTCTATTACACAAAAAACATTTATTTTATTAGACACTATCAACTTTTATTTTTTCAGAAGCACTTTTTTCTTAAAGATTATCAACTTTTACTTTTTCAAAAACACTTTTTCTTAAACACTATGAACTTTTCCTTTAAGCACCTTCTCCAAAATCACTTTAAAAAATCACTTTTTAAAAGTAGAAGCAATCGTAAACTCTAGCTAAGCTTTCATATGCTTGAAAATTCAACATAGTACTTCTTCGTTCCCAAAGACAAAATGACAATTGCATAATAATTTTTAGATTAAGAGCCCATTGGTGATCATTTTTTCGACTTATCAAGTTTATGAGCTAAATTTTTCATCAAACATGCAATTTCCTATTTCACGCGTTGAATAGTGTAATAATAAAAAGTAAGGTTGAAGTTAATTTCGTTACTTTATTGGCTGAATTTTCTTACTGTATTAACTGAAGTTGTTGTAGATGATTATTTTAACTATTTTTTCATATAATTTTTACTTTAGAGTTTAGATACAATTTTTTTCATATATCACCAGAATCAACCAACTCATCCATTTCAGCCAGACTTTCATATATTTCAACAAAATCAATCAATGCAACCAATTTCGATATTACCACACTGGCACTATGTTTTCGTTTGTTGACCCTATTTTTTGGTTTATCAGTCTTAGTTAACTATTTCGTCAAACACATAACTTTCAACTTCGCGCGCTGAATTATGTAATAATAAGAAAAGGTGAAATTGAAGATACTTTTGTAGCTGTATTTTAGCTATTTTATATAATTTTTTCTATATTTTATTAATAAAAAATATTTTAAATACTCCCTCCGTTCCCAAAAATACTTCCCACTTTCCTTTTTGGGTTGTTCCCAAAAATACTTCTCACTTTCCCATTTTGGACATTTGTGTGGCTCACATTCATTTTACCTTTTTCTTACACAATCACAACCATACATTTCCACTTTATTCCACTTTCTTAATAAGCGTGTCAAGTCAAACCGGGAAGAATTTTTAGGAACGGAGGGAGTATATTTTTTAATAAATAAGCAAAATCAACTCATCGAGTAATGCAACCAGAAATTCATAAATTTAAGTGGAATCAACCGATTCAACCAAATTTCATATT
Organism: Cuscuta europaea; assembly: GCA_945859875.1. Classification (NCBI taxonomy): domain Eukaryota; kingdom Viridiplantae; phylum Streptophyta; class Magnoliopsida; order Solanales; family Convolvulaceae; genus Cuscuta; species Cuscuta europaea. The sequence goes on along the minus strand of CAMAPE010000060.1, from coordinate 14,396,027 downwards.
ACCAAACGCGCTCTAAATTATATAATAATGAAAAAATGATGCTAATGAATTTCTAATGGATAAAAATAAGATCTACTCTGAATGTGAACAAGAAAGAGATTCAATAATAAAGAGATTCAATAATAATATTAGTCTTGTTTTTGTCCATGAGTTTACAATAAAGAGATTATAAAAATCAAAATAAATAAAATAAAAATTACTTAGGTGTTGATTTAAATGTTAATATAAAGAGTCATTTTAAGTACTTTACTTTCTGAGAGTATAATTTTATTTAATTTTTTTTATTAATAAAAAATAATTTGTAATACGGAGTAATAATTTTTTCTTTCAATTCAACCAATTGAATAGAATGATTTTTTAACCAATTTAACCAATTGAATAAAAAATAATTTTTTCTTTCAATTCAACCAATCATAATTTTTAAAGTTTCAAGAACTTCAACCATTTGTGGTGTCAAACAGTATTTTTATATTTTCAACCATTCAGAAGTATACTTCCCTGTTATAGAATGATTTTTATACTTTTCCCAATCATTAAATTAATAACTTATGAAGTGAACTATGAGTCATATATTTCTATACATTGTTCAAAACATTAAAAAAAAACCTTATTGACAAGATTTAACACTCCTTTTCACGAAATATGCAACACTTGCATAAAATGTCAACACAATACGTTGTACAAGAAATATAATGGCATTTCAAGAACTTTTCGAACACTTGACACACAATATCTTAATTAATGACAACACATTCCTTAGGCAAAACAGATCACAGAAAGGATAAGCTTAATTATTTCATTGCCCTGTTTAACCGGAGATTTCAATAGATTTGATCTCAGGTTTCTTCACTTCCTCTTTGGGTACAGTTACAGTGAGCACACCATTCTCCATTGACGCCTTAACCTGATCGAGTTTGGCATTCTCCGGCAGCCGGAACCTCCGAAGGAATTTGCCGCTGCTCCGCTCTACGCGGTGCCACTGGTCGTTCTTCTCCTCCTGCTCCCTGCTCCTTTCCCCACTGATCTGCAGCACCTTCCCTTCCTCCACCTCCACCTTCACCTCCTCCTTCTTCAGCCCCGGTAGATCCGCCTTGAACACGTGAGCCTGCGGCGTCTCTTTCCAGTCGATCTTCGCGTTCGCGAACGCCGATGTTTCGCGTGCAGAGCCGACGGCGTTGGAAAACGGGAAACCTTGGAAAGGATCCCAAATATCAAGAGAGAATGGGTCGGAAACGTGGCTCCGGCGACCTCCGAAGATGCTTGGAATCAGAGACATGATTGACTCAGATTTGAATTGGTACTTCTGTTAAGAACTGATTTGGAGTACGAATTTGATGATCAATTTAGCTGGATTCTCACTTCGATGAGCATTGAAAGGAGCACGAACGCGTTTATATACGAGAGAAACGATGGAGCCAGAACTTTCGAGGAGTTTCCACAGAACCGTTTTCAAGTCTTCCATTATTCGTGCTGCTTTTGTATCATTCTTCCACCTGGTTCTACAACGTTCCAGATTCATTTAATTTAATAAGTTTGGGCCAGAATGACTAAGGCAAATGTGTGGTGTACCGTACACCTTTTGGGTACACATGTTTAAAAGGAGCTTCGATATGGAATACGGAACAGTTTGGACTTAAAATACGGAATCGGAGCTCCCTTTAAACATTGTGTAATACGGAACAGTTTGGACTTAAAATAAGGCAATTTATACAACGTTCCGTATTACACAATGTTTAAAGGGAGCTCTGATACTATGTACATTGGTTCGATACGATATACCGAATATTTTCTCTCATACTTTTGTCGTATCAAAACTTTCGTTATACAAAATGTAAATACCATTATCTTACTGAAATTTTGGTATACAACCAGTGGCGGATCCACTAAGGGTCCCACGGGTCCCGGGACCCCATGCCCTTTCAAAAAAAATACCTATATTGACTATATATAGTATATATATTTCATTTAAGACTGACTCATTAATGTATAGATATAACAAATACAAAAATGATAACCATTGAACGGTTTAGAGTAGTTGTAGAAAGCTTCGTGGTAGTTTTTCCTTAATCTGAAGGTCCAAGGGTCGACTATCTTTGACGATTGATTTTTTTTTAAGCAACCCAGCAGAACTGTTCAATACTCCATCTTCTGATACTCAATAGAGGGGGTTTGATGTTCAATAAAATTGTCTTTATACTCAAACAACAAAGCTTATGATTTTCATATCATTGCTCATTTGATAAGTTATGTGTGCTCATTTGGTACTAATGTTATGCTCGATTTTTTAAAATATTTTATAAACGCATATTTGAAAAGTACCATATTACATTAGATTCACGTAAGATTTGATTATAGATACGGGAGCACAGACCATGATACTCAATTGTATTTTTGTAATACTCAATAGAGGATGTTTGATACTCAATGCAAATGTCTTGATGCTCAACCAAAAAAACTTATGATTTTCATATCAATGCTCATTTTATATGTTACGTATGCTCAATTGGTACTCATGTTTTGCTCATTTTTAAATTGTCATATTAATGCGTATTTCAAAAGTACCATATTACACTAGATTCCCATATTGAAGTTCATAAGAGTTGATTATAGATATAATTTTATAATCTTTTATAAAAGAAAAAAGGGAATTAGAAGATATGAAGCAGAGATCATGATGCTCATTGTTAGGCTTCTAATGCTCAACAGAATATGTTTGATGCTCACTAAAAGTGTATAAATGCTCATTTAGCAAATACACGAATTTCGTTTAAATTACTAAAATGTCACCGGTTCTACGGTGACCATTGTATAACCGGTTGTACTGTATAGGCTTCCTACATCCGGGTGTAAGTACACCCGGCTCAACCAAGGAAGACAACTCAATAACTAATACATGCCAAAAATAAATTAGTGGCATTTTTGTAATTTAAGTGAAAAATCACGACTTCCGCTAAATGAGCAATAGTGTACGTTTAGTTAGCATCGGACCTATTTTATTGAGTATTTGAGAGGCTAACAATGAGTATCATAATCCCTGCTTCATATCTTCTAATTCTTTTTTCATTTTCTTGTTTTTTATAAAAACCCTATTAAAATATATCTATAATACACTCATATTCATTTCGATATGTGAGTATAATGTAATACTACCTCCGTCCCTTAAAACTTTGTCAATGTTGACCGGCACGGAGAATAATAAAGTAAAAACTGTGTGGTTGAGGTTTGTGCAGAGGAGAGAGAAATAACAGAAACCAAAAAATAATTGACTAAAAGGGAAAGTGACAAAGTTTTTTGGGACGTCCCAAAAAGGAAAGATGACAAAGTTTTAAGGGACGGAGGGAGTATGATACTTTTGAAATATGCATTGATATAAAAATTCAAAAATGTGCATAACATCAGTACCAAATGAGTATACATAACTTACAAAGTGCACACTGATATGAAAATCGTAAGTTTTATTAGTTGAACATTATGACATTTTAATTGAGCATCAAACCTCCGCTATTGACATGAAAATCACGATTTCTAGTGAATGAGCATTAATGAACTTTTAATGAGCATAAGACCTATTATGTGGAGTATTAGGAGTCTAATATTCAGAATCATGATCTCTGCTTCATAACTTCTAATTCACTTTCTTTTTGTTATTTTTTTCTTTTATAAAAAACTTATTACATTATATTTATAACTGATGAGGTTACAGGACTAGGCCCAGAGCCTAATCGGCTTAGGCCCCGAACTTGGACCACCAGGCCCAGTGACCCAGAGCTCAAGTCGGCCCAATTGTCAAGCCCATCAATGAGCGGAAACCCAAGATAGCCTGCCTTCCAGCCCAGCCAGCAGGCCACCTCAAGCCTGACCAGCAACCTGCCTCCAGTCCAGCAGGGAGCCTGCCGTCCAGCCCAACGGGGAGCTTGCTTTCCCGCCCGGCCAGTAGCCTGCCTTCCAGCCCGGCCAGTAGCCTGCCTTCCAGCCTAGCTAGGAGCATGCCTCCAGTCCAACGGGGACCCTGCCTTCCAGCCTAGTCAAGAGCCTACTTCCAGCCCAGCCAGGAGCCTGACTCCAGCCTAGCGAGGAGCCTGCCTTCCAGCCTAGCCAGGAGCATACCTCCAGCCCAGCGAGGAGCCTGCTGTCCAGTCCTGCATGAGGGAGCTCAAGCGTCCGGCCTGCCAGCCAGGCAGACCTGCCAACCAGGAATAGTAACTTCTAGAGCAATTAATACGCGACTTAATTATGTATTTAATTCCGTATTAATGTTATAATTAATTAGTCATTATGAAGACAAACTATTCTTGGCAACTAAACTTCTTTAGCACTTTCCATTTTCATATTGCTTTCTTGATTTCCTGCTTGAGTGTCTGTCGTACGATTGCACCCTTAACCCGTGTTTGGGTCGTGACAAACTCATTGTTTGAGGCATTATAAACCACATCCAAAATCTTGGTCTTCGTGGTGAGAGCTTCACCTCCCAAGAATAGTTCCCAGTATCCAACCTCAAGGCTCGCCACTTCAGGTTGCCCCTCGAACCCTGACCCTTTTAATTGTTTTAGCATTTGGAACCCGTTTTGTGTTTGCAGGTTGTCTTCCGAGCTCATACTTTCGCTTCTTCCTCCAGGCCTTCTTCTTACCGCCAGTAGCTCGCCTTTCATGCATCGAATCTCGATAGACGCCCATGGCTAACGGTGAAAAGGTGTAAAGGTTTCTGACAGTTCCCTGACACGGCTAAGTCAGTGGTCGCGGTGAGTCTAGTCGTCGTGACTACAAATTTTATATATGCAGCCTCCGCTTCATTCAACAAAATCACATCATCTACTCCAGATAGAATTTCAGATAGAATTGAAGGATGTAATCTACCCATCTCATATCATTTTTCCTGTTTATGCAGATAAGGTATGTAATTTGAATTACGTATTTTTTGTAAATTAGTTAAATATGTAAACTTGTTAATAAATACATATGTAAGTATATTATTAAATATAATATTGGCAATACATATGTTATTAATTTTAAAATATAGGGTTAAAATTACGTAAATTAGTTAAATACGTATGTAAGTATATATGATTAAATATAATTTAAATGCATATTATTAATATTAGTTAAATGTAAGTATTATTTAATTCAAATGACTTTATATATATATATATATATATATATATATGTGTGTGTGTGTGTGTGTGTGTGTGTGTGTGTGATTAAATATAAGTATATGATTTCTTTATATTGGCAATTATTGTTAATTAAGGCGGCCTAATTTAGGATTAATAATGATTTAAATTAGGGTTAGTTAATTTAATTTAAATGTGTTTATTATATATATATATGCTCAAATTATTGGATTTGCTCATATTATTTAATTTAGTAAATTGTTAAATGTGCATTATTAATAAGATTAAGATGTTGATAATTTTAGTATTGTGGATTAAATTAATGCCATTAACGTATTGTGCATGTTTATAGTTTAATAATATTAATTATTGGACGTTAGTTAATTTTAAGGGAATTTTGGTGAATTTTAGTGAATTTTAGTGAAATTTTTGGCAATTAGTTAATTTTAAGGGAATTAGTTAATTTTAAGGGAATTTTAGGGAATTAGTTAATTTTAAGGGAATTTTAGTGAATTTTAGTGAAATTTAAGGAAATTAGTTAATTTTAAGGGAATTAGTTAATTTTAAGGGAATTTTAGTGAATTAGTTAATTTTAAGGAAATTTTAGTGAATTTTAGTGAAATTTAAGGGAATTAGTTAATTTTAGGGAATTAGTTAATTTTAAGGAAATTTTAGTGAATTTTAGTGAAATTTAAGGAAACTAGTTAATTTTAAGGGAATTAGTTAATTTTAAGGGATTTTTATGGAATTAGTTAATTTTAAGGGAATTTTAGGGAAATTTAGTGAATTTTAAGGAAATTAGTTAGTTTTAAGGGAATTAGTTAATTTTAAGGGAATTTTAGGGAATTAGTTAATTTTAAGGAAATTTTAGTGAAATTTAGTCAAATTTAAGGGAATTAGTTAATTTTAGGGAATTAGTTAATTTTAAGGGAATTTTAGTGAATTTTAGTGAAATTCAAGGAAACTAGTTAATTTTAAGGGAATTAGTTAATTTTAAGGGAATTTTAGGGAATTAGTTAATTAAGGGAATTTTAGGGAAATTTAGTGAAATTTAAGGAGATTAGTTAATTTTAAGGGAATTAGTTAATTTTAAGGGAATTTTAGGGAATTAGTTAATTTTAAGGAAATTTTAGTGAAATTTAGTGAAATTTAAGGGAATTAGTTAATTTTAGGGAATTAGTTAATTTTAAGGGAATTTTAGTGAACTTTAGTGAAATTTAAGTAAACTAGTTAATTTTAAGGGAATTAGTTAATTTTAACGGAATTTTAGGGAATTAGTTAATTTTAAGGGAATTTTAGGGAATTAGTTAATTTTAAGGGAATTTTAGTGAAATTTAGTGAAATTTAAGGAAATTAGTTAATTTTAAGGGAATTAGTTAATTTTAAGGGAATTTTAGGGAATTAGTTAATTTTAATATATTAATAATACTCCACATATAATATGTTGGTAATGTTTATAATTTAGAGTTTTTAACCTGTATAATATTTTTATTATAATATTCGGGCATAATGTATAGACAGAATAGAATTTGGATGTATGATAAACATGTGGTATTGTACGGAATGCAATCAAATTTTCTTGAAGGAGTTGAGGAGTTTATTAAATTCGCACTTGAACACCCGACTTATATGAGTGGTGATAAAATCAGATGTCCATGTTCAAAGTGTAAAAATCTCAAATTTAAACACCCAGACGAAGTTGGGTGGGATTTGTACGCGGACGGTTTCCTTCCCAATTATTACAATTGGACTTCGCATGACGAACCTTTGGATCCATCTGTTTTACCACAAACGGTAGGTTCGTCTCGTAATGTCCCTGCAGAGATGAGTGCGTGGGGAGACCCTGTTGAAATGAGATGGGAGCAACGTATGGTATATGACGCATACGGTGCATCAATGTCTCAGTTCAACCCCCCACAACCATCTAACGATCCTCCTGAAGCTTCGACCTCGTATCAACCACATGAGGATGAAAATCCGATATTTTATGAACCTTATGTGGATGAAGGTTTAGCTGAAAGATTTCAAGATGTTTTAAAAGCAGCTGATCAACCCTTATATGCTGATTGTGAGGGATACTCTCAGCTATCTGCCGTTACAGAGTTTATGAACATAAAAGCTGAATACAGTCTCCCTGAAACTCGCATGACTAGAGTCTTGCAGTCAGTAGGGGGGATGCTACCACGTGATCATAACCTTCCGGATTCATATTATCACATGAAGCAATTAATGTCTAAGTTGGGGCTACCTTATATAGAAATTGATGCGTGCCCGGATGTACGTTCTAGTCACGCGGAATTAGTCACTGAACTAGTCACGGACAAAGTCTGTGACTAAAAGTGTTAGTCACGGACTTTTTACACTACGGTCTGTGATTAAGTCCGTGACTACAGGCGATTTTTTTTGTAGTGTAATTACCATCAAACTTGTTATTAATTACATAAAAACCACCCAATTGATGAATTAAATGTTGATGAATCATCATGGCATTAATTAATACTCCATATGATTAAGTTATTTCCCTTTTGGGAAACCCCATCTCTATTTGAATCAATATTGATTTATTACCGATTTTAGCAATTAGGATCACTTACTGATTTGTGTTTTAAATTCAAAAGGCGATAACTCTTTAACTTTAGGTTTCAACCACACATTTTTTACTTTATTAATTCACGTGAAAGTCAACTTTGGTCAACCTTTTCGGGACGGAGGAAGTATGGTTTTTTTGAGGACTTCAAGAACGGAACCAAAATTGTGACATATATGCAAGCATGGATGGTCTTCTTTAAATGTTCTTATCTGGTTGTCAAAATGCATCACCATTTGAAAATAATTACTATCTCCACCTCTTTTTATTAACCATTTCTGACTTTTCTAGTTAGTGATGACAAACTTTGATCAATAATTTTAAATAATATAATTTTGTGAAACTTATAAATTTTATACCTCTATAATCGTACTTTTAACAAAGAATAGTTTCATATTATAAATACTTTGTTATATAAATATATGGAAAAGGGGGCAAATTAGCCCATGTACTAACAAAAAAGGTCAAATAAACCCTTATATAGGAGACTCTATCCAGCCATCGCCATTTGGGGCAGCTCCTGGTGGAATTTGTTGATAATTTTTTTTGAGAATCTTATTCAATAAGTTTAGTTTACTCATACCAAATTTCAGCTAACAATTCAATGGGGAAGCATTCAAAGAAATTCTTGAAGTTAATTGTGCTTTTAACTGCGCAGTTATCTTCAAGAATTCATTTGAATATCTTCCCAATTGAAGTTTTAGCTGAAATTTGGTATGAGTAAACTAGACTTAATGAATAAGATTCTCAAAAAATTTCATCAAAAATTTCCACCGGGAAATGCCCCAAATGGCGATATCTGGATAGAATCTCCTATATAAGGGCTTATTTGACATTTTTTGGTTAGCACGTGGGCTTATTTGTCCCTTTTTCCTAAATATATTATTGGTCAAAGTTTTGCATCATTGACTGAGGAAATAAAAATGACTAACTAAATAGGGACGAAGGGAGTATATTGTTATTTAATGTTACAATATATTACTATTTCTTTTATTGCAACAATTAGTTTTGTGGCATTTCGTACTTTTTGAAAGTTATAAGCTACGTAGTATAATTTAAATGATGATAGAGTGTTGATTTTATGGCATAAAGCTATAAACTCTACCTAAATGCATTTTGAAAGTTTCACATTTCGCCCAATATGTATATATGAGTTCATTACTAACTTTAACATTTTGGATTGATGAATTGAATAGACGAGCATTGATGAATTGAATAGACAAGCAGTGAGTAGTTTTTTTGTTATTCCTATTAGAGTATCTCAAATGTAAAAATGTGAGTACTGCATACGTGGTGTGGGACAAATACATATGAGAATAAATAAATAAAATCTCTCTCTTAAGTGTAGACATTGTAATTAACATTATCTATAAAAAGACATAAAAGCAATATAGAAATCCATGTACATAGAGTGAGAAATAGAAATATTGAATTGTGGATGCTTTTAAAAATTGTAAATTGTGTGTGATAGAGTATATATCTAGAGAGAAGTGAGAGCTAGAGAGAGAAGTGCAAGTAAATGCTTCAATAGACTGATTTTGTAACCCCTATAACTATCTCCAGAGGAAGTATTTATAGAAAAAATACGGGCTGGGCTCCCAAGCCTTGGGCTTGGGAGGCCCATTTACAACTGGACCGCTATTGGGCCGAATACAAAGTAACTGATGGGCTATATAAATGAATAAGTGTAAAATCTAGTTCTGCGAGTCCTCCGTGGCCGACGAGGGTCTGGCCGACGAGGGCACGGCCGATGAGGGCACGGCCGATGAGGACACCCTGGTTCCCTGGCTTTAGGGGCATATTCTGAGTCGGTCCCTCTTCGGCCGACGAGGGTCCCTTGGCCGACGAGGGCGGCGCATAGTGGCTTGTGCTTTCTGTTCTTCTGAGTATGTGGGTCCTGGGGCCTAGACTCATATACTCCATCAGGAGTCCCCCACTCTCTAAGATGAGATGTAGACGAAGTGAAGGAGAGTAGATTTCTGTGCTTGATGCTCTTGGCCGATGCAGGACCATGTTGGCCGTTCCCTGTCGTGGCATTTGGTGGCACTGTTCTGAGTTTGGCCGTTACCTTCCCCTTGACGTGGACGATGAGCGTTCCAGTCATGGGGGCCGATGAATACATTCTTTCCTTCTCACGATCTTCGGTGGCTGGATTTCGTTTTTGGGCCGAGGAGGCCACTGCGGTTGCGTTCTTGCTTGAAGACGACGAGCCTCCCTCATCTTGAGTGTCCGTTAAGGGTGCTGGTCACTCCTTCTGACCGTTAGTTTAAAGTTTGTATTGTTGGCCGAGGAGGCCATTGGGGCTGTAATTTGATCGGACGATGAGCATCCTTGCTTGGTGGGAAGGATGAGCGCCTTTTGTCACGAACGGCCGATGAATGGTCGTGCCCACTCGTGACAGTTGGTGGCTGCTCTGGGCTCTTTGAGGCGGAGGAGGCCCTTGTGGTTGTCTCCTGCTCGAGGATGATGAGTATTCTTTTGTTCCCAGGTAGCCGATGAGGGTGCAGTTTGCTTCTTGGCCGTTGGCCGTGTTCTGTGTTTTTTGGCCGAAGCGGTGTTGTCCGTAGTCTGGTGTTCACGCTTTTGAGGACGATGACGGCCCGGGAGGGAATTCTTTGTTTGCTAGCTTTGCTGCGGCCGATGGTGCACCGCGATGTTATGGACGTTGTGATGCATGTCTGATGTTGTAGTTGTGGACTTAGTATATTTTTGGATTTCTTTGATTTTGTCCTGGTTTGCAAAGGCCGGTGTAGTCCCCCAGTCCCCCACTGCTTCAGGCCGAAGAGTAGGTGAGGGGTGAAGGAGTAAAGGAGGTACCCAGGCCGAAGCGGACTCTTGTATACACCTGAATCCAATTCCTTGGGGATTTCCCGGTCAAGGTAACCCTGTGGGAGAACCCTTGGACGCAGGTCGCTTTCAAGAAATTATCATCAGGGTTTTATATAGGGCCGATGGCGTGGGGTTTTCTTGGTGGTTTTACTGGTGTGGCCGTTAAGAAAGCCATGCGATTGGTATTCTGTTCAAGCCGATGTCGACTTGCCTTGAAATGTGATCTATCCCTTTGAAGCATCTCTGTGTTGAGGCCGATACGGGCACACTTTATTAGTGTGGCCGTTGAGTGGTTGGCTCGTTAGGGGTGAGATGGTGTTGTGGAAGTGGGCCTGACCCGGCTTCTGAACCGGTGCCCAGCCCAATGGGCTTTGAGGGTGGTGGCCGCTCATGTGGCCAATGGGAAGTTGCCACGTGTAGTGACCGTTGGGGGGGAGGCCTATAAATACCCCCCCCCCCTCTGAAGAGGTTTCCTCATTGCATTCCTGAGATAACGAAGTGCTGCTGAATTTTCTAGAGAGATAAAGTTCTTGCGAGTGTTCTTCGTGTTCATCAAGCTTCAAAGGTTAGTTGATCGAAACTTCCCTCTGTAATTTGCCTATTTCGCTTCCTAGGCCATTGATCCCTTGTTAGTGGAGATAGACGTTTAGATCCAAAGTAGAAACATCTAGGCTCTAGTTAACTGTTATAATGAAGCCCTTGGACGATGAGTACTACCCGTACGACGATGAGCCCTCTGCTAGGTCCCTTGATTACCGGGTGGTAGAGGAGTGCTGTGAGGAGATAGAGGAGTTGAGCTCCTTCAAGTCCGGGGAGGGTGAGGGTGAGGACGAAGAGGCTGCCTCCTCGTCTGATGGTGAAGACATAGGGGCTTCACGTGCTGTGGACGGAGCGTCTACATCGGCTGCGATCCCCTGCCCGAAGCCGGTTTCTGCTGTGAAGGGAGCTGCTCCGATAAGAAGGCGGCGGCCGAAGAGTGGTCCAGGTTTCTCTTACCTGGATCTCAGCAATCTTTATCTGATTAAGCCAGAGAGTAGTGCGGCCGACTACCTGGTGGCCCAGATGTACGTGGGGCCGTATGGGCGGGTTAGGGCGCCCAAGCCGACAGATCATGTGTTGAATCCACCTCCGGGGTATTTTGGAGTATACCCCATGAGCTTCGCAAAGGGACTTAGGTTTCCCCTTCACCCCTTCATCACGGAATATCTGGATATGGTGGGGCTCCCTCCGGCCTTGCTGACTCCCAACAGCTATTCGCTCATCGTCGGCTTTCTTCTCCGCTGCGATGAGCTTGATTTTAGGCCGACGACGGGACTATTTATGAACCAGTACCAGATTGGCCGAGGGAGCCACAAGAACTTTGCTGGCTACGCCAATCTCCAGCAGCTGCCGAAGAAGAGGAGTTTCACTGATCTCCCTTCGTCTATTCACGGATGGAAGAGCAAGTTCGTCTTCGTGTCCTTGGGTGAGGACGGCACGGAGTTTCCTTCGGTTGGTCATGACGGTAAGTTCACCCTGCATGACGTGCCGAAGAGCAGTATTCTGGATGCCCAGGTGGCGGCGTTTCTGAAGGGTGGGCCGAGGAGCGTGAAACATTACATCACGGAGTATAAAATGACCGCCCTCGGCTTCATGAGGTACCATGTTTATGGTGACAAGGAAGGTGATCTTGAGCTATGGCCGAAGATGACCACCACCTTTGAGGAAGCCGACGGCCCGGATATGGGCATTCCTGTTGATGCCGATGGTAATACCTTCCCTGGCGTTTTTGTCTATTTTTCTTTTATGTTTTGCTAACTGTTTGTTTTCCTTGTGCAGACTTTGCTATGGATCGCAGATCCGTCATGGCCTTAGCAAAAGCTAAGGCAAAAGAAGAAATGGCCGCAAAGGAGGCCGCGAAGGTGGCCGCTGCGAGCGGCGTTACATCAAATGCTGATGCGGCGAAGAAGCCGCCAACTCAGCCGAAGAAGAAGCGGCCTGCTGATGACGGCCAGAAAAAGCTTACTGAGGCCGGTATGCAAGCCAAGAAGTCGAGGAGGGCTTCCCCTTCGGCCGATGCTGGTGCGGGGGTGTGGCCATGCCGGAAGACGGTGCCGGGGGTTCTAGCGCCGTTGCCGTTGTGGACGCGGTTTCGGTTCCTTCCTCGGCGATCCTTTCGTAGCCGCCGCCTGTCGGCCAGGAGCCCCGGAAGCAAAGGGCTGGCAAGGAGCTAGCCGGCAAGACTTACAAACTCGAGATCGAGTATCCCGTTAAGGGTGGCGTCTTCAATGACGCCGTTGACGGCCATGAAGTCCTGGCCGAAGTTGTCCCGGTCGAGGATCGGGCTTACTTGAAGAAGCTGGGTGCCGTCAGGATTTATGATGGCGGCATGGACCTCATCGTCCAAGTAAGTTCCTCGTACTTTACGTTTTTTTTTTTGCCATGGGTTTTGCATCGTCCTCATTTTCTCATTTCCTTTTTTGTTTTGTTGCAGGGCGCTCTCATGCTGTTTCGGAAATGAGTTTCGGAAGAATACGCTTCAGGGACAAATTGATCTTGAGAGCCACAAACGGCAAGAGCAGGAGATTGCTCGCCTACGGGAGGCTGAGAAGAAAGTTGCCTCAGCCGAGGAGGCCATGGCCTACCTAGACCGGCTTAGGGAGGAGGTGAAGGCCCTCCAGAAGGGCGTTGATGAGGCTGATGTGGCCTACCGGCAGGTAGCGGCTGACCGGGATGACGCTTTGAGGGCTAGGGACGAAGCCCTTCGAAGCTGTGATGAGGCCCTGCTTCGGGCCGAAGACACCGCCAGGGCTCAGGCTGAGTCTGAGAGGGCCGCTGAGAAGGCCGTTGATGGCGCCATCGAGAGGTTCCTGGCCGATGGCTGGAAGGCAGATGACCGCCGGCCCTGGTGCTACGAAGTTGTGGCGGATCGGCTTGAAGATTGGGGCCAGAACTGCCCTGCTGGCCAAGCATACTTTGCTCGGGAGATGACCGTCTATTATGATATGGGCCAGCAGAGGATGCAGCGGCTATTATACCGGAGGCTGCACCGGGCGTTCAAGAAGCTGAAGTTCACCAAGAAGTGGGCCAAGAAGAACCTGAAGTTTCCCCGGATGATGAAGGATCCTAAGGCCGAAGTGAAACTCCCCCTTCCGAGAGGAAGGATCTGGTGCTTAGCTCTTCTATTGGTTCGCTTGTATATTTCGACGATGAGGTCGATACTGCCGTCTCTTCGGCAACCGAGGTCAGCGGGGGTACCAGGACGAAGGAGGTCCCAGCGGAGCGGGTGGCCGATGAGGCCGTTCCCGAGAGTTGATCGGCTGCATAATCTTTTTTTATATTTTAGCTAGGCCGTTGTGGCGCCCCTTTTGTAATGGCCGTTGAGCCCTCCTCATGTAACAACTTTTATTAATGAAGTTTGTTTTTGCGGCCTTATCATGTCTTTTCTCGTCTTTCTTTCTCTACTCCTATTTTCAAGTCTTTTCAGAATCTTTACTAAGTGTTGGAATTGGGACTTAGAAAATTTTCTAAGTGCCAAGGCCTCGAATGAGTGGATGTTGGTGTCGTCCTGGTACTACGCCCCCTTTCGCCTTTGCCCAAAACTTTGGAAATTTTCCTAAGTGTTGAACCAAGTACCATACGTGGTGATCCCGTCGGCCCGGTGCCCTTTCCGGTAGTCTAGACAGGGAGTCGTATCTAATTTCTGTAGTTGTGGCCGATAAGGGTACCTGACTTTTGCCGTCTGGGTGCGATGGCTGAAATGCTCCCCTATGGGACTTAACCTTTGGATTGCATGGATTGGTCGTCCCCATCGGCTTTAAATGTTCATGTTTCTTGCCTTGGTTATTTCAACTTCTAAATTTGTCTAAGTGCCAAACCAGAACATAGGTAATGCCCCTTCGTTGGCGAGGCCGAGACGGGCACCTACAAATGTCTGAATGCCCGCTTTGTCTTGAGGTTGTCCCTTCATTGAGGAGATTTCCCAAGTGCTAGGCCATGTAGTTTTCTCTGCTTAGTATTGTCGTCGGCCAAGTTTGGCGGTATGGCCGATGAAGGTACCCAGGTGTTTTGCCTCTTCCTTCGCATTTGCTTTCTTTAGGATTCTCTAAGTGTTGCAATTCACTCAGGGAACTTTTTTCCTTAGAAATTTTCTCTAAGTGTTTTGGGAATCACTTAGACAAATTTTCAGTTTAAACAACCGCCTAGGTTTTAGCGCCTGTAACGGCCAACAAGAATGTTGTGGCCGGTAGAGGTTGCCTACTCGTGTGTTTAACTTTCCCGCGGGTGTTTTACTGCCCGCTTCGTCTTGGGCCTCCTTTCCGGTGGTCAACTTCAGGATTGTGTTTAAGTGTGAAGTTATGATTCCTTGTTTTTCATGCTAAGTGTTGGCGCTTCAGGTGGTTATGGCCGATGAAGGTTACCACCCTCGTTTCACCCAACCACTTTGGTTAGGATTTTATGGGCGCATGCTCCGTCCTTGACACTTTCCTTGTAGTGGGTGGCCGCTTCGTCCGCGTTACCTGTTGGTAGTGTTACCTTTGTATTCACCTGATATGTACTTAGCCAAATGTGTGGCTGATTTGTGGGGATTTATTTTTACTGCTCGAGGCCGGCAAGTGCGCGCAGTCCTCGGCTTCCCTCTTTTTTTTCATTCCCTATTTCGGGGAGTGTTCTTCTTTCAGGCTTCGGCCGAAGGGGTCGATAGTCCTCCGGTCGGTTTGGACTTCGTTTATAACGTCCATGATCTCAGGGGGGTCCTGTCACCTATTTATGACGCGGGCTAGACTTTTGGTTGGTTTCCAACGGCTGCCGTTGCCCATCCCTGAGTTTGGGGATTTTGTCACCTCGGCCATGATTTCAGGCCTGTCGTCCTGCGATCAGGCGCGTGGACGACGCGGTGAACTTCCTGTTTCAAGACGCGGGCCGTTTGCGGGCCCATCGTCATGGGGACATCGTCGGCCCTACCTGAGTGATTTGCTCTGAGGGGCCGGTACGACGTGCTCTTTCAGCTGGTCCTAAACCTTTCGCTGATACAAAATACAATGAGGCATACCTGAGCTTTTCGCTCTAAGGCTGCAGATGCGAAGCGCCACATCGGCCATGCCTGACCCTTTCGCTCTAAGGTGGCCGATGAGGGCGCCTGTTAATGTGCTACTCGAATTCCAATAAATCAAAGGAAACATGATTTTTATTCAAAAGTGGCTCAAGGCAGAGGGTGGCGTTCAATCAATAACCCGTCAAAGGGTGAGGGCTTCACCGGCTGCACCTCCTTCGGATTATTGATAAAATTTCACCAAATGGTGTACATTCCACGTTCGTGGTACATTGGTCCTGTTGGGGCGTTTAAGCTTGTAGGTGCCGGGTTTCACCGCGGCACTGACGATGTAAGGACCTTCATACTTTAAGGCTAGCTTGCCTCCTTCCGTCGGCTGACTTGCTTCCCTTCGGCGGAGGACGTAGTCCCCCACTTGGAATTCTCGAGAACGTACCTTGGCGTCATAGTATGATTTCACTTGACGCCGGTAGTTCTCTTCTCGGATGAATGCCTGTTCACGTCTTTCGTCGACCAGGTGGAGGTCGATTTTCATGTTTTCCTCGTCGACCTCTGGGTCATACTGCTCCACCCGTCGGCTGGGAATAGTGACTTCTGTGGGTGCCTTTGCTTCAAAGCCGTAGCATAGGGCGAAAGGTGTTTCACCCGTTGCCCTCCTCGGCGTAGTACGATAGCACCACATGATGTTGGGGAGCTCGTCGGCCCAACTTCCTCCTGCGTCCTGTAGGTTCTTCTTCAGCCCTTCCATTATGGTTCTGTTGGCGTTCTCAACCTGCCTGTTGCCTTGAGGGTAGGCAACGGAGGAGAAACGGTTCTTTATTCCCCATTCTCGAAGGAGCTCTTGGAAGGGCGCCGCTTCGAACTGGGTGCCATTGTCGGATATGATCTGTTGGGGGACACCAAAACGGGTGAGGATGTTCTTGTGGATGAATTTCTGACACCTGGCCCCCGTGATGCTGGCCAAAGGTTCCGCTTCAACCCACTTGGTGAAATAGTCGACTGCGACGATGATGTAGCGGTGGTTGCCAGCAGCTCTGGGTAGAGGGCCGACCAGGTCAATCCCCCATCTCGAAAATGGAATGGCAGTGCTGATGGGGGCGTAGTTGACGGCTGGCCGACCAGGGGCCTTCTGGAGCACTTGGCACGTGGTGCATTTCCTGGCCAGGTCTGCACAATCCCGCGCCATTGTCGGCCAGAAAAAGCCCTGGACGACGAGACGCCGGGACATACGGAAAGGGACCTAGTGTGAGGAGCAAACACCACAGTGAACTTCTTCCATGGCCACATCGGCCTCGTCTTGGTGCAGGCATCGGAGGAGAGTGCCATTGTAGGATCGTTTGTAGAGTTTGCCATCTTCAATAGTGTAGCTTGGGGCCCTGAGCTTGGCGAGCTTGGCCCCTCTCCTCGTCATGGGGTAGCTCCCCCCGTCTTGATGAAAGTGGCGATGTCGGAGATCCAGTCCTCCGGCCGTTGTTGGATGCACAAGATGGGGCTGGAATTGATGCTGGACATGCTCAGCTCCTCGATCTTGTCTAGCTTGGAGATGTGCTCCGGAGTATCCGAGCTGAGCTTGGAGAGGATGTCGGCCTCGGCGTTCTCGGCCCTTGGGATCTGTGTGATCTCGTAGGTTTCGAACGCCTTTAGCAACTCCTTTGCCGCCTGTTTGTATTGCTTCATTCGGCCTTCCTTTGCTTCGTGCGTACCCTCAACCTGGCCCACTACCAGCTTGGAGTCGCACCTGATTTTGATGTGCCTGGCTCTGAGGTCGGCGGCGAGTCTGAGGCCGCTTAGGAGGGCCTCATACTCGACTTCATTGTTAGATACCCTAAAGTTGAAGCGGATGGTGTAGTAGGCTCTGAATCCTTCAGGGGATATGAGGATGACGCCGCCCCCGCATGATTTCGCGGCCGATGAGCCGTCGGTGAAGAGGATCCATGTGTCATCTGGCTCTGGCCCGGGGGTGGTAATGGTTGTCTTCCTTGCCGTGCATTCGGTGAAGAAGTCGGCCAAGGCCTGCCCTTTGATAGATGGCCTTGGTTTGATCTCAATTTGAAATTGGCTGAGGAAGATCGCCCATTTCACCATCCTTGAGGAGCTAGTGGGGCTCCTCATGAGTGCGCCGAGGGGCTGCTGGGTCAAGACGTGGACGGCATGGGCCTGGAAGTAGTGCCCCAGCTTTTTCACCGTATGGACGATGGCTAACACCGTCTTCTCAATGGGGGAGTGTGGATCGTTGCGCTTACCGCTACACTAAAAGCAATCGCTGATAGTGAAGCACACTCCTCCCCCTTTATAGCACAAGTGAAGCGCCACGCGGTCCGATTGCACCGGCAGGCTGGCTGTTGCTGGCACCGCATACCCGCGGCCCAACAATCTCCCCCCAGCACCTGCCAGCCTACAACTACGCAGCATGCTGTTGCCGGGGGTCGAACCCGTGACCTTGTCTCTGATACCA
This sequence comes from Cuscuta europaea, assembly GCA_945859875.1. Classification (NCBI taxonomy): domain Eukaryota; kingdom Viridiplantae; phylum Streptophyta; class Magnoliopsida; order Solanales; family Convolvulaceae; genus Cuscuta; species Cuscuta europaea. Next base: position 14,378,016 of record CAMAPE010000060.1, on the reverse strand, counting down.
CTTGTGGATCATTGCGCTTACCGCTACACTAAAAGCAATCGCTGATAGTGAAGCACGCTCCTCCCCCTTTATAGCACAAGCGAAGCGCCACGCGGTCCGATTGCACCGGCAGGCTGGCTGTTGCTGGCACCGCATACCCGCGGCCCAACAGGGAGTACCTGAGCTCGGCCTCCCTAAGTGTCTTGCTGATGTAGAAAATGGCCTTCTGCACCCCTTCGTCCTCACGGATGAGCACGGAGCTGATGGCCGACGTGCTCACCCCTAAGTACAAGAAGAGGGTTTCGCCGGTTTTGGGCTTGGAGAGCACGGGTGGGGACGAAAGGTACCTCTTCAGCTCTTCGAACGCTTCCTGGCACTCTGTCGTCCATTTGAAGCTATTTGCTTTGCGCATGATCTGGAAGAAAGGGAGTGACCTCTCTTCTGACTTGGAGAGGAAACGGCTCAGGGCCGTCAGTCGCCCTGTCAGCCGTTGTACCTCTTTGACGTTGCGGGGTGGCTCCATGTCGATGATAGCCTTTATCTTCTCCGGATTTATTTCGATGCCTCTCCGGCTGACCATGTAGCCGAGGAACTTGCCGCCTTGGACGCCAAAGGCGCACTTCTTGGGGTTAAGGCGGAGCTTGAACTCCTTCATGATTTCAAAAATTTCCCGGAGGTCGTCAGCATGTGTGGTGGCTTGCCTGCTCTTGACAATCATGTCGTCGACGTATGCCTCCATCATCCGGCCGAGGACTGCTCTAAAGATCTTGGCCACCATCCTGGTATAGGTGGCGCTGGAGTTTTTGAGTCCGAAAGCCATGACGAGGTAGCAAAAATTCCCTCCGGGGGCATGAATGATGTCTTCTCAGCGTCATCTTCATGCATGAAAATTTGGTGGTACCCTCTGAAAGCATCAAGGAACGACTTCATCTTGCATCCCGCCATCTCGTCCACCAACTGATCAATGTTGGGGAGAGGGAACGGGTCCATGGGGCACGCCTTGTTCAGGTCAGTGTAATCAACACACATTCTGAATGTCGGCGGTTTTTGGGCAAGGACGACGTTGGCTAGCCACATCGGGTACTTCACCTCCTTGATGTGGTTGATTGAGAGGAGCATGGCGACCTCCCCTTTGACGAAGTCCCGCCTGTCGGCGGATAAGTAGCACCGCTTCTGCTTGACAGGCGCGGAGGCTGGATCGACGGTCAGCCGGTGGGTGATCACCTGCCGGCTGATGCCTGGCATGTCGTCTGGGCCCCATGCGAAAATGACGGAGTATGACCGCAGGATGAGGAGGATGGTGTCCCGCTGGTCCTGTGGGAGTCGCTTCCCGATCTTGAGGACCCGCTCCGGCCGGGAGGTATCCAGAGGGACTTCCTCGACCTCCTCGGCCGGTTCGGCATGCGGTCTCTCCTCGTCCTTGGCAACGGCTGCCGTGATGGTGTCTATCCTCTGTCCTTCCCTCTCGGCCGGCCTCGTTAGCTTGAGGTAGCATGCTCTGGCTATCCTCTGGTTTCCTCTGGCGTAGCCGATGCCACCATTGGTGGGGAACTTCAGACACAAGTGTTTCATGGAGATGATGGCCTCCAAGTCCTCCAGTGCTGGCCGCCCCGAGATCAGGTTGTGGGCGCACTGGAGGTTGACCACCATGAACTCCATGTCAATTTTGGCGCGGTGGGGGCCGTCACCGACCTCCACAGGGAGGACTATCGTGCCCTCGGCGTCGATAGAGTCCCCGGTGAAGCCGGACAACGGTGTCTTGATTGGCTTCAGCAGAGCTTTGTCCAGCTTCAGCTGCCAGAAGGTGTCCAGGTACATCACGTTCACGGAGCTCCCCGTATCGATGTAAGTGCGGTGGATGATGGAGTCACCGATCTCACACCGGATGATGAGGGCGTCCTTGTGTGATTCCGTACCCGGAGGCAGATCTTTGTCGGTGAAGGTGATCGCCTCCGTTCGCTGCTTCTTCGGCTGGGGGGGGACGTGGGACACCTCCCCAATGTAAAGGGATTGGGCCCATTTCTTCCTCTGGGTGACGGAGTCCCCCCCGGTATTCCCACCTACGATGAGGTGAATATGGTTCTTCTTTGGCGGAGGCTCTTCAAAGTCCTCGTCGTCGCTGAGCCTGCCGATCTCCCGCTTCTTCGTAGAGGGTTCGCCCCCAGGTTTGCCGGTGCTTACCCACGTATTTTTGCGCGGGCCACCTTTAATAAATTGGGAGAGTTCCCCCTGACGAATAAGGCGCTCGATGGCTTTCTTCAGCGTGATGCAGTCATCGGTGTTGTGTGAGGAGTTTTTGTGAAATTGGCAGTATGTGTCGCCTTGCTGGATGGCAAGGACCTCCTCGGCCGGCCGAGGAGCTTTCTCAATGAGGTCATGCTTCTCGGCGTAGTCGAGGATGGTGCTGACCGGGTGGGTGAGGGGGATCCCCGGCCGTTCCAACCTCGGCCGCCAGTGGCGGTCTTTCTTGCTTTTACCAGTAGAGCCGTGACGGCCCTGGGCACCCTGGCCGACCGGGGATGGTCCTGGGGCCGGCGAAGGATTTGTCTTCTTGGAGGGATGGCCTCCCTCTTTTTTGTGGTTGTGGAGCTCGTCGGCGTCGGCGTACAAGCTCCCGCGCTGAAGCGCCTTCGCATACGACCTCGGAGGGTCGGTGATGAGGCTCCTGGCGTACGGGGAGCTGCGGAGGGCTCCCTGGTATAGGACGAGGAGGGTGCGCTCATCGGCCCCCTTGACCTCTTCGGTCTCCCTCGTCCACCGATCAATGAATGACCGGAGGGGTTCGTCATGTTGTTGCTTGACGGAGAGGAGATGGGTGAAATACTTCTTTGCACGCTTCCTCCCGGCAAAGTGGGTGAGGAAGCGATGGGTCAATACTTCCTTCGGGAAGCGCGTTGAACCACTCGTACGCCGGCCCCTCAAGAGTGGAGAGGAACCAACGGCAGAGATATTCGTCTGACGCGTTCACCATCAGCATGTTATTCTGGTAGCAGCTGAAATGCTCCTGGGGGTCTGATCGGTCGTCGTAGGACTTGATGGCATTTCCCCTGTACTTCTCCGGGATGGGGGCCGAGAGCACCCTGTTAGTGAAGGGGGTCCTGGTCCTGACCTGGATGACGGGGTCACCTCGCCCTTCGGCCAACTCCCTCTCAAGGGCGCTGACCTTGTTCATGAGAGCGTTGAGGCAAGGATCATTGGAGGCGCCGGCCGTAGGGACGTTTGCCGATTGCCTGGCTTCCATCTGGGCCAGCCTCCTTTCCAGCTGGACGATGACCTCGTCCCAGGGATCCCTGGAGGCCGCAGCGGCGCCCTGCTGGTTCTTCATGCGCTCATCGTGGGCCGCATTGATCTGGTGGCGCACGTCGTCCTCGTGCAACTTTCCCTTGCCCTTGTCTAGGTGGGGCTGGTCCGTTGTCCGGGACACAGACCCCAAGCTTTCTCTTGGCGAGCCAGGCCGACGCTCACCAATCCGCCCCGCCATCCTCTCCGAAACCGGACGACGGCGCGTGTCACCGAGCCTATTGAAGGCAGAGGCTTTTCCACACGCTGGGGTCTGCCCAGGCCGAAGAGGGGAAGCGGGGTGGGAGTGGGATGACGCCGTGTCCTGGGCCATCACCCCCTCATCGTTGCCTAACCTGACGGCCAACGGTTGGGGATGAGGAGGTGGAGTGACGTTCCCCCTGGTCCTTGGCAAGAGTGCGCTGAGGACGGTGGGGTTATGAGCCAAGATGGCGATGATGACCGACAACGCGGCCTGGACCTGTGGATCCACAGACGGAGAAGCCGCGGCCATAGGCTGAGCCGGGGCGTGGTCTATCTTCTCCGCGCACTTCTTGTCCAGGCCAATGCGGGCGTCAGGGGCGCCGCCGTTGAGCTGGTTGCGGAGGTCCGTAGTGAGGTTGATGGCCTCCTGGAAGACGTCCCCTCCGCCGACCTGGTCGGCCGTGGCGTCCTCCTCATGCTCCCTGGTCTCCTGATCCTCAGGGATGGCCTTGCTGATGAGGTTGCGGTTTGACTTAGTTCTTCCCATGATCAGTGGTTAGCTGTGCTTGGTAGCGACGAAGGGTGCTAACTTGATTGTTCTAGTTCTCAATGAAAGCACCAAATGATAGAGTATATATCTAGAGAGAAGTGAGAGCTAGAGAGAGAAGTGCAAGTAAATGCTTCAATAGAATGATTTTGTAACCCCTATAACTACCTCCAGAGGAAGTATTTATAGGAAAAATACGGGCTGGGCTCCCAAGCCTTGGGCTTGGGAGGCCCATTTACAACTGGACCGTTATTGGGCCGAATACAAAGTAACTGATGGGCTATATAAATGAATAAGTGTAAAATCTAGTTCTGCGAGTCCTCCGTGGCCGACGAGGGTCTGGCCGACGAGGGCACGGCCGATGAGGACACCCTGGTTCCCTGGCTTCAGGGGCATATTCTGAGTCGGTCCCTCTTCGGCCGACGAGGGTCCCTTGGCCGACGAGGGCGCCGCGTAGTGGCTTGTGCTTTCTGTTCTTCTGAGTATGTGGGTCCTGGGGCCTAGACCCATATACTCCATCAGTGTGCAATCAATCATATTTGGGATTTGTATCACAATGGATTCAAATGAAACGTAGTCTTAATAAGATTTAATGATATTTCCAAAAATGGATTAAGAATTACGATTTACGAAAAGCATTAACTCATTTTTCTCTAACATTATTTTTGTAGGTTATTTATAAAAACATATTTTCCCTTCTACCCTTTCGATATGACCAGGGATGGAGGATGTAGCCTCCTTTTGTTCCATTCATTTTCCTCCAAATGTCACTATCCCTCCACCCTCCACCCTCTTCACAACCACAATCCTTTATCTACACACGTAGTATATATACCCCCTTCTACCTTTTTGTATGACACAAATGGAAGATGTAGCCAACATTTCTTTTCATTCATGTTTCCCCACATGTCAATACCCCTCCCACATGCCACCCTCTTCACATACATTGTGTTCTTTATCTACACACTGTATTTGCTAGTTCACCCAAATCACATCTACCTTCTTCTTCGATTTTTTCCCACACTTGTTTGTGTACATCGTTTATCAACCTTAAGTTGTTCCAACCACTTAAATTTGCTCCCAAATGAAACATAGTCTTAATACGATTTAATGATATTTCCAAAAAAGCATTTAGAATTACGAAAAGCATTTATACATTTTCCTCTAAAGTTATTATAGGCTGTCTGATAGAGTATATCTAGAGAGAAGTGAGAGCTAGAGAGAGAAGTGCAATAATATGCTTCAATAAAATGATTTTGTAACCCCTATAACTACTCCCAAGGGGAGTATTTATAGAGAAAATTAGGGCTGGGCTCCCAAGCGAGGGCTTGGGAGGCCCATTTACAACTGGACCGCTACTGGGCCGAATACAAAGCCTCTAATGGGCTGTACAAATGAATAAGTATAGGATCCGATTCTGGGAGGTCTTCGGGGCCGACGAGGGCATGGCCGACGAGGGCACGGCCGACGAGGGAACGGCCGACGAGGGCACCCGGGTTCCTTGGATTCAGGACCATAATCCGAGTTGGCTTCTTTTCGGCCGACGGGGGCGTCCTGGCCGACGAGGGCGCCACTCTGTTGTCTTGTGCTTTCTGTTCTTCCGAGTATGTGGGTCCTGGGGCTCAGACCCATATACTCCATCAGGAGTCCCCCACTCTCTAAGCTGAGACGTAGACGAAGTGAAGGAGAGTAGATTTCTGTGCTTCGTTGCTTTTGGCCGACGCGGGCATTTCCAGGCCGTTAGCCGTTGCGGCGTTGGCGTTGTTTCCTCTTTGGTGATCCTGTTCTGTGCTTTGGCCGTTACCTGTTCCTCGCTGTGGGCGGGGAGGCCGTTGTTTCCTTAATTTGTTTTGGGACGATGAGTGTCCTTCTTTCAATGGTGGCCGTCGAAGGCGCGCTTTCCCTTTCCTGGCCGTTGGTGGTTGAAGTTTATGTTTGGGCCGGTGAAGCCGTTGAGGTTGTTCCTTGCTTTGAGGACGATGGCCTAATTTCCTCTGTGTGGCCGTTGCTGGTTGGCCGAAGAGCCCGTCAAGATTAATTGTTGGCGAAGGACGATGAGTGTCCTTGCCTCTAGCGGCTTGTTGGCCGTTGCTAGTGACGTTATGGGCCTTTGGCCGATGAAGTTCCGTTGTGTTGTGTGGATGATGTGGCCATGCTTTGTGGTTACCTTGTTCACATTCTTTTGTTTTGTTGAGGCCGGTGTAGTCCCCCAGTCCCCCACTGCTTCAGGCCGAAGTGTGTGAGGGGTGAAGGAGTTGCTTGAGTCCCTGGCCGAAGCGGTCTCGCCGTAGTCCCCCTGAATCCAACTCTCATGGCGATTTTCTGGCCAAGGTAACCCTGTGGGAGAACCCTTGTGCGCAGATCGCTTGTAGAGAGTTATCATCAAGGGTTATTACAAGGAGCCGAAGGCTGTGGGCTATTTGTCCCCTTTGTTCTGTGGCCGTTACGATCCTGGCCGTTGCCATCCTCTTATTGTCTGGCATTTGTGATCTTGGTGAGCAAGTGGGACGTTGTGGGAGTTTGCTGGCAGTTATAAAGCCGCTGAGCGTGTGTAGGCCGTAGAGTCTGATTTGCCGGTGGGCCGTTGATATGGGTTGGTCCTGGCCCGTTGGTGACGTGGTGGCCTCCCAGTGGTGGCCGTTGATGTGGCCATTGGGAGAGTGCCACGTGTAGTGACCGTTGGTGGGGGGGGGGGGGGGGTCTATAAATACCCCTTCCCCTCCGACGAGGAATCACATTTGCATTCTGAATTTGTCGAAGTGCTGGCCGATTTTCTAAAGAGATAAACTCCCAAGCCTGTTCTTCGTTGTTCTTCGTTGTTCGAGGTTAGTGTTCATCACGATCTTCCTCGCTTTTCATACTTTGCTTCCTAGGTAGTTGATCTAGTGTTAGGCGTTTAAACACCTTTAGATCTTAAGTTGTTCTCCTTAAGCCCGTAGTAGTAGTAATGAAGAGCTTGAACGACGACTACTACCCCTATGACGACCAGCCCTCCACGAGGTCGCTTGACTACGAGGTGCTCGAGGAGTTTGAGGAGGAGATAGAGCGTTTAAGTCCATACAAATCCGCGGAGCTGATGGACGAGGAGGGCGAGGGCGAGGAGTCCGCCTCTTCTTCAAAGGGTGAGGACGTAGGTGCGTCCCGAGTGGTGGACGGGGCGTCCACTTCTGCTGTCATTCCGTGCCCGAGGCCGGTGTCCGCCGTTAAGGGAGCCGCCAAGCCGAAGAGAGTGAGGAGGCCGAAGAGTGGGCCCGGCGTCTCCTACCTAGATCTCTGGCCAACATCTACCTGATCAAGCCGGAGAGCAGTGCGGCCGATTACCTTGTTGCCCAGATGTACGTGGGGCCGTTCGGGCGGGTTAGGGCACCCAAGCCGACGGACCATGTTCTTCTTCCACCACCGGGGTACTTTGGAGTATACCCGATGAGTTTTGCCAAGGGGTTGAGGTTCCCCCTTCACCCTTTCATTACTGAGTACCTGGACATGGTAGGGTTTCCTCCGGCCTTGCTGACGCCGAACAGTTACTCTTTGATGGTGGGGTTTCTGCTCCGGTGTGAGGAGTTGGGCTACCGGCCGACGACGGCACTATTCATGAATTTGTACCAGATAGGCCGAGGAAGTCACAAGAACTGTGCGGCCTACGCTACTCTTCAGCAGCTGCCGAAGAAGAGGAGCTTCACGGATTTGCCTACGTCCATTCATGGGTGGAAGAGCAAGTTCGTGTTTGTGTCCATTGGTGAGAGTGGCACCGAGTTTCCCTCCCTCGGCCACACCGGGAGGTTTAACCTGCATGACCCGCCGAAGAGCTCTATTTTGGACGCTCAGGTGGAGGCTTTCTTGGAGGGGGGGCCGAGGAGCGTGAAGGATTACATCACCGAGTACAAAATGGCCGCCCTCGGCTTCGTGAGGTACTATGTCTATGGTGACAAGGAGGATGACCTCCAACTCTGGCCGAGGATGACCACCACCTTTGAGGAGGCCGACGGCCCGGACTTGGGCATTCCTGCTGAGGCCGATGGTAATTCTTTCTTCGGCTTTCTGTCTTTACGTTTTGTCCTTTGCCTTACTAATCTGTTTGTTTTTTCTTTGTAGACTTTGTCATGGACCGACGTTCCATAATGGCCGTTGCCAAGGCCAAGGCGGCCGAGGAGCTGGCTGCTAAGGCGGCCGAGGCGGCCCGACGTGCCGCTGCTGGTGGGAGCGGGGCTACTGCTGACGCGGCCCCAAAGCCTGCCCCATCCAAGAAAAAGAGACCGGCCACTGACGGCCAGAAAAAATTGACCGAGGCCGGCGTGAGCGTCTCTAAGAAGACGAAGAGAGCTCCTTCCCCTTCTCCGGCTAGTGAGGCCGGTACTCTTACTGTCCCCAGCGTGGGCAATGGTGGCCCCGTCGTGGACCTTACTGTTGCTGACGATGCTGCCCCAGCGCTTCCTCTCGTCCAGGAACCACGGACACAGAGGGCCGGCAAGGAGATTGCCGGTGCCACCTATCAGAAGGTGATAGAGTACCCCGTCGGCGGGGGCGTGTTTAATGAGCTCGTCCCCAGCCACGTCGTCCTGGCCAAGGCCATGCCGGCCAAAGATCGGGCTCATTTGAAGAAGCTCGAGGACCCGAAGATTTATGAGGGCGGCATGGACCTCCTCGTCCAAGTAAGTGACTGTCCTTATATTTTTGTCTCTCTTCGTCTATGTAGAGTTTTTTGCCTGACCTTTGTTTTCCTTCTGTAGAGTGCCTTCATGCTTATGGAAAGCCATAAGAGGCAGTACTGGGAGATAGCTCGCCTGCAAGCACTGGAGCAGAAGGCTGCCTCGGCCGACGAGGCGGTAGCTTGCCTTGACCGGCTCCGGGAGGATGCCAAGGCGCTGCAGGCCAAAGCTGATGAAGTCGTCGTGGCCAGGGACGATGCCCTGGTCAAGCTCGAAGAGTGCAAGAGGGAGCTCGTGGAGTCCCACAGGGCGCTTGAGGCCGAGAAGCGCAGGAGCGAGGAGGCCGCCAAGGCGAAGGCTGAGGCCGAGTCCGCCGTCGTGAAGGCTGCCGATGAGGCCGTCGAGAAGTTCTTGGCCGAGGGGTGGAAGGCCGATGAGAGGCTCCCCTGGTGCTACGAAGTGGTGGCCGCTAGGCTGGAGAATTGGGGGATGAACTCCCCTGCCGGCCGGGAATATTTCAGCCGGGAGATGTCTGTGTACTACAACCTGGGCCAGGAGCGGATGCAAAGGCTCCTGTGTCGGCGGCTATCCCGGGCGTTGAAGGCCATGAATTACACGTCTGGATGGGCTAGACGAAACCTGAAGCTGCCAAAGCTGATGAAGGATCCCGAAGAGCAGGCCAAGCTTCAGCTGTCGGAGCGGGAGTCCCCCATAGAAAGCTCCGGCCTCAGCGAGCCGGACTACACTGAATTTGATTTCTTAGATGATGCTACCAGCGCCGCTGTCGGCCAAGAAGTTGAGGACGAAGAGGGAGCTGATGAGGCCGATGAGGCAGCCGCAGACGGAGGTGCCCCCGAAGTTTGATAGGCTACTCATTCGTAATTAGCTTTTCAATTTTTTGCCAAGTGATGTAACGGCCGAAGCGCCCCCATTGTAATGAATTGATTAATGAAAGAATTTTTGCCATCCTTCTCGGCTTTGAATCCATTGTATGCTTGTTTGCTCTTTGTCATTTCAATTCAGTAAATTGTCGGTGTCAAGTCATAACTAAGCGTCCGCTACGTCCATAAGGTTGGCCTCCCCACCAACGGGGTGGTCGGCCTGGTCGGCCTGTTCATCTTTGCCTTACACTTAGGAATTTTTTCGAAAAATTTCCTAAGTGTTTTGATCCTCTTAGTTGCTTTCGTCCCGGTCTGGTGACTTGGTCGGCCTGACCGTCATTTCTGTAGTATCACAACACTTTGGATTTTTTCCAAAAACTTCCTAAGTGTTTTGATTCTGGTAGTTGTTTCCCTTCCGGCCTGGTGGCCTTGTCGGCTTGGCAGGTGATTCTTTCCAAAAATTGCCCAAGTCTTTTGGATCCACTTGGGAGCTGTCATGTTGCCCTTGACCGTAGTGTCCGTTCCGTCCAGGCGTTGGCGTCCTTATCGTCCTGGCCTTGAATTCATCCCGGGTGTTTTAGCCAGGGCCGTTGTCGGCCTGCATTCTTGTTTTATGGCCGATAAGGGCACCTTCACCTTAGTCGTTTGGATTTTGGATTTTTTTCAAAGTACGTGTACAAGGCGTAGGTAGCTAACGGCCTTGGATTATATATGTACCCGCTTCGTCTAGTGTTCTTCCACTTGAGTACTTAGAGAATTTTCCAAGTGTAAATGCTGGGCGTTTACTTCTTTCAGGTACCACTGTCGGCCAAGGAGGTGGTCCTACCTTCGCCGGCCAGCCATGGGTTCCTTGTTGAGGAATCCTCTTTTCCTTTTTTTCTCAGGATTTTTTCCACGTGTTTGGTAAACACTTGAACCCATTCCCGGCCTTGGTTCTGGTGCCTGTATCGGCTATACTGGCTGTTGTGGCAAGTAAGGGTTGTTTCCTGATTGCTTGATCCTTTCGCGGGTGTGTGCAGTGCCCGATTCGTCCTGGTCATCCTCAGGATTGTGATTCTTTGTTTCATACCAAGCGTTGGTGCTTCAAAGGACTGTGGCCGATGAAGGTTACCTCCTGCATATCACCCAACCGATGCGGTTAGGGTTTTGTATGCGTGTGTCTGCCTCGATCCTTTCCTTGTGATGCATGGACGTGTCGTCCATGTTACCTGTTTGTGGTACTATACTTGTGTTCGGTCTGATATGTACCTGGCCAAAATGGGCCTGAATTGTGGGGATTTTATTTTTTCATTGCTCGAGGCCGGCAAGTGTGCGCGACCGTCGGCTTCCCTCTTTTTCCCTCTCTCTTTTTTTTTCGTTTCGGGGGTATCCTTCTTTCAGGCTTCGGCCGAAGGGTGTGCTCGTCCTTCGGCCGGTTCGGACTTCGTTTATAACGTCCGTGATCTCAGGGCGGGTCCCGTCGCCTATTTATGACGCGGGCTAGACTTTTGGTCGGTTTCCAACGTCTGTCGTTGCCCATCCCTGAGTTTTGGGATTTTGTCACCTCGGCCATGATTTCAGGCATGTCGTCCTGGGTTCTGGCGCGTGGGCGACGCGGTGAGCTTCCCGTTTCAAGACGTGGGCCGTTTGCGGGCCCTTCGTCCTGGGGACATCGTCGGCCATACCTGAGTGTTTCACTTCTAGGTTTTCGGGGCCAGGACGATGTGCTCTCTCAGCTAGGCCTGAGCCCTTCGCTGATACAAAATACAATGGAGTGCCTGAGCTTGTCGCTCGTAGGCTGCAAATGCGAGGGGCCATGTCGGCCAGACCTGAGCCTTTCGCTCTAAGGTGGCCGACAAGGGCACCTGCTAATGTTTTACTTTGAATTCCAGAGAAAAAATCAGAACGTGATTTTATTCATAAGTGGCTCGAGGCCGAGGGTGGCGTTCAATCAGTAACCCGTTAAGGGGTGAGGGCTTCGCCGTCTGCACCTCCTTCGGATTACTGATAAAACTTCACCATATGGTGTACATTCCATGTTCGTGGTACATTGGACCCATTCGGGCGTCTAAGCTTGTAGGTGCCGGGTTTGACCACGGCACTGACGATGTAGGGCCCTTCGTACTTCAATGCTAGCTTGCCGCCCTCTGTCGGCTGGCTTGCTTCCCTTCGGCGGAGGACGTAGTCCCCCACCTGAAATTCCCGGGAACGTACCTTGGCGTCATAGTATGATTTCACTTGACGCCGGTAGTTCTCTGCTCGGACGTAAGCTTGCTCACGCCTCTCATCAACCAGGTGTAGGTCAATCTTCATGTTCTCTTCGTTGGTGTCAGGCTCATATTGCTCCACTCGCCGGCTGGGGATGGCTACCTCCGTGGGCGCCTTCACCTCAAAGCCGTAGCACAGGGCGAAAGGTGTTTCACCTGTCGCCCTCCTCGGCGTGGTTCTGTAGCACCACAGGATGTTGGGGAGCTCGTCGACCCAACTACCTCCTGCGGCCTGGAGGTTCTTCTTCAGCCCCTCCATTATTGTTCTGTTGGCGTTCTCGACTTGCCCGTTGCCCTGAGGATAGGCAACGGAGGAGAAACGGTGCCTCACCCCAAACTCCTGGAGGAGCTCCTGGAAAGGGGCTGCCTCGAATTGGGTGCCGTTGTCTGATATAATCTCCTGGGGGACGCCAAAGCGTGTAATGATGTTCTTGTAAACAAATCTTTGGCATCTGGCCCCCGTGATGCTGGCCAAGGGTTCCGCCTCGACCCACTTGGTGAAGTAGTCGACGGCGACGATGATGTAGCGGTTATTACCGGCGGCTCTGGGCAGGGGGCCGACCAGGTCAATCCCCCATCTGGAGAATGGAATTGCGGTGCTGACCGGGGCATAGTTGACAGCTGGCCGACCAGGGGCCTTCTGGAGTACCTGGCATGTGGTGCACTTCCTGGCCAGGTCAGCGCAGTCCCGTGCCATCGTCGGCCAGAAGAAGCCCTGGACGACGAGACGCCGGGACATGCTGAAAGGACCCTGGTGCGAGGAGCAGACGCCACAGTGAACTTCTTCCATGGTGGTATCGGCCTCGTCCTGGTGCAGGCATCGGAGGAGAGTGCCATTGTAGGACCGTTTGTAGAGTTTGCCATCTTCTATGGTGTAGCTTGGGGCCCTGAGTTTGGCAAGTTTGGCCCTCTCCTCGTCCTGGGGCAGCTCTCCCGTGGTGATGAAGGTGGCAATGTCGGAGATCCAGTCCTCTGGTCGCTGTTGGACGCACAAGACGGGGCTGGCATGGATGCTGGACATGCTCAACTCCTCGATCTTGGCCAATTGGGAGATGTGCTCCGGGGTGTCCGAGCTGAGCTTGGAGAGGATGTCGGCTTCGGCGTTCTCGGCCCTTGGGATCTGAGTGATCTCGTGGGTTTCAAACGCTTTCAGCAATTCCTCCGCCGCTTGTTTGTACTGCTTCATCCGGCCTTCCTTTGCTTCGTACGTTCCCTCCACCTGGACCACTACCAGTTTGGAGTCGCACTTGATCCTGAGGTGCTTGGCCCTGAGGCCGGCGGCGAGTCTGAGACCGCTGAGGAGGGCCTCATACTCAGCTTCGTTGTTGGATACCCTGAAGTTGAAGCGGATGGCATAGTAGGCTCTGAATCCTTCAGGGGATATGAGGACGACGACGCCGCCGCATTATTTCGCGGCCGACGAGCCGTCAGTGAACAGGGTCCACGTGTCGTCCGGCTCCGGCCCAGGGTTGGCGACGGTCGTCTCCCTTGCTGTGCATTCGATGACGAAGTCGGCCAAGGCTTGCCCTTTGATAGATGGCCTTGGCTTGATCTCAATTTGAAACTGGCTGAGGAAGATCGTCCATTTCACCATCCTCGAGGAGCTAGTGGGGCTCCTCATGAGCGCGCCGAGAGGCTGCTGGGTCAGCACATGGACGGTGTGGGCTTGGAAATAGTGCCCCAGCTTCTTCACGGTGTGGACGATGGCCAGCACCGTCTTCTCAATGGGGGAGTACCTGAGCTCGGCCTCCCTAAGTGTCTTGCTGATGTAGAAGATGGCCTTCTGCACCCCTTCGTCCTCACGGATGAGCACGGAGCTGATGGCCGACGTGCTCACTCCTAAGTACAGGAAGAGGGTTTCGCCGGCTTTGGGCTTGGAGAGTACGGGTGGGGATGACAGGTACCTTTTCAATTCGTCGAATGCTTCCTGGCACTCCGTCGTCCACTTGAAGCTGGTTGCCTTGCGCGTGATCTGGAAGAAGGGGAGTGCCCTCTCAGCTGACCTGGAGAGGAACCGGTTTAAGGCCGCCAGGCGCCCCGTCAGTCGCTGTACCTCCTTGACGTTGCGGGGCGGCTCCATGTTGATGATAGCCTGCGTCTTCTCCGGGTTTATCTCGATGCCTCTCCGGCTGACCATGTAGCCAAGGAACTTGCCGCCTTGGACGCCGAAGGCGCACTTCTTGGGGTTAAGGCGGAGCCTGAACTCCTTCATGATTTCAAAGATTTCCCGGAGGTCGTCGGCGTGGGAGGTGGCCTGCCTGCTCTTGACGATCATGTCGTCGACGTACGCCTCCATCGTCCGGCCAAGGACCGCTCTGAAGATTTTGGCCACCATCCTAGTATAGGTGGCGCCGGAGTTTTTGAGTCCGAAGGCCATGACGAGGTAGCAAAATATTCCCTCTGGGGTCATGAATGCCGTCTTCTCGGCGTCATCTTCGTGCATGGAGATCTGGTGGTACCCTCTGAAAGGGTCGAGGAACGACATCAACTCGCACCCCGCCGTCTCGTCCACCAACTGATCAATGTTGGGGAGAGGGAACGGGTCCATGGGGCACGCCTTGTTCAGGTCAGTGTAGTCAACACACATTCTGAACGTCGGCGGTTTCTGTGCGAGGACGACGTTGGCCAACCATGTTGGGTATTTCACCTCTTTGACATGTTTGATCGATAGGAGCATGGCGACCTCCCCTTTGACGAAGTCCCGCCTGTCAGCGGACAAGTAGCGCCGCTTCTGTTTGACGGGCACGGAGGCCGGATCGACGGTCAGTCGGTGAGTGATCACCTGGCGGCTGATGCCGGGCATATCGTCCGGGCCCCACGCGAAGACAACGGCGTATGACCGTAGGACGAGGAGGATGGCGTCTCGCTGGTCCTGGGGGAGTTGCTTTCCGACCCTGAGAACCCGCTCCGGCCGGGAGGTATCTAGAGGGATTTCCTCGACCTCCTCGGCCGGCTCCGCATGTGGCCTCTCCTCGTCCATGGCGACGGCGGCCGTGATGGTGTCTATCCGCTGTCCTTCTCTTTCGGCCGGCCTCGTCAGCTTGAGGTAGCAAGCTCTGGCTATCCTTTGATTTCCTCTGGCGTAGCCGATACCGTCATTGGTGGGGAACTTCAAGCATAGGTGCTTCATGGAGATGATGGCCTCCAAGTCCTCCAGCGCTGGCCGGCCCCAGATCAGGTTGTGGGCGCACTGGAGGTTGACCACCATGAACTCCATGTCAATTTTGGCACGGTGGGAGCCGTCACCGACTTCCACGGGGAGGACTATCGTGCCCTCGGCGTCGATAGAGTCCCCGGTGAAGCCGGATAACGGGGTCTTGATCGGCTTCAACAGAGCTCTGTCCAGCTTCAGCTGCTTGAAGGTGTCTAGGTACATCACGTTGACGGAGCTCCCCGTATCGATGTAAGTACGGTGGATGATGGAGTCACCGATCTCACATCGGATGACGAGGGCGTCCCTGTGTGACTCCGTACCCGGAGGCAGATCCTTGTCGGTGAAGGTGATCGCCTCCGTTCGCTGCTTCTTCGGCTGGGGGGGAACGTGGGACACCTCTCCAATGTAGAGGGATTGGGCCCATTTCTTCCTCTGAGTGGCGGAGTCCCCCCCAGTGTTCCCGCCTACGATGAGGTGGATGTGATTCTTCTTCGGCGGAGGCTCCTCGAAGTCCTCGTCGTCGCTGAGCCTACCAATCTCGCGCTTCTTCGCCCCCACGTTTGCCGGTGTTTACCCAAGTGTTTTTACGCGGGCCACCTTTGACAAACTGGGAGAGTTCCCCCTGGCGAATAAGACGCTCGATGGCCTTCTTCAATGTGATGCAATCGTCGGTGTTGTGCGACGAGTTCTTGTGGAACCGGCAGTACGTGCCGCCCTGCTGGATGGCCAGGATCTCCTCGGCCGGCCGAGGAGCCTGCTCGATGAGGCCGTGCTTCTCGGCATAATCGAGGATGGTGCCGACCAGGTGGGTGAGGGCTACCCCCGGCCGTTCCAGCCTCGGCCGCCAGTGGCGGTCTTTCTTACTTTGTCCACCAGAGCCGTGGCGGCCCTGGGCACCCTGGCCGGCCGGGGACGGACCCGAGGCCGGCAAAGGATTTGTCTTCTTGGGGGGATGGCCCCCCTCTCTCTTGTGATTGTGGAGCTCGTCGGCGTCGGCATACAAGCCTCCGCGTTGGAGCGCCTTGGCGTACGACCTCGGGGGGTCAGTGATGAGGCTCCTGGCGTACGGGGAGCTGCGGAGGGCTCCCTGGTACAAGGCGAGGAGGGTGCGCTCATCGGCCCCCTCGACCTCCTCGGTCTCCCTCGTCCACCGGTCGATGAATGACCGGAGGGACTCCTCGTGCTGCTGTTTGACGGAGAGGAGGTGGGTGAAATACTTCTTGGCGCGCTTCCTCCCGGCAAAGTGAGTGAGGAAACGCTGGGCGAGAACTTGCCATGAGTCAATGCTTCCCTCTGGCAGTCCGTTGAACCACTCGTACGCTGGCCCCTCGAGAGTAGAGAGGAACCAACGGCAGAGGTATTCGTCGGACGCGTTCACCATCAGCATGTTGTTTTGATAGCGGCTGAAGTGCTCCTGGGGGTCTGATCGGCCATCGTAGGACTTGATGGCGTTCCCTCTGTACTTCTCAGGGATGGGGGCCGAGAGGACCCTGTTGGTGAAAGGGGTCCTAGTCCTGACCTGGATGATGGGGTCACCCCGCCCTTCGGCCAGCTCCCTCTCCAGGGCGCTGACTTTGTTCATGAGCGCGTTGAGGCCGGGGTCGTTGGAGGCGCCGGCCGTAGGGATGTTGGCCGACTGCTTGGCATCCATCTGAGCCAACCTCCTTTCCAGCTGGGCGATGACCTCGTCCCGGGGGTCTCTGTCGGCCGCGGCGGCACCCGGCTGGTTCCTCAAGCGCTCGTTGTGGGCCGCGTTGATCTGGTGACGCACGTCATCCTCCTGCAACTTCCCCTTGCCCTTGTCCGGGCGGGGCTGGTCCGCTGTCCGGGACACAGACCCCAAACTCTCCCTTGGCGAACCAGGACGTGGATCACCAATCCGCCCCGCCATCCTCTCCGAAACCGGACGACGGCGCGTGTCACCCAGCCTATTGAAGGCAGAGGCTTTTCCACGCGCTGGGGTCTGCCCGGGCCGAAGGGGGGAAGCAGGGTGGGAGTGGGACGATGCCGTGTCCTGGGCCACAACCCCCTCATTGTTGCCTATCTGGACGGCCAACGGTTGGGGATGAGGAGGTGGAGTGACGTTTCCCCCGGTCCTTGGCAGGAGTGCGCTGAGGACGGTGGGATTCTGAGCCAAGCTGGCGATGATAGCCGATAGTGCGGCCTAGACCTGAGGATCTACGGACGGAGAGGCCGCGGCCATAGGCTGGGCCGGGGCATGGTCCGCTTTCTCAGCTCGTTTCTTTTCCAAGCCGAGGCGGGCGTCGGGGACCCCGCCGTTGAGTTGGTTGCGGAGGTCCGTCGTGAGGTTGAAGGCCTCCTGGAAGAGGTCCCCTCCGCCGACCTGGTCGGCCGTGGCGTCCTCATCGTGCTCCCTGGGCTCTTGGTCCTCCGGGATGACTTTGCTGACGAGGTTGCGGTTTGACTTAGCTCTCCCCATGATCAGTGGTTAGCTCTGCTTGGTAGCGACGAAGGGTGCTAACTTGATTGTTCTAGCTCTCAACGAGAGCACCAAATGATAGAGTATATCTAGAGAGAAGTGAGAGCTAGAGAGAGAAGTGCAATAATATGCTTCAATAGAATGATTTTGTAACCCCTATAAATACTCCCAAGGGGAATATTTATAGAGAAAATTAGGGTTGGGCTCCCAAGCCTTGGGCTTGGGAGGCCCATTTACAACTGGACTGCTACTGGGCCGAATACAAAGCCTCTAATGGGCTGTACAAATGAATAAGTATAGGATCCGATTCTGGGAGGTCTTCGGGGCCGACGAGGGCATGGCCGACGAGGGCACGGCCGACGAGGGCACCCGGGTTCCTTGGATTCAGGACCATAATCCGAGTTGGCTTCTTTTCGGCCGACGGGGGCGTCCTGGCCGACGAGGGCGCCACTCTGTTGTCTTGTGCTTTCTGTTCTTCCGAGTATGTGGGTCCTGGGGCTCAGACCCATATACTCCATCACTGTCTATAAGCTCGCATTTACCCCTCTACGCTTTCGATATGACCGAAGATGGAGGATGTAGTCACCCTTTGTTCCCATTCATTTTCCTCCAAATGCCACTACCCCTCACACTCATCACCCTCTTCACAACCACAATTCTCTATCTACACACGTAGTATATATACCCCCTTCTGCCTTTTTGATATGACACAAAATGGTGGATATAGCCACCTTTTCTTCTCATTCATTTTCCCCCACATGTCACTATCCCCTCCCACCTACCACCCTTTTCACATACGATGGGTTCTTTATCTAAACACGATATTTTCTAGTTCACTTGAATCCAATCAATCTTTTCCATTGATATTTTTCTTCCCTTGTTTGTTTACATCGTTTACCAACCTTAAGTTGTTCCAACCACTTAAATTTGCTCTTCAAATAAAACATGGTTTTACTACGGTTTAATGATATTTCCAAAAATTGATTTAGAAGTACAAAAAGCATTTATTCATTTTCCTCTGACGTTATTTCTATATGTTGTCTACAAGCACGTATTTTCCCTTCTACGCTTCTGATCTGACTGAAGATGGAGGATGTAGCCGCCGTTTGTTCCCATTCATTTTCCTCCAAATGTCACTACCATTCTCACCCACCACCCTCTTTACCTCCACAATCCTTTATCTATACACATAGTATATATACCCTGTTCTACCTATTTGATACGACACAAAATGGAGGATGTAGCCACTCTTTCTTCTCATTCATGTTCCCCCACATGTCACTACCCCTCCTACATACCACCCTCTTCACATACGCTGAGTTCGTTATCTACACACTATATTTGCTAGTTCACTCAAATCCAATCTATCTTCTTCTTCGATTTTGTTCTTCACTTGTTTGTGTATATCGTTCATCAACCTTAAGTTATTCCAACCACTTAAATCTGCTAATCAAATTTAAAGAGATGTATCCAGGAAACGAACATAATCTCGAAAATTTGAAGAGATAACCCAAATTAAAGAAAGGGTCATGTCTTTTCTAAACAACCATGGACGAGCAGCAACCAAAGGTAGCAAAATTTTTAAGATGTGATGCCTTTGTTTCCATGTATGATGATGACCATTTGACGAAGGAGGTGACTTTTGAGGACTCAAAATCACTAAATGAATCCTTCAATGACCTGTGTGGCTACTCCTTTGAAGACGCTATAGCTGATGTTGACCTCAACATCCAAGATGATTCAAATGTCATAACCGCATATAGGTTTCACACCCTTGCCTCCAACTCAAGAACGAAGGTTCAAGATGGTAGGGTAAGATATCAAATAGTGGCGAATCCAAGTGGGAACTCAGTGACAGGTCAATATCTTGACGCAACACGCTATGTTATCAAGCCCTCTAGTGCTTTATCGCTAGGTGTTAATATCCCAACCTCAGAGCACCAAAACATCATCATAGTGTGTTATCCTCAGTGCATCACAAACTCTCTTGCGGCTCTTTATTCAACTATGATGATGTTTTGGTGCTTTGAGGCTTGGATATTAACTCCTAGGGATAAAGCACTAGAGGGCTTGATAACGTAGCGTGTTGTGTCAATATATCGACTTGTGACCGAGTCACCACTTGGAGTCACCACTATTTAAAATCTTACCCTGCCATCTTGAACCTATGTGCTTGAGTTGGAGGCAAAGGTGTGAAAGCTAAATGCGGCTATGACATTCGAATCACCCTGGATGTTGAGGTCAACATCAACTATAACGTCTTCAGATGAGTAGCCACACAGGTCATTGACGGACTACTTTAGTGATTTTGAGTCCTCAAGAGTCACCTCCTTCGTCAAATGGTTATCATCAAACATGGGAACAAAGGCATCACATCTTGAAAATTTTCCTACCTTCGGTTGCTACTCGTCCATGGATGTTTGGAAAAGACATGACCCCCTTCTTTAATTTGGGTTATCACTTCCAACTTTCGAGATTATATTCGTTTCCTGGATACATCTCTTTAAATTTGATGAGTAACTTTAAGTGGTTGGAACAACTTACTTCGATTGTCTCATAGCCTCTCACCCAGTTTTGGTCATTGACTTCCATTTCTACCGACCTCCACTCCGTTTTCATATAGTCATTGTTCAACAATCCTTTTGGCTTCATTGCCATTTTTCACTTTGATTTCCACTGTCGTGTCGCAATCGTAATCCTCAACCAACGCCGCAGTTGTTGGCTCCTTCATCCAGACGCACCTTCGCCATGTCCAACATTCTCGCCTCCAGGTTAATCGTCTTCTTTTGATTATTCTTCCCCTCTTTTTTCTTCTCGTTCATCTATCATCGATTTGGTTTGATATGTGGTTGCGGTGGCGACCAACGGTAGAGATGGCTAGCATGCGGTGACTAGGTGTTGTTGCATATGGGTAAACACAAACGACATTGACTAAAGTGGGATAGGATGTGCATTGGTTTGGGAGGAGGAGTTAAAATACTTGGGGATGGTGAATAGTGAAGGGTATGGTGGGATGACAAAGCTGGCGGCAGACGGTGTCGAGCCCGACGGAGGTGGCAGTGTCAGTTTGGGGAAAGCGCGGAAAAGTCACTTTCGTGCCAGGTCTATACGGGGGACAAGAGTCACTAAGTAACTACCAGTCATCAGAGAATCTTTTAACTGTAACTATGACCTCCGACGTTCTCAGTGGCCGGGTGGTGGTCACTGTGATGTCCGGGTTTGGTCATTGTGACCAAAGTAGGAGTCACTCTGATCGTGGTGTTGGTCACTGTAACTAGAGTGTTGGTCATTGTGACTTGGGCATTTTTCAATGTGACTGAGGCATCATTGGTCACTATCACTGTGGACGAGTGAGGTCCCTAGTGTGGATTATGTCACTGGGGTGGATTAGGTCACTATCAAATAAAAACACCGCCGCTGCATATCAGACCAAATCGATGATAGATGAACCAGATGAAGAAAGAGGGGAAGAATAAAAAAAGACGATTAACTTGGAGGTGACACTCCTGGACATGGCGAAGGTGCACCTGGATGAAGGAGACAAGAAATGCGACGTTGGTTGAGGATGAGTCTGCGACACGACAGTGGAAATCAAAGTTTTTTTGACGGAGTAATTATTTCCAAAGTGAGATATAAAACAAGCTCCCTAGCTAATGGCAAATGTCAATATACAGTGTTATCTTAAGACAACACATGTTATACACAGTGGAAATCAAAGTGACAAATGGCAATGAAGCCAAAAGGATTGTCGAACAATGACGATAGGTAAATGGAGTGGGGGTTGGCAGCGATTGATGTCGATGGCCGAAATTGGGTGAGCGGCTATGAGACAATTGAAGGAGATGCCTACGGTAACGTGAAATCAGACTAGGGTTAAGTTTGAAATTTATAGAGAGTCATTTTAGTCCTTTCAATCGGAATATGTCTCTTTTTTGTCCAAAATTAAAAAATGGTCTTATATTTGTTTATCACAAACCGATAGGTAATATTAATGATATTCTCTCTTTAAGTTTTACACCATAATTACTACATGTAGTCAATATGGTGACAACTTTTAACATAATTATAATCTCTAAAAGTGTAATTGATCCGAAGTGCTAAAATCAATAACAAATGAATACTGTTCAAATAGAAAAAGGTTTTCCCATAAAAATGATAATGCAATGAATTCATTTATATTAATGTCATAATGATTTAGGATGTTTTCTTTTGGACTGAAATTTGCTCGTCAGGTCTGGTGTGATCTGATCTGGTCTGGTCTTTTTAAGTCGGGTTTGATCTGGTCTGGTCTGGTGTGGTAAATGTCTGATCTCTATGTATTTTATAATTGTCCAAGTCCGGTCTAGTTCTTTAAAATCTCGTCTGGTTTGGTCTGGTCTGTTAAAGTCTGATCTGGTCTAATCCGGTCTGGTCTGGGACTGAAAACAGTTCAAAAGAAAACATTCTTAGTTGATATTGAAACTTATAAACATTAAATTAATCATTTGTGAACTAATGAACATTTAATTAATCATTTGTGTGGAGTTCAATGACATAAATTCACTCACCACAATTATCTTGTACATCTATTTCATATGGACACTCATTTGTGCGGTACAAGGCCTAGTCTTGTAAATAAAATTGCTGGTTTGCGAGTTTTTTTGAGAATGTACCCACTAATATGATTGATTTTTTATCTTGGAAATGTTTTTTAAGGCTCGTGCATGGGGTTAGCCTTACTTCTTACTAAGCAATGTCATGTGTTGCTTCAGACTCAAGGGGTATGCCCCGTTGTTATGTAACTATTTTTTGGCCATTTATGTATCTTAACATGTTATCAAAAAATAGAGAGATAAAAAGGACATTTGCATTCCAAAAAAACTCTCACCAGCTATCAAGAGAGAGAAGCTCCCAATGTGTTAGGTTTCCCAAAACCCTCGTCCATTGTTAGATAGAGACTCATGTAGGTTTGTCTTGCTTGTCGAGAGCTAGGTTTTTCTCTTGCTTGTCGAGAGTTAGGTTTTTCTCTAGCGTGTCGAGAGTGGTGCAATGTCCACTTCTGCGAATCAGTTTTTCTTTGACATTTTGAACGAGTGCAGGGTCAAGAAAGGATAATCATGACTTTTATGGATGATCTAGAGCAGCTTTGTCCTATTCCATCAATTGAGGAGGAGGTCGAAAGGATAGTTCTTGGCGGATCAACATGGGTGGAGGGCGGTGAAGGTTGTGGAGGCGGCACGGGCAATGAGCCGGCGAGGAGAGGTGAAGGGCTGAGCAAGAAAGAAGACAGATCGGCGGTCCGTCCCCCTTCTTAATCGCCATCTTGGAGCGATCGAGGAGTTAGGGTTTGAAAGTTTTATCAGTTATTTTATTTTTTATAGTCTTATTTTCGCATTATGTTTTTCGTTCCTCTGTTTTTTGTTGATGTCTTTAATTTTAGGTCTACAATAATGATTGGAATTTCTGCTAGATATTAAATCGTTAGAATGATCTATATGGCCGGTGATTGTTGTATCACACTCATTTAGTGGTTAGTGATTTGTATTGTTCTTTCAGGGATGGTCATCTCTGAGTCTAGCCGAAGTGTTGATAGTGCTAGTAGGTTACAGATAATTGTGTTAGTGTTGGTTCCTTTGAGTTTGTTATAACGATTCAAATCGTAATGATATTAATATAATCGGTTTTCCTTTCAAAAAGAACTCCCACCAAAAGATTTTGAAATTTATTATTTGAAATATTCTCAAAATATCCAAATGTAGACAAAAAATAAGAATCACTTTATTTCAAGAACAAAACACATACTTAAGGAATAGAAAATTACAAAAATAATTTGATGTAAAATTACATCATGATGATATATAACAGTACAACATAATTTGCACCATTCGAGCCCGTCCACCCTATGTTTAAAAAACCGACCCGACCCGATCGGATCGACCTGGAACGCGGCGATTTGGATCAAAACCCGGTTCGGTTAATTAAAAACCCGAAAATGGTCAAAAATCGAAAAAATCCAGCCGACCTGACAAAACCCGGTCCAAACCAGGAGCAATAAAACCCGATTAAGCCAGAAAACCCCAATTTTGGTTGTTTTTCCATTTTTAAAAAAAAAATAAAGCTTTTTTGACCAATAAAATTGCAATTTTCAATACTCTAAAAAGAAACAAATATGCAATATATTTATATATTTAAGAATAAAAATCATGTCAAACTATATAATAAATGTCCAATAAAAAAATATGGAGTATCATTATATATAAGATCAAAATGGTATTTTAAAATATCATGAGACTATTTTAACTTTTAAGTGTTTAGTAATTACTATTATTAGTTGGTTATTATGAAATAATTACATTTTATTTTAATTTTGTACTCGTATATAATTATATATGTTTATCAATGTTAAATGATTGATCGATTTTATAACATTGACAGAGTTGATCCGATCGGGTCCGGATTGATCCGTGACCCGGTCACGCAGGTCCGATTTCTTAAACATACCTCCAACAGCTTTTAATCTTTCGGCCCGAATTAATTAAATGAATCTAGAACGTTGTAGAACCATGTGGATGAAGGGGAAAATAACAATGGAAGATTTGAGAACGGCTCTATGGAAGCTACTTGAAAGTTCTGGCTCCATCGGCTCTCTCGTATATAAACGCGTTCCTGCTCCTGTCGTTGATCATCGAAGTGAATTCAGCTAAATTGATCATCAAACTCGTACTACAAATCAATCTTAACAGAAATACAAATTCAGATTTGAGTCAATTATGTCTCTGATTCCAAGCATCTTCGGAGGTCGCCGGAGCCACGTTTCCGACCCGTTCTCTCTAGATATTTGGGATCCTTTCCAAGGCTTCCCGTTTTCCAACGCCGTCGGCTCTTCTCGCGAAACGTCGGCGTTTGCGAACGCGCAGATCGACTGGAAAGAGACGCCGGAGGCTCACGTGTTCAAGGCGGATCTACCCGGGCTGAAAAAGGAGGAGGTGAAGGTGGAGGTGGAGGAAGGTAAGGTGCTGCAGATCAGTGGGGAAAGAAGCAGGGAGCAGGAGGAAAAGAATGACCAGTGGCACCGCGTGGAGCGGAGCAGCGGCAAATTCCTTCGCAGGTTCCGGTTGCCGGAGAATGCCAAGGTGGATCAGGTTAAGGCTTCAATGGAGAATGGTGTGCTCACAGTAACTGTTCCCAAAGAGGAAGTGAAGAAGGCGGAGATCAAATCCATTGAGATATCTGGCTAGACCTCTGCTATGAGAAGTTCAGCCTATCCTCTGCTTTCTTTTGAGTGTATGCCATTTTATGTTTGAGTCAATTTTCTCAATTAATCTAATACTCCGTATGTATCGTATCCTCATTTGTTGAATATTAATAAAACAAAGGTTAATGTGGGTATTAATCCTTGAGATTTCTTTTACCTTATTACTTAATACAAATATACAATTTTGATCATTAATATATATAATTTTCTATTAGTAAAAAATTTAAAAAAATTATTTTTTTTTGAAAATTTACAATGAGACAAATTTAATATTATATTTTTCAAAAAATATATTAATACATCAATAAATAAAATCTAATCAAAATAGAACATGTGAGTAGTGTAAAATTTCACATGTTGCACTTATTTAAGAACGGAGGTAGTATGTAGTATTAAAATTAAATGAAACAATCCATTTATTTTTCTTAATCAATAATATTGGCCTTGTGTGGGAAAGCTAATTTTTGGCTTGTTTGATTAAAATTCATGATTTCTATTGATAAGTGAATGGTAAGTTTAGCTTGTTGGATCCAAGCTACTAAAAATTTAAATGATAGCAAGTGCAGCGTGTATGCTTGGTTTTGTCTATTTATTCCTTCTTGATCCTCAAAGCAATAGGTCTCTCCCGTATTTTTTACCTTATGCTTTTTAGGAATTATTATTATTATTATAATAGTAGTAACATTGAGCCCGGTGGTCGGAGTATCTACTTTACCTGTTGGAATCGAAACTTCATCTCCATCAGGGGCGATGCGAATAAGCGATATTCGACAGTCCCTGTGTCGTGGTCGAGTTACCCAACCCCATGTGGTTCCATTTCAATATACTCATCAAAGAAAACAACAAAAAAGGCATATTAAGTAGCGATTAGAATGCCAGCAAGCTAAAGACTGCTTGCGGAAAAAATCCTAGGAGAAAACCCAAGACTTTCCTACTTTTCACTACTGTGCACCCATCGCTGAGGAAGTGAACGAAGAGGAAATCGGCATTAAGGTGGCGAGACACGAAGACACCGAGTCAAGCACAGCCAAGCAGCGAGGTTGCAAGCGTGCAGCCGATTCCTCGAGTTTTTTTCCCAAAAAGGGTAGTTTTTGGCCTTGTCATCCGGCTGGACGAGCCATGTCAGCAAAACCCGATAATTTGCGTGCAGCGAGCTTTACTGTGCATTCCCTTTGTAGAATGTTGTGGTGCATTCGGCACGTGGCTGAATATCAGTGGAGGCCATTCCATATCAGCAATTTCGTTTACAAATTTAATTTTTTTACATTTGAACCCTGCACAATAGAATAATTCATATACGTCCCTTTGACCTATCTGTACTTGGCTCTTCAGAATTCCTAACACTAAACATACTAGCTAGGAGATGACGAGGCCGACCTTTCCTTTAGCTGACGCCAGCGGCCTTGAAGCATTGCTGTAGGTTCTGTCTACTGCCTGGTTTTTTCGTAGAAGCCTCATGAAGCCTTGCGGCGTACGTAGTGTAGGCTCCCTATTTAAGCCTTCACTGAATTTAATTTTTCATTTTTCCCTTTCATCCCTGCGCCAAAGTGTTTTGCGCTAAAGTGCTCTGCGCCAAAGTTGTCATGCGCTATTCTCAGAAGCTTCGTGCGCCATTCAAATAGTTCCGTGCGCCATTCTCAGAAGCTTCATGCGCCATTCGAATAGTTCCGTGCGCCATTCGAATAGTTCCGTGCGCCATTCTCAGAAGCTTCGTGCGCCATCTTCGTGCACGGAAGTTCCGTGCGCCATTCTCAGAAGCTCCGTGCGCCATTTTAACCATTCGTGCGCTATTCTCTGTGCGACATTCCCAAACAGCTAAGGCCACCATTATATGAACCTTCTGTTTGAAGGATTGTACAAACTAAAACAGACCCTACACAATCAATAGATTAGACCGATCCAAAAGATGGATGCTCTTTCCATTGAAAATGACACTAGACCCCAATTCTAAGAAGACGAGAGTGCAATGTATGGAAAAACAGGTTCTTTAACTTTCTCGAAGCAAAGACCAATCTTCTGCATTGCTTGACTCATAGAAATGATGAGAACAATCCACCTCTTGAAGTTGAACTACGACCAAAAACTGTTGATGAATACGATGATGAGGACCGAGCAAGAATCCGTGCTGACTTACTCGCAAAGACCTACCTGCTCCAAGCTATCCCGAATGACATCTACATGCAAATTGATAGCATGTCAACTGCAAAAGAGATGCAGGATGAAATCTTCAAAATTATGCAAGGAACTGAAATAGGAGTCAAAGCAAAGAAAGCAAGCACATTCACAGCATATGACTCATTCAAAGCAAAGCTGGGAGAATCTCTCGAAGACATCTATCTTAGGTTCCTACAACCAATCAATGAAATGAGAAAGATTAGAGTTCACAAATCAAACATGGAGCTGAATGTGGGGTGTCTGTCGGCACTTGGACCAGATTAGAGGAGACTATGCTCTCAGATCAGGCATACAAAAGACCTTGATGATATGGACATCCATGTCATATACAACACTTGACCAATATGCTCATGATTTTTCTGACTATGTTCACATAACTGTGATGGCTGAAAAAGGCAAGGATGCTGTTGACAAATTAGCTCATACTCTTGCGCTGATGCTTGACAAACCTTCCAAATCTGGCTCCAAGAAGGATAAAATGAAAGCTGAAGAAAGTGAAAGTGCTGATAGTGACATCGGTTTCTGGGATGAAACTGATAATGATGATGAACTGCTTGAGTTTCAAAAGCAGTTAGCACTTCTTACTTCAAGGTTTAACAACAAGATGCTAAAAAAGAACACATCCTCTAATAAACTCCGAAAATCCTCTACCGACACAAAAAGAAAGGAACATCCTTTTGAATCAAATGAGAGTGCAAATGCCGAGGATGCTCCCAAATGCTTCAACTGCGGGAAAATGGGACATCTAATCAAGGATTGTAGGATGCCAAAGAGAAGAAAGGATGTTGAGTACTATAAGCAAAAGATAAACCTGAAAAAGAAAAAGTTAGCGTAAGAGAGCTTTCCAGTTATTCAGCCGTAGTGCTCATTTTACGTAGAAGGTTTTGTACGCTAAGTTTCTCCTATCATTCTATAAAAAAACCTTCTTCAATGGAAAGCTTCCACTATATCATCTAGAGCTCCATCTTCATACATCATTATATAGATATAATATAGTGATAACAGGGACCAACACTTGGTATCAGAGCCGCATCAGTCAATTATGAATGCTTGTACTCATGTTTTTTGAGTCAGAAAGAACCTACAAAGATGACTAAAGCATTGGCTGATCCAGGCTGGATTGTTGCGATGCAAGAAGAGATGAACCAGTTTGAAAGATTGAAGGTGTGGACCCCGGTGGCGTGGCCGTACAGAAAAACCATTACCGGCACCAAATGGGTATTCAAAAACAAGAAAGATGAAGACAGTGTGATAATTAGGAACAAGGCCCGCCTGGTGTCAAAGGGGTACAACCAACAAGAAGGGATTGACTATGACGAGGCCTTTGAACCAGTGGCAAGAATTGAGGCCATAAGATTGTTCCTTGCATACGCCGCACACAAAAGCTTCACAGTATATCAAATGGACGTCAAGACTGCGTTTCTCAATAGTGAGATGAAAGAAGAAGTTTTTGTTGCACAACCAGAAGGCTTTGTGGATCCTGAACGCCCAAATCATGTATATAAGCTGAGAAAAGCCCTGTATGGACTGAAACAGGCGCTGAGGGCCTGGTACGAAGCACTATCAGATTTTCTTGTGGAATCAGGCTTCTCGAAAGGAAAGATTCACCCAACTCTCTTTATCAAGTGATACAAGGGTGACATCATGCTGATACAGATTAGGTGGACGACATCATTTTTGCCTCGTCAAATCCAAATTTCTGTCAAAAGTTCAACAATCTGATGCGCACCAAGTTTGAAATGAGTATGATGGGAGAGTTGAGCTTCTTTCTCAGGCTTCAGATCAAGCAAATGCCAGACGGAACTTATTTTACACCATACTCATTTTAGTATAACACAAAATTCACGTTTGTAATTAACACACACTATTTAATAAACTAATAAATATTCATCTTAAATTAATAGTTGAGAAATAAAACATTAATAACTAAAATATTTTATAATAGATAAATAAAAAAAATTAAGCAAGAAGTTTGATTGGAGAAAAAAAATAAACTGAAACATTTAATAATAATTTATATTATAAATTTTCATAATAAGTGAATATAACATTAAAGTTGAAGGTTGCTAAAAAAAGGAGAACAAACAAAAAAAAACAAAAAAATGAGAATAAACAAAAAAAGAAAGGAGAATCTTACTATATACAAACCAAAGTGGAATTGCAGCCACTTTTCCTGCCCAAAAGCTCATTTTTTAATATATGGGTCGGGTTGTCGGTTCGGATCTTTCATTGGAAGGTCAATAAAGTAGGATGCATTTATTATTGATGTTTTGATTGGGAAATTGGGACAACGGTTCCCGGAGCAGGTCTCTCATGTGGCCATCCATCAACTCTATATGCTTTGTTAATGATGATGTTCAACTATGATGATGTTTTGGTGCTCTGAGGCTTGGATATTAACTCCTAGGGATAAAGCACTAGAGGGCTTGATAACGTAGCGTGTTGCGTCAAGATATTGACTTGTCACTGAGTCACCACTTGGTGTCACCACTATTTGAAATCTTACCCTGTCATCTTGAACCTATGTGCTTCAGTTGGAGGCAAAGGTGTGAAAGCTATATGCGATTATGACATTCGAATCACCCTAGATGTTGAGGTCAACATCAGCTATAGCGTCTTCAGATGAGTAGCCACACATGTCATTGATGAATTGATTTAGTGATTTTGAGTCCTCAAGAGTCACCTCCTTCGTCAAATGGTTATCATCAAACATGGGAAAAAAGGCATCACATCTTGAAAATTTTCCTACCTTCAGTTGCTGCTCGTCCATGGATGTTTAGAAAACACATGACCCCCTTCTTTAATTTGGGTTATCACTTCCAACTTTCGAGATTATGTTCGTTTCCTGGCTACATCTCTTTAAATTTGATGAGTACTTTAAGTGGTTGGAATAACTTACTTCGATTGTCTCATAGCCTCTCACCTAGTTTTGGTCATTGACTTCCATTTCTGCCGACTTCCACTCCGTTTTCATATAGTCATTGTTCAACAGTCCTTTTGGCTTCATTGCCATTTGTTACTTTGATTTCCATTGTTGTATCGCAATCGTAATCCTCAACCAACGTCGCAGTTGTTGGCTCCTTCATCCAGGTGCACCTTCGCCATGTCCAGCATCGTCGCCTCCGGGTTAATCGTCTTCTTTTGATTATTCTTCCCCTCTTTCTTCTTCTCGTTCATCTATCATCAATTTGGTCTAATATGTGGTGGCGGTGGCGACCAACAGTAGAGATGGCTAGCATGCGGCAACTAGGTGTTGTCGCCTATGGGTAAACACAGGCGGCATCGACTCATGTGGGATAGGATGGGCATTGGTTTGGGGGGGAGTTAAAAGACTAGGGGGTGGTGAATAGTGAAGGGTATAGTGGGATGACAAAGCTGGCGCCGGTCGGTGTCGAGCCTGGCGGAGGTGGCAGTGTCACTTTGGGGAAAGGGCGGAAAAGTCACTTTCTTGCCAGGTAGGTCACTACGGGGGACTGGAGTCACTGAGTAACTACCGGTCATCAGAGAATCTTTTAATTGTAACTATGACCTCCGACGTCTCAATGGTCGGGTGGTGGTCACAGTGTTGTTCGGGTTTGGTCAATGTGAGCAAAGTAGGATCACTATGATCGTGGTGTTGGTCACTGTAACTGGTGCGTTGGTCATTGTGACTTGGGCATTGGTCAATGTGACCAAGGCATCATTGGTCACTGTCACTGTGGACGGGTGAGGTCCCTGGTGCGGATTATGTCACTGGGGCAGATTAGGTCACTATCATATAAAAACAATGCCACTGCATATCAGACCAAATCGATGATAGATGAACGAGAAGAAGAAAGAGGGGAAGAATTAAAAAAGACGATTAAATTGGAGGTGACGCTCCTGGACATGGCGAAGGCGCACCTGGATGAAGGAGACAAGAACTGCGACGTTGGTTGAGGATGAGTCTGCGACACGACAATGGAAATCAAAGTTTTTTTTATGGAGTAATTATTTCCAAAGTGAGATATAAAACAAGCTGCCTAGCTAATGGCAAATGTCAATATACAGTGTTATCTTAAGACAACACATGTTATACACCGTGGAAATCAAAGTGACAAATGACAATGAAGCCAAAAGGATTGTCGAACAATGACGATAGGTAAATGGAGCGGGGGTTGGAAGCGATGGATGTCGATATTTGTTTAGTCCTTTTAATTAGAATATGTCTCTTTTATGTCCAAAATTAAAAAATGATCTTATTTGTTTATCATAAACCGATAGGTAATATTAATGTCATCCTCCCTTTAATGTTTACACCATAATTACTACATGTAGTCAATATGGTGTCAACTTTTAACACAATTATAATCTCTAAAAGTGTAATTGATCTGAAGTGCTAAAATCAATAACAAATGAATATCGTTCAAATAGAAAGTGGTTTGCCCATAAAAATGATAATGCAATGAACTCATTTATATTAATGTTATAATGATTTAGGATGTTTTCTTTTGGACTGAAATTTGCTTGTCTGGTCTGGTGTGATCTGGTCTGATCTGGTCTTTTGAAGTCGGGTTTGATTTGGTCTAGTCTGGTCTGGTAAATGTTTGATCTCTGTGTATTTTATAATTGTCCAAGTCCGGTCTGGTCTTTTTAAATCTCGTCTGGTTTCGTCCGATCTGTTTAAGTCTGATCTGGTCTAATCTGGTCTGGTCTGGGACTGAAAACAGTTCAAAAGAAAACATTCTTAGTTGATATTGAAACTTATAAACATTAAATTAATCATTTGTGAACTAATGAACATTTAATTAATCATTTGTGTGGAGTGTAGTGACATAAATTCACTCACCACTATTATCTTGTACATCTTATTCATATGGACACTCGAGTTTAAAAAAACCAATGTCATCAAGCTATCAAGATTTATGATATTCTAAGAGTCGAAAGAAACTCATTGTGTAAACCAATGTCATACACTGAATAGGGTGTTGGGAAGATAGATTGCGGTCATTCAAAAGCTAAACTCATTTTGTTATCAAGATTTATGATATTGTAAGAGTCAAAGGAAATGCCAAACTTTGTCATTCAAAAGCTAAACTCATTCAAAAGTTTTCCTTGATACTTTGATTAGCTCTAAGAAATAAACTTGATACATGTGATAACCTATTATACATGGTATGGATAGAACTTTTTGTAGATCAATGTTTATTAAATTAAGCTTTAATCAAGGAGCATGGAGGGAGATAAAACATTGGATGAGATTTAAGAAAGACCCAACACCTTGTGTATTAACTATTAAGCAATATAAAGGAGTATGTTTCATGTGCAATGTTGTCATGTTAGGATGTTTTTACTTGGACTGTAATTTGTTGATCTAGTCTGATCTGAACTGGTCTGATCTAGTTTTTTTGTATTTCTATAACTATCCAAGTCTGGTCCGGTCTGGGGGGAATTACAGTCCAAGTAAAAACATCCTTAATGTTCTTTTGTTCAGGATACACAATTGTGACAGCTAGAAAAGAATATATTTTTGCGAAGAAATCAATCACGGTCCAAGGCCTTGTCTTGTAAATAAGAGTGCTGGTTTGCAAGGCACTTTCCGTTCTAGTGAGGGTTGAGAGCTCACTCTCCCGATTTTTGGCCTAACGGTCAAAAACTTGGCTCACTCACGCCGGAAACCACCTTTCACCGCCATACACCACCGCAAACCACCACCATCTTCACCCTGGAGCTTGTATATCCTCCATATTACTTCCTCCATACCTTGGTTGAGTAATATCTGGGATATCCCCGCTCCTTCTTCCCCAAATCGTTCGCAACTCTACTATTCACGAAAAAGGTCAACACATTTTTCTTCATCATCCACTAGGCCAATTCCGATTTTGAGCTTGGATTGGGGTTCGCCTTGGTGAGGAGATCAACTTTATCAACTTTGTTTCATCATCAAGGAAGGCCGTACAACAAGCTACTGTTCACAAACGCAGCCATTGGTACGGATTTCTTAGCTCCATCTATTGAAAAAACTCAAAGCTTCTCGGTTTAGAAGGGGTTGCTATTTTTAGCTACCCCTTCCATGGTTTGAAGATTGTTTCTTGTTCATCTCTCAAATAACCATGCCCAAGTCCACGGCTAAAAAGAAGGAGCCCCAAGCTCCTACAAAGTCGGCCTCAAGGCTCAAAGAGAAGGCAAAAAACAAAGAAATTGAAGATGCACTCTCGGCTATGGACCAAGTAAGTGACTCCGAATTGAGCTTGGACTTTGCTAGTGAATCCGAGGGGGATTCTAGACCAACTCAGCCTGAATTTGCCCCTCAACCTCCTGAACCTCAGGTTACTTCTATGCCCCCTCTAAAACAGGGAAATGATGGGATAAACGCTATTGTTGAAAATGTGACCGTTGACAATGCTTTGGGACAAGTAGAAGGTATGGCTGTTGTGGGAACTAAAGATATTGTGCTGAATGATAATGTTCCTCTAATTGAACACCAAACTCAAGGAAAAGGGGATATAAATGACTTGTATGCTGCTGCCCTTGGGAAAACTATCCCCTTGACACAAACCGAGACCCCAATGCCTAAACCTTTTGCATCTTTATTCAAGGATAATAGGGAGCCAACAAAAGGAATGAAGCTAAGGTTTATTGAACCGGTTGGGGAGTTTGTTGACTTGCATAAGAGAGTTATGTCATCTATGGTTGAAATTTGGGGGCATTGCCTTGTGGGCTACTTTGCGGGAAGATATCCCGGCTTTAAACCTATACAAGAACTTGTCTCAAAATGGAGTGCTCCTTGCAAGGTGAGAACCCATGACAAAGGATGGGTAATTTTCAAGTTCCACAATGAGGAAGACAGGTCCAAGGTTCTTATGGAGGGTCCATACACGCTGTTTGGGAAGTCTTTATACCTCAAAACACTATCGGAGGACTTCTCCTTTGAAAGTGAAGAATTTTTAAAAGTTCCTATTTGGGTGAAGTTCCCAAACTTTCCTTTGCAAATATGGAACGAGGATGTTATAAGCGAGATTGCCTCGAGGGTAGGGGTGCCCTTAACTACGGATAGGGTCACACAAGAAAGAACCATCTCAAGATATGCAAGGGTCTTAATTGAGGTAGATGCATCAAAGCCGCCACCCCTCATGCTTAAAGTGAGGCTGCCAAGTGGTAGGTTTCATTTTCAAAAGATCATATATGAAACATATCCAAACTATTGTTTCAATTGTAAGGCATACGGCCACCATGCCTTCACTTGCAAAATTATAGCCGAGAGGGAGAAGAAGGAAAGAGAAGAAAAGAAAACACAAGAGCAAGGCAACGAGGAACAAACAAAGGGGGACAAAGGCAAAGGCATTTGCAAGGAAGTTGAGGCCGCGACATTACATGTGGGCACTTCAAACCACAATGCCGCGGCATTGGGGGTGGGAACATCTAAGGCAGCACTTTATGCCGCGGCATTAGACACTCCTGCCCAACAAGAAGAGCATCCCTTTATAAAGGCAGTAAGGCTGAGAAAGAAAAAGAGGAAGCCAAAGAAGAAAAAACAACCAAGGGAGGATGGGGAGCTATCATCCGGGTATGAAACGGTCCAAGAGCATGATGAAGAGGATGAGCAACCAAGGAAGATTCAAGGCTTCAAGGACTTCTATGATGATGAAGTTGTTATAGAAATGGAAGTGGATGAGGCACGTATGCCTATCCTAAAGGTAGCCCACATTGATAATGTAACCGAGCCCACTATAAGGCTAAACCATCTTCTCCAAATGGTGGATGCAAAGGAATCGGGGATATACTTTACCAAACAATGTTTGGAATCAATCCCGGGGGTGAGAAAGAGGAAGAAAGAGTATGTTTTTACACAACTTTTCATGTCAAGTGTGTATAGACATTTCCTTTATGGCTATTTTGAGGATGGACATCTCATGGGCAATGGAAGAAAAGTCATGGATTTGCGAAAATTCAAAAGGAAAACAGTCCGGATTGTACAAGACATCAAGGAGGCCTACCTTGATGATGTCATAACGAAGATTGAGTTTCAAAAAGAAGAGAAACCGAAGATACACTTGATGCATGGTGATGATGTGAAGGAAGGAATAACAAGATTGGACAACTATTTGGATGTAGAGGAGAGCTTGGCACGCAAAGGACTTACCTTCACCACTTCTTGCCTTAGATCTCTTCCCGGAGTTTTCCCTACGGAGGAAGGGTATGAATTCTCTTCTACTTTTATAATACATGTCTATGACCTTTTTCTTGCTAGGTGTA
This sequence comes from Cuscuta europaea, assembly GCA_945859875.1. NCBI lineage: Eukaryota > Viridiplantae > Streptophyta > Magnoliopsida > Solanales > Convolvulaceae > Cuscuta > Cuscuta europaea. The sequence continues at coordinate 14,343,017 of CAMAPE010000060.1, read as the reverse complement.
GAGGATGTCAAGAGTACCGGGAATGGAAGCAAAGCCAAAGAGAAAGGAATAGGCCGTATAGAAGGGGTAAGGGAGGTAAGGCCTAATATGCTTGTTTTATGATTATTACAACTTGGAATGTTAGGGGGCTGAATCAAGCCTCAAAACAAAATACTATACTCAATTTCATAAGGATAAATAAGGTACGCATATTTTGTCTTCTTGAAACCAAAATGTCTACTACTAGTTTTGCTAATTTTATGCTTTTTAGATTGCCTAATTGGAATTATGTGACGAATTTTGATAAGATTGGGGGTGGCCGTATAGCACTTATATGGGACCCTTGTTTTGTGGATGATGATATCATAGAAGTTGATGTTCAACATGTGCATGCTAGGTTTAAATGTAAAACAACACAAGTGTGTTTTTATGCATCTTTTGTTTATGCTCTATACACGGTACTAGAAAGGAGGGTATTATGGAATCATTTGATAAGGTTAAATGCAAATACCCTTGGACCATGGGCTGTTTTGGGTGACTTTAATTGTGTGGGTGCACCAAATGAAAGAAGGGGTTCTGCCCCACCTACGGGTTATTTGATGAAGGATATAAATGAGATGAAAATGCAAACTTATCTAGATGATGCCCCTTCCACAGGTGAATTTTACACTTGGAATAGAGGTGCCATTTGGGCTAAGTTGGATAGAATTCTCATTAATCCTTTGTGGAGTGCCCAAGGTGTAGCATGTAATGCCCATTTTTTTGAAATGGAATGTGACTTTGATCATGTGGCTGCCATGCTTAAAATTGGAAATATAATAAAGAGTGGGTCAAAACCTTTTAAGTTCTTTAACATGTGGTTGAAACATGACAACTTTATTGGTATACTAAAGGAGGTTTGGATGAAAAATGTTGGGGGAATGGCACAATTTAGACTGGCCCGTAAGCTTAAGCTCCTTAAACAGCCCCTTAAACAACTAAATTCAAACGAATTTAGTCATATTTCGGCTAGAGCAAAGGAATCTAAAAAGGAGTACCAAACAATCTATCAATTGTTTCTTCTAACTCCAAATGATGATGCTCTCAAAGAGGACATGAATGTTGCAAAGAAGAGGGCCTTGTTTCTTAAGGAAGCCGAGGAATCTTATTTGAAACAAAAAGCTAAGGCTGTCCATCTTTTTCAATCTGATAGATGTACTAAGTATTTTCATTCTATTGTAAAAAAGAAACTAGCAAAAAACTCTATTGCCTCTATTCGGTTACAAGATGGGTCCCTTACCCATTCCATGAACCAAGTTGCAAATGAGTTTGTAAGATTTTTTAAAGATTTGTTTGGCACATCACAACCATCGTATGACTTTGATCCTAACATTATCACTTCAGGGAAGGTAATAGATCAAAGCTTTTTTGATGACCTTATTAGACCGGTTTCTGATTTGGAAATCAAAGAAGCTTTGTTTGATATAGGAAATGACAAGGCACCTGGACCAGATGGTTACTCATCAGCTTTTTTCAAAACAAATTGGGGAATAGTTGGTGAGGATGTATGTGCTTCCGTTAGGGAATTTTTTGAGTCGGGGACAATGCTTAAACAAGTTAACCATACTGTTGTAGCTCTTATCCCCAAAACTACTCACTGTCCCTCGGTTTCTGATTTTAGACCCATCTCCTGTACCAATGTGACCTATAAGATTATCACCAAAATCCTTACATCTAGGCTTGAACCTTGTCTCCCAAGTGTAATTGATCCATCACAGGGTGCTTTTGTCAATGGTAGGCTCATGACTGATAATATTTTCCTTGCACAAGAGCTGGTGAGGGGATACACTAGAAAGAGGGTCACTCCTAGATGCATGATAAAGATTGATCCTTAGAAAAGCATATGACACGGTCTCTTGGGAATTCCTTGAGAATGTTTTAAGAAGTATTGGGTTGCCAAATATATTTGTTAACTGGATTATGGAATGTGTTACTACCTCTTCATTTTCCATATCCATAAATGGGTCTCTACATGGGTGGTTTGAGGGGAAAAGGGGCTTAAGACAAGGGGATCCAATGTCTCCCATGCTTTTTGTTTTATGTTTGGAGTATTTCTCTAGGATGTTAACTGTTAGGACCTTGGATCCTGATTTTAGATATCATCCTTTATGCTCCAAACTAAAGATTTCACATTTGGCATATGCTGATGACCTAATGCTTTTCTCAAAAGGGGAACTTAAATCTATAAAGATATTGGTGGATTCTTTTCATGATTATGGGAGGGTTTCCGGCCTTATGGTCAACCATGACAAATCTAATATCTTTGTAGGAGGAAACATAGCAAATAGGCTACCTGCCATTCTACAATTGGTGGACTTTCAACAAGGATCCTTTCCTGTAAGGTACCTAGGTATTCCATTGGCCCCTCTTAAGATATCTGTAGCCCAATTCTCTCCTTTGATTGATACGGTTACAGATTATCTTAATGCATGGAATACTAAGTCCTTATCATATGCGGGGAAAGTTGAGTTAATAAAGTCTGTCATACAAGGGGTACAATCGTTTTGGCTTGGAATCTTTCCGGTTCCTAAAACCATTTTGGATAGAATTACAAGCATTTGTCGTATATTTCTTTGGGGGGGAAAGCACGCAAAAGTGGCTTGGGAAGATGTATGTTTACCTAAAAAGGAAGGAGGTCTAGGTATTAGGGACACAAAGATTTGGAATAACGCATTACTATCCCGTACTCTATGGAATATCCACTCAAAACAAGACTCTCTTTGGGTTAGGTGGGTACATGGGGTATACCTAAATGGGGGTTGTGTGTGGACCTTTGTTCCACACAATAGGGACTCACAATTAATGAAGAGATTGGCATTGATACGTGACATGATGGTCTCAAAATTCTCTTCTATAGCCGAGACCACCACATACCTTGAAAAGATGACTTTTAATGGTAAATTATCTTCTTCCAAGGTATATGAGCTTCTTAGACTTAAAGCCACACCACATGCGTGGATGTCTTTCATTTGGAAGGCGTATATCCCTCCAAAATTCTCATTCATAATGTGGTTAGCATTTCGGAATAGGCTGCCAACGTATGATAACATGATATATCTTGATGTTGCTAATGTTTGTCCATTCTGTAAGGGTGAACCGGAGACGGTACCACACCTATATTTCGATTGTGCATGTACAGGACAGCTTTGGAATAATGTCAAAGGTTGGCTAGGTATTTCAAGACAAATGGCATCCTTGAAGAGTGTGGTGAAGTGGACCCAAAGGGAGTGCAAAGGAGCGCACATTAGAGCCAAAGCAACAAGAATAGCGTTTAGCTACACCATATATTGGATATGGCGAACTCGAAATGCAATTCGTTTTGATGGTGCGGCATTGAAGTTGGATGAGATGTTTACACATATCAAGTATATGGTGTACAAAGTTCTCTATTCTCTCTATCCATACCATATGATTAATTTTTGAAGGTTTTTTGTCACGGCTTGATGGCTGGCTGTTTTGCTACATTTTTGGCTAGATATCTGATCTAGAGCTTTGCTAGTATAGCAATTGATGTATAGGATATCCATACTTGGATATGCCTCTAATTTTGCAATGATGTACATAACTTTTGGTTACTATATATATATTTACAGTTCACCAAAAAAAGAGTGCTGGTTTGCCAGTTTTTTTAGAATGTACCCACTAATATGATTGTTTTTTTTATTTGGGAAATGTTTTTTAAGGCTGGTGCATGAGGTTAGCCTTACTTCTTACTAAGCAATGTCATGTGTTGCTTCAGACTCATGGGGTATGCTCCCTTGTTATGTAACTATTTTTGGCCATTTATGTATCTTAACATGTTATCAAAAAATAGAGAGATAAAAAGGACATTTGCATTCCAAAAAAAACTCCCACCAGCTATCAAGAGAGAGAAACTCCCAATGTGCAGGGTTTCTCAAAACCCTCGTCCATTGTTTGATAAATACTCATGTAGGTTTGTCTTGCTTGTCGAGAGCTAGGTTTTTTTGTCGTTTGTCGAGAGTTAGGTTTTTCTCTAGCGTGTCAAGAGCGGTGCAATGCCCACTTCTGTGAATCAATTTTTCTTTGGCATTTTGAATGAGTGCGGGGTCAAGAAAGGATAGTTCTTGGCGGGATAGTTCTTGACGGATCAACATGGGTGGAGGGCGGTGGTAGTAGCGGAGGCGGCACGGGCAATGAGCAGGCGAGGAGAGGTGAATGGCTAAGCAAGAAAGAAGACAGATCGGCGGTCCGTCCCCCTCCTGAACCACCACCTTGGAGTGATCGAGGAGTTAGAGTTTGGAAGTTTTATCAGTTATTTTATTTGTTATGGTCTTATTTTTGCATTATGTTTTACGTTGTTCTGTTTTTTGTTGATGTCTTTAATTTTAGGTCTACGATAATGATTAGAACTTCTGCTAGATATTATATCGTTAGAATGATCTATATGGCCGGTGATTGTTGTATCACACCCGATTAGTGGTTAGCGTTTCGTATTGTTCTTTCAGGGGTGATCGTCTTTGAGTCTAGCTGAAGTGTTGATAGTGCTAGTTGGTTACAGATAGTTGTGTTAGTGTTGGTTCCTTTGAGTTTGTTGTAACGATTCGAAGCGTAATGATATTAATATAATTGGTTTTTCCTTTCAAAAAAACTCCCACCAAAAGATTTCAAAATTTATTATTTGAAATATACTCAAAATTTCCAAATGTATACAAAAAATAAGAATCACGTTATTTCAAGAACAAAACACATACTTAAAGGAATAGAGAGAATTATAAAAATAATTTGATGTAAAATTACATCACGATGATATACAACATTACAACATAATTTGCACCATTCGAGCCCGTCCAACCTATGTTTAAAAAACCGACCCGACCCGGTTGGATCGACCTGGAACACGGCGATTTGGATCGAAACCCGATTCGGTTAATTAAAAACCCGAAAATTGTCAAAAATCGAAAAAACCCAGCTGACCTGGCAAAACCCGGTCCAAACCCGAACCAAGAAAACCCGATTAAGCCAGAAAACCCCAATTTTGGTTGTTTTTCAATTTTTTAAAAAACAATTAAAGCATGTTTTACCAATAAAATTGCAATTTTCAATACTCTAAAAAGAAACAAATATGCAATATATTTATATATTTAAGAATAAAAATCATGTGAAATTATATAATAAATGTCCAATAATAAAATGGAGTATCATTATATATTTTAATAAGATCAAAATGGTATTATGAAATATCATTAGACTATTTTAACTTTTAAGTGTTTAGTAATTACTATTATTAGTTGGTTATTATGAAATAATTACTTTTTATTTTAATTTTGTACTCGTATATAATTATATATGTTTAGCAATGTTAAATGGTTGATCGATTTTATAGCATTGATCGGGTCACTGGTGCAAAATTACCTTTTTGCGGCGCTTAAATCACCCAACGTGCGGCGCTTTTAGGCGCCGCAAATCTCAGTGCCGCAATTTAACGCGTGCGGTGCTTAATTTCAAAAAGCGCCGTCAATATTTTATTTTTTTAAAAATTATATTTAATATGTGTGCGGCGCTTTTTTGCGTATAGGTGCCGCAAAATATTTTTTTAAATTAATAATTTTCGACGTAACCGTGCGGCACCTTTCTTTATATAAGCGCCGCAAATGTTTTTTAAATAAATTAAATTAATTTATTTTTTTTAACTTTCGCGGCGCCTTACACAAATAAGCGCCGCAAGTATTCAACATTTTTAAAAAAAAATCAATCATATTTAGGATCTTTCAAAAGTACGTCCTGGAACAGAATTAACAAAATACCAAAAGTGTAAACTTTTTAAAATCATCACAATATCAACAAGATGAACTTCACAAATTACAAAATCAGCAAAGTGTAAGCAATTCAAGTAACCAACATAGATTACAAAAATCTTCATAAAAATGATTTCAAAAAACACTTAACACAATACATAACCAATGTAATCAACTTTTACATATTTAAGAGTACATCCAAGAAAAATCGTGCCCATATATTGCGAATAATATTAAACTCATCTTCAGAATATGCCTCAGTTCTTGAATACCAATCCTACAAATATTTAGATAAAATAAAACATAAATAAAAAATATTACAACTTTTAAATTAGAAAAAATTAAACGAAGTTAAAAAATAAGAATAAATAATGATATACCTTTCCAATATCAAAGCTATCAACATACGAAATCACTTCACATATGTATCGCATGGTAAAATATCCGCATTCTGTGTTTCCATTTTGTCTGGCACACTTTTTTGAAATACAAATTTACAAAATATATGTATCAAAGTTAATGGTGATTGAAATAAGTTATTGATGAATTTACTTTTTTTTTTGGATAAACATTGATGAATTTACCTTAACATTATGCCATGTGATTTGCTTTCCATCACCATTTCTTGCGGAAGCAACTCTGTATGCTCTACATTAAAAAATTTATGTTATATGATATAAATAATAATAATAATAATAATCTATAGCAATTAAATAAATAAAAAATATTAAAATAATACTTACAATGCTAGATCTGTCTGAATGCTGATATTATAATAGCCTTTATTAACCGAGGGGCAAATGACTATCAAAATCCAATGAAATCTAAATATAAAAAAAATACAATTAATTAGAATTGTATTTTCAAGCATGCCACACTAAGTTTTTTGCATCTTTCTCATTCATGAATAATCTTTTAAATCTAGGAATGATAGGAAGATACCACAACACTTTGGCAGGTGTTTTGGTGTATTCAGCATCAAACCCAACATTAATACCCTTCTTCTTCTTATAACGTGAAGCGTGACACTTTGGACATTCATTTAGGTTTTCATATTCATTGCGGTACAGTATGCAATCGGCTGGGCATGCATGAATCTTCTCCCATTCTGTTCTCATTGGACACAACAACTTTCTAGCCTTATAGCTCGTATCGGGAAGTGTATTTCCTTCTGGAAGAATTTCTTGAAGCAATATCAGCAACTCAGTGAAACTAACATTACTCCACCCATGTTTAGCTTTCAAGTGAAATAATTTGAGAACAACAGATAGTTTGGAGAATTCAGAACCCGTGAATAGCGGTATATTGGTGGCCTCAATCAAATTCTCATAAGATTTTGGTTGATAATCAAAATTATCATGAACATCATTCAAGAGTTCATCAACTCTATCTTCATTGACATAATCATCCGCAACACCATCATCAATATCATTTGAAGTAGTAATATGAGTAGCTTTACACTTTAGATGACTAGAAGTTGCTCCAGAAAAAAGGTCTTCGACATCCACACGATTCTCACCATGGAATGTCCATGTCATATAGTTTTCTCTAAAACCCTTCTCAAATAAATGCTGAAGAACTATGTTCACGTCATTCTCTCTTTTAATGTTACGGCACATTGAACAAGGACATAAAATTCCTTTTTGTCCTTGTTGCTTCTGATGCGCAACAGCCACTTTCACAAACTCATGAACACCATTGAAAAATTGAGAAGTATTTCGCAAACCATACATCCAGCTACGATCCATGATAAACAACACTAAACTTTATCTAAAAATAAAAAAATAATAATAAATTATTGCATACTTTTTTTCTTTTTAAGCACACTTTTTATGTAAGATTGCAATTGAGGGTTATGCTAATATAAAACAACCTCTTCGAAGTATTTTGCTGCTCATTACAACTATTCCAAAATTATATTACTCAAAATTAATTAAAATAAAAAATATTGAAAAAATTTATTATTAAAAAAATATACATACCAGCTGTGAAATGGGAGACCGATGGCTGGAGTAAGCGGACCGGAGCTCGACGGCGGCAAGCGGACCGGAGCTCGAAGCACACTTGACGCAGACGACCCTCGACGGCTGCGCACGGCTGGAGTGAGCGGCGGACGACCGGAGCTCGTCGCACACTTGACGCGGACGACCCTCGACGGCTGCGCGCGGCTGGAGTGAGCGGCGGACGACCCTCGACGGCTTCGACGGCAACGAAGGTGAGTGGAGGAGCGTTGTCGGTTGAGCGGAGGAGGGGCGGAGGTGCGACGGCGGAGGTGCGACGGCTGGGTCACGGACTAGGTGCGACGGCGCGACCGGCCTTAGGGTTTATACAAACTGAATTGATTACTCTACTGCGAGCGACCGGCCATGGCCGCATAAACTGGAACAGTTTATGCTGCGCTTTTATCATATAGGCGCCGCACGCCTCTTTTTAAAATCCGATTTTTTAAAAAATTAGTTTATTTTTGAATAAAAATTTGGCATCGGTCTGCGGCGCTTTTTAAATATAAGCGCCTCCTAGGAAACCGGAGCATGTATGCGGCGCTTTTTGCATATAGGCACCGCACGCCTCTTTTTAAAATCCGATTTTAAAAAAAATTAGTTTATTTTTGAATAAAAATTTGGCGTCGATCTGCGGCGCTTTTATATATAAGCGCCGCAAAGACCTGAAACATTAAATAATTAAAAAATTAAATACATATTAGAGGCGCTTAGAGAGAAAAGCGTCGCACGTCGTATATTTTAAAGGCGCTTGTTTTTTAAGCGCCTCAAATGACGTGACACAGTTTAACAAATTTTTACTAGTGGGTTGACCCGATCGGGTCCGGGTTGACCGTGACCCGGTCACACGCGACTGGGTCGCTTGCGGTCCCGTTTCTTAAACATAGCCTCCAACAGCTTTTAATCTTTGGAAAAATTGATTGTAATAATCCCAACTATTGGCGGTCCGTTTATAATAATCCCAACTATTGGCGGTCCGCTTATAATAATCCCAACTATCGATTATCTCAGAATAATCCCAACTATAGTGACCCTCCGCCAATAATGGTCCATGACCAGATATGACCTGCTATAAAAAGTGAATTTTAAATAGAAATAAAGCGTAAAAATTAAAAGTTGAATTATTTATAGGGATTACTTGTTATATCTCTTCTCATCCACTTTAGAAACTATAGGAATTTTGTTATAGCCAGTCATGTCGGACCATTATTGGTGGAAGATCACTAAAGTTGGGATTATTATGAGATAATCGATAGTTAGGATTATTATAAGCGGACCATCAATAGTTGTGATTATTACAATCAATTTTTCCTTAATCTTTCGGCCAAAATTAATTAAATGAATCTAGAACGTTGTAGAACCATGTGGATGAAGGGGAAAATAACAATGGAAGATTTGAGAACGGCTCTAGGGAAGCTACTTGAAAGTTCTGGCTCCATCGGCTCTCTCGTATATAAACGCGTTCCTGCTCCTGTCGTTGATCATCGAAGTGAATTCAGCTAAATTGATCATCAAACTCGTACTCCAAATCTATCTTAACAGAAATACAAATTCAGATTTGAGTCAATTATGTCTCTGATTCCAAGCATCTTCGGAGGTCGCCGGAGCCACGTTTCCGACCCATTCTCTCTAGATATTTGGGATCCTTTCCAAGGCTTCCCGTTTTCCAACGCTGTCGGCTCTGCTCGCGAAACGTCGGCGTTTGCGAACGCGCAGATCGACTGGAAAGAGACGCCGGAGGCTCACGTGTTCAAGGCGGATCTACCCGGGCTGAAGAAGGAGGAGGTGAAGGTGGAGGTGGAGGAAGGCAAGGTGCTGCAGATCAGTGGGGAAAGGAGCAGGGAGCAGGAGGAGAAGAATGACCAGTGGCACCGCGTGGAGCGGAGCAGCGGCAAATTCCTTCGCAGGTTCCGGTTGCCGGAGAATGCCAAGGTGGATCAGGTTAAGGCTTCAATGGAGAATGGTGTGCTCACAGTAACTGTTCCCAAAGAGGAAGTGAAGAAGGCGGAGATCAAATCCATTGAGATCTCTGGTTAGACCTGTGCTATGAGAAGTTCAGCCTATCCTCTGCTTTCTTTGGAGTGAATAAGTAATAATACTATGTACTTCGTATGTTGTGATTAAAGTGAGTAATGTCAAGTGTATGCCATTTTATGTTTAAGTCAATTTTCTCAATTAATCTAATTTGTATCGTGTCCTCATTTGTTGAATATAAATACAAAACGTTAATGTGGGTACTATTCCTTGAGATTTCTTTTCCCTTACTCTCTCCTCCGTCCCATTTTACTTAGTCAAATTTGACTTTTCAAGTCAACGACGTCTAACTTTGATAATATAAAAATGGTTAGAAAAATATTAATATTTTTATATAGAAAAATATTAATAATATAAAAATGGTTAGACCGATTATATGTTTATATAGAAAAATATTAATAATATGAAAATGATATGAAAATTATGAAAACGTTCTTTGTTAAAAATACTATCATAAAAGTATAAAATTATTAAATTTTGCATAAATATATTAGTTTAAATAGTTGATCAAAGTTTATCACATTTGACTGAAAATGTCAAAGATGACTAAGTAAATTGGGACAGAGGTAGTATAACTTATGAAAAAATTCCACTTTTGGTCCCATGACTATTACGCCACTTCCACATTAATCCCCTGAGTTTCAATTTAACCAAATGTAGTCCTTGACCTTTTCCACGTAACCACCCGTGGTCCTTCCGGCCACAATTCCGGCTAAATGTTACCGGAGACCAATTAATGAAGGGTAGTCGCGTCATTTAATAGCATTTATTGGTTTGAAACCTAACTCCAACGTTTAAAGGCCATAAACGCAGACTCTCTAACCATAGCTTCTCCCTCGCTATACCTCCCTCGCCATAGCTACTGTGACCCCCAACAACGTTTGACTGGTTTGAGTGGGTGCAGACAAGCATCTCACCATAGCTTCTCCGTCGCCATGTCTAGCTCAAAATCAGGTAGTTCAAACTGTACGGGCCAATATGAATATGGAGAGTGGATTCCGGTGAAGTATTGTGAATGTGGGCAACGAATGAAGATGTTGACAACTTGGAAACTAGAGAACTCTGGGAGAAGATTTTGGAAATGCATTGGAAGTCAGGTTATATATAGTTGTAATATATGAAATATTTTGAAATTCTATATTCGTTGGCTGAATTGGAAAATATATATGTTCTTGCAGAGATTTGAAGGTTGTGGTTTGATGGAGTGGTTTGACCCTCCGATGTGCAAAAGGTCTCAAAAAATAATCCCAGGATTACTGAAAAAACTGAATGGCTATGAAGAAAAAATCCATTCATTGGAATTGAAGGTTGAAACATTGGAGACAAACTGCTTCAAACCACAGAAGAAGAAGACAAAACGTAGTAACTACATTACAGTAGTGTGCTTTATGTGTGTTGTGGTTATTATTGTTTCAGTGTGGTTGAAAGGCAAATAATGTAATGTAGTGAGGTGTGTGATGTTGTACTTGTAAAAGCTTTTTAAAAGCTGTTGATTATCATGATTTCGTATGAAATGAAAGTTATATGATCATGATGTATGCTAACTGATAACATATGTATGCTAACTGATAAGTTTAAAATGTGCTTAACACATATGTATGCTAACTGACAACCTTGACAAACTTGACAAACTTGACAACCTGTTAATACATCACTACCATTGTTTGAACTTACATGAGATCATCCATAAACCTGACATCATTGAAAACCAAAATGCTAATCCATACATACATTACATCAGATCATCCAAATACATGATATCATTGAAAACCAAAATGCTAATCCATACATTACATGATCACACTGAGATCATGAATAGCCAAAGTATCTCAAAAACATAGAAGCTATACCAATACAGTAGCATCATCAAAGTTGCATCAGTTCCAAAAAGCAAAAAATGTACTACATTACATCATCAAAGTAGCACCATGAATACACATTTTAGTCCACCCATTACTGTATATCAATGGGGTCATCATCATTTCCATAGAAGACAGATTTGAAAGTTGTTTTTGATCTAGTAGCATATGTTGGGCCCCTTTTAATGCTCAGTTTGGGTCTCGGATTCACTTTTTGTCATTTGACTACATTTGAACTGCTCTTCTTTTGACAAGGGGGTGGTCCATAGCATATCCTAACCCCTTCTTTTGTCCTCTGGTATGTCCCAACAGTCTCTTCTTTGAAACCTCTTCACTCTCTCCTTTGGGGCTCTTTTCTTGTTTGCTCCCTTCTAAGGTTTCTTCTTTGCTATCTTCTGAGTCTTGACTGACCTGTGTTTCTTGAGTGAACATAGCAGTGTCCTCTATACTCACAACAATAGGAACCTGAGTTGCAAAATTTGCTCCTTCAGCAGACTGCATGGTAATGTCAATAAGGTTGAGGTCATCAAATAGGGTGGACTGATCACCAAGGATGTCCTCTGTAGCAAACCCCTCATCCCTAGGCTCCTCATCTCTATCATGCACTCCAACACTGTGCTTGCTCTTTGGTTTCGTATTTCTTTTTCTAGGTTGCAGCTGATTACATGTAAACACATAGTAGTTAATGCACACATTATACACAATATACTATAATAATAAAATAAGCTTACAAAAATTAGATGCAGACTATACCAGCTTTTCCTTGTTGTTAAGATCATCCGGACATCTCCTAGCATTGTGACCAGCCTTCTTGCACTTTGAACAATGCAATTTAATATGTGTTCTTGCAACTCGGACACCATCTGTGCTCAGATCTACTGCAGATTTCCTCCTTAGTTTTCTTGGTCTTCCAGCTCTAGTAGCATATACAGGTGGAAGAGGGGGAAGTCTATCAGACCAAGGCCACTCATCTGGGTCTGCCATTGACTTTATGGACCCTGCATAGATCTTCAGATAGGTGTCCTTGGAATAACATGGGTGGACATATGCATCAACGGGGCCTTTTCCAAATTTCAGCCATATAGCACAGATTGCATGCTTGCAGGGGATCCCAGTTAAGTCCCACTGCTTGCAAGTGCATGTTCTCTTCTCCAAATCCACACCATGTTGGTTACCATGGCTTCTCATTATCTCAAAATCATTGTCACCACACTGATATCCAATCAAACTTGCAGCTAACTTCTCAGTGTCTTGGATTTTCTTGGCTATTCTAGGGCAAATATTTGAAGACCACTTCCTTGCTTTGGTCCTGCTAGTGAACAACTTTGTTAGTAGTAGTTTCCTGATACTTTCTAGACACACCAAAAGGGCTTGATGGCCTCCGGTAACATTTAGCCGGAATTGTGGCCGGAAGGACCACGGGTGGTTACGTGGAAAAGATCAAGGACTACATTTGGTTAAATTGAAACTCAGAGGATTAATGTGGAAGTGGCGTAATAGTCATGGGACCAAAAGTGGAATTTTTTGTATAACTTATTGTTCCCGGTTAAACAGACGAGAAAGAATGATTGTGTATGCATTCGTATCAATACAAAAATGTACGGAGTAGTTTTTTTTAAAACGTCACATTATTCCTAAAGAGTGAGTATTAATTGATCACTACAAAATTCTCCGTATGAGTTAATACAAATAAATATGTAGTATTAAACTTAAATGAAACAATCCATTTATTTTTTTTAATCAATAATATTGGCCTTGTTGGAAAGCTAATTTTTTGCTTGTTTGATTAAAATTAATGATTTTGTTTGATAAGTGATGTTTTCGAATGAATGAAATAATTAAATTAGAGATAGGAATGGAATGATTAGTCATTTTCAAGAAAAACCAAACACAGTCATAATTTTGAAAGCATGGTATATGTTGATCCTAACAAGAGATTGTTTCCTCTGATTATAACATCCTACAATTGCGTTTGAAAATGGCTACTTTTTCCCAAATGCGAGGTAGCTTTTGTGTGCATTAAGGTGTGTTTACGGGTATATTTAGCTTAGATTAAAAGTAGCTGTTTGAAAAAAATATTGATTTAGTTCTATTTACTTTACAAGTTGAAAAAATTTTCTCAAGTTTTTCTCATAAAAAATTATTTTTTTAGAGATTCTTAAAAATTAGCATGCCAAACATGCACTATATTTGTTTTTTTACTTACATTTATTTCATTTACAAACCAGACTAGAACAGACTATATCAAATTTAAACAAACCAGACCAGACTTAAATGTATTAGACCGGATCAAACCAAAATTTGACAAGTTGTGAAATATACATAAACCAGACATCTATCAAACTGGACCAGACCGGTTCAAATTCATATATTAGATCAAATCAGACTTAAACATACTTCCTCCGGTTCTTATTTAAGTTTTTAGTTTGACTTCACACATATTAAGAAAATGAATTTGACTTTACTGTGGAGTGCACTGTTTGGCACTGTTTGGACACTGTTTGACACTGTTTGGCACTGTTTTGCACTGTTTTGCACTGTTTTGTTTCCTAAAATGAAAGTGTGAACTTAAATAAGGGACATCTCAAAAAGTAAAGTGAGAACTTTAATAAGAATCGGAGGGAGTATTAGTTTTGAAACGTACTCCATAATATTCCATCATTCATGCTTATTTTTGAAAAAGTTAAGTGCTTAATACTCCGTATAAAGGATGTCACATAGAAGTTAGTAAAGCTTGAAAATACATTCTATTATCACGTTGGAAAGAGGGAGGGGTTGGAGGGGTCCAGCCCCCAAAGATAAAATTCTAATATGTAATTTATATATAGATATTTGTAATATACTCTGTATAAAAAGTACATTGACGTGTTAATCTTTGTGCTCCATATCCCATCCTATAAATTTAGAATTAATTCCACTTTAGATCCTCCGAGTTTTGTGTCATTTTCATATTTAATCCTTATCTTTCACTTTATCTATTTTTGGTACCTGACAATTGTTTTCTTGACCATTTGTGGTTCATTTCTGAGCATTTTTACAATCGGAAAAGGACTATATATGGTCAAGAAAACAATAGTTAGGTACCAAAAATGGATAAAATGAAAGATGAAGACTAATTGTGGAATTTGTGCAAAACTCGAAGGACCATAAGTGGAATTTCTTCATAAATTTATACTAGTAAAACTTTAAGCCCCGCTTGTAGTACGAAGAGGGTGCTACAAAAGATAGGTTCCGGGTTGATCCTCATAGAAATGGGGGTGTCATCTTTTTTTAAGCCCCAGCCCCCTAACCTTTTGGCTCCAACACTGTCTATTATGTGGTACTTTTGTGTCGATTGAACGGTATGACAGCAACTCAATCAGCTATTTTTATTAACCTATTGTGTACAACATGTTAAAAATAGGAAATTTATTAATTCAGGACCCGAAAGATAGATTAATTATCAATTCAGGACCCGAAAGATGAAACGTATCAGTATAGGACACGAATGATGGAAAACTGTCAATTTAGGACCTAACATTTTATAGGTTTTGATTTATTTACTTTTTTATTAATTCCATTACTAATTTTTGATAATCTTTTCTTCACAAAAGTTTATTAGTTTAATAAAACGAAATAATATTTAAAAATTTTTAATAAAAAGAATTATGACAACTTAGGTCCTAGATTAATAATTTTCAATTATTCAGGTCCTAAATTGATAGTTTTTCATCATTCGGGTCCTATATCAATGCATTTTATCTTTCAGGTCCCGAATTGATAATTAATCTATTTTTCGGGTCCTGAATTGATAAAATTCCTTAAAAATATCAGTGAAAACTGCTAGCATAACCAATTGATGGCATACCAATTGTAAAGAAAGAGGATAGTAAAGCAAATACAAGAATCAGTTCAAACTTAATAAATTTATGTTTACTATTTGTTCACATTCAGTTTTTGACTAATTTGCAGTTTGCAGTTTACATACATAAATATTTCGTATGGTGAAATGAAACAAAAGACTTAATTAATCAATCATAAATTGCATCTCTAAAAAGTACTAACAATTGATGTGCAGAACACAAAGTAAGAACCTTTGTGATGGTTAAGCACCATCCCAGTTAAACAGCTAATATAACTCGCCTATGATATATATTTATATATATATATATTTCAATTTCATGACATGCCTCTATATATGGTCTATATATACAAAAATGACCAAAGCATCTATCAAGAATTCAACATCACATAAAAAGCTTGAATTGCATGTGTTATGATTTCACTACTAGCTTAGCTCTATTGCTGTTCATAATCTCCATTCTTTTCCAGGTAGTATTCATCAATAGCTGCGATCTTCACTCCTTTCCCAGAGCTTACTTTATTACTGCCGTTAGTATTTGACTGGAGTTTCATCCCGATCCAATTCCCAACGTCTTTCTTTAAGGGATGATCTTCGAGATGATCATCTTCCTTCTTCAAGTCACTAGGTGGCAAGAAGCAATCCATGGAAAGCCCCTTGATGTTAAAGTCAACTTCTTCGATGTTCCAAAGCTCTTCCATTCTGGTCCGGGTATTCTCTTCCTCGTTTTCCCCGAACCGGAAAAGAGACACGGACGTTCTGCCAGCGTGGGCGATGTTGACTCCGTTAACGGGGCGGTAGTCTTGGATCAATGACTCCATGTTCGTCTCCCAGTAGACATTATCGTTGTTGGGGGATTTGATCTTGAGAAGATGAGAGTCTTCTAGTTGGACGAGGAGGCCTGTTCTTTGGCTGAAGTACCCCCACATTGTGTGCTTTATTATCTCTACGTTGCCACTGCTTCTTGCTTTCAAGCTTTTGGCCTCTGCTTCTAGCTTTAGGACGAAGCAATCTTCTCCGTTGACAGGTTTCTCACCGGTACAGATGGCGTTTGAGAACAGATTTGCCGTCGACCTTGGGTCAAGACCCTGAAGTTTGAAAGACAGTTAGGAATCAATTACTTCTTTACAGTTTACATACTTTAAATACATGTATTTGTTTCTTGCACAGTTTATTTGGCTTCCTTTTAGTAGACTCCTTTATATATACTACTTCGTTTGAAGGTATAATGGTACTATACAGTTTCCACCCCAATGTGTACAAATGCATTACAAAATTTTCACTAGGATTAGGAAAAATGAATTCCGGTACCCAAGTTTTAATCATATGTAATTGTATCAATAAGAGGATAATAATTCATAAAAAATTCTTCCAATGTTCAGAATGATACAAAAATGATAATTAAAATAGTGAACTTAAGCATAAAATTTGGTGATTCTTTGTTTTATGTCTCTGACTGATGTTGTTGTTGTTGTAGAATCCCAACAAGAAAAAAGGCTCTTAATGTGTCTTGATTAGGTCTTTTTCTTAATTATATTGTGTAAGCGAGCACGTTGAAGCCTAAAACAGAAGTCAAGACTGAATAACAGGCAAAGACGAAGTCTAAAATCATAACGCTTGATTTAGGATGGTTTAAATTGGACTTGTTTTAAGGTAGACTACACCGAACTTCGACGATTATAATGTACGCATAAAACATACATCTATCGGACCAGACTAGTTCAAATATGACTTAAACACACCAGGCTAGAGTAGATCAACTTTTTTTAATCCAATTAAAAATATCAAAAAACTTTTCCATCATTTGCAATGGAGTCAAATATTCATTATTTTTTGGCTTGAGATTATGATGGAATAAAGCAAAATGGCTCACTAAACTGTTTGCGCTTCTTTGTTATGCAGCATCAGTCAGTCCATGCAATTTTGGATGGGATTTTCACTATGGATCATCCGGAAACAATCTCTCTGTGCTTTAGTACAGGGGTAAGACTGCGTACATCCGACCTCCCCTTACCCCACCGTAAGTGGGAGCCTTTGGGCACTGGGGTAAATGAAAATGATATGATGAATTAAAAATATCAAAAACAGCCATTCAGCCAACTTGAGCAAAATTATACTACCTATTTTAAATTTGTCATAATGACCGTTCATAATTCAGATGAGTCTTTCAACGTTTAGTTTTTTTCGTATGTGTATAAGAAAAACTAATAGGCTTATAGGCCCAATCAATTATAGAAGTGTATCCTAAATATTTATTTATTACCTTAGACCAGAAATTTTATTCCAAGAGAATTATGTCCGGTATAAAATATAGATTTAAACTTAATTGTACTAGCAATGTTGACAAAAGAATGATATGTTTCTTTTTCCCCCAAAGTGGAAAATTGCCCAACCAAACGGCTAGCTGGAGACCAGCAGGTTTGGTATACAATTCCATTTCAAACCATGTGAATAGTCTGACTTTTAATGAGAAGAAAAAAATCAAGAATTTCAATTAAAGCCAACAGTAACATTGACTTTATGACCCAAGCAATTGAGTTAAGGCAGAATCTTATGAAGAAATTGTTCACAAAATCTGGAGATTAGGAAACAGCCACAGCTGTACTAGTGATACAAATCAGGAAAAGGTTTAACTAACTAAGTTGTCATTATAAAGATGGTGGACAGATTTTCCTAAAGTTGGTCCCAAGGAAAGTGGCCATGAATGTGAATATACCCTCCCAGAATAGCAAAGTGTAAATGCACTTAATGGTAGTCTAATTCCCACGGCGACTTCAAAGAAGTTATATTGTCGTTTTCATCTAAAGAGCACAGAAATTCTTTCTAGGCTCGAAAGTAGGATCCATACATTTAATGTATAAGTATCCAAATTGACCGTACATTGAGATTTAGAAGACCATTTGGTGTTAAAATCTATGCGAGGAGAAGAGCCCGAAGAGATACCGTATAAATCACATATTAAATGACATAATAGGCATTGTTATTTTGAGACGGATTAAAAGGAAAGATTATTTGTTAATGTAGTGTTGATATATGCTTGAGGCGGGGGTCTAGGTGCACCCAAGCGTGAGGCGGTGGGAAAACACTCCGCCCGGTAGAAATGCCTGAAATAGGTGGTCAACTGAAGTGTTGACCACCATAGGTGTGAAAAGGCGTATGCCTAGGGCGAAAGGGGAGGCCTAAACGTGAAAAAGTTGGAAGATTTTTCGAAGATATTTTTTCAAATAAAAATTTGATGAAATTTGAAAAATCGCTTTTATAAGCATTATATAAATGGAAACTAATACAGAGTAGTAAAGAGCAACAATATATCATTTTATATTTGCATTTTTCATGCATTTCAAAACGATTGTATATATTGAATAAAGTAAAATTTAGGCTTGCAAATTTTTTTAGTACTATCACTGAGAGGAATGATCAAGTCTAGCCGAAGGGACAGGATGCTCTGTCTGGCCGCTGACGTTTAGAGTGGTTCCCGGTGAATTTTTTTAATGAAATTTATTGAAAAGAATTAGGTGGCTTTAAAGGAATTACTCCCTAATTTTTAATTTGATATAATGGGAAAATTCTCATTTCTTAAAAAAAAACCACTTTTCCTTTTGTGACATCACAATAAATCTTTCTCATTTCTATTTTTGAAAAGTTTTATGTGGATATGTTTCGTTTACCTTTTTCTTACTCAATCATAATCATACATTTCCATTTTATTCTCAGTTTCTTAAACTTCGATCAAAGTCGAATCAAGAAAAAAAATTGAGGGATGGAGTATTACAATTACATCAGCCGAATTAGTTGAGGAAGGAGCCTCCAAACGTGAGATCTTCTCTACTACAACTCTACTAAGGGGCTGTTTACTTGCGACTTAATGGACTTAATGGAAATCATGACTTATTCGTTCAGCTATATCGGCGTGTTTACTTGCGACTTAATGAAATAAATGACTTATTCGCTCAGACGTAAAACGTCTTAATGGTTCAGCTAATATTCTACTCTCCTTACCATTCAGACATATCATTTTATATGAAATGTCTATTTTACCCTCTTTTCAAGCCTTGTTACTCCTGCTCAAAAATAATGTTGGAGGTGAGAATCGAACCCAAGTGTTCATGCTAGCCGAGTGAAGGAGAAACCAAAGAGCTATATATAGCGTATATTTCCAGTCTAGGCTAGAGGAGTCGCCGTCTGGCCACCCCATTTGGATGGTTCCCAGTGCTATTTTATAATGAAATTTTATGAGCATGTTACTCATGAAGTTTAGATTATTTGTAAAAAAATTCACTTTAAAATTCAATCATGAATGTAGTAAAATAAAATTCTAAAACATATGCGCCCATACACATAAAAAATGCAATTTTTTTTTCTAAAAAAAATATTTATCTGGCTTCACGATTTAATTTTAAAATAAAGTTTTGTGGAAATAATCTACACTTTATAAAAAATATGATCATTAAATTTCATTAAAATATTCCACCGGAAACCACCCCAAATGGGGGTGACCGGACAAGTCTCTTCTGTAACGGCCGGAGATGAATGACATAATTAAATGAAAATGATATAATTAAATGTACTTCATTACAAAAATGTATGATTATTAAAAATGTATATTTTACCCAATTACAGATTAATTGGGTAATTTTTTTTAGAAAAATGTAAATGACATAATTAAATATATATAATTACAAAAATGTATATTTTACTATATTTGAACACAATTATCAGGTTGGGCGAGTGAACAAATACCCAACGAGCTAATAATGCTTATTGGTATATTTGCTACATTGTAAAAATATATAGTATATTTTTGGTCTGGACGGGTTAGAAGAGACTGTCGTTTGTCCATCCCATTTAAGTAGTTCCCGGTGGAAGTTTTTAATGAAATTTTATGAACATGTTCCCCATGAAGTGTAGATTATATTAAAAAAAATCACCTTAAAATTTGATTGTGAAAGTTGTGAAATAAAATTGTGAAACATATTGCGCCAAAATAGATATAAAAACGCAATATTTTTCAAAAACGTATTTAAATAACTTCCCAAATGAATTTTAATTTTTTTTTTTGTGGAAATAATCTAAATTTCATGAGAAATGTGATCATAAAATTTCATTAAAAATTCCACCGGAAACCACCCGAAATGGGGGCGACCGAATGGTCTTCTCTAGAACGGCCGAAGGTGAATAATTGTTTAATATATATACTATTTTCAATTCAACATGATAAGTAAAAATTATTTATTTATTTCAAAATTAATGCATAATAAATATAATAATTGATATTGTTGCAACTACTAAAATAAAAAATTATGTATACACCATTTCAAATATAAGTTGAAAAGTTTATAACATATTTTTAATTAATAAGTGTACCTATGTTCACTTTTATTTTTAGAAAAATGCGAATGAAATAATTAAATGTACAACATTACAAAATGTATATTTTACCCAAATACCAAGTTAAAAATATATATTTTAAATAAATTACTAATTTATATATACAACATATATTCCAAAAGTGTATATTTTAATTGTACTGTAGACACACAATATATATTCAACACTTTTTTCATATAGAAGGGTAAACTGATCATTTGATATAATTCAGCATGTTCATTCAGCACACAAAGTAAACAGCTTGTTATATCACTGTGAATTAATCCAGACAGATGTCTTAATCCATACAGACGTCTTAATTCATACAGGACTTAATGAAAAAAAAATAAACAGCCTCTAAGTTTATTTTGTTATGTATATTCCGTTACATGCATAGTACTACCTCCCTCTCTTAAAACTTTGTCATTTTTTACTTTTCAAATCAATAATAATGAATTTTAGATCATGATTTTGATTAGTATAACATTTGAAAAGTTATAAATTTTATACTTTTATGAAAGTGATTTTAACAAAGAATATTTTCATATCACTTTTATCTTATAAATAACTACATATAAAAATATACATAGTATAATGGTTCAAAATTGAACTTGGTTGACCGAAAATCAAATATGGTTAAACGACGGAGGGAGTATTATTTAATGATATATGTACTACAATTTCCTTACTCCTCATTTAAATTGCAATGTGCAAAATTTTGTGAATGATGAACGATAAAGTTACATCATTTAGTTAATTCATTTTTAATAAATAAATTAACATATTTGATAATTACATTGATTATGTTATAAGTTTGCAAAATTAAAATTACAATATAAAAAATAATTAATATACTAAATAAGTAGATAAAGTGAAATTGTATTAACAGTGCAAATGGTTTGCAAAGAAGTGTTTTTTTAAACAGGACTAAATCATGAATAAAATTTATAAATAAGATTAACAATGTTTTATTCCTAAAATATGACTTAATCACTCTTATTTGAATGAATTTAATCAAGTTATTATTTTAATTGAACTAGATAAGGGCTATTTAGGACTCATTTTAACAGGGTATGTTTGCAACTTTTGTGAGCTTTGTAGTAACTATTAGCTTTTAGTGACCGAAAAGATCTTAAAAAGAAAAGTCGGTAGCTGTTTGGTAAAAAACTGACTATTTAATTTAGTTTTGTTTGGTATACAAGCTGTTAGGACTAATTAATACCAAAAGTCATGGGCTTTTCTCAGATGCTCCTCCCTGTAGGATCTCAAAAAAGGTCTTAACTTTTGAAAAATTCTTAAAAATTGTTATGTCAAACGGTACAAAAACTAGAAAACAGAGACTTATGTCTGACAAAGATGCATTCATCTTATTTTAATCTTGGTCCTAAAGGTTGAATGCCCAACCCCAAGAC
Organism: Cuscuta europaea; assembly: GCA_945859875.1. Classification (NCBI taxonomy): domain Eukaryota; kingdom Viridiplantae; phylum Streptophyta; class Magnoliopsida; order Solanales; family Convolvulaceae; genus Cuscuta; species Cuscuta europaea. Next base: position 14,320,730 of record CAMAPE010000060.1, on the reverse strand, counting down.
TCCCACCCCGATCCGACAGAATAGTGGGGAAGTTAATCACGGTGACTCAGTCATCTTATTTTAATCTTTATGTTTTATAATATGGTTTTGAAATACTGATTTGCCCTATATGTAAAAGGGCCCTGACATAGATTTCCCCTGTGTCTGCCATAACCCTATCCCATTTGGTAGGAACCATGCGATGAGTTAACTAATTTATCACGAATAAATAAATTTAAAAAATATAAAAAATTGGGAAAATCGATTTTTAACCAAGCAAATGACTTAGAAAACTTTTAATTGTTGATGAAAACTATGAGCACAATTAGCGGGTTAACTGATTTATCTTCTTATTAAATGTGAACCAATCATTATTCTCTGATAATGATAATGGGGTCGAGAAAAACGGCTCATTTCAGAAAAGAACTCGATAGACGGTAAAGAGAAATAGAAAAACGTTGAAAGTAAAGCAAAAGAGGGACCCACCTGTAAGGAACGGCGAAGGGGCCTAGGGGGACCTCGAGAGGCGTGAGAGTTCTGCCATGGCGTTTGCCGCCAGGCGAGCTTCCCGTCGCAGCCGGCGCTGATCTTACAGCCGGAAACCACAAGCTCCAGACTCCATAGCCCAGGCCTCCTCTGCCACAGAACGAACCCACCCACTTCTCCTCCCCCGCTTTTCATGCTCTTCATCTTCATCATCACCGCCTTCCCTTCACCCTGTAATCCCTCACCGCCGCCGGACGTAAACTCCGACGCCACCATCTTCACCTTCCCCATTGCGTACATACTCTCAACGGAATTCATCGCGCTTTCCCCTCCCGCTGCTGCTATGTATTGCTTTATTATGTACTTCGCCATTGATGACTCCTACATTTCACCCAAAATTTATTAATTTTAATTTTAACAAATTTAATCTTTACCCCAAAGTTTGCTCACAAATCAAGAAAAAATCTCTTACCATAGAAAAAATATTACTTTCACTATAGGCAATATTCAGTTTATCTACTGAAATTATTATTAAGATTTGGAGTTTCAAGAAAATCTTAAGTTTAACCAAGTATTTCAGCCCAGCTGCCTGTGAAGTTAGTGTCTAGTGAGAGGTCTCGAGCTCTAAATCGTTTAGGCACATGAGGACCTGATTGCTCCAGGTCCCCCAGACACCCATTGTGTAAAAAAAATCTTGAGTTCACCCAACTATTTATACATTGAGAATATATCAAAGATGATCTCAATTTTTAAAAAATGTGGTTCCACATTTAGACTAAGTCACTAAGACCTAATGGACACATAAAATACTCATAAAATTATTTTTAGCATATGTCTAAACAAGTTCATGGTAAGAGTTGAAATCTACAGGCCTTCTTTATTCATTCGTATTAATGTTTTGATCTCAAATAAATGTGATATCTAGTTCTTATTTTCAAATTGACATATTTGAAATGTGTGTTATATATGGTAAGATTTGCTAAAATCTTGAAGATTAATACAAAGAAGGGGAAGAGAGAAAATGAGAAAACAAACAGGGGAGGGGATGAGAGTGCTCACAATGGGATGATCGTTGATTTTGTTGGCACAAGAATGGTGGGAGGGAATGGGAGCAGGGACGAGGGGAGCTCCGGCGACGCTGAGCAAGAGCTGAATCTCGGCGCTCCGGCCGCCGAAGACGGAGGAGGGAGTGGATTTGTCGGAGTGGGGTTTCATCATCCAAGACTTCATGGTTTGCCACGGCTTGTTGGCGGTGGTCTTGTGACAGGGGAACATCTCTTCCGGTATGGGGACTTCCAGCACCGTCTCCAGCGCGTCTTCCCGGTCGAGGTTAGGGCAGAGCGTCCTCATCACTCGCCTCTTTGGGAAGAAAGAAGAAAGAAACAATCAGAATGCAAAGAATGAAAGAGATTTAAGAGAAGTGAATTAAGAGTCGGAAGGGGATAAGTAAATAGCAGAATTTACGGAACGAAACGACGCCACCTACGACGTGCCTTTCTTTGTCGTCTGTACGAAAATATATATATGTCGTGATTGCACGCTCCTTCAATCCTTCGTACTACCTCCATTCCTGTTAAAACTTTCAAACAGGTTTATCACACATTTTAAGATAGTGGGTATTGTATGATCAGAAATGAACATAGGAGAGAGAAATTTGCAAGAAATGTTGTGAATGACAAATTCTTCACTAAAAAGGGAAAATGAAAGTTTTAATGGGAACGGACGAAAAATAAAAGTTGAAAATTTATTTAGGAACGTTGGGAGTATCTCTTTTTTGGTTACTTTCTTTTATTGATTCAAAATTAAAAGTTTTTTCTACAATTTCCAAAACATATGGCTTCTTTAGTAATCGATATATTTTCCAATTTTCTGTTTTTTTCGTTCTTCAATTTTCTATTTTTCATTTTCCAATTTTTTAAACTCCTACTTTTTGTAGGGTTTCCATCATCGCTTCGGAGCGGCGAAGGGCTTAGGTTCACGGCGGCGGCGGTCCTAGCAAGTCTAGGTTTTCGGCGGGCGGCGCTATAGCTTTCTTGGCGCTTCGATGTCCTAGAGTTTTGCTAGTTTTCCTCATCTGGAGCACAGGGTGGGCGTGAGAGCATTTCAGGATCGACGAGTATTGGCGAATTTCAATTGCAGCACATGGGAGATGATAGGGATCTGGAGATTGTTCGCGTTTCGACTGGTTGTGCTCGTGCGGTATGTTGGCCAAAAGATGGAGGTGAATCACGGGCAAATCAGGGTGTTGAAGGAAGAAGATGAAGAGATGAAGATCCGCCCCCTCACGAACCGCCGCCATGCTGGAAATGGATGATTAGGGGTCGGAACTACGCGCTGGAAGATTTGGTTCAGCAGCGCAATAAGTTCATCTTGCTTAAATTCATTGTCCCCATTTTTAGTCTATTTTTGAAGAATTTCGTTGCTATCGTTTTGCTTTTGGTATTTACATAATAATAATTTTTTTTACATTGATTAAGGGTTCGGCTAGATTTGATATTGTTAGTGGGGGACGGATCTATTTTTTTAGCAATAGCTGCATTAAGCCCGTCTGGTGGTTAACGATTCGTATTGCTCCTTTAGGGGTAGTCATCTCTATGTCTAATCGTAGGGCTAAAAGTAGTAGTTAGAATGTGAATGTTGTTGTCAGTTCTGATCATTTTTAATTTATTGTAACGATCATGATTCTAATGATATCAATATAGTCAGTTTTCCTTTCAAAAAACTCTTATTTTTTGTTTTCATTTTTTAGTTTTTTCATTTTCAAATCTGAAAACATGTTCACTCATTTTTTTCACTCGATTCTGTGACGGACCAAAAGATCAAAAGTACGGTCCTAGTCTGAAAATGAACCAAGTACAATCGAAGTACGGTACTGGGTCCCATGTAAAGGAATGTCGGGACCGAAACTGGTCGGTCTCATTCGATCTCAATAGTTAGTTTAATGAATTCTTTTCTCATTTCCCTATCGATTGAAAACTTAATGGCTCTTTTAAAACACTTCACTTTTAAAAATGATTTAGAAAACGCGAGACTGAACCGCAGGGTCATTGACCGGTCCGGACACGGACTGCAGGGTCGTTTACGGGTCTGGTCCGACACCGCCAAGTTGTCGATCGCACCGAACACAGACCATTAAGTCATTTTCCATACAGGATGGGGACCATCAGGTGATTAATCAGACAAGATGGGGACTGTTGAGTTATTGATCGGATAGGACGGGGACCGTCACGTCATTGACCGGACCGGATGGGAACCGCCGAGTTGTTGACTAGACTGGATCGGATTGGGACTACCTGGGCATCGATCAGACCGAACATGTATTGTCTGCTCGTGGGAAGGACCACATAGGGACCGTCAGGTCATCGATCAGACCGGGTAGGGACTGCCGGGTCGTCGACTCGATCGGGACCGTCGGGTCATCGATTGGACTGGACCGGGATTGTTCGGTCGTCGACCGGGCCTGGCATGGACCGTCAAGTCAATGACTGGACCAGACCGCCTAGCCGTTAACCGGACCAGATATGGACCGTTGTGTCGTTGACCGGGCTGGACTGAAACTGACACCGAAGCAGGATCGGATCCAACACTAGGCGTAAGTATGAAAATTCATTGCAACGGCATTGCATCATCCGCATTTTCCAAATTTGGAAAACTAGTGTAAGTCACTTCCCTAATTCATTAAGGAAAACAATGACATATCTCTTTTTTTGGAAAATGATTTGGTAAACACAATTTTCTATTTTCCTTGCTCTAGTTTCCAGCAATTTTTATGGTAAACACGTTATCTGTTTTCTTTTTTCCATTTTTCCAGTATTCTGAAAAATTGGAAAATATCTTTGGTAGTAAACAAACCCTAATAGTCTCTATAGTGAGATTCACGATCATTCTTCTAAAACTTTCAAATAATTCCTTCAACAATTACCATTATAATCTCATTTCTCCTTTTCATATCATTCAAATGTTATCACTTACCTTTTTAAGACATCTCATTTAAAAGTTCTCATTTTTATTTTAGGAAATAATTTATACTCTTAAATTATAATTTTAAAATCAAGTATTAAAACTAATACATCTATACCATCTAGTTATCATCAACGACCACATTATATTATATAACCATCAAAATTATTTATCAAAAGTACTCAAATTATAATATTTAATTATTGTCTAAATAACAGTGTCCTATTAGAATGTGGACCTTTGAACGAAACAGAAGTACTATTAGCGAGTGAAGAGCAGATCACGGATGTAGGGTAACACATTATCTCCCTTCTAAGGGATGTGGGCACTGAGGGTGGCGAGGTTCTGACCCATGTTGGTGAGGATGATCAAGAGTGCCATCTAGGTGTCTACCATCAAAGTAGGAGGCATAGTTTGTGTTAGTACCCAATTTTGATAAGATTTTGATGATGTCACTATACTTAGCACGTGTACATTGTATCTCATTTTAGTCTAGTATTAATGTGACAAAATAAATGTACAATTTTTGAGACTAATGAAATATTATCGGAAAAGTGAAAATGCAATAAGGTAATTTTTATTTACCTTAATAGGATATTTAAATCCTACCGGTATATATTTAATTTGACATAAATATTTTCAAATGTCACAAAAAGCAAAAGACACATTGATATAATATTACGCGTGTCGAACTGAGAACAAATAAATGTACAATTTCTAAGACTAATAATATTATTACTGGATAGTAAAAATGCAATAAGGTAAATTTATTTACCTTTAATAGGATATTTAAATCCTACCAGTATAATTTTATTAGACTCAGAAATTGTTATGTTCGAACAGATTTACCATAGCGGGTAAAATAGAGCCAATAATTTTCCCAGCATGGAGAGCCGAGACGTACAGCATGGGCGCACAGTCTGAAGCCTAAAAAGGAATCAACAGTGGCTAGGCGGGCAAGACAAAAGAACCCATAAGCTCCGAAGAAGAAAATAAACAACAAGTTGTTTATCTTCTGCGAACAAATTCAACGCACAAGATTGATATATCCTAACCAACGAATGAGATCAATTAACCGGAGAGCCTATTAATATAGGCGGAAACGAAAGTTTCTAACCAAACCTGAGCATCCTAAGTAGAGAGATATTTCTTTGAGCAAAAAGTGCTATTCTATTCACGACTCTCTGCTTAGACTCTTGCTTCACTAAACTTCCAGTATACAAGCTCTTCATTGCTAAATCATAGAAGTTTAGTTCCTAGTTGGAGGTTAGAACTTTCTTGTAAACCAATCAGATTTTGTTGTAAACACTTCAGGAGGACAGTTATTCCCGGCCTGAGTGTGGTTAGATAGGTCAGGAGTACCTTTTGATCCCCACTGGATCAATTGAGAAAAACCTAAAGGATTGAGTAGCTTGGAGTGGTGTTGTACTCCTCGTGAAACTCCTTCAATCTAGGCCAGAGTTGTCAAAGCTAGATTGGCACTAAGTGTATTGGGATTAATACATTAGTGAAATCCATTTGAAATAGGATGGGACTGTATGTAGGAGGATTACACCACCTCTGAACAAGGATATACTGTGTGTTGATTTATTTTCAGTCAACAAAGCACACACTGAACACTTCTCATAAAAGATTGTAGTTTGCGAGCAGCATCCTAAGCAGTAGTCTTAACTGACCCTACTGCTTATCCTACTGCTTAATAACTCACTTTCTTTGATATACAAGAACCTTGCAATATCACAACTAAGGTCTATTTCATCAGATATCAGGAAATCATAGTTAAGGCATAGCAGTTGCCTCAGCAGTTTCCTGGTGGCCACCCAACTGCTGAGCCCACTGCTCACACAAAAGTATTTCCTGTGAACATCTTAACATTACCAGACCTTCACATCTTTATCTCTAAGAAGTCTGTTCAAACTAATCTCTGTGAGTCAAGGTGATAACCTAGCAGGTGCCTCAACAGTTCCCTCACTATCACCCAACTGCCAAGACCACTGCCTCAGTGAAACCTTCTACTTACTTGGTCCAATGCACATCTTTAGAAAGCCCACATCATCCTGAGGAACACCATATAATCAATCTTTCCATGCCTTCGCTTTCACATAAACAGGTGCCTCAACAGTTTTCTGGTTACCACCCAACTGCTTAGTCCACGGCTCTCATTAAGGTTGATTATCAATCCACCTCAGTACATTATCAGAAAGCTCTTCCCACTCTAAGAAAGATTCTGAATGCACCTTCATCATACACTGAGTATTCCGTTAGCAGTTGCCTCAGCAGTTCCCTGCTTTCTAGCCAACTTCCTAGCCAACTGCTCACCTTATAAAGCCCATACTTCATCCATCAGAGAAAGTTGTTATACACAAATTTTCTAAGAGGTTAAAGACTTCCGCTATGCATCTATAAATCTCCCAAAAGATTATATATCAACTCATCTAGAAGGGAAAGGCTTTAGAGTCGAAAAAGCTTTAAAAGTCTATTCACCCCCCCCCCCCCCCCCCCCCCGCCCTCTAGACTTTTACCTCTATCCGGGACCATCAAGTGGTATCAGAGAGGAGTGTTCCTAGAGTCAGTTTCTGACTAATTTGAACTCAAGATCCAAAACCACTATACTTTCCAAAACAACTTTCTAACAATGGACACAAAGTTGGCAAAGAATCTTTTGACCAACCAAAGCAAGTCTGATGACTGGATAATCAAGGATATTTGGGATGAGCTCACAATGACCCAATCAGAAGATGATCAAAGCAGTACAAGTGATGAAGGCAACTCATCTGAAAGTAAGAAAGAGGCCCTGATTTGCCTCTTTGGAATGCACCGAGCTGATAGCTCCTTCCACAACCATCCCATGGCCAGATTGAATGAAAATGATAATGACGAGGTATTATCCCGTTCCTCAAGTAGCTCATATGATTCTAGCAGTTCCAGTGTTGATATGGAAGCTCTACTCCATCAACTTGAAAATTTTCAAAAGGATCACCTTCTTTTAATAAACGAGAATTGTAGGGTTCAAGAAAATTTGATTATCGCACAAGCTCAAATGGGTGAAGTGATTAAAATGAAAAATCATCTTGAAGTTGAAAACGTCAGTTTAAAAGAAAGGCTGAGCTCCCTCACTACCCCTATTATTGAGGAAGTTCAAAACTAGAAGAACACAGGATCAGGATACACACCTTTATCCCAATCATTGAAAGACTCTTCCAAATACTCTCCTAGCACGAAACCCACCACAGATCTACAAGAAACAAGCAAACCAAACAAAAAAATCCCTACTCCAAATCTATGTCAAATAAAAGGAATCAGTCCTCTTTCAGATCCAAAACCAAACGTCCCTACAATTCCATCTTCCAAAACAACCAACTAAATCAAAAACTTGGTTGGCAACAAGTCAAGAGGACCAACTATATTCCACAGAAAAAGTTGATCACTCCTAATATACATATTCCTTCCCCTTTCATAAGGAATAATGTTCATCAACATATAACAATTCCTCAGAATGGCCATAGATCCATCGGCTTAGATCCAAATGGTTCTAAATTGGTATGGTTGCCCAAACACATTCAAGGGAAGATGCCCACCAACTTGTGGGATGCTACTCAAAACTGACAAAGGCGGGAAGGTGCTGGAGCAGTCAACTTACAAAAATAAATATTCAAGATGCTCCATGCACATGATAGGCAGTAGGTGGCTACTCTCAATACTAGATCTGGAAAATGACCCAAAACAACCTTTGGGAGTGAGAAAGAAAGAGGAGAATCTAAAGGAGCTGGAAAATCCAATCAAATGCAGCCCTTCAATCCAAAACATATCATATGGGATTGAAGTTCAAACTCATAAAGCACAAGACCAGCTCCGCGATAACATTCATAATGTGACACTCTCCATGGACATCTGCTTGATCAGAGATGTCCAAAGTAACGAAATTGTGCTAATCGGTAGAAGAAAGAAGGATACTGGAAAGGCTCCAAGCTGCCTTCCCAGCAAAAAAATCAACAAAAAGACTGGAGTATGGAAGCATCAGTTGATTCAAATGGCAGCCTACTGCCAGCAGTGAACTCAAATGGCAGACCACTGCTAGCAGGTGACTCAAATGAAAGATCACTGTCAGCAGTTGACTCAAAATATACGACACTGCGAGCTGCTGACTCATTCTAAAATAAACCCCTTAAGACGCTCCAGCTGAATTAAGCACAAGGCTTAACAATCCCAATCCTCTTACTCTACCAGAAAAAGAGGAGGATGAGCAGGCAACTCAATTCATTCCAACATCTGACACAAGATAACTCAACAAACATCCTCCTCATCAAAATATTGATCCAAAGGGTTCGTACAAGATCATCAAGCCAGAAAGAAGCAATATTTGCCTCTTCTCTCAAACAGAACCCAAAAGGACTGAAGAAGCCCTACAAACATCTGACTGGATGCAAGCTAGTTCAACAGGAACAATCCTTGAAGCTTGTATGAAGACCCTATCATCAACATATGATAGGAACAAAAAGGGTGACTAAGGAAGGCATCATTGTTAAGAAGAAAGCAAAATTAGTGGACAAAGGGTACTACAAAGAAGAAGGAATAGATTTTGATGAAACCCTTGCCCCAGCTGCACAGTTGAAGCTAAAAATATTCTTAGCATATGCTGCCTATAAGCAACTCAAAGTCTATCAAATGGATGTGAAGAATGCCTTCCTAAGAACTGTCTACTAGAAAAGGAGGTCTACGTTGAGAGGCCTCCTGGATCTAAAATCAATAGAGAGGAAGATAAGGTGTTCAATTAAAGAAAAGTGATCTATGATTCACTATCTAAGCATATGGTGAAATATGGGTTCATCAAAGGCAAGTAGACAAGACACTATTGAAGAAGGTCCCCACACACTCCTTAAATCTTTCAACTCTCAAGTCTACTTTGAAGAGAGCCTAAAAGGAGAGTTGAACTATTTCTTGGGACTACATATGACTCCACAAGATTTCTACATCAAACCAAGCAAGTGAATGAAACAAGATTAAAAACATCTTGACAAGAGCTTGGAATGATGATCAAAGCAGGAATACCTATGCACCCATTCAGGGGGAACTTAATTCCAAACACAAGGGGGAATTCCTAGCCACGTGCTGAGGGGGAACTCTCAGGGGTACCCACCTGCCAAAGGTAAGTTATCCAGAATCAAACAAGAAATGAAGCATCAAGATCCAAGAAAGTCTATCTCAGACTTTCAATAAAGAAGAAATCAATAACCAATCAGTGATTACAGCAGGTGACTGAATTTCAGCAGCACTAGGCTCAGCAGGTACCTAATCAAGAAGCCCACTGCTACAACTTCTTGATACTTACAGGATAACTACCAAACGAGCCCACAGGATGATTGAGCTACAAAGAAATGATTTCTGAAATACAACTTATTCTCCAAAGAGTATTCTATGCTTCACTTGGAAACTAGTTAACTCCAATTGACAAAATCCATAAACCAGATGACTTGACTAACTCTGAGGATCAGGTGAGATTTGTTCAATAAAAACAAATCAATATGGCAGAGACCGGTCAACGTTCTGGATAACAGAAGGAGACGTTCAAGAGGAAAATTAGTCATGGATGACCAGAAACTCTAGAAAGAAGAAAAGGAGTAAGAACCCGAGCAAATGGCTCAGCAGTTGACAACATCCTAGCAAGAAGTGGGCTCAGCAGGTAACTGGCTAATAGCCCACTGCTACCTGTATAAAGGTAGGAATTGGATACATGATTTTTTCCAAAAAGGAGGAAAAGGACTAGAAAGAAGGAAAGCAAACGGAGGTAAAGACACTGGTTCAAGATTTCGTGCAGGTGACTGCCAGCAGGTGACTGCCTCTAGAGCAGGGCACTGATTCAGGCCACCCGTTGGCTTAATTTCTGACAAATGTACATGGAATCTCAGCTCATGGCTTATATCATCTTGACCGCATCATAGTAAGGATTCCAAAAAGGTACCTCTTGTTCTCAAAAACTTCAGAAATCTACTCAAAAATGAGCCCCCTGCTACTAGTGTAAACACAGTTAATGCTGAAAAGGCCAGACGTATTCTCCAACGGCTATATTCCAACGGCTAGTTCCCGATAGCCTATAAATACTCCCTCCGTACAAACCCGTCACACTTTCACTTTGCATTCTCTTTCTTTTCAATTCTAAAGCTCTCAACTCTCTCTTAATACTCTCAAAAGCCTTCTTCTGCACTATCTTTAATTCCTCACATACACACAATCTCCACACACAAATGGCCTCCCTTGTTCAAATCGCCAAAAACATATTCACCGGATCCATCCTAAACACTTCTAAGATTCTTGAGAAAGCAGAGAACAAAGATCTCATGAGGGAACTGCTCAGAAAGCTAGAAACAACAGGACTCATTAAAATGGCCACCTACCCTTACCCCTGCTTCTACCCCGAGGTAGTAGCAGAGTTCTACATCAACTCCACACCTGAGACGCTGAAATCTGTAGTAATGGGGTTTGAGGTAGAGATAAAAGAGGAAGAGATAAAGGAACTGCTTTCTTTACCTGGGGACGAAGTCAGAGACGTTAATGACATCACCCTTGACGAGCAAAACTCAAAGACATGGTGTTCCTTCCAAAGGCTCAACACCTTAACACTCTCAAGGTGAAGAAGGGCATGCTGGTACCAGAATACTCTCTTCTGATGGACATCCTATACAAATGCATTGACAACAGAACCACTGCACTGGATGAAATTAATGCACAAAGGGCATTTCCACTAGCAGCCATAATCTCTGTCTCCCCACACAACTGGTCACGGTATGTCTACCAAGAACTTATCAAGTATGTGAAAAAGTCTCACAAGGGACGAGGAAAGGATGGAAGTCTACCATTGCTAGGGTACATATTCTTAATTGGGGAGCTTCTCAAGAAAAAGGGCATTATAGGCGAAATCAAAGAAGCAACCAACTGGAGGAAGTTTCTCCATCAAACCTCTAAAGGAGGGGCTCCAGAAATACAAAAGCAATATGCTACTCTCCAATCCCACGAGCCTCTCCAAACTGAATTCACCAGAATCAAGACTAAGCTAGCCAAGAGACCAAGATCTGGCTGCAATGAAATCCAGTCCAAAAGACCAAGGACAGCAACCAGAAATTTACAAGAAGAACTGGAAGAAGCGGCCTCACTCATACAGGAAGAAGAAGTAGTGCTCTCCCCTCTTGCCATCATTCACGAAGAAGAAGCAGTGGCCTCTCCATCACTAGCAATCAAGGAAGCAGCAGAGTCCTCTTCCAACTCTTCAAATGGAAGCAACAACTCTACTCTTCCTCTCTCGATACTTATTCCCAAAATCACACAACAAACAGAGAGAAGGAGTCAACAAAAGGAGCAGTTGGCTCTCCAAGAAGTAGAGCAGGGGACTCAACCAGAGCAGGTGGCTCCCATAGAAATAGAGCAGGCCCCTCAACTCAGCGAGCATGCGGCTCCCCTTGAAGACGAGCAGATACCTCAATCACCAGCAGTGGCCTCACTTGTCCAGACTCCTCTACAATGACTAGATGCTGAATTCACCAGGGTCAAGGCATGGAGAGCTTGGAAGCTATCACGAATTCTCCATCAAGCTGAAACCCTCTCACTCTTTATAGAGGAAGAGGACTTTGCGGTACAATGGCTTGGAACAAGTGATATGGCAGAAGCAACCAAGCTCCTCAAAATCAACCAAGTATATGCCTTGAAGAAAAAGGAGCTGACTGCCAAAGATGAAATTGAAGATTCAAGTGATGGTGATGATGATGATGCTGACAATGCACCAAAGGGTCCTCCAAGCTCAAGAGGTAAACAAATCATTCACTCCTCCTCTTCCAGTGATCAAGAACTAAGAAGAGTCATGGAGAAATCAAGAATGGAAACACAAGGAGGAGGGGAATCCTCCAAAGCTCCTCAGAAGCTACTAGTTGCCTTTATCCAGCAGGGGACTGCTCTGCTAGATCTCAACTTGGAACCCCACCAAGATACAACACCTGAGCAGCCTGCCACATCAAACGAGATCAAAGATCAAAATCAGCATGATGGTGAAGAAGACACTCCTACACTGGCAGAGGTCTTCATCAACGAAAGAAGGGCAACCATAAAATTCGTAAGCAATGCTGAGGTTAGATTGCACAAACGGCTAATCAAGATGAAGAAACATTTTGATGAACTATTAGAGATGAGGTTTGCTGAAGTCCATTGCCATCTCAAAAGCAATCTCATGATTCAGCAAGTGTTCAACTCTGAACAAAAGGCACAGCTGCAAGTCCAACTAACCCAGCAACCTGCTCAAATGGAGGCAATTCACAAAGAGCTTGAAGCCTTGAAAGCCAGGGATGAAGAGATGGAAAATCAAATTATAGAATCCCTCAAAGAACTACGAAAACAAGAGCTAGCAGTTGCCTTCGGTCAAGCAGGTGCCTCCCAGCCAACAGCAGAGGTCTCTGCTCAGGTACCTGCTATTCCCAATCTTCCCCCAACCTTGAGCAGGCCCTTCTAACAATACAGGCACATGAGGAGTTCATACAACACCTCAAGACCAAGGAGCTTCCTGCCATTCTCCAACTCTCACAAAAATTGGTCACAAAGTAAGTTGAACACTCTGAGGCAATTGGTCAAACACGAACTGATGTTGCCAAACATCTCACTGACCTTCACCAAGCCACACAAGAGGCATTCCTAAAGCATGGAAATGACCTTCAAAGACTGGGCCAGAATTTGGAGGCAACTAACCAAAGGGTTCAAGGGCTCGAAAATGAAGTCAGAGATGGGGTAAGAACAGATCTGCTCGACGTCAACAACTACATTAAAGCATTATCAATCAAGGTATATGGCTTAGATCCATCAAAGAGAGCACAAGAAGAAGTTGTTTCTGATCCAGAGATAGAAGCATTGTTCGATGAAAGCAAGACCCCTGCTCATGATGCCAAAAAGGGGGAAAGGACAACACAAGCAGGCCCCTCATCTAAAAGATCACTAGCAGCCAAGAAAGGAGCTGAAACCAGAATGAAGAACAAGCGGCTACAAGAGGAAATGGAAGTCCGTAGAAGAAAAGCTGAAGAAGCAAAGGCCAAGGAAGAGGCTAAGAAGAAATCAGAGGAAGACAAGAAAGAGTAAACTAGATTAACTAGTCCGAAACAGACTATAAACTATTGTACTCTAGAAATTAGAACAATGTACAAAACTTCAAAGAAAATCAATAAAAATGTTTGTTACTTGTGTTGTATAGTTTTGGCATCATCAAAAAGGGGAAATTGTTAGTACCCAATTTTGATAAGATTTTGATGATGCCACTATACTTAGCACGTGTACATTGTATCTCATTTTAGTCTAGTATTAATGTGACAAAATAAATGCACAATTTTTGAGACTAATGAAATATTACCGGAAAAGTAAAAATGTAATAAGGTAATTTTTATTTACCTTAATATGATATTTAAATCCTACCGGTATATATTTAATTTGACATAAATATTTTCAAACGTCACAAAAAGCAAAAGACACATTGATATAATATTACGCGTGTCGAACTGTGAACAAATAAATGTAAAATTTCTAAGACTAATAATATTATTACTGGATAGTAAAAATGCAATAAGGTAAATTTATTTACCTTTAATAGGATATTTAAATCCTACCAGTATAATTTTATTAGACTCAGAAATTGTTATGTTCGAACAGATTTACCATAGCGGGTAAAACAGAGCCAATAATTTTCCCAGCATGGAGAGCCGAGACGTACAACATGGGCGCACAGTCTGAAGCCTAAAAAGGAATCAACAGTGGCTAGGCGGGCAAGACAAAAGAACCCATAAGCTCCGAAGAAGAAAATAAACAACAAGTTGTTTATCTTCTGCGAACAAATTCAACGCATAAGATTGATCTGTCCTAACCAACGGATGAGATCAATTAACCGGAGAGCCTATAAATATAGGCGGAAACGAAAGTTTCTAACCAAGCCTGAGCATCCTAAGTAGAAAGATATTTCTTTGAGCAAAAAGTGCTATTCTATACACGACTCTCTGCTTAGACTCTTGCTTCACTAAACTTCCCGTATACAAGCTCTTCATTGATAAATCATAGAAGTTTAGTTCCTAGTTGGAGGTTAGAACTTTCTCGTAAACCAATCAGATTTTGTTGTAAACACTTCAGGAGGACAGTTGTTCCCGGCGTGAGTGTGGTTAGATAGGTCAGGAGTACCTTTTGATCCCCACTGGATCAATTGAGAAAAACCTAAAGGATTGAGTAGCTTGGAGTGGTGTTGTACTCCTCGTGAAACACCTTCAATCTAGGCCAGAGTTGTCAAGGCTAGATTGGCACTAAGTGTATTGGGCTTAATACATTAGTGAAATCCATTTGAAATAGGATGGGACTAGATGTAGGAGGATTACACCACCTCTGAACCAAGATATACTGTGTGTTGATTTATTTTCAGTCAACAAAGCACACACTAAACGCTTCTCATAAAAGATTGTAGTTTGCGAGCAGCATCCTAAGCAGTAGTCTTAATTGACCCTACGGCTTATCCTACTGCTTAATAACTCACTTTCTTTGAGATACAAGAACCTTGCAATATCACAACTAAAGTCTATTTCATCAGATATCAGGAAATCATACTTAAGGCATAGCAGTTGCCTCAGCAGTTTCCTGGTGGCCACCCAACTGCTGAGCCCACTGCTCACACAAAAGTATTTCCTGTGAACATCTTAACATTACCAGACCTTCACATCTTTATCTCTAAGAAGTCTGTTCAAACTAATCTCTGTGAGTCAAGGTGATAACCCAGCAGGTGCCTCAACAGTTCCCTCACTATCACCCAACTGCCAAGACCACTGCCTCAGTGAAACCTTCTACTTACTTGGTCCAATGCACATCTTTAGAAAGCCCACATCATCCTGAGGAACACCATATAATCAATCCTTCTATACCTTCAATTTTACATAAGCAGGTGCCTGAGTAGTTCTCTGGTTACCACCCAACTGCTTAGTCCACTGCTCTCATTAAGGTTGATTATCAATCCACCTCAGTACATCATCAGAAAGCTCTTCCCACTCTAAGAAAGATTCCGAATGCACCTTCATCATACACTGAGTATTCCGTTAGCAGTTGCCTCAGCAGTTCCCTGCTTTCTAGCCAACTGCCTAGCCAACTGCTCACCTTATAAAGCCCATACTTCATCCATCAGAGAAAGTTGTTATACACTAATTTTCTAAGAGGTTAAAGACTTCCGCTGTGCATCTATAAATCTCCCAAAAGATTATAGATCAACTCATCTAGAAGGGAAAGGCTTTAAAGTCGAAAAAGCTTTAAAAGTCTATTCACCCCCTCTCTAGTCTTTTACCTCTATCCGGGACAATCAAGTGGTATCAGAGAGGAGTGTTCCTAGAGCCAGTTTCCGACTAATTTGAACTAAAGATCCAAAATCACTATACTTCCCAAAACGACTTTCTAACCATGGACAGACAGTTGGCAAAGAATCTTTTGACCAACCAAAGCAAGTCCGATGACTGGATAATCAAGGATATCTGGGATGAGCTCACAATGACCCAATCAGAAGATGATCAAAACAGTACAAGTAATGAAGGCAGCTCATTTGAAAGTAAGAAAGAGGCCCTGATTTGCCTCTTTGGAATGCAAATGATAATGAAAATGATAATGATGAGGTATTATCCTGTTCCTCAAGTAGCTCATATGATTCTAGCAGTTGCAGTGTTGATATGGAAGCTCTACTCCATCAACTTGAAAATTTTCAAAAGGATCACCTTCTTTTAATAAACGAGAATTGTAGGCTTCAAGAAAATTTGATTATCGCACAAGCTCAAATGGGTGAAGTGATTAAAATGAAAAATCTTCTTGAAGTTGAAAACATCAGTTTAAAAGAAAGACTGAGCTCCCTCATTACCCCTATTATTGAGGAAGTTCAAAACTGGAAGAACACAGGATCAGGATACACACCTTTATCCCAATCATTGAAAGACTCTCCCAAATACGCTCATATCACGAAACCCACCATAGATCTACAAGAAACAAGCAAACCAAACCAACAAAATCCCCACTCCAAATCTCTGTCAAATAAAAGGAACCAGTCCTCTTCCAGATCCAAAACCAAAGTTCCCTACAATTCCATCTTCCAAAACAACCAACTAAATCAAAAACTTGGTTGGCAACAAGTCAAGAGGACCAACTATATTCCACAGAAAAAGCTGATCACTCCTAATATACATATTCTTTCCCCTTTCATAAGGAATAATGTTCATCAACATATAGCCAATCCTCAGAATCGCCATAGATCCATCAGCTTAGATCCAAATGGTTCTAAATTGGTATGGTTGCCCAAACACATTCAAGGGAAGATGCCCACCAACTTGTGGGCTGCTACTCAAAACTGACAAAGGCGGGAAGGTGCTGAAGCAGTCAACTTACAAAAATAAATATTCAAGCTGCTCCATGCACATGACAGGCAGCAGGTGACTACTGTCAATACTAGATCTGGAAAAGGACCCAAAACAACCTTTGGGAGTGAGAAAGAAAGAGGAGAATCTAAAGGAGCTGGAAAATCCAATCAAATGCAGTCCTTCAATCCAAAACATATCATATGGGATTGAAGTTCAAACTCATAAAGCACAAGACCAGCTCCGCGATAACATTCATAATGTGACACTCTCCATGGACATCTGCTTGATCAGAGATGTCCAAAGTAACGAAATTGTGCTAACCGGTAGAAGAAAGAAGAATACTGGAAAGGCTCCAAGCTGCCTTCCCAGCAAAAAAATCAACAAAAAGACTGGAGTATGGAAGCAGCAGTTGATTCAAATGGCAGCCTACTGCCAGCAGTGAACTCAAATGGCAGACCACTGCTAGCAGGTGACTCAAATGAAAGATCACTGCCAGCAATTGACTCAAAATATACGACACTGCGAGCTGCTGACTCATTCTAAAATAAACCCCTTAAGACGCTCCAGCTGAATTAAGCACAAGGCTTAACAATCCCAATCCTCTAACTCTACCAGAAAAAGAGGAGGATGAGCAGGCAACTCAATTCATTCAAACATCTGACACAAGATAACTCAACAAGCATCCTCCTCATCAAAATATTGATCCAAAGGGTTCGTACAAGATCATCAAGCCAGAAAGAAGCAATATTTGCCTCTTCTCTCAAACAGAACCCAAAAGGACTGAAGAAGCCCTACAAACATCTGACTGGATGCAAGCTAGTTCAACAGGAACAATCCTTGAAGCTTGTATGAAGACCCTATCATCAACATATGATAGGAACAAAAAGGGTGACTAAGGAAGGCATCATTGTTAAGAAGAAAGCAAAATTAGTGGACAAAGGGTACTACAAAGAAGAAGGAATAGATTTTGATGAAACCCTTGCCCCAGCTGCACAGTTGAAGCTAAAAATATTCTTAGCATATGCTGCCTATAAGCAACTCAAAGTCTATCAAATGGATGTGAAGAATGCCTTCCTAAGAACTGTCTACTAGAAAAGGAGGTCTACGTTGAGAGGCCTCCTGGATCTAAAATCAATAGAGAGGAAGATCAGGTGTTCAATTAAAGAAAAGTGATCTATGGAATCAGGCAAACTCCAAGAGCATAGTATGATTCACTATCTAAGCATATGGTGAAATATGGGTTCATCAAAGGCAAGTAGACAAGACACTATTGAAGAAGGTCTCCACACACTCCTTAAATCTTTCAACTCTCAAGTCTACTTTGAAGAGAGCCTAAAAGGAGAGTTGAACTATTTCTTGGGACTACATATGACTCCACAAGATTTCTACATCAAACAAAGCAAGTGAATGAAACAAGATTCAAAACATCTTGACAAGAGCTTGGAATGATGATCAAAGCAGGAATACCTATGCACCCATTCAGGGGGATCTTAATTCCAAAAACAAGGGGGAATTCCTAGCCACCTGCTGAGGGGGAACTCTCAAGGGTACCCACCTGCCAAAGGTAAGTTATCCAGAATCAAACAAGAAATGAAGCATCAAGATCCAAGAAAGTCTATCTCAGACTTTCAATAAAGAAGAAATCAATAACCAAGCAGTGAACACAGCAGGTGACTGAATTTCAGCAGCACTAGGCTCAGCAGGTACCTAATCAAGAAGCCCACTGCTACAACTTCTTGATACTTACACGATAACTACCAAACGAGCCCACAGGATGATTGAGCTACAAAGAAATGATTTCTGAACTACTACTTATTCTCTAAAGAGTATTCTATGCTTCACTTGGAAACTAGTTAACTCCAATTGAAAAAATCCAGAAACCAGATGACTTGACTAACTCTGAGGATCAGGTGAGATTTGTTCAATAAAAACAAATCAATATGGCAGAGACCGGTCAACATTCTGGATAACAGAAGGAGGCGTTCAAGAGGAAAATTAGTCATGGATGACCAGAAACTCTAGAAAGAAGAAAAGGAGTAAGAACCCGAGCAAATGGCTCAGCAGTTGACAACATCCTAGCAAGCAGTGGGCTCAGCAGGTAACTGGCTAATAGCCCACTGCTACCTGTATAAAGGTAGGAATTGGATACATGTATTTTCTCAAAAAGGAGGAAAAGGACTAGAAAGAAGGAAAGCAAACGGAGGTAAAGACACTGGTTCAAGATTTCGTGCAGGTGACTGGCAGCAGGTGACTGGATCTGGAGCAGGGCACTGATTCAGGCCACCAGTTGGCTCAATTTCTGACAAATGTACATGGAATCTCAGCTCATGGCTTATATCATCTTGACCGCCTCATAGCAAGGATTCCAAAAAGGTATCTCTTGTTCTCAAAAACTTCAGAAATCTACTCAAAAATGAGCCCCCTGCTACCAGTGTGAACACAGTTAATGCTGAAAAGGCCAGCCATATTCTCCAACGGCTATATTCCAACGGCTAGTTCCCGATAGCCTATAAATACTCCCTCCATACAAACCCGTCACACTTTCACTTTGCATTCTCTTTCTTTTCAATTCTAAAGCTCTCAACTCTCTCTTAATACTCTCAAAAGCCTTCTTCTGCACTATCTTTAATTCCTCACATACACACAATCTCCATACACAAATGGCCTCCCTTGTTCAAATCGCCAAAAACATATTCACCGGATCCATCCTAAACACTTCTAAGATTCTTGAGAAAGCAGAGAACAAGGATCTCATGAGGAAACTGCTCAGAAAGCTAGAAACAACAGCACTCATTAAAATGGCCACCTACCCTTACCCCTGCTTCTACCCCGAGGTAGTAGCAGAGTTCTACATCAACTCCACACCTGAGACGCTGAAATCTGTAGTAATGGGGTTTGAGGTAGAGATAAAAGAGGAAGAGATAAAGAAACTGCTTTCTTTACATGGGGACGAAGTCAGAGACGTTAATGACATCACCCTTGACGAGCAAAGCTTCAAAGACATGGTGTTCCTTCCAAAGGCTCAACACCTTAACACTCTAAGGGTGAAGAAGGGCATGCTGGTACCAGAATACTCTCTTCCGATGGACATCCTATACAAATGCATTGACAACAGAACCACTGCACTGGATGAAATTAATGCACAAAGGGCACTTCCACTAGCAGCCATAATCTATGGCTCCCCACACAACTGGTCACCGTATGTCTACCAAGAACTTATCAAGTATGTGAATAAGTCTCACAAGGGACGAGGAAAGGATGGAAGTCTACCATTGCTAGGGTCCCATCTTCTTGGGCCCACCAAACTTAGACGAACAGTTGTCTGAAAAGAAGTAATAAATTGAGATTTGATCACACACTAGTGGAAAGATAGTGAGGGTTCAGCTAAAATGTTTGCTTAGAGTTGAACCTGAGAGTTTTCCCTTGTGACACCTCATTCCCATTAGATGAGCTATGCCTTCGGCACCACTGATATATATGGAACTACTAATTGAAGTAGTGGATATGAAATCAACATTATGATGTTCATCATATTGTTTCACATGTGATGTCGATCCGTTACCACTATTCTATAAATCTCATTCTATGTTCACTCTTTAAGAAACACATAAAGCACAAGAAAAATATCCATTAAAATTCTATTTCACATGGACACCTCCCTTCGCCTGGTCTCAATCATTGCAGAAGCTCATGTCTTGGTAATCACTCTCGACTGGAAAATCAAGCGATGAAGTGGGGTTTTTAAGATTATAGTATCAGACTGAAACCCTTTGGCAAGTAAGGAAACACTAATGACCTCAAGAACTTTTTAAAAGTATATGAATGAGTAATTTAAGGCGGCCATGGGGCTAGGTAGATGAAGAAAATTGATGATTGGACACATGCCAATGTGGCAAGGCAAGAGGTTGATCGAGTCAAGACAAGTACTAAAAAGGGATTTGAAGATACAATTCCATCCAAGAAATGTATCGTGGATGGACAACTCAGGTAAGAGTTCATAAAGTTTAAGGACAAAACATCTCTGGGGGATTTTATCAAGGAGCTCATATCAATCATGTCGGCCATTAAGAAGATCACTAAGGAGGACAACCTTTATAAATTTGTCCTTGGACTATAGCTGAGTTAAGGAGGTAGGTCGTGAAGGATTTGCCGAGTAAGACAGTGAGTCCTAGTTGTGGTTGGTTTGATGAAACCATGAAATATCACATGGGCACCGTGTGCACGGACTATGTGTGTGCAAAAAGAGAATTTGACTTAGCATGATACACATTTATGAGGTATCTGAGAGTCAAGGTGTCAAAGAGTGAGAAGTTGTGAACCTTACAATTGGGATTGTCAATTGAAGCGTTAGTTAGTTACCTTTGGGACATGAACTATTTGAAAACCTCGAACTTTTGAAGAGTTAAAGGTGTCGATGATGGCACCAATTACTTCTAGTGGGAGAGGTTTGACAAGTGTTTGATGATGTTTATCTTGAACAAAAAGTAAGCTGACATATATACCATATAATGTAGGGTATTGAACATATGAGACATATCCAAAACTTGATGCGCTAATTGACCTAACCTAGAGCAAAAAAAAGGGATAAGAGGAAAGGGCAAAACTGTCTTTTGAGAGCTACTAAATTTTCCAGCTATCGTGTTCACATGACGCCCACGCAGGGGGTGTGAATTTTTTATTTTGAACTACAAGCCGGAAATCTCATGTGCGCGAGAGGTCCCCTCTTCTCATCCTCACTTTACTCATAAGGAAGGACTACTCCATATATATAGGCTCAAAACTTTCCAAGGAGTTTAGGTGTGGGAAAAGTTATCAAGCTTTCTTTCTCCCTTCACTTGAAAAAGTGCACTTTTCCCATCTACCCACTTCCAGAACTAGTTTTGAGCCCATTTCAAAATTTGAGGTTCAAACTCCAAAACCGAAGGTAAACTCAAAGGTCAAAGCTTCCAAGAGTCAACCTTGAGATTAAAAAAATTATTAATTAATTTTGTTTTAAACAAAATAATTAAAAATAAAATTATTTAAAAAAAATTCTCAAGGCTGAAGACTATCATTTGTCAAGGTCAAAAGCTACACATCAAAGTCCAGAAACTTGCAGAATACTTCAATCAAACTCGCGTCAACGATCCTTATTCAACGATCAACGATGGATGCCTCCGCTATCTCATCAACATTGTGATCAATGTGCTAAATTTCTAATTGATGAACTCCGAGTAAAACCGCCATGTGTGGTACTTGTACAAATTCCTTCACACACATGACGGGTATGATGAGCTATGAGCAATTAACCAGTGTACATTATAAAGGGGAGTATTGGCGTGTATACTCTCCACTGAGATGAAAATAAATAAATGCACAACCCAACACTAACACATGCCGAGAACAAACACCAAGTGCATATTCTGAGGGGGGGGGGGGGGGGGTGTTACAAAAAAACACACACTTCAAGGGGGAGTTTTCAAACTTACTTCTCGGACAACAAACAACAATACTTGCACATTCTGAGGGGGAGTTTCAAGTTTCTACTACTGGCGCCATACAATGATCAATGCAAGGATTTTCTCAAAGGATGCACATTTTGAAGGGGGGGCTCAATTTTCTCCTCCTGATGCCAAACAATGACAAAGCATGCTGAGTGCTCTAGTTGAGGGGGAGCACGTTGAGAAAAGAAACAAAGATCAATGAGAGATAAGTCTCGATGGCTCAGTAAAACCCAACTCAGTCTACCTAAGGGACAAGGTCGAGAGTGAGTGAGTGAGCGAGTGAACATTATGAGAGCAAGGAAGGAGAAGGCTCAAGTGACCAAGAGAACAATAATCAATGATAAGTCTGCTACCTCAATCGCACTATCAAACGAAAATTTACTCCCAGTCACTCAAATACTCCAGACAATCCCCATAGGTTCAGGACTGAATTTATTCAGATTCCGAGTAGAACTCGTCACATTTTATCCAAACGGCGTATGCACAGCTCTATCCTAGACCACTCATCTGTCTCCCAACTGACAAGTGTTTAATCACATTTCACGGAGAACCTCATGTCTCATTACTGTCTCCTTTTGAGGCGAGTAATACTGACTACAGTGGCCCTCAGCCCCATGCCACTGAACTTTCATTGATCACGTCGTGTCTAGTTACCTCACTCCTAAATGTTTTGAATTTTTTAGAACACACACACATTTTTAGAGTCAGTTGCTGGTCCTCACAAACCGCGGGAGCAACCATAGTGACATCTACTTTAGATGCCTCACGATAATTGGTTGGAAGTCGTGTTAGAGCTGTAATTTCTCTATCAGTATATACAGGACAAACATCAATGTTTACATTGATGTTGTGATAACGGAACACCACAATGTCTTCAGTCCTTATCTTATCATTTTCTTTTCTATTTTGTTTTATTTTCTAGAATAAAAGAGTAAAGTCATGACACTTCTCGTTCATCGAATCGTCATGAAGGGGAGAGTCGTCCACATGCTGTGATCAATCAAATATCATTCTCGGATGCTTCTCTCCTCTAGTTAAAAAACGACTGCTCTACTCTCTCAAGTTTGTCAATTGCCAAGTCAGCTTCAAATCTAATGGTCAGCTATGCTCACAAGTCAACCATCATTTTCTACTGTGCCACCGACAACTGTTCCTCAAAAGCATTGATGATTGAATAGTTAGAAAAGGCTACATTCTGGAGGATACACAGGTCGGATGATCGAATACCAAAGATGAATCCTGTGTGCGCCTGAAACTCTTCAAGAACATTCATTCTAGAGGCGCCATAGGACTTCATTCAAGCTGATCAAGAGCAACTTCTGGAAGGCAAAGATTACTAGTAAGATTTTCAAGAATCTCTCAACCCCCGACATCAAAGATCAAATTGAAAGAATAATACCAAGTGGGAGATTGTAAGGATTTCTTCAAGAAGCCTTTCCAAGAAGACAAAGGAAGCTGAGTTGCACTGAAGATTCAACACAAAGACAAAGATACATGTGCTGCTATGCTGAGTAAACAAGATTGAACATCAAGGGGGCGATTGTTAGAGATTTTTTGTGGTGTCAAATCATGTTTTATTATTGTGTATTTGTGTTGTATTTAGTCTAATTGAAGACAATGGGCCACCTTATGATTAAAGCACATATGTCTCTTAGATGCCTATATTGTAATGTGCCTATTCCTCAGATCTATAAAGTCTGGAGGAATAGGCAGAAATCCTTAAGTGAATAGAGGCATCCACGGTATACCATAGAACTTATGTGCTGCTCTCTCTCTCTCAAGAGGGAGAGCAGCGGCCGTTCATTACCATGCACAGAAATGCTAAATCATTTTGATTATTGAATGGAGCTTCACTTCTTATCTATTTTGTTCTATTATGTTGTTGGATTGTTGGATGCAACAAGTTTTATAAGTTACTTAATGTGACAACATTTCATTATGACTTAAAAAGTGTGTTTACAGTAATATGACTAGAAAAGAGTGTACACGACACGCCTACTATGTTTTAATAGAACAATTGCATTTACAAGATGACATGTCATTTATGCAGCATTCTAGGAAAAAACTACCCAGGTGGAAATTTGTATCTCTTTTAGTCATATGTGTGTTAATTTTCTCTCCATTATATCAAATTAACTGTTCAAAATAGTCATGTATCAAATGAATTATTAAATTTATATACAAATTTTGTTTTCTTTTTAAAATGAGTTTGAACAAGATAGCTATAACAACAACAACATCCAAGCCTTAACCCCAAAAGAATTTAGAGTCGGCTAACATGAATCGATCAATGATATTGATACCAAACAGAGAAGAAAGATAAGAAAGGGAAGGAAAAAAAGTAGGATAAAACGAATAAAATAAAGATAAATAAATATAAGATAACAATAACTCAAGAATATAAGAAAGATAAAAGATAAAAAAGAGCATAAAAAAGCTAGAATATAAAAATAACATAAGAATATACAAAGATAAAGAAGATAAACGATAAAAGAAAAAAGAGAGGAAAGGTAGAAAAGACATCAATCGTCCACACGGATGTGCGCCCTCCACTTTGCTCCCTCCAAAGTCATACTCTTATCCAACTTAAGACGACGCATATCAGTTCTGATTCCTCTAATCCAAGTCTTTTTGGGTCTTCCCCTCCTCTTCTCTGCCTCTTCTCTCCACCCCTCAAGTCGTCTAACAAGTGCATCACTCGATCTTCTACGCACATGCTCAAACCACCGCAAACAAAACTCCTGCATCTTATCTTCTATATGTGTTACTCCCACATTTTGTTTGATTATCTTATTCCTCAAACGGTCTTTTCTGGTATGTCCACTCATCCAACGCAACATATGTCCACTCTCTGCCACACTCATCTTTTGAATGTGGCATTGCTTCACCGCCCAACACTCTACGCCATACATTAATGTAGGCCTAATTGCCGTTCGAAAAAATTTACCCTTCAGTCTAGTCGGCATACCTCGATCGCATAGAAATCCTGAAGCACTCTTCCATTTCATCCACCCAGCTCTGATTCTATGGCATACATCTCTGTCTAATTCATCATCCTTCTGAATTATGGAACCCAAGTAACGAAACATATCACACACCGGTATCTCTTTACCATCAAGTGTAATCTCACTGTTGCTACTACTTCTACCTCCACCAAACTTGCACTCCATATACTCAGTCTTGTTTTGGCTCAGTCTGAAACCCTTGATCTCCAATGTTTGAACAAGGTAGCTATATTGAATATAATTACACACTGGTATTATAAGAAGATAAAACATTGGAGTAGAGAAATTAGCTAGTGTGAGCTTCTTCTTTTTCTCAAATGGATGTGTAAAGTTGATGGAAATGAGGTAGGATGAAAGAAGAATTGCGATTGCCTTGCTCCTAGAGGCGGCCAGGCGGATCTATCCTAAAGCTATGTGGACTCAAGTCTATGCATTCTAAATTTTTCTTAAACTTTTTAATGTATTTTTTTTCTATTTTCCAATTTAGCCTACCCAAAATATTTTGTAAATAAGATTTGGATATTGTTGTTATTGTCCCATTTAGAGCTCGTTTCTTAACACGAAAATCGGCTGATTCAGCTAATTTAAGAATTTTTTTTGAACGAAGCATTTTTTTAAAATATATTTTATTAATAAATTAAAGAAAAAAATATATGTAAAAATAGCTAAATTGATCATCTACAGTAGTTTTAGTCAATACATCCAGAAGAGTAACTTCAACCTGTCATTTTCTTATTACTACACAATTCAGCGCACAGAAACAAAATTTACGTGTTAGATGAAAAATTTGATTGATAAATCTGATAAATCGAAAAACGGTGTTACCAAATGGCTTCTTAGTCTACCCGATCTTATTTTAGACCTAGTATTTACTCCATATATAATTAGTCTTCAATTTAGCCTAACTCTAATTCCTAGTTCTGTCCCCTTTTTAAGTCATTATTATTTAATTCTTTTCAATCAAAATAGCAAAAGGATACCTCCAAAGCAACCTTAGGAGGGTTTGTAAGTAAAGATATGGTCCACAAGGCTTATCCGACAGAAGGTATAATCCTCTCTATATGCAATCCGTACTAAGAACAAAATCAGCATTCATATCTCTTTTGGTTCGTGCAGTGTCCAAGTCCAGGATAGGTTTGGATATGGACATATAGGGACTGCAGGCTTACCGGCCCGACCATAATCATAAATCAATTACAAAGAATTCTTGACAAGATACATACTATAAGATGTGTGAACTAACATTTTATAAGATTGATATTACGTATTTTATTTTAAGTGAAGCAAAAGATAAGCCTGCCATATCTCCAGTCATGGTTCAAATCTAAAGTGACTTCTCTCCCTCAACGCAATCCATCTACTTTGAACTAGTAATTAATTGGCCCAATATGTGACATTCAATCGTTGATTACTGATATTCAAAAGAGATTATGATAGATACATTAATGAGAATAGTATTTGAAAAAGCATGTGTTGGTAGTCTAACGAAGTTTTTAAATGGACTGAATTTCTAGTTTAAGTCGGATCAGGTCCGAAGTGGTCATGTGTATTTACAACTGTCGAAGTATGGTTAGTCTAGTTTGATCTATTTAAATTTGTTTTAGTCTAGTGTAGTCTGAAACTGAAATAAGTTCAAGTAAATTTATCTTTAGTATCATTTATTATTTGATATTTATCTAATAAGAAAGCAATTCACGCAATTTGTTTGTCACGTTTCCAAAAATCACAAATAATGGAAAATATGAAATAGAAAAGAATGAGAGGAAGAATCAATTTATTGAATACCAAATCGATGTTACATTGATGAACAGTGTATTCATACAAGGCGGTGGCTCTCTCGGCTCTCTTACTATGTGAAAATGTCTAGCCTCTTTGCCTACAATTCTTAGGGTTTATGTAAGCATGCACTTCTTATATAGGTAATAGGTAAGGGAGCTTAGCCTACATATTACAAAGTAGTAAATGGGACTAAATAAACGTACACCCATATTAAATAACTAAAGCTATTAGAGTACAAATACAAAGACACAAAATATAATGCTAATTTTCTTAAGATAGTGTACAAACAAATTTGAGGTGACACATAAGAAGGGGTGAAAACCCCAGATGTGAGGTATTCACCCCAAAATAGCTGCAACCCAGACGTTTTTTAGTATACTAAGGTCTCATAGTTAATAGGGAGAACCGACGGGAAGGGTTTTTGAGCGGAGCATTGACTCTCCAGTAGAGCTGAAATGCGCATGTGGGTCATCATTCCAGTGATTGGGCTAACATCTGCAAGAAGAAAGGAATGATCCAAGTTGGTGCGTGGGAATGTGGGATTGACGTGTTCCATTCACCCGGAGAGAATAAGATGAGCCGATGATATATGTGCGCAGGTATGGAAAAATAAATGGCCTCTATACAAATTAAAAATCCCACTTTTTTAAGAAATAGCATAACTTTTTAATTTACGATCCAATGTTTTTAAAAAATATATCAAAATTCATAACTTTTTATGATCTTTCATATGACACCAATATCATATATGTATAAAGTTAAAAAATATGAAGTTTCATCTGATTGAAATCTATAGGCTAAATTTTTTACTTAAGTAGATCCAAATGTTAAAAGCAAGATCTCATGGATAATATTTTTTACATCTTTTGGTTATGTTTTACAAAGTACGTTTGAAACTACAAAAAAAATTAACCTCTAAATTTATTTATTTTTACATCAGGATGTTAGATTTTTTAAATTATAATTATTCGCAAAAAAATATTGATAATTTTTTTGTTATAATTATACAAAAAGGATTTAATTAGAAAAACAATGTGCTGAGTGAATATGTTGACGGTGTTGGGTTGCAGGGAAAAACTTGATTGATTGAATGAATACGTATAAACCGGAGGAGGATTAGATTTATTGACGGGTTGGGTTGCGGTTAGCCTAACTATGCGCCTACCTGAGATTTTACCATAGGAGTGTAATTGCATACAAAACAAATCAAGAAGATAATTAATCATATAACGTATATAAGGGGGAGAATAATCACTATATATATATATATATATATATATATATATATATATATATATATATATATATATATATATATATATATATATATATATATATAAAAGGTAGAATAATCACGAATATACAACGGATTCTTCATGTGTTTTTAATAAATTTCTTGAATTGATTTCTTATAAATTTCAAAGAATTTTTCATAATTTCTTAGTAGCGTTTTTTCTTCTTCTAGAGGTCTATGTTTATATCTCTCTCAAATGAGACCGTATTTATAAATATGGATGAAACGGGATATGCTTTGAGGATTCTTAGTCTCATCCATATCTAGAAATTTGAATGAAATTTGAACTTCATTTACTCTTACATTCACAGCTAGAAAAAATCAGCATTCGTGTGATGTATGTGACCAACTTTCTTAACATGATTTGTAGCTATTTTTAATGCATATGGATGAATGTTTTTTTTACTAAATTCGTTCTCCTTTTCATAAATTGGATCATGCCTCTCATATATTAGCTACTATTTATTATTGGGCTGAAAATAGAAAAATTAATATGACTGGTCCATTTTTTAACAGCTCATATTATAATTAGATTAATTGAAGATTCAAATAATCCAATATACTTTAATCACTAAATTTATCCAAAGAGATGGATGGATACTATTACTTTTCTCTTGATAAAGGCTCAACCACTATCATGAATAGCCAATAGGATTTCAAATTGGCCAAATGTGCCATTAAGATGAAACCTAATAAGATAAGATTAAGAACCGCCGGTAACATTTTAAAAAGGCCTAATGATAATCCCAATGCTCTTGTGCTTAATTTGAAGGGCCCTTTGATTTATAGAAAACCCACTAATTTTAAATGACCATGGACCTAAGAACTAATTCTATGAGAGTATGCGAAGTTGGGTTATCTTCAGAAGTTCAAAGGATAATTCTATATACATCCCCTTTTTTACTAAACACAGCCACTGAATTAAATAAAAATAAATAAAAATAAATCAAATATCTAATTTACCCTTAGTTGATACCTGACGATCTTTTAAACGCAGCCCCTTAAGTGATCGGCTCCTTGTTACTCGAAGAAAGCATTAAGCGCAGAACAGAGGCCTGGGAAGCTTAGCGCACAGCTTAACGCAGACCTGGGAAGCTGAGCGCAAACCTAAAACGCAGAAAGCAAACTAGTACGAAGGGCACAGCGCAAACCTGATATACAGAAACACAAAGTCTCAAGAGCAGTCTGGGAAACACAGAAAGGAAGGAAGAAAGCAATAAATGAAGAAAGCCAAAAACTAGTATCCCTAATTCCACATGACGTGAGTACAATATCATTCCACATGACTTTCCATTACTAGAGATAATTCCACATGATGTGAGTACAATATCATCAACCATTCTTATATGATAAAAAAATCATCAATCATTCTTGCATGATCATTCATCCTTGTTCCTTTTGAGTTATGACTAACTTTATTGTCTACATAGTACATGATTGATCTCTCTTGTTTGTATATTAATATTGCTATGTAATATAGTGGGGCAATTGATTACCTTAACTAGTAGCCAACTTTCAACGGTATACAGATTAAACATAGAAAAAAAATAGGGCCAGCCCAGCTGCCCAGGGCAAGTGTAGGCAGCCCGCTCGCACATGGCCCATAATTTCCAAGGGCCCAAAATGCGAACTCATTAGGTAGTTCAAAGACATAAATTCCTTAATTCCTTAACTAAATCTATTGTAGTTAAATCATCCACAAATTACACTAACAACAATATTCTACTGAATTAGTTGTTATACTCCCTCCGTCCCAATTTGTTTTGCAAAGTCAATATTTTTTGGTCAACCAATAATAAAAGTCAACCCTTCATATGGATAATTAATTCAATTTTTAATATTTAAATTTTACATATTCAAAAACTATATTAAAATCTTTTCAAAATTGTAAAGTCCAAAAAAAAAATTAATTAAAAAATGACATCCTAATTAAGTGAACAAAACGAGACTGTTTGACTAAGAAAAGTCAAATTTGCAACTCTTTTTGGGACGGAGGTAGTAGTTGTTATCGATCGCGTATCTGAATGAGTTCTTCTCCAAAACTAAAAATGAAGAACATGGAGCACATGGTTTTCCATGCACAAGTAAAGGATGATGATGAACAAGAAATTGATAAATTTCAGGTAAACCATTTTAATGATGACAATTCGTGTTAATTTGATATCACTCTAATTGAGTTGTTTATGCGAAACAGAATTTTAGTGGTGAAGATATGCCAGATTCAAGCAATGCCTTTGGAGCATTTCATATTGATAAAGTGAGTAAAAGTTCTAGTTTTGTGTAACCAAGGAAATTAAGAACATGTATACGAAAGGAATTTCAATGAATTTATATGACAGGTGTTTACAAGTAAAGATGAATTGCTTACATGGGCCAAATAAATCGGGATAAATCTAGGTTATGTTATTGTGATTAGTTCTTCTTCAGCTAAAAACAGTGTAAAAAGGCCAGACTACGTCTTGGTTGTGAGCATGGAGGAGCTAATAAGAATCCTAAGAAAGCAGAAAGCAACGAAGCATTATCTCGTAAGAGGACAGGAACAAAAAAATGGTTGTCCATTTTTGTTGCAAGGCGTAAAATTAGAAAAAGATGACGATTGGTCTATAAAAGTTCTCTGCGACCTTCATAACCATCCTCCTGCTGCACAACTTGAAGGCCCCTCTTTTACTGGAAGATTAAGTAAAGATGAAGAGACTATACTGTTAGATATGACGAAGAATATGGTAAAACCGAGAAACATATATACTAATGACAATAAAAGAGAAGAACGAGAAAAATACTACTACGATGAAGACAATATATAATGTTCATCAAAAACATAGAAGGATTGAGAAAGCTGGAAGATCACAAATGCAACAACTTATGAAAAGATTAAATGATTATAAGTATGTGGAATGGCATAGGAGGAATGAGTCAACTGATTGTTTGACTGACTTATTATGGGCACATCCTGCTTCTATTAATATTTTACATGCCTTTCCATTGGTGTTGCTTATGGACTGTACCTACAAAACCAATCGATATGACTTTCCAGTATCGACACCAGTTTATGTGGGTGTGTCAATGCTTATGGCACATCTTGAACTTAATTCTGATTGAGTATGAAAGAGCAACTACGGTTGGTGTCGACGCCGGTTTATGTGGGTCTGTCATGAGAAGCACACATGGCTTGCCTTGTGCACATGAAATTGTGGAACATGTCAGATGTGCTCAACCCATTCTAATATTAGATATTAATCCTCATTGGATGAAATTAAACTTGCAAAAACATCAAGAAGGTGAAGCCTCAGGAGTTGCTTTTGGAGTGTGGGCAAGATCTCAGGAGTGTGTCGCTTTGTAAGTGTTGAGGATACAAAAGAACTGCCCAAACTCACTACCTAATAAAAGAAATGTCAGTTATTAGTCTCCGGGTGTTTATAAACCTAACATGTTTCATGAACCAAAAAATGAATGAATCCTTCTTATATAAGCTATAGATTCAATGACATCAAAGACTAATCAATGATTAATTAGCATTTCTACCTAAATGTTCCTCTAGTGAGGAGATCAGTGGTAGCATGACACCAAATCATCAAGCATTCCTGCATGATCACATGGAAATAGGGACAATAAAGATTAAGATAAAATGCTTATAAAAGTGGACAATAAAGCTTTGTTTCATCCTTATATCCTTTCGAGTTATGAATTACTTTATTATCTATGTGATTCATCTCTCTTGTTTGTATATTAATATTGCTATATAGAAAGTGGGGCTGTGGTGCAGTTTATTATCTTAACTAGTAATATAATGGAAATCAATGTTTTCCTTGTTAGAAAAATGTGTTAAAAATTGCATTAAATGATCAATTTGGGGCAATTATTTGAGTGGGGTCCACTTCCTATTTGGGTCGGGTCAAAGTGGTTTCGGATTTTCCTTGTTAAGGGCTACAATTCGATATGTGGTACACTCAAAACGGATAACGGGTGAATGAGAAATTGATTCTCGAAGTTCACTCGTTGAAATGGAAAAACTGGGAAAATGACGAGTTTCTAGTGTTTTTTATCCCACACTGGAAAACTCAAGGGATTTTCACCCCCTTATAAAGGGAAGCCTCTTTTAAGGAGTTAAGATTCCTAAAGGTAAAAGCTCTCTCTTACGCGCAGGGGGGGGGGGGGGTGCCGATCCAATCCCGAAACAGAGAAGAAAAATCGCGACTCGTGTGCGCAAGCGACCTACGGACACGAACGCCGTCCGAAAAATCTATCATTTGCAACAGAGACGCTCGAGGTCTTCTATTCGCAACAGAAGGCCTTCTGGTCCGTTACAGCAATAAATGCCCAACGTTCTTGTCTTTTAATGCTGCGTTAAATGGACAGTTTATGGACGATTCAATGCCCAACGGACTGCTCATTCATGTCCAACGTTCAAGTCCATTAACACCCCATTTAACACACAACAAATCCTCCTATAAAAGGTTGGCAGGTGCTTTGCAACAACACACTACATTTCTCACGTTTTCTTGAGCTAAAAACACTTCCAGCTACTCCAAAATTTCCTAAATGTTCTGCTATTGTTCCAGTTCGCCGAGACTTTCGTTTGTTTGCTCAAAGGATCGTTGGTTAGCCACCATATCCTGGGAAATGGTCGTTGCAACGCTCCTAGCACCGTGGGAGGCGACAAATACGTTTTAAGGATATCGTGCGTAGCACGAGCTCTGGCTAAAATCTGCTCCATCTTATTTCAATTTTTCTTTAGCTATTTTATTAATTAATTAAATATTTTTATTAATTAATAGTTCTTCGTTTTTCCGAAACACACCCAACATTCCTTCACCCCTCAAGTTGGTTGTTCATGTAATTTTCCAAAAATAAAAGGCAAAAATCTGCTCTATATGACAGCTTTTATTTAACTGTTTTTATATAACTTTTACCATGTTAAGTTAAAAGATTGCACCTTGACCAAATACAGTCTTGGGGGAGGGGGGGCAGCAGTGCATTGTTTTATCTATACCAAGCCTGTGTATATAGTGTGTGTGTGTGTTTATATAAATCATTCACATCATATTTAATCCAAATGGATTCACTCATATCACTTTTACATCAAGAAGATATATTCTTGATGATCTCACATCTTTTCCATGCCATCCAATACTGATAATTTATTTCCTTGGTGTATTTGTTCATAAAGTAATAATTACTTTTATATTTTTATGAGGTGTGAGTCGTGTGACCGTGTGTGTGTGCTTTTATAAGTTACCAGTTGTACAAAATGTAGGTGGCTGAAAAGAAGAAAGGTATTTCTGATGAAGCTGGTGCCATCTTAAAGACTAAATTAAGACAACTTACCCCTACAACACAGAACAAAAAAGAACTTGCAACATCAACTAACAAGCAAAAACCACACCCCAACTCAAACTAAGAATTTAATGTCCATAAAATAAAATATTGGATGATGTCCACGATGAAAGATGCCTTTTCAACATAGTTGTTGGTATGTTACTACACATCAGCGACAAACAATCAAATCCTTATCACAATTCACAACTATATATACTTTTAGGCAATTATATTGGTCTTTATCACATCCTTTTAAGTAACTAGGAACTCAATCAATTACTGCAGTCAAACAAACTATAAAAAGCTCTTTGATTAAACCAATTTAGTTGCTTTAGCCATTTCAACACCCACTAGACGGGTTCTATATCACTTTCACTCCATTTCCATTGTATTCCAAACAAGAAAGCGTCATTTTTTTTATAAATCTCTCTGCAAACATCCACTCCTTGTTAATGACACCATGATTATAAGCATGTTTAACATAACTTGACATCTCAATAAAGTGTCTTAATGTTAGCCGTTACTTATTATTATTATTATTATACGTTCCTTATTATATTTTCTGTACACATTTATTTTGTAATCAATTTCTTTTAAATAGTGTACAAAATAGAATAGGATACTCTTTTATTCTTTCCTTATTTTTCCGCTGCAGTACTGCTTTGTTGTCACGTCTGCATGCGCCATTTGTATATATGGGAGGCATCCCACTTTATGGACGACGGAATATAGAAAATATCTTTCCATATTATTAGTTCTTTGACATGGTATCAGAGCGTGATTCTGGGACTGTTTGAACACACAGAACGTGACTGACGATGGCCGGAGAAACTGGCTCCGGTGAAGGAGGTCGCGAGCAAGGTGAGCGGAGAAAAATTAATGATCCCTCCTCACCTTACTATTTGTCCAGTTCTGATTTTCCAGGACTACACATATGCGCGGTTGTTCTCAAAGGTGAGAGCAACTATCGAAAATGGGCCACAGCGATGAAGAACGCATTCCGTGCAAAACGGAAACTGGGGTTTTTGGATGTAACTATTAAACGACCCACGAACAACGAAAGGGACCTAGAAGATTGGCACACCGTCAATTCCATGGCGGTGGGTTGGATTATGACTTCAGCGGATCCAGCTATACGATCAAATCTGGCCTATATGGACATCGTATGTGACTTGTGTCCTACTGAACTCCCTGATCATAAGAATAGCCCTGAAATTCCTAAACGCATTAAGTTTTTGTTAGATTATTCCAAAACTCTCAAAGAAAGGGACTTTTATTCTTGACCATCCACTATTCACCACCGCCTTTACAAGTCCTTCTGATCAGTAGCTAGTTCATCGGTGTTTGCTGCCATTACTTCAAGGATGTTGTGAATAATTTTGTCATTGAAGTTAGCCAGAGTACAAAGATGTAGTTTAGGGAAGAATTTTCTCGATTTAGTCTTTCTGTTCCGTGAATATCCTTTTAACTACGTGTGCATGCTAATTGTTTTAAATTCCCTGTGGTGATTATCGTAACTCCCGTTGTTCAGTTTGATTGAGGAAAAGCAAAAGCTTAAGTGTGGGGGGAATCTGATAAGTCCGTATTACAACACGCATTTGATGCGTGTTGGGATTGGTTTTTGATGTTTTTCCTAACTTTTAGGTGTCACAAATCTCAATTTTAGCTCAAGTTATGTGTACCAGGCGTTGGTTCGAGTTTTATGTTGTTTGGAGTCAAAAATCAGGTAAAGTAGATCTGGCATCGGCACTTGAGAAGAACTCAAGAAGAGTTCATGAGCTTTCAAGAGAGTTTCGAGATTTTTGGAGGTCTCCAAGAGGTTCACGGTGAAGAAATGATGAAGAGAAGACCTTTGGGATCGATTCAGAAGCATTCAGAAGCGTTTGGAAGAAGAAACGAAGAAAAACAATGAAGAAAAGGTCACGCATGGTCGTGCCCAGAATTCAGGCACGCCGTGCGTGCCTATGTGATGATTAGGCGACGGAAAAGGGCCAGGCACGGTCGTGCCTGGGAGATTGGCACGTCGTGCTTGTAGTATTACGATTTGCATTTTCCTTTTGTAACCAGACATGGGAGTAGGTTTTTGGGCAAGTTTTCTGCTTCATACTGATCAATGTTCAGCCGGTCCATCAACAACAAAAGTCTTAGGAATGGGGCTTTTGCTGCCCCATTACTTTCTACTTCCTCCCCTAATTTTAGTACAAAGTTACCTTATTTTTATTTTATTTAATATTTAGTTATTATAAAGTTTAAACTATTTTAGGATGTCATTGATAATCCAATACAAATTACATCTTTCACCATTTATTATAAACAACCATTAAAAGGGGAAACTCATGTTATGTACATATTTAAAAGTTGGAACTAACTTTTTTAGGAATTTTTCCTATATTTATATACATGATCTTAATAAATAAATAAATAATCTACTTAAAATTTCCTATAAAAAGTACTAACTATATTTATATACTTACATAAGAAATATAATTATAAATAATCAATAATGGATTGACTATTTCATTTTGTGGATTAACTAACTCAGCTCATGTTAGTGTGCGTTCAAATGTGGATCAAACATTAATACTTATCCAATTCACACACGCGCGCACACACACAACACACACAATATTATATTATATACACGGTGTTCTCTTTAATATAGAAATAAAAAAGTTTGATGGATAATCGTCTTTTTCCGGTGAGTAATTTAATTTTAAAAGATTAAAATTTTGTCATATTTGACTTATAATCTAATTTTTCGTTATGGAGTACTAAAAATTAAAATATGCTGAATGTTGTTGATTAGTAGTTGTAAAATTTTACAATATGAGTGTAACACCGTCCCCAATTATATTTAGTTTTATGTAAATCTTGTATTGAATCTTATTAACTGGTTAATGAATTTACGAGGTTGTAAATTTTTGTTATTACTTTTGCGTGAATAGTGAATTGCACGTGGGGCCCACATCGGAAGTGGGGACCACCCTACATTTCCGAAACCACATATTATATTCATATTGGTCTAGATAATATGTATATGGTGGTGGATATTTTAATCGGGCCATGGAAAGGACATAGGGTTGACCGGTCGGTCAAACAATGCCCAATTACCAGTATTGGGGATTTATCGGATAACAGTTCGAAATGAATTTCGGAGACATCCAAATTAAAGTTGAGGAATGTATATTTATTCTAAAAGCCAATAGGGGTTGAGAATGTGTGATATATTTTATTTAGCCCGATAAAATAAAATATAATTAAAACAATTCGAGAGATACAACTTTCGGGACCGATTGTTTATTTCGGGACATAAACGGATGACCTCTCACATGACTGGGTGCCACCCCACTTTTTTGTGCTCAAATGAACAAGAAAAGATGGGTGGTTGATGATAGATGGGATGTAGAGGGTTGACCTTGAGAGGTTTGGCATCTAGGTGGGTCATGGGGGCCTCCTCCCTCACTCATTGCCCTATTGAGACAACAAAAATGATGTTTGTACACACTCTTATACACACTTTTGTACACACCTATGTCTGTGAAAGCTTTTTTTTTGTCTGTGAACATTGATTCACAAACAATGTTTTGCACAAACAAAATATTGTCTGTGAAACGGATTCATAGACAAAAAAAAGCTTCACAAACATGGTGTGTATAAGGTGTGTACAAGGGTGTGTACATCAAGAATGGTTGTTGAGACAAAGAGAGTCTCAATCTCATTCCTCTCCATCACCAACTCGACCAAGCCCCTCAAAGAAAGAGAAAAACCTCTTCAAAGCTTCATTCCTCCATAGCTAAGTGAGCTCAAGAAGACAAGGTCCAAGGAGGAAGATTAAAGAAGGAAAAACATAGGAAAAATGTGAAGGATTAATGTAATGACCTCATAATAACTTTTCCTCTACTCCTTAGCTATCATATGACTTATATAGCATATGAGGAACCCCTAGGCTTGTTCTACATGTTTAGAAATGTAGAATGAGGGGTTGGAAGGTAGTTCTTGTTGAAGATCATTTAATTGTGAGTCAAGTTTGTCATCTATCTTGTAATAGATTAGCTTTATTATTATTCCTTGTATTAAATAAGTGCATTGATTAGATAGAATATGGGCCAAGTGTTAGGCCCATACAAATAGGCTAAAAGCCTTTCACGCCTACCTGAACCTCGCCTATAAAAAGGGAGCCGAGGGTTCAGGATTAGGTTAACTTTCGTACTTGTTCATTATAGCCTTAAGCACAAATCTTTCTGTGTACGAGTTCACGGTCTATCAAAGAGGGTTTTACATCGATTCATCTATGTTCATCTTTACGTTTAATCTTCTTTGTTAGACTGCTATTCATTGCTGTTACAGAAACATGGACTATCAATTGGTATCAGAGCCGATCCAGAGCCGATCAGAAGAACGCCTGCAAAAGACTCTGTTTTTCTTTACGTGGTTCTTTCTGTCGATTTGTGACTCTGTAATCTTGTTTCTTGTTAAAAAGTTGTAAAAGTTACACCCTTAGAATCGTCGTTTCGAAGCGATCAAGGGGTATACTTCAGATTTCGTTTTTCGCAATTCCTGTACTTGAGATATTTCGAGTAGCAATATCGACATCTAGGTTTTAAACAGGTTCTGCCAAGTATTTCGAGCTGAAAACTTCACCTGAGGATCTCGACATCATACTCTACAAGAAACTACCTTCAGATTTTGCTTATCTGATTTTTACAGATTGCAGGATTTCGACATTGAGGATTTCGACATCTATATCTCGAGATCAAAGATTTCGAGTTTAAGGTCTCGACATCTGGTCTCGACATTTGACTTCTCGAAATAAGATTTCGAGTTTAACTTCTCGACATCTCAAATCTCGAGATCTTCATCTCGACATTTGAAATCTCGAGATCTTTAATCTCGACATCCTAATCTCGACATCAAATCTCGAAACCGGGCCTCCTTTATCAAAATCCCAGATCTCGATATTCAGATCTCGACATCTGATTTTCGACATTCTGCCTCTGAAAATCTTTTGATCAATTATCTCGAACGGTCAGTTTATACAGCAATGGCCTCAGAATACAATGCCCAAGGGAACAACAGTACTCCTCCCAGTCTCAGGAAAGGAGAATACCAAATGTGGAGAAATCGATTCCTTAATTTCCTTGAGCACAAAGAAAAGTCCGCTGCTATGCTTGAATCGTTGCTTGAAGGACCAACTGAATTGATGATTTCAGTTGGTGGTGATCCAGAAAACAACCCACCTATTCTTCCAGAAATAAGAAGGAAAGTGGCATCTGAATATACCGAAGCTGACAGGCTCAGGCTTCGAGGTGATCTTATGGCCAAGACGTACCTACTTCAAGCAATCCTAACGAAGTATATGTTCTCATCGATAGCATGCAAACAGCAAAGGAAATGTGGGATGAGATAGAGAAACTGCTCCAAGGCACAAGCATTAGCCTTAAAACCAAGAAGACGACAATTCTTATTGCTTATGACTCCTTCAAAGCAGGCCCAGGAGAACCATTGAACGAGACTTACAACAGACTCGTCCAACTGGTCAATGAACTTAGAAAAATCAAAGTATTCAGGTCCAACTTGGAACTGAATATAAGATTTCTATCCAGCCTGCATCATGCATGGGAAAAGACAGTGAAGGATGTTAGATCTCGCATTGACTGGGATGAAATTGACCTCTGCATTCTCTATGAACATTTGAAGCAATTTGTCAATGAGGTTGCTTGTGTCGAGGACCATCACAGCACAAATCCCCTGGCTCTAGTGATGGAAGCTCAGCCCCGAAGGACAACCACATCACTAAAGAAGAAGAAGAAGAAGAAGGTGGTGGTGGTTGAATCAGACGATGATGAAAGTGATGACGACAAATCTGATCTGGAAGCTGAGCTTGCAGACTTACAGAAAAAGATGGCACTGCTTGCCAAAAGATTTGCAAAGAAGAACAGCTCCTCCAACAAGCAGAGAACCTCCTCCTCAAACTACAAATAGAAGAACCATGAACAAGGATCTTCTAGAAAGGCGCCATCAGCTGAAGATGCTCTCAAATGCTACAATTGTGGAAAGGCTGGACATGTCATCAAAGACTGCCGCCTCCCAAAGAAGAAGGATGCAAACTTCTACAAGCAGAAGATGCTGTGGAATAAGCAAAAAATGCTGATGGTGCAGAAAGAAGAAGAAACTTCTGCAATGATTGCTGAGAATGATAACTGGGCACAAGACACTTCTGAAGAGGAGGAGGAGGAAGAAAACCATGCCCTGATGGCACGAGTGGAGGAAAAAGATGAAAGAAAGGGTGATGTTGCGATCCCCGAAAGTGAATGCTCAACAAGCTCTGTAAGTACCTCTCATACTCCTTTAAATAATCAAAATCAGTCCTTACTTGAGAAGGACAATCTAATTAAAGAACTAAAAGAGAGATTAGACAATAATCACAGGGTACTGAAACAGAATCTAGACCAAAAGTCTTCTCTAAGTGTTCAACTTGAAATTGCGAAAGATCAGGTCAAAAAGGTGTCCTCAGATTTTGAAAGGTTTGAACTTAAGATAACTGAATTAACTAGGAAATTTGAGGATAGTGAACGAGAAAAAAGCACGGCAAAGGCTGAATGCGATTTTTTGCATAATAAGAGAAGAACACTTCTAAATAAAATAAAAGAACTAGAGGATCTAGCTGCTAAGAGAGGTCAGTCTGAACAGACAATTTTTCTTAATCGAATAAAGGATGATCGATTTTACAATCCTAGAATAGGACTGGGCATAACCAACCCATGTAATCTTAAGAAAGTTAACTGTCTTCAAATCTATAACAAAGATTACATGGGACTAGGGTTTGGTGAGAAAATGTACTTTTGAAGTGATGATGAAAACGCTGAAGCAGAAGAAGAAAAGAGAAAGAATCCTAAAGCTGCGATTTCTTGTGATTATCCCTCTGTAAATGAAAAACAACTTTCACAAGAAAAATCTAGTTCATGCTTTGGTGAATGTCTTGACCCCTATGCAAAAGATATTCCACACATAGGACATCCTCTGGACCCACTCCCAAGAGTAGGTATCTCTAAAACTGGAGAGGAACCTTGTATTTTTCCTATGGCTCAAAAACTCAAAAACCTCCAGAAAACTCTTGATAACGAGAGAGAGAGATTTGAAACTGAAAAGAGAGGTTTTGAGAGCAACTGACAGGAACTTCTTCAAAAGTTCAATGAATTAAGTGAGCAGTATCATGCTAAAACAGCCCCTTCTACTTCTAAGTCTGACAGTTCACACACCTCACCTGAGAAAACTAAGTTTTTAAAAGGTTTGTCCACTCATCTCTCTTCTCCTTTGCTTACAGGTGAAGAAGTGAAGAAGGAAGGAGAAGAGAAGAGTGAGTGGAGGAAGAAGAGGAAGGAAATCGCAGAAGGCAAAAAGAAAGTTTTTGAGAATAATGCCAGTCCTAGATCTAGTTCTATTTTTTATTCTAAAGTTAATTGTAATTCTGTCTCTGAGAAACAAACTTCTAGTAGTTCAGTCTTGAGTCCCAAGCTGAATATTTCTGAGACTTCTTCTAGACATCGTTCTATTCATAATTCAAGTATTGCTTATGGTTATTCTGTTCCAGACCCCCATAATTATGAATGTGATGTGAATGTTGTTAAAGCAAAACCTCACAGAAAGCTCAAACCAAAAAGGGAAACCGAGAACAAAACTTCTAAAGGAATATTTTGTATTCCTGATATGAAATATGCTCTTCGAGTTCATTCAAGAAAACATCTTAATCGGCTTTCTAAAGAGGAAATTTTTAAAACCAAACATAAGAAACAACCATTCAATCACAAAGCTCATGTCTACTCTCCTCCCAAAACTAAAACTGAAAGGTGAGTTCCCAAGATAAGACCCACCAAAACTGAACCAGAAAGGTGGGTCATCAAGAACAGACCCACCCAGACTAAAACGGAAAGGTGGGTCCACAAAATCAGACCCTCCAAAATGGAAACTACTAAGTGGGCTCCAAAAACCAGACCCACTGCCAATGCAGATCTGGCTATTGGAGAGTCCACAAGAGAAAGATCTTTTGTTGAAAAAGTTGTTGACCTTGGATCACAGCTAAAAGCAAGATTTAGAAAGGTGTTTTTTGTTAATAAGGAAGGACCCACTCCAAGATGGGTACCTAAACCTGTTTGATTGTTTTGCAGGACGGTCATGTGTGGCACTTAGACCCAGGATGCTCAACCCACAAGACCGGAATAAAACACCTGTTGAGCAACTACACTAACTGTTACGGAGGCAATGTCAGATTCGGGAATGACGCCTCATCTCCTATTTATGAGTATGGGGATGTCATCTGTGCTAGTGTCACTATAAAAGATGTTTCATTTGTCAAAGGGCTCAAACACAACTTACTGAGCATAGGGCAATTCTGTGACAACGGGATGGAAGTGAGGTTCTTTGCAAAACAATGCTGTGTTCTAGACAGCATGGGCAATACATTATTAACGTGTTACAGAACATCAAATCTGTACACTATTGATCTGAAAAGCGTTCAATCCACCACTTCCATCTGTCTGGTGTCCAAAGCTTCAACAGAACAGAACAACCTATGGCACAGACGTCTCTCCCATCTGAACTTCAAGCATCTATCAATCTTGTACTCCAAGAAACTTGTCAAGGGGCTTCCTCTGCTAAAGTCTTCCACTGAAAATCATAGTAGTGCCTGCAAAATGGGCAAAATGACGCGAAGCTCCCACAAGTCGAAAACAGTACCATCATCTACACATCAGCTGCAGCTAATTCACATGGATCTGTGTGGACCTATGAGAGTCCAAAGCATCAACAGTCGCAAATACACTCTGGTGATCGTTGATG
Organism: Cuscuta europaea; assembly: GCA_945859875.1. Lineage (NCBI taxonomy): Eukaryota > Viridiplantae > Streptophyta > Magnoliopsida > Solanales > Convolvulaceae > Cuscuta > Cuscuta europaea. The sequence goes on along the minus strand of CAMAPE010000060.1, from coordinate 14,278,207 downwards.
ACTTCTCTAGGTACACATGGACAAAATTTCTCCGTTCAAAGGACGAGGCTGCAGAAAACATTATGACCTTTATCAGGACCATCCAGAAACTGCTACAACACAGTGTTCGAATTGTAAGAACTGACAATGGTACCGAGTTCAAGAATCAAACTCTCACTGAGTTCTATGAATCTCTCGGTATCACTCAGCAATTTTCAGCAACTAAAACTCCCCAACAGAACGGAGTTGTTGAGAGAGAACAGAACCCTTGTTGAAGCAGCACGCACCATGTTAATCCAATCCAGACTGCCTCACTTCATGTGGGCAGAGGCAATCAATACTGCGTGCTTCACCCAGAACAGAACATCCATTCATAAACGCTTCGACAAGACTCCGTATGAAATTCTCTTCAACAGAACTCCCGACATCTCTTTCTTCAAGGTTTTTGGCTGCAAGTGCTTCATACTAAATGATCGGACAGAGAGAAGTAAGCTGGACCCCAAAGCCATAGAAGGCGGGTTCATACGGTATACCAGATTCGATTCTTATCTTGTCGATATCTTTCTTTCTGCTTCTTTATACCTGTTATGATTGTTGAATGTTAAGATCTGGGTTTATCAGTTCTAAGTCCAAGAACGGACTTAGAAGCCAAAGTGACCGGTTCGCCGGAAAATAACCTTTTAGAGGTTATTTGTATTGATATGGGTTTTATGATGATAAAACCTTGTTAGGAACTTGTCCAAGGTGTTCCTAGAGCTTTCACGGAGTTGAAAGAGTCGCCAGAGTGTTCGCCGGAGTTTGTCAAAGTTCGCCAGAGCTTCGCCGGAGTCCAACCGGGAAGGGTAGAACTTCTCAAAGCTCATTCAAGGTGAGTGGATGGCTTAATATCTTGTAACTCTTGGTTTAAGTATAAGATTACCTAAAGAAATGTTATAAGTATTCAAAATGATGTTTAAATGAATTTAAGCATGTGATTAGCCGAAGTGATTTGGCTTATGTGAAAAATACTACATGATTATGCATGTTAAAAGTATAAAATGTGTATAAAACATATGTGATGTTTTGGATGGTTAAAATGAGATATTTTGGTTTTTTAAGACCCAATACGTGTTATATAAAAGTTTCGGACCGATAGGAGATTATACGGGCAACGGACCACCGCCATTGGGCAGACGGTTAACCATCGCCGACCATAGGGCTGAACCGATGCCGGTTATGCCACTGCCTGGCCGGTCTGAAGGATTTAACACATAACCGGCGCCGGGTTAGGGCTTAAACGGCGCCGGGTAAGCTGCTGCCACGGATTCCGACTTTCACCGAAAATGCGGTTCGGGTCCAGTTCGAAGGGGGTATTATTTATTCTTAAGTTCTTTTAATTAGGCCTAATGATTAATTTTGTTGACAATTTGAAAATTTAAAAGTCTTAAATAGAGACAAGTTTAAAACAGAATATATGCATTAATTTTTAGCAGGATCGGTTGTAGTTTTTGAAAGCAATAGAATTGTTGCTGCATAAATAAAAGACAAGTCTTTCCAGTCCTCACGGGTATTAGCCCTTAGTAGGAGTAAAATAAGCTCAAAATTCAACAATAAGAGTACAATCCTTCTATTCCCAAAATAGGACTAATATATGTCTCTTCTTCCCATTCTACCCCCTTCCTATCATTTCCAATAGATTTATTTTATTAATAAGAAAATCATAGTTTTATTTATATTAAAAATATAAAAAATAATAAAATATTTATAAAATAATAATGAAAACGTGAAAAATAAAATAAATATAAAAAAATTAAAACAAATTATTTATTTTTTTTAAAAAAGTCCATAAAATAAAATAGAATACCTAAAAAATATTTAAAAAATATGTAGGTCACTACCAACACGTCCTCTACCTCCCAGCACCACCGACTCCGGTCGCCAGAAAAAAATGCCATCTTGTGTAAAAAAATGCCACATTTCTCAGAAAATGTCATAAAGATTACATTTTTACTCTTTGAAAATATCCAGCTTTCTTTTGCTTTCTCTTCTAAATTGCCATCATGATGACATTTTTTCCCCAACTTGGCAATCTTTTCCGGCGATCGGAGGTGGCGGTGCTGGAAGGTGGCTGAGGTGGTGGTTGGGGTCTGTATATTTTTTAATTATTTTTACGATTTTTATTTTTTTATTTTGATTTTTTTATATTTTACAATGATTGTTTAAAACTCCTATTATCAAGGACAAAAGAAAGGGTAAAATAGGAAGAGTTAGTCCTATTTTGGGAATTTAAACTTTAAACTCCTATTGTTGCAATTATCCTTTCATTTACTCCTATTTAGGTAAATCTCCCATTTATATAATTATTTTAAAGCATGTTTCTCTCAAATTTCACCCCAATTATTCATTTCTTTCCAAATTTCAATAAGTTATATCTGAGTTCCTAATAGTAGTTTTAGAGGACGTCAAATTTGCAATCTTCTTGCGCGAGTCCTCTTGGCAGCCAAGCATTTTGTCTCTTTGAAAACTTTCATTCTTTCGAGACTTCAAACTTTAGACTCTCATCAGCGGTTAATAAATCATTCTCAACTTATGAATTCAATATGTGGTAATACTTCTTTTCATTTATCCTTTCAAAAGAAAGTTTATTGTTGTTATATGTGGCAATTTTATTGTTTGTCATATTTATTTGTGGAAAAAAGCTTGCGTATGAATCAATTATTAATGATTTGCTTCACATTGGTCTACGAGAAACGTTTTTAAGTAATGTTTTTTCTTTTTATTCGATACTTGTGTTGTTACTTTTGCCTAAATATGTAATTTATATAATAATAAAGTGATTCTCGTCTTTATTTTATGAACTTCATTGCCCAAATATGGTTTACTGTTTGTCATGGATATAGGCCCAAAATAGCGTATTGCCCATAGGCCCAGAAATTGACAAGACCGGCCCTGTTTAAATGGTAAGTTTAATACCTAATGATTAAACTCTAAGACTTGGTCTAGTCTTGATAAACGATTATGATATATACCATATCTATGCATGATAAGCGGTAGATCATAGAAGTGAAAGTAAGATGGTGGAGAACCTAGGGATGACGGTACTGTCCTCAAAACTCATATGTTTAGGTGGTGGAGGACCCAAGGACGACGGTACAGTCCTCAAAACTCAAATGTATAAATGGTGGAGACCCAAGGATGACGACATTGTCCTCAAACCTCGGTGTATAAATGGTGGAGACCCAAGGATGACGGTACTGTCCTCAAACCTCAGTATGTGAATGTTGGAGAACCCAAGGACGACGGTACTGTCCTCAAAACTCGGGTTATGAATGGATTAGGGCCAGGAGGAGTCCTATACACTCATAGGTATATGGGTGGGTTGGGTTTGAGTCAAAGACATTGGCTACTACTATTTTCCCAAATAAACAATGACCTACGGGTCGGGTATTTCCAATTGTATATATATATATATATATATATATATATATATATATATATATATATATATATATATATATATATATACTGATATGTATTTTATAACTTGGGGAAAATACTACTACCTCCGTCCCGCTATGATTGTCTTGTTTTACCTTATCGGTCCGTCCCACTAAGATTGTCCCATACCAAATTTGGCAAAGTTTGTGTGGCTCTAAATTATTCTTACTTTAGTCTTACTTTATCAATTCAATATCAACCACATAAACCACTTTTTATTGATTTGCGTGTCACTCCCTCTTGTCCCATTGTTAGCGGGACGGAGGGAGTATATGTGTATGTATCACCCTATATTCGGGCCTTATACTTGAAACGTTAGTTGCTCTACATTTAGCTTGCTACTCGCTCGGTACTTGTACTGACCCCTTCGGGGGGGCACCATTTTCAAGTTGAAGCTAGGGCTTGCTACATGCACCTTCTCACGGGTGAAATCAATTCAAGGAAGATGTGGTTTGTGCTTCCTTATTTCCTTTCAAACTACCAAACACTTGCTCATGGATATTTGATTTACTATAAACTATTTTGGGCATGTGAGCCCATGTCTTGGCCGGTTGTGGCCCATGATTTATCATTGAATATTTTCGCTATTCCTTGGTTGAATGTGATGGTGTTATGTATGTTTACTACTGGGTATGGATAGATTATGTTCATAGACGCCTTTTATGATTAAGTCACGTTGACTTGCGGGTGACGTCACTTGGTCATACAGCGGTTGTACACGCGCTTAGATGCGGTATGGGGCGTGACAATTAAGTGGTATCAGAGTAATCTCAGTTTTAAACTATGTAATCAACCTCTCACAAGAGATGTTGCAAAAAAAGAATTTTACCGAAAACCATGAGCATTCTATTTTGACGTTCATACAACTATTGTTACCTAGGTTGCAAGGTCTCTAGTTGTTAAGATGGTACCCTTAACAATTGGTATGATGGTGCTTGGGCCAATATGTGTCTGTAACGTGTTCCGTCAAGTGACATTGATCGGAGTCTAACGACTCGTTCAAATTTCTTTGTAGAAATGGAGGGTAGACGTATGTCAACGAGAAACAACCTTAGAGGACTAGCTGCGGGAGCTCCGTGGGGGCTAGGCTAGCCACATCCCTTGGCTCTAGGGGGAGAAGAGGAGGCCATGTAGGCCGTGGGGGGCATCGTGCCCAAACAGTGAGCGATTGTGACACCGCACCCGGATGTATTTGATTTTGAAAGTTCAACATGTATCTGAATTTCCTAACGAATAATTTTTTTTGCACAGAATGATATATTTAATTAATGAATGATTAATTAAATTATTTATCGGGTCCATTATATTGAGAAAGGACTACCAAATAATTAGTTGAGTCATCATAATAATTATAGAAGCCCAAATAAAATGCCAACCGATGTTGAGGAAATATTTGGACAACCCAAGTGCTATTTTGATTCAACCTGCCAGAAATAGCGGGAATAATTGAGAGGAACTTTCTGCACCCAAGTAGGGTTTTTCCTACATGTCTTGAGACTCTAAACAATTGAAGTGGGGCAAATGGGGGATGGATTGTGCGGGAAAACCAAGGAACAAACCCCCTAGTGAGAAAGTCTACACACAAATGACCCCATGCATGTCAATTTGAGAGTAAATTGATAGTAGAGATGCCATTCCTAACAATCCTTAATCTAGCCTCATCCGCACAAGCTCATCCACAAAAGAAAGAGAGAAAGCTTTGGGGTTGAACTTCACAAACATCAAGCCATAGTTGGAGGAAGCTAGGAAGAAGAAAACCCAAGAGAAGCTAAACTAGAAGAAGTGTAAGGACTCAAATAGTTCTTTAACTAGTTTTATTTCGTATGATTTTTAAGAAATCATATGGTGGATTAAACCATGAGTTCTACACGTTTAGAAGTGTATAATATTGATATAAAGTGGTGGTATTTAACTTAGAAGAGTTGGTGAATCGATAGGAGTCAAAATTGCCGGAAACTGCCATGAAAAACAGGCTGCTCGAACCTGCAGAACACGAACACCGGGCGGCTTTCAAAAAAGCCGGGCGGCTTTTGGCTGCTGTCCAACTTTTTCGTATCAATCGGCCTAGAACGGGGATTGATCGAAGGGCTTCGAAAAGCTATCTAGTTCAGCACTCCATAAGGTGAGAATAGCTGACTATATTGCTTATAATTAGTGAGTTAATTTCATGATATTACCTAAGGTAATTAAATGTGTTTTTTATGGATTATTAATGATTAATAATGCCTAAAATTGAGAGGACTATGTCTATAAGGAAAAGAGCATGATATACAAATTTAACTATTTAAGAGTAAATTGTGTATAATCATGTGTTATGAGTATGATTACTTGATTATGGGATTAATTATAAAATGTATGATGAAGTATACTTTTTACTTCATATAAGAATATATGAATGATTAAAAGTGATATTTTGTATATTGATATAAAGATGATACTTTCAATGGAAAATCAGTTGGGCATTTTATAAATGACCATGAATGGAGAACTTGGTTTTGTTGGAAGTAATTGGACTAGTATTAATATACTAGTTGAACGTTAAATTGAAATGTTGCTAAAATTGATCCTAAGGTTGGATTGTGAAGTGTTATGGCTTAAGTAGTCTTAAGAGATGCTTTAAGGTAGAAACGTATGAACTTTAAGTTATGCTAGGGGTAGGCCTTAAGGGATACCCAAGATAAGGTGAATAATAAATTGATCCTAGATATAGGATTGGTCTACGGGCGTGTTCGGTAGTCTTTGAGGATAGCCGGTTGAATTCTGGGAATAAGTAAAGACCATGGCCCTCCCCGACTATAGAGAGCGGGTTTGGATAGCATGGATTTGCATCGTGATCACGGGTTAGGGTAGAATCCGAACGGAGACCTAACTAGGCTCCGACAGTGGTAACACATAAGATAGGAACCTGAAGGGCCTTACCTTCCTACGGGATGAAGGGTATGAGTCCAGGGGCGGGATGTTGAAATCCGAACCGAGAGCCTTATGAGGTCTCGGACAGCGGTATCAAATCCCGTAGAAATAATAAGACCCACGAGTTGGGTTGTACAAATGATAAATGAAAAGGAACATATAAGAAGGGCCATGTGCCGACAAATAAATGAATGTACTTATTATAGAGATAATAAGTGGGAAATATAAATTATTATTTATATTATCATATCACCCTATTTTGAGGGTCTTGGAAATTATAACGTTGATTATATTCAATATAGTTGTCGTTGTACTTGTCAAATGCTTCAAAGTACTGACCTCCCCTTCCCGGGGAAGGCCACCTCACAGTTTCAGGTAGGAGTTGAGCTGCTACCATCGCTCGTTGCTCTGGGAAGATCAAGGGAAGAAGGTGTGGTTCGTGCATCTTCCGTTCTGTTTTAAAAACACTTGTATTAATGCTCGTGGATATTATTTTTCCGAATAATACTTTTGGGGGCTTGTATGCATGATTATGCCAAGTGTGGCTTGAACACTTGTATTAATGCTTCCGCTGTTTTAAATGAATGTTTTACATTATGCTTGTTTATGGATATACTATATGTGAATGGTATTTATGACGCCTTGTATAGTATGGATGTGTTGGACTGCGGATGACTATTTCTACTGTACGGTGGGTTGTTGACGTGTCCGGGCAGGTCCGGGGCATGACAATTTAATTGGTATCAGAGACTTAGTCCGTAAACATCATGATGAAGCTTCAAAATTCTTTTTGAAAATGAATTTGAAAATCATGAGCATAAGAAGTTTTGTACTTATAGAACTTTTGGTACTTGAGTTGCAATTTCTCTAATTGTTAAGATGGTACCCTTAACAATTGGTATGTTGGTGATTTGAGCCAAAGTGTGTCTTTAAGTGCCTATTCGTCAATTGAAATTTGATACGAGTGTAATGACTCATTCTCAATTAATTTCAGAAATGGAACGTACCGGTAGAGTCACTAGAAGGAACCTGACTGGCCGGGCACCAGGAGGGTCCGTGCAAGACAGTAGAGGGGCTTCTAGGGTGTCAAGGGGATAAGGTCGTGGAGGCCAAGCTCGGACCGTGAGTGACGGTCACATTGAAACAATAAATGAGTCCTATGAGTCCGAGGAGGATTCAACTTATCAACCGGGAACTGAGCCGGTTGAGACCCTGTATGATGAGGAGAGCGACGACGGTGGTGCTCTCAAAAGGATGGAGGAACTACTTCGTCAGTATCAACAAGATTGCCAAAGGCGCCGAGCGAGGCGTGCTTTGGGAGGGGCTTCAAGGAGAGGAAGCCGAGTGGATTCTAGGGGACATGTAGAGTCCCGGGAAGATCGAGGTGTCGAGGTCCCAATAATAAAGATCTCGAAGTACCTCAAAGAAGCGAGAGATTTGGGGTGTAAACTATTTGATGGAACGGGAGACATCTTCGTGGCGGCCGAATGGATCAAGAGAATCAATGAAGCGGCCCTTGATATGCAGCTTCCACCCAACATGAAGATGAGAGTGGCAACGAGATTGCTAGAAGGCATGGCGTCCACATGGTGGGACGGAGTTAAAGGGAAGTACAGAGAGGCCATGACTTGGGAGAATTTCCGGCATGAATTCTTTAGCCAATACTACTCCGACTTCGAGGTAAACTTGAAAAGGAGAGAATACACCAACTTGACTCAAGGAGGCAACTATACATTGAGGCAACTCGAACACAAGTTCAGGGAGCTTGCCGAGTTTATAGCGGAGTATGCTTGTGATGAGAACCGGATGGTGAACCACTTCCGGGATGCTTTGGACCTTGACATACATGAGAGGGCAACACAATTGCCTAATATGACGTTCAGTCAAGTAGTTGAACAGGGATTGAAGGGGGAGAAAGAGTGGGAGGAAAGGAAAATGAAAAACGTTGAGGAGGCGAAGAAAATAAAATGGGAGAACAATGGCCCCCAAGGTTCTCACAAGAAGGGGAACCACGGGGGAGGCAGATCTTTTAAAACCCTGCACCACCGGCGAGGGGAAATCAAGGCCCAAGCGGGCAAAGCTCGATGTCACAAAGCTCGAGCATAAAGAAATGTAGCAACTGTAAGAAGAACCACCTGGGCAAGTGTCGTGATCCCTCGAGATGTTATCAATGAGGGGAGGTTGGGCATTTGAAGGTGAGCTGCCCACAACTCGGATGAGCCATGGGTGCCGGGCCGAGTAGTGGAACAACGGCGAGCAGAAACCGGACGGGAGTTCCCAATGCAAGCATGGGGCACGGTGGAGAGAGTGCAACCAACGCACCATCCGTAAAACAAAGGAAGACCTAGGCTAGGGTCTATGCAATGACGGAGGCGGATGCTCGTGCTAACCCGGACTCCGTTGCGGGTAATTCCTTAAACTCATGCTTTATACTCTATTGTAAACAATATGAGTGTTTGGACTTGTAAATTTGTAACCCCGGTGAGTTTAGCCAGGTTTTGATGGAAAGAAGGGAGGAGAATCCTCGCCCTGGGCGAATGCCGCCCGGCCTTGACGAAAGTCGCTCAGCTTTCGTCCGAATTAATTAAATAAATACTACAGCGCCCAACGCCGGCCGGCTTTCACGAAGCCCGGCCGTCTTTCGTAAATGATTAATCTGGGAATTTTTCTCGCAGCTGAAAACCGGCCGGCTTTTGCAAAGCCCGACCGACTTTTGGAAATAATTAAACTAAAATACTACGGCGCTAAGAATCGACCAACTTTCGTAGAAACTGGCCGACGTTCATTTGGGAAGGAAAATGCTACGTGGCTGAACATCGACCGGCTTTTGAGAAGCCCGACCGGCTTACAGGTGCCCGAATCTGGGCTTGCATGAACACCGGCCGGATTTTGCAAAGCCCGACCGGCTTTCACCCGGTTTGCTCCTAGAACGATTCTTAAGGTTAGTAACCGGGAAATTTTGGTAGGGTGTCGAATGGTCCCCATCCGAACCATGACCAACGTACTCTACGACCTAAGAAACGAGTCCATTACTTAGAAAGTGTATATTACATTACTTATGAATGTAGGATGCTAAAGATAAATGGAAGAGACGCAAAAATTCTTATCGATACCGGGGCGCAACGATCATTTGTGAGTGAGGCATTCGCCAGCGGATTCAACGAACCACTTGTACCGATGACTCAAACCCTATTGGTATCCACACCTTTGGGGGATGACATTGAAAGAGATAGCCACTATCCATCGTGTGAGGTGGAAGTGAAGGGCCAAACCTTGACGTGCGACCTTGTACCGTTGAGCATGATCGAGTTTGATGCGATCCTCGGAATGGATTGGCTAGAAAAGCATCATGCCAGGGTCGATTGCTACACGAAGGTTCTTGAACTCGAAAGCGGCGAAGGATTGACCTTACACTTTGAGGGAGATAGAGGCAAATCAAACAGTTGTATCATATCCACCGTGAGGGCAAGGAGTATGATGAGAAAGGGATGCCACACGTGTAATACTTGAGATTTAATTTAAATGGATTAATAGTACTACTCATACCAACAAGAAGCATCTGCTTTGAAGGGAGCTCATTAGATAAGAACTCCAAAGTTAAGCGTGCTTGCACGGGAGTAGTCTTGGGATGGGTGACCCCCTGGGAAGTTTCTCAGGGCGCGCACGAGTGAGGACAAAGTGCGCGGAAAAGGCTAGTGGTGGTTTGTGAGGACAGTACTAGAGGTCAGAAGTAACTACCTCGGGGCCTACGGGCCGGGGTGTTACAAATGGTATCAGAACAACCCTGCGATAGTGTGCTGATCCGTTGGATATCGGGTGGGCACTTAGCAGGGGAAAAGATTCTGGGATATGGTTGAGATTGGTTTATGGGCGCAACGAGGACGTTGTGTTCCTATGTGGGGGTGATTGTAATACTTGAGATTTAATTTAAATGGATTAATAGTACTACTCATACCAACAAGATGCATCTCCTTTTAAGGGAGCTCATTAGCTAAGAACTCCAAAGTTAAGCGTGCTTGCACGGGAGTAGTCTTGGGATGGGTGACCCCCTGGGAAGTTTCTCAGGGCACGCACGAGTGAGGACAAAGTGCGCGGAAAATGCTAGTGGTGGTTTGTGAGGACAGTACTAGAGGTCAGAAGTAACTAGCTCGGGGCCTACGGGGCCGGGGTGTTACAACGCGTATCTAGCATACGTGGTAGATAAAACCGAAGAAGAGTCAGACATCAATGATGTGAGAGTTGTGTGCAAGTATTCGGATGTCTTCCCAAAGGACTTACCGGGACTTCCACCCAATAGAGAGATTGAGTTTGTGATCGAGGTTGAGCCCGACACAAAACCAATCTCTATACCGCCATACCGGATGGCACCCACAGAACTGGTTTCATAAGACCAAGCCACTCCCTGTGGTGAGCACCAGTTCTATTTGTGAAAAAGAAAGATGGGACTCTTCGAATGTGCATTGACTACCGTCAACTAAACAAGGTCACGATCAAGAATAGGTATCCCTTACCTAGGATTGATGACTTGTTTGATCAGCTCCGAGGAGCAACAGTGTTTTCGAAGATTGACTTGAGGTCAGGGTACCATCAAGTGAAGATAAAGGAGGATGACATACCGAAGAGTGCTTTCCGCACAAGGTATGGTTACTTCGAGTTCCTAGTCATGTCATTTGGGCTAACAAACGCTCCGATGGCATTTATGGACTTGATGAACCGAGTATTTCATAAATACTTGGACCGGTTTGTGATCGTGTTCATATATGACATCCTGATTTACTCGAAGAGTGAGGAGGAGCATGAGGAACACTTAGTACTTGTTCTTGAGACACTACGAGAGAAACAACTCTATGCAAAATTTTCTAAGTATGAATTTTGGCTAAAGGAGACTGGCTTTCTCGGGCATGTGGTTTCAGGATCGGGGATTGCAGTTGATAGCAAGAAGATTGAGGCCATCACCGAATGGGAAAGGCCAAAGAACTTCAAGGAAATTCGTAGTTTCCTCGGATTGGCGGGCTATTATAGAAAGTTCGTGGAAAAGTTCTTAGTTTTGGCATCACCATTGACCAAGCTCACTCGAAAAGGGGCTAAGTTTGTATGGGATGACCGATGTGAGAAGGGGTTCCTGGAACTAAAGAGGAGATTGACCGAGGCACAAGTACTTGCATTACCCAAAGAGGGTTTGGGTATGATGTCTATAGCGATGCGAGCATCCAAGGGCTGAGATGTGTGTTGATGCAGAATGGGAGGGTGATTGCCTATGCTTCACGACAGTTGAAGAAGCATGAGGTAAATTATCCTACTCATGATTTAGAGTTGGGAGCTGTGGTGTTTGCACTGAAGATATGCAGACATTATCTCTACGGGGAGACGTGTCACATATACACTGGCCACATGAGTTTGAAATACGTGTTTACTCAGAAAGAGTTAAACATGAGACAGAGGCGGTGGATGGAGTTGATAAAAGACTACCATCTAGTTATTGAATACCACCCCGGTAAAGCCAACGTAGTAGCGGATACCTTGACCGAAAGAGTTTGTCTGGGGCATTGTTGACTAGTTTGAGGGCATTGAGAGCCCATTTGGAGGTATCTAGCGATGGTGCCTTGTTAGCTAGATTCGAGTTGAGACCTACATTACTTTCCATTCCTAAATGGAAATGGGAACACGTGACTATGGATTTCGTGGTGGGCTACCACGGACGGTTAAGAACTATGATGCCGTATGGGTTGTGGTTGATAGACTCACCAAGAGTGCACATTTTCTACCTATCAACACCACCTATGCACTGGAGAGGTTGGCCAAATTATATGTGGATGAGATCGTGAAGTTACACGAGGTTCCAATAACCATTGTATTCGATAGAGATCCATGATTCACATCACGATTTTGGCCGAAGTTCCAAGAGTCTATGGGAACAAAACTGATGTTTAGCACTGCTTTCTATCCACAGACGGATGGGCAATCTGAAAGGGTTATACAGATTATGGAAGATATGTTGAGAGCTTGCGCATTGGAGTTCCAAGGGAGTTGGGACAACCATTTAGCACTCTTGGAGTTTGCCTATAACAACAGTTATTAGGCGAGCATTGGCATGCCTCCATACGAGGCATTGTATGGGAGGAGATTTTGTACACGTTTGTGTTGGGACGAGGTTGGTATGGCCAAACTCGAGATCGCAGAATTGGTGGAAATCACCAAGTCAAAGGTGAAGATGATTCGGGAGAGGCTTAAGACAGCCCAGGATAGACATAAGAGCTATGCCGATAAGCGCCGGAGAGCCTTGGAATTTAAGGTGGGAGATGAGGTATTCTTGAAAGTTTCTCCTTGGAAAGGAATCATCCGATTTCAGAGCCGAGGGAAACTTAACCCACGCTACATAGGGCCATTTGTAATTCTTGAAAGAATTGGGGCCGTAGCATACCAATTACAGTTGACTCCAGAATTGGAGAAGATGCATAACGTGTTTCACGTGTCCATGCTAAAGAAGTATGTGTCGGATCCATCTCATGTATTAGAGAAACCACTCGTGGAAATACGGGAAGACTTGAACTATACCGTGCAACCAGTAAAAATACTTGATAGGCAAGTCAAGAAATTGAGGAGCAAGAAAGTTCCAATGATTAAAATCCTTTGGAAGAGTGACTCAGTTGAAGAAGAAATTTGGGAAACGGAAGCTCTAATGACGGAACAATATGCATTTCTTTTTGAATAAGCATTGTGAATTTTGGGGACGAAATTCCCATTAAGGGGGGGTGAACTTGTGACACCGCACCCGGATGTATTTGAATTTGAAAGTTCAACATGTATTTGAATTTCCTAGCGAATACAAATTTTGCACAGAATGATATATTTAATTAATGAATGATTAATTAAATTATTTATCGGGTCCATAATATTGAGAATTGACTACCAAATAATTAGTTGGGTCATCATATTAATTATAGAAGCCCAAATAAAATGCCAACCGAAGTTGAGGAAATATTTGGACAACCCAAGTGTATTTTTGACTCAACCTGCCAGAAATAGCGGGAATAATTGGGAGGCTCTTTCTGCACCCAAGTGGGGTTTTTCCTACATGTCTTGAGACTCTAAACAATTGAAGTCTACACACAAATGACCCCATGCATGTCAATTTGAGAGTAAATTGATAGGAGAGATGCCATTCCTATCAATCCTTACTCTAGCCTCATCCGCACAAGCTCATCCACAAAAGAAAGAGAGAAAGCTCTGGGGTTGACCTTCACAAACATCAAGCCATAGTCGGAGGAAGCGAGGAAGAAGAAAACCCAAGAGAAGCTAGGAAGAAGAAAGGTAAGGACTCGAATAGTTCTTTAACTAGTTTTATTTCGTATGATTTTTAAGAAATCATATGGTGGATTAAAACATGAGTTCTACACGTTTAAAAGTGTAGAATATTGATATAAAGTTGTGGTATTTCACTTAGAAGAGTTGGTGAATCGATAGGAGTCAAAATCGTCGGAAACCGCCAAGAAAAACAGGCTGCTCGAACCTGCAGAACACGAACACCGGGCGGCTTTCACAAAAGCCGGGGGCGGCTTTTGGCTGCTGTCCAACTTTTTCGTTTCAATCGGCCTAGAACGGGGATTGATCGAAGGTCTTCGCAAAGGCATCTAGTTAAGCACTCCATAAGGTGAGGATGGCTGACTATATTGCTTATAATTAGTGAGTTAATTTCATGAGATTACCTAAGGTAATTAAATGTGTTTTTTATGGATTATTAATGATTAATAATGCCTAAGAATGAGAAGATGTCTATAAGGAAAAGAGCATGATATACAAATTTAAGGGTAAATTGTGTATAATCATGTGTTATGAGTATGATTACTTGATTATGGCCTAGGATTAATTATGAAATGTATGATGAAATACTAGCATCCGTATCACATTAATTGCAACATTGGAATATATACACTATTCATGTACTTTACTTTGACTGCATTTTATTTATTAATGTAAGTGAATTATTATTTTTTAAAAATATTGTTAAATTTGTCTCTTTACTAAGTTTTATAATCTGATTTTTATTTTATTTTTACTAATACATAATTAATAATAATGACGGTCAAAGTTGTGTGTTGGCAAACGTTAAATGTTGACCGTTGCAATTAAAAAGAGACGGAGGAAGTATACTTTTTACTTCATATAAGAATATATGAATGATTAAAAGTGATATTTTGTATATTGATATAAAGATGATATTTTCAATGGAAAATCAGTTGGACATTTTATAAATGACCATGAATGGAGAACTTGGTTTTGTTGGAAGTAATTGGACTAGTATTAATATACTAGTTGACCGTTAAATTGAAATGTTGCTAAAATTGATCCTATAAGGGATACCCAAGATGCTTTAAGGTAGAAACGTATGAACTTTAAGTTATGCTAGGGGTAGGCCTTAAGGGATACCCAAGATAAGGTGAATAATAAAATGATCCTAGGTATAGGATTGGCCTACGGGTGTGTTCGGTAGTCTTTGAGGATAGCCGGTTGAATTATGGGAATAAGTAAGAACCATGGCCCTCTCTGACTCTACAGAGCGGGGTTGGATAGCATAGACTTGCATCGTGATCACGGGTTAGGGTGGAATCCGAACGGAGACCTAACTAGGCTCCGACAGTGGTAACACATAAGATAGGACCCCGAAGGGCCTTACCTTCCTACGGGATGAAGGGTATGAGTCCAGGGGCGGGATGTTGAAATCCGAACCGAGAGCCTTATGAGGTCTCTGACAGCGGTAGCAAATCCCGTAGAAATAATAAGACCCACGAGTTGGGTTGTACAAATGATAAATGAAAAGGAACATATAAGAAGGACCGTGTGCTGACAAATAAATGAATTTACTTATTATAGAGATAATAAGTGGGAAATATAAATTATTATTTATATTATGATATCACCCTATTTTGAGGGTCTTGGAAATTAAAACGCTGATTATACTCAGTATAGTTGTCATTGTACTTGTCAAATTCTTCCAAGTACTGACCTCCCCTTCCCGGGGGAGGCCACCTCACAGTTTCAGGTAAGAGTTGAGCTGCTACCATCGCCCGTTGCTCCGGGAAGATCAAGGGAAGAAGGCGTGGTTCGTGCTTCTTCTGTTCTGTTTTAAAAACACTTGTATTAATGCTCATGGATATTATTTTCCGAATAATACTTTTGTGGGCTTGTATGCCTGATTATGCCAAGTGTGGCTTGAACACTTATATTAATGCTTCCGTTGTTTTAAATGAATGTTTTACATTATGTTTGTTTATGGATGTACTATGTGTGAATGGTATTCATGACGCCTTGTATAATATGGATGTGTTGGACTGCAGTTGACTATTCGTACTGTAAGGTGGGTTTTTGACATGTTCGGGCAGGTCCGGGGTGTGACAACGATGACCACATAAGCTCGGTGTATGAGACTACCACTGAGAATTATGACTCAACATTTGTTCCTGAAACGGAGCATGAGGAGAGCCCGTATGACAGAGGTGACTTCCACACCGACGAGGAGGACAATGATGAGAGTGATGCCCGATTCGCTCAAATGGGGGAGCTGCTAGAATGGTATCAAAAGGAGAAACAAAGGAGAGACCTTAGACAACAAGCTAGACGTTCCTCTCAAGGAGGTTCGGGTCAAGGGAGCCGGGGAGCTTCAAGGGCTGTTTCAGGGGCGTCTCGGGATAGACGTGAAAGAGATTTCTGTGTGAGAATCTCCAAATACCTCAAGGAGGCTAGAGCCTTCGGGTGCATGTCCTTCAATGGTACCGGCGATATTACCGTTGCCGCCGATTGGATAAAGAAGGTGAAAGATGCATCGAGGGACATGCAAATAACACCTGACGTGAAGTTGACTGTTGCTTCACGTTTGCTTGAAGGAATAGCTTCTACATGGTGGGAGAGTGTAGAAGGAAAGTACTGTGGGAGTATCTCATGGGCAAACATTGAACAGGAGTTCTACGCCCAATACTACTCCCACTACGAGGTAAATGTGAAGCGTAGGGAGTACACGAACCTCAAACAAAAGGAGGGTGTAACTGTCAAGCAATTGGAGCAAGAATTCAGAACCTTGGCAAGGTTCTTACCGGAGTATGCGGCCGATGAGGACTGCATGATTGAGCATTTTTGGGATGCCTTACTTTTGGACATCCGTGATCGGGCCACGTACTCACGCCACATGACGTTTAGTGAGGTGGTGGAACAAGGTATGCTTGGGGAAACCCAATGGAATGAAAGGAAAGAAAGAGACGCCGAGGAGGCAAAGAAAAGAAAGTGGAATAATTCGGGGAAAACCGATCATTCACGGAAGCACAACCACGGGGGCGGTGGTTCATTTAAGGTGCTGGCACCACTAGCGAAGAAAAATAGGGACTCTAGATGGCATTCATCCCCTTCTCACAAGCCAGGACCGCCTAAGTGTGCCAACTGTTCAAAGAATCACTTCGGTAAGTGCAATGCACCCCCGAGGTGCTACCAATGTGGGAATACGGGTCACATGAAGGCCAATTGCCCACAATTGGGGAGAGAAGGGACTTCGGGAGCCGGAGGAGGAACCATGACGAGGAGGAACCGTGCTGGACTGTCACACGGTGGCACGGGAAGGGGTGGAGCATCAACAAGCAACGTTGCGTCCGTCAACCAAGGTGGGGCTCAAGCGAGGGTCTACGCGATGACCGAGGCTGATGCTCGGGCCAACCCCGACTCCGTGGTAGGTAATCCATTGTTTACACTTGTATTTTACATGTGCTTAAGTGTTAAAAACTTTATTGAGCATGTACGGGCCGTCCAACAGCATTTTTGGCTCGTTTTCGAGTGAAAAACGAAGTTAATGTTGCCCAGGGGTGAACCAGCGCCGGTCTGGGCTTTAACCGGCACCAGTATAGTGTAAAATGGTGAGGAACGGGGTGGGCAGTAGCTTAACCGGCGCCAGCTAAGGGCTAAACCGGCGCTGGTTCAGCAAGAAAATTCCGAAATGCGCAGCCTAGGGGTAAACCGGTGTCAGTCTAGGCCTTAACCGGCGCCAGTCCAGTTAAAATCGAGCCTCATTTCGGTTCCAGTAGCTTAACCGGCGCCGGCTAAGGGCTAACCCGACACCGATTCAGTGTTTTTGGTCGAAAAAATTCCGTTTAGCCGTATTTTGATCCGGTACGTGGGGTGGTGTGTCTTACAAGAATTCTCATTGATACCGGGGCACAACGCTCATTTGTGAGTGAAGCGTTTGCCGAAAGTTTAGGCATACCATTGATAACAATGACGCAACCCTTGTTGGTCTCGGCACCATTGGGAGACGATGTGGAAAGGAGACACTACTATCCTTCGTGTGAGGTAGAGGTGACAGGTCAACCCTTGACTTGTGACTTCGTACCTCTAAGCATGTTGGAGTTTGATGCAATCATAGGGATGGATTGGCTTGAGAAGCATCGTGCCCGAGTGGATTGTTACGCAAAAGTTTTGGAACTTGAGGGTGATGAAGGGAACGTCTTACGTTTCGAGGGAGATCGGGGAAGATCTCATAGTTGTATCATATCTGTGATGAGGGCACGGAAGATTATGAAGAAAGGATGCCACGCGTATCTTGCTTACGTGGTGGATGAGACAAAGAAGGAGGTCGACATCAATGATGTACGTGTCGTGTGTAAGTATCCGGATGTCTTCCCCAAAGACTTATTGGGGCTTCCACCCGATAGAGACATCGAATTTGTGATCGAAGTAGAGCCGGGGACCAAACCCATTTCGATCTCTCCTTATCTAATGGCACCGGCGGAACTACAAGAGTTGAAGATCCAATTACAAGAACTATTGGACAACGGGTTTATCAGACCTAGTCATTCACCGTGGGGAGCACCAGTACTCTTCGTGAAGAAGAAAGATGGTACACTAAGAATGTGTATTGATTATCGACAGTTGAACAAAGTCATAATCAAGAATAGGTATCCTTTATCGAGGATTGATGACTTGTTTGATCAACTTCAGGGGGCGATGGTGTTCTCAAAGATTGATTTGAGGTCGGGCTATCATCAGTTGAAGATCAAGGAGAGTGACATACCAAAGAGTGCCTTTCGCACTACATATGGTCACTACGAGTTTCTTGTGATGTCATTTGGTTTAACCAATGCACCGGAGGCATTCATGGACTTGATGAACCATGTGTTTAGTGAGTACTTAGATCAGTTTGTGATTGTATTCATTGACGACATCTTGATATACTCAAAGAACAAAGAAAAACATGAGCATCACCTGAGATTTGTGCTTGAAAGGCTAAGGGAGAAGCAACTCTTCGCCAAGTTCTCTAAATGTGAATTTTGGCTTAAAGAGATTGGCTTTCTCGGGCATGTCATATCTGGATCAGGCATTGCGGTGGACAATGAAAAGATAGAAGCTATCATGGATTGGGAACGACCCAAAAATGTGAAAGAGATACGTAGTTTCCTTGGCTTAGTGGGTTGCTATCGTAAATTTGTGGAGAAATTCTCCGTGTTGGCGACACCACTAACGAAGCTCACGAAGAAGGGGGCTAAGTTTGTATGGGACGACAAATGTGAGAAAAGGTTCCTTGAACTAAAGAAACGACTTACTGAGGCAGCGGTTCTTGCGCTACCCATACAAGGTATAGGGTATGACATCTATAGTGATGCTAGCATCCAAGGACTTGGATGTGTACTAATGGAAAGAGGTAAGCTGATTGCCTATGGTTCTAGGCAATTGAGGAAACACGAGGTGAACTACCCTACCCATGACCTAGAGTTGAGAGCGGTAGTGTTTGCACTGAAGATTTGGAGGCATTATCTCTACGGAGAAATGTGTCACATCTACACCGATCATAAGAGTTGAAGTATGTATTCACTCAGAAAGAGCTGAATATGAGGCAAAGGAGATGGATGGAGTTGATCAAGGACTATGTCTTGATCATCGACTATCATCCCGGTAAGGCCAATGTGGTGGCCGATGCACTGAGCAGGATGAGTACGTCGGGGACGTTACTCACATGCCTACGGGCATTGAGGACGCACGTGGAGGGGACCACGAGTGGGGCCCTCATAGCGAGATTTGAGGTTAGACCTACCTTGCTTGATGAGATTAGCAGATGTCAGGTGATTTATGAGGAATGTCAGAAGATCTGTCAGCAGATCCTCGTGGGTCCCATTGAGGACTTCCAGGCACTAGTGCAAAATACACATTCTATAACTAGGTTTTTAATATGGGTTGACGTTTAACTGTTATGAAATGTAGGCGCGGGGTCATATTCATAAATAATTAAAGTTGAGTAAGTTTACCGGGTAAATATTATAAATATAAAATCTTATTTATAACGGTTGAAAGAATAACTGACATTGTTAAGTAAAAACAGGGTCATTTAAATAATTTCTGGAAACTTGATTTCGAAATGGGGGCTTTTTTATAATATTTAAAAATGGTTTTTATGTCCGTTGATTTGTAACCCTTACGAAAAATCGATTAATCTTTCTTGTGAAACCCTACAAGAACATGACGAAGTATACGGAGGGATTGGACGCAGAAGGGATTCGAAGTATACCTTCGAGTGAGAGGAGGACTTCGACGCAAAAGACGACGTTGACGGAGAAGTGGGATTCGACGACTGCCGCCGCTGCTCCCAATCAACTGGCGCCCCTTGTTTCATTAACCTACCGCTCGCCCAAATACAATTAATATTTCTTTTTAAACCCTTCACGAAGAATACGAAGTATATGGAGTACAGAGAAGACCTTTGAGGGAGAGGAGGACTTCGACGCAGAAGACGACGTCGACGGAGAAGAGGGATTCGACGACCACCGCTGCTGCTCCCAATCAACCGGCGCTCCTTCTTTCAACGTTTCATCTCCTTAGCCAGAGACCATTTTTCCAACGGGTAATTTTCTTACACACTAAATATGTATTTGGTTTTACTTTTCATAATTGATTCATGTATATATTTCTCTGGTATTTGCATAATTTCGTTTTTATTTATGAAGAAGGTGGAAGATTTTTAGGTTTATGTTTTTAGTTGTCTATACCTATTTGTTAAAATGTCTCAATGAAAAACCAATGGCTGAGAGCAAAGTTTATAATTGTGTTACTTTCTATCTAAAATTTATAGCAAAGTTTACGAGTTAGGGAGTTTCTTGCCACATTCAAGGGTAAGCTGTCAGAGGTATCCAATGATGAATTTAAGGTTAGCTTATTTATCCATTCCAGTTTAGCTTGATACCTCAGTGCAATACTGTATCATCTTATGACTCTATGGTCATGTTCCATTAAAAGGAAAAAATTATGAAATCAACACAGGCATCTTGGAATGTGACATGTGATTCATTGGATAAATTTCTTGTTGACTAACATTTGATGTAATATCTGTGTAATGCAGAACAAGGTCAATGCACTTATTGATGTGAAGCTTGAAAAGTTTAAGAATCTAGGAGAGGAGACTGATTATTTATGGTTGGAAATTTATGGTGGAACTTATAAGTTCAATAGGGTAGAAATGGAGGTACAAATCTGTGTTCTTACTAGCAGGCTGAATTTTACTTCTTCAAGTACAGTAATAACCCTTTCATACTGCAAGCTCCTGCAGGATCTGGAGGATACTAGAAGTATGTTTGCTTTTCAATTAGCTTACTAAGTGGAGTAGACGAGGAGTTGCACGTTTTGCATCTCAAAGAGATATATCTTACTTAATTAACATGCATTTCAAATGACTTACTATCCCAAAGCATAGACCTTAATTGTTTTTATTATAGTTCCAACAACTTCCTTGTTTCTTACTGTATCTGTTGAAACCAGATTAATTTTCTCTCTGTATTTATATGTGGCTTACACAACACACTAGGAGTGCTATAAAAATGAAATTTCTAATCTTTCTATTATCTTTCTATTATTTTTTAAATGTAGCTATTCGCAGAAAAGACAAAATATCTCTCAACATTGAATCCCAATGGTAACTTTTCTGAGTGCAGATTTGCTGCACGGTTATTATTGCAGAATGGCAAAGGTATGCTTTTGCTTTGTTAATCATGACATTCAATTTCAAATGCTTTGTATTCTTATTAGAGTTGGCCATCATGATGCTCTCTTAACATTAACATATAAGAGTATGTTTGGATCTCAGGAAATGCTAAGAAAAATTGTTTGTGTGTTGGCTTTCCTTCGAAAAGTGCAGAAACAAATGGCATGTGGTCATTTAATTTTATTTTATATATTTTTAGATTTTTCAGTGTTTATATACTGAAGATAAATAATAAAATGATTTAGGACAAGTGTCACAAACAGTTAATTGAGCATATTTTTTATTTTCAACCATATTTTGTGCTTTCCAGTTTTCCTCTCTCTTTTCTTCCCCAAGTATTTTCGGTGTTACCTAATGGTTTTCATTATTTTCACATGCAGAGAAGTGCTCATATAAAAGATGTGATATTGGATCAGCTTTTATACCAAAGCTACGGGGCAAATTCTTGGCCACAGAGAATTTCTTCCATATTACTAAGGTTGCAATTCACGTGCTTTTTGCATTTTAAACATTGCTACATGCCATTGAGACTTCTAACGAATTCAATTCCATTTTTATCTTTATTTAAAAACATTTCTTTGGATTGGCCCCAAAAGCATTTCTCTCTGATCTGGTGGTTGCGGGGGGGGGGGGGGGGGGGGGGGGGGGGGGGGGATTTTTGTGAAGATTGGTCAAAGTTGAGGAGCAAGTACAACTCACTAACAAAAGAGGATTTGCTTTGCTATTGCTTCTCTTCAGCATATATCGTGGCCTTACTTCATGATAGTTTTGGAGTTTCTTTGGATGATGGAAGGTACTTGTTTGTTGACCATATGCTCAAATGCTTCCATATGTATTTGTTTTGTATCACTTTTATGCTTCAACTCCCCAAGATAGGATACTGTGAAAACTATGTTTTGGCTATGTCTTGCTTGAGTTTACAACCTAGGTGACGTGGTTTGTTTTATCATGTAAACTTACAATCTCAGAGACTTTGCATTTGAAAAGTCATTATATGTTTTGTAACATCTAGGTATTTTGTATTCTATGCACCATTTCTCCCGATTTTCAACTCACCCCAAATTGAAAAATCTTTGGCACACATAATCGAATTTCATAGAGATCAAATAAAACAGTTCCTGCACATTATGGTTCACTTTTCCCTTTTACTTCTTCGCCACTAACGAACCATTTTGGTTGTCTTTAGCAGGGTGCATACGCTATTTCTCCCTATTGTTTCGCTTTTTTTGAACTAATTAGTTTTTATAATAATGTATTCAATTTTAATATGGCTGATTTTATTTTATTTAGCGTGAGATATTTATTGTTGTTCACAGAACATTTTATACCCTTACCTTGCATTTTCCTTATGATTGATGACAGGTGTGATGGATTTGTTCACTCAATGTAATATAAAAACTGAAATGGATTCTGAGAGCAGCAACACTTTGACGTACTAACAGCTCGTTACTGTTTTGGGCCGTTTTCTGATGTAATGGCCACTGCTCGGAATCCTAAATACAGCCCGCTATTTACTAAATACAGGCCCTAATAACATTACATGTCTATTATATTCCTATTATACTTCTTCGTTCTTTCTGCTAGAACTCCTTTGCGTGCTTGCGGTTGACACAATCAGTATCTTGTTTGATGATGCATTGCAGGTCCATTTCCAAGCTTCACCGGATTAAACTTTAGTCTGGGGCCATTCGACACCGTCTACCAGCGGCTGGCTCGAATCACTCTGTTCCTTGCATCAATCCGCTACTGGCCCGGCGTCGTTCTTGGAGTCCTGGCCGAGGGTCTGGACTCCATGTTGGCCGGATAAATTTCTAGGAGTTTGCAGCCTGCACACTTCCGGCCTGTGTCGCCCAGGGAACTGGAAGCCAGGCGCACCCCTCAAGTCGGGTGGAGTCATCGTTCTCTCTGGTTGCCATCTTGATTTGGCGCCCATGTCTCCGCGGTTAGCGAGGTGATCCCATAACGAGGTGAATTGCAGATGATGAGCATAGAGGCAATGGAGCAAACAGTCAAAACCAATCTAGAAGCCAAACTCGCCGGAGTTCCCATTTCAACTTTAAGAAGTTGAAGCTCCGAACGGGACTTCTACATTCAGACCAAGAGCTCTTCAATAATGGAATCGCCGACTATATTGTACGCCAGTACAGCTCTTACGCCTCTATGGCTCTATCTTTGCTTAGGATTTTGAAAAGGCTATGGTGAAAATGAGTAATCTTAGCCCAGTTAGTGGCTCAAATGGCCTGCTCAGGAAGAACTGTAGGAAAGCCAAATGAGTAATGTGACAAATGCGTACTTGATCCATGTTGATATGTTTCTTCCACAGTTCCACACACAGTTTAATCTATTCGAGATATAATAGACATTTAGTTTAATTGGGGCTGTATTTAGTAAATAATAGGCTGTATTTAGAATTACCCTTTTATTTTTCTTTCTTGCTTCAGTTGCTTCTTTCCCTCATTGTTTTTGCATTATTTGTGCTTCCAATTTACTCCCCCATTGGGCATGACACACACACGCGCGCGCGCACACACACACACACACACACACACACACACACACACACACACACATATATATATATGACAGTAAATGCCTAAATGAGATTATTTTTTTAAAAAAAAAATCGACTTTCTATAACGGTTGGTGATTTAACCGATATAAAAAGGATTTTATATGGGGTATTATTGGACTGACACGAAAAACACTCTATAACGGTTAAATTCGTAACCGTTATAAAAAACATTCTATAAGGGGTACGACTACCCGACATGAAAAGTGTCCGACTTTCTATATCGCCGGCTACTATGTCGTTACGGGAACCGACATAAAAAGTGCTTTTTAACCCATATAGAAAGTGTTTTATACACTAGTGAGGTACGAGAAGATGGTCTCTTATTGTTTAGAGATCATGTGTGTATACTGAAGAATGAAGAGCTCCAAAAGTCCATACTAGAAGAGACTCATTCTTCACTCTATGCTATGCATCCAGGAGGTACAAAGATGTACTGAGACCTGAAGGAGAGTTATTGGTGGTCAGGTATGAAGAGGGACATCGCAGAGTATGTGAGTCGATGCCTTACTTGTCAGCAAGTTAAGGCGGAGCATCAGCACCCGGCTGGGCTTTTGCAGCCACTTACCATCCCAGATTAGAAGTGGGAACACGTGACCATGGACTTTGTGGTAGGATTACCATGAACTGTGAACAATTACGATGCAGTATGTGATCATCATGTCATAATTTCCATGTGTATGTTTGTATTTTTAATTAGTTTTGAGTGATTTTTACTTTGGAAATTACACACTTTTGGTGTAATAGTTTAGTTTGTTAAATTCTTGTAAATTGTTTAGATTAGGTTTATTCTGAGCTCAAACAGGTCTCTATAAACTCAAAGGACAGTTGGTGAACCCCAAAAGTGGAAGGAAGGTGCAAAATCAAAAGAAAAAAGAAGATCCTGATTTTTGGGTCTATACCCGGTCGAGTATGACCTATACTCGATCAAATTATAAAAGATAAATATTCCTTTCCCTGTGGATACGAACCTTACTTCGTTATACTACGTATATTCGTTGTATTGTATTTATTTTGAGTGCACCTCACGACAAGTGCACGTCAAATTTGGCGTCGTTGCCGGGGAAAGGCAATCAATTTTTTCTTTTATTTCATTTCAAAGAAAAGTCAATAAAAAAAGTATATAAATAAAATATAAAGAGTTCTTATTTTTTTCTATTTCTGAGCTTTGAAGTATATGGTTAAATATCATTTACTGAACGAAATCACCTACCAATCAAACCCCGAAATAGAACAAACTTTCGAGCGGTTGAAAAGCAAATTTTCAAACACCGACTCGGAGGAATCATCTACCAGAGATTCATCCACCGCTAGCTCGTGTTCTAGCGAATCCAAAGAGCCCTTTCACATGGCTCTTGAAACAAGAACACTGAGGGAGCTCACAGCTCCAAACTTGAACCAACAACCGTTATGTATTACCTTCCATACTCTTGATGAGGGTAATACATTTGAGCTAAAATCTGGGCTCATTCATCTGCTGCCATCCTTTCATGGCCTGAGAGGAGAGGATCCAGACAAACAACTTTCGGAGTTTCACATTGTTTGCACAAACATGTGTCCAAAAGGTGTGACTGAAGAACTAATCAAGTTGCGGGCTTTTCCATTTTCTCTAAAGGACACCGCAAAGGATTGGCTTTTCTATCTTCCTTCGGGAAGTATAGATACGTGGGCAGCTATGAAGAAATGCTTCTTAGAGAGGTATTATCTCGCCTCCATTTCCTCCTCTCTAAGGAAGCAAATAAGTAATATCGAACACGGTGATGATGAATCACTTTATGAATTCTGGGAACGCTTCAAGAAACTTTGTGCTAGTTGTCCATACCATGGATATACAGAGCAAGACTTCATCCTTTATTTTTATGATTGTCTTGTGGAGCATGATAGGCGAATGGTTAATGCAGCATGCGAAGGGGGTATTGTCAACAAAACCCCATGTCAAGCAAGAAACCTCATCTCGGAGTCGGCCGAGAATTCTAGTCATTACACCAGGCGGTCCTCAACCCGTAAAGTTTCCGCAGCGGAATCATATTCATTTTTGGAAAGTCAAATGGCCGGCTTGACTTCTTTGGTTAAGGGTTTCCTTTTAAATTCTAGAAACCAAGAGGCCAAGGTCTGTGGCAT
The DNA here is from genome assembly GCA_945859875.1 of Cuscuta europaea. NCBI lineage: Eukaryota > Viridiplantae > Streptophyta > Magnoliopsida > Solanales > Convolvulaceae > Cuscuta > Cuscuta europaea. Next base: position 14,252,147 of record CAMAPE010000060.1, on the reverse strand, counting down.
ATGCACGCAACAAGGGCATCCAACCGCTTCTTGTCCATCACTCCAAGAAGAGCAAGTTAACGCTCTGGGTTTCCAAGGGCAGCAACAAAGGAGGTATGATCCATTCTCAAACTCTTACAATCCTGGATTGAGGGATCATCCAAACTTAAGATTTGGAAACCCCCAAAAATCCAATCCACCTTCTCAACCATCTTTCAACACCCAAGGCTCAAATTCTCAATCTAGTATGTCAACTGATGACATGATCCGAACTTTGACCTCAAACATGGTTTCCATGCAACAAAACATTGGACAATTTCAACAAACCATGATACAATTCCAACATGAGACAAAGTCAAGCATTAAGAATTTGGAAATTCAAGTTAGCCAAACTTCTCATGTCGTAAGCTGACTTGAAGCTAAGGACTCGGGTAAACTCCCATCTCAAATGGAGCCAAACCCGAGACAACATCTGAATGCCATTATGTTGAAAAGTGAGAAGGCAGAAAAGGGAGATCAAGAGATTGAGGAGATATACCCTGAAGGAGACATTCAACCGGAGGAGGAGACCACGAAAGCCAGGTCATCACCACTGTCTTCATACGAGCCACTCCCGCCATTCCCAGAAGCACTCAAGGAAACAAGGAAGCTGGAGAGAAATGCAGATCTCTATGAGACCTTCGCCGAGTGTGAGGTAAATATTCCACTTCTTAATTCAATGAAAAGTGTTCCTCGGTTTTCTAAATTTTTAAAAGAATTATGCATAATCAAGAGGACACCACATTCAAAGGGGAAACAACCAAGTGAAATTAGTGAACATGTCTCGGCAGTTTTTGAAAAGAACTTCCCAAGAAAATGTGTTGACCCGGGCACGTTCATTATACCATGCAAGCTAGGAGACACCAACTCTAGGGGCATCAATTCTTTGAACATTGGCCCTTTAAATAAAACAAGCATCATAATTCAACTGGCTGATAGATCAACTGTTTCCCCGAAAGGGGTAGTGGAAGATGTACTGGTTTTGGTAGGTGATCTAGTGTTTCCTGTCGATTTCTACGTGCTTGAAATGGAGAGTGATGAACACAAAGTCCCCATTTTGTTGCGGAGACCATTTTTAAAAACTGCTAATTCAACGATTGATGTTTCTAGCGGACTTTTAACTACGGAATTTGATGGAAGGAAAATAGAATATAACATTTATAATTCTATTAAAACTCACTCTCCCGTTAGAGAATCAATTTTGAGCATTGAGGAATCACTAGATAAACCACCGACGGTTGAGGTAGTAGCAAGAAAGAAACCTCGGCCTTACTGGAAAAGGCCGAAAAATAAAATTGAAAAATGGCTAAATATGGCCTCAAAAAATAAAACAAGGGATGCTCACGATACCACATAAAACAAAAAAATGAATAATGTCGTGCCGCGACGTTAAATAAGGCGCTTCTTGGGAGGCAACCCAAGTTTTATTTTTATTTTTCGTTATTTCGAGTGTTTAAAGTTCATTTTTTTAATTATTTGAGAGATCAGTGAGAGAGGGAACTAACCGCTTGTTTGGAGGGAAAGAAATTACAGGTTTTGAAGTATCTGGGGACATACCCGATCGAGTACCACCTTATACTCGGTCGGGTATTGCTTAAAAAGAGATACTGAGGCACTACTCGATCGAAGGAGTATAATTTTTCAAGAATGCATGCATACTCGATCGGGTACAATTACATACCCGGTCAAGTACTCAAAAAAAGGTGAAGCCAAATGGAACCTGCCACCAGCATTCGATCGAGTACGGGGTTCAAAGATTGCAAAAGGAAGCATACTCGATCGGGTATCACTACACACCTGGTCGAGTATGTTAAGAAGGACAAAACCAAATGGAACCTGCTCCCAGCACTCGACCGAGTACAGGGCTCAAAATGTGGAAAAAGAAACATACCCGATCGGGTATGACTCTACACCCGGTCGGGTATTGCTGGAAATTCAAAAACCCAAACAAATTGTCTCCAGTACCCAATCGGGTATGGCAAGATACTCGGTCGAGTATGGCTGGAAAACCGAAATCCTGAACAAACTGTCCCCCATACCCGATCGGGTATATCACCATACTCGATCGGGTATACGTGCGTTTTAACCCCAATGCAGGCCAAATCACTTCATCTTCCCCAAATTCCAAACCCAAAATTCGAACCCCTCTCCCCCAACCTCCATTTTCGGACCTTCTCACTACCAATTCTAACCCATTTCTCCATCAAATCACCTCATTCCACCACCAAAAGACTCCCCTCACCCTCCTCTACACACCCATGCCCACAAAATCATGGTTCTCCTAAAAAATCCCACAATCCAAAAACCTTACACCATCTTCGGATTTTCCAACTTTCAAGCTTTAATTTCCAAAAATGGCACCAAGGAAGGACAAAGGGCAGAGCTCAAGGGCTATGGAACCCATCCCGGGCTACGAGAACCTCATTTTCGCCGACAACTAACACCGAGCTCGGTTCATCGCTACAATTACAAGGCAAGTAAAACCTTCCTGTTTATTATGCCATAATGCTCTCCGTGAACTAGGCATTTACAGTAGTACCAAGCAATTCTTTCGTGAGTTGGACATGAACCGCATTTTCAAAATGAAATACAACTCTAACGAAAGAATCATCTCTGAATTCATGAGCTCGGTGAAGTTTGAAAATGATGAGGCCAATTTTAGGGACGACAAACTCACATTTCGTTTGTTTAACCACACCTATTCAATAACAAAACATGAGTTTACCGAACATTTTGGCATCCCCGTCCCCTACGAAAAAGCCATCTCCGACAACACCATTTTCGGTCATTCACTGTGGACCAAGATGACCGGAGAAGTGAAGTTTAGCTCCTCCCAATTGTATATTAGTCATGTCCAACACCCCATCCTCCGATTGTTTTTGAAGTTTTTAGCAAACTGTTTGCTTGGGCGCCTCAACAATCACCACACGAGGATGGGGGATGTGTGCTTGATGTCGGTGGCCCTATTCCATCGTCATGTGGACTTTAAATTGTGCAATCTCATGTGGGCACATTTAAAAAAGGAAATCACAGCGAAGGGGGCAATTGTCTTGGGTGGGGTGGTTATGCACTTGGTAAGTAGGTTCGGGTATACGGATAACTCCCCTATACCCGATTATTGTTTGATGGACATGGCTTGGTTAGGCCATTCGGGATGCACAACTTTCTCCCACACGGTCTATGGTGGTGACCAACCGAAGAACATGTATAACTGGCTCATACACCCCAAGCCTATCAAACATTTCCTCATGCCTAGCCCAGACCTTCCCAAACTACACTACAAATTAGAGGTAGAGGTGCCCCATTATCTATTCCCACACGCCCTTCCAGCACATCTCCAAGAACCGGAACAAGAGCCTCTCCAATACCAACCCAAGTACGAGCCTTATGCCGGACCCCATGGTCATGAAGACATGGACGCAGACATCCCCGAGCAAACTCAAAACCCTCCACCACCCGACTTCTTCCAACACCTTTTGGAGGGTCAACAACAACTGCTTGCGGGGTACAACCAAATGAACACAAACTACATGGGCATGGGATAAAGGCTCAACCAAGTGCAGGAAGAGCAAAGGGCAGGCTTTCAATGGATGGAGGAGCTCTGGGAAGCCGACAGGCATCGGTATGAAGAGGATCAACGTAGGTTCTACGGTTCTATGTACTCTTACATCGCCCATCAAGGATCCTTTCATACTATGGTGAATCCCCCTCCACCACCCTCGTGGTATGACCCCACTCATTCGAGTAACTTTGGAGGATCTAGCTCCGGGGGTGGAGGGTATGATGGAGGAGATGGCGGGGATGGCGGCACCGGTGGCGGATATGATAGCAGCTTTGGAGGCGGTTTCAGAGGCAGCTTCTATGGCGGAAAAGGCAGGCACTAGGGACAGTGCTTGGACCAAGTGTGGGGGAGAGACTCATCATGGTATGTAATTTTAATACCTTTCACTATGCATGAATTTCTTTTACCCTTTTTGCACACAAAAAAAAGAATAAATAAAAGAAAAGAAATGTTAGTTAGGTTGAAAACCCAACAAAATGGGCAATCTAAGCAAAAAAGGCTTATAAAAATGAGTGAGTTGGAAAGAATGGAAAATGAAAAGAGATGCTAGGATGAAAACCTGAAAAGGCTCCTAGGCAAAATGAGAGATATGAGAGAAATATTTGTTTTTGCAGGCACTCATTTAATCTCTTTGGAGGAAAAGAAGATTCAAGAAGAAGAAGAAGAAGAAGAGAGGAGGAGAAGAGAAGATGAGCACTAGAAGGCCATAAAACCCAAGATGATATTTGTAATTTGAGCTTAAAACTCATATTTTATCCTTGGTGGTCTTTGTGTTTTTATCTTGTTAAAATTGTTGAAACTTTGGAAGACTTAAACACTTGTGAACATTTGACTTTACTCGTGGACGAGTAAAGAAACTAAGTGTGGGGGAGTTGATAATCATGTAATTTCCATGTGTATGTTTGTATTTTTAATTAGTTTTGAGTTATTTTTACTTTGGAAATTACACACTTTTGGTGTAATAGTTTAGTTTGTTAAATTCTTGTAAATTGTTTAGATTAGGTTTATTCTGAGCTCAAACAGGTCTTTATCAACTCAAAGGACAGTTGGTGAACCCCAAAAGTGGAAGGAAGGTGAAAAATCAAAAGATAAAAGAAGATCCTGATTTTTTGGTCTATACGCGGTGGAGTATGACCTATACTCGATCGGGTATGCCCTTAAGTTTAACCCCAAATCCAGTCGAGTATAGCCCGAATATAACTTTCTACACATACTCGATCGGCTATAAGAGCATACCCGATCGGGTATACCTATAGAATTTAGCCTATAATCGATCGAGTATACCTCGAATCTGGCATTTTACACATACCCGATCGGGTACCTTGTATATACCCGATCGGGTACCCAAGCTGCATCCCAAGAGCCTATAAATACACCCCCATTCCTTCACAATTAGACATCCAATTTCTACATACTTCTAAGCTCAGTCTAGAATAGTTATTTCTTTATATTTTCTTCATGTTTAGTCTCCAAATGAGGAGCTAAACTCTTCCATCTTGGTTTTGCTACTTTGAAGCTTAATGAATTTGTAAGTTGTGAGTTATTTTCTTTAATCTTCTTCCTTGAATATTAGTTGTTCCTTTAAAATACTATTTCTATATCAAAGTTGGGGAGTGTTACTAAGATGATAATTAGTTAACATCTTGACATTGGTTATAGTAATAGTTATTTCTTCCTCTATGTTAATATTGGGGAGTGTTACTAAGATGACAATTAGTTAACATCTTGATATTAACTATAGTAGGATTCATATTGTTTAATATTCTTCCTTCAGTATTAATTAATTCCTATCCATATTTCATGTTAATATTTTGAACATTACTTAAAGGGTTAACTAGTTTTGTTTCATATATTAATTATTAATAGAATCAATCAATTAATACGCTTGTTATTAATTCGATTCATTCAACAGTAGTAAACTTGGATTATTAATGCATGCATCTCATGATTAATACACCAAGGGGAATTAATTATATTGATTCAACCAATAAACTGCTTGTGTTGAGGTTATCAATCTCAATCGTTTTCATCTTAAGCTTATTGCTACTATTGAATTAAGATACGGCGCTTGTTCTATGTTGACTCAATAGTAAGTTTTATTAATGAACGCTTCTCGTTATTAATAACTACCCTCGATGAACTGGATATACTCCTCGATTGAGTATTCGAGAGGAAGATAGTTAAAGATATAACAGTGATCGACGAACATTTCATTAAGTGGATAAAAGCAAAACCAAGTCTTCATCTCTATTAATTAAAATCACATAAGTCGTTCATCTTAGTGTTAATTAAATCAAATCAAATCAAACTCAAAACCCCCCCTTTCGTTACTGTTATTATAAAAGATAAATATTCCTTTCCCTGTGGATACGAACCTTACTTCGTTATACTACGTATATTCGTTGTATTGTATTTATTTTGAGTGTACCTCATGACAAGTGCACATCAGTATGGGTGGTGGTTGATAGGCTTACTAAGAGTGCACATTTCTTGCCTATCAACATTACATTACCTCTTGAAAGATTGGCCAAGTTATACACAGAAGAGATTGTGAGGTTGCATGCAATCTCGATATCCATTGTGTCGGATAGAGATCCAAGATTCACATCTAGATTTTGACCAAAGTTTCAAGCATCTTTGGGAACTAAATTGAAGTTTAGCACAACATTTCACCCACAGACGGATGGACAATCCGAGCGGGTGATATAGATTTTCGAAAACATGCTTAGGGCATGTGCTTTCGAGTTTCAAGGGAGTTGGGACAAACATTTGGCATTAGTTGAGTTTGCCTATAACAACAGTTATCAGGCAAGTATTGGCATGCCTCCATACGAGGCACTGTATGGGAGGAAATTCAGGACACCATTGTGTTGGGATGAGGTTGGCGAAGCCAAGCTCGAGGGTATAGAACTTGTTGAGATCACCAAGGCTAAGGTGAAGATCATTCGGGATAGGTTTAAGGCTGCCCAAGATCGACAGAAGAGCTATGCCGATAAACGGCACAGACCATTAGAGTTTGAAGTTGGTGATGAGGTATTTCTAAGGATTTCTCCTTGGAAAGGCATCATTCGATTTGTATCGAGGGGTAAGCTTAACCCCTGATACATTGGCCCGTTTGAGATCCTTGAAAGGATTGGAGTCGTGGCTTATCGGATCAAGTTGACACCTGAACTTGAGAAGATACATGACGTATTTCATGTGTCCATGCTCAAGAAGTATGTACGAGATTTGTCTCATATTCTTGAGAAACCACCGGTGGAGATCCCTGAGGACTTACAATATGTAGTGGAACCGGTGAAGATTGTTGGTCAACAGGTAAAGAAATTAAGGAACAAGGAGATTCCTATGGTAAAGGTTCTATGGAGAAGTGATCGAGTCGAAGAAGAAACATGGGAGACCGAGGTCTCAATGAGGGAGCAATACCCGTTTCTTTTCGATTAGATACATGGATTTCGGGGACGAAATCCCAAATAAGGGAAGGTGAACTTGTAACACCGTCCCCAATTATATTTACTTTTATGTAAATCTTGTATTGAATCTTATGAACTGGTTAATGAATTTACGAGTTTATAAATTTTTGTTATTACTTTTGCGTGAATAGTGAATTGCACGCGGGGCCAACATCGGGAGCGAGGACCACCCTACATTTCCGAAACGGCATATTATATTCATCTTGGTCTAGATAATATGTATATGGTGGTGGATATTTTAGTCGGGCCATGGAAAGGGCATAGGGTTGACCGGTCGGTCAAACAAGGCCCAATTACCGGTATCGGGGATTTATCGGATAACAATCCGAAATGAATTTCGGAAACTTCCAAATTAAAGTTGAGGAATGTAGAGTCATTATAAAAGCCCATAGGGGTTGAGAATGTGTGATATATTTTATTTAGCCCGATAAAATAAAATATAATTAAAACATTCCAAGAAATACAACTTTCGGGACCGATTGTACATTTTGGGACATAAAGAAATTTAAGCATGTGATTAGCCGAAGTGATTTGGCTTATGTGAAAAATACTACATGATTATGCATGTTAAAAGTATAAAATGTGTATAAAAACATATGTGATGTTTTGGATGGTTAAAATGAGATATTTTTGGTTGTTTAAGACCCAATACGTGTTGTATAAAAGTTTCGGACCGATCGGAGATCATACGGGGGTCAACGGACCGCCGCCGTTGGGCAGACACTTAACCAGCGCCAGCCATAGTGCTGAACCGGCGCCGGTTATTCTACTGCCTAGCCGGTCTGAAGGATTTAACACATAACCGGCGCTGGGTTAGGGCTTAACCAGCGCCGGGTTAGCTGCGCCACGGATTCCGACTTTCGCCGAAAATGCGGTTCGGGTCCAGTTTGAATTGCATGGAATATGATATTTAAATGGTAAGTTTAATACCTAATGATTAAACTCTAAGACTTGGTCTAGTCTTGATAAACGATTATGATATAGACCCTATCTATATGAGCGGTAGATCATAGAAGTGAAAGTAAGATGGTGGAGAACCTAGGGACGACGGTACTGTCCTCAAAACTCATATGTTTAGGTGGTGGAGGACCCAAGGATGACGGTACAGTCCTCAAAACTCAAATGTATAAATGGTGGAGACCCAAGAACGATGGCACTGTCCTCAAACCTCGTTGTATAAATGGTGGAGACCCAAGGACGACGGTACTGTCCTCAAACCTCGGTATGTGAATGGTGGAGAACCCAGGGACGACGGTACTGTCCTCAAACTCGGGTTATGAATTGATTAGGGCCAGGTTGAGTCCTATACACTTATAGGTATATGGGTGGGTTGGGTTTGAGTCAAGAACATTGGCTACTACTATTTTCCCAAATAAACAATGGCCTACGGGTCGGGTATTTCCAAGTGTATATATACATATACTGATATGTATTTTATAACTTGGGGAAAGTACTATACATGTATGTATCACCCTATATTTGGGCCTTATACTTGAAACGTTATTTACTCTACATTTAGCTTGCTACTCGCTCGGTACTTGTACGGACCCCTTCGGGGGGGAGCACCATTTTCATGTTGAAGCTAGAGCTTGCTACATGCACCTTCTCACGGGTGAAATCAATTCAAGGAAGACGTGGTTCGTGCTTCCTTATTTCCTTTCAATCTACCAAACACTTGCTCATGGATATTTGATTTACTATAAACAATTTTGGGCCTGTGAGCCCATGTCTTGGCCAGTTGTGGCCCATGATTTATCATTGAATATTTCCGCTATTCTTTGTTTGAATGTGATGTTGTTATGTATGTTTACTACTGGGTATGGATGGATTATGTTCATAGACGCCTTGTATGATTAAGTCACGTTGACTTGCGGGTGACGTCACTTGGTCATACGGCGGTTGTACACGCGCTTAGATGCGGTCTGGGGCGTGACAATTAAGTGGTATCAGAGTCATCTCAGTTTTAAACTATGTAATCAAACTCTCACAAGAGATTTTGCAAAAAGAGAATTTTACCGAAAACCATGAGCATTGTATTTTGACGTTCATAGAACTATTGTTACCTAGGTTGCAAGGTCTCTAGTTGTTAAGATGTTACCCTTAACAATTGGTATGACGGTGACTTGGGCTAATATGTGTCTATAACGTATTCTGTCAAATGACATTGAGCGGGTGACGTCACTTGATCATACGGCGGTTGTACACGTGCTTAGATGCGTTCTGGGGCGTGACAATGAGCATGTATTCAAAATACATAAAATAGTAAAATACTTTAGCAAATGACAAGTTTTCTTTAAACTAATTAGTAATGTAATTAACCAAGGGTCATGAATAGTGAAATGGTTTACTATGTCATCGAGTAGATGAATCATAATGCCTCAATTGCTTATTTATATGCATTTGTTATTATAGACCAAGATTATATGCACGTTCAAATACGAAGCAGAATAAGACTTCCAAAGGTGACACAATGTAGATCTTTCTCTATTGATTAAGAACCTCTATATATGCATTAGAGATCACAACCTATTCTGATATTTGTTCTATGCCCAAAAAAAGCTTTCTAGTGCATATATGAAAGTTCTTAGTCAACTTAATTTACTAAATGACTTGTAGGCTTATTAGAAGTTCTTAATCGGTTAATTGACTTAGTACTCAAACGGGGATGTTACTTTTGAATAGTTTGAGTAATGTTTTGTATTATTTAATACTATGTACATGGTTAACATATACACTTTATATATGTTTAAAGTTAAATATACCCAATAGTATAGTTTCAAAAGATAGCAAACATTATTTCAAAAACACAAGAGACAAGGGCAATCGTGGGGAAACCTGTAAGGTTTTCTCATATACACTTTATATATGTTTAAAGTTAAATATACCCAATAGTCCACAAAGTCTTCAACGATTTGTAATTTGTGTGTTTATTAAACTTCTAATATTTGTTATGATTTATTTATGATTTCTTTCATACGTGTGATAAGTTATGATATGATTTTTAAGTGTTTTAAAATAGATGCATACTACATCCCGTGCAACGCACGGGTGAATTACTAGTTGAACTCTTAAAAGTAGAAACTGCAACACCACAATGTGGCATTTTCTTGTATTATTGGCATAGTCGGTGGGCGTAGCTCAACTGATAGATAGAAAGTGTCACAAGGCCGGGGTAAATTTCGGGTTTGAATTTTGACCATTGCGCTGAGAGATTACTATGTGAAAATGCATATGAACACTGCAAGTAGCAAGACCAGAGCTCCACTCTCTATCTACAAGTTTGTGATTCAAGTCGGTCTTGGGGGTCCTCAAAGATGAGGTGTCATCCTTTTTCTTGTATTGTTGGCATAAGCTTTTGTTTTTGAATAAAGCATATGAAAAGTTACTTTTGGGATTTTCAATCCAAATCCACTACAACCCAAAATAAGCGTGACACTCCATCCTTGAGATCCCTAGGGTCGGCTAGACATTCATTTGAACAGATGTGAATTAACCTTTGATTATAGACCGGTGGAGAGAACGAGATTCCAATTCATGATTTTGCTTAAAAATATAACGGAGTCTTATCTCTTGTGATACTCTCTTTCCGCTAGCTAAGCTATGCCCTAACACAAGGTGGGGGAATTAGCACCCCCATTTACCCACACGGACAACACTACAACAAGCAGAAGGGACATAGAAGAGAAACCGGACAGAAACCGTGAGAAGGACGTGGATCTATGAAAACATCTCTTTTCTTTCAAAACCATAACTTTGTTATTTGTACGGCACTGTTTACAACAAATGTATTGAAATTCACAATTTCTTATGATCTTCATTTTTTAGGATGTTCATATGACATCAATATTGCATATATGGAATTCAAAAATATATGAAGTTTCAACTTCTAGAGGTTTTCAAACTCAAAATTTTTCTTAACTAGATCCAAGTACTAAAATTAAGATCTCATGATTACTTTTTTTTTAAATCTTTCATTTACTTTTTTCAAAAACAAGTGATCCGAGGTAACAACAAAAAATTAAACTCCAAACTTATTTATTTTTACATTGGACTGTTTGACTTTTAAATCGTAGTTATTCGCAAAAACATGAAAAAATTGATGTATAATAAAAGCAAGACGTTGATTCAAAAATTGATGAGTGAATATTGATGATACTGGCCGAATTGGAGTGAAAAAACGAAATGGACAAAATGAATACTAAATTTTCATATAAATTGATGAGTAATTTAATTTGCAACGTTAACGATAAACAAGGTGGCCCAAATTCAGCACTCCAATTTAGATTATTTTGTCTTATTAATTATCATATTAATGTAATCATATATTCATTATCATTAATATTGTTATCCGTTCAAATAAATACTCTAAAATGGATCGACATCTACATTTCTAAGATATTTTTCTTTCAATTTCCCGATAATTATATTTTTTTAAATGTTGAATTGTTTAGTCGTTTTCATATTCATTTTCAAGTATGATTCCGTGCATGGCAAGTAATTCCTTATGGTTGCACTCATGTCCATTCTTCAAGCATTATTTCCTCTATGATGAATAAAATATAATGCTGAATTATTCCCTAGAGCATTTGTTTTTTGTCTCCGCGAATGACGGCTTCAAACTGATTGATAAAACATAAAGTTGACATTAACCTCCATCTTAATTAGGTTGTTAACAAGTTAAATTACTGTGCCCTTTTAGGTGGTCTAGTTTAAGGTATGATTGGGTTTTGTTTGGACCTGCAAAAATGCATAATTTCAAAATTATCCTGTAAACCTATTGACGTCATTAATTTTAACTTTTATTATACTCCGTAACCTCTGTTCCAGGATTTTACCAAATTTCTTTTTTAAATATCCCAAAATATCTAGCAATTTTCTTCGAACCATATATAGTAAAATTATTACTCTGTATTATTTTTTTTCATTTGCATTAACTTCAGATCACACATATTTAATTTCGTAACACACATGACAATCAAACTCAGCCCCCTCTAACAAGAGAGGAGACGGAGTACTTTTTCAAGAATTGAAGTCATTTTTAATTGGAGGATAATTACCAATAAGCGTTCTTAAAAGAGAATACTGTGCTGTTTTTCTAAAATAAATTATTAATATCATCATGAAATGACGCTCTCATATTATGCCAGTACTTTGATCTCAAATAAAAATGTCGACATACTAAGTTTCTCCCTAACGGCTTAGCGTCCCGTATGATTTTGCCGCCCTAGAGGCTTTGCCGTCACTTATGGTTTCTTTTTGTCAATTATTTGTGCGACTCTTCTTCTCTAGGTTTCTAGAATGCTTTTCAAAAAGGCGTGAGTGCGGCTGCAGCTTTTAGAAACGAATCCAAAGTTCAGGAAACGATAATCATGTCTCCTATGGATGATCTAGAGTAGTGTTGTCGCATTCCTCCAATTGAGGAGGAGGTCAAAGGGTTAGTTTCTCACGAATCAACATGGGTAGAGGGTGGTGGTGGTAGTGGGGGTGGAAAAGGCGACGAGAAGACGGGGAGAGGTGAAGGGCTGAGCAAGCTAGGGAGCTGAGAAGACAAATCGCCGGTCCGCCTCCCTCCTAAACCGCCACCTTGAAACGATCGAAGTGCTATGGTTTGAAAGATTTATCAGTTATCTAATTTTTTATGGTTTTATTGTCACGTTATGTTTTATATTGCTCTATTTTTTGTTGATGTCTTTAGTTTTAGGTCTATGATTATGATTGACAATTCTGCTAGATATTATGTCATAAGAAGGATCTATATTGTTGTGTCACACCCGCTTGGTGGTTAACCATTAGTATTGCTCTTTCTGGGGTGATCGTCTCTAAGTCTAGCTGTATGGTTGATAGTGCTAGTTGGTTAGAGATAATTGTTGTCAGGGTCATGGGCGGAGATAGGGGTGACCAACTTAGGCCTTGGCCCACCCCAAATTTAAAAAATGGCTTAATTTTAAATGTAAAAAATTATGTTTAATGTTTTTTTTTGAAAAATATTCTTTGTACAGGCCCAGTCCGGTCCAGTGCCCTGCCTCCGCCCCTGGACTCAGGTTTGGTCTTTTTGAGTTTGTTGTAACGATCTGATTCCTAATGATATTAATATAAGCGGTTTGTTTTGATGATAAAAAAATGTCAGTACTTTGGTAATAGCACAAATGATAATATGATTTTAGGATAACAATATTCTACACCTATTACCGGAGAACACATCGTAAGACCGTTTATGAAAATCATATAAGTTTACTCATATTTTGGGAACTTTTCTACATTATTTCATCTTGCCATGCATGACAAAATCACATACTCTCTTGTTCTAAGAGATAAAATACATTAGCGATGGTTGAACCCTAGCGGTTACATCCACGTGTGACGCCACGATTCAAAACGAACGATAGGTTGTGGCAGCGTTGGTCTTCTCGCTTCGCTCCTCGGCAACAGGTCTCTTTGTTCATCCGTATTTTTTGTTTTCGTCTTTAATTAATCCCAGTCATGGATTTAAATAGCAGTCCGTTACCGATATAGCAGCCGCTATATAGCGGTTGCGGCAGGATCCGCTACCGCTACACCCTACTATAGCGGTGTGAATTTCAGTCACACTGAAATCCGCTACAGAATCGCTACGCCACAGTTACCAGGCGCAACAAGGCCGCCACCGACCCCAACGGTGTACTCCAGACCCAAATGCGTGAATTAAGCGTGCATGCAGTCAACTCGACCCCAACGGTGTACTCCAGTTGACCAGTCCCAAATACGTGAAATAAACGTGCATGTAGTCAACTATACTTAATTAATTGGACGGAGGGTGATGTGTAAATGTTATTGGGTTTGCTCTAAATCAACTTAATTGCTAACTATTGGTTGATTCGTTGTTTACATACTTTTAATCGTCATATTCTTATTGGTTGATTCGTTGTTCACGTGTTTAAAGAAGTATTCATAATGTTTCTTGTAGTTTTATTATCCAATAATTCAAATAAACAAATTTCTAGTCAATATAATTAATTAGGGGTGGGCATAACGGTTCGGTTTGACCGAACCGAACCGTACCGAACCAAATAAAATCGAACCGAAACCGAACCATTTGTAATTTGGTTTGAGTTTGGTAGTATTCCTCCCAACCCGTATTAAACCGAATCAAACCGAACCGAAATCATAAAACCGAATAAAACCGAATAAAACCGAATAAAACCGAATAAAACCGAACTAATCTAAAAATGAAATAATTTCTTATTTTTTTAAAATAACAAATCAAAACCAACTTACACCAAACTAAACCAAACCAAAATATAAGATTTCTCTCATTAATTTGATTGATGTTAATCTTTTTGAAGCTTTAATTCTTTAGTTTTAGTGTCCAGGACTAGAGTTTAATACAAGAGTTACATTCACAACTATAACAATTATAGTGGTTTAAGTAGATAGTATTCAACTATAATTTATTATCTACTACTACTATATATTTGGTTCATTACTTACAAACACCAGTTTTGTTTTTGTTTCGGCTTTATATATAATTTGATTCATTCCTGTTGTTGTTGCTGCTTACAAATGTGTCATGCTTATATATTTTTGGTTCGTATGTGTTTTGTTACTGTTTGCAAATTTATATCTAACATTATATTTGGTTCATTACTATCGCTTCTTGATTCATTATTTTGAGTTTTTTTTCAATCCAAACCTTAATACTTTGGTAAACCGAACTCCAAACCGAACCGAACCATACCAAACCGAAACCAAACCGAAACTTAATCGGTTTGTATTTGGTACATTTTCTATCAAACCGATTAAACCGAAACCGAACCGAAACCGAAGAAAACCGAACCGAAAACCGAAATGCCCACCCCTATAATTAATAGAAGATTTCTTAAAGAATACAAAAAATCATGATATTCCTATCATGTGCAAATGTGGGAACTTGAAAATAATTCACTCTGCTGCGACCACTATACGCATCGCAGCGGCCGCATTAGCCGCTACCGCGATGACCGCTACCGCTGTTTAAAACCTTGATCCCAGTTTTGTTTCGATTTGCTCACGGGTCTGTCGTATTTTGTCGTTGGTCCAACGTCTCTTTTGCTGAGGGTTTTCCTACGTTCAATTTGAACGGGTTATGTTTTTGTTTGCTGATCTATTTCGAAGAAGACTTGTTCTCATGTCGTGAGTTTTGTTCTTACTGTCAAGATTCCGTATTGGTGTACTGGATTTTTGGAGGCAGCTTGTTTGAGGAGGTTTACTCCTTTTTGTTTCGCTGCAGTAGTTTTGCTTTTTCCAAATTTTTGGGTTGGTTTATTCACTGTTTTAGTCCAATTATTTTCCTATGGATATGCTTGTTGAGAATTACAACAAAGTCACCATTGATGAGGAAGAAAACAGGGGGCTGGTCCTGGAAGCAGATCTGATAGGGGGTGATGGCGAGTATAGTTTGTTTTTTGGCCGTGGCAAGGATGGTAACGGATAAACCTATCCGTCCACTCTCTTTTCTTGAAACCATGGTAATGGTTTGGAGACCGGTTCAAGGAGTCAGAATTGAGGAAATTGTTGCTTCCAAGTTTCTCCTCCAATTTAACCATGAAGGAGACATCACCGTATTTTTTTATGAGGAACCTTGATCTTTCGAGCATAACTTAGTGGTTATAAGGAGATTAGGGCGCATTGATAGGCCTATTGAAGTATCCTTGGAACGGAAAGATTTTTGGGTTCAGGTTCACAATTTGTATTTAGGGTACATGACGATTAAAGCAGCTCGGGAAATTGGGAATAGTATAGGGACCTTTTTCCAAGTTGATGAGCGCATTCTCGGGGGAAGGGGGGAGACTTGTTTTGCGCATATGAGTAACAATTAATATAAATGTGGCTTTAACCAGGAGATTGAAGGTTCGCCGGGAAGGGGACAATTGGATATGAGCGGATTTTCGGTATGAAAGACTTCCAAACTTCTGCTTTTGTGTAGGATTCTTGAGCATGTTGAGCGCTTTTGCTCATTTAATATACATAACAGACTTTTGATTGGAAAGAAGTCATATGGTGCATGATTATGCGCAGATACGAGACAAGGCAGTGTGCATCCAGGAAACAAGTGGTTGATTCCTAGTGGAAACAGATCGAGTGCCCAACAGGAGGTTTTGGAAAGCTTTGATATCTCGAGCAGACTTTTGGCGGATCAGGGCAGTAACATGGTGGAGGGCTAAATCTCAAAATGCAAGGAGCAATATACAGCAGTAACAATAGACTCATATGCAGTCCCCAAACCCAGCAAGGTATATTGAAGCAACTCTGAGTCAGACACAGGAAAACTCATAGCAGCAAGTGCATCAGCCAGAATTTTAATGTCTCATAAATAATGTCCATAGATCGGGTCTCTTTCTTTTTAATATGAGATACCATAGGCTTAAGTTTCATAGATCTAGCTAAAGTTGTAGACATGAAATGGTTTTGAAGTTTATCCGAGATACCAAAGGAATGTTTAAAATCATGTACAGGGCCGGTCCTGACGGTGTGCAGGGTGTCCAACCACACAGGACCCAAAAAATTGGAAGGGCCCAATTTTTGTTTAGTATACTAGTATTACTTAGAGGTGGTTTCGGTTCGGTTTTGATATAAAACCAAATGAATTACAAAAAAAAAATTGGACTAGGGCAAGGCTTTGAAGCAGGCCTGGTTCGCCACTTCGCGTATTCCTCATCTGCAAAGGAGGAGCGTATATATAGGAACGAAGGACTAGTAAATCATCCATTTTCACCGGTGTGGGAATCTTAAGCTTTTGAAACAAAAAAGAAAAGAAGCGAGGCATGCGGGATTCGAACCCAAGTGAAAATAAAAGCATGCACACTAATTTCTAAACATCAAGTCATCAACCACTGGACCAAATCAACTAATTGTTGAAATAAGGACGTAAAAGCTTTATATTACCTATTTGTTCTACAAAATAAATAATTAAAAATACTTCTTAATAAAAATCGGTTCGGTTCGGTTTGAACCGATTTTATAACTCAAAAAGCTTCATTAAACCGATTTATGTTCGAGTCCCGACTTTCAGGTCCCATTCGACTCGGTGCGATTTCGGTTCAGTTTTTTTTTAACTTGTGTTGAAAATTTGAAAAGAAGGTTCAATTATTTTTGTTGCACAGGACCTTCATTTTCTCAGGGCCGGCCCTGATCATGTACACAATCAAAACGTCACGAGAAAGTGTAGCAAATAACTGAATGAATGGTTTGATCAACATGTATCCAATGATAGTACTCAGTATTGTTGATTTGTGATTATTAAAATCAACGATGTACATAGAGAGTATCTGAATAGAACCATCAACCATACCAAATAGACCTTGGGGTACCAATAATGACTCAAATTGACTCCCCCAATCTTCAAAAACCATGAGTTTGGTGGTGACAATGTGAGTGACATTGGCGGACACGTGAGAAAGCGATTGAGTCAATGATGCCATGGGAGAGCCAAACAGACCATCACTCGTTGACCGAGTGATACCCAGTGAACCAGAGAAGGTCGAGCCAAAGGAGGTAGAATTTGTGCAGTGGCGGAGGACACATGACTACAAGCGACGACGGTGGACTGGTTGTCTGCCATGGTGGAAAACGTGGAGGCAACGTGTCGAAGTGGCTATAACTGCCACCAGTAGGGAAGGAGGGAAATCCGGTGGCTTGGAATGGCGACGAGATTGGAGAAGAAACTAAGGAAGAAGAGTGAAGAAGAAAGAGGAGAAGAGAATTAAGAAGACATGTCTAGTTAGCCCGTCTATGCCCCTAGGTTGTGAGCTGGTCAGCCCCATAACCTGGCTAGGCCGAGAATGGATAGACTGGGCGAATTCAAGAACGGAGGTTACTCATGGAATCAAGTGAGAATAGATGCTCCAAGTGGGTTGTTACCTCTTCATGTGCAGTAAGTGACACCACTGGCAACCCATTGGTTCTATTCTTGATTACGTCACTCACAAGGATTGGTCTTCCTGCCAGAGGAATGTAACATGCTAACAACCAAATGCAGCCAAGTCACTAGTGTTGTTATTATCGACAACACAGAAGAGTGCATCATTCTACAAAATAAGGTGTCAGAGCTAATCAAGAAAGGATACTTGAACAAGATTTTCAAGGAAAGTACTACTATTTGGCAATGCACTGATATGTGTTGGGGTCTTTTGTATATGGGGTGATAATCGAGTACTTTGATTGCTTAAAGATTGTGTAAGTTCACTTTCTGAATTGATATTTCTCCTCTATGTCTGGTTACAAGAAATTCAATAAGGATAATCCTTAAGGAAACTCAAGAACATAGGCACATGATCTAGAGTACAAACTAGTGAGTATATCTGTATATGTATTGTTTTCTTTAATTTGAATGCCAAAAAGTGATGAAGATATGTTGTATCTCTTCTATCTCTTTTCTATGCACGAAATATGGTGATATATATATATATATATATATATATATATATATATATATATATATATATATATATATATATATATATATATATATATGAATATATATTTATATATTCATATGAACCGTTGTGTGAACGTAGCCCAGATACAACGGTCGAATAGTCTAAGAATAATAGAAAGAATTTAAACAGTAGAAGAGAAATTCAACATCAACATATACTGTGTATTCATAATGATGATTCGATGAAGAACAAATACACAATACTCGAACGAATAAGTTAGAGAGAGAATTTCTATTCTACTGGCTCTATAGAGAATAATATGCGGAATGTAATGTGTAGAGACTTAGAGCTGATTTCGACCAACTCATCCTGTATTTATAGAGAGTAGTTTGGCCAGCCCTATTACAATTAGGAAACAATAGCTTTAGGCGTGTGGGCTTAGTTAGAGCTAGATTAAATGGGTCTAATTCTCTCTCAGCTAAAGTAATTAAATACAAAGACTCATTAAATAAATTACAGATAAATTTGAACACAACAAAATAATATTCTAACAACCGTTCCAAGCAGTCACAACCCATTTGGGAATAATTGTGGCAGTTTTTGGAAAATTGCACGAAACTGCCTCAACCGCTCTAGAGCTTGGTCTAGAACCACAGAGTTGGTCTACTAAGTGTTCTACCGTGAGTTCCGCTGTCGTGGTTACTTTGGGATTAAACTCGTTCATATATACAAGTGTGCACTCCACACCTACTAACTTGTATTAGATCATAGTTTTAATCCTTATTGGCACTCATGTCATTTTACACAAAACGGTCGGTGACCTAAAATCACCAACAATCCTCCCCCATTTTAGTGTAACCCTTGAAATGACATAACAAAATTTACAAACCAAAACTTGTACATAAATGAAAATGTTAATATGATTGAATTTTTATTTTAGTATTTTACACATTCCAAATATTCGAGAATCGAGGTGTCCTATGGATTGAACCCATCAACCCATTTAAATACAAGTTTCTATACTCTACTAGAATGAAAACTTGATACAATTATAAAGATGTGTGTCCTAATCCCATTCATGATCGTATAAAAGCCAAGTCCCAAACCTTTTGAAGCGCGGTTACACTTCAAGATCATATAGGTAATTCCTTTATTCATGTACCTTCGTGTATTTTATCAAAGGAATTATTAAGAGATAAATTCAATCTCCATCCTACATGTTCTACATCTCCGTCCTTCGTGCATATTCACTTTTGAGAGGTTGTTTTCAATGGCCATTTGCAGATCAAAGAGGCAATAATATTTGACTTGTCTCATCATGAATCTCTTGATTGCATTTAAGCCTAGTTCTCTGTCTTTCTGTGGAAAATCTCTCAGTCTCACGTTCCTGTATTCGTAGTATAGCTGAATGAGATCTTCCGAAACAACATGATATAGATCAACTTCAGAGACTCGTTGTACTATTCCATTTTAACGTTCGAACTCGATCACTGGATATTTCACTAATCTGCAGCTGTAGACTTCAATTGATTTGATCCCGATGTTTAGAGAATCAGAATGTTTCTTCAGTCACTCACGATGTCCATAAGGATCATTCTGATCTACAGTCGTATTTCTCAGCATCCATATGTGATCGGAAGCGTCTGTTCCTTTCAAATGTTCTAGTCCCCTCAACTCAAGTTCGTCAATCTTCTTGATTCCTTTCTCAATTCTCCAAATTCTTGATCTCAGATCTTCTTGGTACGGCACAATTATCTTGACGTTCTCCCAAGGTGTCTCGAACTTTTCTTCTATCTTGGAGTCACCTGGGCATCTTTTGATTAGATCTTTGACTGTGAAAATCAGGAAGTGGATCGTCGTAGAATTCTCCTTGAGCATACTCTTCAGGTTCAAGTCCCATTAGCTTTTAAGCAGCCGTCTTCTTGTCTTCTCGAATGAAATTCAGCTTCTTGAGAGCTTCTGTGTTGTTCATCTTCTGAAGTTCATCTTTCTCATTGTCTTATACCCATTCAAGCAATATCAGATCAGCAGCTTTCTCTTTGAGTTCTTTTTCCTTTTGCTGTAAGCTTTCTTTTTTTATGATGAGGCTGGTTGATCAGATTGAGGGATTGCTGAAGCGGGAGCAGATCTAGGCTTTGCAACTTGTGGGACTTGTGAAGCGGAAACCAGAGGGACAGATGTGGGTAATGTAACACCGGAGTCACAGAGATCTACCGTTTTCATCATACTAGAGGTGAACTCGTTCTGATGGCCTGAAAACAATGGTGATTCATATGTTGCATTGTCAGGACTTCCTTCCAATCCTTGGTCAACATCCATGAAGGATGAGCCTATAGAAGTTCTCGAGAGGACACAAAGTCCTGGCTCAGTGTTAATGGGTTCGGAAGGGTGATAAACGGTTAAGGCTAGTGTGTCGTTGGGTGTGGTCGAGGATGAAGGTTTAGGCTGAGAACATGTGGATGGTTCAGAGCAAATGGTATTCGGAATGATGGATTGAGAGGTGGATTGCTCATAAGTATGTTGCCTTTTCTCCCCCTCATGATGATCTGAATCATCGGTGTCATCATGCTTACGCTTAGGCAAGCGTTCTTGATCACGGCAAGAGGTGGATGGGATGTAAGGTGGGGCTAAGGCTAGGATGTCACGGACTTGTACGAGGTGTGGAGGGAGGTTGGGTTCACATAAGAGTCTATTGAGAAAATACTCAAATAAATCAAAAATGTTCATTTGGGTAGGGTCAGGGTGAGAGGTAGATGGTGTGGATGTGGGTATGATGGTAGAGGGTGTGATGGTTGATGGAAGAGTTCCTATGCAGGAGTTAGGTGTGATCCTTGGTCTGCTACACATGTTGGGTCTACAGAACGTAGGTCTTGTAAACGTGAAAGCTTAAAGGCTAGAAGTTCAGACCTTAGATCCTCCCTTGTTAAACTAGCGAATGAAGAGAATCTTGACCTAAATGAAGTATCAGTTCTCACAGCATCACTAAAAATAGCGGTGCCATGGCCTGTTGGGGAGTTCAGTGTGGTAGGACTTCCAACCATCATTAGCGTACCTCTTGTGGTTAAGACAGGTGGTAATGAGCCTGTATCAGTGTGTGGTAACGAATGAGGTTGTGTCCTAGAAAATGTTAGGTCCCACTAAGATTTTGATGATGCATAGTTTATAGACAAAAACACTTGATCATGAACTGTGAAGAAGATGTATCAGTAACAAAGAAAAGAATCAGAGGTAGTAAAGAGCATTGACAGAAATCAAGATATTCTGATCCGAACAGAATAGATCGAAAAAGTCTGATTGCAACAGAAAGTCTCGAGGTATTCTGTTAGGATCAGAGAACCTCAGTGCTGACAACAGAGAACCTCAGTGCTGACAACAATGAACCTCAGTACTGACAACCGAGAACCTCAGAGTTAGACCAGAAAGGCTCGAAACTACAATAGAGAAGTTGAAGGTATTCTGAATACTTTTGTCACGGGACAGAATAAACAAGTGGACTGCATAATGTTTCAGAGTCAACCCATACTCCAATATACAAGTGGAACTGCAGAATGTTTGAGAGTCAACCCATACTCCTATATACGAGTGGACTGCAAAATGTTTTGCTTTACAGAGTCAACCCATACGATCACATACAACTGGAAGCATGGACTCAAACAAGAAAACAAAACTAGCAACATAGGCTATTCCAAACAAGACAAAAGGAGGACATACTGAAGATAAAAGATCAAGTGGATGCTTCAACGATCAAGGTTGAATCTCCTCAGCCAATGGGAGATATTCAACAAACTTAAACTCTATAAATTACCAAGGAATGTGATGAAGAAGATTCAGCGAGCTTAAGTGCAAACAAAGCAATCATACTCGGAATATCCTGTAAAAGATAGAGTGCTAATCTATCACTTTACTCTTGGCTTGTTCACATTTCTTTAAGCTCTTAGACTAGTTCACAATGATATATTCATACTAGAGCTTAGAATAGTTGGCAGAAAGTTGTAACACCTTTGGAAAGAATTTGTGCTGCAAATCCAAAGAGTGGGTAGAATAGGACATGAGTAACTTCTGAATCAGACTGATTCATTAGTGAAAAACCTAGAGACTAGAGTAACTTGGAGTGATGTGTACTCCTAGTGAAAACCTGATAGTTTACGCCTGTGATCAAGGGTAAACTAGTCACTAAGTGTATTGGTCAAATAACTTAGTGGAAATCCATCTATAGGGTGGGACTGGATGTAGGAGGATTACACCACCTCCGAACCAGGATACATCAGTGCGTCACAACTTTAAATCTACTAATCAACAAACCAAAAAGCCTCAGAAAATTCCCAGAAAATAGTTCCTACTCAAAAGTTAGTTCTTTCTAAACTCCTAGTGTGTTTGTCCAAAAAAAGATAAAAACTTCCGCTGCCAATCCTAAACCTCTCAAAAGATTCCAAGGATTACACTCACTCAGAGGGAAGTGAACATTTAATCAAAAAGACTTAAAAGTCTATTCACCCCCCCCCCCCCCCCTCTAGACTTTTATCAAGCACCTTCAAGTGGTATCAGAGCGGGTATTCATAGAATCAGTTTTTAACTGAATATTTTGAATCACGATCCACAAAAACCCCACAACACACAAAACCATGGCCAGTCATCTAGCTACAAATCTTCTGTTCAACTTAGAAAAATTTGATGATTGAAAAATCCGGATGAAAGCTCATCTAAGCGCACTACATGATGAAATGTTGGAAGTCATCACGATAGCACCCATACAGATCATGAAGGTCAATGCACAACAAGCTGTAAATCAAGAAACAGATGAGTACATTCTTAAAACCAAGCTTGAGTGGACAAGTGAAGATAGAAAAAGGAATAACCTGGACAATATTGCCAAGGATATTCTTTTTAAAGATGTGAGTGGATCCATATTTCCTCGGATAACGAAACGTGAAACAGCAAAAGATGTTTGGGATGAACTCACTAAAATTGGTGCAGGCAATGAACAGGAGAAATACAGCAAACTGACTATAGCCCTGAAAAGGTTTGAGGATTTTAAAATGCTGCCTCAGGAAACAATGATAAATCTGGAGTCAAGATTTCTAAAACTCACCGCTGAAATCTCTGACTTGGGAAAGACTCTTACACAAAAAGTGTCACGCCCCGGACCTACCCAGACACGTCAACAACCCGTCGTACAGTACGAATAGTCAACCGCAGTCCACTCATCCATACTATATAAGGCGTCTTGAATACCATTCACACATAGTACATCCATAAACAAACATAATGTAAAACATTCATTTAAAACAGCGGAAGCATTTAATACAAGTGTCTATGTCACACTTTGGCAAAACATGGGCATACAAGCCCCCAAATAATTATTCGAAAATAATATCCATGAGCATTATTTAAATTGTTTTCAAAACAGAAACGAAAGAAGCACGAACCAAGTCTTCTTCCCTTGATCTCCCCGAAGCAACGGGCGGTGGTAGCAACCTTCAAGTTCTACCTGAAACTGTGAGGTGGCCTCCCCCATGAAGGGGAGGTCAGTACTTGGAAGCATTTGACAAGTACAATGACAACTATACTGAGTATAATCAACGCTTTAACTTCTAAGACCCTCGAAATAGGGTGATATCATAATATAAATAATAATTTATATTTCTCACTTATTATCTCTATAATAAGTAAATTCATTTATTTGTCGGCACACGGCCCTTCTCATATATTCTTTGCATTTATCCTTTGTACAACCCAACCCGTGGGTCTTATTATTTCTACGGGATTTGCTACCGCTGTCGGAGGCCTCATGAGGTTCTCGGTTCGGATTACAACATCCCGCCCCTGGACACATACCCATCATCCCGTAGGAAGGTAAGGCCCTTCGGGGTCCTATCTTATGTGTTACCGCTATCAGAGCCTAGTTAGGTCTCCGATTCGGATTCCACCCTAACCCGTGATCACGATGTAAGTCCATGCTATCCAACCCCGCTCTCTAGAGTCGGGAAGGGCCATGGTCCTTACTTATTTCCATAATTCAACCGGCTATCCTCAAGGACTACCGAACACACCCGTAGGCCAATCCTATATCTAGGATCAATTTATTATTTACTTTATCTTGGGTATCCAATAAGGCCTACCCCTAGTATAACTTAAAGTTCATACTTTCCTACCTTAAAGCATCTCTTAAGACTACTTAAGGCATAACATTTCACAATCCAACCTTAGGATCAATCTTAACAACATCTCATTTTAATGTGCAACTAGTATCTTAATACTAGTCAAATTAATTCCAGCAAACCAAGTTCTCAACTCATAGTCATATAGACAATTCCAACTGATTTTTTTCATTGAAAATATCATTTATCTCAATATTCAAATATCACTTTTAATCACTCATATATTCTAATATGAAGTAAAAAGTATATTTCAACATATGTTTCATAATCAATTCCACTTTCAAGTCAACATACTCATAACACATGATCATACACAATTTACTCTTAAATTTGTATATCATGCTCCTTTTCTTTATAGACATTAGTCTTCTCATTCTTAGGCATTATTAATCATTAATAATCCATAAAAACACATTTAATTACCTTAGGTAATCTCATGAAATTAACTCACTAATTATAAGCAATATAGTCAACCATCCTCACCTTATGATGTGCTCAACTAGCTGTCTTAGCTAAACCCCATCGATCCGTCCTCATTCTAGGCCGTTCAAGAGTGAAAAAATATGGAAATCAAGTGAAAGCCGGGCGGCTTTCGTGAATGGTGGGCGGCTTTCGGGCCTGCAGCTCGAAAACAGTCCCCAACAATGGTGGTTTTCTGACGGTTTCGACTCCTATCGATTCCACAACTCTTCTAAGTTAAATACCACCATTCTATATTAATATTCTACACTTTTAAACGTGTAGAACATCATGTTTAATCCACCATATGATTTATTAAAAATCATACACAAATAAATTAGCTAAAAGAACTACATGAGTTCTTACCTTTTCCTAGCTTAGTTTTCTGTTGGGATTTCTTTGTGTTGCTTCATTCAAGCTTGGACAGCTTCTCTCCCTTGGACTTTTGGCTTGTGCGGATGAGGCAATCAATGGGGAGACATCCCACCTCAATCCCTCCCAACTTATGCAAAGAAATGGGGCCATGGGGGTGTGACTTTTGTCTCAATGAGACTTTCTATGTCTAGTCCACCCCCCTCCCTATTGTCCAGCACCAACTTCATTATTTGGAGTATACAACTCATGTAGGAAAAGTCCCAATTGGGTGTAGGAAACTCCTCCCAATTATCTCTGCTATTTCTGGTAGGTTGGGTCAAAATAGCACTCGGGTTGCCAAATCATTTTCCTCAACTTTAGTTGACCCTTTATTGGGCTTCTATAACTATTATGATGACCCAACTAATTATTTGGTAGCCCATTCTCAATATTATGGACCCGATAAATAATTTAATTAATCATTCATTAATTAAATATATCATTCTTTTACACAAAATCATTCGCTAGAAAAATTCAAATACATACTGAATTTCGAATTCAAGTACATCCGGGTGCGGTGTCACAAGTTCACCCCCCCCCCCCCCCCTTAACGGGAATTTCGTCCCCGAAATTCACAATGCTTATTCAAATAGAAATGCATATTGTTCCTTCATCAAGGCTTCAGTCTCCCAAGTTTCTTCTTCAACTCGGTCACTCTTCCATAGGATTTTAACCATTGGAACTTTCTTGCTTCTTAGCTTCTTTACTTGCCTGTCAAGTATTCTTACCGGTTGCACGGCGTAGTTCAAGTCTTCTCGTATTTCCACGGGTGGTTTCTCTAGTACATGAGATGGATCCGGAATATACTTCTTAAGCATAGACACATGGAATACATTATGTATTTTCTCCAACTCCGGAGTCAACTACAATCGGTATGCTACGGCCCCAATTCTCTCAAGAATTACAAATGGCCCTATGTAGCGTGGGTTAAGTTTCCCTCGACTCTGAAATCGGATGATTCCTTTCCAAGGTGAAACCTTCAAAAATACCTCCTCTCCAACCTTAAACTCTAAGGCTCTTCGGCGCTTATCGGCATAGCTCTTCTGTCTATCCTGTGCCGCCTTAAGTCTCTCACGAATCATCTTCACCTTTGACTTGGTGATCTCCACCAGTTCCGTGCTCTCGAGTTTGGCCATGCCAACCTCATCCCAACACAAAGGTGTACGACATCTCCTCCCATACAATGCCTTGTATGGAGGCATGCCTATACTCGCCTGATAACTGTTGTTATAGGCAAACTCCACAAGTTCCAAATGGTTATCCCAACTCCCTTGGAACTCCAATGCACAAGCTCTCAGCATATCCTCTAATATCTGTATAACCCGCTCGGATTGCCCATCCGTTTGCGGATGAAAAGTTGTACTGAATTTCAACTTTGTCCCCATAGATTCTTGGGACTTCGGCCAAAATCGTGATGTGAATCGCAGATCTCTATCGGATACAATGGTTATTGGAACCCCATGTAGCCTCACGATCTCATCCACATACAACTTGGCTAACCTCTCCAGTGCATGGTGGTGTTGATAGGTAGAAAATGTGCACTCTTCGTGAGCCTATCAACCACAACCCATACAGCATCATAGTTCTTAACCGTCTGTGGTAACCCCACCACGAAGTCCATAGTCACGTGCTCCCATTTCCATTCAGGAATGGAGAGTGGCTGCAATAACCCAGCTGGATGCTGGTGTTCTGCCTTAACTTGCTGACAAGTAAGGCATCTACTGATGTACTCGGCTATTTCCCTCTTCATACCAGACCACCAGTAACTTTCCTTCAAATCACGGTACATTTTCGTGCCTCCCGGATGCATGGCATACGCCGATGAATCAGCCTCCTCTAAGATGGACTTTCGGAGCTCATCATCCGACGGTACACAAACTCGGTCACGAAATAATAAGAGACCATCGTCTCTTTCCCTGAAATCCTCAACCGTTCCCGCTAGCATGCGTTCACGGACCTTCATATACTCTTCGTCAGTTTCTTGACCCTTCTTGATTTCATCAAGTAATGTAGGTCTCACCTCGAATCTAGCTAACAAGGCACCATCGCTAGATACCTCCAATTGGGCTCTCAATGCCCTCAAACAAGTCAACAATGCCCCAGACGAACTCTTTCGGCTCAAGGCATCCGCTACCACGTTGGCTTTACCGGGGTGGTACTCGATAACTAGATGGTAGTCTTTTATCAACTCCATCCACCGTCTCTGTCTCATGTTTAACTCTTTCTGAGTAAACACGTTCTTCAGGCATTTGTGGTCAGTGTATATATGACATGTTTCCCCGTAAAGATAATGTCTCCAAATCTTCAATGCAAATACCACTGCCCCCAGCTCTAAGTCATGAGTAGGATAATTTACCTCATGCTTCTTCAACTGTCGTGAAGCATAGGCAATCACCCTCCCATTCTGCATCAAGACACATCCAAGCCCTTGGATGCTCGCGTCGCTGTAGACATCGTACCCCATACCCTGTTTGGGTAATGCAAGTACCGGTGCCTTGGTCAATCTTTTCTTCAATTCAAGGAATCCCTTCTCACATTGATCATCCCATACAAACTTAGCCCCCTTTCGAGTGAGCTTCGTCAATGGTGATGCCAAAACTGAGAATTTCTCCACGAATTTTCTATAGAATCCTTCCAATCCAAGGAAACTACGTATTTCCTTGACGTTCTTTGGCCTCTCCCATTCGGTAATGGCTTCAATCTTCTTGTTATCAAATGTTATCCCTGATCCCGAAACTACATGCCTGATAAAGCCAATCTCCCTTAGCCAAAATTCACATTTGGAAAACTTGGCATAGAGTTGCTTCTCCTGTAGCGTCTCAAGAACAAGTACCAAGTGCTCCTCATGCTCTTCTTCACTCTTTGAGTAAATCAAGATGTCATCTATGAACACAATCACAAACCGGTCCAAGTATTTATGAAATACTCGGTTCATTAAGTCCATAAATGCTGCTGGGGCGTTGGTTAGCCCGAACGACATAACTAGGAACTCGAAATGAACATACCTTGTGCGGAATGCACTCTTCGGTATGTCATCCTCCTTTATCTTCAGTTGGTGGTACCCCGACCTCAAGTCAATCTTCGAAAACACCGTCGCTCCTCGGAGCTGATCAAACAAGTCATCAATCCTAGGCAAAGGATACCTATTCTTGATTGTGACCTTGTTCAGTTGACGATAGTCAATGCACATTCGAAGTGTTCCATCTTTCTTTTTCACGAAAAGGACCGGTGCTCCCCATGGGGAGTGGCTCGGCCATATAAAATCGTTATCCAAAAGCTCTTGCAATTGGGTCTTCAACTCGTTAAGTTCTGCGGGTGCCATTCTGTATGGCGGTATAGAGATTGGTTTGGTGTCGGGCTCAACCTCGATCACGAACTCAATCTCCCCATCGGGTGGAGGTCCCGGTAAGTCCTTTGGAAAGACATCTGGATACTTGCACACTACTCTTACATCATTGATGTCTATCTCTTCTTTGGTCTTGTCCACCACGTACGCTAGATATGCGTGGCATCCCTTTCTCATCATATTCCTCGCTCTCACAGCGGATATGACACAATTGTTTGATTTGCCTCTATCTCCTTCAAAGCGTAAGGTAAGCCCTTCACCGCTTTCAAGTTCAAGAACCTTTGTGTAGCAATCGACCCTAGCATGATGTTTCTCGAGCCAATCCATTCCAAGGATCGCGCCGAACTCGATCATACTCAGCGATACGAAGTCACACGTCAGGGTTTGGCCCTCCACCTCCACCTCACATGATGGATAATGGCTCTCTTTCGATATCATCCCCTAGAGGCGTGGATACCAATAGGGTTTGAGTCATCGGTACAAGTGGTCCATTGAATCCGCTGGCGAACGCCTCACTCACAAATGATCTTTGCGCCCCGGTATCAACAAGGATCCGTGCGTCTCTCCCATTTATCTTTAGTGCTCCTACATTCATAAGTAATGTAAGACACACCTTCTAAGTAATAGACTCGTTTCTTCGGTCATAGAGTGCACCAACTATAGTTTAGATGATAGTCGTTTAACGCCCCATCACAACCTGCTCAGTTCATACCCTCGAAAACCGTCCTTGTGCATTAACAGGGGAAAGCCGGCCGCTTTTCACGAAAGCCGGCCGCTTTTCGCTCACTTCGGAACTTGTCGCTATGTAAGACGGCCGGTTCCTACGAAAGCCGGTCGGGTTTCGGCTGCGAGAAAAATTGTACGTTAATTAATTACGAAAGCCAGCCGGTTTCCACGAAAGCCGGCCGGTTTCCACGAAAGCCGGCCAGTTTTCGTCGCCGTCGTTTTATTCACAAAATAAATTTCAAAAACCGGCCGGGTTTCAGTAGTGCAGGAATTCCCAGGCCCAACGAACGTCGGGCGGCTTTCACATAAGCCGGCCGGGTCTTGGTGCCGCAGTTTATCCCGGATTATATATTACAAATGTCGGCCGGTTTCTGTGAAAGCCGGCCGGTTTTCATTTGCGAGGGAAAAATTCAGATTTTATTATTTACGAAAGCCGGCCGGTTCTTAGTGGAAGCCGGCCGGTATTCGTTGCCGTAGTATTCTTCCAATAAATCAAGACGAAAGTCGGGCGGCTTTCGTCAATGCTGGGCGGCATTCGCCCAGGGCGAGGATCACTTCCTCTCCTTTCCATTCAAAATCGGCTTAATTCGCCGGGGTTATGAATTTACAAGTTTATAACACTCCTATTGCTTACAATGGAGTAAATAACATGAGTTTAAGGAATTACCCGCGACGGAGTCCGGGTTGGCACGAGCATCCGCCTCCGTCATAGCATAGACCCTAGCTTGGGTCTTCCCTTGATTTATGGACGGCGTGTTGCTTTCACTCGCCCCACCGTGCCCCATGCTTGCATTGGGCACCCCTGTTTGGTTCCTGCTCACCGTTGATCCACTACTCGGCCTGGCCCCCATGGCTTGCCCAAGTTATGGGCAACTCACCTTCAAATACCCAACCTCCCCGCATTGATAACATCTCGGGGGATCACGACACTTGCCCAGGTGGTTCTTCTTGCAATTACTACACCTCTTTATACCCGAGCCCTGTGACAACGAGCTCTGCCCGCTTGGGCCTTGATTTCCCCTCACCGGTGGTGGAGGGGTTCTAAAAGATCCGCCTCCCCCGTGGTTCCCCTTCTTGTTGGAACCTTGGGGGCCATTGCTCTCCCATTTCCTTTTCTTTGCTTCCTCGGCGTTTTTCCTTTTTCTTTCTTCCCACTCTTTCTCCCCTTTCAAGCCTTGTTCCACCACTTGACTAAACGTCATATTAGGCAATTGTGTTTCCCTCTCGCGTATGTCAAGGCCCAAGGCATCCAAAAAGTGGTTCACCATCCGGTTCTCGTCACAAATGTACTCCGGTATAAACTCAGCAAGTTTCCTGAACTTGTGCTCAAGTTCCTTCACCATGCATTGACCTTCTTGGGTCAGATTTGTGTACTCCCTCCTCTTCAAGTTCACCTCAAAGTCGGAGTAGTATTGGCTGAAGAATTCTTGTCGGAAATTTTCCCAAGTGATGGCTTCGCCGTACTTCCCTTTTATTCCGTCCCACCATGTGGACGCCATGCCTTCTAGTAGCCTCGTGGCCACTCTCAACTTCATGTGGGGTGGCAGTTGCATGTCGAGGGCCGCTTCATTGAATCTTTTGATCCACTCGGCCGCAACGGAGATGTCTCCCATTCCATCAAACGGTTTACACCCCAAGTCTCTTGCCTCTTTGAGGTACTTTGAGATCCTTATTATAGGGACCTCAGCACCTCCCCCTCATCGGGGTTCTACGATCTCCCTAGGAGTCACGCGGCTTCCTCTCCTTGAAGCCCCTTCCAAAGCATGCCTTGCCCGGCGCCTTTGGCGATCTTGATGATATTGCAGGAACAATTCCTCAATCCGTTCGAGAGCTTCATTATCATCGCTCTCGTCACTAGCATCGTCGTACTCCCCATCATATGGGGTCTCAACCGGCTCGGTTCCCGGTTGGTAAGTTGAATCCTCCTCGGACTCATAGTGCTCGTCTATTGTTTCCACATGACCGCCACTCACGGTCAGCGAGTGGCCTGCACGGCCTTGTCTCCTAGACACCCTCGATCCTCCCCGACTGCCACGTTGGGATCCTCCCGGTGCTTGGCCATTCGGGTTCCGTCGAGTAACTTTCCCGGTACGTTCCATTTCTGAAAGAAATTTAGAATGAGTCATTAGACTCGTATCAAATGTCAATTGACGGATAGGCACTTAAAGACATCTTTTGGCTCAAATCACTGCCATACCAATTGTTAAGGGTACCATCTTAACAATTAGAGACATTGCAACTCAAGTACCAAAAGTTCTATAAGTACAAAACTTCTTATGCTCATGGTTTTCAATTTCATTTTCAAAAAGAACTTTGAAGCTTCATTATGATGTTTACGGACTAGGGCTCTGATACCAATTAAATTGTCACGCCCCGGACCTACCCGGACATATCAACAACCCGTCGTACAGTACGAATAGTCAACCGCAGTCCACTCATCCATACTATACAAGGCGTCTTGTATACCATTCACACATAGTACATCCATAAACAAACATAATATAAAACATTCATTTAAAACAACGGAAGCATTTAATACAAGTGTCTATGCCACACTTTGGCAAACATGGGCATACAAGCCCCCAAATAATTATTCGAAAATAATATACATGAGCATTATTTAAATTGTTTTCAAAACAGAAACGGAAGAAGCACGAACCAAGTCTTCTTCCCTTGATCTCCCCGAAGCAACGGGCGGTGGTAGCAACCTTCAAGTTCTACCTGAAACTGTGAGGCGGCCTCCCCCGTGAAGGGGAGGTCAGTACTTGGAAGCATTTGACAAGTACAATGACAACTATACCGAGTATAATCAACGCTTTAACTTCTAAGACCCTCGAAATAGGGTGATATCATAATATTAATAATAATTTATATTTCCCACTTATTATCTCTATAATAAGTAAATTCATTTATTTGTCGGCACATGGCCCTTCTCATATATTCTTTGCATTTATCCTTTGTACAACCCAACCCGTGGGTCTTATTATTTCTACAAGATTTTCTACCGCTGTCGGAGACCTCATGAGGTTCTCGGTTCGGATTTCAACATCCCGCCCCTGGACACATACCCATCATCTTGTAGGAAGGTAAGGCCCTTCGGGGTCCTATCTTATGTGTTACCGCTACCGGAGCCTAGTTAGGTCTCCGATTCGGATTCCACCCTAACCCGTGATCACGATGTAAGTCCATGCTATCCAACCCCGCTCTCTAGAGTCGGGAAGGGCCATGGTCCTTACTTATTTCCATAATTCAACCGGCTATCCTCAAGGACTACCGAACACACCCGTAGGCCAATCCTATATCTAGGATCAATTTATTATTTACTTTATCTTGGGTATCCCTTAAGGCCTACCCCTAGTATAACTTAAAGTTCATACTTTCCTACCTTAAAGCATCTCTTAAGACTACTTAAGGCATAACATTTCACAATCCAACCTTATGATCAATCTTAACAACATCTCATTTTAATGTCCAACTAGTATCTTAATACTAGTCAAATTAATTCCAACAAACCAAGTTCTCAACTCATAGTCATATAGACAATTCCGACTGATTTTTTCCATTGAAAATATCATTTATGTCAATATTCAAATATCACTTTTAATCATTCATATATTCTAGGAAGGTGGACACATGACCTAACGTGCATTGGTTCACAGTGTGGGGTTATTCACTGATGGGTTCCCCTTGTTGGGTTGAAACGACCATCTGTTGGGAGACGGTCGAGTGGTCTAAGTTTGGCTCATTTTGCGCTATTGAACTCAATGTAGCGACTTCTACCCGGGAACTGACAACGTCAGAACCTGTACCTATGGTCTAAGTTCGGTGTATTTCTGTGATTGGGATTGATGAAACAATTAAAGTACTGGAGGAGGAGACATCAGCTCTCTTAGACTGAGTCTCACCTGCCCACTTCTTTGGTTTAGTCACTCTTGGACCCTTACTTCCACTCGGCTTTGAAGTCCCTTGGGTAGACACAGTGGGGTTTGACTGTCTCGTAGGGATAGAAGAGATACTAAACTTGTATCCATTGACATGCGGATCATTGGGAGCAACTAGATTGAGGAGTGCCTCTGGGATAGGCATAGTTGCGTTTGAACTTTATCCTCCGTGTTCTTTAAGTATTTCATCATCGGAAGTTCTAGCAACTCCTCGTCAGGTCTTCTTGGAATGTTGGAGTCCTTCATGAAATGATCGATGAGAATTGAGAACCAACGTACATATGGGATGTACTTGATCTTGCTGTTGGATCTCCTTATTTTCAGCTACTCGAGAAGCTCCATCCGGATCAGCTGGGCCCAATCATAATTTTTTGAAAATATCACTCCATGGGCCAACTTGAGAAAGTGAATATTGTATCGATCATGACCTGATTGTTTGGGCAACAGACACTTGTTTAGGATGTAGAAAAGGGTTCTCCATGGTCGAGGTAGAAGGTTGTCGTAGAATTCAGAAAATTGGGTTAAAGGAGATGGGTGGCCAACCTTGAGAATATCGGTGAGTAGGTCATTATCAGCAGGAAATGGATCATAAGATGAGGCTATTGGTAGATGGAGAAGGGTGCGGAAAGTATCATGGGTGATTTTGATAGTAGTGTTGGCTATTTGGGCTTCAAAGCTGGGGGTAGTGTTTTCTGTTGCGGTGAAAGTGCCCCAGAATTGTCGCAAGTAGATCTTTGGCACTTTGGCAGATATAATGTGTGCTTGTCATAGAGGGTGACCTTTGAGAATGGAGACCACCACTTTTGTCTTCTTCTTCAGAGTCATCACTTTCAATACCAGATTCGGTCACCCTTGCCATCAGCGCCAAATTCTCTGGCTCACTATATTCATAATCTTCGAGCCAGCTGTCATGTTCAGCCATTAGGACAACCCCTTGCTCCTTTTGTTTAGCAAGTTGTGCCTTCTGCGTATAGTAATTGAAGTCCTTCTTCTTGGCAGATCTGCACTCTTTAGCAAAGTGTCCTGGCTTTCCACATTTGAAACACTTCATTGGATCACTGCTGACAGCCTTATCAGATGGTCTGCTGACTCTTTCAGAGTAGTTTGAGGAAGAAGTTCTTTGTTTGTTGTTTGTAGCAGGATTTCTGAATCTAGTGAACTTCTTGTTTATTTTCCTCGTCATGTTGGTCAGCAAAGCCAGCTCTTTCTTCAGCTCATTAATCTCCGGGTCAGAATCAGACATGTTCTTCTCTTCATCGGATGAGTCATCTTCAAAGGTAATTTTAGGAGCTTTTTCTTTCTTCTTTTTCTCAGATGAGAGGGGCAAGTGTGTCAACAATGTTCTTTCCCTTTGAAGAGTTGATATTTTCACGAATATCCTTAGAGAATTCCCCTAGACAATCATACAGATTGTGTATGGTCAGCTCATCCAGATCTTTGTTTTGTCGGATTCGCTTGGCTATTTTCTTCCATTCGGGCTTGAGAGATCTTAGGAAGCAAAGGTTAACTTCCATATTGGTTTTGCGGATGTTGAACTTTTTCATCTCATTAAGGACCATGAGAAAACGTTGATAGGTATCTTCCAGCTCTTCATCAGGTCTGGCGGCGAAGGAGTCATATGCAGTCAGTGTGTGAGCTCGTTTGGATTTGATTCCGACGTCCGTGCCTTGCATGATCTGATGAATTTCATCTCACAAGTCCTTAGAAGTAGTGAGACTATCAATTTGCATAAACAAGCCATTGGGAATGGCTTGTAGCAGATAAGTGGCAGCAAGAAGATCAGCCTTTTCTCTAAGCTTTTCTGGTTCAGTGTAATCATCTTCAGATTTTAATGTCTTACCAGCTGGTGTGGGAGGATTGTTTGTTGAGGCTGCCAGAACATCAACCCAAACTTCGAGTGGTTCTTCATTAAGAGAGATAAGAATATTTTTCCCATTATCTCGGCTTTGAATGAAATTGAGGAAATGGACTTTCCAGACAGCAAATTCTCCCCTTCTGAGCAGAGGAGGTCTTGAATCACTTCCAAGTGTGTATGCTTCCATAACTGTTGTTGATCTTAAGGCGAGAACAGTTCAGATGAAATAAGATTTCGGTACTGTTTTAAAAGGATTACGGATGAGATCTCGGAAGAAGATTTTGGTTTGTCCGAAATTATAAATTTGAAAGGCTGAATTCGGATAAGCAGATTTCGGATGTCCGAATTTGTGATCTCGGATGCACTGATTTCGGAACCTAATCTCGGATGCTGATTTCGGGTTTCCAAAAATAGAAACTCGGTGACCTGCAGAGTTTAAGATTTCGGAGCTTCGAGATCTCAGGATTTCGGACTTGCTTAAGATTTCGGATATGCGAAATCTTTAGGATTTCGGATCAGCGAGATTATGGAAACTCAAATTGTACTAGGATTCTTCTTCCGTAGCCTTCCTTGTAGCAGTAACTTTCTAAAACAGTAAGTTTCCAAGAAGAAATCTAGCAATTAATCTGACCAAAAATTATGATTTTGATCAAATTAATTCTAGAAAAAAACAAGGAATCTCAAGAACAGAATTGCGCCGAGGCTCTGATACCAATTGTGTGAACGTAGCCCAGATACAACAGTCGAATAATCTATGAATAATAGAAAGAATTTAAACAGTAGAAGAGAAATTCAACATCAACATATACCGTGTATTCATAATGATGATTCGATGAAGAACAAATACACAGTACTCGAACGAATAAGCTAGAGAAAGAATTTCTATTCTACTGACTCTATAGAGAATAATATGTGGAATGTAATGTGTAGAGACTTAGAGCTGATTTCGACCAACCCCTCCTGTATTTATAGGGAGTAGTTTGGTCAGCCCTATTACAATTAGAAAACAACAGCTTTAGGCGTGTGGGCTTAATTAGAGCTAGATTAAATGGGCCTAATTCTCTCTCAGCTAAAGTAATTAAATACAAAGACTCATTAAATAAATTACAGATAAATTTGAACACAACAAAATAATATTCTAACAACCGTTCCAAGCAGTTACAACCCGTTTGGGAATAATTGTGGCAGTTTTTGGAAAACTGCACGAAATTGCCTCAACCGCTCTAGAGCTTGGTCTAGAACCACAGAGTTGGTCTACTAAGTGTTCTACCGTGAGTTCCGCTGTCGTGGTTACTTTGGGATTAAACTCGTTCGTATATATAAGTGTGCACTCCACACCAACTAACTTGTATTAGATCATAGTTTTAATCTTCATTGGCACTCATGTCATTTTACACAAAACGGTCGGTGACCTAAAATCACCAACAATCCTCCCCCATTTTAGTGTAACTCATGAAATGACATAACAAAGTTTACAAACCAAAACTTGTACATAAATGAAAATGTTAATACGATTGAATTTTCATTTTAATATTTTACACATTCCAAATATTCGAGAATCGAGGTGTCCTATGGATTGAACCTGTCAACCCATTTAAATACCTGAAAATAAAATACATACAAGTTTCTATACTCTACTAGAATGCAAACTTGATACAATTATAAAGATGTGTGTCCTAATCCCATTCATGATCGTATAAAAGCGAAGTCCCAAACCTTTTGAAGCGCAGTTACACTTCAAGATCATATAGGTAATTCCTTTATTCATGTACCTTTGTGCATTTTATCAAAGGAATTATTAAGAGATAAATTCAATCTCCGTCCTACATGTCCGAACACACACCTTGGGATGATTTTAATTGTGTGTTCCAATCCATAAGTGTGAGCTTTCCGCATTGAATTCAGCCTTACTTTTCTTAAATAGCCCAGGAGCTGCTGCCTTGGTCCAGCGGCGGAACCACCTTCACTTGCAAAGAAAAAAGTACGAAGTGTAAGATACTCTTGAGCTCAAATGAAGATATTTGGGGGAAGGGATATATGGAGGGTAATTTATAGAAATTTCTCCCAGACTCACCAAAGATCATGAATAGACCATCAAAAATCATTCTCTAGCCTATTTAACCCCCTTAATCCATAAAAACAGAACATTTAATCCACTAGTTCATTACTAGTTTTTATATTTGTTCTTGGTATGTATAATTTTTTGTGTTATTGAAATCTAAAGCTCACTAGCTTCGTGCAACCATTAATTATTTTTAACACTTTCTTTGTATTTTCATGTCGTTTTTACTTGTAAAGCATCGTAATCATGACTAATATGAGCATTAGAGGTCAAGTTCTTAAGTCAAGGTGCGGGATGAACCTCTACACCCACTAGTTCTTGATATTTGTCTTAGTCAATATATTACTCTCTCCGACCAGAAAGAACTTCCAGTTGTGATTTACGATGTTTGATCGACGACAAAGTTAATTGATCCCTGTCAACACTGAGATTATTTTTAGCAAATAAAATTTATACTTCCTCCCTTCTTAAGTAAATGTAACATGTTGAATTTTACATTATTCACATGTGCTACTTTGACTACGTTTTATTTATTAATGTATTAATAAATTCTTTTTATAAAAATATTGTTAAATTTGTCACATTGTAAATTTTCAAAATATATATTTTTAATTTTTTAATAATAGAGGGAACTAAATATATTAATGGTCAAAGTTGTTCATAGGCAAACGTGAAAAGTGAATTCTTGCATTTATTTTACAATGGTGATAGTATATTCGGAAACTACATTAAAGTTCTACAAATTAAAGTCGCAAAAATATAATTCAAATTTGATGAGTAAAAGTTAGATATATAAAGTAAAGAAAAAATTTCACTTTTGGTCTCATGACTATTATACCACTTCCACATTTAGTTCCTTACTTTCAGATTGTCCACATTTAGTCCGTGACCATTATCTCCTCACCACGCCTCGTCCTTCCGGCCAAAATTCTGGCAAATTTAATGCAAATTTTAGGTGTGAAAACCAAATTTAATGCAAAGATTGATATGAAAAACTCAACCTGATACAAAATTTAATGCAAAGACTGATTCTGAGGTTGAGAAGTGTACTAAATTTGACGGAATTTTGGCCGGAAGGACGAGGGGTGGTGAGGGGATAATGGTCATGGACTAAATGTGGACAATCTGAAAGTAAGGGACTAAATGTGGAAGTGATATAATAGTCATGGGACAAAAAGTGAAATTTTTTCTAAAGTAAAAGGAAATTGTCTTAGGGGGGAGGGAGTATGATTTATTGTTCTTAAGTTTATCTGTCCATATATGTTATGCAACAATAAAGTATAATCTAGATATGGATATGTAGTAATTAACATTAAAATATCTACCGTGCAATAATAGAAGAGTAATTCACATTAAAAAACTGACTTAATTATTATGTTATTATAATATAATAATAGTCTTTCCCTCTAAGATGCCTATTAAGACGTTTATTTAGCCAAATTTTTTGAATCGATTTTGGAATATATGAATGTCTATAACTTACTACTATAACACATTAATAATATTAAATTGATTATTTTGATCAACTCAAATTGTTTATTAAGTACACAAAATAAACAGCCTCATATATAAATATCACTTTATCAAGACAAACATCTTAACTCATACATGACTTAATAGAGAGAAAAAAACCTTACCCATTATTTCTATGTGTCGAAGATATTGCTCAATCTACTTCATTCAATAATTGGAAAATCTAGATGAGAAATTGCAATCAGTACAACTAAATAAGGTTGCATTTACACATTTTACAAATGAAATGATACATACATAGTTTATGAGCATTTCAGGAGGGGACATTGAAATGGAAGAGCCATGAAATGACGAAGGCAAAGACCATGCAAGCTAGCAAGAAGTTGAGGAAACGATGACCTTGCCAGAAGCGTCGAGGGGCCTCTACGCGGGTTGCGGCGGCTGCCCTAGCTATTGCTGCCCGAACAGCAATATCAGACTCACTCCACAATTCAATTGGCTCCATCACATTCGTGTAGGCGACATTTGAGGCAATTGATCCACAAATCTCACAAGTCCTATAATTGATAATAGCATTTATAAAGAAAATGCATAAATAAACCAGTGATTAGCAATTCTACGGGACAATTTGAGGAAAAACTAATTTGATAACAATGCAAGAAATATAACTGATAGTCATCCTCCCCGCGGGTGAATCCAAAAACCTGGTTGAATTAAGAGTAGTTACTAAACTAAACAATAGCGGGAGGGGCTAAATGAGAAAAATGGAAAAGATTACATTAAAAAGGTTTAAAAATTAGGTTATTGTGTGCTGGAAAGAATACACTAAAAACATCTGTAATACATTTGTCTAGACAATAAATCTCAATCGTTGTATTCGACTATGTTTGAGTAAAGCGCTTCATGTTGCACTAAAATATGCAAGCTAGCACCGCGGCATTTTCCTAAATACTTCTCTGAAAAATCTGAAATACATTTATCTTGTGCAACATGAAGTTGTTTTCGGGTAAGCTGTTTTTAGTGCAATATCATAAATCTAACAGCTGAGATTCAACTCTCATTCCTCACATTCGAGAGAGTAGTACTCTTGTCTGGAATTTCCGAACACAATCAAATAGCAAAAGTCATAAATGTCACAATTAGAAATCAAACCTTACCAATTAGTATTGTCTCAGATTAAATAGTTTTCAAGCTGAACAAATAAAGCCTATAGAATTGTGTATGTAAAATATTATTCCGTAACTCAAGATAATATTTGTGATGTTAACGAGTTCTTATTCTACCGCTAAGCTATATATCCATCTATAAATACACTACTAAACATGCGAGTAGTTTACGTAAATCAAATTTTTATACGGAAAAGTCAAACAAGTAATAATGGGGTTGTGCATGTCCACGATAAGAGCGTATACATGTGTATGTTGCAACATTATGAATGTCAATGCATGTATACGTTAACACGCCCCCACGGTCAAAGCGGGAGGTTAACGATTGCTTAGACTGAACCAAAATTCTTCGAATAAAAAATGGGGCAGTCCTTTGATAAATATATAGTAAACTGATGTCGAGAAGGGACATGAAGGACACGAACCTCCAATCCCGCATGCAAATTTATCTCAAACAAAATGAATATCCATTTCAATGTGCTTAACTCATTGATGATTAATGGGATTGTGTGTCATGTAAATAGAGTCGATATTATCACAATATACAATAGTAGCCTTGGTGAGAGGCAAAGAAGCTCACGCAAAAGGTTATGAAGCCAACAAGTTTCGGCAACAACTCGATATTCGGCTTCGATACTAGAGAGGGACAACGCGGTCTGCCGTTTGGAGTACAAAGATAAGAGATTGTCAGCAAAAAACGCAGAACGCGGTACCCCGATGTAGAACGTCAAGTGTTGGCACAGCGCCTCGATCAGTGTTGGAGCATGCAGCCAAGTTAGAGATAGGAGTTGACTGGAGATGAAGACCAAGATGGCTAGTACCTTTGACAAACTGGTTGATGTATTTGAGGGCATGGAAATGAGGGACGCGAGGGAAAGGTAAGGTATTAGAGTGCCACATCCAAGCTAAGGTAAAGAACAAGATCATCAATCAGAGGTCCATTGGAGGCTAAGAGTGTTAAAAGTGTCAATCGGAGTAACCCATGGTATTTCAATCTGTAAGGTTAACACGAGCTAAAATCCCATAGGCTTATTTCTGTTGGGACAAGAACAAACCAGAGGAGTGACATGTAACTGGTTGCCAAGCAAATAATTCAATTGACCCAAGTCGGTCATTGATAATTGAGTACCCAATTGCACTATGAAAGATTGCCGAAACATATCTATAGAGGCTATTAGAACCATATCATCAGCGTACATGAGCAAACAGGCAATATGAGTATCATGATGATAGTTGAAAAGTGAGGAATGAGAAGTATTTGTGAATACCAATACATGTAATCAAAGTGGAAAACCAATGATATCACGTCCGAGGGATCTATTTGAGCCCATATAAGGATTTGAGAAAGTGACACATGTGATGCGGCTTGAAGGGGTCATGCATCCCGCGATCCTGACAATTGATGCATATATATTATTTTCGTCACGGAGCCATGTAAGAAGGTATTTTTTTACGTTTAATTGGTGAAGTGGCACAAAATTGGACAAAGCAATGCTAAGAATAGTCCGGACTGATAGCTTAGAGGCAAAATACTCCCTTACCATTTCTATTTTCAAAAACTTGGTTCCTATCACCTTGGATATAGAAAATGTTGAATACTCCGTCTGGACTGGGCTTTTCAAAACTATAGCTCATGTTTACCAAGTTTTGGATCATATTATTCCTTCTGATGATGCCTCAGATACTCTCGCCTCTATACAAATTCTTGTTCAACACGTTCTCGAAGCCAATGCCAAAGCTTTGTGGCATCATCTTGATGCTATCGGGTTGCAATGGATTTATGGGACGATTTCTCATGATCTTCTCCATACGATTATTGAACTAGATACTATCGCTCAATAGGCCTTGGACCGGCTCACTCATATTTTTCAAGATAATCATAACTCTCGTGTGGTTCATCTTGGAAATATTTCCCAATGTTGTCACCTACTGCAGGGCTCTCAAAGTTCTCTATAACCAACTTGCGAACATTGGTTATCCGGTCTTCAACCATCACCTCATTCTCTGAATGGTAAATCGTCTCCCGGAACAATATGATATGGTGACCTCCATCATCAGCAATGTGACTTGTTGCCTCTCTTTTACAAAGCTCGCTCCAAGGTCGCATTATTATAAACTCGCAAAGCCGAAAAATTTGGCTCTTTCGGCACTACCTTGATTCACCATGGAACCACATGACCTGGTTCCTCTCTTTCCAGTTGCTCCTCCCGTGGTCATCGCAAGCAGTCAACACCCAATGTGGTTGTACCAAATAGCCTAGTCCTTCTTCTGTGATCAGCACTCTGGTATGTCCCAGCCATTCGTTTGGCTCGCCTCCATAGCCCATGCCACCCCAGGCATACTAACCCCAACCCAATGGGTAGCTCGTCCTTGCAATACAACCACTTCAACCAGAACTTCACAAATTTCAGCAGAATCAGCCGATTCAGCCGATTTCAGTGTTATCAAAACAATAGCTATTATGGCTTATCAGGTTTTGAAGAAGAAAAATACTTCGAAATAACTTTTTGTAAAGAAATGTCCCTTTTACTCTCATTTTTTGTATCTCTATTTAAAAAATATACACAATATCCTTTTAGCTAATTACACATCCAATTACTCATTCCACTCAAGTAAATTATGATCCAAGGACGAGACTAGAACACTGGGGCTCGTATAAAGATTGGAGAAAAAATACACAAATTTTTTTACTTTAAAAATTAAAACATTTTTAAAATTTTAGCTAGATAGAGCATGTCCAAGATTGACCTCTTAAATCCGCCATGAAATTATCAAATACTTTTTGTTCAATCATTTCAGCTCATTCACATATCAACTGATTAAGCTATGTCAACATCAGAGAGTCCAAAATTATTTTGGAGCAAAAATCGTAAATTAAACGGTTAGAATTAATTTTTCATTGCATTTCACATCATTAACCGATTGTTTGCTCTTATTAAAGCTTCCACTGACCAATCCTTTTCTTTTGGAGTTTTGGCAGTATCAAATCCTTTTCACATGAACTTAAAAGAACAAGCTTTTGAGAATGAATATAGATATATTTTAAGTTCCGATTAATCAGCCATCTTTTAATTAAGACCCGGTCCCCATGACCCCATTACCCATCTCATCAACCAGCTAACTTTTTTTTGGAAGGAGCTAACTTTAATACCAAATACTACTACGTATTTCATATAAGGAGTTCGTGATCGATTTCAATATAACTTATTTTTATTATCACATAATTGAGAGCCCGTTTGGTGAGCCTTTTTTCGGCTTATCAGGCTTATCAGCCAGCTTTTTCACCAAACAAGTAACTTTTGATTTCACGCTCTGAATTTTGTAATAAGCAGAAAAAGTAAGGTTGAAGTTACTTTTCTAGCTGTATCGGCTGAAGTTACTGTAGAGGACCATTTTAGCTATTTTTACAT
The DNA here is from genome assembly GCA_945859875.1 of Cuscuta europaea. Lineage (NCBI taxonomy): Eukaryota > Viridiplantae > Streptophyta > Magnoliopsida > Solanales > Convolvulaceae > Cuscuta > Cuscuta europaea. Next base: position 14,208,694 of record CAMAPE010000060.1, on the reverse strand, counting down.
ATAATTTTTTCTTTATTTTATTAATAAAATATATTTTAAATTTATTTTTTCATGAATCATCAAAATTAGCCAATACAGCCACTTCAGCCAGAACTTCATAAATTTCAGCAGAATCAGCCGATTCAGCCAATTTCAGTGTTACCAAACGGGCTCTGAACCTACAAAATTAAAAGTATTCAAGTTTGATTATTAAAAAGTATTACATCCCTCCCTCTAAGATTGGGATAAAAGAGAGTGATGCAATTTTTAAGAGAAATAAAATTATGTGGTTGATGATGAATTGATAAAATAAGAATAAAACAAGAATGAATTAGAGTTACACAAATATTATCGAATATGGTATGAGACAAAACTAGTGGGACAGATGAAAAAAAACAAATGAGACGATAATAGTGGGACAGGAAGAGTATTTATTAATGACTCTATTATGTCAAAAAATAGTTATCAAACCATAATTCTCATTCTTCTATCTTTAAATCTTAACCAATAATGGATAAATTATTGGATAGGATAAGGTATAATCATTAACCAATAATGGATAATTTGTATTACCTCCCTCCGTTCCACTTAATTTGTCAAGTTGATGTTGTGTGAGTCAAATTGAGAAATGATTGCAATCATGAATTGATTGCTTTAGAAAGGAAATGGAAAACTTTTTGAGACCATCAAGAAAGAAAGGTTGCTAAAGTCTATTGTGTAAATCATGATTTGAATCAATCCTTGTGTATGAAAAAGAATCATATGGATGCAACAAAAATTGATTTAACCCTACAAGGCAAAACACCTGAAATTTCCATACAGGGAAAAATGAAATTGAAGCTTACCAAAACAATATCTAAAACCAAGAAAATCATAAACAGACCATCATTGTAATATATATGAATGAGCTGAATTACCTGTTTCCCTTGATCTTGAACCAAGCCTCTGCACAGTGCTTATGGGCAGCAGCCAAATCATTCTTACAAGAACAACCCAGTTCGAATATCACCCCTGATTCTTGACTCTCCAAATCTATGCTCAAATGGCAGATTCTGCAATCCTTCTTAGAATGTGATTTTGCTTCCTCTTTTGATGGAGCTTCCAGATCCACCTCCACAAAACATTCTGACGACCCAGATGAAATCCTCCTTTGCTGGAGCTTCTCGGCGTCTAATGAGCATGAACTGCTACCACAGCCACCGTAGCCGCCGCCGCTCACGGCGCTGGATTGGCAGCCGCAACCGTTTCTGCAATTCCCTGCCTCTGAATCAACATCGAGCCCGTATAAAGATTGCATTTTTAGAGACCAAGATTGGGAATCCCCAGAAAAGTGCAGATTTTTTCTTCTCAGGAATCATATAATTAAATCCATCTGTGCTGCTCTCACTCTCTCTCTCTCAGAAAAATATAGGAGAGTAACAGAGGAGCTTACGTTGCAGGAAGATTTTGTCAATATGTTTTCAAACAGCAGGGGCAGCTAATAATCCCAGATTCTTTGGCAGATATATACGGAGGATTTAGATAAAGTTTTGACTATAGTTGAATAAGATGCGGCACTATTTAATCTAGGGCCAGGATTTGGAACCGTAAAACCGGGAAAACAGATTCGAACTGAATCGAAATTTCCGGTTCAGTTCGGTTCCTATAATTTTGGATTTCAGCTTTTTTCGGTTCGGTTCATATAGTATATCATCGGTTCGGTTCCGGTTCGGTTCCAGTTCGGTTCCGGTTCCTAGTCAAGAACCAAATTTCTTATACATTGCATGAGTAATCTTCATTTGAGGTGCTTCTGGGTGGAATTTTTTGATGAAATTTTGTGAGCTTGTTGTTCATAAAATAATGATTATATCCACCAAATTTGAGCTTAAAATGAAACCGGGTAGTCAGTTAAATAAATCATTAAAAAGCATTACGCCTAAATATATATAAAAACACAATGTGTTTCGATATTTTATTTAACTCACTTTACGATTACATTTTGAGCTAAAATTTGGTATATATAATATACATTTCAGATCACAAAATTTTATCAAAAAATCTACATGAAAGCACATCAAATGGAGGTGGCCAGACGGCGTTCCGGGCAGAAAATTTTTGTCAAAAAAATTGTTTTGCATAATATACCTTATATATTGTGGATCAAGCCAATCCGAATAGTTGTTATTTTAATACTTTAGTCCACTTTTATATTTATTGTTTTTTTGTAATTGTATTTGTTATTAGAGTTAACCTAAAAAGGAATTAATATTCTATTGATTACGTTGTTTATTACTACGTACTTTTTACTTATTGTGCATTACTAGTAGAAGAATATTATTTTGGGGTTGAACTACCTGCTATTGGATGTGTACTTTGGAGCTATTTAACCTTTTTGCTCTACGGTTGATGCCTATTTTAAACCGAGATTTTTGTTAAGTTTAAATTTAATGTTGCACTGGCATTTTTTTATATTTAAACATTGAGATATCATGCATGTATAATGTAATGGTCATAATTTCATGATTTAAAATTTGAATTTTTTATGTAATTGAAGGTAAAATGTGTTCATTTTAGGAGGATAATAAATTTTTACAAGGAACCGAAAAAATGTAGGAACCAAACCGAATTTAACTAGAACCGAACCGAATTTAACAACTGCATTTTTAACTAGAACCGAACCGAATTTAACGTCTACAATTTATATACGGTTCCATCGAATTTTAACAAGAACCGAACCGATCACAGGCCTAATTTAATCTTTAATAAATACGGAGTAATAAATGCCTTTAAAGAGGAGGTTTATAATTAGAAAACAAATACATAATTATTACGATTTTTACACTGTTTCGACATTGTTTTGCATTGTTTCGACACTGTTTGCACTGTTTTGCACTGTTTGATACTGTTTTGATGTAGATTAATTTGTCATTTAAGGAAATGGAAACTTGTTTCTGGGACATCCAAAAAAGGAAAATGAGAAGTTCAGTGCGGGATGGAGGGAGTCATAGTTATAGTAATAATTATGTTCATTTTTTTATTTAAGTGATTGTGACACTATAGTACGATACCTATTAGTCATTTTTTAAAAAAATAGTGAAATATTAGTCATATTTTTAGCATAGGTACGTGTCATGTACGTATTGGGTCTGCATTCGTAATTTAATAAAATTAGTAAACTTGCTTTTAAAAATATAGATATTTCTAATACCCGTATCTGTGAACCCATACACGTATCATATCTAATCTTATAACCTTGATTTCATACACGATATGATGAAAATTTAGTAGTCGTACAAGCGATCACAAGATGTGGAATATTAATAAAGATTATTTCGTGAGTACGGAAAATATGGAAATACTATAATTTGTCATTTTGTCGCTTGATGAGCTTTAATTGAAATCATTCTTGTTAAAAGACTTATATGTAAATGCAAATAGAGAACCAAAACAATTATTTGAATCGAAATATAAGTAGTTTAGTTTTTTTGTTTAATCTTTGAATTTTATTATAATTATTAATTTTTGGCACTATTATTATTATTTTATTTATGAGCCTCTGAATTATACATATTTGCAAATTATATCTATATTATTCTTATTATTTGTAAATATGTCCCACGTGTATCCTATAATTTTTAAAATTATTGTATTAGCGTCTCCGTATTCATGTAACATAGGAACATAGGAGAGAAAGATAGCATATGAGATCGATCTTGAGTTTTCTTGTTTCGTCTCCCGAGGAAGTGAGTCACCAACATCTTGAGTCAAGATAAGATTAGGCTGATTCTATTTACGGTCACCAAAATTGACTTTAATGTGAATTAATAAAATAAAAACTGTGTGGTTGAAACTTGTTCAAGACCTCACTCATCTCCCCTTGATTGAATTGAACCCAAGATCTCCCACAAAGGAGAGACTTGGGGGTGGATTGTCATCCATTGGACTACACCAACCTTCCCACACTCAAATTCTTTTCTTTGGATTTTTGGGAGGAAATCCACCCTATTACAATTTCCAAGATTAATTTAGTATTTTGGGTTTTTAGATCCATTTGAACAAATTTCCAGAAAAAACCTTGCTCAAAACACTATTCACAAACGACTTGATTTCTGATCATCCATTGAAACCTGACGCTTATTATTGTTCACTGCACATGTTTGCTCATTTTAGAGATTTCTGACATTTGTTTTAATCTTCCGAACATATTTTGATTTTAATGACACAGTTCATCTTCTCGGGTAAACTTTATTGCACAAAGTTCTCCTCATATGGTTTTAGTTGATTTGAATGAAAACGGGTACTAAAAAACTGATGGCAAATTAAGATGGCTAAAGACTAGGGATGGCAACGGGGTGGATCGGGGACGGTTTTACATATAACCGTACCCGCCTCGTTTGGTAATTCCCCCGCCCCATAACCGCCCATTACCCAATGGGTAATTTTTACCCAAACCATAACCGCCCCAACGGGTAACGGGTATAACCGCGGGTAACCGCGGGTAATCACTTTATTAAATGTGTCATTGGTATTTTAATATAAAAATAATGTTTTAAAAGGCAAAAAATGGCATCACCTAGACGACTCTAGACTCAAACGTCACTTTAAAGTTTCGCATATCTACAAGACGAGAAAGAAGACAAAATAAATGAGTTTGAATCTAAAAATACTTAATCTGAAAAATAATTAATCTTGAAATAATCTGATAATAATCAAACAAGACTATTAAGATCTATTATGAACTTTCCTTTGTACACTAGAGTTGGTACATTTGTCATTGATATATACACAAAGAAAATAGAAAATTCCCATCTTTTAGTTGTGGGACAACTAATAGATGAGAATGTAATAAAAATATAACTAAAAATAAACGGGGTGGGTACGGGGCGGGTAATGAGGTGGACATGTATAAAACCGTAACCGCCCCGTTACCCGTAAAAACAAAACGGGTATTCCCCGCCCCATACCCGTTACCCGGTCAATGCGGTTTTCCCCGGTTTGACCGGGGCGATTCGGTGCGGGTATCCACCGGATCGGTTACAATTGCCATCTCTACTAAAGACTATGATTTATTGAGCTCGACTGGGTAGCTACGCCGAGTAAAGCATCATTGATTGATACTCCATATATAGTAATGTACGTGAATTAGGATAAATTGAAATAATTTTATTTATTAAATTTTATTTAAGGAGCTGTAAATAGGAATTTTGTGTGTGCGTTTAGAATTTCACCCTGAGGTTAACTCAAGGATCCACCGTGTAACTCGGCATAGAACATGACCCATGATGATGAGAAAAAAGGTCGTTAAAATCGTATTTTTGAATTGAATCGGTAGATTTTTTGAAAATCAAATCGTAAAATCGAATCGCAAATCGTAAAATTTTATTAAACATATCTTAATAATTATAAAATAAATAAATATTAATATTAAGTTGCAAATTAATGATATCATATCATTACATTACATAAAACTTTACCTGCGAGGTCCAAAACAAGACCTATAAACTATTTTAATAATGTAAATGTAGTGAATAACAAAGGAATCCATTACTTTTTTAAATATACTATTGATATTATTATTAATGTAATTATGCATCAATTTGTAGTAGTTAATTTTAACAAATTTGAACCATTTTCACTAAAAAAACTTATTACGATTTTGCTACGATTTTGCTACGATTTTAAACGATTCTACACGATTTTGTACGATTTTTTTACGATTTTACGATTTGAGTCGAGATTTTAACAACCTTAATGAGAAGTGTTGGTTCGTGTTAAAGGATGCTTGAATCTGATTTTTAAAACTGTTTCTGCTTCTTTAGGGAGCAGAAGCAAAAGTTGGAGTGTTTGTGTGAACATCCAGAAGTGATTGTGGTGCTCTAATTTACTACTGGAATCAGTTTTCTTAGAAGCTGGGGGTGACCAACTTCTAAAAACTCATTCTTGTTCTGCTTCTGTTTTAAAAAAGAAGCGAAAGCATAATCAGTTCTAAACACCCCCAAAATAGCACAACGTAGTAAATTTAAAATTTTACGCCCAAAATTTCATACAAGATCTCTCATTAGGAGTATTACTAATGAAAGAGATTTTTTAGAAAAATATTACTAAAATAAATTTATTTATAAGGATATGATTGATAGTTAGTCTCACAATAATTTAAGTTGAACTTTTAAACATAAGTTACCATAATTAAATTATTAATTAATTCACTATATTAAGGAGGTTGCATTTTTATAAATAACATTTTTTAGTCATATACACGTATATGAGGAGAAAATGCATTATAGTCAAAAATATCCTCTACATAGTCTTATCCAGGCCAATATGTGGGCAGAGACGGATTCATGATTTCAAGTTAGGAGGGGTAAAAAATTTTCGTTGGGAAAGAGGTGAAAAAAATTTCGCTAGTGTAAAGGGGCGATTTTGTTTTTACTAGTGTAGCTAGCGAACGAAGCGAAATGTTTTCGCTAGTGTAGGACTCTGCGGCTATTTTTTATCCAAAACAAAATCCATTAATACATATATGATGACGTCCAAATCTATTACATTCTAAGTTTAGACAATGAAAAATAACTTTGATTTTATAATTGAAGTGCTCTAGAAAAAATATAGATACATTAAAACATAAAAAATGACAAATCAAACGGAAATTATTTGAAAGTAAAAAGGATATATAATATTTTATCAAATTATTTGAATATGAAAAGTTTAAAAGGTATACATCCACGGTCCACCAATACGTTTTAAAAAACTTCTGCTTTGTTTAATCACATGAATCTCTTTGGAATAAATGATTAATTTTTGAATTGCACTTTTGTCTACGAAGGAGGGTGTTCGTGAGTCACGAGAAGTTTTCTTAATATTACAATAGTATGTATGAGACTCATTTTTAAAAATAATATTATATTGCAGATTCATATATATGGTGCTTATTAAATTTGTATTAATGCTAAAATAAGTTAAAATTTATTATCTATGCAATAAATTGTTTTTAGAAAGTAAGAAGTAAATCGATTGTTTAATTTAATGTTAAGTGTCATCACCAAATATTTATATTTTGGATTCACTTTACATGATTTAAAAATTGTTTTACCAATGTATCTGATAATTAAAAATTACAAAACAAAGAGTTTTTATATAATAAGTATCCTAACCTAAGTCTTGAACAATGAGTTGTTCTATTGTTTATTTGTTTAAGTTATGCAAATTATTTTAGATGCTATATAAAATTCTGAAAAACTAAAAATTAAGGGGGCGAACACATATAAATTTATATGAAAATATTAACAATTAAGATGACAACTCTGGTACCCTTCTAAAAAATGGAGTACCATACCTACCATTCATTTGATTGGACCACACCACTTTATCATTTTTAATTTAGATTTAAATAATTCAACTGCTACATTCTCATTAGTCCATGTGGACAAGGTATGGTACCTTATGGGTACCATAGAATCTACCAATAATTAAAGCATAAAAATTTTATGAAAATATTATATGTATAATAGAAATTTTTGAAAGTACAAGGGAGCAGTCACCCCACGCCCTTAAATCCATCCTTGTAAGTGGGTGTTTTCATTTCAAATGTCCTTCACTTCACTCCAACAATGTCCGTAAATCAATATTCTACTCCTACACTTCTCGTTATAGACTTCATGAGTGCAACTCTTATGTTTGTAACACTTCAATGACTTCTTCCCACTTGGCTAGAAACTCACCAATGTTAAACCTATGTTAACCTCAACGTTAACCATTCTTCTTTGCCCTTTCTTATTCTCGCTTTCAAGGTCACTTTGTTCTTCATTCTTTCTTCTTTCTTTCTTCTTCTGGTTCTCTTAACCCGTCCCTAACATTTCCCCATACATGATCCACCACCTTGCATTGACATAAACATCCAAATGTATGCATTTTAATGTTTTGTTCATGGTAAATATCCAGGGAACAACCAGTCTGCGCTCTAAAATCCAGTTCTGTATTTTGTACATATAACTCTTTTCAGCCAAATCAAAAATTGGTTACGGAACTTTCTCATCCTAACACAACAAAATTACAGAATAGAAAATATGTTGACTATAATACTGACAGGGGGCGGTGTAACAAAAAAAAAGGAAAAACAGCAAAAGGTTATAGAAAGTCAAAAAGAAACATTTTGACTCTTCCTTCCTGGTACAACTTTTTAACACTAGACGTCCTTTAGAAAAAATAACTGGGGCCCTAGACTAAAAAAATAGGTTAGCCCTGTTGGAACCTTAGGAATATTATATAAAAACTTTAGTGAGATTACCACAAAAGAATGCCCACCTCTTTGAAATGATCTCATTTTATTTTTGTAAAAGGACCAAGGCCACTAAAAACCAGGGATGGACTCGGGTCCGGGCCGGGGCCGGGTCGGGCCTAGGCCCGGGCGGGCCGGCGGTTCAAGAATAGTGGACCCGGGACCGGCCCGGGTAGCCACCGGGTCCGGGCCGGGCCGGGCCTCCGGTTTGGAATTTATTTTTATTTATTTTTGCTGTCCTAACCCCCCCCCCCCTCACCCCCCACCCTCCCAAACCCCCCAAACCCATCCTACCCATCAAGCCCAACCCGGGTGGAACCCCAAAAATGAAAAAAAAATTAAAAAAAAAATTCAATTTGGCCCGGGCCCCGGCCTGACCCGGCCGGGCCGGTTCACCAAAATTGAGACCCGAGCCCGGACCCGCCCTACCCCCCGGGCCTAGGCCTGACCCGGACCCGGACCCGAGAACCGGGCCGGTCCCGGTCCCGCACAGTAGCGGGCCGGGCCGGTCCACGGGCCGGGTGGCCCGACCCGAGTCCAACCATACTAAAAACCTAGAAGACCTGCAACCAAAATATTGAGCACACCATTTCATGAACTCAAACAAATATACATGTTTACTCTCCAATTTTATATTGTCCAACTGTCTCAGTTGATGCTGCATGATCACTTACCCAGTACTCTCAAGCTTGGCAATTAAAGTTTCTTCCTCAATTTGCACCCATATCACAGATCTACTGCTTTATGAAGATCACATCTTCTTCAAATTCTTTATAAAGGAAGAGGTCGTTTGACAACAATGTTTTTCGGCTTATCAGGCTTATCAGCCAAATTTTTTACCAAACACATAATTTTTGTTTCCACTCGCTGAATTGTGTAATATGCAGAAAAAGTAAGGTTGAAGTTACTTTTCCAGCTGTATTGGCTGAAGTTACTGTTAGCTATTTTTACATATAATTTTTTCTTTATTTTATTAATACAATGTATTTTAAAATTATTTTTTTCTTAAATCAGCAGAATCAGCCAATGCAGCCACTTCAGATAGAACTTCATAAATTTCAGTAGAATCGGCCAAATCAGCCGATTTTCGTGCTACCAAACGGCTCGAAAATGCCTAGTACTCCCAAAATCTCAATGCAGAAAACCTTGCCATTTTTTTGTACAGAAATAGTAGTAGAAAATGGAACACTTACTGAAACCAGAATTTCTATAGCTATTACAAACGATAAAAAACATAAAATGCAGAAGCGAAAATAGAATAGTTGTCACTATTGATTATTCGACATACACATAATTGTATTATTATATACCATCGTACAAGCATACAGAATAATCACTGAAGTCATCGTCCCCTCCAGCCTAGTAAGCGTTTTTCTTGAAGAGATGATTCGGACTTCTTCCTTTTCCCAACATAGAATGATCTTCCTATGTCATTGTTGACAGCGCTAGCTTAAGGAGGGGTAGTGCACTAGTGCTTTCAGCCTTTCACTTTCTATAGATACATATTACTTAGCTTCTCCAAATCAGATTGTATCGCTCATTTCTCACCTTATATAGAAATTGGAACTATGAATAAATTGGATAATAACAGATTGTTATTAAATGACCATCCACCTGTCTTCATTTCCCCTGATGAAAACCCAAGATTTCTTCTGTCAATGGTTGAGAGGTGGACATATAAGGTAGAACAGAGACGGTGAGATGTTACAAGTCACAATGAAGAAGCGGATGGAAATGGAGCTCAGTGAGGCAAATTTTATTCCAAATGTAGAAGCTTGGATATGGACAGAGAGTCTCTTCACCAAGTGTGGATAGAGATATGAAGTAGAGAGTAGAGACATAAAGGAGAGAAGGTCAAATGGAGAAAGAGCAAGCTACTAAGTGTGGATCTTAATCAGTTAAGACTTTAGTGTATTTAAAAAAAGTGTTGTAGAAGCTGGCCTAAAACTCACAGTCCTGATCATTTCCAGATGGATGGTTGTGATCAACTGTGCAATGACAGGGGAAACTCATTTTGGAAGAATGAATTGCAATTAAGTATACACCGGCAGATTCTCTACACCTGCAATTCTAATGCAATATAATCACTACATAAAAAAGATAAGGTAACAAATCAAATCAAATAAATAAATAAAAAAGATAGGGGGGTATGAAAAATTGGTAAAAAAAAAAGATACCCTAATAATATCACAATCTTTATCTAATTCCCTTATCTTCATTGTGCACTTATAGGCTGTCTATAACCATAGTGCATAGTCTCGCCAGTTTGATCATTATTTTTCTCGAAATTCAAAGCCCCAAATCTCAGAAAGTTGCCCGTCCAACATTGTCCCCTGGGATCTATGTTTCCACAAGTGTTACACTAGACTGTTTTCTGCACCTCTTCAAGCAACTCCATAATTGAATTTGGTCTTGATAAAGATAAAATCTCATTCTTAAGAGCTTGTAACATGAAAGGAGAATTGTCTTTAACCAACTTCAAGTGTTCCAGAGCCAATGAATCCTCCCCAGCATCAGTTAGAAATCTCAATACTGTGAGATGGGAGTCCAGGGATGCAATATCATTCTTGTGACTCTGAAGCAATTTTAAAGAAGGAAGCACATAACCTACAGACATTAGATAAAATCCCTTAACCAGGATGGCAGGATTACCAGGATATTTTGAAAATGCCAAGGATGTATGTTGAAATGTACTCTTCATCATAATATGGAGTTAGGAAAATGCATTTTTGGTTGTGCAAGTATAGGAGGTTGGAAAAACTAGTCCGATTGTAAGTTTGAATTGTTTTTCACATTTTAGATCTATTTCTCGAATATCTGAGAATTTAGTCTGGAACCACCAAGACTTTGCAAAATACAGTAGAAAATTGGAGACCAAAGTCACATGTCAAATATATTGGATTTAAAAAATGCACTTCTAAGAATTAAAAATGAAAAAAAATGACAACTAACATTGTCTATTGAACCACAATGTTGGCTACCACTACACTTGATCGCTAATATGAATAATACATTTTCTCATGAACTTTAATGTTTCGGAAGTTTGGGGACTAATTGACTCAATTGTCGAAATTTTAGAGGTATAGGTATAATTTGTGACACGTATTCCAACGGGACTAGTTTTGCAGGACCAAAATGCATTTTCTCACAGAGGAGTTATTTTGTGAAATGTGAAAAGCCATACCTCCAGTACAAAGATAGAGGACAAATGAACCTAAAATATTTTGCGCAAGCAGACTACTTTGAGCAACAGACATGTTGAACACATGAAGAGCCAGGGTCAGATCTTTGGCTTGACAGAATCCTTTAAGAATGGATTTGTATGTTGTTTCATCAGGTGCTACCCCTTTTTCAGACATGTGCTGAAACAGCGTGTAAGCTTCTTCAACTTCACCAACTTCTGTTAACTTCTGGATAAGGATGTTGTATGTCTTTATATTGCCAGGGCAACCATTTGCAAACATTTCATCCCATAGCCGTTTTGCAGGCCGTATTAAATCTTCACTGCAGCAGGCTTGTAGAAGTGAATTGTAAGATGATATGTCAAGACCCAAATCTTTTCTTTTCATCTCACAGAGAAGATCATAAGCTTCCTTTACTTTGCCCGCCTCACACAAAAGTGTGACCATCAATTTATAACTTTGTTGATCTCTAAAATACGCTCTAGCAGACAGCTTCCGAAAAACCTCAACTAACATGTCAACTTTACCGTGCTTGCAAAGGTTCCTACCCAGATTGTTCAAAGTAAGAAGGGTGGGAAATACATCTTTGTCAACCATGAAATTGAAGAATAACATGGAGGAATGGGGATCAACAGCCGAAACAGATCCGATCAGCACATTGAGTAGATTATCATCCATGGGGAAATTTCCATTCATGATTACTTCTCCCAACTTTTTTGCTTCTGATATAAGTCTTTCTGAAATCAAGCTAAAAATGAATTCTTTATAATCATTAGATCTTGGTGCAACTCCCAGCTTCCTTTTTTTCTTTAAAACCATTTCCACATCAACCACATTTCCCATTCCTCTCAATGCTTCTGAAACAACTCTGTATGCTATAAAATCGGGTTTACAGTCTCTTTTCCTCAACTCATCCAAAGCCACAACGGACTCTGAGACGAAAGAAGAACACAACCCATGAGAAACTAAAACAGCAATAATGGACCCGTTAATTCCAGAAAAATCAATTTTCCGGACTTCCTCTAGCACATTCAAAGTCAGTTCCAGTCCATTATAGCGACAGAAATTCCACATAAACACACCAAAACCAAGTGTGTTCAATTGAACACCTCTCAGATTCATTTCATCGAACACATTTTGGGCACCACAAAGATTTCCTTCAGAGGATATAGCAGCAAGAAGCGAATTGCAAGTTTGGGGTCCGATTTCTGATAATACGGAGCTGACCTCTTTGAAAGTAGAAAACGCAACTTGAGTTTTCTTACTACTGATCTGAGAAGCAATGACAGCTCGATAAACATAAGGTGGAAGGATGAGCTTCTGGGATTTGCTCTGCTTCAAGATCCTTTCAATGGCAATGAAGTTTCGGGAATGGGAGAGGGCTTTGATAATTGATTGATAGGAAAATGAGTCGTGAGAAAATCCAGGTTGCTGAGAGGACCAGTCGAAGAAGCCCAAAGCAATAGAGTGATGATGGAGGAGGTATGGGTCGATTACACGGGCAACTAGTGTTGGACTGAGTAATTGCCGACATCCAAGGCGGTGCAAAGCTTGCTCCAGCGACGGCGTCCACTTCCATGTCTGACTTGGGGCGACTTCTTTCGTTGCGGTTATCAAAGTTTTACTTATGATTCTAGCTAACTCTCCTCGAGATGGATTGATCATAACCTATAAACTGTTCTTAATAACGATACTGTCTTCCAAGTTCCAGCGATGCCTGTCGTGGAAGCACATAAGATTATAAGAAGATTTGCAGTGGATTGTGAAATATCCAGGTAGCTCAGTGCCAACGCTCCTGGACCTTCACTTCATTGCCCCCTATTTATACATGCTACCTATCCATCTCCTCCCACGACCAGCTCTTCCCGCACACTGGACGACCAACTGTCTTTTAGACCCACATACAAACATATATAAGCCCGCTGATCGATAATTTTTTTTTTTTTTGTATCAGGGCTTTCATGTATACAAAAAAGATGTTTATACACACTCATATACACATTTTGTACACATCTATGTCTGTGAAAACTTTTTTTTTGTCTGTGAACATCGATTCACAAACAATATTTTGCACAAACAAAATATTGTCTGTGAACCGGATTCACAGACAAAAAAAAAGCTTCACAAACATGGTGTGTATAAGATGTGTACAAGGGTGTGTACATCAATAATGGTTGTCATGTATAAGCGTGCAGCTTATGCACTTCTGTCAATTTTCCAATGAAAGGGAGGGGTTAGGTCTCGGGTTAGCCCTAAACAAATGTATAGGGTCTCTGCAAGTAATTGGGACAGAGCCTCACTTTCTCTGTCAGATTGAAATTATAGTCCAATTTACATCCTCCCAACGTACCGTTCGGTCGGGTTTGGGGGCCTCAAGAATGGGGTGTCATCCTTTTTTTCCATCAATGCAATTATTAATAGGTTTAAAATCGATTTCAGAAAATATGCTTTGCCGTGTCAATCTTAAAATAGAACTTTAAGAAAGAGGTAATTACCTAAATGGGAGTAAATACATCTTTAATTGTCAAAATAGGACTAAAGTTTAAAAATTCCCAAAATAGGAGTTATTAATTGTAATTGGACAAAAACACCCTTGAAGCTTGGAAAATCCGACCTCCGCCACTGTAATTGTATTTGGCCGTTGCCACTACAAATCCGACCTCCGCCACTGCACACCCGGCCTCCGCCGCTGCAGATCCGGCCAACGACGCCGGTTATGCCAACATTTTATCAAAATGCCATCATAAATTGAGAATGCCAACTAAATGGCATTTTCAAAGGAAAACATGATTTTTTTAAGAGGATGAATGCCATTTTTATGGCATTTTCAAACGAGATATGGAATTTTTTAACAACCAAATATGAAACAGAGCTTTGGTCATGCAACGAAAAGATGAATCAGGGATACCATTGTAATGGCATTTTCAAAGGAAAATGCAAAATTTTTGTAAAATAAGAAAGTCATTTTGATGGCATTTTCAGTGTTGAACTTGATATTTTTTACCAAACAAAGAAGAAATCGAGCATCTGCAACGAAATAGAAGAGGGAGAGAACTGGAGAAGAGGGGAGGAAGGAGAAAACCTACCTTCGAAGAAGAGAAGATCCTCGACGGCGACGGCGACGCCGGCGGTGATGGCTACGACTGGGCAGTGGCGGAGAACTTCACGTCAGCGGCGGCAGGCTCGACGCTTTGGTTGTTCCAGTGCGAAGGAGAAGGAGGTGTATTGCGCAAGGGGGAGATGCACAGGGGAGAAGGGGGAGAAGATGCGCCTCAGGGGAGAAAAAGAAAAGGAAGAGGGGAAAGGGAAAGAATAGGGGTAAATGGGTAATCCAGTCCCATTTAGGGCAAAAAAATATGATTAGTCCTATTTAAGAGTTTCACCAATAATTTAGTCCCTTTTAGAGCAATATTTCTTTAAGAAAATGTTCAACCATGTAGTAGGGAATTCATAAGCAAAAGGAGTAAACATGATCATGTTTTATCCTTTGGGTTTGTGGAATTAAGCACTTGATTACTACCACCATTAATCGGTATTTTTTGCATCTGCACTACAAAATCCTAGTTTTTGTAACGCGTGTAGCATTATTGGGGTGGTGCTCAATGTGTGTTGTGTATATAAAGTTTTCAAACCATGGCTTTAATATGTTACGTAGTACATGATTCTTCTTAACTCTTAAGCAGAAAATATAAGGGTTGGGCATGATCCTGTTCGGTCCAATATTTGGTCGAACATGTACCCGTACCGTGACTATTCAAACGTTCGGTTCGATTCGGTCTTAGACCTAAATCCATTCAGTACGGTTCCATTTTCAAACGGGACGATACCATGTCATATCACATAATTTATCAATTTTCATACTCCCTCCGTCCCAAATTGATATGCAAAGTTAATATTTTTTTGGTCAATCAATGTTAAAGTTAAATCCTCTTTATTCATAATTAATTCAATTTTTAACAATTAAAATTTACATATTCAGAAAATACATTAAAAGCTCTTCAAAGTTGCAAAATCCAGATTAAATATAATTAAAATTTGACATACTAATTAAGTGAATAAAATGAAACTGTTCAACCAAGAGAAGTTAATTTTGCAAATCATTTTGTAACGGAGGTAGTATTACATAATTAATAAATTTCAGATAAACTATAGTAGTACTAATTTAAATAATTAAATCACACATCGATCCGGAATCAGACTTCCTATGAACTAGCAATGGCGCTGAAAGTGTGAAGGCACTAGTCAAAGTATAATGGTATAAATGTAAATTTAATTAATTAAATCATACTTCGGTCCGGTTCGATTTGGTACCAGTTCTTATTTTATGAAAACTGGTCATGACATTGTTTAGAACCGGTACGGTCCGATTCGGGACAAAAAATTTGAGATCCATTTCAAACCCTGTTTTTGGGTCCGGTACCATACCGCTTCAGTACCATGCTGGTTCGGTATTTTTGCCCACCCCTAGAAAATATAATGCAAAGTAAGAGTAATCTTGTCACTTGACTTTTTTAGTATAAGTTCCATTTCCACAATTTTTGAGTTTTCATACATTATTCTAATAATAATGAGTTGTGTTTCATTTACTTTTCAAGAGGAGAAGATGAGGGTCTGTTCACTAACATAGATATTTTCCAGTTTTCCAGAAAGTTGAAAAACTAAAAAACAGAAAACAGAAAACGTGTTTACCAAAAAAAATTAGTGGAAAACTAGAGAAAGGAAAACAGAAAAACGCGTTTACAAAACCGTTTTCCAAAACAAAAATGAGACATGTCTCTCTTTTCCTTAATGATTTGGAGAAATGATTTTTACTAGTTTTCCAAATTTGGGAAACGCAGATGCTAGTGGTGGGTCCGGACCCGCTCCAATGTCGATTCCATTCTAGTACATCCATCCTCGTACCTTACCCCTTACCCCTACCCTACCCACCCTACCCCCACCCCGCATACCCCTTTTCCCTACAATGACCCTACCCCCACCCTTACCTCGGTTCCACCCCGATCCACCTTAGCCTACCACCACCCCCTACCACCTCAACCCCGCCCGACCCACCCTACCCTACCCCACCTCGTATATTATCCCTTACCCCTACCTTACCCCTTCCCACATGCCCCTACCTCGGCCCCATCCTACTTCCATCCACCCCACCGCCATCCTACTCCCCACCCTACCCTTTCCCTTCCTCTACCTCGGCCCCACCCTACCGCCATCCTATCCCAACTCCCTACTCTACTTTACTCCATCCCCTACTCACTACCCCCACCCTTATCCCTAACCACCACCCTAACCCACCCACTACCCCACCCCACCTCGTACCCGTAAACCTTACCACCCCACCCCGACCATACCCCTTACCCCACCCCCACCCATACCCTCCTTCCCTACCCCGACCCCTACGAGTAGGTATGGGTGGGTATGAAAGGGGAGTATGGGTAGAGTGTAAGATCGTGATAAAGGTAGGGGTATGGGTCAAGGGTGTGGTATTGGGTGTAAGGTGTAAGGTGGGGGTACGAGGTATAGGGGCAGGGTAGGGATTAGGAGTATGGGTACACGTACGAGGTGATCGACCCCACATATTATATTATATATTTGTGTTCATGAATGTTTGTGTGTCTATATATGTATATGGTTATTTTGGACATTTTAATGTTAAACGGTGTTTTAAACCTTTTGAAATAAACATGATCTTATAATATTGTTTTTTTATGCGTCGCTTATTAACGCGGGTCTTAATAAACACCATTTAGTAACCCGTGAAGTAAACGTGCCAGTCTTCTGGATGATCACAGAACTAGGTGAAAAAATTGATGAATATGTTTTTAGATTTGAAAATGGAAAACTAGAAAATAGAAACAGAAAACTGGAGATAGAAAAACTGAAAAACAAAAACAGAAAATTGGAGAACGTAAAACAGAAGTAGAAAACAGGAAAATATCTTTGTTAGTAAACAGAGTTTTTACCTTTTGGAGGTTAGCTCACATCGTCGAAAAAGTCTCCTAGACAGATTATTATTGGGGTGACAACTTCTTACATTCATTTCAATGGCTTCACATTAAAAATATAATTTGCAGAAAGGACCTCACTTACAGAAACTAATTTTTTAAGATTCAAACAACATGTATGTGCAGCTAAAGGGGAATTGAAGTATAAATCTGGAAATTTTAGGACCTATTTACTAACAGAGACAATTTTCTGTTTTCATTTTCTGTTTTCAAGACTCCAGTTTTCTGTTTTCGTTTTCCAGTTTTTTATTTTCCAAATTAGGAAACATGTTTACCAGAGTTTTCAATTTTTCAATTCATTTTTACAAGAAAACGTTGACTTAATATTTGGAAAAGAAATGCACAATTACAAACATTTGTAATAACACAAAAGATTAACATAAATGTTCATCAACACTGAAAGTTCAATAAGTGACATTATGTTAATTAGATCAACAGTCGTACTTCGACATGTCATACATTATAATCATCTCATATTGCATTAGCAACAGTTTCTCGAATCTCATGCATTTGTTCTTGTTGAGACATATCAAATTCGAGTGATCCATTTTCACTTATACCTGCCGCCGTGTTAAATATCATATCATCTTGCTCGTACTCCATAAACAAATGGTCATTCCTATCATCTTGATCGTACTCCGTGAATTTAAAACAGAAAATCATTGAATAGATTTCCTTCAGCATCTTTGGGAGAATTTAATGACAATTCCGATTGCTGGCCATGAAACAACTGCAGCTTTCCTTACTTGGGCTGTTTTTCTCCCAGCACAAGTCTTTAAAAGGCTAAACCTAAAAGAGCATAAGTTGCTGAGTTGTTGAAGGTGGAATCGTACAGAATAAACCTTATTGTCATCAAATAAGCATTGTCTCCAAAATATTGATACAAAATTTAAAAATTGCAACTCGAGACAACTGGTTTGGGAGAATTGCTCCAATTAAAGTTAATACTCTTGAAAGAAAGCAGAATAATTAAGGATCTATTTGTTAGCTATCACTAGCAACTTATTTTTACTTTCTTCAATAATAAATCTATCTTTAACTAATATGGCCTCAAAATATTGGGTCTGAGATGGTGAGGAACAACACACATCTCACTTCATCCTTGGTTGAATATCAGTCCCAATAGCTTGTATAACAAACAAAACTAAATCAAACAATCACTTTTTTATCTAACCGCTACCGCCTTTTACTTTTAAGATCTTTTCAGTCACTAAAATTTAACAGTTACTAAAAAGTTTATAAAAGTTTTTTTCGGCTAGTTGTGTCAAACGTACCCTATGCGCATGTTTGTAAAGCACAAGTCTTTACCTTCTAGCTTTTGTACTATTTAAAAAGTCTCTAAAAACTTGTAATTGAATGTTTGACATGACAATTTTTAAGAACTTTTTCAAAAATAAAAGATCTTTTTTAAGATACTACAGTGAGTAGCATTTGAGAAAAGACTGTAGTTTTAAGCATTAATTAGTCTCAATAACTTGTATACCAAACAAAACTAAATCAAACAGTCGACTTTTTATCAAACAACTATCACCTTTTTCATTTTAGATGTTTTCAATAACTATAAACTAACACACTACTAGATTTTTTCTTATTTGTTGCTCCTCATTTGCTGCGGTCCAAACCAAAATCGCATCAATTAATTAAGTTTTTTAAGTATTTGCTGTGGTCATGAAAAAACCGCACCAAATATGTATATTTTATATAGTTATTGCTGAGGTCATGCAAAAATCGTCGAAAATAAGTACATTTTTATAGTTATTGCTACGGTCATAACAGAATCACAACAAATACCAATTCGATTTTTGCAAAAAATATTTTTTCCCTCAATTTTTCGCTGCGCTGGAATTGGGACCGCAACAAAAATGACAGCAACAAATAGCTATTATTCTAGTAGTGAAATTTACTAAAAAGTTCATAAAAGTATCTTTTCAGCTAGTTGTGGCAAACATACCCTAAGAGTATGTTTGATTCAACTAACTAAAAAGATACTTTTATGAGCTTTTTACTAATTGTTAGATTTTTGAAACTGAAAATATCTTAAAATAAAAAAGTGATACTTGTTTGATAAAAGGTTAACAGTTTGATTCATTTATGTTTGGTGTACAAACTGTTGAAACTAATTAATGCTAAAAGTTACAAAATTTTCTAAGATGCACTATAACATCTTCATAAAGTTATTTTATTTTCAAAAAGCTCTCTGAAATTATTATGCCAAACATTAAACTAAAAACTTTTAAAACCTTTAAATACTAGACGCAATACCCACTACTACATTTTTAGACCTAATGTAACATTAATGATGTAACATATCTATAATAGTGTTACCTATTTCTCTAATGTAACACTTTTTAGACCTAGTGTAACACTTTCTAGAAGTATAAGTGTTACATTAGGTACTATAAAGTGTTACAATAGGTCAAATGCAACACCAGCAAATGTAATGGTAAAAAAATGTTACATTTTCTCTAATGTAACACTTTTCAGAGAAAATGTAACATTGTTTTACCATTACATTTGCTGGTGTTGCATTTGACCTATTCTAACACTTTATAGTACCTAATGTAACACTTATACTTCTAGAAAGTGTTACACTAGGTCTAAAAAGTGTTACATTAGAGAAATAGGTAACACTATTATAGATATGTTACATCTCTAATGTTACATTAGGTCTAAAAATGTAGTAGTGACCCGTGCGATGCACGGGTACATCTAGAGCTGAATAACAACTTATTTAAAATTAACTTTTATTGTGATGGTACGTAACATTCAATTATTTTAAATAAAAAAATGTAGTAGAGTTTATATGTTGTAACTTTGATTAGTAGTTTGTATGAAAAAGGAAAATGTTTATCGAATGAAAAATTGAAAGTCAATTTTCAATAAAGGATAAGGTGTATGAATAAGTACTGCTTGATAACGAAATACCACGATTACATAATTTAAGTGTCTCCTTCACTAGGCATACCGAAGTTTTTTATAAACCATATTATCAATAATGTTCTTTATAGAAAAGGTATAGTTCTTTATAGAAAAGATCTATAAATAATGTACAAAAAATATAGTTTTAGAAAAGTTCTTTACAGACCATATTATCAATAATGTTTATAGCATGACTCTCTTAATCATGATCGCATATAAGTATATTCAACTCACACCTAGCTTAAGGTGACCTTTGACATGACAATATACAGCTGGTTCCAAGGGCGGAGCCAGGGCACTGGACCGGATTGGGCCAGTACAAAGAATATTTTTAGAAAAAAAAATTTACACAAAATTTTTTACCTTAAACATTGAGCCACTTTTAAAATTTGGGGTGGGCCATGGCCTAGGTTGGTCCACCCCTAACTCTGCCCATGGCTTGCTCCTTAAGACCCTTGGCGTGGCAACGTACAACTCGCTATGTGTAAAACCAAATATTGGCATATATATGCTGCTTAATGTAGAGATTCTAATCGGCTTATCTTTATTATTATGGAAATGAAATCTTGATTAGAAATTAAATGCATTCAAATTTGAAAGGAATTAGGATATCCGATGAGACAAATGATAACCTTGAAATTAAAACCTTTTGACCAGTATTTTTGTTAGGTATAAGTTAGAAAATTATTCACTGATTCTCATTAGCATAATAAGAAACTCAACCTATATTCCAAATTTATGGTTCGGTATACTTAATGCCATGATGGTATTTAAGAACTTTTAAATATGTACTTCATCGGATTCAGAATCAATATGATCGAACATGGAGTATCATTACTCAAATATATGTTCATTTCTCCATACATCAATGAAATCATATACTTATTGATAAGCTCAACAACATCATTTTTTCGTGTCAAAATAGACATATGCTGAAAATATGATAGATTCATCATCATATATATATATATATATATATATATATATATATATATATATATATATATATATATGGGGTGAGTTCTAATGCAAAGTGGTCTTCACATGAAAAGTGAGAAGTAATCCAAGCCCTTGATTACTTAAAAATGGATGGTATAGATCAAAACTCACGATCAGCCAAAATGTGTAATACCTAATAGCAAAAGTGCATATGCAATATGTAATGGTGTACATTCACCTTCTAAAAAAATATCAGGAACGATCTTTATACATGTTATGTTTTTCCCATAAAGTAATGCACTTTATTGTTAGTCTAATACACTTTTCCTCCGTAGTGATGCACATTTGTCACATTATGTTTCAAAAAAGTTTTTAATAATTACACTTTTGGCACCGAATTATTTCTTTAAAAATTGATCTAATCCACTCGTTTTCTCATTTTAACGGCTAAGATTACTTCTCATTTTCCATATAAGTAGTACTTTGTATTTGAACCTCCCTATATATATATATATATATATATATATATATATATATATATATATATATATATATATATATATATATATATATATATATATATATATATATATCCAGAAATGATGGATGTGTGCGAGCAACAATTGAAATAATATGGACATTTGAGGTGGTAATAAATATATCATTGGATATATTGTCAGGTATATCAATGAATCTCCATATACGACACTCTCGATATTTTCATTTCTTATTTTGAGCACCAAAGCTAAGAAACTTTAAATTCACCGACTTTACAATGTTAAGAACAACACCATGCCTCATTTTTTATTGAAGTGATAATGTGACAATGTCTCCAAAGATGTGAGACATTTATGGTAACATAAGAATTTATCAAATGATAAATTATTAGAAAAATTCATCATAGAGAAGTCTACTTTTTGATTCAAAAAATCAATGACATGTCAAGTCATGACATGGACGGGAGCGGAGGTAAGTAAGGTTGAATCAGACTTATATGATCAATATAATATAGACAAAAGTATTGAACATTACCGTTTATTGTTAGTAAGGCTGAAAAGGTTGATAAGCTAAAAATTATGATTGTCATATCGACAAAGTTTCAAAATGAATGTCATATCATTTGCAACATCATTATCGCTTTGAATGGGTGAAAAAAATCCCTACTTTGATAATGAATACAGTGAGTAGCATTTGAGAAAAGACTGTAGCTTTAAGCATTAATTAGTTTCAATAACTTGTATGTCAAACAAAACTAAATCAAACAGTCGACTAAATAAAAGACTGTAGTTTATGAATTTTGATATGTATTTTGTAACAATGAGAGTACAAAATAAAAAGGTTATACCACTCTAAAACAAACATGAGATTTCATTTTGGTGGGACACTTCACTGAATTTCTTCTCTTTGGCCTGCATTATTACGTCGTTTTTTTTCTAAGCCGCCAACTCAAGTGATTATTCTCTTAACTAGATTAATCCCTTGAGTATTTTTGAAATACTTTTAATTTGACCCTAATTTTATTTTTTTATTTACCATTACTTTAATTTGGGAAATAACTCATTGACCAAGTCTGAACTCAAAATAAGTTTAAAAGAATATTCACTCTTATGTGTTTTTATTTCATTTATGAAATTTAATTAACTAATTAATTATTGGGCAAAATGCAAATTTATTTAAGATATAAAACCATGTTTTCTTTAATACATCAGAAGGGAATTTATAGAAGAATCTAAAAGTCCATTTAGTGACTTTTGTTTTCGACTTATGAACCTTAGAACCTCAACTTTCATTAACCACATATGTTTTGATTTAATAATTAAAATAAGTAACGTTGTAGTTACTTTTATTACTCAATTAGAGTACTAGAAAGGATCATTTTAACTATTTTTCATATAATGTCTTCATGATTTTATTAATAAATATATTTTCAATAATTTTTTAATAGTCACTTCAGTCAAAAATACAGTAGTCGCTTCAGTCAAAAATTCACCAATTTCAGCAAAATTAGCCGATTCAGCTAATTTTGGTGTTACCATACATGCTCTAAATAGGAACAACATTTCACAAATTTACGCTATTAAAAATAAATTTTCACTATCGCAAGTTACCATACATGCTCTATTAAAAAATTCACCAAGTGATGGAGTTTATGCAATTTTATTCTAAGTTGTCACTTCTTGTGTATAGTAAAAATAGATCTTAAACTGCACATTTTTTATATTTTGTATATCACTAAAATTATATTTTTTTATTTTTATATTACGAATACTACCACTACAAAACAATTACAGGATTGACACGGATTTGGCTCGGGTTTATCGATAATATCGTGCCAAATAGGTCATGCCAAACTATTTTTGGCACGGATTTGGCATATCCCTATCAAAATCTCTGACAATTTTGGAAAATCTCTGTCAATCTCGTGTTTTTGTGTAATGTACCATGTATAAATATATAATCGATCATAATTTGACATCATTGACTTTTGTTAAATAAGAAGGAGATGGAGAAAATACCTAATTTAATCTTACCATACACATGATTTTTGTTACCATATTTCGACATGTGTCCTAGTCTTACCATACTTTCATTATTAAACTGCTTATCAATTTAATAACCTCCTATACAAATTGTGACTACGTACGGAGTAGTATATAACCTGCAGGGTCATGGGCGTGATTTCACACTTTTATAGTTTTATACTTTAATATTAATTATTAAAATATTATTACCATACAAATTGCTTACCAAATTAGTAACCTACAAACTTATGGGCGGACTTTCACTTAACTTGGTACATCAACTTCCCATTATACCCTTAATTTGTGCGGCAATTTGGGCTCCAAAAATTGCGACCGCGCTGTTATTTTATATAAGATAAGATAAGAAAAAATAAGATAAGATTAGAAAAGTTAGATGATAGAGACGAATACCTAATAAAAGTACTCTGGAAGAAAATATATATCGAGTGATACTCCGTACTCCGTATTAATTATGTCAATTTATTAATGCCTAACGCATCCAAAACAAGGAAAAGCAGAGCTTTTTTTTCTGACTTTTTCATTGTAGTCTGGACGCCGTGTGGTTTCACACCATAAGAGTAGTCTTCAACTAATTTTGTAGAATAAAGCAAATTTCTCCAAAATGATAAGTATTTCATTGAATCAAGTTTGGACTCAAACTCGATTCAAAGGTGATTCTTATTTTACGAAAATATCTAATTTAGTTTTATTTATTGTATTTATATTCGAACCAGTTTTTAAAATTATAAAGTTTTTAGGTCTGTGATATTCAAATCTGGTTTTTGTTAGATTTGCGTCAACCATTCTATTAGTTCAATGATATGGGCCACGGGTGCCAACTTTTCACTTTTTGGTGGAATGATGCAAAAAGTAGTACGGTGTACATAACTACATACACTAATTTAGTACGATGACCATTTAAACTGGAAACACAAAAATAAAAAATATTCCGTAATGTTTTGACTTAGAGCCTTTTGTATGAAATTCTGACGAAATTGATTGAATCGACGGATTCTGTTATTTTTTGGAAAGCTTCCTAACTGATAATAGTACCGTTTTATGTTAAAGTCAACATAATTGAACTGAGATGAGATTTGAATATGCGACATCCTCATTGGGAGTGTCGATGCATTCAAACAACAAAATATTTGGCTGATTTTGCTAATTTATGAAAAAATTATATTAGAAATATTTTTGTTAATAAAGTAAAGAAAAAATTATACTTCCTCCGTTCTATAAAAGTTGCAACATTGTAATTTCTGCACTATTCACACACCTTACTTTGACTACGATTTTCTAATAATATATATAATAAAAATATTTTGTATAAAATATTAATAAATTTGTATTAATGTAAATTTCCAATATATTAACTTTTTTTAATGTTTACTAATACGTAAATAAATATAATTACAGTCAAAGTTGCGCGTTGGCAAACGTGAAAGTCAAACTGTTGCAACTTTTATGGAACGGATGATAGTATGTAAGAATGCCTAAAATGATCATCTACGGTAACTTCAGTAAATATAATCAGAAAAATAACTTCAACTTTACTTTTTCTTATTATTATGCAATCCTGCACATGAAATCAAAAGTGACATGTTTGATGAAAAAGTTGGTTGATAAGCTGATAACACGAAAAACAAGGTCATCAAACAGGCTCTCAGAGTGAAAGTTTCTAGTTTATTTTGTCTTGCGTGACCATCTTTAAGTCTAACCGGATTTAGTTTGGTAAGATCTGATATTACATATACTCTCAAATAGTGTTAATTTAATCTGATATATTTAGGTATGACAATCACTAAATAAGAGTAATTAGTATTATATTTTGACATTATCGTATTTTAAACATGACAATATTCCCTAAAGTTGAAATTCAAAAAAAATTTATCATATTTCACAAAATTTCCATTTTAATTTGGGTATAGTCTCAAACCACTTTCTAATGAAAATATAGAACCAAAACCAGACCAGCCAATTGTGGACTCTCGAAGAATGAAGAGTGAAGATGGTATATGAACACGTGCAAAACTGCATACCCGTGAGACTCGGTCACGCCAAACGAACAATAGAAACAAACAACGTAACAGTTTGAAAGAACGAATACCTATCCATGTGGAAATGATAGCCTTGACTATACGAGAACAAAACGACCGGCCTAAAATCTTCCATTTTGTATTTATATATATATTCTGACTCCGTAGTTGCAGGATATCATTGTATATATCAGCCTAGCAGCGCATTAATCTGCGCATTGCAGCTCTCTTTCAGACAAACGGGCGCAGTATAAGGTGCGAATTCGAGCTGTCGGTGTGTTTTTCGGGTCTGGCTGGTTTAGATTTGCTGGGTTTATATAATAGCTGCAGAGGCGGCGGAAGAAGAAGATAGGGCGGTGATGGGTATCGGAGATGATGGTGGTACGCGTGGTTCTGGGAGCTCCCATGGCGACGGCGAGGGGGCTATCGAAATTCCAGAGACTGCTCATGAAGTCAGCAATGGTGGGTTATATCCATTTCTACTTTTGCATTCGATTGGTCTTTTGGTTATGAAATTCTTGTCCTTTCAAGCGTATACTTTTCTGACGCGAGTCTAAGTCTCGTTCTGATCTGTCATCAATTGATGCATGGATCTGTTTGTTAAGGTTCAATTTTTATAGCATGCCTTGAAGCTTATGATGAATGGTGATAATTGATATGACACACTTTTCACAGTATCTGATAATTTCATCTGTTCAAGTTTGCCCTGTTTACCCTATAGGTTTGATGATCTGTTTGTTTCGGAAACTTGTGTTTTCTAAATTCTTTTACCAGTTTGAGATCTGGACAGGGAACAACTCTACATGAGAATCGTATAAACAGTAATTATAGATTTATAGGATACAAGTCTTGGCCTCTTGGGAAGTTTCTAGTTTGCAAATTTTATTAATTTGTGAATTCTTTCACTAATTTATTCGCATAGATCTAGTTATCAGAATATGAATTGTTAAATTATACTCATCGAGAATTGTCTGAGTTTTAAGTTTAAACTGATAATGCAACTAAGCTGTTATTAGATATTTTTTAGACTTGTTAGGCTGGTTTATTATTTAAAATCTGATCACAGTTATTTTAGTTTTTCTTCTCCACGAAAAAGCCTACCAGATGATATTAGCATATTGATTTTGCCTATGAACGGCATAAATATCGAGCATTTTAACTTTTTTTCATGTGTTGGTACAAAATTTTATTACTTGTTTCAAATTCTGTTTACTTATTTTTTTCTTTTGTGGGTTTTTGCCAAAAAATCAGATTCATGGTTTCAAGTTGGAGTTGTTCTAAGTACGGGAATCAACAGTGCATATGCTCTAGGGTATTCTGGAACTATTATGGTCCCACTGGGTTGGGTAGGCGGTGTGGTTGGGTTGATCCTATCCACCGCTATATCGTTATATGCTAGTACGCTTATAGCTAAGCTTCATGAACTTGGAGGGAAGAGGCATATCAGATATAGAGACCTTGCAGGCTTTATATATGGTATGTGTTAATATGAATAATAATAACCCAATTTGGCATGATTATCAGATTATTATGCTTTTTAGCACAACAAGCAGAATAATCAAAACAAGTGGCTAGCCTTTGACTTTTTAGGTTGGTGAAAATGAGATGTTGATTGTTGCAGGTCCAACTGCTTATTCACTCATTTGGGCATTGCAGTATGCAAATCTATTCTTGATTAACATTGGATATGTTATTCTTGGTGGCCAGGCCTTAAAGGTAAGATATATTCTCCCACCCAAAAGAAGAATCATTATCAATTTATTATTATTAAAACATGCAAATAATATTAGAGAGGGTAAGGCTAAGGGAGATGTCGAGGGAAAGTCAAAATCATTCTTCAAGAGAATGACTGAGGCTAGATCACTCCCCCCCACAAATAAATAAGTCATACCTGAAATGGATGGAACACAGAGGAAGAATAACTTGAGTGAAAAGCATAAGAATATGATAAAGAAAAAGGAAATGAAGTACATCCTCTAAAGCCTTGTTTGGATCTCACTCTCAACTATCACATGATACACCCACATTTGGAATTATATTCATGGGCATTCTTGAACTTGACACCAGGGGTGATGAGTTTTGCGATTTCCGGGAATTGGGTAAATTCCCATAATCTTAGAAGTGGTTTTATCTAAATTTTGAGTCATTCAAATAAAAAATACTGACCCCAACCACCAAAGCAATCCAACCAAGATGAATAGGTTTTTCATTGTCTACTTCCATGGCAACTTCTTTGATGTACAATTCAAAGCATCCGTTTGGTTTGCATTTGGCAAAAGTGAATGTAGTAAATTTCGCAAAGGCTCAAGTGTTTGTCAGCAAAATAAGAAAATGAAAAGCCTTATGATCTGTTAAATAGGCTTTATCAGAATAAATCCAGGAACTGTATATTAAACGGGCCTTCAAAATATGGACGTCCAAGCCTTTTGATTTATCTAAGTAGATGATTAGTAGGTGGCCTTCCCTGAGTTTTGTTTTGATTCCCTACACTTTTGTATAATTATGATTTCCAGGCCTTTTATGTTCTCTTTAGAGACGACCATGTGATGAAGCTACCTTACTTCATCATAATAGCTGGAGTGGCATGTCTCCTCTTCGCTGTTGCTATACCTCATTTATCAGCACTTAGGATCTGGCTTGGGGTTTCAGCTTTTCTTAGTTTGGTCTACCTTCTTGCCACGTTTGTCTTGTCTATCAAAGATGGTATGGACTCTGTTTTCCCTTGAAAACTTTCAAAACCATTAATTGGAAGCATGTATGTTTTTTAGAATGCTCTCTACCTTTCTGTGTACTGAATTGTCATATTGTATGGATAAGTGAATACACATGTTGTTTGTTTTTTATCTTTAATACTGTAGGAATAAAATTAAATTAAAAAAAATATTTATACCAAACATTGTTCATGGAAGTCCATATCTTTAGTTTGTCTTTTTTATCTTGGAACTAATATTTTAGCAATTCCTTCAGCATTTTCTAAAATTTGTGCAATCTTTTCTTTAATCTTATAGGTGTAAATGCTCCTCCTAGAGACTATAACATCCCGGGAACAAAAATAGGCAAGATATTTACAACTATTGGAGCAGCTGGCAACCTAGTGTTTGCTTTTAATACAGGAATGATTCCAGAGATACAAGTAAGCATTCATGTGTCTCTTTTATTGAGATTGTATTATGCTTAATATACAAAATCAGGGGAAATAAACAAAGCACGTTCTTTTGCACAACATACAAAGAATTATGGAAACTTTTGCGCCTTCAGAGAAATGTTTTACACTCCCAATCCCATTAAAAAAAATTCTCTCAAACAAACAGAGACTAAGGATCTGTTTTGAAAAAGGAAAATGCTAGGGAAAAATATGGTAGTTGTCATAGGAAATCCAGTTATATAGGAAATTTACGTAGTTGTCAGGGCATATGCCGACAGTCATGGCGCCAAGGCATTTATTCACGGCGATGGTGATGGCACATTTATGGCGTCGCGACATGACACCAAAAATAGATACTAAAAATATGAACTATGGACCCCTTACTTGTTTGTGTTTGATGAATATGATATAATCATCATCAATTATCACGCTCATCATAATCATATGGATCTAATAACAATGGAACACCATCATCATTCTTTTCTCTCTTGAAAGGATATTCAATCCGATCTGTCTTGTCTTCATTTTGTCGCTTGCCGCTGATGTATTGTTGTTGCCTGTTCCCCTCTTGCGCAGCATTCTGATCCACCTTTATGTTAGTTGAGCAGTTTGTCTGGCTTTTTGTTAGCTGTAGTGTTTACTACTTCTTCGGGCTAGTTAGTTAATTAATTATCAGGGCCAAATCTCAAAAGTAGCTAAGCAAACCTGTTAAAACCTATTTAAAAATATGGCACACATGGCGTGGCGATGGTGCTGCCAGATGTAGAGTCATTGCCATGAGTTTTTTTTGGCATAGGAGGCTTTGTATCGCCATATGGTGCACACCATTTTGCTCCATTGACAACTATAGGAATTTAGAAGAAAAGTAAAATATGGAGACAAATTTGCCTCAAAAAAGTCAAAATTAATAAATTAGTTTTAGGTATTTGTTACAACTCATTTTATGCAAATATTTTTATCATATCAAAATAAAATACTACAATCTATATATATAAGCAAATGTAAATTTTAATAGTTTTTTCTTTTCAAATGTGATTTTCTATCATATTTTTCCAAGGTAAATCAAACATCAAATCCATTTTCCTTGGTATTTTTTTCCTTTCTCAACCATTTTCCAACTACCAGACATACCCTAAATAGTACAAACATAACATCCACTGCAACTATGTAAGCGCCGTAAGGAATTTTCACTTGCTTAGTACTTGAGGCTTTGTTTGGTCAAGGGGACAAATGAATAAGTGGGAAAGAAAGCAGAGAGAGTTAGAGAGAAATAAAAAGTGGAAAAAAGAAATGTGTGAGGAAAAGAGTCAATTTTATGTGAAGTTTTCTCCTCTATTTCTTCACACTATACAAGAGCTATCAAAAGGTAGGTGGGCCCATTTTATTTATTCTTTGATCCTTATTTCACTCCAAACCAAACTATCATTTTTTTCCTCTCCTCTCTTCTTTTTATGTATTCTTCTTTTCTTTCTTCCATGTTTCTCTTCTAGCATTTCAGTCATAGTTTATCATGGTTTATGAGCATCACCATCATCATCATTATAGTTATTAATAGGGAGAATTTGAGTTTGCACCCCATGTTTTGGGTGATATTTTACTTTGCACCCCATTTTTAAAATCATTAATGTATGCACCCCATGAGCCCAAAATTTGTGAAGGAGTGGGGTGCAAAGTCAAATGATTTTATAGTGAATTGGGGTGCATACATTAATGATTTTGAAAATAGGGTGCAAAGTCAAATATCACCCAAAACATGGGGTGCAAAGTCAAATTCTCCCTTATTAATATTATAATTATTTATAATTACTACTACCATTATTACTAATTTTTTATGGGGATGACAGGCTACTGTTAAAGAACCTGCGGTGAAGAACATGATGAAAGCACTTTACTTTCAGTTCACAGTAGGAGTGATGCCAATGCTTGCTGTTACATTCATGGGATATTGGGCTTATGGGTCCAGTTCATCAGCCTATTTACTCAATAATGTCCACGGCCCAGTTTGGTTAAAGGCATTTGCTAACATGTGTGCTTTCTTACAAGCTATCATTTCTTTGCATGTAAGTGTGACCGTCTCCACTTGGTTATTTTGCAGTTTTTTTACTCCATCCTTTTTAGTCTGCATATCTATCTTCTTACATAAATACCTGTTTGGACTTTGTAAGAACTTTATGTTTTTCAGCCAAATTATATACCAACCCCTAAATTAGGGCCTGTTTGGAAAAAGTTATTGAGTTAAAATGACTGAATTTTTGCTTAAAGGAAATATGTGTTGATATCCATTTTAACCAAATAAGAAAGTCAAAGACTACTGAGGATACCAAACAAAACACGTGCACTGATTACTGCTTTATCTGGAAGAAAAAATGATACTTTTATTCTTATATTTAGATACTTCTTTTTATTTGCTTTATATTCCTTTTGAGGAAGTATTTTATTATTTGTTCCACTTCTCTAATATGCCAAGTTTTATTATACATCTTCTCTTTATACTAAACAAGTTCTCTTTCCTTTACATCTTCTCTTTCATAATTTTCTACTTGTTGTACTTTTTCATCTTCTCTCCCCTACTATCCACAACTTCAGAATGTAAAAGGCGGAAGGAGTATGATTTTCTTTCTATTATATATATACATATGTAACTTAATTTTTGTTTTTGCATCATCAAGTCCATTCGACCAATTCAACGGCAACTTTGGTCACTGAATTTCCCACCAAACTCTGCACTAGATAAGGGAAAAAATCATGCCTTAATTTTTTTGGTTGAAATGATTGGGATGAAGAAAAATGACACTTTTACCCTTATTTTCTTTTAGCCCTTCAAAAATATACTCCCTCCGTCCCGTTGAAAGGTTCCCGTGGGTAAATGCCACGATTTTTTAGGCAAATGGTTTAAAACATTAAATAAAGTAATTTGGGTAAAAAAAAAAGAGATGAAAGAGAAAATTTAGAAAGAGTAAACATATAAAGTGAAAGTAATTAAAGAGAAATAAGTTGAGGGAGGGTAAATTGTGAGACTTGACATGTAATGAGTAGGAAATAGAAATTTGAGAAATGTGTAATTAGAGTGTAAAGTACTTCCTAAAATGGAATGAAAACCTTTAAATGAGACACCCAAATAATGAGACGGAGGGAGTACGTAATATATTTAAAGTAAATGATTTTTTTTATACAAACTGGTTCATTAACCCAATTGGACTGCAATTTCAGACACTTTAGCCATATTTTGCCAACAGGATCTCACACATGTTAACTCATCACTTCTTTACATGCATCCACTATAGATATTTGCAAGCCCGACCTACGAATATTTGGACACAAAATATGGGATAAAAGGTAGTGCATTCATCCTGCGCAACCTGGGATTCAGAACTTTGGTCAGGGGTGGCTATTTAGTCCTGACCACATTCCTTGCATCTCTACTGCCTTTCCTCGGGGACTTCATGAGCCTTACAGGGGCCACCAGCGTGTTTCCCCTCACATTCATTCTCGCAAACCACATGTACATGGTTGCTAAAAGAAGCCGGCTGTCTTCCTTGGAGAAGAGCTGGCATTGGTTGAATGTTGTCTTCTTTGGTTGCTTATCTGCTGCTGCTTTTGTTGCTGCCATAAGGTTGATTGTAGTCGACTCTAGTACGTACCATGTTTTCGCTGATGTATAGTTTTTCTTTCCTTGTAACATTTTCTTTTGGGGGTAGCTTCAATCCTGAAGACAATGTATTATAATCTGTATAGACACAAAAATATGAGTGACAAATGAGATGGTGATACTTTTTAACAGAATTTGTGATACTTTTTTTGGACACTCTAAAAAGTATTGCAAATATTGTTAAAAGTGTTTGGACGAAATGATTTCATAAGAGGGACCAGCTACTTCAGAGTGGGTTTGGTTAGGGATTTCGGAGGAATGATAAATGGAGGATTAATTTTTATTTTACAATATTTTATCTTTACCTA
Organism: Cuscuta europaea; assembly: GCA_945859875.1. Lineage (NCBI taxonomy): Eukaryota > Viridiplantae > Streptophyta > Magnoliopsida > Solanales > Convolvulaceae > Cuscuta > Cuscuta europaea. The sequence goes on along the minus strand of CAMAPE010000060.1, from coordinate 14,175,759 downwards.
GACGGAAAATAACAATAATTCTGTAGATCTTCTACCTTCGTTTTTTAAGAATTTAACTATAAAATTAATATATAAAGTCAAAATTGTTCCTCCTCTTATTCCCTCTTCTCCAAAATTCTTCCACCAAACTAGAGCTTAGGTAGGTGAAGCCTTGAACTACCCCATTGTGTACTTCACTCTATAGATATAGGAAAACTTGTAATATTGTTGCAGGGTTTTCTATTCCATTAGTTGAACACGAATCTTCACATATGAATGAATAAGAGTGGTTATTATTGTGTACATTGTGTTTTATTTTTACTTCGGAAACTTTTGCTAGTCATTTGTTAGACCGATACCCTTTAAAGTAATTATCTTAAATAGGAGTAAAATATTGTCCTATCTTCACTAATTAGGTGTCCATATTTTATGTTCCCTAAATAATAGGCAAATTATACCGTGGGATCGGTGTACCATGCGCATGATACACCAATCCCAAATACAATACCGTTTTTTTACTCCGTATAACAAATGAAGCATACAAGACCACTTGCTGAATGATTGTATGCTCTCTCCACTCACACGTCCTTCACTCACATTTCATTTTTCTTTTTCATTTGTTTCTTTTGATTTTTTTATCATCAAAAGCTATAATGTTTCCAATTACTTTTTTTAATTTAAGAGCACAGAACATATTATAATTTTGTGATCAAATTTCATCCTTTCAAATAAATTAATTACTTTTTCTTTCTCTCTTAGTCCTTATTGATACACTTTTCCTTTTCTTTTCTTTTTATTCAACTAAAAATACAATAAAAAACTATCTATTTTTTCTTTAGAATAAATATTTTTTATATTTATACACTTATTTGTAATATATTTTTTCACACTCACATTTTTTCCTATAATATATTTATTATCTCTCTTATATGGAGTATGTTTTTAGTATTTTTTTAGACATTAAATTTGGTTATTTTGATTTACATTTGATAAAGTATGAGATTACATTTTCCTGTGCGATTTATATTTCTACAAGTGTGAGTTATGTTTATTGACAATTTCAGGACTTACATTTGATAATATATGAAGTTACATCTTCTTGTACGTGAGTTGCATCTTTTTATGAGTGAGTTACATCTTCATACGCACGAGTTACATCTAGACTTATCTCAAGAAGTTAAATTTTGCATATATCTAAGTTAGTTTTCAATCAGTACGTGTTACATTTTTAATAATATGAGTTACATCACTAAATAAACCTCTGCTATTGAAAGAAAATAACCATTTCTTTGCACAAAAACTGATTCTTTTTGGCAAAAAAAATCCCCAAAAAAAGTTTTGGCAAAAAAAAAATTCTAAGAAACAATTTTATGGCCTTAAATATTAAAAACAAAACATATTCACTATTTACATAACGTAATTGAGCAATTAAGCTCCTTGTTTTCATTGTTTACAATTGATAGTATATGAAGTTACATCTTCTTATGGACGAGTTACACAATTTTATGCGTGAGTTACATCTTCTTGTACCCAAGTTACACTTAGACTTGCTTCAACAAGTTACATTTTGCATACACCTAAATTAGATTTTTTCATCGACATGAGTTACATTTTCCATAACACTAGTTACATACCAAAATAAACTCCAACTATTGAAACAAAAAATTCATTTTTTTGTAAACAAAAATGATATTTTGGCAAAAAAAAGATATTTAAAAAATATTTTTATGGCCTTAGTATTAAAAACAAAACATATTTATTACTTATGTATAGTAATTGAACAATTAGACTACTTTTTTTCATTGTTTACATTGAAATCAACGTTTTATTTATTCTTCTTCGTATTAGAAAAGTTACACCACAACTTGCTTGCAGTTACCTTGCATATTGACGTGAGTTACATTTCATTACACACAAATTACATCTTCCTGTCACACTACAACATTTCAACCCCTAATGTATCACCCAGAAGTGTTACAATATCACTGAAAAATGTTACATTAGAGAAAATGTAACACTTTTTTACCATTACATTTGCTAATGTTGTATTTTACCTATTGTAACATTTTATAGTACCTAATGTAACACTTATACTTCTAGAAAGTGTTACACTAGGTCTCAAAAGTGTTACATTAGAGAAATATGTAATACTTTTATAGATATGTTACATCTTTAATGTTAAGTTAGGTTTAAAAATGTAGTAGTGTCACTGGGAACAAAAAAGAATGTTACTGTTCACGCGTGTTACTGTTCACGCGTGAATTAGCTGTGGGAGCACCATTCTCACCATGGGCTGCTCCCATGGTATACCAACTGAAATAATAGGACTAAACATTATCCTTTTACCCTTAATATAATCAATTGCCCCCTAGTTCCCCCCAGCACGACCAGGGCAATCCAGTGGTGGCAACAGCTCGACGGTGGTGATTGGTGGCTACAGTCTGGCGGTGGTTTGGTGGCTTTCCGTCGGCTTCGGCATGCTAGTGGCTAGCCCCAAGTCCCCAACTTTGTAGGGATATTTTTGTCCAATCACAATAAAAGTTTCATATTTAGGAAATTTTAAATGTGAACTCCTATTTTTACTTCTATTGTGGAAATTCTCTACATTTATCTTTTATTAATATGCAATGTGAAGGTTAGAGCCTTACTTGTTCAAAAAAAGAAAAGGTTACACGCCATTTTGCATGTCTACACAGACATTCAATTTTTTCACGTTTTTTAATTTAATTGCTTGTGTAAACAAATAAAATATTGGCCGTTTACGAAAACTCTTTACAATAGCGTGACCAAAAAGGAATTATCCAAACTAAAATGGTCATCCTTTTTCTTTACTGATTCAAAAGGTTAAAATACTGATTCAACATGAACCAACTACACAACTTTACCATCAAAATTTAAATTATGTTCCTCAGTTGGACCTTGATTGAAACATGATGAAAGTGTATAATTGAGACCATGATTTCCCATGTCATCTACTAGGAGTAAAAATGGCAACGGATGCCAAAATGGCTTTATTTAAAAAAATCACGTAACCTAGAGAGAATGTCATCTGGAAACAAGCTTGTCATGACATTATATAGCCATTATCAGATGATATTGGCAAGAATGCCCTTATTTTAAAAAGTATTTTGGTATGAACATTGATGTAGGCTATTTCTAGGTTGGTGGTAGGAGATGTTAATGACTTGATGTATACAAAAGAAAAGAAGTTATGTCTTCCCCACCCACGATGGAAATTAAGGGGTTTTGGGAGGCCACCACAGGTAGTGGTCTACAGAACAGTCTCGTCACTCATGATAAGGTGTGTTCTAAAAGGCGCAAGACCAAGTCTTAAGCTTTTGAAGTCTAAGGCGAGTTTAGTCATGGTAAAGGTGTCAAAAGGCGCTTTAGCTTTTTACTAAATATTTTAATTTTCATAGAGTAGTTAGTAAACATGTAATGTAATATTGGGAAAATATGATACACACTTTTACATATGCAAACAAAAGCAATAATTGGTAGGATTGTTCCATGATAAAACAATGGTTTAGATACACTAATTGTATTAATAATAGTAGTAGTAAAAACAACAATAATAAGTTTTTTCTAAAATATTACGAATATAAAATCTATGGATAGAAATGTTATTAACTTACTCTATGTGTAAGTTTTATAGTCACTGCGATGTAAAATTTCAATACAATTATAATCTCTAAAGTTATCAATGTCACATTTTTGTCCACTACTTTTATTTTAGTTATATACGGAGTATTTGTAATCATTTCTAATAATAATAAGGTGAAATTGACATCAATAATCCATACTTTTACACATTTTACAAAAATAACTTCTACACCATAATAATCACAACTAATTAACAGTTCACAACTAACCAAACAAACCTTTGAAGAAGCTAATAAACTCCTTTGCAACTTGGTCTAAAGAGTGGGTAAGAGACCCATCTTGTAACCGAATGGAAGCAATGGAATTTTTTGCTTGTTTCTTTTTGACAATAGAATGAAAATAGCTAGTGCATCTATCAGATTGAATTATGTGGACAACCTTAGCCTTTTGTTTGAGATAAGCTTCCTCGACCTCCTTAAGAAACAAAGCTCTTTTCTTAGCAATAACCATATCACTTTTAGAGCATCATCATGGGGAGCTAAAAGAAACAGTATCTAGGGGAAAAAAGTGTAATAACAAGAATGAGATGGAAGTCATTGTGCTTTTAAAATTTTATGATGCTGCCACAGTGCCCTCTTTCCATGGTGTATTCTTTTAAATTGTACGTTAAAATACAGGATTATGAGGCACAGAATATGGCATTGCTAAGGCAAAAGAGGTTGAACATTCGTATCCAATCCAATGACATCAAATGATATGGATACAATTTGAGCACGCTGATGTGGAAAATGAGAAACAAGACATTGCTAAGGCAAAAGAGTTGAAGATATGAAGTTGCATCTCTTCTGTTTATACTATTTCTGGCCAGTTAGAAGATTTTTAGTTGTTATTAGAAGTACTCTATGATATTTTGATTTTTTTTTTCAAACTGGGCAGTGTTACATTCTAGTTTATGATACACGCTTTCATTCTTTGAGATGTGTATAAGATATTGTTTCTAGAATATGTTGATGTTGGATATTTCTTCATTATAGATTATGAATATTTTAATACTTGTAATATTATGTTATATAAAATTTCATATTACAAGCATGTCATTTTATATTTGTACGTCTACAAAATTATAAAAAAAAATGTTACAAAATGGTTAATATAAATATTGGCAGGGGTGTCACTTATCATTCTAGAGAAGTGTTGCAAAATTTGAATAAAATGTTACATAAATATTCATTAAAGTGTTACAAAATAAAATAAGTGTTGCAAAATAGAATAGCAAATATGTTACATATATATTAAAAAGTGTTGTCTAAAATCATATCTTAAGTGTTGTATTTTATTTAAAAAAGTGTTGCATAAATGCTTGTTAAAGTGTTGCAAAAAGTGTTGCATTTGATATATTTATGCAACACTTTCATTTAGTGTTGCATAATCACAGAAAAAGTGTTGCATATTACTTTATGCAACGAGATCTGAAGTAACGCTCATAAAAGTGTTGCATTAGCTTTTTGTAACATTTTAATGATCTAATGTAACATTTTGAAGCCGTTGCAAAAGGCGTGTTTTGTTGTAGTTTGAGTTGATAGATTCTTTGATACTCCTTTGTGGATTCCTTTGCTCTGACCGAGATATGACTAAAATCATTAGAATTTAGTTGTTTAAGGGGTTGTTTTAGGAGCTTAAGTTTACGTGCCAGCCTATATTGTGCAGTTCCACCAACATTTTTTGTCCAAACATCTTCTAATATACCAAGAAAACTATCATGTTTCATCCACATGTTAAAAAACTTAAAAGGTTTTGAACCACTTTTATTTGCATTACCGATCCTTAGTACGGCTGCCACATGGTCAAAATCACATTCCATCTCAAAAAAATGAGCATTACATGTTACACCTTGAGCACTCCAAGAAGGGTTAATAAGAATCCTATCCAACTTAGCCCAAATGGCACCCCTATTCCATGTGAAAAATTCACCCGTGGAAGGGGCATCATCTAGATAAGTTTGGATTTTCATCTCATTTAGATCCTTCATCAAGTAACCCGTAGGTGGGGCAGAGCCTCTTCTTTCATTTGGTGCCCCTACATAATTGAAATCCCCCATGACAGCCCAAGGTCCAAGTGTGTTTGTGTTAAGCCTTATCAAATGGTTCCATAGTACTCTTCTCTCTAAAACCGTATATAAGGCATATACAAAAGATGCATAGAAGTAAGTTTGTGTAGTTTTACACCTAAATCTAGCATGCACATGTTGTATATCAACTTCCATAATATCACCATCAACAAAACAAGGGTCCCATAAAATAGCTATGCGGCCACCTCCCTATTTTATCAAAGTTTGTCACATAATTCCAATTTGGCAATTTAAATGGCATAAAATTAGCAAAACTAATTATAGACATTTTAGTTTCAAGCAGGCAAAGAATACATACCTTATTAACTCTAATGAAATTTAGGATAGTATTTTGTGTTGAGGCTTGATTCAGCCCTCTTACATTCCATGATGTAACTATCATAAAAACATGCTATGTTTTCTTCCCCCTCCTCTTGTGCGACACCTTCATTTCCCATTGCATTCTCTTCCATTTCCGGTACTCCTCACAGCCCCTATATCTAGCAAGGAAAAGATCATAAACATAAGTAATAAAAGTAGAAGAGAATTCATACCCTTGGTCCGTTTGATATGCCTCGGGAAGAGAGTTGAGGCATTCGGTGGTGAAGGTTATCCCTTTTCGTGCCAAGCTGTCCTCAAAGTCCAAGTAGTCATCCAATCTAGTCATCTTTACCTCCACATCCTCACAATGCTTCAAATGGATCTTCGGCTTTTCCCCTTCTTGAAATTCAATTTTGGTGACCACATCATCCAAGTAGGCCTCCTTGATATCACTAACAACCCGGACTGTTTTTCTTTTGAACTTTCTCATATCCTTCACCTTACTTCCATTCCCCATCAAGTCACCGTCCTCAAAGTATCTATAAAGATAATGCCTATATACACATCTCATGAAAAGTGATGTATAGACATAATCCTTCTTCTTTTTCCTTACTCTCGGAAGCCCTTCCAAACATTTCTTTGTAAAGTACACCCCCGGTTTTGTTTCATCCACTTGCTTTAGAAGATGGTTCAATCTGATTGTGGGCTCACGTACGTCATCAATGTGTGCCACTTTCATGGTAGGCTCTCCAAATTCATCCACTTTCATTTTTACGATGACTTCATCATCAAAGAAATCTTGGAAGTTTTGGATCTTTCTCGGTTGGTCCTCCTCTTCATCATGCTCTTGTACCGTTTCATAACCCGAGGATACTTCTCCATCCTCCCTAGTTTGTTTTTTCTTCTTGGGCTTCCTCTTCTTTTTCTTTAGGCGGGCTGCCTTAAGAAAAGGGTGTTCTTCTTTTGGAACATATGTCAATGCCGCGGCATTGCTAGTTTGGCCTTTGTCCCCCTCTTGTGTTGTGGTGTTTGTCAACTTTCCCTTGCCCTTGTCTTGTTGAGATTTACCTTCCTTGGTAGTTTCTTGTGCTTTCTTCTCTTCCCTCTCTTTCCTCTCATTTTCGGCAATGACTTTGCATGTGAATGCATGGTGGCCATAAGCTTTACAATGAAATCAATAGTTTGGGAATGTTTCATAAATGAGCTTTTGGAAGTGAAATCTTCCATTTGGCAGCCTTACCTTAAGTGTAGGGGGGGGGGGGGGGGCTTTGATGCATCTACTTCAATCAATACTCTAGCATACCGAGATATAGCTCTTTCTTGTGTCACTCTATCCGTTGTGAGAGGTACTCCCACCCTTGATGCTATCTCACTAATGACTTCCTCATTCCAAATTTGCATAGGTAGGTTAGGGAATTTTACCCATATTGGGACTTTGAGGAAATCTTCACTCTCGAAGGAGAAGTCTTCCGAGAGTGTTTTAAGATATAGTGACTTGCCAAACAAAGAGTATGGCCCTTCCATAAGGACCTTAGATCTGTCCTCCTCCCCTTGAAACTTGAAAATTACCCAACCTCTATCATGGGTTCTCACCTTGCATGTAACTCCCCATTTGGATACTAGTTCTTGAATTGGTTTGAAACCGGGGTATCTCCCCGCAAAGTAACCCACTAGACAATGTCCCCAAATCTCCTCTATTGATGGCATGATCCTTTGATGTAAATCTACATATTCCCCAACTGGTTCAATGAACCTTAACTTCATTCCTTTTGAAGGTTCCCTATTATCTTTGAAAAGAGATGCAAATGGTTTAACAATAGGAGTTTCGGTTTGCTTCCATGGTAAAGGTCTGCCCAAGGCAGCAACATAGGAGTCATTCACATTCCCCTCCTCCTGTGTTTGAGGTTTAGTTATAGCCAAAGCATCATCCAAAGTAGCATCATTAATTCCCTCTCCAAAACTTTTTCCACTTGATCAATTTCTTTGTCATTTTCCTCCATTATTTTTTCCACATTTGTGGCCTCTCTTAGAGGGGGTAAAGAAGTTACCTCAGGTTCAGGAGGTTGTGGTGTAAATTCAGGTTGAGGTCTAGAAGAGCCTTCAGAATCACTAGCATAAGAGTGCACATCCAAGTCGGAGTCACTCAATTGGTCCATAGTCGAGATAGCATCCTCCAAATCCTTTGTTTTTGCCTTGACCTTTGGCCTTGAAGAGAACTTCGTAGGAGGCTGGACCTCCTTCTTTTTAGCCATAGACTTTGGCATTTTGATGTTTGTAAAAGGGACTTCAAATCATGGAAGGGGTACGGTAGCTAAGAATAGCAACCCTTTCGCCACTTTTATGTCATCTTTTTATAGGATGATAACATAATTTCCTATGAAAATGTCACAACTATCAATGTGAAAATGTCATCTCTTTACAGTAGAAAATGTCATCTTTTTATGTGAAAATGTCATCTTTTTACAGTAGAAAATGTCATCTTTTATACGAAAATGTCATTTTATGTCAAACTGAGATTGCCATCTTTATAAGCATACTGCCATAAAAGTGACATTTTTTCAAATAACCAATAAGTTTGACATTTTAAGATTCAAGACTTGACATTTTCTGGGAATCTGCATTCTGAGGTTCAAAATTGCTAAATAAATTTATATTTAAATCCAGATATAATAAAATACAGAGGATCTAGAAGAAGATGAGAAAAGGAAGAAGAGAAGAAGAATAAATAAGAAGAAAAAGAAGAGATATGAACCAATTACCTACTATTGACTTGGCGGCAAAGGGAGGCAATGAAGGGAGGCGACGAAGGGATATGGCGATGGTAGGAGCAAAACCAACGAAGAGATGCTCTGATGTGCACTTGAGCTTCGATGATGGAGTTGAGATGCGATCGATGACAGAGGGAGGAATGCCAGACATTGGATGGGCAAAGGATCGGGGATTTAATTATATAAGGGTATAATGGTAATGTTTAGTTCTATTTAGGGAATATAAACATGAAGCTCTATTTTGGAATTTTAACCATGTTTTAATCATATTTAAAACAATTTTCTTATTCTAATTTGGTTTAAAATCTCAAACCACTTTTACATGAAAATATCTAGAGCCAATTCCTCTATTGAAGAACGAAGAGTGAAGATGGTATCTGAGCATAGCCGTGGGACTGGGTCACGCCAAACGAACAATAGAAACAAACAACGTAAAAGTTTGAAAGAATGAATACCCTGTCCAGGTGGAAATGATAGCGTTGACTATACGAGAACAAAACGACTGGCCTAAAAGCTTCCATTTTGTATTTATATATTCCGACTCCGTAGTTGCAGGGTATCTTCATCATTGTATATATCTGGCTGGTTTAAATTCGCTGGGTTTAAATAACAGCTGCAGAGGCGGCGGAAAAAGAAGAAGAAGACAGCGCGGTGATGGGTGTCAGAGACGAAAGTGGTTCTGGGAGCTCCCATGGCGACGGCGAGGTGGCTTTTGAAGTTCCAGAGACTGTTCATCAAGTCAGCAATGGTGGGTGATCTTCATTTCTACTTTTTCATTCCATTGGTCTTTCCGTTTTGAAATTCTTTTCCTTTGAACTTTCAAGCGTATACTTTTACGCAAGTCCGCAGGGCTGAGCGCATGTGCAAGGCCAGATCTAATCGGACCAGAGCCGGTTGAATCGGAACCGGAATTCTCAAAAAAGTGGACCGAAAACTAGACCTATATAATTCTGATCTAGGACTGAACCGGACCGGATCAGTATTGGACTGGTTTTTAATATTATTATTTCTACGATACAATGTTTCATCTTTTAAAAAAATAGTTTTGATTATCCAAAAATTTACTTCATAGCTCGTTGTTTCTATTATTATGGGTATTACGGAGTATTTTATAATGTTTTATACAGTATGTGATTATTTCTAATTTATTTTTTTATATGTATGTTTTGCATATTTTATGTCACTTTTAATCAATATAATATAGTATGTACATAATAATACATCAAATAAGTTGAAATAAAAACATAACTATGTCTAGTGGAAATATGAAAAGTATGTGATTCAATTTTGACTCTATAAAAATTTATGCATAATTATATTAGTACAAGAAATTAATGTTCCTTACTCGATTAATTTAGTAAATGATTTGACTCAATAGTTTTACAAACTTAAAAAAGAAGAATTTGATTAATCCCACTATGTATTATCGTTAATACAAGTAAAAATAAGTAAATACATTGCATCATTCTAACTCCTAATGGTTTTACTACTGTCAATATGTAAATAATATTACGCATGTATCTTGAGTTAATGTCTAAGGTATTGTATCACTTAATTAATATACATTTTTAAGTAAATTAATTAATATACTATGTACTCCCTTCGAATCTTTTTAAACTTCACACTTTCCTTTTTAGGACGGTCCAAAATAAACTTCACACTTCCTTATTTCCTTATTTGGCAAAGAAATATACATCAAAACAGTGTTAAACAGTGCTAAACAGTGCCAAACAATGTCTCAACAGTGCGAAACAGTGCCAAACAGTGTCTCAACATTGTACTCTACAGTAAAGTCAAATTTATTTTCTTAATCAATGTGAAGTCAAACTGTGAAGTTTAAAAAGATCCGGAGTGAGTATGTGTTTGTTTGTATACATTTTTAGTGTGTGTGTGTGTGTATACTTATATACATATAATAATTTAATTCAGGTCTAACCGGTCCGGTCCGGAATATTTGGGGTCTTGGACCAGACCAAAAGCGGAACCAATAAAGCCATTGAATCGAAGACCGTACTGGTATCTATCTGGCCCGGGTCCGATCTGGACCGACCAGTCTGGCTTTCTGGTCTGGTCTCCCACGATATAAGTGTCCTGCTAACAACTGCACTCTAGTACTATCTATACTTTTAGACCAGTGTCGATCCTACCTAAACTCGAATCTGGGTCGAGCTTAGTAAAATGGGCCTTATACATATTACGTAGTATTTGTTTATCACGATTTAGTCATTAAAATTTAATGACTAAATATCATAGAAACACAATTCTTAAGTAAAAGTCGTACAATAAACAAAATGACATTGAACGTATTAAAGAGCTAATTGAGTACAACTCGTCGAACAATTTCAAATGCAAAAGTACTAATCAAGTCCACATTATCTATGTCGATCAATTTATAACATAGCTAATTCTTTCAATCTAATTTTAAAAACAAGAATCAAGTATCATTTAAAAGTTTACGCATTAACCCATTATGCATTCACACGTGACAAATCAATTACACTCCTGCTATTTCTACACACCCTTATACTCACTCTTATACCCATCAATGTGAAGGGCTTTTTTGTCTGTGAATCCCATTCACACACAAAACATGTCTTATTTTGTACTCTCTTTGTCCCTTAAAACTTTGCCACTCTCTTTTAATCAATTATTTTGTGATTTCTGTTATTTCTCTCTCCTCTGAACAAATCTCAACCACACAATTTGTACTTTATTATTCACGTGTCAGTCAACTTTGGCAAAGTTTTTAGGGACGGAGGTAGTATATGCAAATTTGCACAAATAAAATAAGATATGTTTTTTCTGTTAACCAGATTCACAGACAAAAAAAACACCTCACAATGGTGGTGAGTATAAGAGTGAGTACAAATATCATTTTCAATCAATTATACATCACATTAATATTTAGCAAATCAATATAAAGTTAGAAAATTTCTGAAAATATAAGGCTGGCTTTCATTTTTTGGTCGACTTCCTGAAGGTCGACACCATAATCTTGGTCGATTACCCCTTCTTACTTTTTGTTTTTTTTATTTTCTTTACTTTTTTTTAGTGGTTGATTTCACTTTCTTTGGGTTTTTTAAAACGCTTAAAAAACTGAACATACATATATGAACTTTTCAATTTTTGAATACTCATTTTGTAAATTATGTATGTGCATTTAGTATCTCTCTTATGCTCATTTTTAAAATGTTTTAGCAATGCACATTTCAAAAGTCTCATATTACATTACATTTATATAAGAGTTGATTATAAACACGAGACAACAAATCATGATACTCAATCACATATTCTAATACTCAATAACGGAGATTTGATGCTCACTGAAAGTGAATTAGAAGTTATGAAGCAGAAATCACGATTCTCAATATTAGACTCTTAATACTCAATAGAATAGGTCAGATGGTCATTAAAAGTTCATTAGTACTCATTTTACATAAACTGTGATTTTCATATCGAGATATGAGTTTTGATGCTCAATGAAAATGTCGTGATGTTCAACTAACAAACTTTACGATTTTCTTATCAATGCGCATTTCGTAAGTTACATATGCTCATTTGGTATGATGTTATGCTCATTTTTAAAATGTTGTGTCAATGTATATTTCAAAAGTATCATATGACATTATACTATCATATTGAAATTAATAAGAGTGTATTATAGATATAATTTAATAATTTCTTATAAAAGAAAAAATAAGAATAAGAAAAAAAAAACTAGAAGATATGAAGAAGGGATCGTGAAACTCATTGTTAGCCTCTTACATATTCAAAAAGATAGGTCACATGCTCATTACAATTACATTATTGCTCATTTAGCGGAAGCCGTGAATTTTCGTTTAAATTAAAAATACGACACCGAATTTTTTTTTGGCCTATATCAATGATTGAGCAGTCTTTCTTACTTGGGCCGGGTGTACTTACACCGGATGCACTATATACGAACTGGAAGTCCTCAGTCTCACAGCCCAGAGGTTTTCCTGGTGACTTCCGGCAGCCCACTAGGTATTCCTGCTATGGACAGTTACGTCCAAAAAAACCCGGATGACGATGCAGGCCGAGGGTTCGTTACCGTTAGGCCGGTAGTCACTATTTAAATAAAGAAAAACAGAGAGAGAAGAATACTGTCTGGCCCCATTACCCCTTCACTGTGCAGTCAAGGCCGCTGGATACACACGAGCGGGAAGACCAGATGAATATGAAGCCGTTCACGAGCAACTGTAGAGGCAGAAATCATAATTATGTATGTGTTCAGGACACATTAGAAAGAAGTCCTACGGGTCGACGGGTCATATGATGCACGAGCATCCGGGTCTTATGTTCTTTCAATTTTTATAGCATGCCTTGAAGCTTATGATGAATGGTGATAATTGATCTGACCCACTTTTCACAGTATCTGATAGTTACATCTGTTCAAGTTTTCCCTGTTTACCCTATAGGTTTTAATGATCTGTTTGTTTCTGAAATTTGTGTTTTTCTAATATTCTTTCACCAGTTTAGGAGATCTGGACAGGGCCCCACTCTATATGAGTATCCTATAAACCGTAATCATAGGATACAAGTCTTGGGAAGTGTCTAGTCTGTTTGCAAAGTTTATTTCTTTGTCAATTCTTTCAGTAATTTATTATCACAAATCGTCTTCGATCACCTCAGCTTGTGATGAAGATAGCTGTGAATTGTTAAATTATACTCATCGAGAATTGTCAGAGTTTTAAGTTTAAATTGATAATACAACTAAGCTGTTATTATATACTAGTACTGTTTAGACTTGTTAGGCTTGTTAATTATTTAAAATCTGATCACAGTTATTTTATTTTTTTCTCCAAGAAAAAGCCTACTAGTTGATATTAGCATATTGATTTTGTCTATGAACGGTATAAATATCAAACATTTTAACTTTTCTTTCATGCCTCAGTGCAAAATTTTATTACTTGTTTCAAATTCTGTTTACTTATTTCTCTTCTTTTGTGGGTTTTTGCCAAAATATCAGACTCATGGTTTCAAGTTGGAGTTGTTCTAAGTACAGGAATCAACAGTGCGTATGCTCTAGGGTATGCTGGAGCTATTATGGTCCCACTAGGTTGGGTAGGCGGTGTGGTTGGGTTGATCCTATCCACCGCTATATCGTTATATGCTAGTACGCTTATAGCTAAGCTTCATGAACTTGGAGGAAAGAGGCATATCAGATACAGAGACCTTGCAGGCTTTATATATGGTATGTGGTAACATGAAAAATAATAGCCCCATTTGGCGTGATTGATCAGATTATTATGCTAATCAGCACAACAAACAGAATAATCAGAACAAGTGGCTAGCCTTTGACTTTTTTCGGTTGGTGAAATGAAATCCTGATTGTTGCAGGTCCAACTGCTTATTCACTTATTTGGGCAATCCAGTATGCAAATCTATTCATGGTTAACACTGGGTATCTTATTCTTGGTGGCCAGGCCTTAAAGGTAAGATATACCCCCCCCCCCCCCCCCCCCCCACCGAAAAGAATAATTATCCATTTATTATTATTAGAAACATGCAAATAACATTAGAAATGGTAAGTCTAAGGAAGATGTCCAGGGAAAGTCAAAATCATTCTTCAAGAGAATGACTGAGGCTAGATCAACCCCCTCCCTACAAAAAAATAAGTACATACATGAAATAGATGGAACACAGAGGATGAGAGGAAGAATAACTTGAGTGAAAAGCATGAGAATATGATAAAGATAAAGGATCTCACTCTCAACTATCACATGATACACCCCCACATTTGGAATTAAAATTTGTGGGCAATTTGAACTTGACACCATGGGTGAATTCCCTTCATCTAAAAAGTGGTTTTAAACTTTGAGTCATTCAAATACTGACCCAACCACCAAATCAATCCAACCAAGATGAATAGGTTTTTCATTGTCTACTTCCATGGCAACTTTTTTGTTGCATAATTCTAAGCATCTGTTTGGTTGGCAAAAGTAAATTTGGTAAGTTTTGCAAAAGCTGAAGTGTTTGTCAGCAAAATAAGAAAATGAATAAATCCAGGCCTTCCCTGAGTTTTGTTAAACGGGCATTCAAAACATGGACGTCCAAGCCTTTTGATTTATCTAAGTAGATGATTAGTAGGTGGCCTTCCCTGAGTTTTGTTTTGATTCCCTACACTTTTGTTCAATTATGATTTCCAGGCCTTTTATGTTCTCTTTAGAGACGACCATGTGATGAAGCTTCCTTACTTCATTGTAATAGCTGGAGTTGCATGTCTCCTCTTTGCTATTGCTACACCTCATTTATCAGCACTTAGGATCTGGCTTGGGGTTTCAGCTTTTCTTAGTTTGGTCTACCTTCTTGCCACGTTTGTCTTGTCTATCAAAGATGGTATGGACTCCGTTTTCCCTTGAAAATTTTCAAAACCATTAATTGGAAGCATGCATGTTTTTAGAATGCTCTCTACCTTTCTGTGTACTGGATTGCCATATTGTATGGATGAGTGAATACACAAGTTGTTTGTAATTTTATCTTTAAAACTGTAGGAATAAAATAAGTTTCAAAAAATAATATTTATACCAAACATTGTTCCTGGAAGTCCATATCTTTAGTTTTCCTTTTTTTTAATCTTGGATCTAGTATTATGGCAATTGCTTCAGCATTTTTTAAGATTTGTGCAATCTTTTCTTTAATCTTATAGGTGTAAATGCTCCTCCTAGAGACTATAACACCCCGGGAACAAAAATAGGCAAAATATTTACAACTATTGGTGCAGTTGGCAACCTAGTGTTTGCTTTTAATACAGGAATGATTCCAGAGATACAAGTAAGCGTTCATGCGCGTCTTTTATTTAAATTATATTATGTTTAATATACAAAATCAGGGAAAATAAACAAAGCAGGTTCTTTTGCACACCATGCAAAGAATTATGGAAACTTTTGCCTTCAGGAAAATGTTTTACACTCCCAATCCCACAGCAACCAAGGGCCGTAAGGATTTTCACTTGCTTAGTACTTGAGGCTTTGTTTGGTCAAGGGTGCAAATGAATAAGTGGGAGAGAAAGCAGATAGAGTTGAGAGAAATAAAAAGTGGAAGAAAGAAATGTGTGAGGAAAAGAGTTAATTTTATGTAAAGTTTTCTCCCCTATTACTTCACACTATAGAAGAGCTATCAAAAGCCAAAAGGTAGGTTGACCCGTTTTATTTATTTCTTTGTTCCTTATATCTCCCAAAACCAAAATATCTTTTCTCCCTCTCCTCTCTTTTTTTTTTATGTATTCTGCTTTTCTCTCTGTCCCGTTTCTCTTCAAGCATTTCAGTCAATAGTTTATCGTAAGTATCATCATCATCATCATCATCATCATTATAGTTATTATATTATAATTACTACTACTATTACTAACTTTTGCGGAGATGACAGGCTACTGTTAAAGAACCTGCAGTGAAGAACATGATTAAAGCACTTTACTTTCAGTTCACAGTAGGAGTGATGCCAATGCTTGCTGTTACATTCATGGGGTATTGGGCTTATGGGTCCAGCTCATCGGCCTATTTGCTCAATAACGTCCACGGCCCTGTTTGGTTAATGGCATTTGCTAACATGTGTGCTTTCTTGCAAGCTATCATCTCTATGCATGTAAGTGTCACCATGTCTACTTAGTTATTTTGCAGTTTTTTTGCTCTATCTTTTTTAGATATATCTCTATCTTCTTACATGAATGCCTGATTGGTAAAAGAATTTTATGTTTATCAGCCAAATTCTATACCAACATCTAAATTAGGGCCTGTTTAGAAAGAGTTATTGAGTTGAAATGACTGGTTCATTAAGCCAATTGGACGGCAATTTCAGACATTTCAGCCATATTTTGCCAACAGGATCTCACACATGTTAACTCATCACTGCTTTACATTCATCCACTATAGATATTTGCAAGCCCGACGTACGAATATTTGGACACAAAATATGGGATAAAAGGAAGCGCGTTCATGCTGCGCAACCTGGGATTCAGAACTTTGGTCAGGGGCGGCTATTTAGTCCTCACCGCATTCGTTGCATCTCTACTGCCTTTCCTCGGGGACTTCATGAGCCTTACAGGGGCCACCAGTGTGTGTCCCATCACATTCATTCTCGCAAACCACATGTACATGGTTGCTAATAGAAGCCGGCTGTCTTCCTTAGAGAAGAGCTGGCATTGGTTGAATGTTGTCTTCTTTGGTTGCTTATCTGCTGTTGCTTTTGTTGCCGCCATAAGGTTGATTGTAGTCGACTCGAATACATACCATGTTTTCGCTGATTTATAGTTTTTCTTTCCTTGTTACATTTTCTTTTGGGGTTAGCTTTTAACCTGAAGACAAATGTATTAAAATCTGTATAGACAGAATAATATGGGTGACAAAAAAACCAGTCAGATGGTGATACTTTCTAGTAGAATTTGTGATACTTTCTTCAATGAACACTCCAAAAAGTATTGCAAATATTGTTAGAAGTGTTTGGACGGAATGATTTCGCGGGAGGGACCTGCTACTTAAGGGTGGGTTTGGTTAGGGTTTCGGAGGAATGATAGATGGAGGATTAATATTTACTTCGCAATATTTTATCTTTACCTAGACAGAAAATAACAATAGATGTACTATCTTCTTTATTAAGAATATTAGTATAAAATTAATGTGTAAAGTAAAAACTGTTCCTTCTCTTCTTCTCTCCTCCAAATCCTCCTGAACCGATCGGAATCATCGGATAGCTATATGAGAGGATGCAAATTGAACTTTTTTCACACTAATGAAAAGAGAGTGGAGCTCCATACCAACTCTTTGCTTGGAGAGTTGGAGTTGAATCTTGAATCTCTCTTGTAGCACTCCCTTCCTCTTCCTATAGCACTCCCTTGCTACCAGGTGAGCTACGTCCCGGTCCAAAATCCTCTTACTAAACTAGAGCTTAGGGTGAGTGAAGCCCGATAGACATAAGGAAAATTTGTAATATTGTTGCAGGTTTTCTTTTCCATGAGTTGAACACAAATCTTCACATATGAATGGATGAGAGTGGTTATCATTGTGTACATAGTGTTTTATTTTTAGTTTGGAAACTTTTGAGAGTCATTTGTTAAACCAGTATCATTTAAATTGATTTTCCTAAATAGGGGTGTTCGAGATTGAATTGCTTTTGCTTCTTTTTTAAAAGCAGAATAAGAATGACAAAATTAGTTTTCAGAAACTATCCCTCCGGCTTTTAAAATACTGCTTCTCGGAACAATTAGGGGCACTCAGCCACTCAAGTGTACTTCTATGACTATATGTCTATATGTTTAGGGGAATTTTCGAAAATAGGATTAAAAACAATGGGAGTTTCTAAAAAGGGAGTAATATGTCGTGTTTTTCCTTAATTAAAATAACTTACTATCCTCTTCAAATTATAATGCCATATTTTCCATTACTAGACATTAATATGAATCTATTACTACCATAAGTAGCCGTATTTTCTAAATATGATAGTAAATAGTCCTTACTCCTGGTTAAGGTTTATTCCTCTAGGTTCAAGATCCCAACACTTTACCTTGGACTTTCGTAGGATACTTTAGTGTGTTGCACCGGTGTATTTTAGTGGATTAAATGGATTGTTGTTATTGCACAAGAGCTAGCAAGTAAGAATGGAGAGGTAAGTGGGCCGAGTTCTATTATGGACTGAAAACGATTACAAGTTTACAACACATCCTACCAAGCCGAGCGCCGAACCTCTAATCTAAGTTGTGATTACCGAAGAAATAGAGAGAAAGGCTATAGCTAGGGAATACAAGTTGCCAAACCCTAATAATGAAATAAATACTACTACCTCCATCCCGAAAAAGTTCGTCATATTGACTTTTCTTAATCAATGATGACAAACTTTTGATGATTTTAATTATTATATTTATATATAATTTATAATTTTTATACTTTTATGAAAATATTTTGAATGAGGTACATTTTGATATAATTTTCATATTCCAAATAATTTCGTATTAAGAAATATCATTAGTCAAAGTTGATTGTCATTGACCAAGAAAAGTCAATTTGGAGAACTTTTTCTGGACGGAGGGAGTACTATTTATCTTCGTTCTAAAAATCGTTTTAGGCGTCTGACTAGTCCCCGCCTAGGCGCTAGGCGGTGGTCGGGCGCCCCAATTTTCGTCTAGGCGCTCCGACTAATTAGTTTGCCGTCTAGGTGAATTAGTCCTGCCTATGGTGCCTAGTTGCCCGCCCAGAGCGCCAAATCGGGCGCGATTTGCCGAACATTACTTTACTTTTTAATTTTAATTTTCTAAGCGATATAAGTACTTTAACTTTAGCCACAGATATAAAGAAATGAAGTTGTAAATTAAGATAAAGACTATATATATTTGTATATGTACCTAAATTTTATTATTATTTATATTTATAACATAATGAAGTTAAGTTTTAGTTATCATATACTACGTATGATTAAATGTGATAATTCTATGATTCATGTTTGTTAATATATATATATATATATATATATATATATATATATATATATATATGTGTGTGTGTGTGTGTGTGTGTGTGCGCGTGTGTGTGTGTGTGTGTGTGTGTTATTCACACAAGAATACAATATTACTTATCATATTTATGCAAAAATATAGATAAAATTGCAATTTCTATGTTCCGACTAGTCCCCGACTAGGCGTCCGCCTAGCCGCAAGGCGCTGGTCTGGCGTCCGACTAGCGCCTAACGCCTTTTAGAACATTGCTATTTATACTATCTGGGTCGGTGGTTGTGGTGATGTTGAGGATCTTGAGTGGCTAATCCCAACCATAAAATCTTGCATATCTGGTGCATTAAATGCGCTTCCTGCCAAAATCTTTCCTTTCCCACCAACTAAACTGAGCCTGTCAGTTAATAGCTCCATGGCTGCCTGCATAAATCATCCAAGGATGTGGTGCAGCGCAGGATCTGCTGTCTGGGCTGGGCTGAGCGGGCTTGTGGCCTTAGCGAGTTCCTGGTTTCATTTCTTCATGGGGGTATTGGGTCGATCCTGCGTTGGGCCACTTACTCCAACACAAGTCCCTCACATCAAATGTCTCGATTCTTCTGCAGTGATAGCTGTCTTGGTGGTCCCCGAGATTTGAAGCGACGGTTGCGGCAGACGGTTCAACTTCCAAGGTAATCGTGATTGTAATACCCCGAAAATTTGAGGAATTTTAAGAAATATTAAATCTTGTGTTTCATATCGTTTAGATGCTCTTTAGATAGTTTATTATGTTTGGTTTAGTGTTTGGGACCAAGGGGAGGCCCAAACGTGGAAGAAACGAAGCAAAGATTGAATTTTGGAGTGTCCTGGAATCCCGCACGGCGTGAAGGTTAGAACACCACTGCAGGTGTGCCTACACGGTGGCGTCCTACGAAGTCGGACGGCATGCGAGCGGCCACTTAAATGGGCGAACTTCAGGAACGCGTCGTCCGCACGGTGTGTTTGGTAATTTTCGCCTAATGCGACCCAAACTTCGGAAATTCACTATAAATACATCCCTAATCCAATTTTCCTCATTCCAAAAACCCTAGGACCGTCTGTTCAAGCTCTATCTCTTACAGGTCTTCAATTCTAACTTATACAACATGATTGTTGAGTCCAAGAACGCGATTAAACCATCAATTCTTCCAGTAAGTGTGTTTGTTGCCTAATTCGTATCGTTCTTGGTTTTCTTAAATTGTCTCTCCTAAATTATAATACTTTGACCCTAAAACCTCCTAGAGACTTGTGAGTGACCTCTCAAGCTAGGGTTTATGTTTAGCATTCGTTGCTTGCCTCGAGATAAGGAATATTGCAACCAAAATTACTATTTTGTCTCTATTATATACTATCTTCGTCCCGAAATGAAGTTCTCATTCACTATTTATTGGTAAACTTAAATCACTCGTAACTTTTTACTTTATATATCAAATATTTATCAAATTTAAATTTTCTTGATCAGGCTTTGTAGCGGTTTTAATGTAGTTTCTGAATATGTAAGTTTTGTTAACTAAAAATAATTTGAGTGTGAACAGGGATCAGGTTGCTTTGTCGTCAGTCAAGCATCGTAAACCGAACCGGAACTTCTTTACCGGACCGAGTGAGTATTATTTAGGGTTGAGCTATGAATTGAGTTTCTTTCTTTTTTTTTTTTGAGTATTTTGGATATTATATGATGGATATTATGATCTACGATTTTCTAGAAATTTATGAACGTATGATTTTGGGTGAATTTATCAAATCAGTTTGTTGTGGCCAAAATTGGGATTTTTGAGATAGTTATTCTTTGATTAGAAAATTGTGGCGATTGTTTTGTTATGAATTGAAGTATGCTTTAATCTTATTCTCATTGGTTATTTTTCATATATATTATGGGTTTAGAACACCCCAATTAGATTATTTTGGCGGTAGTAGTAAATACTGTTAGAAAAATGATATTATAAGTGCGAGTTTTAACCAGATAAAAATCCCGAGTTTAAATCAAATCACCAGACAAACCGCCAAATGCAAGAAATAATAATAATAATAATAATTAGAATAAACTAAAAAGAATAAAGAGTAAAAATAAGAAAACTTATCGCAGGATCGCCCGCAAAAACGGACTGGCCTTGAAGAAAGATAGCCCCCGTACCCCGATAGCTATTCGTACAGGTCTGGCTAGCTCGCTCCCAGGATAATCCTACCACGTTTCAGACTTGTAGCTACCTTGACTGAAACCTTCGACCGTTGCCAAAATTGCCGATTAAAGAGATAAGGATTCAAGAGTAAGAATAAACCCTTCCGAGTTGAATACGAAAGGGAGTATATTTCGTGAAATAAGCTGAAAGATTCCAAAAGGGAAAAACAAAAGCAAATAACTTGCACAGCTACTTTTACTACGTAAGTGGATGAAGAGATTAGGAGAGATCAATTCTTTTTTTTTGTGCGTTCGTGGGAGATCATGCAAGTAGTGAGTTATATACTCACTTTGGAAATCAGGTACATCAATAATTCATATTCAATGAAATTGAATTCACAAAAGTGGCAACGCTCATCCAAATAATTAAGTACGCCAGTTACGATCCTAATGGTTTGGATCAATAATTGCTTTACTTAACCGGCCATGCAGCCTAATAATTTCGAAATTCAAACTTCGAATTTATTATTCCATTTGAATGCATTTGAAATTTAATTGTCCAGACATCCTAATTACATGGTCCTTATACTTGATACATTTCTTTAATCGTTCATACCCGAGCAGGCATACACGTATTACGTAATATATCAAGTAACCTTATATGATACTTAAACAATGTTCCTTATCATATAATATTTTATAAAGACCAATTTTCTCCTTTAATAAAAGTAGGACAATGGGACAATAATATACTGATACACCACTTCACAATTTTTACAACTATGGATTCTAAAAAAAAATAGATATCCAAATATATAAATTGTACTTTGATGTATGATAAACCACTTCTAACTTATCATCATATTTCCAACAATCCCCCACAAATCCATAGTTGTAGACTCAACTCCAAGACGTAGTGTGCTTTCAAATATGGTACCTTCCGGTTTGAACCAAATTCTAAGCTCTTACCCCTAACCCCCACAGGAACTGAGTGAACAGAGTTCTTGAACTCGAACCTTGATTGTGTTGGTGTGGGAAAAAAGCAACACACTAACGGCAATGGCAACGATCTATAGGGGCGACGCTTTTACGGCCGTGCATCCTTATCAAGGAATAGAACTCATAAAATTATTTTAATGAGATGCACAATTCACTCTACAGTTTGTTTATGCCGCATTGAACCTTTTTGTGGGATCTCCACTCAGATAGGTTGGGTTGCTACTGTAGATGAATAATGATTGGGTTTCAGTCCCATTCCTAACCTTGATTTTATCACTTGATTTAAATCAAGTCCTTTTGTTAAAGGGTCTGCCGTATTATCTTTGGATCCAACAAAATCAACAGCAAACACTCTTTGAGACACAAATTTCCTTATAGTTTTTAATCTAACTTGAATGTGTCTCCTAGTCTTTTGATTATACTTGGTACTCCTAATTTTTGCAATTGTACTCATACTATCACAATGCAGACAAATAGGTGGAATTGGCTTGCTGAATATAGGTAACTCGGACATTAGTCCCATAAACCATTCAGCCATAATTCCTGTAATATCCAACGCACATAATTCAGCCTCAAAAGTAGACCGAGAAAGTACAGTTTGTTTAGTGGACTTCCAGGCAACAGCCCCACCACCAAATGTAAACACATAGCCAGTACAACCATAACTCCCGGAGTTCTTAGCTATCCAGCTTGCATCACTATATCCTTCAAGAACGGGAGGATATTTACCATAATGCAAACACAAGGAAATAGTTCCTTTCAAGTATCTAAATACTCTATTTAAGGCTTCCCAATGAGTTCTGTTTGGACAGCAAGTGTACCGACTCAGTTTAGACACTGAAAATGCAAAATCAGGTCTAGTACAGTTAGCTAAGTAACCCAAGCTACCAATCATCTGAGAATATCGTAATTGAGACACAGGAACACCACTTTCATTTTTATACAAAGCTACTGAAGGATCATAGAGTGTTTTAGCAATTCTACTATTTTTAAATCCAAATTTCTCAATTAATTTTTCAATATAATGTGACTGAGAAATAGAAATGCCTTCAGTTGATCTAGTCAACTTTAGCCCAAGAATTACTTCAGCCACCCCCATATCCTTCATTTCAAACTTAGTTTTCAAAAATGACTTAGTCTCAAAAATAATATTATCATTAGTGCCAAATAATAATATATCATCAACATATAGGCATAAAATAATGCTTATATCACCTTTACATTTATAATAAACGCTTTGATCAGCATCTATAAGAGTAAATCCAAACGAAAAAATTATTTTATCAAATTTTTCGTTCCATTGCTTAGGGGCTTGCTTAATTCCGTATAAGGACTTAACTAATTTACAAACTTTTCTCTCATTGCCTTTTGCCACAAATCCCTCAGGTTGATCCATATAAATTTCTTCTTCAAGGTCACCATGAAGAAAAGCTGTCTTAGCATCCATTTGATGAATTTTAAGACCGTATACGGAAGCCAATGCTATGAGCATTCTTATCGTGGTCATTCTTGCAACAGGAGCATATGTATCGAAAAAATTAATACCTTCTTTTTGTTTATAACCCTTAGCAACTAATCTGGCCTTATATTTATCAATGGTTCCATCCGGTTTTAACTTCTTTTTAAAAATCCATTTACATCCAATAGTGGTACAACCAAGAGGAAGGTCAACGAGCTCCCATGTTCCGTTTTGAACAATAGAGTCCATTTCACTTTTAATGGCATCCTTCCAATAAATGGCCTCGGATGTGGCCATTGCATCTCTAAAGGAAATTGGATCACCCTCAATATTGTAAGTAATAAAATCACTTCCAAAATCCTTAGTGATCCTAGCTCGTTTGCTCCTTCTTGGCTCATCTAGATCATTTGATTCAAAATCAATATGACTAGAATTACTAGATTCTACCCCCACATTTGTCATCTTTTCCACTTGATCAGGAATTGAATTAAATGTGGTTTCTTGATTTTTAAAAGCAGTATTTTGGGGCACACCTGTTTTCATTGGAAAAACATCTTCAAAGAAAGTAGCATCACGAAGTTCTACAATAGTATTGACATCTATGGCAGAAATTTCAGATTTAATAACCAAAAATCTCAATGCATAAGAATGTTCAACATAACCAATAAAAATATCATCAACAGTTTTAGGCCCAAGTTTCTTTCTTTTGTGTTCAGGGACTAAAACTTTTGCAAGACAACCCTACACTTTAAAATATTTCAAACTTGGTTTTCGGCCCGTCAAGAGTTCAAATGGACACTTATCTTTATGTTTCATGGGAATTCTATTCAGAATATGGCATGCAGTATTCAAGGCTTCCCCCCACATAAACTTTGGTAATCCAGAATTCTCTAATTAACTGTTAATCATATCTTTAAAAGTTCTATTTTTCCATTCAGCTACTCCATTTGATTGTGGTGAATAAGGAGGTGTTTCTTCATGTACTATACCATATTTTTGGCATTCTAGTACAACTAATATAGAAGTATATTCTCCTCCCCTATCAGATCTTAACCTTTTAATTTTCTTGCCAGTTTGATTCTCTATTTCATTCTTAAAAATTAAGAATTTTTCAAGAGCTTCATCTTTACCCTTAAGTAGATACACTTAAGAAGTTCTATCTCTTACAGGTCTTCAATTCTAACTTATACAACATGATTGTTGAGTCCAAGAACGCTATTAAACCATCAATTCTTCCAGTAAGTGTGTTTGTTGCCTAATTCGTATCGTTCTTGGTTTTCTTAAATTGTCTCTCCTAAATTATAATACTTTGACCCTAAAACCTCCTAGAGACTTGTGAGTGACCTCTCAAGCTAGGGTTTATGTTTAGCATTCGTTGCTTGCCTCGAGATAAGAAATATTGCAACCAAAATTACTATTTTGTCTCTATTATATACTATCTCCGTCCCGAAATGAAGTTCTCATTCACTATTTATTGGTAAACTTAAATCACTCGTAACTTTTTACTTTATATATCAAATATTTATCAAATTTAAATTTTCTTGATCAGGCTTTGTAGCGGTTTTAATGTAGTTTCTGAATATGTAAGTTTTGTTAACTAAAAATAATTTCAGTGTGAACAGGGATCAGGTTGCTTTGTCGTCAGTCAAACATTGTAAACCGAACTAGAACTTCTTTACCGGACCGAGTGAGTATTATTTAGGGTTGAGCTATGAATTGAGTTTCTTTCTATTTTTTTTTGAGTATTTTGGATATTATATGATGGATATTATGATCTACGATTTTCTAGAAATTTATGAACGTATGATTTTGGGTGAATTTGTCAAATCAGTTTGTTGTGGCCGAAATTGGGATTTTTGAGATAGTTATTCTTTGATTAGAAAATTGTGGCGATTGTTTTGTTATGAATTGAAGTATGCTTTGATCTTATTCTCATTGGTTATTTTTCATATATATTATGGGTTTAGAACACCCCAATTAAATTATTTTGGCGGTAGTAGTAAATACTGTTAGAAAAATGATATTATAAGTGCGAGTTTTAACCAGATAAAAATCCCGAGTTTAAATCAAATCACCAGACAAACCGCCAAATGCAAGAAATAATAATAATAATAATAATAATAATAATTAGAATAAACTAAAAAGAATAAAGAGTAAAAATAAGAAAACTTATCGCAGGATCGCCCGCAAAAACGGACTGGACTTGAAGAAAGATAGCCCCCGTATCCCGATAGCTATTCGGACAGGTCTGGCTAGCTCGCTCCCAGGATAATCCTACCACGTTTCAGGCTTGTAGCTACCTTGACTGAAACCTTCGACCGTTGCCAAAATTGCCGATTAAAGAGATAAGGATTCAAGAGTAAGAATAAACCCTTCCGAGTTGAATACGAAAGGGAGTATATTTCGTGAAATAAGCTGAAAGATTCCAAAAGGGAAAAACAAAAGCAAATAACTTGCACAGCTACTTTTACTACGTAAGTGGATGAAGAGATTAGGAGAGATCAATTCTTTTTTTTTTGGTGCGTTCGTGGGAGATCATGCAAGTAGTGAGTTATATACTCACTTTGGAAATCAGGTACATCAATAATTCATATTCAATGAAATTGAATTCACAAAAGTGGCAACGCTCATCCAAATAATTAAGTACGCCAGTTACGATCCTAATGGTTTGGATCAATAATTGCTTTACTTAACCGGCCATGCAGCCTAATAATTTCGAAATTCAAACTTCGAATTTATTATTCCATTTGAATGCATTTGAAATTTAATTGTCCAGACATCCTAATTACATGGTCCTTATACTTGATACATTTCTTTAATCGTTCATACCCGAGCAGGCATACACGTATTACGTAATATATCAAGTAACCTTATATGATACTTAAACAATGTTCCTTATCATATAATATTTTATAAAGACCAATTTTCTCCTTTAATAAAAGTAGGACAATGGGACAATAATATACTGATACACCACTTCACAATTTTTACAACTATGGATT
Source organism: Cuscuta europaea (assembly GCA_945859875.1). NCBI lineage: Eukaryota > Viridiplantae > Streptophyta > Magnoliopsida > Solanales > Convolvulaceae > Cuscuta > Cuscuta europaea. The sequence goes on along the minus strand of CAMAPE010000060.1, from coordinate 14,148,931 downwards.
CTAAAAAAAATAGATATCCAAATATATAAATTGTACTTTGATGTATGATAAACCACTTCTAACTTATCATCATATTTCCAACAATCCCCCACAAATCCATAGTTGTAGACTCAACTCCAAGACATAGTGTGCTTTCAAATATGGTACCTTCCGGTTTGAACCAAATTCTAAGCTCTTACCCCTAACCCCCACAGGAACTGAGTGAACAGAGTTCTTGAACTCGAACCTTGATTGTGTTGGTGTGGGAAAAAAGCAACACACTAACGGCAATGGCAACGATCTATAGGGGCGACGCTTTTACGACCGTGCATCCTGATCCTGTCTCAAGAATGTCAATGAGAATTAACCCTTATTCTCTTATTGCGGCCACACAATAACATTCTCATAGTTGGGCATCTCCAAGAGTGCATTGCAAACACTCTGCTACTAAAGCTCGATCCCATTCAGAGTCTTTAACTCTTACTAACTAAGCAATTTTAGCATCTCTCAGGCTTATCAAGAAATAGAACTCATAAAATTATTTAAATGAGATGCACAATTCACTCTACAGTTTGTTTATGCCGCATTGAACCTACTTTGTGGGATCTCCACTCAGATAGGTTGGGTTGCTACTGTAGATGAATAATGATTGGGTTTCAGTCCCATTCCCAACCTTGATTTTATCACTTGATTTAAATCAAGTCCTTTTGTTAAAGGGTCTGCCGTATTATCTTTGGATCCAACAAAATCAACAGCAAACACTCTTTGAGACACAAATTTCCTTATAGTTTTTAATCTAACTTGAACGCGTCTCCTAGTCTTTTGATTATACTTGGTACTCCTAATTTTTGCAATTGTACTCATACTATCACAATGCAGACACATAGGTGGATTTGGCTTGCTGAATATAGGTAACTCGGACATTAGTCTCATAAACCATTCAGCCATAATTCCTGTAGTATCCAACGCACATAATTCAGTCTCAAAAGTAGACCGAGAAAGTACAGTTTGTTTAGTGGACTTCCAGGCAACAGCCCCACCACCAAATGTAAACACATAGTCAGTACACCCATAACTCCCGAAGTTCTTAGCTATCCAGCTTGCATCACTATATCCTTCAAGAACGGGAGGATATTTACCATAATGCAAACACAAGGAAATAGTTCCTTTCAAGTATCTAAATACTCTATTTAAGGCTTCCCAATGAGTTCTGTTTGGACAGCAAGTGTACCGACTCAGTTTAGACACTGAAAATGCAATATCAGGTCTAGTACAGTTAGCTAAGTAACCCAAGCTACCAATCATCTGAGAATATCGTAATTGAGACACAGGAACACCACTTTCATTTTTATACAAAGCTACTGAAGGATCATAGGGTGTTTTAGCAATTCTACTATTTTTAAATCCAAATTTCTCAATTAATTTTTCAATATAATGTGACTGAGAAATAGAAATGCCTTCAATTGATCTAGTCAATTTTAGCCCAAGAATTACTTCAGCCACCCCCATATCCTTCATTTCAAACTTAGTTTTCAAAAATGACTTAGTCTCAAAAATAATATTATCATTAGTGCCAAATAATAATATATCATCAACATATAGGCATAAAATAATGCTTATATCACCTTTACATTTATAATAAACGCTTTGATCAGCATCTATAAGAGTAAATCCAAACGAAAAAATTATTTTATCAAATTTTTCGTTCCATTGCTTAGGGGCTTGCTTAATTCCGTATAAGGACTTAACTAATTTACAATCTTTTCTCTCATTGCCTTTTGCCACAAATCCCTCAGGTTGATCCATATAAATTTCTTCTTCAAAGTCACCATGAAGAAAAACTATCTTAACATCCATTTGATGAATTTTAAGACCGTATACGGAAGCCAATGCTATGAGCATTCTTATCGTGGTCATTCTTGCAATAGGAGCATATGTATCGAAAAAATCAATACCTTCTTTTTGTTTATAACCCTTAGCAACTAATCTGGCCTTATATTTATCAATGGTTCCATCCGGTTTTAACTTCTTTTTAAAAATCCATTTACATCCAATAGTGGTACAACCAAGAGGAAGGTCAACGAGCTCCCATGTTCCGTTTTGAACAATAGAGTCCATTTCACTTTTAATGGCATCCTTCCAATAAATGGCCTCGGATGTGGCCATTGCATCTCTAAAGGAAATTGGATCACCCTCAATATTGTAAGTAATAAAATCACTTTCAAAATCCTTAGTGATCCTAGCTCGTTTGCTCCTTCTTGGCTCATCTAGATCTTTTGATTCAAAATCAATATGACTAGAATTACTAGATTCTACCCCCACATTTGTCATCTTTTCCACTTGATCAGGAATTGAATTAAATGTGGTTTCTTGATTTTTAAAAGAAGTATTTTGGGGCACACCTGTTTTCATTGGAAAAACATCTTCAAAGAAAGTAGCATCACGAAGTTCTACAATAGTATTGACATCTATGGCAGAAATTTCAGATTTAATAACCAAAAATCTCAATGCATAAGAATGTTCAACATAACCAATAAAAATAGCATCAACAGTTTTAGGCCCAAGTTTCTTTCTTTTGTGTTCAGGGACAAAAACTTTTGCAAGACAGCCCCACTCTTTAAAATATTTCAAACTTGGTTTTCGGCCCGTCAAGAGTTCAAATGGACACTTATCTTTATGTTTCATGGGAATTCTATTCAGAATATGGCATGCAGTATTCAAGGCTTCCCCCCACATAAACTTTGGTAATCCAGAATTCTCTAATTAACTGTTAATCATATATTTAAAAGTTCTATTTTTCCGTTCAGCTACTCCATTTGATTGTGGTGAATAAGGAGGTGTTTCTTCATGTACTATACCATATTTTTGGCATTCTAGTACAACTAAATTAGAAGTATATTCTCCTCCCCTATCAGATCTTAACCTTTTAATTTTCTTGCCAGTTTGATTCTCTATTTCATTCTTAAAAATTAAGAATTTTTCAAGAGCTTCATCTTTACCCTTAAGTAGATACACATAGCAATATTTAGAATAATCATCAATAAAAGTGATAAAGTATTTCTTTTGGTCACGAGTAAGCACTCCATTAAACTCACAAATGTCGGTATGAATTAAATCAAGTAATTCTGAATTTCTATCAATTGAATGATAAGGTTTTCTTACTTGTTTAGTTGTAACACATACCATACATTTCTTAGTTTTATCAATAGAGTGCTTAGGGATTAAATTTAAATTCATCATTCTTTTTACAGAATCTAAATTAACGTGACCCAAACGACAATGCCATAAACAAGAAGAATCACAATTCTCAGATATATAATTTAATTTCAAATAATCAACCACAATCTTAAAAAGTCCATCTGACAAGTAATCCTTGCCAATAAAAAGTCCACCAAATAAAATTACAACTTTATTTAATTTAAAAGACAATTCATAACCCTCCCTAACTAGAATGGAACCACTAACAACGTTCCTTCTAATTTCGGGAACGTGATGCACTCTATGCAAAGTAAGAATTTTTCCCGAAGGGAATTTTATTTCTACTTTTCCAACTCCATGCACACTAGCAGCACTTGTGTTTCCCATCACTGTTCTAACACCGATTTACCTTCTTTCATGTCAAATCGTAGGAATTTAGAAACAATATACTTTTCAAGACCGTGGTCCTCAATATTATATTTCTTATCCAACTCATCCCAAAGGTCCTTAGCCGTGCCGTGGAGGGTGCAATAGACATCAAATAACATGTTGGAGAGACCCAACAAAATCATGCCTTTTGCAATTTCATCCCTCTCACGCCATGAAGCTTGGCATTCAAGACTTTTGGGATCCGATTCAACAACGGGGGGACACACCGTCATAATTACCGAGAGCAAGCCCTTGGTGATTAACCAAATTTTCATGCGTTGTTGCCAACGCTTGAAAAAATGTCCAGAAAATTTTTCCGGCATTCCGGTTAAATCAACCCTGTGCGAGCCCGTAGCAACATACTCAGATGTGTCTCCAGTATTAGTCACAGACACAGAATTAACATTATTTTGAGGGATATCATTCACATCATTCTCATTCTCAACAACATTTTCGAAAACAACTGCATTTTCCAAGTTTGCCATTTTTGGATTTTCCAAAACTCGAGAAATAATATCTTTCTTCAAGATTGTTAGATAAAATGATATTATAAGTGCGAGTTTTAACCAGATAAAAATCCCGAGTTTAAATCAAATCACCAGACAAACCGCCAAATGCAAGAAATAATAATAATAATAATAATTAGAATAAACTAAAAAGAATAAAGAGTAAAAATAAGAAAACTTATCGCAGGATCGCCCGCAAAAACGGACTGGCCTTGAAGAAAGATAGCCCCCGTATCCAGATAGCTATCCGGACAGGTCTGGCTAGCTCGCTCCCAGGATAATCCTACCACGTTTCAGGCTTGTAGCTACCTTGACTGAAACCTTCGACCGTTGCCAAAATTGCCGATTAAAGAGATAAGGATTCAAGAGTAAGAATAAACCCTTCTGAGTTGAATACGAAAGGGAGTATATTTCGTGAAATAAGCTGAAAGATTCCAAAAGGGAAAAACAAAAGCAAATAACTTGCACAACTACTTTTACTACGTAAGTGGATGAAGAGATTAGGAGAGATCAATCCTTTTTTTTTGGTGCGTTCGTGGGAGATCATGCAAGTAGTGAGTTATATACTCACTTTGGAAATCAGGTACATCAATAATTCATATTCAATGAAATTGAATTCACAAAAGTGGCAACGCTCATCCAAATAATTAAGTACGCCAGTTACGATCCTAATGGTTTGGATCAATAATTGCTTTACTTAACCGGCCATGCAGCCTAATAATTTCGAAATTCAAACTTCGAATTTATTATTCCATTTGAATGCATTTGAAATTTAATTGTCCAGACATCCTAATTACATGGTCCTTATACTTGATACATTTCTTTAATCGTTCATACCCGAGCAGGCATACACGTATTACGTAATATATCAAGTAACCTTATATGATACTTAAACAATGTTCCTTATCATATAATATTTTATAAAGACCAATTTTCTCCTTTAATAAAAGTAGGACAATGGGACAATAATATACTGATACACCACTTCACAATTTTTACAATTATGGATTCTAAAAAAAATAGATATCCAAATATATAAATTATACTTTGATGTATGATAAACCACTTCTAACTTATCATCATATTTCCAACAAATACTACTTTTGGGAAGTGGTGGTTTGGGTTGAACCCTCTTTTTGGAAAGTGTTAAGATTTTTGTGACAAATTATATATTACTCAAAAATCTACAATTTTATGTGATTATTTACATATATATTCTTGGATTAGAACTATCCTTATTGGATTATTTTGAACATGAGATCAAATACTATTTTGGAACTAGTTTTGGGTAAAGCCTAATTTGTGAGCGTTAACTTTGAATTAGAGATGCTTGGCATATGATTTAGAGATCTGAATCTGAAATATGTATTTTGAGAAAGTATTTTGAAGTTAAATGATATTTGAGTAATCTATGAACTACATGTTCATAATGATATGTGAGTAACCTATGAACTGGATGTTTGTAATGATATTGGTGTAATCTATGAACCATATGCTGATAATGATAAGTGGAATAATCTATGAACCATATGTTCGTAATGATAAGTAGAGTAATCTATGAACTACATGTTCATAATGATATGTGAGTAACCTATGAACTATATATTCATAATGATATTGGTGTAATCTATGAACCATATGTTCATAATGATAAGTGGAGTAATCTATGAAACATATATTCATAATAACAACAATCGGAGTAATCTATGAACCTTAATTAAGTTCATAATGAGATTTTGAGTAATCTATGAACTACAAATTCATAATGATCTTTGGAGTGGAGTAATCTATGGACAACATGTTCATAATGATAGGATCGGTAGACAACCCGGGTGTTCATAATGTAATTTGGATAATATTTTTGAATTGAAGAGTCACTACTAGAAAAAGGCCTTGCAGTGAAAATGAACTATCCTTAAAAAACTCCAGTTTGTGTTAGTTTATGTTAAAATGAACTAGTTTATACATACATACAGTTATAGAGTACTTTATAGTTTTTACTCTTTACTTTATAGTTTATGTTTATGTTAAAATGAAGTTTTAACTAACTTCAGTTTATGTTAATATGAAGTTTTAACTAACTTCAGCTAACTGAAGTTTAACTACATTATAGTTTTTACTTTTTACTTTATAAAGTGACCTCTTTGTCTATCATAGCATGAACATTTTGAACTGCTTTTAGCACACCACTTTCATCATTTGAGGAGCTCTGATTGAATGATTTAAATTATTGTATGTTACTTTATGTTCAGACTTCGTAGAATTTATGTTAACTTTGAATGAAGTTTTAAATTAACTGTAGTTTTATCTTTTTAACTTGCAGCTTAACTACTTCAATTTGATAATTCAATGAACTTTTAACTTCAATGTTAACTTCTTGTCACTCATTTATAGGAGTTTTACCTAAAACGTAAAATTCACTTTAAAAACAATCAAGATAATAAGTTTCAGAGGTATATAAGTGGTCACTTTTTTAAAAAAAAGATATAACTAAACTGTAATGAAGTCACTTGTAATATTACTTGATCCAAGTAAGGTAGGAGACTGGTGAATTACGCAATATTAAACAAATAAATATGCTAAATGATACATATCTCAACTAACGAAAATAGGGGAGACAAATACATATCACTCAGACTCTCACAGGTATAAGTAAAAATAACAACTATAGTATAATTACATAGAATTAGAAAAAACAACTTCCCCAAGCGTTCCAAGATGACAAATAATCTATAATAATGTTAGGGTCAATATTATCCAACATCTTCCTCTCAATAACAGTAATCAACACAACATGTAATATAAAAAACCTTCTTTTAATTATTTAGAAACTGTATTTTGAATGTTGACAGATTGTAATCAAATTAAAGTTTCACACACAATCAAAAAGTATTATTGTACTAACGCACTGTTAGTTTGTATTGGAATTAATCAAATTTGGAATTAATCAAAATTGGAACTCAAATCAGTTGTAAGGCAATTCAAATAGCATAATAAGAATTTCCATTTGATTATAGTAATCAGCAATTGAATTCATTATTCATCTCTTTCAAATCTAAAGTAAATCAACAATTAAAGAAATCACCTCTGCTGACCACTAGCTTCACAGTTCCTTGTCTACAATTCTTACAATCTTTTTAAAGTAAGTCTCACGGATTTTGGATTTTAAGATGACGGGAGGGATTACAAAAACAGTGAAGGATTTCCATATTAAATGATAAAAGTGAAGGATTACTTAGAGAGGAGATGAAGGATTATTTACATACCTCTGAAATCGACGAGGTAGCGGCCGGCAACAAGTCGAACTAGCGGTGAGTCGCGCAGCAAACCTGAAGCTCTGAATCACGAAGACGAACTAGCGGCCGGCAACAAGTTGATGGGTAACAAGACGAACTGGCGGCTGGCAACAAGTCGAACGTACTGGCGGCCGGAAACAAGCTAAGTCGGCGCACAGGTAGCTAGGGTTTTCTGATGAAAAGGAGCGATGTGGTACTAGTTCATCGATCGATTCATCTAAGTGTTAGCTAGGTACGTAATCCGTATAAAACTTTTTGTATGTAGTATGTAGGCCGGCCCATTAGTTGATCGAGTAATAAGACTGCGCGTTAAATTTGTTCAATTCATTCAAGCTTATTAAGCATGCTCCGCAAAAAAAATGTAAGTGTCACTGCTTGATACTCTTAGAAAATTGTGTTGTTACACTTTTGTGTTATTAGTGGCATTATATCAGAAAATGTCACTATAAAAGTGTCACTGTAAACCAGTTTTCTACTAGTGAGTATATGGTTTTGGAGAATTAATTGTGGATAAGTATTTATTGGAATATGAAATCTTTATGAATAAATTATTTATAAGTTATTTTGGGAAAGTTGATATGTTGAAAGTTAAATTGTGTTGAGTGGATAAAGTTTATAGTATTTAATGTTGAACCTCAAAGGTTGTTTTGAATGATGAATGTGATTTTAAACTTGAAAATTGTATTTTTAGAACTAAATGGATTTTTGAATCTATACGTTAAGTATCAAAACTATTTTCTTCAAATTGTATTATTTTACGGGGTTGGTGGGTCTTACTTAGCTAAAAAGTTAAGGGAAAATTATTATTACCCCCTGCGGTTATTTCATAATTATTAATGCAACCTTTCATTTTCAAAAATCACTTAGTTGCCCCCTATGTTTTGATCATTCTAACTATATACCCCCTCACGTTAATATTTCTTAAATTAAACATAAATGCCTCTTAAATTCAATGAAAGTTGTACATAAAATTAATTTTTTAAACATAATACAATTTATTATCATAATTATAAGTCGTTGTTGATGATCGTTTGTTTTATTACTTAACGTACTACTCGATCGTGGAGTAACTATTAGTGAGAGTAGTTAAGGGGAAAACTCACGAGTAATATTCATGGAATACATAAAAATAATTAGGTTTCTAAAATGTGATCAAAATTTTAGGCACTTCTTCATTATAAATATAAAAGTCGTATCTGTAATTCATCCGGTTGAATTAATCGCAATGACATTTCTTTCGTGTGTAGCGAAGAAGAAATACCAAGATTTTTTTTATCATTATATTCCATGACCTAAAAGATAGCTTTAGTATCAATATGGGACCTAAAAGATAAAATGTTTGATGATTTTGATTATTCTAATTATTCCATGATCTGAATCATTCAAAGCTATCAATCTAAGACCTAAAATATAATAGATTTTAATTTATTTAAATTTTTTATTAACTCTGTTACTAATTTGTGATGATTTTATCTTAACAAAAGTTTTTTTGAATGTAAAAATTTTATTAGTTTTATAAGATTAAATGATATATATATTTTTTTTTAAATAAAAATATCAAAAATTCATGATATTTTTATATCTTACTCGTGAGTATTTTCTCTTAATTACTCTCAATAATATTTATTCCACGATGGAGTAGCTAAGTAGAAAAATAACGATCAACAACAATGACTTATAACTATGATAATCATTTGTGTTTTACATTTAAAATAAATTTTATAGACATTTTTCATTAAATTTAAGAATTATATTAAATTTAAATTTAACAAATATTATCGTGGGGGGCAAAGAATGAGAATGATCCAAACTCAGGGGGCAAAGAATTATGTCATAATTCATAATTATGACATAACCTGAGAGAGTTAATAATAGATTTCCCAAAAGTTAATTTTTGTTTCATTTTCTTTATTTTGTTTACTACACTTTATTTTGTGCAGGTGATGAAGAGAGCCTCGTTAGATAACCTAGACTAGTTACTAGTTGCATTATTAAATTCAGAATTTCAAAACTTGTTAATTTTTTATTTACCTTCTAGTTTTGAACTTAGCACTTATATTTAATTTTGGATTGTAGTTTAGTTTGTGCATTCGGTTGTGTGAGAACCGAATGTAGCGGTAACACCCATTCAATATTTTGCTTCCGCTACAATTTAAACTCTTTTGAATTAAACGTTTTTGGGAAATTCTTGCTATATTGCTATAATTAGCATCTATTTTGAGTATAAATTTGGGGGTGTTACAATGATGATTACCTAACTCTTCGCCTTCACGCGACACGTGTCTTGAGGTACGCTCCTCACTTGGCGATTGAATATTCATTCGATGCCTCTTGCCAGCGGCGGAACCAGACAATAATTTGAGGGGGTGCTCTTATATTTTTTTGAAAAACAATTTTTTATTAGGATAAAATAAAAACGAGTGAAAAATAATTATTAATACATATAGAGTGAGGTTCTAATAAAAAGAGTTATTCCCGTGAAAAATGAGAACGGGCGCATTTTTTACTCGTTTTGGTACACTAGTAAATATTTATTTTACACTTTTTCACAATGAGAGAAAATTTTGATTTATTTATCAAATTGTCACCGAGTTTTTGATAAAATATAGTGCATCGTTGACTGATTTTGACTCATCGGATCTCAAGTTAAATACACAAGATTTATTCTCGATCAATTTTAATGATAAGAACTCTTTTTATTTGATCCGAAACTTATATATATATATGTATATGTAGTGTGTTTCAAATAAAAATGCTATTATACTAAACAAAAGATAAATACTTATATTAACTTAAAGTAGTTTTAGAATTATTCTTGACATTAAATGACAACGTCCGTATATGTCATTATTAGAAGAAGAAATGATTAAAATTAATTTGAATTGAAGAAATGAGAATTTAAAATAAAAGATATAGAAATTCAAAAAGTGTGATTTAAACAACATTGCATCCTAGAGTGATTTAATTGAACATAAATAATTACCAAATGGGCTAAAGTCTAAAGAAGCAATAATGGAGAAAGCAAAAAAAAATTGTTGCTCTTGAAAATTGAACCCGGCACTTTTAGGTAGACAAAGCTCTACCAACTTCACCCTACCATTTAAACTATCACAACTCATACGTTCAAATAACGAATCCACTTTAATATATGAATACTTTCTGAACCGGGGCTGATATATATATATATATATATATATATATATATATATATATATATATATACACACACACAGAACCACCGCCGGAGAAGGGGGAGCGCCAGCACCGGCTCGCCCCCCTAGTTCCGCCAGTGCCTCTTGCTATAAATATCAGCTTTATGAGATGGATCAGAGTTTCTGAAATCATGCATTTCTCCTCCCTCTAGATGCTCAAGCTTCTCTCTACATCAGATTTCAGCTTCCAGCACCTCCTTCGGCCAGAGAACATGTACCATTCTCCCCCTTATCCCTTCCTTTTCTGATGTCGACCTTGTCCGATCGTGAGATGGATCCTTAGCCTTCTCGGGAGCCCGAGACTTCATCTCCAGCTGATGATGTTGTGGATATGGTTCGTGAGGACGTTGCTGACGCAGGCGTGCGGGTTGAAGTGGCCCAAGCCCTACTAGACGGTGAACCTAAATTCGAGGATGAGGCTTTCGTTGATGACGACATGGCGGTTTATAAAGCCCCCCCTGATGATTTGCCGCGTCGCGAGGTGCTTCTGGATAACGCTCGGGGCTGGGAACATTTCCTCTCGAACCTCTTTATGGAGACGATCGGAATGAAAAAATATACCTACTAATTTAATTATGACGAGTGATGTCATTTATCATAGATCAGACTTACATTTTAATTTATGGGAAATATTTAGCGGGTATTAAGGTATTTAATCAAGATGCTAAAACATATTATCATTAACGAGATGTAACTCAAACATATAAATTTAAAGTATCCAATGTAAATCTAATTTATAATAGATACCAAACATTTAAAAGCATGCTAAACAATAATACCAATGTTCTCGAAATCAGCCTAGTCAGACCGATTAATCGGCATAGTCGACCTAGTCGGCCCTAACTGTAGAGCAGTAATCGGCCTAGTCGGTCGCTTAGGCGGTAGGCGCCCCTCAACAGTCCGACTAGCGCCTAGCAAGTTTTAGAACAATGAATAACACAGCTATCGGTTAAATGAAGATAAATAATCTAATAAAAATAAGAAAAATTTAATTCAATTATTATTGTAATTAAACTGATAATATTTACTGTGTATTATTTAAAAAATAATAATTTTCGGCTTGTAAAAGAATTCTTTGACACGTAAAAGAGAGCAATCATAAAAATTGCAAAAAAATTCTCATAATTTATTTAATTTCTAAAATTTGTCCCAAGTCCTCATGATAAAAAAATGGAGATCCAAAAATGCAGAAAAACGGCAAATTATACAGTACACCCGGGTGTACAAGTATACCCGGTATTTTTGTGATTATTTGCAAGATGCAGGTTATTAATTATGGAGTCAAGTATTTGTCTCCTCCGTTTTTCTCTTTATCTGACGCACTCTCTTCGGGCTCTCTTTCACTTTTTGCATCTTACATTTTCTCTCACTATACATTTTCTCCCACTCACTTATCATTCATCCGTATCTATGCTTATCGTTTTTTCTTTTTCTTTTTATGCTTCTATTTCCCTTTTTCTTTTCTCTTAATTTTGACCTTTAATTTTTGTAACATTGACTTTTCTTTTGCCAAAAAGCGCATTAACTTTTCCTTTTCTTTGTTCTGCTTCTGTTTTTCTTTTTTGTTTTCCTTTAATTTTGAACTTTAACTTTTCTAACTTTAGTTCTTTCTTTTTCTTAATTTTTTTATTTTAATATTTATTCAATTATAAAATATTTTAGATATTAATGTTTTGTTTTTCTATATCTCATTTTGTATGTTACATATGCTCATTTAATATTCATTCTATGCTCATTTTAAAATGTCATATCAATACACAAATGAATATTGAGCACATATTGAGCACAATAGAAATGAGTTTTATGTTATATTCAAATGAGTTGTTGAAGGTAAGTCCCGTAGATCCGAAAGCCCAACACGAACTTTGGATATATCAGGAATGGTCCAGAACCAAAGTGTATAACCAAATATAAAATATGAACTCACTAATACTCAAAAGCCCACTTGTATTAATTAACATGTGTGATTACAAGGAAATTCCCGATCGGTAGGTCGGAATAATGCTTTAATACAAGAAACAAGAGTAATAATGCTATACTAGAGCCTGAGTATTGAAATGCTAACCCTTACAATGATTTTAAACCTTCTATTTATACTAATGGAGAGCAGGGGCTGCTCTATACTGATTGATTGTTGTTTCACCGACTTGGTCATCCATGTTTCCACTTGCTGATGTCACAATCTTGCATTAATTGCACCTGGCCACTTGCTGGTTGTCCATTGCTCGAACAGGATGTTAGACCATGCTGAAGACGCTGCCAATTTGGCCCAAGTATGATATATAGTCCGAACTCCGTTCGGTACACCTTCTTTCTGGGCCGGCCTTTACTGGGATCGAACCCCGTTCGGTATGAATTCTTCACTGGATCTACACATCATAGGGTAGTGGACTCATTGTTTGGGCCGGGTATCCTGGGCCTGTTTGATCCGGGCATTGAGCCCTTGGGTCAATAACCCAACATGAGTATAACGTCCAAAATGAATGAGCACACAGAAATACGTTTTTAAATTTTTTGATACTCATTTCGTAAGTTATGTATGCTCATTTGGTAGTAATGGTATGCTCATTTTAAAATGTCATATCAATAATGCATATTTTAAAATTATTATACTACATTAAATTCGCATATTGTTTTAAATTGAAATCGATTATAGACATAATTTCAGAAATCTTTTTTAAACAAATACGGAGTAAAAAATCTACATTAGAAGATTTGAAGTAGATTTCACGATACTCATTTTTAGGATCATATTAGTCAAAAGAATAGAGATGATGCTCACCAAACTTGCATTAATGCTCATTCCAGACAAATCATGATTTTCATCAAAATTACAAAATTGCCACCGATTTTTTTTGGCCTGTATTAATAGTTGGGCTTGTCTTTGTTACTTGGGCCGTGTGTACGTACACCCGGATGCACCTGAGCCATATACGTACTGAGAAAAAAAAGAACATGGGAGCAATTGAGCATATGATGGGAACCAATCGTACAGATCCAAAAATGCAGAAAAAACACCATCCCTCTTTTTTTGGAAGAGGGAACTTAGATTGATATAACAAAATAAAAATTCTGAAAAGGGTTAAAACGATAAAAGTAAACAGTATGATAAAAGAAAATAAAAACAAAAACAGCAATAAAGTAAAAAAATCACCATCCCTCTTTAAAAATTATCTCTTTTAACAACTCAATCTATTCTTAACTTCGAAAGATAAGACCAAGGCAAGAAGATTAAAAATCAGCGATATTCCTTTCTGTTCGAACTAGATCGATCGAAATTCAAAGCTTCAGATCGAAGACGGAACGACGACGACCAAAAGCTCACTTAATTCTTGATGAAGTCGAAAACTCCGAACGACAGTTCAAGTCCCCCACTTCCAATGTCTCGAATGATAGTGAGTGCATTAGGAAGTATGAATACCAATGTTGCAATTTGCCGAATGGCGATCGGGGTACAGAAGTAATCAGTTCCCCATATTCATCATGATAACCGTCGTTTAGTCTTTTCATTGGACACGCGTTTAGCTTAAATGCTTCTGATGACGTGCCGCTTCCTGATTGGTCCTCGATACGGCGGTTAAAGGCTATAAATTAGCCTTTAACTTTTCAAATCCGGGTTTCGATTCTACAATCTCCCTCGCATCTTTGCTCTCTCTGAAATTTCTTCCAGCTTTCGTCGCTCAGGTACCTTCCCTCCCTCTATTTTCTCTCCTCATTTCTGGCTCGGTCGAGATGAGTTCTCAACGGCATTCCCCTGATTCGGAGATGGCCTCCCATGGAGATGACCATGACGCTGCTATTGTGGACGTCATCACAGTCCCATTCGCCGGTGGTTCCACTGAAACGGCGACAAATACTAGGGCGGAGGACCTTCCTAGCAGTTCATCTTCCTCCGGTGAAAGCTCTGACGACACGAAATCCGAGGATGAAATGGATTTAATGGCGGCTGGACGGCCAAAAGATGTCCCCCGTCATTCACTCGACCTAGGTTTAATTAGGGCAAGACGGCATAAATTGACTACCAATAATAGGACCGAAATTCCGGCTTTAATCCCAGACCCAGTGGACTTTCGATTGCAAGCTGGGCTTCATCCCCTGCGTCACGCCCCTGGGATGGTCGTGGTCCATTTTGTTTCAGTGAGGGCTGGGCTTAGATTTCCATTACACCCCTTTTTTATTTCATTTTTTAATTTTTATGAAACTGTACCTGCCCAAGTCATGCCGAACTCCTATCGGGCAATGGCGGGATTTATCTGTCGTTGTAAAGATGTCGGTGCTTCGCCGACCTTAGATTTATTTCATCAATTTTTCAAAGTAGCCCCCCAACAAACTCATGGGTATCTAGCTGCTAGTTCCCGAACGGGCCATATTCTATTCAAAGGCAATCCAACCTCAATCAAGGGATGGAAAGATAGGTTTTTCTTCGTATCTATCCCTGACGGGTTGATCCCTCGTAAATGGAACGCCTTCCCCCGCAAGACTCCCGACCCAGTTCTCACTGAGGAAATCTATAAGGATGTGCTCGCTGTGGAGAAGGACAAGTGTTGTGATATCATGACCTACCTGACTCCCGATTGGCTAGTTAAAGCCGGGATAGGTACTGCCCGTTCTCTTGGGTTTACTTGTTTTGAGAATCAAGTGTCATGGTCCGGGCGGTCCTTCCCGTGCGAGAAACGTTCCCTTCTTTTTACTAGTTTCTCACATGCTAAGACCGCTCGATACTAACATTTCCCTTTGTCATTTTTCAGCTCCCAATCCAGACGCCACTATGGATGACAGTCGTGTGCTTCTTGCTGGCGGGGTCGGGAAAAGGAAGAAGAAAATGAAGAAAAATCCAAAAGTTGATTCTCCCACCACTACTGCTCCACAATCCGAACCTGCACCGGCCGTTCAACAACCGAAGCCTATTCAGCAATTTTCTGGTCAGGATCATTATGATGCCATGATGATCGATGACCGATTTGGTTCTGATCAGCTGCACCAGTTTTCCCAACACTTTGATTCCGTTCAGGGGGCAACCTCGAACGTAGGCGGGAATCATACCGACCATATCACTGGTCAGGTCGAACGGATCCCTTTATCAGATCCTGTTCATGAGGTGCTAGAGAGAGCTGGTTCTACCGCGAGCCAGATCTGGTCAACATCTTCCTGCTTTAACAATTTCTCTCTTCCCCAGTTACCGGTCGAGCAATCCGAAGAGTGCCTGGCCTTGACCGCACTGAAGGTATATTATCTTTTGTGTTGCGTTCCCATTTTATTCTCTGTAATCAGTACTAACTCTCGAACGGCGCTTTGTAGATGGGTTTGTACACTTTGCAAATGCGGGAAGCCCGTCTGGCCAAGGAACGGGAATTAATCGTTGCTCAATCCTCTGCTGAGCAAACTGCTGTTGCTGCCATCACATCCCTGGAGGCCGAACGGAAAGCTTTTTCGGAGGAAAAACAAAGGCTGGATACTGAGCTTGGTACCCTTCGGGTCCAACTTGCTGCTTCTCAAGCTAAGGTCATCGCTGCCGAGGCTGCACAAGTCAAATTTGAGGAGATGCCTTCTAGCATCCCGGACGGCCCATATGAGGTGAATGTGGATCTATCCGCTGTCCGGGAATCATTCAAATCCTCTGATGAATTCTCCATCATCAAGGATGATCACGCCAGGACGCAAATCTCGTTCACATTTGGAGTGTACCTGAAGGGGTTTCCTAGGGGTGCTGGTCGGCTCTCGGCAGGGGTGGCTCTTTTGGATAAGGATCCTGAGAGCAAGAAATGGAATGACTCCATTGTTTCAGATCTTTATGCCAAGATCGGCCAGGTCCTGCTACGTCCTTTTGTAGCCCAACTTCAAAACAATCTTGGGAGGCCGGTTCAGGCTTCTGATCTTCCCCAGGATGAAGTCATACAAGCTCAATTTGAAAAATTTCAGCGAGATCAGCAACGCGAAACTGATCGGGCTGCTGGGAGAGAGCCTGAACCCCCGTCTGATGATGATGAAGATGAGGATGAAGATGGAGAGGAGATGGACCCTGGCCAATAATCTAGATATTTAATTTTTTATCAATCATTGTAATTCTCTTTTCTTCGAGTAGCTTGTATTTCCCGGCCAGTAGAGCCGATGAATACAGATCTTTTGTTTTGCATAAAGCTTCTTATACTGTCTTTTTTGCGTTTATTTGAATGATTGCTCACCATTCGGGATTCGGCCTGTTTTGTAGGACTTAACAATTTTCTGACTATTTTTTACTTAACACTCCTAACATCGTATGATTGCCGCTCGGGCAGTGGAGGGTTCTGACAATTTACCAAGGACTAGCCCCCTTCTTTTTGGGGCTTAGCAAATTTTCCTGGCTTTAAACGTTTATGTCAACTTACCGCATTTAGCTTCCTTCATATGTTGATAGCCGTTCGGGCTTCAGATCATTTTTTAGGACTTAGCAGTTTTTCTGGCTTTAGATGTTTCTGATAGTCTACCCGCACTTGGCTTCCTTCATATGTTGATAGCCGTTCGGGCTTCAGATCATTGTTTAGGATAACATTTCTTTCTAACCAGCAACTCTCTGTGATCTTTGCTAATTCTTGGTGAGCCCGTTCGTCACTCGGCTAATTTGAAACATCTTAGTTATTTGGCTCGTTGTTCGGTAATCGGCGATCTGAGTAGTATTTAGTTGTTCCCATGGACCTCGTTGCTTTTCTTTGTGTGAAAAGACTTGCCTCAAAACGTAAGTGCCCGTTCAACGTTCGCTTGCCTGGTTAACCAGTACTCGTAATCATGCTTCTTCATTGCCCGTTCGGGGTACGTTCCTAACGATGAACCATAAATACACCCTGATTAATCATAACCACTTATTGCCACGTGTTGTATATGGATTAGGGTTTTGGGTGGCACTTTCCCTATTTATAGAGAGGTGCTTGCCCCTCATTTCTCTTGATGTTTCCTTATTTTTCTTTCTAAGCTTTCTCTCTCTAGAAATCCTCAGGCTTCTTGTGCTTTATGTTCTTTTCCACCGGTTCTTCAGAAGAAGAAGACATGCCGCTTATTCACTGTTCCAGAGGAAAAGCACCTACTGACAAATCTAGGGGTTCATCATCCCAAATACCTGATACCATTACTTCGAAGGTTAAGCAGCCTGAACAACCAGTTCCAGATGACGGGTGTTTATCCGGTGATGACCTCGCTGTCTATAACAAGGGAATGCCCGAACGGCCAGCCCGTATTCCTCTGCACTTTCACCGTATTCGGAAACAGAGGCAACGTCTCCCAGAGGATGCTAAACGGCAACTCCGTCAACTCTTGCCCCCTCCCAGGGAATTCTATGCCGGATTTATAAAGCATCCCATGAGGCATCGACCGGGATTCGTTCTAGCACACTTAGATTCCTTGGTGGCCGGACTTCGCTTCCCTATGCACCCATTCGTGATAGAATTTCTTAAACGGGTCTCTGTGTTACCGGCCCAGTTCATACCTAGTTCCTATCGTCTTCTGAACGGCTTCATTCTTAGATGCCAAGAGCTGGGTATTGCTCCTAGTGTGGACCTGTTCCTGTATCATTACTGCTACCAACCCTTCTGGACCACAGGCTCTCTCAAACTGGTAGCTCGATCGAATCGCCAGTTGTTTACTGACAATCCTCCACCTCCAGCTGATTGGGAAGAGAGGTTCCTCTTCGTTCGCATAGGCTCATCACTTCCATTCCCTGATCGGTGGAATGCATATCCGGTTCGGGATTCTGAGCCTAGACCTGATGCAATTCTTCTTTCGCAAGCTGAATCTCTGCATTTGGGAGGTTCACGAAATATCCGTTCTTACATAACTCCCTCCAAATTGCTAGCTGCTGGGATTGGTAAGCTTTGTTTGGCCTCAACCCGTTCGTTCTCAATTTTAAACTTCACTCTAACTTTATTTTCCTTCTTTGCAGGTGTGATTCCTTCTACTGCCGTTCGACGTTCTACTCCTACTTCCTCGTCAGCTCCCTTGGGGAAGGGTAAGGAGAAAATGACGCCCGAGAATTCAAACAACGCTGAGCGGGTACGTAAGAAACGTCGTGTGGATGACGCTACCCAATTCATCCCGGTTGATCATGTAGTGGATCTGACTGGCTCGGAGGCTGAGCCAAAAATGACTATACCTGCCACAATGAAAACTCCAGCTCTTTCTGACATGCCGGCCGACGATCGGATGTTTGTTGAATTTTCAAATATGGAGCCTAGAGCAGAAGGGAGATACCTGTTCGGGCTAATGCCATCATCCATGTGGTGCAGCACTGCGATTAAGGTTCCCCCCAGTTTTACGAACTTATCTCATTGGTCAGATCTTCTTGAAGCATGTCATCAAGAAGCGCTCAAGGTATATTTAATCTTGGTCCATACCTTCCTATTCTTTTGTTTGTTCATTTTATCTGACTTCCTTTGTTACTTATCTTCAGGCCGGTGTTTATTATCATAAGGCCTTCCTTGCGGCCGAAAAGGAAATGAAACTCTTGGCCAGCGATCGGGATGACAGCCAGGTCCTTCTTTCTGCCGCTCGGAAATTAGCGGCTGATCTACAAGAACGTGCCAAGGAAGGTGAGAAGGCGAAAGCTGTTCTGGCTGCAATGCAAGAGAAAACCCGACGTCGCGACCGGGAGATTAAAGAACTCCGGGCCAAGGTGCGGGCTGCTGAATCTGCCGGGATCAAATTTGACAAGGTCGTTGATGACGATCTTCCCGAACCTTATACGGTCAATACTTCTCAGATTTCAAATCAATCAATATTTGATTACCAACGAGGTAAAGGGCTGAACGTCGCTCTGGAGAACACAACCCGGCAATTCCTGGGACCTCACCTTGGCCAATTCTTACGCGAAAGCGAGGATCCCATCAAGGCAGGGATCGATCTTTTGGACAGCACGCCGGAAGGGAAATCTTTTTTGGATGTCCTGACCGAGAAAACTGTGACGCAAAGTCAGGATCTGCTTTTGGACAGAAACCTTGATCTGATCCTAGAACATTTCCCTAAGCCGTTCGACCCTGAAGAGTTAGGCTTTGATGATCTGTTCGGGAACACCTACGACCGGATCATGGAGAAGAGGACAAAAGCAGTGCCTGATGATGCAGCGCAGGCAGGGAGCTCCCATCCTCCACCTTCCCCGAACGGCAGTCCTCCAGTAGCATAGCCTTGTAAAATTTTGCTTTCTTGTCTTTTTCTCCTGTATATTCCGACTAGTAATGCTGAAGAATAAACTGGACATTTCTCTTTAACTGTGTTGATGTTTCTCTTCTGTTTTTTCTTTGATTTCTCTCGCTCATAATCTTTTCTGTGTTGCCGAACATCATTCGGCTCATGTATCTTTATATTTCTGACATTGTTTCCAAGCCGTTTTGATCCCTCTGTTCGGTCATAAAATTAGGCTGAAACAAATGTCTTCCTCCAATCCGTTCGTCATTCAGTCATTTACCTGGGAATTCTGATTCTGCGGATGACAATTCAGGTTACCGAACATTATTTGTTTTGACCATATTTGTTCTGACACCTTTCCCAAGCCCGTTTTGATCCCTTTATCGTTCGTGATCCACGGGGTCAAAATTCTTTCAGCTGAGGTGAATTCCTCCAAGCCGTTTTGATCGTGACCACAGGGTCAAACTCTCAGCTGGGACAGGGGCTCCCTCCAAACTGTTAACCCGTTCGTTATTCGGTCATCCGGAATGATCCCACGTGTTAACAAGCTGAGGTGAGACTATCTCCCTTCCAAATTTGTTCTGACACCTTTCCCAAGCCCGTTTTGATCCCTTTATCATTCGTGATTCATGGGGTCAAAATTCTTTTAGCTGAGGTGAATTCCTCCAAGCTGTTTTGATCGTGACCACAGGGTCAAACTCTCAGCTGGGACAGGGGCTCCCTCCAAACTGTTAATCCGTTCGTCATTCGGTCATCTGGAATGATCCCACGTGTTAACAAGCTGAGGTGAGACTATCTCCCTTCCAAACCCATAATTCCGATGCATTCCGAACTATTCTCTCTGGCTCGTATCATCCATATTAGGGGTCTGAGGTAACCCTTTTCAAACTGTAAGCAAGGTCACCGGATCGGGTCATTCCTTATTTATAGCTAAAAGGGCGACTCGCTTCCAAATCAAGTTAATGACTGAGGCGAGATTTTTCAAAACCATAGTTCCGATTCCCCGGACGACAATCCGTACCTTATCCGAACGTCGCTCGGTTCGTCCATATCTTATAGTCTTGACACCATCTCCAAGCCGTTTTGATCCCTTTGCCCGTACGTAATTACAGGGTCGAATTTAGCTAAGTTGACGACTCAGCTCCCTCCAAACTGTTAACCCGTTCCTCATTCGGTCATCCGGAATGATTTTGCGTGTTAAAATGCTGAGGTGAGAATCACTGACATCAAACTCCAGGCCATTTTGATCCCTTTATCAATGCGTAATTACAGGGTCAAACTCTATTAGCTGAGATAATGGCTCCCTCCAAACTGCTAATATGTTCCTCATTCGGTTGTCCAGAACGATTCCCATGTTAACCGCTGAGATGAGACTATCTGAGTGTCAAACTCCAAACCATTGGTTGAGAATGACTTTCCTTCCATGTTGTTAACCCGTTCGTCATTCGGTCATCCAGAATGACTACGTGTTAACCATGGGCTAGATTTTCTGAGCATCGATTCTTCAAGCCGTTTTGATCCCTTTATCCGTTCATAATTCTAGGGTCAAAACTTTCTTAGCTGAGAATGATTTTCCTTCCATGTTGTTAACCCGTTCATCATCCGGTCATCCAGAATGACTACGTGTTAACCATGGGCTGAGATTTTCTGAGCATCGATTCTTCAAGCCGTTTTGATCCCTTTATCCGTTCATAATTCTAGGGTCAAAACTCTCTTAGCTGAGAATGATTTTCCTTCCATGTTGTTAACCCGTTCGTCATTCGGTCATCCGGAATGATCGTGTTAACCATGTGCTGAGATTTTCTGGAAGTTATGTCTCCCTCTGTATATATATACACTTCTCTTTTTTTATAGAGGTGGCGACAGCCGTTTTTATTGATAAAACTTCCTCAAATGTTCCGTATTCCATGTGTCTGTCGGTCGACCTTCGGTACATTGTAGGCCAAACGCTCCTGAAGCATATTTCTTGCATATTTGATAGGGGCCTTCCCAATTTTGTGCCATTTTTCCACCTTCGAGAGGTTTGTTTTTTTCTCGCTTCCTTAGCACCAGGTCCCCTACCTCGATTGAACGAATTTTGACTTGTTTATCAAAGTATCTTCTCGTGGCTCTGTGATACTCTTCCATTCGTGCATCTGTCAGATCCCTTCTTTCTTCTATGAAGTGCAATTCGGCCCGTAGGTTGTCCTCATTCCGCTCTGGGCTGTAATGCATCGTTCGGTGTGTGGGAACTAGGATCTCCGTTGGTACTTTGGCCTGGAAATCGTAAGCAAGTGCAAATGGAGTTTCTCCTGTGGCCGTTTGGGGTGTAGTCTTGTAAGTCCATAAGATATAATTTAACTGATCAGGCCACGATGAGGAGTATTCTTCCAGCTTCTTCTTCATACCATCCATGATAGTACGGTTCATATTCTCTACTTGGCCATTCGCCTGAGGGTATGTCACGAATGCTCTGTAATGCTTGATTCCCCATTTGACCAGGTAGTTCTCAAAATTCCGGCTTACGAACTGCCTTCCATTATCAGTTACAATCCGTTCAGGGATTCCGAAACGGCAAATGATATTCTTCCAGACAAACTTTTGACATTTGACATCTGTGATGCTGGCCAGTGGCTCGGCCTCTACCCATTTGGTAAAGTAATCTAACCCAATGATGATATACTTATTGTTCCCAGGGGCCGTAGGTAGAGGACCTAGCAGGTCGATTCCCCATCTTGTGAAAGGAAAGGCCACCGTCATAGGAGTGTAGAAAGTGGCTGGCCGTCCGGGGACCGGTGCGTATAGTTGGCATACTTTACATTTTCTAGTATGTGCAAAGCAGTCTTGTTGGATAGTCGGCCAATAATACCCTTGCAGGATGACTTTTCTGGCCAGTGTCTTGGGCCCTTGGTGGCTGGAGCAGATACCCTCATGAATTTCTTCCATCACGGCCGCCGCTAGATCGGGTGGGAGGCATTTCAAATACGGCCCACAAAACGTCTTTTTGTATAGCTGTCCGTCCACCAATTCGAACATGGAAGCCCTCCTCTGGATGCATTTTATCTGATAAGCAGGATTTTTATCTTGTGGGAGGGTTCCGTCTTTTAGGTAGTTGGTCATATCTATGACCCAACTGGGGACGACATAAGATATAGCCTCGATCTGGAGCACCATGATTGTCGGGGTTGCCAATGTTTCCCGATGGGCAAACCGCTGGATATGAGCCGGAATCTCCTGTGTCCGATCGTCGAACGCTGCATTTTCCAATTTGGATAAGATATCTGCTTCAGTATTCTCTATCCTGGATATTTGGTCGAGCACCACCTGTTCAAATTTGCTTATCTGCTCCTCAACTATCTCTTTGTAAGCCTTCATTCTTTCTTCTTTAGCCTCAGCTGTGCCATTCACTTGATGTACCACCAATTGACTGTCCGATCGGACTTTTAACCGATCGGTGCCCAGGGCCTTCGCATATTTTAAACCCGCAATAAGGGCCTCATACTCAGCCTCATTGTTGGTTACTTTGAAATCAAAATGGATGGAATAATATGCTTTGAACCCTTCGGGCGATGTGATCACAGCTCTGGCTCCACAACCCTTGGCACTAGCTGCACCATCCACATACATTTCCCACCAGTTATCCAGCCCATTGTTCTCTGAATCTATTTCCGAGGGCCGAGCGGTACATTCTGCAATGAAATCTTCCAGGGCCTGCCCTTTGATAGTAGGTCGAGGCTTGAAATCCACCTCATATTGCCCGATCAGGAGACTCCACTTGGTAATGCGCCCACTTGCCATTGGGTTTCTCAAGATGGTGGCGAGTGGCTGAGTGGTATACACAGTTACCGAGTGGGTCTGGAAATATGGTGCTAAACGTTTAATAGCAGCTATCAGGGCCAGTACTGTTTTCTCTAGCAAGGTGTACCTGGTTTCCGGGCCGTTCAAAGCCTTGCTTACAAAATAGATTGGCCGTTGAATGCCATCTTCTTCTTTCAACAATACAGTGCTCACGGCCAGGTCAGCTACAACAAGGTACATATACAGGTGTTCCCCTGGATCGGGTTTTTTCAAGACCAGGGGAGAAGACAGATATGCCTTGAAATCTTCAAAAGCCGTTTGACATTCGGCTATCCATTCAAAGGGGTTGGCTTTTTTCATGATCTGGAAGAATGGAATAGCTCGATCGGTTAGCTTGGATAGGAATCTGCTCAGAGCTGCTAACCGACCGGTCAATCTCTGCACTTCTTTGAGGTTTTTAGGAGCCTCCATATCCACAATTGCCTTTACCTTTTCAGGATTGGGCTCAATCCCCTTCTCGCTCATCATGTATCCCAAAAATTTGCCCCCTCTTACAGCAAAAACACATTTTTTGGGATTCAGCCTCATATTAGCTTTCTGCATTATCCCGAACACTTCTTCTATGTCCAGGATATGATTCTCCTTCTTCCGGCTTTTGATCAGGATATCATCAACATAAGCCTCCATTGTGATTCGCAACACTTCTTTGAACAGCATTCCGATCATCCTCTGAAAAGTTGACATTGCGTTCTTTAATCCGAATGGCATGACAATATAACAAAACACACCATCCGAAGTAACGAACGTTGTTTTCTCTGCATCAGCTGTGTGCATGAAGATATGATGGTATCCCGAGAATGCGTCCATGAAGCTCAACAATTCACATCCGGCCGTTTCATCTACTAACAGATCGATCCTCGGCAATGGATATGGGTCCATGGGACAAGCTTTATTCAGATCCGAGTAATCCACGCACATCCTCCAAGTAGATTGTTTTGGAGCTAGGACCACATCCGATAGCCATTCGACGTGGATTACTGGACGGATGTGTTTTATTCTCATCAAGGTGGCCATTTCCTGCTTTGTGAATTCCCGCCGTTCGGTTGCTTGATATCGTTTCTTTTGCTGGACTGGTTTTGCATCAGGCCGAACGGCAAGCTTGTGACAGATTATCTCCGGGTCAATACCTGGCATATCTTCTGGCCCCCGGGTGAATAATACCTGAAACTTTTTTA
Source organism: Cuscuta europaea (assembly GCA_945859875.1). Classification (NCBI taxonomy): domain Eukaryota; kingdom Viridiplantae; phylum Streptophyta; class Magnoliopsida; order Solanales; family Convolvulaceae; genus Cuscuta; species Cuscuta europaea. Next base: position 14,124,152 of record CAMAPE010000060.1, on the reverse strand, counting down.
GGACGGCAATCACGCCATCCCAGATGTCAGCCTCCAAATCTACCCCGATAGCTACCTTCCGGTTCGGGGGGGAATCCAGGTCAATTTGCTCGAGGAGAGTGACAGGTTCTGGATGTGCCTCGAACTCCGTTCGGTGGGTCTCCACCTCAATACTGTTAACCCGCATTCCACGGGTGTTCATCTGCTTCAGGGCCTCTCGGTAGCATGTTCGGGCAGTCGCCGGATCAGTTCTGGCCACCCCAACCCCGGTGTCAGTGGGGAATTTGATGCACGAGTGGCGGACAGAGGCTATTGCCTCCAGATCTTCCGATCCTGGTCGGCCCAAGATGGCATTATGGGCACATTTTATATCCACCACCATGAACGTCATTCGGAGTGATGCTTTGTACATTTCGTCCCCAATTTCAACCAACAATTGGATGGTCCCCTCAGCCTCAATACAATTACCGGTGAAGCTCGCCAATGGGGTTCTTAGGTGGGTCAATTGACTTCTTTGTAGACCCATTTTCTCGAATGATTGTAAATACAATACATTCACACTGCTCTCGGTATCGATCAGTACCCGGCGAATCAAAGCATTGTCAATGCACATGCTTACCACCAATTCATTCATGTGCGGGCTTGGTGAGTTGGGTAAATCAGCTGGCCCGAACGTGATCGGATCCGTCCTTCCTTTCTTCTGGGGGGAAGTGGAGATGGATCCCACATAAAGACTTCGCTCGAACCTTTTCCGTTCGGCGTTCGAATCCCCTGTTTCCCCGCCCCCAAATATAACCTTGACCTCCATTCGAGGTTTCTTTCCGGGCCCCCCGAACCCTCTGGTTCATCCCTGGGGGGAATATATACGTCATTCTGAGGCTGGGCATCACGTTGGGCATCCCGTCGCCAGCTATTGGGTTTTCTGATCGGTTTCAAAGTGCCTACCGCACTTGGATCCTTATTCACATACTTTCCCAGATGACCCCGCCGGATCAAGTCCTCAATGGCCATTTGTAGTGCCCTACAGGCATTGGTGGCATGACCTTTCCTGTTATGATATTTACAAAAAGCAGACTCGTCTGCTCCCATGAATTGTGAAGAATCAGTCGGAAGGGGAATATTGTCCTTCTCGTTCTGATAAATGGTTGCCACGGACAGGACCAGGGGAGTAAATCTCCCTTGCTTGAGAGGTATAGCGGCCACTGGGCTAGGACCCAGCCGATCGGCCATCTTGATTGGGGCAGTAGGCGCAACGACCTTGTCCCTGATCATTATCTCTTCTTCCAGGGCAGCATGCTTGCAAGCTCTGTCTAATACCTCGGCATATGCTGTACCTGGATTCTTCTTCAAATCATTGTATAACTCTCCCGTTCAGAGAGCGTTCGTGAATAGGGTGATGGCGGTATCATCCGTCATATTTCCCACTGACAGAGTTTCATCCCTCCATCTTTTTAAGAATTGATTGAGGGTTTCCTTGGAGTTCTACTTCACGCTGGTCAGGTAGCTGAAATGCCATTTCGGATTGGCACTGGAAGCAAATTGGGCCAAGAATAACGTCGATAATTCGGCGAAACTATTGATCGACCCGGGTTGCAGTGTCCCGAACCACTCCTGGGCGGGTCCTCTGAGCGTACTAAAAAACAACCGGCAAATAGCAGCCTCGGGTGCTCCTAGTAGCATGAGTCCTCCTTGATAACTCCTCAAATGCACATGGGGATCTCCCACCCCATCATAAATTTGACCGGTCGGTGGTTCTGCACCTCCTTGGATGTCCGCATACATAATTTCCATGGTGAAAGGGGAAGTAATCTCGAGCTGAATTGGGGCAGGTTGTACAGGCGCCATGTTCATCTGATCTCGCATCTCGTTCATCTGCCTCCTCATTTCAGCCATTTCTTCTTCCTGGGCCGTCAAAGGGGGCGGTGGTGGAGCCCTCAAATCAGTATACTCCCGGTCCCCTACCTTTGAGCGGCCCCGGTATTATCTCGGTCACTGGGAGTATGATGCGCTGTTGGTGGAGCGTCACGGCGATTATCCCGATGGGCATGCGAGCGGGATGACGCTGTGGTCGTTTCTGTGCGTGGAGTTTCCCCTGTAAAATTGGATCCTCCTTCTTCCTCGTTTGCCATGTGCTGCATGACCTGGGCCATATCTCGCATGGCCTGAGGATTCCTTCGTAGAGCTTCAGGAATAACAAAGTCCCCATCAAAATGAGGATATGATCCTCGGCTGGATTGTCCGTGAGGGGTTTGATTTCCCGGGGTGTGACTGCTTTCGTGACGGCGTGAACCATCGTTTGTGTGATAGGAACTGATTCTGACCATTTTCGAAAATAGTTGTTTTAGGATAATTGAATGTGAAACTTTTTGAATGTTTCCCACAGACGGCGTCAATGTTGAAGGTAAGTCTCGTAGATCCGAAAGCCCAACATGAACTTTGGATATATCAGGAATGGTCCAGAACCAAAGTGTATAACCAAATATAAAATATGAACTCACTAATACTCAAAAGCCCACTTGTATTAATTAACCTGTCTGATTACAAGGAAATTCCCGATCGGTAGGTCGGAATAATGCTTTAATACAAGAAACAAGAGTAATAATGATATTCTAGAGCCTGAGTATTGAAATGCTAACCCTTACAATGATTTTAAACCTTCTATTTATACTAATGGAGAGCATGGGCTGCTCTATGCTAATTGGCTGTTGTTCCACCGACTTGATCATCCATGTTTCCACTTGCTGATGTCACAATCTGGCATTAATTGCACCTGGCCACTTGCTGGTTGTCCGTTGCTCGAACGGGATGTTGGACCATGCTGAAGACGCTGCCAAATTGGCCCAAGTATGATATATAGTCCGAACTCCATTCGGTACACCTTCTTTCTGGGCCGGCCTTTACTGGGATTGAACCTCGTTCGGTATGAATTCTTCACTGGATCTACTCATCATAGGGTAGTGGACTCATTGTTTGGGCCGGGTATCCTGGGCCTGTTTGATCCGGGTATTGGGCCCTCGGGTCAATAACCCAACATGAGTATAACGTCCAAAATGAATGAGCACACCGAAATACGTTTTTAAATTTTTTGATACTCATTTTGTAAGTTATGTATGCTCATTTGGTAGTAATGGTATGCTCATTTTAAAATGTCATATCAATAATGCATATTTTAAAATTATTATACTACATTAAATTCGCATATTGTTTTAAATTGAAATCGATTATAGACATAATTTCAGAATTTTTTTTAAACAAATACGGAGTAAAAAATCTACATTAGAAGATTTGAAGTAGATTTCACGATACTCATTTTTAGGATCATATTACTCGAAAGAATAGAGATGATGCTCACCAAACTTGCATTAATGCTCATTCCAAACAAATCACGATTTTCATCAAAATTACAAAATTGTCACCGAATTTTTTTGGACTGTATTAATAGTTGGGCTTGTCTTTGTTACTTGGGCCGGGTGTACGTACACCCGGATGCACCTGCACCATATACGTACTGAGAAAAAACAGAGCATGGGAGCAATTGAGCATATGATGGGAACCAATCGTACACATCCAAAAATGCAGAAAAAACACCATCCCTCTTTTTTTGGAAGAGGGAACTTAGATTGATATAACAAAATAAAAATTCTGAAAAGGGTTAAAACGATAAAAGTAAACAGTATGATAAAAGAAAATAAAAACAAAAACAGCAATAAAGTAAAAAAATCACCATCCCTCTTTAAAAATTATCTCTTTTAACAACTCAATCTATTCTTAACTTCGAAAGATAAGACCAAGGCAAGAAGATTAAAAATCCAAAAATGATGTTTGTACACACTCTTATACACACTTTTGTACACACTTATGTCTGTGAAAGCTTTTTTTGTCTGTGAACATCGATTCACAGACAATGTTTTGCACAAACAAAATAATTGTCTGTGAACCGGATTCACAGACAAAAAAAAGTTTCACAAACATGGTGTGTATAAGGTGTGTTCAAGGGTGTGTACATCAAGAATGGTTGTTAAAAATCAGCGATATTCCTTTCTGTTCGAACTAGATCGATCGAAATTCAAAGCTTCAGATCGAAGACGGAACGACGACCAAAAGCTCGCTTAATTCTTGATGAAGTCGAAAACTCCGAAGACGTCGGGCTAAGCAGGGGCGGATGTATGCTAGGCCAGGGGTGGGCTTCAGCCCAGCCCAATTTTTTTTAAATAGTATTGGTAAATTTTCAAATCTCAGCCCAGCCTAAATTATTTGTCAGCCCACCCCACAAATAATTTGTGAATCAGTGAAGTTATGAACTTCTGCCGTGAATTTGTAAACTGTGATTAACCGATTGTGTATTAAACTATTAATGTATTAATTATTATTATTTTTAGCATTTTAGAGTTTTAGGGCTAGGGAATCATACAATCATTTTGATTATTAATTGAATTTTTCAGTACATAATTAAATAGTTTTATTTTTTATATATAAGTATTTTAATATATACCAATATTGAAAATGTTTTTTAGAATGGATAATGAACATGTTGCCAAGAAGGGAAAGAAGTTGATTTCATCATTCTTTTCGAAAGTGATTCGTCAAACTGGTGAAAGGAGTTCTGAACCTATACCTACAACAGTGCAAGATCTAGTCAATGAGGATCCTCCACATGCTGTAGTCCCTGAAATCCAAACTATCTCAAATTTGGATTTCAATGCTCGATAGACGTGCTCGAATGTAGAAGTTTAGACTATTCTCGTTAATAGATCCATGTTCAAATTATTCAATAAGTATTCAAATTTTTATTAATCATTAATAAATTTATAAAAATTGCACTAAAACGTTTAAATTTTATGATATGTACAATAATATAATTTATATGTGAACGATAGGCTCGTGTTCGGATCGAAACATCACTATGTTCGATCTCGGCTTGAATAATTATTCAAACTCAAAACCTACTCCGTGTTCGAGTTCGAAACTTGTTAAACTCAATTCATTAAATTAGATTCGAAATCAAGCTCGAACTCGAGTATATAATTCAAAAAAATCTTTGTTCGATAACAACCCTGGGCTAAATTTGGTATGTATAGTAAAAAAAATTACTTCTGCTTAGTCCACCCCATCTCTGGATCCTGGATCCGCCCCAGAGGCTAAGCATGGCAGAATGATCTTTTTGCAAAAACTTCATAAAATAGAGAGCACGATCGTCGACCGAAATACATAGTTTTAATTTTGTTTCAATAACATGTTTTTAAATGGATATGTAATAATTTGTTCATCCAGAGATGACAATATCACATAAACAAAAATGATGATCTACCGATTCATTATAATAGTCTATTTAATCATAAATGTTGATTTCAAAAGTCAAACCAGAAAATTTTTAGAAAAAATGGCCTCTATATCACAACTAGAATATTCATTTCCAAAATACTCCCTCCCTCCCAATTTGATTTGCAAAATTTCCTTTTTTGATTGTCCCAAAATGGTTTTCCACTTTCTATTTTAGGTGTGTAAATAAGAATAAAGGTAAAAATTTACTCTTACTTTTACTTTTTCCCCATTAACTTAAAGGCATCTATTTTTAGAAAGATGGACAAAAGTGTAAAAAGCTAGCATCATTTATTGTCTTTTCTTAATCCTTGTGCCGGTCAAAGTTTGCAATTCAATTCAGGAGGGAGTATGACATTTTTTATATTTTCAAAAAATATGAAAATATAAAAAATTCACTCCGTCGTTCCATCTCCCCCAGCGAAAGTCGTTCCATCTCCCCCAGCGAAAGTCGTCCATCTTCTTCACTCCCATCAAAGCATTATTGAACCAGAGGCGAACCATCCACCGAACTCGGAACTCCACAACATCTCCGTCACCTGTCCCTGCAACGCCGCAATCTCCACTAGGCCAGCCAAACCTTGAGTCGTCGTGACCTCGTTCCCAACCCTCCTTCCATTCCAGAAGCTGGAAGAACAGATCTGTTCGGCTTTCCATTCGATTCGTTGATGTCCTCGTTCGATTTGTCCTTCATTGTCTTCGTCCTCCCTCTTCTTCCCCTTCTTTATTCTCGTTCAACGACGGTATGACTAGAGGCTGGCGTCTAGGTTTTGGGATGCGGCGGAGGCAGGGGATGGGATCTAGGAGGCTGGGAAGCTGGGAGTCTGGGAGGGATCTGAGGATAGGAGGGGGTGACTGCAGGGGTTTGGGGATGGGGAGGGGGTAGGGGAGCAGAGGACGAGGCTGGGCAGTTGGGGAAGGGACCGACTTTAGTGGTATCCTGCGGTGGCCGGACGTTGTGGTCTCCAGCGATGGTCGAAGGGTGCTGGTTATGGGGGCTGTGTTAGGGAAAGGGAGGGGATGGGACTGAGGATGGTGCAGGGTTGGGGCAGCGTGTGGTTGGGCTGGGGATGGGGTGTACTGGACCTGAGGTTCGGTGGGGCTGGGGTGCGGTGGCTGGCCGGAGTGGTGGTCGAGATGTGGTGGGGAGGGCGCAGGCATGGGGCATTCGGCGACGTCCCTGGAGTTGTACAGGGGCTACAAACCTTGAGATGGTGGTTGGGGCGGGTTGGTGCAGTGACTGTGGTAAGGGGTGGGGCAGTGACGGTGCGGGTTGGGATCTGGTGTGTAAGCTAGCGGCATGGCTAGGGGCTGGGGGGCTGGCTGGGGATCTGGTGGTTAAGGCTGGAAAACTGTGGACGGAGTGTGGGTGGAGGTTGTGACTTGTGAATGGGGTAGGGGTGATGGCGGTGGACGGGGCAGCGGTGGTGGTTAGGGACAAGCAGAGACGGCTTGGGCTTGTAGGGACATTGATGAGGCGGCGATGGACTGAGTTACTTCCGGCGGGCGATGTTGCTGAAAATCGGATTAGTCACTATTACCGAACCAAGCCACTGAGCTTAGCAAGGTGATCACTATGGCCGGAGCAATTCATTGAGCGTCGGTCACTATGGCCGGCGCAAGTCACTGAGCGATGGTCATTATGGTCGGAGCAAGTCACTTAACAGTGGTCACTATGGCCGGAGCAGGTCACTGAGCGGTGGTGCGGCAAGACTGCTGGCGGCACCAATGGTAACAGTGGTATGGATGGCCAGAGAAACTCTTTCATATTTTTTAGTATTTAAACTCTTTCCTTGATGTGTAATGGACTGTGGGCTGCCGTGTAACTGGATTGACGTGTAACGGATGGAAGTCATATTTTTGGACTCTTGAAATTTAGCCCATTTTATTGGTCATCCTTAAATTAATAGTAATATTTGAATAAAAAAGGCCAAATTTTTATACCCAAAATCCAAATTAAATAGTTTAATTTGAGTTTTTCGAAAGGTGTGTACCCGAAATCATAATTTATTACTTTTTTATTTCCAGGTACTTCCGGGAGCGGAGCCAAACTTATTTCAGAAGAAGTTATATACTGAGTAGTTATTATATACTCCGTTTTTAAAAAAATATTATACGGAGTAGTTATTAGACTTATTACATACTTTATAATTTTTATTTTACATTTTAAAATACTTTTTTATTTTATATTGTAATTATTTCAGAAGAAGATTCACATATTTTTTAAAATATTATAGTTATTTAAAAATATTATACTTATTACATATTTTAAAATATTTTTATATTTTATTTTTTAATCATTTCAAATTATTATGGAGTAAATATTATAGTTATTAAATATATTAAAATATTTCTAATTTTATTTCTTATTTATTTCATAAGAAGTTTATTAGTTATTAATTGAGTGTCTCAAATCAACATATTTCATAAAAAAGATTACATTAATATTTTTTTTTAATACGAGGTGGGATAGAGACTAATATGAAATTTACTTTTTTTTTGTTTTATTTTGTTTTTTATATTAAATTATAAATATAAATTATTTTTAAATTAGAAATCGCAAATTAAGTTTTTATAAGTTTAATTAGCTTTTTGGTTTAGATTGAATATCTCAAATTAAATTATTATATTTTTTGTAATTAAATAATATATCTTTAAAGGAATGACTAGTACTCCATCCGTCCTTTAAAATTTTGCCAAATTTGATCGGCACATAGAATAATAAAGTGAAAACTGTGTGATTGAGACATTCTAAAAAGGGAAAATGATAAAGTTTTAAAGAACATAGGGATACGCGAGAATTTGGTAGCTCAATCCTGAACATACACAAGCGTTATTCAGTGAGTGCGTATACCGTGGAATATTATTTTATCTTTTTTAAAGAATGATTAAAACTTTTTTATTTTTGATCCAATTTTTATAAAATTTATATCAACATTTTTTATTTTTCATGATCTTTCAAATGACACCAATATTGCCTTTGTAATTTTAACATATTAACATTTGCGTGTAAAATATGTAACTTTACGTGTTAAAATATGTAACTCACGTTCGGTCAGGCCAAATGCAACTCGTGTGTATAAATATGTATCTCTACGTGTAACAATATGTAACTTTACGTAAAAAAATATGTAACTCGCGTTCAGACAGGTCAAATGCAACTCGTGTGTTTAAATATGTAACTCGCGTGTATAAATATGTAACTTTACGTGTAAAAATATGTAACTTTACGTGTAAATATATGTAAGTCGCGTTCAGGCATGTCAAATGCAACTCGTGTGTATATATATGTAACTCGCTTATAAAAAGATGTAACTTACTTATAAAAAGATGTAACTCACTCATAAAAAGATGTAACTCAATGTATTATCAAATGTAACTGAGACCACTGATCCACTCCCAAACAGATTCGATCTTCTATTTCACAAACCTATCATCTCCCAAACAGATTCGATTTTCCTTATAATCCAATACTCATTAATATAATAGTTCGATAATTTCTTTAAATTACATAAGCAATATTGGTCATTATGTCAAAAATCAGGTGATAACATCGCCAAGGACCACAAAACTATTAAACAAAATTCATATAATGGGGTAGTAGCGTTTTTACACCAAACGCCATTTTTTTCTAATGGCAAACACTGCATTTTACAGCGTGTTGCTTCTCAACTGCCAAAATACAAATACCCCTAATGTCATTAGGATCGGTTTGTCTCTGATATCCTTGTTGAGAAATTTATGTGACGTACCTCGAAAGTGCAACAACTGAAGTTTAAAATTTCTCCGAACATATCTTTTATGATTATGACAAAACAATGAATAAGAATAATAACATATTTGAGTTAGAATTTATAGATCTTTCAGCCTAGCGGCGATAATCCACATGATTTTTTCTTTTCCGAAAGAACGATTAGATCCCCCAAAGAGAAAGACTAAGAAGTCTCTTTGCAGAAAATAAGTGGTAATATTGAATCTGAAAAACGGGAGTATCAATTATGAAGGTGTGGGGGTGTGTTTATACTAGTTCTAAACTAGTTTCCCAATCACAATGAAAGTCTTGCTTGATCTAAAAGGTGGAATCTCCCACCCCAGGAGCCCCCCACCCCGACCCGACAGGATGGTGGAGAAATTAATCACGGTGACTCAGTCAACAAAGCGGTGGTAGGCCTTATACACGTGCGCACCAGAGGTTCAGCCTTATTTCAGATTCTGTAGCCTTATTTCGGACATTTTCGGACATTTATTAGGACTATTATTTCGGATATTAGGACATTTTCGGAGATTTTCGGACATTTATTAGGACTATTATTTCGCCCCCTTCATGTTTAACTTCCAAAAAGTTTAACATGTTTAATTTTTAAAAAAAATCCTATTTAATAATAAACTGTATAAGTTTTTTTGGAACGTATAATAAACACAAAGTGTTTTTATAAATTAATACAAAAAACATAAAAAGTTAACAAACTGTTTTGATAAAACAAATATGAAAATAACTGATTTTATAAGTTTAATATAAAATAAACTGATTTTATAATAAATACATACTATTTTTCAAAATTAATTTACAAAATTAAATAATTTATAATAAACTGTTAATAAACTATTTTTTATAAATTTATACAAAAAATACAAAAAGTTAACAAACTGTTTTTATGAATTAATATAAAAACTGATTTTATAATTTTGATAAAATAAATACGCAAATAACTGATTTTTTAAAGTTTAATATAAAATAAACTGATTTTATAATAAGATTATACTGTTTTTCAAAATTAATTTACAAAACTAAAAAATTTAAGAAACTGTATATTTCATTTCCTGTTTTTTGAAATTAATAAACTGTTTAATAAATATACAAAACAAAAAAATAATAATAAATTGTTAATAAAGTGTTTATTATAAATTAATACAACATATATAAAAAGTTAATACAACAACTTAATAAATTGTTTTTTATAAAATGTACACTACATTGATTAACACTAATACAAAAAAATAATAATACATAAACACACAAAAATTTAATAAGTACTTTTATAAAAAGTACAATGAGAAAAATGAGAAGTACAACAAACTTTTTTTAAAAAATTATAAACTTTTCCAATGCCATTTATGAGCAAACTAATAAAATATTTCAACTTTAAAAATATAATATTTATTATTAGTACAAAAACTGTTTTTTCTGAGTTTTTTTTCTAATTAATGCTAATTAATTAATTAATTACAAATAATGTTGGGTTAAAAGTATTTACGGATCTATAAGTCGCCCAACCGTTGGGCGACTTTCCATTAAGTAAAAATAGCGACCAGCCACAAACCAGAACACTGCGAATGAAACCCAACCCCCAAATCCCCCAAGCAGCAGCTACGAAAGACGAAGGACGAAGGACGACCGAGCCATTTCCATATCCGGTGAACTTCCATATCCGGTGACCCCACTCCGGCAAACCTCCATCTTCAACACTCTTTCTTCTTAGGTAAATCAAACTCCATTTCATCTCATTTTTAACTTAGGGTTTTGAATGTTGAATTTTTGGAATTTTTAGATTATGAAATGTTCAAATTTGATTTGAAATTGATTTTGACATGTATATATTTTGACATTTGGGCATTTGGGTGGATTTGAATGTAGCTAAATTTGGGCATTGAAATGTAGACTTGAATGTATATATCAAAATTTGGGTATTTTCATATTGAAATGTGAGTTGTTTGTGAATCTTGACTTTTGGATATATTTGAATTGTTATTAGAATATGGATTTCTCAAGCTTCCCAATTGTGTGTCATTGGGGAGGGAACTATTATGAGGATGTTGGTCAAATATGCCATGAAGGTGGTACAACCACATTTGTCATGGTTTGTCGTGGTGCTTGCATGCTCGAGATCCTTCAAAAAATACATACAGCCACAATGATTCATCCTAGCCGTTCTTTGCGTTTGAAAATGAAATTTCCCATGAATGGGGGAAAGTACATGCTTATGCCCCTCAGTGATGAGCTAGCTATAACAAATATGTGGGCCATAGTTCATATGGAGGACATGTCAATGCTTGAGATATACATTGAGGAATCCATATGTGACGCTTATCGTACTCCATCAACATCAAATGTTGTTGTATCTAGTCATTATGTCAATGCAGGTGTGAATGCTGGGAACTCCTCAAATGCTCCTGTAATGGACATGGTTATACAGGAAGATGGTTGGTATTTGCACAACGGTGCATCATTTGTGGATGGGCAGGGAAGTGATGATGATGCTGATGACAACATCAATGGTGAAGATATGACAGAATCTGATGAAGATGATGGTGATACGGTCACGACAACTGCCCCGTCTACCCACTTTACTAGAATGTATGATCTCCCTGAAGGCTTTACTGATACGTGGCTGAGTGGATCAGGTGAGAAAAGGTTTACCCCCGAAGGTGAGTTTGAGGTCGGTCAACAATTTGACAACAAAGAACAAGTCATCAATATGGTGAGCTTGTATTCTATCAAACGGAACCAATTTTTTCGGGTGATAGAGTCCGATAAACACAAATGGGTGGCACAATGCAAAAGGAAGAAAGAATGTAATTGCCCCTGGAGAATACGCGCCACAAAGAACAAAGGCAACCTTGACACCTTCACAGGCTATGTATCCGCCATCTTGCACCGAATGTGCACACTCATTTCAAAGACATTCATCTAAAAAATCTTTTTGTGGATAAGTTTTTCTCATCTGACCAATACGCGGCCACATATCATAGAGTCTTCATACCCATTCCTGATCGTGATTATTGGCCTACTTACAATGGACCTGAAATCGTGCACGATTCATCCATGCTTCGGGCTAAGGGAAGACCTAAGTCCACACGTATTAAGAATGAGATGGATGAAGGTCCCCGATGAACGATTAGATGTGGAAAATGCCACCAAACCGGCCATAATAGAGCCACATGTGCGAAGAGATCATCAAGACACGATGGGGGGTCCAGTGGGTAAGGTGTTAATTATAGTAATTCACATTAATAAAATTGATGATAAAAAAAAAGAATTAGTATAATAGTAAAAATTAACTAATACGATTTTGTTTGTTTGTAGGCATGTGGGTGACAGCGGATCCTAGGCCGAGTGATCAAGATGACCATGACAACTTCTACTTTGTCTTTTGTATTGCAGTTTTTCTTGTACAACATTTTAGATAATTTACAACATTTTAGATGTTGTAGGAACAATTTACAAAATGTTACGTATTTTCTCTTGTATGTTGTATTTATGTGTTCGAGTATGAATATTAGATGATTAATTGTTATGAATGTTTGATGATTGTACTGTGTTTTATCGGTGAGTTGTATGTGTTTATGTATGTGTTTGTGAACATGTGTGTTGTATGTTTTATAATGTGTTGCATCTCGCTCGTAACACTTAAACAGGAGAAGGGAGATCTTATTTATAGCAAAAAGATGAGTCCGGGCACGATCGTGCGTGGCTAGCAGTAGCTGAGGGCTGCGTTTATATGGAAGGAGAAAGTCGCCCAACGGTTGGGCGACTTTCCCTGACCACGGTTAAACCCAGCAGTAGATCCGTAAATACTTTTAACCCAACATTATTTTCGTAATTAATTAATTAATTAGCATTAATTCAAAAAAAAACTCATTTTTTCTAAAATAATAGTAAAATTAATACAAAAAATTAATAAACTGTTTTTACACATTTTAATAAACCCAAAAAACTTATTGGGAACTCCTCATCTAAAACTTATACACAGTTTACTATTATATATATATATTTTAAAAATCAAACCTTCTAAAATATTTGCCCCCTCATGTAAAACTTACCAAAAAGTTGAACATGTTACATTTGTGTGCAATTAATACAAAAATGTATTGTTTCAAAATTATAAAAATATTAATTTTAAAAATTTAGACCCCCTCATATTAAACTCACACACAGTTTAATATGATACTCCTATATTATTTCCAAAAATAATCTGTTTTAGTAAAACTTCTAAATTGATAAAATGTTCTATTATTATCATCCTTATAATATCTCAAAATATACCTAAATCGTTTTAGATGAGTGAACAAGGTCGTTGTTCCACCTCTTCCCGTCGTGGTGGCTCCAACTCACGACGCAACTCGAATGCGAACGTTGATGTCAATGCTGATATCAATGATGATGAGGGACATGTCCAAACACCTCCGTCCCAACATTTTGATGCCGGTGCAAGCACCTCGCGTGGCGAAGCATCAACCTCCCGCGGAGGTTCATCTCGCCCTGTATATGCCCCCAACTGCAGCCGAGCGCAACAATCCCAATGTGCTTTGGGTGACACCTCTATCGGTTCATATGTAATTAATTACTAACTCTCTCTAATTAGAAAGAACAAAATTCATATTTCTGTAATTTGGCATAAATATTTTTATCAATTATGAATTTTATGAAGCGATAATGACGTGTTGCAAAGAATCAAAAATATAGTTTCCGGCCATTACACTGGACCTTGGGCGACCTACTTGGAGGTTCCGGCCGCCACCCGAGAGCTTTGGTGGCAGATGTTCAAGGTAAAAAAAAATGATTTTTCTCACATTTTAGTAACTTAAATTTAACAAATGATATATCAATTTTTTAATGAAGGCCCAACATCGATGGAATCCATCGCTAGACGCCACTATTCTCAAAGAATATAATTCCAGAATCTCGGGGTGGTTGAGACCCGCATTCAGGACTGCCTGAAGTACCGGTAAAAAGCCGAGATTCCTTGACGATGATGTTTGGAAGGGTCTCGTTCATCATTGGTCTACGGATCCGGAATTTTTGAAGAAAAGCCAATCCGGTAAGGCAAACCGGAACTCCGAGAGAGCCAAGGAGACACAATGGCACGAGGACCACAAACCTCAGGATAAACATAAAAAAGATCTCGTAAATTCTACTTCGTGAAAATTATTTCCATTACATCCCCTCATATGTATATATATTTCTTTTTAAATAACTTGAAATCCGTGTAGGAAGGGACCGACCGGACCCGTGAAAAAGAGGGTGTCACCATGGCAACTCATCACACATTGTTGAGATCCGCACGGGGTTCAGTCGCCGCCGCCACCTCTCCTCTCTGAAATTGAAGTAAATAATGCAACTCCAATTATTCAATAAATTCCATTTTTTTATCTTGATTATAATAAAATTTTGAACTTGTAGAGGAAGTATGAGGAAGAGCGAGGAAAGAAAGTCGATGAGAGTGGTAACTGGGATGTATTACCATCAATCTGGTTTTTCATGAACACATGAAACATGTTAAAACAGATTGTTATTTTGTCCGAGAAAGAGTTTCCAATAATTAGATTCAACCGCAAACTATCTCCACAAGCAATCAGGTGGCAGATATATTCACAAAATCACTTGGTGCCAAACGTTTTCAATTCCATCACAACAAGTTGAGTATTCATAACATTCACACTTCAATTTAAGGGGGAGTATTTGGATATGTAATATTTATGTACTCCTTCTGCCCCAAATTTAGAGGTGGACTCGAGCCGGGTGGCCCGACCCGGAACCGGCCCGGGACCGGTACTGTTCCGGCCCGGCCTGGCCCGGTGGCTCGGCCAGGGACCGGTCCGGGTAGGCCCGGCCCGGTGGTTTTATGGTGCGGGCTCGGGTCCGCCAAATGATGAACCGGCTCGGCCGGGCCGGGCCCGGTTCTGGGCCTTTTTTGTTTTTTCATTTTTTTATTTTTCAGGGTTGGGCTGGGTGTTTTGGGCCATTTGGGGTGGTGAGGGGGGGGGGGGTATTAGGGGATTAATTAGAAAAAATAGGAGTGGCCCGAGGCCCGGCCCGGCCCGGACTTGGACCGGACTCGGTGGCTACCTGGGCCGGTCCCGGGCCCAACAATTCTGAACCAGCGGCCCGCCCGGGCCTAGGCCCGACCCGGCCCCGGCCCGGCCCGAGTCCACCCATACCCAAATTATTTTGCAAAGTCAACATTTTTTGGTCAACTAATAATTAAAGTCAATGCTCAATATTGATAATTAATTCAATTTTTAATAATTAAAATTTACATATTCAGAAACTACATTAAAATCTCTTCAAAGTAGTAAACTCGAAATTAGAATATAATTAAAAATTGAAATCCTAATTAAGCAAACAAAATAAAACTGTTTAACAAAAAAAGTCAAATTTGAAAATTAATTTAGGACGGAGGAAGTAATAAATACTTCCTCCGGTCCCAAAAGAAGTTCACTCCCGGTTTACGATGCTTGACTGACGATAAAATAACTCGATCCCTGTTCACGCTAGGATTATTTTTAGTAAATAAAAATTACATATTCAGAAACTACATTAAAACCGCTACAAAGTCTGATCAAGAAAATTTAAATTTGATAAAAATTTGATATATAAAGAAAAAGATTTAGAGTAATTTAACTTGACTAATGAATAGTGAGTGTGAATTTGTTTTGGTATGGGAGGTAGTATTAAAAAAAAGCTCTCCCACTCCACTAGCACTAGAGCCCATTTATGTATAAGTTGGCATGGCCCCATCAAGTATGATTGACATACTCCTTGTAATAAATACTCATGCGTAGCTCTCATAATAGCAAGTTTGAGAACTGGAATATTCTGCTACTCGTATTATCAAAAGCTTTAAATTATGAGTATCAATTTCATCACAAAACGACTGGCCTAAAAGCTTCCGTTTTGTATTTATATATTCCCACTCCGTAGTTGCAGGATATCTTCATCTTTGTATATATCAGCCTTGCAGCGCAATAAGCTGCGCATTGTAGCTCTCTTTCAGACAAACGGGCGCCGTATAAGGTGCGAATTCGAGCTGTCAGTGGGTTTCTCGAGTCTGGCTGGTTTAGATTCGCTGGGTTTAAATAACAGCTGCAGAGGCGTCGGAAGAAGAAGACGGTGATGGGTATCAGAGATGAAGGTGGTATGCGTGGTTCTGGGAGCTCCCATGGCGACGGCGAGGTGGCTATTGAAATTCCAGAGACTGCTCATCAAGTCAGCAATGGTGGGTGATCTTCATTTCTACTTTTTCATTCTATTGGTCTTTCGGTTATGAAATTCTTGTCCTTTCAAGCGTATACCAAGTGAATTCCTTAAATAGGACCAAAATATAGATAAAGTGCATAATGGGACCATCGTTGTTTTTTCATAAAATAAGACTGATAGACTCCTAATTGATGAAGTTTTATTCTTTTAATAGGATCACATAAGTCCTATTTATGCACTTTAATGAAGTTTTATTCCTGTTTAGAACAATTACTAATTTATAGCATGCCTAGAAGCTTATGATGAACGGTGATAGTTGATTTGACACACTTTTCACAGTATCTGATAATTTCATATGTTCAAGTTTGCCCTGTTTACCCTATATGTTTTATGATCTGTTTGTTTCGGAAATTTGTGCTCTTAAAATTCATTCACCAGTTCAGGAGATCTGGACAGGGCACCACTCTATATGAGTATTCTATAAACAGTAATTATAGGATACAAGTCTCGGGAAGTTTCTAGTGTGTTTGCAAATTTTATTTCTTTGTCAATTCTTTCAGTAATTTATTATCACAAAGCGTATATGATCACCTCAGCTTTTGATGAAGATAGCTATGAATTGTTAAATTACACTCATCGAGAATTGTCCGAGTTTTAAGTTCAAACTGATAATACAACTAAGCTGTTTATTATTTAAAATCTGATCACAGTTATTTTAATTATTTTTTCCAAGAAAAAGCCTACCAGATGATATTAGCATATTGAGTTTGCCTATGAACGACATAAATATCAAACATTTTAACTTTTTTTCACGCGTTAGTGCAAAATTTTATTACTTGTTTCAAATTCTGTTTACTTGTTTTTCTTCTTTTGTGGGTTTTTGCCCAAAAATCAGATTCATGGTTTCAAGTTGGAGTTGTTCTAAGTACCGGAATCAACAGTGCGTATGCTCTAGGGTATTCTGGAACTATTATGGTCCCACTAGGTTGGGTAGGCGGTGTGGTTGGGTTGATCCTATCCACCGCTATATCGCTATATGCTAGTACGCTAATAGCTAAGCTTCATGAACTTGGAGGAAAGAGGCATATCAGATATAGAGACCTTGCAGGCTTTATATATGGTATGTGGTAATATGTATAATAATAACCCCATTTGGCATGATTGATCAGATTATTATGCTTATCAGCACAACAAGCAGAATAATCAGAACAAGTGGCTAGCCTTTGACTTTTTTCTGTTGGTGAAATGAGATGTTGATTGTTGCAGGTCCAACTGCTTATTCACTTATTTGGGCATTGCAGTCTGCAAATCTATTCTTGATTAACACTGGGTATGTTATTCTTGGTGGCCAGGCCTTAAAGGTAAGATATACCCCGCCAAAAAAAAGAATAATAATCAATTTTTTATTATTAGAAACATGCAAATAATACTCCCTCCTTCCTTATTTAAAATTCCCACTTCCGTTTGCACACATATTAAGGAAATGACACTGTTTGACACCGTTTTGACACTATTTGACACTACTTTTGCACTGTTTTGTTTACCAAATAAGGAAAGGGGCCTTTTTTAAGGGACGGCCCGAAAAGAAAAGTGAGACTTTTAAATAGGGACGGAGGGAGTATTAGAAAGGGTAAGGCTAAGGAAGATGTCCAAGCAAAGTCAAAATCATTCTTCAAGAGAATGATCAACCCCCCCACAAATAAATAAGTACATGTCTGAAATAGATGGAACACAGAGGAAGAATAACTTGAGCGAGAAGTATGAGAATATGATAAAGAAAAAGGAAACAAAGTAATCCTCTAAAGCCTTGTTTTGGATCTCAATCTCAACCATCACATAATACACCCACATTTGGAATTAAAATTCGTGGGCATTTTGAACTTGACACCATGGGTAATGAGGTTTGCAATTCCGGGAATGGGGTGAATTTCCATCTTCTAAAATGTGGTTTTATCTAAAATTTGAGTAATTCAAATTTCAAATACTGACCCCAACCACCAAATCAATCCAACTAAGATGAATAGGTTTTTCATTGCCTATTTCCATGACAACTTTTTTGACGCATAATTCTAAGCATCCATTTGGTTGGCAAAAGTGAATGTGGTAAATTTTATGTGTTCTCTTAAATAGGCTTTATCAGAACAAATCCCAGAACAGTATACCAAACGGGCCTTCATAATATTGATGTCCAAACCTTTTGATTTATCTAAGTATAAGTAGATGAATTAGTAGGTGGCCTTCCCTGACATTTGTTTTGATTCCGTACACTTTTGTTCAATATGATTTCCAGGCCTTCTTTGTTCTCTTTAGAGATGACCATGTGATGAAGCTTCCTTACTTCATTATAATAGCTGGAGTGGCATGTCTCCTCTTCGCCGTTGCTATACCTAATTTATCAGCACTTAGGATCTGGCTTGGGGTTTCAGCTTTTCTTAGTTTGGTCTACCTTCTTGCCACGTTTGTACTGTCTATCAAAGATGGTATGGACCCCGTTTTTCTTTGAAAACTTTCAAAACCATTAGTTGGAAGCATGTTTGTTTTTAGAAAGCTCTACCTTTCTGTGTACTGGATTGGCATATTGTATGGATAAGTTTATACACAAGTTGTTTGTATTTTTATCTTTAATACTGTAGTAATAAAATTAAGTTAAAAAAATAATATTTATACCAAACATTGTTCATAGAAGTCCATATCTTTAGTTTGTCTTTATTTTTTTATTCTTGGATCTGATACTATAGCAATTCCTTCAGCATTTTTTAAAATTTGTGCAATCTTTTCTTTAATTTTATAGGTGTAAATGCTCCTCCTAGAGACTATAACATCCCGGGAACAAAAATTGGCAAAATATTTACAACTATTGGTGCAGCTAGCAACGTAGTGTTTGCTTTTAATTCAGGAATGATTCCAGAGATACAAGTTAGCTTTCATGCGCCTCTTTTATTTAGATTATATATTTATATTAAGTTTAATATACAAAGTCAGGGAAAATAAACAATGCAGGTTCTTTTGCACAACATGCAAAGAATTATGGAAACTTTTGCCTTCAGGAAAATGTTTTACACTCCCAATCCCACAGCAACTAAGTAAGGGCCGCAAGGAATTTTCACTTGCTTAGTACTTGAGGCTTTGTTTGGTCAAGGGGACAAATGAATAAGTGGGAAAGAAAGGCGATAGAGTTTGAGAGAAATAAAAAGTGGAAGAAAGAAATGTCTGAGGAAAGGAGTTGATTTTGTATAAAGTTTTATCCCTATTTCTTCACACTATAGAAGAGCTATCAAAAGCCAAAAGTTAGGTGGACCCGTTTTATTTATTGCTTTGTTCCTTATTTATCCCCAAACCAAAATATCATTTTTTCCCTCTCCTCACTTCTTTTTATGTATTCTTCCTTTCTTTCTTCCCGGTTTCTCTTCAAGCATTTCAGTCAATAGTTTATCTTGAGTATCATCATCATCATCATCATTGTTATAGCTATTAATATTATAATTATTATAATTACTACAATTATTACTAACTTTTGCGGGGGTGACAGGCTACTGTTAAAGAACCTACGGTGAAGAACATGATGAAAGCACTTTACTTTCAGTTCACAGTAGGAGTGATGCCAATGCTTGCTGTTACATTCATGGGGTATTGGGCTTATGGCTCCAGCTCATCGGCCTATTTGCTAAATAACGTCCACGGCCCAGTTTGGTTAAAGGCATTTGCTAACATATGTGCTTTCTTGCAAGCTATCATCTCTTTGCATGTAAGTGTGATCATCTCTGCTTAGTTATTTTGCAGTTTTTTTTTTGCTCTATCTTTTTTAGATACTTCCTCCGTATTTAAATGATCATTACATTAGGTCTTGGCACAATATTTAAGGAGGGAATAATATGGGTAATGAATAGTGTAGAAAAGTAGGAGAGAAGGTGAAAATGTAGGAAGTAGAAGATAAAAAGTAGGAAAAGTAAGAGTAATGTTTTCAAAGGAAAAACTTACCAAAAAGGGAAAGTGTAACAAACTTTTAAATACATCCAAATAGGAAAGTGTAGCAAACTTTTAAATACGGAGGGAGTATATCTCTATCTTCTTACATACATGCCCATTTGGTAGAAGACTTTTATGTTTATCAGCCAAATTCTATACCAACCACTAAATTAGGGCCTGTGTGGAAAGAGTTATTGAGTTAAAATGACTGAATTTGCTAAAGGAAATGTGTGCTGATATCCATTTTAACAAAATAAGCAAGTCAAAGACTACTGAGGATACCAAACAAATCACTATGGCGTCTGAATCGGCTGTAATAGAAAGCAGTGTTGTACTGATTACTGCTTTGGCTGGAAGAAAAAATGACACTTTCATCCTTATTTTTAGATACTTCTTATGCTATTAATATTTGCTTTATTTTCCTTTAGGGGAAGTATTTTATTATCTGTTCCACTTCTCTAATGTGCCAAGTTTTATTGTACGAAACAAGTACTCTCTTACCTTTTCATCTTCTCTTTCATGATTTTTCTACTAATTATACTTTGTCATCTTGTCTCCCCTACTATCCACAACCGTACAATGTAAAAGGCGGAGGAGTATGATTTACTTTATTTATTGGGAAAATTGTCAAATAAATCCTCTTACTATATCGAAAATGTCAATTCAGTCCTTCTACTATCAAAACACTCATCAAACCCTCCAACTATTAAAAAACTTCCAATCCGACTTTTAGCCAGTTACTGACGTGGCCAATTATGTTTGTTTATATTTCCTTTTCTTGAAATATTTCATGACATGTCGGTCATGTCATCAATACTACTGACAGTTTTCCCCTATATTTACATAGGTATCCTGATTTGTTTTTACATTATCAAGTCTATTCAACCAATTCAACGGAAACTTTACTCGCTGAATTTTCCACCAAACTCTGCACTAGATACAACAAATAAATCATGTCTTAAATTTTTGTGTTGAAATGATTCGAATGAAGAAAAATGATACTTTGACCCTTATTTTCTTTTAGGCTTTCAAAAATATACTTAATAGATTTAATGATTTTTTTATACGAACTGGTTCATTACGTCAATTGGATCACAATTTCAGACACTTCAGCCATATTTTGCCAACAGGATCTCACACATGTTACCTCATCACTCCTTTACATGCATCCACTATAGATATTTGCAAGCCCGACATACGAATATTTGGACACAAAATATGGGATAAAAGGAAGCGCGTTCATCCCGCGCAACCTGGGATTCAGAACTTTGGTCAGGGGCGGCTATTTAGTCCTCACCACATTCCTTGCATCTCTACTGCCTTTCCTCGGGGACTTCATGAGCCTTACAGGGGCCACCAGTGTGTTTCCCCTCACATTCATTCTCACAAACCACATGTACATGGTTGCTAAAAGAAGCCGGCTGTCTTCCTTGGAGAAGAGCTGGCATTGGTTGAATGTTGTCTTCTTTGGTTGCTTTTCTGCTGCTGCTTTTGTTGCTGCCCTAAGATTAATTATAGTCGACTCTAATACGTACCATGTTTTCGCTGATTTGATGTATTATTTCTTGTAGCATTTTCTTTTGGGGTTAGCTTCAATCCTGAAGACAATGTATGAGTGTATTATAATCTGTATAGACAGAAACATATGGGTGACAAAAAAACAGTTAGAAGGTGATACTTTTTAGCAGAGTTTGTGATACTTTTTTCAATGGACGCTCTAAAAAGTATTAGTTTATCACAGATATTGTTAAAAGTGCTTGGACGAAATGATTTCATAAGAGGGACCAGCTACTTAAGAGTGGGTTTGGTTAGGGATTTCGGAGGAATGATAAATGGAGGATTAATTTTTATTTTACTATATTTTCTCTTTACCTAGACGGAAAATAACAATATTTTTGTAGATCTTCTACCTTTGTTTTCAAGAATTTAACTATAAAATTAATGTATGAAGTAAAAATTGTTCATCCTCTTCTCTCTTCTCCAAAACCCTCCCACCAAACTACAGCTCAGGGTGGATGAAGCCTTGAAGTACCCCAAGTCCCCAATGTCTACTTCACTCTATAGATATAAGGAAAACATGGAATATTGTTGCAACACGAATCTTCACATATGAATTAATAAGAGTGGTTATTATTGTGTACATTTTGTTTTATTTTAACTTCAGAAACTTTTGCTAGTCATTTGTTAACCAATACTCTTTAAAGTAATTATCCTCATGGGGAGTAAAATATGGTCCTATTTTCCCTAAATAGGTGTTCATGTTTAATATTCCCTTAATAAATAGGACCAAATCCTACCCTTTTACCCTTAATATAATTAATTGACCCCTAATTCACCCCATCACAAGTGCACAACCAGGGCAATTCAGTGGTGGCAAAAGCTCGACGAAGACGATTGGTGGCGGTTTGGTAGCCTGGTGTCAGCTCTGGCAGGCCAGTGGCTCGCACACCAACCCCTGTAGGCTAGAAGCATTTTGTCACAATAAGAAACTCATATTTAAGATATGTTTATTATCAACTATTAATATGCAATGTGAAGGTTACATCCTTACTCGTAAAACAAAAAGAAACCATTTTGCATGTCTAGACATTTTCAATTTATTATGTTTTGAATTTAATTGTTTGTGTAAATAGATAAAATATTGGCGTTTATAAAAACATATGCAAATGGCAAGGCGGCCGTGGTCTAGGGTTACTCCTAGTGGTTATTCCGGCGATGCGTCTCGCATGCCGGTCGACGAAGATTGAGCGGTACACAATATCCATACGATGAGTGCACTAAGTTGGAATTGCAGATGGCTAAATAATCCGGCCGCAATCCGGTGCTTAACCGACATA
The DNA here is from genome assembly GCA_945859875.1 of Cuscuta europaea. Taxonomy (NCBI): domain Eukaryota; kingdom Viridiplantae; phylum Streptophyta; class Magnoliopsida; order Solanales; family Convolvulaceae; genus Cuscuta; species Cuscuta europaea. The sequence continues at coordinate 14,101,073 of CAMAPE010000060.1, read as the reverse complement.
TTGCACGCTCACAGGCCATCTATCGTCTTCCTGAAGGAGACAAAAGTGCGTTGCTTAAGGGCGCAAGAGATATTGCATCATCGTTGGTATTCACAGAGCTCTGGGACGGACACTGATGGGGAAAGCAGTGGTCTCGTGATAGCATGGAGCGATGATGTTGAGCTTAACGTGGTGGGCAGCAGTCCGAATCACATTGAGTGCAAGGTTAGGCTATCGACATAGGAGCGCAGTGGTGGAGGCTAACTGGTTTCTACGGCTTCTTAGAGACAAGAAGGCGTCGAGAGGCCTGGGAACTCTTACGGAATTTGGCAGAGGAGCAGAGTCTTCATTGGTTACTATTTGGGGATTGCAATGATATTTTGTATGAGTCCGAGAAGAAAGGACGAATTCCGCACCCGACCTGGAGATTGCTGGGTTTTTGTGAGGCTGGTTTTGCTAGTGGGCTTAGAGATTTTCCATTCGATGGATATCAATGGACGTGAGAAAGAGGCAGAGGTTCAAATTTTCGGGTGGAAGAAAAGTTGGACCGAATTCTTGTGAATGATGACTAGTGGAACATGTTTATGTCATCCCATGCTATGTTGGTGGAGGCTCATGCTAGCTATCATATGGCCTTATGAATAAAAATCCTACCAACTTCACCGCATCAATGCCGAAAGGGGTTTAAATTTGAAAATGGTTTGCTAAGTCAGGAGGATTGTCGTACGGTAGTCACAAATAGTTGGGGGGCTAGCACCCACTTGTCTATTAGCGATATAATTTCTTTATGCGGAAAGGAGCTTCTCAGATGGGACAGTGGGAGAAGAGAAGGATTTAAACATCAAATCCAAGCTTGTAAAAGAAGAATAAAGTGGCTACTGGATAAAATTGATAGCAGAAGCGTGGCAGAGTTTCTGCGTGTGAGATCGGTTCTAGTAACGTTGATGGAAAAGGAAAACCTCTTCTGTAAGCAACGTGCTAAGGAATTTTGGTTAAAAGAAGGAGACATAAAATCTCGATTCTTTCATAACGTAGTCAAACAACGAAGAAGGAAAACTAAGGTGACCGGCATCATGCTAGCCAACGGGACGTGGGCCACACAAAGGCAAAACATGGGGCAGACCAATCTTGAGTATTACAGTAACTTATTCCAGGCCGGGGCAAAAAGAGACATACCGGAGGAGATGGGGAACGTGACAAGGGTCACCGAATCACATAATAGGAGGTTGCTTAGACCGATATGTCAAGAGGAAGTTAGATCGGCAATTTTTGGGATGCTTCCGATGAAATCACCTGGGTCAGATGCTATGAATCCAACATTTTTTTCTGGGACATTGTGGGCCCCGAGCCCCCGAGGTATCTAGACTATGTGTCTCCATATATTTATATAGGTTCTCTTCCTTCGAATTTAAATATTACTAATATTGTTTTAATTCCGAAGGAGAAACCAGTCATTATGGGAGCTCGAGACCAATAGCTTTGTGCAATGTGGTTTATAAATTTTTTTCAAAGGTCTTAGCTAGCCGGCTGAAGGAAATATTGGGTTCTCTCATTGGGGAAAATCAAAGTGCATTTATTCCAGGAAAGTCTATAGTTGATAATATTATTGTGGCATTCGAAACCCAACATTTCTTAAAACGGAAGTGTTATGGTAAAGAGGGTTTTGTTACTCTTAAGCTGGATATGAGCAAGGCCTACGACACGGTTAATTGGTTCTTTCTTAAAGATATCATGCTTAGAAGGGGATTTGAGGAAAGATGGGTGAATATTATCATGCAGTGTGTGTCCAACGTGAGCAATTATGTGAAATTTGATGGGGATTATTTGGGGCCAATTCATCCAGGTAGAGGACTCCGTCAAGGCGATCCTTTATCCCCGTATCGGTTATTCTTGTAGCTGATGGACTGAGTGCTAAGGGGACATCCATGGTGTTACGGTTTGTGGGGGTGCACCGAAAGTCACTCATCTGCTTTTTGCGGATGATAGTTTTCTTTTCTTTAAAGCTTCTAATAATGAATGCAGTGCAGTCAAAAATATATCGCAAGTGTCCGAAAGTTGCTCTGGATAAGCTGTGAATTTTAACAAGCCTACTTTATCTTTTAGCCAGAATGTGGGGGAAACCTTTAGAGAGTACTGCAGCCAGAGCCTCGCTGTGCCAAAAGATAGCGGACATAATCAGGATCTTGGTCTATCGGCCCTTGTTCGAAGAGGTAAAACTGCTATTCTTGGATATTTACGAGACTGATTACTACTCGAATTAAAAATTGGAATAATAGATTCCTATCAAGAGCGGGGCGAGCCGTTCACTTTGAAATGTTATTCAGGCAATGACCATGTATGCGATGAATCTGTTTCTTCTTTCAAGGGAATTGTGTGATGAAGTGGAGAAATTAATGAACGGGTTCTGGTGGAAGGGGTCCAAATTTGACCAGAAAGAGTTAAGGTGGAGGCGGTGGGAGTTGTTATATAAGCCAAAAAGTGTAGGGGCACTGGGGTTCAGAAGACTTAGAGAGTTTAATTTGACTATGCTAGCCAAACAGGGTTGGAAGTCAATAACGGATATTGAGAGTTTGATGGGGTGGGTACTTGATGCTCGCTACTTCTCAAATACTAGCTTCTTGCAAGCAAAAGTGGGAATACTTCATCTTTTATTTGGCGAAACATATGAGAGACTCAATTGGTGCTTGAAAGGAATGCTAGATGAAGAGTTGGCAATGGCAGGGATATACAAGTATGAGCTGACGCTTGGCTACCTAGACCAGGTACAGGGAGGATTCAATCTCAGAGATCGACAGCAATTTTTAACATGAATGTTGCTGCTCTGCGGGACTACTCAGGGAAAATTGGGAAGAGGGAGAGAATCTTATCCATATTCAATAAGGAGGATAGCGATCGGATATTGAGTATCCCAATTAGTCTTCATGATAGACGGGGGGGGGGGGGGGGGGGGGGGCATTGCTGGACAGGGGAAAAAGATGGGCGTTTCTCGGTCAAGAGCTACTACCGTGCGTTGGCGAATTGCCCGGATAATGGGGGCTGGTCTGGATGGGCAGCTCTGTGGGAGCTGAATATTCTCCCAAAGATCAAATATATGGTTTGGCAGGTGCTCGATGAGTCTTTACCTTCGCTGGAGAATTTATACAGACGTGGGGTGAAGTTACCAACGGATTGCAAACTGTGCGGTGAAGCTCTGGAATCCACGGATCACGCTCTCAGGTCTTGTGAGAGACCCCGCAAGGTTTGGAAGTCGGTTGGAATTGAGTTGGGCAACCAGGATGAGTTGTTGGATGAATGGCTCCATAAACACATAGAGGGCCGTGCAAGGAAGGGAGGAGTAGATTTGTTATGTTACTATGGAGCATATGGAAGACGCGTAATAGCCTAGTTTGGAAGGACGAGTGGCTTGATTCGGCGGCAGTAATAAATGGGGCGGCAGGGATGCTGTCTTCTTGGAGAGAGGCTCAAGGTATGGGAGCTAAACTGAAAACAGGGAATGTAGGAAGATGCTATGTGGGTCCGACCTAGGCGTGGAGCGATCAAAATTAATATTGACACTGCTATTAATATGCCAGGGAAGATTAGAGATTGGGGATGGATAGCACGGAAGGATGAAGGAGAATTTCTTAAAGCGGGTGGAGGATTTAAGAAGGCAAGGTGGTCACCGGCGGAAACTGAAGCAATCAACATTAGAGAGGCCATTGGAATAGCTAGCAATGAAGGATAGAATGAGGTGATTATCGAGATAGAAGCCCACGCAGTCGTACAGGTGATTAAGAGAGGGGATGTCAATTCCCACACAGATTCGGCTGTTACTTCTAACAAATAGAAATATTAGTATCTCTTTTTGTAAACGGTCCGCGAATCGTGCAACCCATGCTTTAGCTCGGGCTCATGTGTTTATCTCAGATCAGAGTAGTAGTTTTATAATTATTCCTGATTATCTTGTAAGTCAGGTGGCTAACGATATGATTTTATGATAGTAATGTCAGACTTTCGTTAAAAAAAACACATGCAATACTGTGAACCAAAAGGAATTTTCCAAACTAAAATAGTAAAATCCAAAACCTACAAATCGCATGTCAAACTTTACGGAACTATGAACTACTCCATGCCCCCTGCTGAAGTTTCTAAATTCATAAGGCACCTGTAGGCTGTAACTTCTTTACTGGCCCTTCCACTTTAGTGTACTTCTAGTTTGAGATGGATCCAAATATGACTGGAACATGATGAAAGTGTAAAAATGAGACCACGATTTTCCATGTCATCTGCTAGGAGTAAAAATGGAAATGGATGCTAAAAATGGCGTAATTTAATCTGGATCGTCATGACATTATATTGCCATTATAGATCATATTGGCAAATGGCAAGAATGCCCTTATTTTAAAAAGTATTTTGGTATGAAATTAGAAATATGAACTTTGAACAATTAAGGGTATGTTTCAATATAATCACAAGTACTTATTTTTTATGTTGATTTGAATAAAACATAAAAGTTCACTCTTTGTTCATGTACCATCTCTGTCTCTTTTTAAATATACAAACAACGAAACAACTATCAATAAGATTAGTCTAACTCATTTAACCTCTTATTTTTCATCAATTTGACATATTCTAATTTGACTTTTGCATTATAATAGTGAACTTGGGTGTATTTGCAATCATAATACTACGTAATTAATAATAATATGTGAACATTGAGGGGAACTTCTTATATGTTCATTATAATGTGTATAATTCCACAATAAGCCTCCACTTTGATCTAGTAAGAGATTAACCATTCGTTAAAGAACTCAAATCACTTCAAAGGACAAAATAGATATAACATATTCAATTACAAATCCGTATTATAAACTATTTCGGTGTTCAATTTGTCTTTGATTCTTTACTTGTAGCAAATCAAGGACCCAACTTCTTGATCATTATATTGTACCAGGCTAGCCTCAATAAAAATTTGACAAGGATGGCAAGAAAAAAACCGTAGATGACAAGAACAATTATATAATTTGTTCTCAGACTAGACGAAGTCACAGTCATACAAATCGGATCTCAACACTTCTAACAAGCAAACAAACCAATACAGGAAGTAAAAGACACGTGATATGTTGACGCAGTTCGGAAGAAAATTTCAAAATCTGCGGGGTTTCAATAGGGGAAACCCGGTCCCAAACAGATCCACTAGCTCAGAAACGTTTTTACAATCAAGATGGTTGCAAAGTAATTACACTACGACCGGTATCAACATGCAATTTACAAACAAACGACTCATAACGAATAAAACAAGAGAAAATTCAGAGTTAACCGAAATCGATTCCTATAAAGGATTCGAATGCAGAAGAAGACTCCCGGATGAACCAGTGAGTGACTTCAAACGAACAGGTTCCCTCCTTCCTCACAATAGTCACAAGGGGATGTCATCAACTGCAGCAGTTCACCGACCTCAATCGACTCTCTCTCTCTCTCTCTCAGATTTCTCTCTAGGATTTGAAGTATGCAGCGGAACAGTGCAGAAGGGAGGACGAAGGATATATTTATAACCTTCCACTTGGGCAGATGAGCTAACCAAAAGCCGGACCCAAAAAATAGACCCAAAACAAGAGGCTTAACCAGTCAAGCCCAAGGCACAAAGAATCAACCCAAGAAGAAATAAATCCAAATCTAATTACTTTGTCATCCTATCTTAATTGTAACTAAAAGAACATATGAGAGAATTAGGATTAAATAATAATCCAACATAAATAAGTTTATTAGTTTCATTACAAACTAAATTGAATTACAATACAGTGCCTCCACACATGTTCATAATCATTAATTATTGTAAGGATTAGCCTAATAACCGTAGTAGTAAGAAGGCGCTTGATAGGAAGTGTATGGATTAAAAGTGATTGTCCCGTATTGGGGTGTTGGAGTATCATTCCTTTTGTATTCTTTCTTCTTTTCTTCAACCACGGGGGCCATGGTCTCTATATTAGCTTGTCCAAGTTTCCTTCTCAGCTCGACGGCCAGCGCCACGGCATCAAACTCGCCGACCACCTCTATCCGCCCCTTCTCTGGGTCCACAGACGTTGAAACAACTCCTGGAGAGGAAAGTATTTGGAAAGCATGAGTACAAAACCGCCCATCCCATATACGATAGTATATAGATAGAGAGCTAATTTTGTACGTACCGGAGTGGTCAACGACAATTTTGTGGGCTTTGACTTTAGCCTTCTCATCCCTCATAGTGATGCTAAATACTACCTTTTGCTGCCAATTATAAAAACATTCATCAATTCAAACGGAAATTCAGAAACCCAAGAGTACAAACATAGTTCTAATTTGCAGTTTTACTGCTTGGAACTTACAGCAAGATAGAAGAGATTATATCTATACATACCTTCCCCATTTATTTCTGGATGGTTTTCAATTTCGTTAGCTGAGCTTTGAAACTGAATACGAAGAACAGAGACTAGAGGGAGGCTTAGCTGAGCTTTGAAGATGAATGAGTGAGTAGGAACAGAGTCTGGCCTGAAACTGCGTTTGGGTTGACATATATATAGAGAGAGGTTATACTATATAGTTTGGTTAGGTTATTGGGCTGAGCTTTCTCTTTCTCTGGACTTCCAAGAAATTAAATCAACCGAGTTTTGAAACGTGTTTATAGTACGGAGTATCAACCAATCATTCTATGGAGTTAAAGCCAAGTCATTTCCGGCCATAACCGGCCAACTCAACTGTACTTGCAACAATATTTTTTTATTTGGGAAAAGTTGCAACAAAATATTTAAAGCCTGTTTGATATAATTTTTATTTTCAGTTTTATCTCAGAATTTTTTTTATCGAACACATAATTTTTTATTTCACGTGTTGTGTGATGATCAAGATAAATAAGATTGGAGTTACTTTTTTGCTTGAATTGATTGAAGTTATTATACAAGATCATTTTAATTGTTGTACATGCATTTTTTCTCAATTTTATCAATAAAATACATTTTAAATTTTTTTCACAATTCAACAGATACATGCAATTTTAGAGTCCATTTCGTAACACTGAAATTGGCAGAATCGGCTAAATTTGCTGAAATCGATGATGTTCTAGTTAAATTGGATGAATCTACTAAATTATTGGAAATATATATTTTAAAGAAAATCAAGAAAAAATTATATGGAAAAATAGGTAAAGTAATCTGATATCGTACCTTCCGCTAATTCAGTCAGAAAAGTTTCTTCAACCTTATTTATTTTAATTAGGGAAAAGAGTCAAATAAGCCCTCGAACTAACCTAAAAAGTGCAAATCACCCTTATATAAGAGGCTATGTCCGGCTGTCACCATTTGAGAAGGTTCTCGGTGGATTTTTTTGATGAATTTTTTTGAGCATTTTCTTTATTAAGTCTAGTTTACCCATACCAAATTTCAGATAAAAATTCAACCGGAAAGAAAGTCAAATTATTTTCTGAAATGTATTGCGTTGTTTGACTGCGCAGTTATCTTCAAAAATTCGTTTGATTGCCTTTTCCGATTGAATTTTTAGTTGAAATTTGGTGTGAGTAAACTAGACTTAATGAAGAAGATGCTCAAAACATTTCATCGAACAATTCCACTGGGAACTGCCCCTAAAGGCGACGCCGGACAGAGCCTTCTATATAAGGGGTGATTTGCACTTTTTAAGTTAGTTCGATGACCTATTTGACCCTTTTCCCTTTTAATTATTATACAATCTAGTGCGCAGAATAAAAAGTTACTTGTTTAGTGGAAAAAATTGGCTGAATCGTCTTATTATGATGAAATTGAATAAGTTCTAGGTTAAGTGGTTGGATTTTCTGAGTTATGAAAAAAAATATTTAAAATATATTAGGAGATTTCCCAAAATAGGAGTAAATGGAGTTTGAAATTCTAAAATAGGACTACTATGTTTTTATTCCCGAAATAGGACTAACGTGACAGTACTTACTGTCCTCTTGTAGGCGTGACTGTCACTTAATTGCAGTACTTTGCATTTAACATGACAATATTTATTACTCCCTTTGTCCCTTAAAACTTTGTCAACTTTCCTTTTTTGGATGTCTCACTAAGTTTGTCACTTTCCCTTTTAAGTAAAAAATTTGTGGTTCGAGTTAATTCTTTCTCCTCTCCACAAAGATCAATCACACAATTTACTTTATTAATCTTCGTACCGGTCCAACTTGGCAAAGTTCTAAGGGACGAAGGTAGTATAACTAATGACAGTATTTTTTAATTATGACAATATTTTTCATTCATGACAGTAAAAACTCCTATTTCTGGAAGAAAAACATAGTACAATTTTGGAATTCCAAACCTCATTTACTCCTATTTAGGGTAATTTCCCAAATATTTTATTAACAAAAAAAATATAGTTAAAATGATCCACTAAAGTAACTTCATACAATTCAGCTAGTAAATTAAATTTAACCTTACTTATTGTGATTAATATAAAATTCAGCTCGCAAAATCAAAAGTTACGTGTTAAGTGAAACATTTGGTTGATAACCCTAGTTTGTCAAGTTCTCAAAGTTCATCATTTTCTTGGGTGCTCATTTCTGGATGCACAACTGGGTAATAATCCCCCATATATTTTGCGTAGTAGTTAGGAGACTCAACCAGTTATCCAAAAAAATGATAGGAGAATAGTCAGAGATGATGGAGACATTCAAGTGTGGGGTGATTCATGGTTACCGAGACCGGGAACAGGGAGAATACAGCTAGCCTGACCACCTGAAATCCGTAATATGAATGTCGCAGCTTTAAGAGATCGGAGGAGGATGTCAAACCCTAAAATAAACCTAGGATTGGGGCGCTTTTCTCACAAGAGGGTAGCAGGCTCATCTTAAGTATTCTCATTACCATACAGGACAGGAAGGATTATTTTTGGGTGAAGTTGAGAGAAGAATCACCTCTTTGATGTGTGTTTTCTCGTAGTTTAAATGCGTGTGACAGTACATGGTTTAAGACCGAGTATCATCTCTACAAGGACATAAAAGGGAAATTAATTATTAAATAAATTCAGTGATTAAAATAAATAAATTCAATGCGATTCTGTGATACAGATTATTGAAATTAAATTGTTACGAAAATAGAACTAAAATTAAGTGACTCATTCGAATTAATGATAGGAAGAAATCCGACATTGATTTCGGGGCAATAAGAATTCACGGTTGATCGGACTTAATCACATGAAAAATATTTAATTGAGCAACGCTAATCAATACTAAATTCTTACTGCTAGCGGCGTAGTGTACAACGATTTAGAGAGGCAGGCAGGTCTCTTATGCGACAAGCTTCTAACGGCGCTAATCTCTTAGCGAGTAGTAAGGTGTGAGCGATAGTAATCTAGATCAATTTAGATCTCTCTTAAATTATTATAGTCCTATCGGACGTTCCACGTTCAAAAAATATAAAAATTAAATTGTTCACACACAAATTAAATAATGATCATGCAATTAATCCATGAAGAACGAACAATATATCATGATTTACGCCCCTTCATCAATCCCTAATTAAATTTAGTCACAATTCATAATTGTATTAACATCAGAATTAAGAAAGTAAGAATGGATTATCATTAATTGAAAGAGGGAAAGAACTCACAAAGAATCCTTGAATTTAGAAATTCCAATGTTGAAAAACAATGAAAATCTTGTCTTAGACTTGTCTCAAAACTCAGTATACAACGGGTTTACGGGTTGTTTAAATAGCAAAAAGCGAAAAAGGAGGCGAAATTAGCCACGGATGATTGCGTGCATGGTGTGTGCACGATCGTCTGCGCAATCGAGAAATCCCGTGAAAACCCCGCGCACGGCGTGCGGCCATCGTTCGCACGTTCGTGTACATGCACCTGTCTAAGAGCAGCGGTGCGGCGCTCTCGGCATGCGCTGATGCGCGCGATGTGTGTACCCAGTGCGCACCTCCCTGCTGTCCAATATTCCTAGCTGCATATCATAGCCAACTCGCGCACACGTCATGTGCACCCCTTCATTGGTGGTTTCTTCTGTTTTCTGCTCCTTGAGTCTGAGTTTTGTCCCGTGTTTGATACTTGAACTCTTTCTTCTTCAAATTCAACTTCTTTGAGTGTCGTAGATCATCTTTGCTTTTTAATATCAATACAAATCAATCCACACCAATGCACCATTCATATGGACGGGGTGGAGGTACGTATCCAAGCAAGGGGGCCACGCCCTCCTCCCCAACTTTTATTTTTTTAGTTATTAGTATTATGTATTTTTTTATCCCCCTCCCCCAAATCTTTTACGTAGTATTTGTTAGGACTATTATATTAGTCATTCTAGTAGTTAGTACAATATATACCATCAGGAAACAGAAGGCAAGCTCATGGGGACCAACGTCCCCACCTCTTGGCGTGCCATTAATGTGTGGTCGTGCCATTAAAGACTACATATTACCTACTTATTATCTTTATAGATTTGAAGCATACATTACAGACAAGGTCAAGAATAAACAAAACGAACAAGCATTTTTTTGTGTTCACCTTTAACAATTTTTATCATATTATACATTGGTTACAGTATAGTATGTTGTTGTTACTTGGGCCCTAAAGTAATATGGAAGCAAATATAAAGCCCAAAAGAATCTAGTATTAATTAAAAAATTCTTCGAGGGACATTCGATGCATCCGCAAGAGCTATTAGAATAGAGAGGGCCCCACTCAGCCCACTCAGTAAGATATGTGCTTAAGGTTTTTCTTATAAATATCAAATTTCGAAAATGGTTAAGATTGTTGTCAAAATTAGAATTTAAAAGAGAATTGTGTTGATTGTGAATGAAGCTATATATTGAAATGAGACAAAACTGCAAGCTAACCCATTTCAACTCATTTAGTATTGTATTAAGATTGTCATTTTTTCTCAATTAATTCACGTGTTGCGATTAATTTGGCCCACACATGTTGCAGGCTAGCCAATATAAAAACTTCTAATTTGGACTATCACTCACTTGAATATCGATCTTCTACTATCAATTTCCATTTGCAATTACATACTTATTATTTTACAACAATTGTTAAATTATTATATCTATCATAACTCAAATAAACTATTCAAACGTAGTTTGTATTTTATAGTAAACGATAATTTTTTAGCAGTTAGTAGTCATGGTTTACCAAAATCTACTCAAAAGGTCAATGTATATCCTTATTTATGTATATTGATATTGAATACTTTTGTTGGATATCATCTTATAATATCAAATCTAATGTGATTTAAAGATATTTCTAATATAACTTATCAAGTACGGCATTCTTAGTATTTTGATTTCTTATGTTTCTTTTTATTACTACTTACTTATATGAACAAATACTTCAGGTAATTATTTTCAAGGTATTTTGTCATTGTATGTTTTTACTCTTATTTACGGGCTAGCCCGCGATACCCACATATTGGATGGATTGGTACACGATTGTAGAAAACTTTGGCCCGCCACCGGACAATTGTTCCAATTTGACCCATGAAAAGCATAGCCAACCACAAATTAGATCTGGACAGTGTGGGACGGGGCCCGTTGACCGGTGATACTTTTTGTGTGAAATTATGTCAAATATAAATATTACGGAGTATATGAAAATGTTATATGTTAAAAGAATTTCCAAAAAAGTACTCGTATAAAAGTGTTAAGTTTACGTAAATATAATTAATATTAATATCCAAAGTTTATTATCATTAATTTGACTAAGAAAAGTTAAATTGACCAAGTTTAATGGGACCGAGAGAGTGTTTGTTATTTACTCCATCCGTCCCACAAAACTTGGGCAAATTGACTTTTCTTTAACAACGCTAATAAACTCTGGACAATGAATTTCGTTATTATATTTGTATGAAAAATATAACCTCTATAGTTTATGAAAGTGTTTTTAACAAATAACGTTTACATATAAATTTGTATTTGAAATGTCATAGGTCAAATTATACAATGACAATGTTATGTAGGGCGGATGAAGTATTTGCAATTTTGAATTACCACGGAGTATAAGTGTGTACTTAACTTTAATTTATACAAAACAATGTGAACATGGTAGGGAAGATGTGCTTTTTAACACAACGAACATGATATTGTAGTAGGAGAAACATACATGTATATACCAGTATATTGGAAGACATGTGGGTAGAGTTTTGGAAGTTGAATAGTTTTTCACTTATGTTGGTAAGGGTGTGTGTAGACATGCAATTCACTTTAAAAATCTGATTGACGAATTCACTGACCTACAATTTTAAGAAAAACTTAAAACATATTTTACCATGCAATGCATGGGTACATACACTAATATGTATGTATATAAATGTTGCAAAAATAATGTAAACAATGTATTTAAGAGGATGACTTTATTATGGTATTGCCACATGTCAACTTTTCATACGAAAGATATTGACACATGTAATGAATTCCTTTATAGAGTTCTCGAAGTGTTTCCTTTTTGGATGCCTCGATTCCAAATATAAAATCGAGGCCCCACGTTAATACAAAAAAAATCAATGTTAATACTTATACTTAAATCAATTGAATTATACTCATTAAATAATGTAATAAAAAATTCTAAAAGTTACTTTGTACTTGATTTAAAGCAACACGCCTCATTACTCAAGCAATTTGAATAAAAGAGAAGTAAAAAGACTGGAAAAAAATATGATAGATCTGTATTTTGCTTTCTTACTCACTTTATTTACTCATTAATGTTAATATATAATATTACGGAGTATTATAAAATACTAAAAAATTGTTAAAAACTTGGGGACCCATAAATCGAGGGATCTGTTCTGTAGAACCTATTGATCCTCTTAAAAACTCCTCTGTGTGTAAGTAGTAATAAAAGGAAATATAATAAATTAGAATACTAAGCACATCATAGTTTATTAGTTTAATTAAACAACATTTTTAAATTAAAGGAACTCAGTGTACAAAAATAAGGTTATAATTAGATCTTTTGAGTATATATTTGTAAACAATGACTACTAATTGTTAAAAAATTATTTTCAACTATAAAATAAAAAATATGCAGAAATAATTTATTTGAATGGTTATTATAGAAATAGTAGTTCAACGAAGGTTGATGTTAAATAAATGTCGTAGTAAACAAACAATAATTAAGTAAGTGAAAGTCAAAACTAGATGTTTATATTTTGACCAAATCGTAAGCTGTATAGTCAACCCACAAAATGTGCATGTTGACCCACAAAAACAGTGAGTTAATCAGGTTATTGAAATGCAATCCACCATAAAACGAGCAAGCTCGATGGAGCTCGACTCATTTTGACAACTGTACATATAGTCAATTGAATTCTCCCAGCCGGTAGCCGACTCACTCTCCCTTATGAGAGGTCCCAGGTTCAATTCTCAATGGAGTGAGATTGATCAAAAAATTGCTCTCAAGAGAACACTTTCATTGCTTTAATTATAGAAAAAGACCGCTGACAACCACAAAAGATATGATTATTTTCGGTCATGTGTCCTTTTTTCATAAACTACCACAAAACAAGTAAGATGGCGGGAAGATAAAATAAATTAATTGAATATAATTTAAAAAAGAAAGGCACGACACCTATTAGGCATCTTGGGAAATGTATTATCATAGGTTTGAAGTACATAAAAACCCATTAGGCATTCTTATTTTTGTTGTCAAACGAAGGCCTGTAAGGATCCTGTTTTTGATCTGATCTGAACTTCATTTATTTGATCCTGAATGATTATAATTTTGATTTGATTTAAATATATTATCTAATCTGGATATTTCTATTTTGATTACATTGAAATCGTTATTATGATTTTCTAATTATTTTGGTTCTGACAATAATAATTTCCTATTCATGAATAGTTGAAAATGACTAGTTCATTTACTTCGTTTATTTTAATAACTAGTATGTGTACCTGTGCACTGCACGACAAACTATGTGCTTAAAGTTTTTTATAAAATTGTTGGGGAAATGAATTGTATGTGAATTTGTCTATCAGAGTTTAAAAGAAAATTCAGTTGATTATGGATAGAGCTGTCAAAAGGAGTCGAACTTCATAGGGCTAGCCCATTTCATCTATTTAGGTTGACTATGTAGGTTGCGAGTAAGCCAAAATATAAACATCTATTTTTTACTTTCATTATCTTCAATATTGATGGTTTACTACCAAAGTAATTTTCAAATATGCTTATTATTTTACAACCATTATTGAACTATTATTTCTATATATAATAATAATTCAAATAAAATACTCTAGTATTATATCTATATATGAACTGGAACGTTAGATTAGAAAATTTGCATTATATATATATAGTTGAGTTCAAATGAGATGAAATCTTAATGTGTAAAAACATAATTAGAATGAACTGGATCATTAGATTGAAAATTGTGCATTATGTGAAATAGAAATATGCGCTATCAAAAATAAAAAATGTAATGACTTTATTGTAAATAAATTCAACCTTTCCTTCCATTTAAAGTCTAAATTATTTTAACTATAATTAAGTGTGCACCTTCATTAAAAATAATGTGAATCATTTTAGATCATTCTCATCGTTTAAGGTCATTCTCATTGTTTGAGACCATTAGGCAGTTAGACGATCCAACCTATGAAAAGCATAATCTACCATGGGTTGAGTAAGATTTCATTGGGGAGTGCTAACCAATTAAACAACATGAAACATAGATTGCGAAGGAGGTATAAATACATATGAGACAAAAAATGAATCTACCTTTAGACATTGATTTGGTAGACCTTGTGAATTAATAAAATGATAAACAATATCACATTTGTCTCATTAAGATCGAGTAATGTGCAACTATTAAAAAAGAGTTTATCTAGCTAATGTTAAAATGAAAAAGTGGGGACAATAATGTAAGAATGATTTAGAACTACACATCACTACAAAAAAACAGGAGGCTTGTCACGGATTATGTCACGGCCTGCAGTTCAAAAAATTATTGACAAAGTTTCTTTGTCACAGCCATTATCCGTGACAACCATGGCGTGACAAAATCGTTGTCACGGATCCGGATCCGTGACAAAGTTTGTCACAGATTTGTCATGGCTACTTTCCGTGACAACATGGCACCGGAGCAACGCCGGTTCTTATTTGTCACGGATAAATCCATGACAACTTTTATAGATTTTTTTAAATATTCGGAATGGGCTAGCCGGGTATGTTGAAAATTTTTGAATTCAAATATTTCATTTTGTCACGGATTTATCCGTGACAAACTTTTTTTGATTTTTTTTTTAAATATCCGGAATGGGCTATTTTTTTGTAGTGCATGTATGATAATATTTGGAGCTACATAAACTTAGTAAACAAATGAAAAAGGAAATGTCGGAGAAAATTAATGAGACGGAAGATGTAATAATTATCATATTTTAGAAAGAAATAAGAAACAATTTATAAAATCCTGAATAATGGAGAATCTGCGAGAGATTATGGGAAAAGAAATAGAGAGTTATTTTTTTATTTAAAAGCATCTAAATATTGTTAATTGTTTTTTATTTTGGAGTATTTGTATTTTGTAATACTGGCGAGTGCAATACTTTACCTAATTTTATTTAGAACATTTCAACAAATATAAGCACATATATTAATATATATATATATATATATATATATATATATATATATATATATAAAATATTGGAATACATAATAGTAGAGTTATGGAAGTTGATATCGATAGCTTAATTATGTAATGATCAAAATAAGAAAGGTTGAAGTTAATATTTTGCCTGAATTGAATGAAGTTATTATAAACGAAAATTTTAGCAACTTTTTCAGACAAATGTTTATTTACTTTATCAATAAAATATATTTAAATTTATTTTTTCCATAATTCAGTATATTCAGCCAGTTCAGCGGTTTCAACAAGAATTTTATCAATTTCAATAGATTCATCCATTTTATGTGTTACCAAACAACTCTAAATGGCATTCTAAATGAAAAAGATGTTCAACATATGATAGTATTGTCAATGTAAAATAGATCAGTAGTACTAAAATGTCACGTGGTGTGATAAATTTGCTCAAATGAGAGTCATATGAGATATTAGCAGTGAGAAATATAAAGTCATACAATTGGGGGGGGGTCCAAAATATAAGAACCCCAATTTCTTCATCATAGCGTTATAACTTTTTAATTTTTGTTGTAATTTCTACAAAACATATAACAAAATTCCTAACTTTTTTTTATTTTTCATATGAGAACAATATTGCATATAGAAAATTTGAAAAAAAAAACTGAAAGTGTATTAAGTAACCTGTTAATTTTCCAACCTCAATACGGGCTATTCCTTATTAATTAAAGACATAATTCCCAATATATGACTAAAATAAGGATATTGACTAAAAGTATGACTTATTAATTTTTAGTTACTATAATTATGTATAAAATTATATTAAAGTCACTATAAAAGTTCATAGAAAATTTAATTTTTTTTGCTGGAAAACGCTTATATTAAATTCAAAAATCAAACAACTAAACATCCTATATTCTGGCTACCCAAACATTTCTTCTAGACTCCTTATAGCCAATAGGTAACCTCACTCTCTGATTAGACATAAAATAGACTACCCAATAATGAGCAAGACTAATCGCTGACCATGCGAGAGATTCAAAACTATTATCGGCCAAATTAGCCTGCTTGCTTCCTCCCAAACTAAAAACTAAAGCCACAAAACAGAATTTTCTCTATCATATGTAGTGCTTTTAGGTATTCGAAGATAAGTTTGCCAAAATTTAACGACTACAATAATAATAAACTAGCCCTTATATAATACAAAAAAGCTTATATGCTCATTTTTCATTTGAAATTATGTAGTACTTTTAGTTACAAGATAATCTGACTAAGAATTGATCGGGAGAATTTTATCTCCCATATATAGTGGTTTTAGGTAAAAGAAGATAAGCTTTCTAATAAATGAGCGGAAGAATTTTCTCTTTAATATATAGTGTTTGTAGGTATATATGAGCAGATAACCTTACTAACAATTGAGCAGAGAAATTGAGCGAAAAAAATTTCTCTCATATGTAGTGCTTTTAGGTATTGGGCGGGAAAACTCTCTCATATGTAGTTCTTTTAAGGATAAGATAAGATGACTAACAATTCAGCAGAATAATTTTGTCTCTCATATGTAGTGATTTTATGTATAAGAAAATAAGCTTGCTAATAATTGAGCGGGAGAATTTTCTCTCTCACATGTAGTGCTTCAATGTATCAGAAGATAAGCTTGCTAACAATTGAGCGGACAAATTGAGCGGGAAAATTTTCTCTCATATGTACTGCTTTTAGGTATTATTATTAGAAGATAATTTTGCTAATAATTGTGCGGGAAAACTCTCTCTCACTCTCATATGTAGTGCTTTTAAGTATAAGATTAGAAGATAAATTTGCTAATAATTGAGCGGGAAAACTCTCTCTCTCTCTCATATGTAGTGCTTTTAAGTATATATAAGACTAGAAGATAATTTTGCTAATAATTGTGCGGGAAAACTCTCTCTCACTCTCATATGTAGTGCTTTTAAGTATAAGATTAGAAGATAAATTTGCTAATAATTGAGCGGGAAAACTCTCTCTTTCTCATATGTAGTGCTTTTAAGTATAAGATAAGATAAGCCGACTAACAATTAAGTATAAGAACTTTATCTCTCATATGTAGTGGTTCCGAGTAACAGAAAATAAGCCTCCTAATGATTGAGCGGGAGTATTTCCTCTCTCACATGTAGTGTTTCTACATATTACAACATAAGTTTGCTAACAATTGAGCGAGGAAGTTGAACAAGATAATTTTGTCTGTCACATGTAGTGAATTTTAGATATATGAATATAAGAAGATAAGCTTGCTAACAATTGAGCGGACAAACTTTCTTTCTCATATGTAGTTATTTTAAGTATGATAATCCAACTAACAATTGAGCAATAGAATTTTCTCTCCCATATGTACAGCTTTTAGGTATAATAAGTAGATATGTAAGCTAACAATTGAGCGGAAGAGTTATCTCTCTCATATGAGGTGCTTTTAAATATAATAAGAAGATAATCTTGCTAATTATTAAGTGAGAAATGTTTACATATTAATTTATAATTAGATATCAGTAATTCAGTACAAATATATGCACCAACTATTTTTTCCCGTGCGTATGCACAGGTACTATACTAGTTGACAAGAAAAGAATCATATATGACAAGTAATAGGTTTATTAGTTCCTTTACAAAGTGAATTGAATTACAATACTACGCCTCCCACACATGTTCATAATCATTAATTATTGTAAGGATTAGCCTAATAACCGTAGTAGTAAGAAGGCGCTTGATAGGAAGTGTATGGATTAAAAGTGATTGTCCCGTATTGGGGTGTTGGAGTATCATTCCTTTTGTATTCTTTCTTCTTTTCTTCAACCACGGGGGCCATGGTCTCTATATTAGCTTGTCCAAGTTTCCTTCTCAGCTCGACGGCCAACGCCACGGCATCAAACTCGCCGACCACCTCTATCCGCCCCTTCTCTTGGTCCACCGATGTTGAAACAACTCCTGAAAAGTATGAGTATTATATTATATGATACACACAATTAAGTTAGTGAGATTGAAATTGAACAATCTGATTAAGTACGTACCACTGCAGTGGGTAACGACAATCTTATGGGCTTTGACTTTAGCCTTTTCATCCCTCATAGTGATGCTAAATACTACCTTTTGCTGCCAATTATAAAAACATTCAAGATAATTCAAACGGAAATTCAAGATTTATGAAATCCAAGAGTGCAAACATAGTTCTAATTTGCAGTTTTACTGCTTGGAACTTACAGCAAGAAGAGATTATAATTATACATACCTTCCCCATTTGTGGGTGGTTTTCAATTTGGAGGGCAATTGGTAAAGAGAAGCTGAATAGCTTAGCTTTGAAGATGAATGAGTGAGTAGGAGCAGTAGCTACTAGCGAGTGATTGATCCAATCTGGGGTTGGGTTGATATATATATATATATATAGAGTTTGGTTAGGTATGAAATTGGGCCTTTCTCTTCCTCTGGAGTTGCCAAGAAATAGAGTCAACCGAGTTTCGAAACGTGTTCATAGTACGGAGTATCAATCGATCATTCTATGGAGTTAAGCCAAGTCCTTTTCTTATTTATAATTCAGCTCAACCCCTCTGGGGAAAAATCACCATAACCGGCCAACATCAACCGTAATTGCAACAAAATATTTAAAGCCTGTTTGGTAGAGTAAGTTTTATTTTCAGTTTAATATCACATAAGTTTTTATCAAATACGTAATTTTTTATTTCTCGTGTTGTGTGATAATAAAAATAATTAAGGTTGGAGTTACTTTTGTAATTCAATTGAATGAAGTTATTATGCAAGATCATTTTAATTATTGTACATTCATTTTTTCTCAATTTTATAATAAAATAAATTTTAATTTTTTTTCACATTCAGCAGATACAGGCAATTTTAGAGTTCATTTTGTAACACTGAAATTGCCTGAATCGGCTAAATTCACTGAATCTACTAAATTATTGGAAAAAAATATTTTAAAGGAAACCAAGAAAAAATTATATGGAACAATAGCTTAAGTAATCCGCTACAGTAACTTCAGCCAATTCAGTCCGAAAAGTAACTTCAACCTTACTTATTTTAATTATTATACAATCCAGTGCGCAGAATCAAAAGTTACTTGTTTAGTGGAAAAAATTGGCTGAATCATCTTATTCTAATGAAATCGATTATGCTCTGGTTTAAGCGGTTGGATGTTCTGAGGTATGAAACAATTATATTTAAAATATATATTATTAATAAAAAATATAGTTGAAATGATCCACTAAAGTAACTTCAGCTAATTCAGGTAGTAAATTAAATTTAACCTTACTTATTGTGATTAATATAAAATTCAGCCCGCAAATTCAAAAGTTACGTGTTAAGTGAAACATTTGATTGATAAGCCTAGTTCGTCGAGTTTTCAAAGTTCATCATTTTCTTGGGTGCTCATTTCTGGATGCACAACCGGGTAATAATCCCCCATATATTTTGCGTAGTAGTTAGGAGACTCAACCAGTTATCCAAAAAAATGTTCGGAGAATAGTCAGAGACGATGGAGACATTCAAGTGTGGGGTGATGCATGGTTACCGAGACCGGGAACAGGGAGAATACATCTAGCCCGACCACCTGAAATCCCTAATATGAATGTCACAGCTTTAAGGGATCGGAGGAGGATGGAAAACACTAAAATAAACCTAGAATTGGGGCGCTTTTCTCACAAGAGGGTAGCAGGCTCATCTTAAGTATTCTCATTACCATATAGGACAAGAAGGATTATTTTTGGAAGAAGTTGAGAGAAGAATCAGCTCTTTGATGTGTGTTTTTCTCGCAGTTTAAATGCATGTGACAGTACATGGTTTAAGAACGAGTATCATCTCTACAAGAACAGAAAAGGGAAATTAATTATTAAATAAATTCAGTGATTAAATTAAATAAATTCAATGTGATTCTGCGATATGGATTATTGAAATTAAATTGTTACGAAAATAAAGCTAAAATTAAGTGACTCATTCGAATTAATGATAGGAAGAGATCCGACATTGACTCCGGGACAATCAGATTTTGAGGCTGATCGGGCTTAATCACATGGTAATTATCTAATTGAGCAACGCTAATCAATACTAAATTCTTACTGCTAGCGGCGTAGTGTACAACGATTTAGAGAGGCAGGCAGGTCTCTTGTGCGACAAGCTTCTAACCGTGCTAATCTCTTAGCGAGTAGTAAGGTGTGAGCGATAGTAATCTAGAACAATTTAGATCTCTCTTAAATTATTATAGTCTTATCGGACGTTCCACGTTCAGAAAACATAAAAATTAATTTTTTTTTGAAAGGAAAACGACTATATTGATATAATTAGAATCAGGATCGTTACAACAATCTCAAAATGACCAGAAACTAACAACAACTCTCGCTTTCCAACTACTACTTTTAGCCCTACGATTAAACATAGAGATGACCACCCCTAAAGGAGCAATACGAATCGCTAACAACGAGACGGGCTTAATGCAGCTATTGCTGAACAAATAGATCTGTCCCCCACTAACAATATTAAATCTAGCCGAACCCTCGGTCAGCGTAAAAAACCTATTACCATAAGCAAATACCAAAAACAAAATGATAGCAACTAATTTCTTAGTAAAAAGACTAAAACTGGGAACAATGAATTTAAGCAGGATGAACTTATTAAGCCGCTGATTCCAATCTTCCAGCGCGGTGTTCCGACCCCTAATCACCCATTTCCAGCATGTCGGCGGTTCAGGAGGGGAGCGGATCTTCATCCCTTCATCTTCTTCTTTCAACACCCTGATCTGCCCGTGAGTTGCCTCCATCTCTTGGCCAGCATACCGCACGTGTAACACCCTACCCGAACCAGCCCCGCCGATCCGAGCAATGTGTCACGTGGTAGAAATCAAAACAGATTTGACCGAAATACTTTTTATTATTTAAATAAAATTAATTATTAAATAAAACATATTTATTAAAACGTCAATTTATTATTCAATACTAAAAAATATATCAAGTCGTCATAAATCACTTAATATTATACATCACAAAATATTTTATCATATGCGGAAGCGTTTACAAAACGAAAATGATCAATTAAGATTAAAGTCAAACTTGCTTTATTTTTATTTATTTTCAACAATACACACATGGTATGCACATGAATCCTACGCCACCGTCCATCCCAGTATCCTTATCTTAGCTGAGTCCACGTCAACCTACGGGTAGGAAAAACAAACAACTACGTGCTCAGCAATGTGCTGAGTGGTACGGTACAAATAATAATACCAAAAAATATATATAACAATAACAATGATAATAATTACTTATCAAATCACATAGCAACATAACATAATTAACATGTAGTCAACAAACATATAACATACCTGAGTGAACAGGATAACTGTTATAAAAATCAAGACACTTACATACAGATCAGAAGCATATTCAGATATCATAATTATCAAATAATTCTTATTCAGAGTTATATCATTAATAAAAAAATCATTTTATCATGTACTCAAGAAACTGGACCTAGACAGAGGAATACTAACGGTAAGGAATACGGTCACAAAGTCCATACCCACATTACCCAAAAAGGATATGGAAACGTAATCGCCGGAGCTACACGTACCAATCCCTAACAGGAGCTAGCTAAACAGAAAGGACGAGATACAGGCAAAATTTTAATTATTGTACATTCATTTTTTCTCAATTTTATAATAAAATAAATTTTAATTTTTTTTCACAATTCAGCAGATACAGGCAATTTTAGAGTTCATTTTGTAACACTGAAATTGCCTGAATCGGCTAAATTCGCTGAATCCACTAAATTATTGGGAAAAAATATTTTAAAGGAAACCAAGAAAAAATTATATGGAACAATAGATTAAGTAATCCGCTACAGTAACTTCAACCTATTCAGTCCGAAAGGTAACTTCAACCTTACTTATTTTAATTATTATACAATCCAGTGCGCAGAATCAAAAGTTACTTGTTTAGTGGAAAAAATTGGCTGAATCATCTTATTCTTATGAAATCGATTATGCTCTGGGTTAAGCGGTTGAATGCTCTGAGGTATGAAACAATTATATTTAAAATATATATTATTAATAAAAAATATAGTTGAAATGATCCACTAAAGTAACTTCAGCTAATTCAGGTAGTAAATTAAATTTAACCTTACTTATTGTGATTAATATAAAATTCAGCCCACAAATTCAAAAGTTACGTGTTAAGTGAAACATTTGATTGATAAGCCTAGTTCGTCGAGTTTTCAAAGTTCATCATTTTCTTGGGTGCTCATTTCTGGATGCACAACCGGATAATAATCCCCCATATATTTTGCGTAGTAGTTAGGAGACTCAACCAGTTATCCAAAAAAATGTTCGGAGAATAGTCAGAGACGATGGAGAAGAGGAACCGTCCACTATTCACATGCTCAACTTAAATCATTTTTAATCTTTTACTTTATGAATCAAACTTTTACCATATTTACATTTTTTATCAAGTTTTGTAGCAGTTTTAATGTATTTTCTGAATATTTTAATTTTATTTACTAAAAATAATCAGAGTGTGAACAGTGATTAAGTTGCTTTATCGTCAGTCAAGCATCGTAAATCGTCATCAGATATTTTTCTAGGGCAATTTTAAAGCGTTTTTAGGGCAATTTCTATTTTTTCTATCAAACGTGTAATTTTTGATTTCTCGTGTTGTGTGATAATAAAAATAAGTAAGGTTAGAGTTACTTTTGTGTTTGAATTGACTGAATTTATTATACAAGATCATTTCAATTATTGTACATGCATTTTTTCTCAATTTTATCAACAAAAAAAAATTAATTTTTTTTTTTTCACAATTCAACAGATACAGTCATACAGGCAATTTTAGAGTCCATTTCGTAACACTGAAATTGGCATAATCGGCTAAACTCGCTGAACTCGATGACATTGTAGCTAAATTGGCTGAATCTACTAAATTATTGGAAAATTATATTTTAAAGAAAACCAAGAAAAAATTATATTGAAAAATAGCTAAAGTAATCTGTTACGGTAACTTCAGCCAATTCAGTCAGAAAAGTAACTTCAACCTTACTTGTTTTAATTATTACTCCCTCCGTCCCAGATTTATTTTCGGTTTTGATTGGGCACGGAGGTTAAGAAAAGACACTTTTGTGCTTTGACTTTCCACTTGTGCCCTATGAAGCAAGATACTTCCCTAGGGTAGCGTATCGACGTATCGGATACGTTCCCGTATCCGATACTCTAGGATACTCGTACCGTACGTTCCCGGGCCGTATCTGTAATTTTTAAAATTTTCCATTTCTTTTTTGTAATTTTTTGAAAATTTCCGATACTCGTATCCTGACGGATACCCGTATCATTAGAAGTTTTTTTGGAAGATGATATTATTCCTGGAAATTAATACTTCAAGTGAAAATATGTATTAGATGTTAGAGCTTTTAAAATATTGTTTTCTATCTTAATTATTCTAGAACTTTGGTACTTGCACTTTTAATTTCAAGATTGTAGTTGTTTGACTTATTTCTCATTTTAAATTAATGACTTATCGACTACATGTCTACATTTATATTTCGAGATGCACTAGTGTATATGACTATATGAGAAATATTATGATGTATATGTAATGAATGGGTATATATGTATATATAGGATATATATATATATATATATATAATTATTATTTTTGTATATTTCATAGGATATTATATGTATATATTTCCAAAAAAATCTATTTTTAATATTTATAAATACACCCCTAAAACTTTTAATATTTGTAAATACACCCCCATAACTTTTAATATTTAAAATTATGGCCCCGTATCCGTATCCTACTTTTTTTGTTTTGTCGTATCCCCGTACCCGTGTCCGCGTTTCCGCGATTCCGCGTACCGGTATCGGTGCTACATAGCAGTTGTGCCCTTCAGTGATTTACGGCCAGCAAAAGGGGTAATAAACAATGGAAAGGGGTAATAAATAGTACTCCACTAAAAAGGTAGCAGCCTTTTTAGACTGAAAGAAACCGTACATAAAAAAAATCAGCGGACAGGGGAAAAACACAAGGACCGACTAGTGGCGGGAATTCTCAATAATTTGTCCACTTCCCTCCATAAAAATAAAAACACCACAGATTTCAGTCTATATATACGACCAAACCTTTCTCAAAATAGCTAAAGTACAAACAAGAAGAGGTAAGGTCAAATAAATGGCAAAAATTGTTCCAAAAAAAGAGGTTGTCCAATGAAACAAGGCAATGAATCATGCAACATCTTCTCAAATGGTAAGCTCAAAAGAGAAGTACTAACTCCACTTGCAATAGAAAATGATGTGTCACAAAGGTGTATCTCATTCATTTGGAAGCAAGTAAAGAAATGTGAGATGGAAGGTTTACCTATTAATGTGGACAGACACATGGCTGGAAAGGTAGGCAGAAAAGCAAAGATTCTACCTATTACTCATGTTAAGGAAATCGAGCTTGATAAAAGAAAGAATATCATGAGTCTAGCTACAGCAATGGGATATTCAAAAAGTACAGTGCACAGACTCATACAAACAGGTGAATTAAAGGCACAAACAAATGCTATCAAACCCTTTCTTACTGAGTCAAACATGATTAAGAGACTTGAATGGGTCATTTCACACATTGTCCCAGAATCAATGTTAACACAACCACTGTTTCAACCCATGTTTAACTATGTGCATGTAGATGAAAAATGGTTTTATATGACCAAAACCTCAAATAGGTACTACCTGCTTCCAGGGGAAGAGGAACCTCACAAGACTTGCTATTCCAAGAGGTTCATCAGCAAAGTGATGTTCATGTGTGCTGTTGCTAGGACTAGGCTATCAGAAGACTCACAAGTCTTATCTGATGGGAAAATTGGTATGTTTTCCTTCACATCATTTGAGCCAGCAAAAAGAAACATCAAAAACAGAATTGCAGGGATAATTGAAGAAAATGCAATTGACAGTGTCACAAAAGATATTTACAGACAATGCCTAATTAGTAAAGTTCTGCCTGCCATCAAGGCCAAGTGGCCAATTGATGCATCTGGGGACATATATATACAACAAGATAATGTCAAGCCACATATAAGACCTAATGACTGTGAGTTCATGAAGGAGGCTACTAGTGGGGGATTTAACATCAAACTATCATGCCAACCACCTAATAGTCCTGATGTAAATGTGTTAGACTAGAGTTTTTTAGAGCAATTCAATCCTAGCAACAAACAACAGTAACTTCAACAGTTTCAGAGTTGGTGGCAGGGGTGAGGAATGCATTTGATGACTTCAGCCCTCATACTTTGAACAAGGTATGGTATCACTACAACTGTGTATGAATGAAATTTTGAAATCTAAGCGTGGGAACAACTACAAATTACCCCATATTGGTAAGGACATATTAGAAGGGATGTGGGAACTACCAATTTCAGTGAATGCAGACACAACAACGATGAAAGAGGTGATTCAATTGTTGGAGGGTGTTAATGCTGAGGAGTAGGTTGCAAGGAAATGGTTTTTGGATGAATAGGGTAGAAGGGTTTTTGTATAAAAGCAGACAAGACACCAATGTTTTTGGGTTTTTGGGTTTTTGTATGTACTAGCTATAGACAGACAGTTTGTTGGATTTTTGTCTTTTTGGATTTGAGGTACAGATATAGATAATGTACACAAACAACACTGTCATAAGCTATGATAGCATCTTGTCTTATCTTTTGAATATACAAGCAGACTTTCATCATTAAGGCGTCAACAAATAGGACTCTCAGACTTTAAAAAAGCATCACAGAATCCATAAAAGGCTGCCTTAAGCCTCCCAAGGATTATCCTGGTTGCTTAAGGCAGTCCTCAGTTAGGAACAGACATTGACATCAACAAATAGGACTCTCAGACTATACAAGCAATCATAGAATCCATAGAGGGCTGTCTTTAGCCTACATAGGATTATCCTGGTTGCTTAAGGCAGTCATCTCTTAGGCAACAAGAGCTTACACATAGGCATCAACAAATAGGACTCTCAGACTATAAAAGCAATCACAGAATCCATAGAACACTGCCTTAAGCCTCCCTAGGATTAGCCTGGTTGCTTAAGGCAGTCATCTCTTAGACAACAAGAGCTTACACATAGGCATCAACAAATAGGACTCTCAGACTATAGAAGCAATCACAGAATCCATAGAACACTACTTAAGGCAGTCATGGCATAGGAAAGTGGGGCACACGCGTAGGTATCAAGAAATATGACTCAGAATTCATAAATCATCACAGAATAAGGACAAGGAGTACCTTAGGCCATAGAGGACACACATATCATCATTTGTGCAAATCAAAACATGCAGGCATCATATAATGGACATTACAAGTCCATGCACCGACAAAATAAGATGAAAAGATTAGTAAGTAGGGATGTACGACCTTCATTTTTTGTAAAGAGGTACCCATATTTTAATCAATTCATCAAGGTGTTGTTGAACTTTTGGGACTGGATGCGGAGGAAGATACGTAGGTGGAAAATACTCCTCTGTCGTTGTATCTACAGGACGAAGGTAAATGGCGGCCATGCTCTCAATGGAGGATTGAATCCTAGTTTTCATAGTGTCTGACTGCAACCCCTCTGGTAATCCTTTAACTTTCTGCCCAACATCGCTCCAATCTCCTTCTTCATTGTCTTCAACCCTCATCAATGTGAGATTATCTTCGGAATCAGGGACAACATCGGGACAACAAGAGAAGATAGAGGTTTTTTCTGCCATTCATGGAACTACAATTTCAAATTTGGTGTCAGTGGAGAAGACTTCACAAAGGTTGCACAAATCCGAAGACGGCAACTAGGGTTGATGAACAGAGAGAGGGGAGATGGAGTTAGAGGCAAGAAGATGAAAGTTCAGGCAGATGAGAGAGAGGAGCATCTGTGGGGAAGAGAGAAAGTTCAAGAAGAGACCAGAGAGGAATACAGTGAGGCATGAGAGAAAAGAGCGTAAAAGGTGGGGATATGGTTGGGTGGGTGGTGGTGGCCGGTTAGAATAATTAGGAGTAATGAATGTGGGTGGATGGGTAAGGGTATTAGGGTAAATGAATAGGGTAAAAGTTGCTAAAAAGGGAAATAAGAAGATAAATTTGGTGCGGATCAAAAAGGAAAGAATGAAGATAATTTCGGGGCAGAGGGCGTATATAATTCAGTGCGGAGAATCAAAAGATACTTGTTTACTGGGAAAAAATTGGCTGAATCGCCTTATTCTGATGAAATTGATTAAGCTATGGGTTAAGCAGTTGGATTTTTTGAGTTATGAAAAAATTATATTTAAAATATATTTTACTAGTAAAAATAGAAAAAAAAGATATAGTTAAAATGATTCACGAAAGTAACTTCAGTCAATTCAGCTAGTAAATTAAATTTAACCTTACTTACACTAGTACAAAAAAGGGCTTTTACATCACTTTTTTCAACATGTGTTATATCACAACCCATGTAGAATAGTGACACGGGGTCATTTTTATAATTTTGATAAACTTTTTAACATCAACTGTTGGTATAACCGATGTCAAATAGTGAAATGGGTATATTTTAAAATTTTAAAAATACTTTTAACATCGGGTCTCCCTAAAACGGATCTTGCAAAAAAACGGGGTAAATTTTTGGATTAGTGAAAGTTTAGTCAACATCGGTTTTACTTTGCCCTATGTACAAAAAAACATAAAAAAGCGCCTTCATCCGTATCTTCTACTTCCCGTTTCAAACCTAGCGAACAAACACCCCTGGCCGACCTATTGGACCAGCGACCGGAGACGGGACCGGAGAAATACTAATGGTCTGAAGTTGGGCCATCGACCACCTCGACTGAAGCCGACTGTGGCACACAGTTATCGCGGCTCCGGCGTTCCGAGTGAGTATAGAACGACATTCGACAGCGCACAGGACAACATTCGAGTGAGGAATAGGACGGCGTCCGGTACAGTTCAGGATTTCTATGTTTTATTTAGCCATTTTTTGTTTTAGTTTTGTTTTGAGTCAAATTGCTTTCAAATTTCAAGCGAGCATAGAATGGCGTTCGACCACGCACAGTTCGACCGCGCACAGGACAACATTCGAGCAAGGAATAGGACGGCGTCGAGGACTCGAGTACAGGTCAGGATTTCTGTGTTTTATTTAGCCATTTTTGGTTTTAGTTTTGCTTTGAGTCAAATTTCTTTCGGTTTTCATTCACCTAAATTGCTGGTGGGATGGGGAGGGTGCTGGTGAGCTGGGGAGGAACCATACTTGACTACAGAATCAAGGGTTTGCAAGTAAATGTTTTTTTTGCGGATAGGCAGTTTTCAGTTCTAAGATTTACAGTACAACAATAATTAGGCAAACAATTCTGGACTGAATCTTTTAGTATTCTTTTAAAGAACTTTTAGTATTCTTTTCAATGAGATTGTTTTCGTATCTCTTATTTTGCATGAGAGTTTATAGCAATTTGGATGGATATCAGTGGCCTAATTTGAAGTTCCTCAACCCCAAACTCCTTTATCATGGACTGAATCTTGTAGTAAACTAGTAATTAGTATTGTTTTAAAGAACTCCTATTAAAATATTTTTCCCGTACTCCCAAATAATCTTTTGTCAATTCACAACTTTCAAGAAGCTGCTCTGCATTATTGCAATCAGTCGAACTCCTTTGTTGACAGTGAGTAACTTGTTAATTGCGTCTCAACAAATTTGGGACTCACACTTCTATGTTTTCAGGAGTTGCCTAGTCGTCCACTGCTTCTACAAGCAATTATGTCTCCTGCAACAAAACTTGTTCCTGTGATTACAGCAGTGATATCCTTTATGTCGTTCTTCACGAATCATGTATGATTCTGTGCCCACATTGTCTTAGCACATTTATAACTTAGAGAAAAGGGGAAAATGAGCCCTCGAACTATTAGCTATTCTGCAATCAGGCCCCTCAACCCACTGAAATAAAGCAATCAAATCCGTTTTTTGCCTGCTAGTGCCGGTAAGGAGATAACTTTCTCACGAGAAATTACTGACTCTAGTAGGTAAAAAGGTCTTGATTGCTTGATTTCAATGGGTTGAGAGGTGTATTTGCAAGGTCTTCTGGTTCAAGGATCTGATTGCATAACCACTAATAGTTCGAGGGCTTATTTGCCCCTTTTCTCTTTAACTTATCCTCATTAATGAATCAAATGAAGGTTTTTTCTGTAGACTCTCCTGTATTAGTTTTGACTACCATTTTAGAAACTTCAATCTCTTTTGCTTAACATTTCATTAACAAATGTTCTGTTCATCCAGAAGATACAACTCGCTGCAGCTAGGCTGCTCTCTGTGTTATTCTTTGTTGGGGATGATTCAAACTCTTGTGCATTCGGCAATGCATATTTTGGTCTTGATGAAATGCAGGTACAGTATCATTTTCAAACTATATTGGCTGATAATCAAGCTGAAGGGGCTGTCATATCTAATTATGTCTATTGCATGTAACAGATTCATAATTTTAAGAATGCCATTTGTAGCATTCTTTGTGAACAGACTGATGCAAATGATGATATAATAGTTGCTACATTCAAGATGCTAACTTCTGCTGCAACAAATCAAGTACGTTTGTTGCTTCATTTGCTGCTTAGTTGCAATAAAATGCCTGAACCTAAAAGAGATCTTGACCTATTTGTGCTTAATATGTCCTCCGTTTTGCTGAATAAGTTGCTTAATAATTAAGGAGTTTATTATACTATCTACAAGTTAGTCTTCAATCTTCTCTAATGAATTGTTACATGAGTTTTTTCATTAACCCTAGTTGTTTGAGTTAGGAAGCCTTTTTTAGCAACATGCCTGATGTATCATTATTATGTAGAAATAATGGCATAGATATTACATCTAGAGTTTCTTTAGACATAAATATGATCTTCTTTCAGTTTTTCATAGAAGTGACCAATTTAATTAACACCATTAATTTAATACAACCCTATTTACTATAATTCATTATTGTATAATTACTATTTACCATAAATATCAAATAAATCCTTCAATGATACGTATGTTACGGAGCTACCTTTTCTCCTCTCCAAAGATTAGCCATCCCTTTCCTCATTCTTCATTTTTGCCACAGCCCCTCCCCATCCCATGATAAGAATCTACTGCAACTTTGAATCCCCATGACCTCAATGGTTTCCAATAATTAATAATTTACACAAGCAGCTTCGTCCTTCTCATGGAATCACCATTTTCATCGATAAATGTGGTCATGTTCTCTCCTCATTTATACATTTAAGCTCATATTTTCTAGCCGTCGCCCGTAATTAATTTATTCTTCTACTCCCTCTCCCCTCACCTTTCTACTCCATCTTTGTTGATGGTGGGCGACCATGGATAAGGTTTCAGTGATGTCATGGGAAGTGGATAGGGTTTCAGTGACATTGTGGACGGCGGCTAGGGTTTTAGTGACGTCATGTACAATGACTAGGATTTTAGTGAAATCGTGGGCAACGGTCAAAGTTTCACTAATGTCGTGGGGTGACACCTAGGGTTTGTGATGGAGGTGATGTACATACTCGTTAGTGACTAGGGTTGTGATGAAGATGATTAGTGACTATAGTTTGTGATGGAGGTGATCCACTACGGCTAACACGGTCCAGTGACTATCCCATTAGTATCATAGACATGGTCACTTATAGAGTTTGTGATGAATTTTTATGGTGAAGGGGACTCGATCCAGTGACTACGGCTGTGAAATGACCGCTATTAGTGATTAGCGGCGGAGTCACTGTAGTCACTGCTGAGTTAAGTAGTTATGTAGTCACTGCGAAATTTATGTTAGTCATTAATATTCACTAAAGGGCGGGACAGCGGCAGTGCTTACGGAACCGGTGTTAGTGGCAGCGGTGGAACACTCGGGTGGTGACGGTTCTTGGGGATGGCTAGACAACATGAGTTGATTAATTATTAAAAAGGAATGTAAAAATAATAAATGCAGTATTAATTCATGGATATGAATAATACGGTAAGTCACTTTTTTGGAATACTTTAAAACATGTCATGTTTGTGTCTTTTGTGTTTATTCTAGTAATATTAATAAAAAAAGGCCGTCCTATTATGTAACTGATAATAGTGTGAATCATGTAACTTGCTAGTATATTACGAATTTATGACCTGATTGTACTCATTATCAAGTTGCATTTTCCTTGCTGCAGGCATCATTTCTTTCCGCTGTGATTGCCCCCGAAGAGAATGCGAATTCGCAAGCATACGTTACTGACAAAAATCAAGCATGTCAGTACATATTACGGTCCAAGGATGCGAATGTATTGAATACTATTTCTCTACATGTAAAGGAATCTGCAGAACGAACGGAAAAGTAAGCCCCCCTGCTCTTCAAGATCGTATTCATAGTTCTGATTAACTAATCAGAATTTTTTCCCTTTGAATGCTGCTGCTTGAGTTGATATAATGATATAAAATAATGATTTTTTTCCAGCAACCCCAAAGTACTTTATAATTTGCTGAACTTCCTGAAGGCACTGTGGCAAGGAGCTGGTCACTACAAAAATATTTTGAAGCAGTTAATAGCCTCAGAATTCTGGAGACAAATGTCTAACTCTTCCTGAAGGCAGTGTGGCATCGTTTATTATTATGTACTAAGTTGTTACTTGAACTTGTTGAACATTTGTGGAAGAATTGAAAAATAGTTTGTGTTATTGTTTTAGTTGGATCAAGTGAACAGTGAAAAATTGTGCTATAGTTGTTGATGATATTATTAATGATGTGATTATAGTATAAACGGGGTTATATTGCAAA
Organism: Cuscuta europaea; assembly: GCA_945859875.1. NCBI lineage: Eukaryota > Viridiplantae > Streptophyta > Magnoliopsida > Solanales > Convolvulaceae > Cuscuta > Cuscuta europaea. The sequence goes on along the minus strand of CAMAPE010000060.1, from coordinate 14,068,781 downwards.
TTTTTTCCCTGAAAAATACCGAAAAAATTGAAGTTTTTCACATCAGTTGTAAAATAACCGATGTGATTGCTTTTCTACATGAGTTATAATCGATGTGAAACACATATGTTACGGGAAAAAATGAAGCTTTTCACACCGGTTGATAAAATGACCGATGTGAAATCTTTTCTACATGGGTTATAACCGATGTGAAAAACCTATGCTCCGGGAAAAATTGAAGGTTTTCTACATCAGTTGTAAAATAACCGATGTGATTGCTTTTCCAATGGGTTATAACCGATGTGAAATATCATTTAAAACGCTGTTTTGGACTATCTTCTAGATCGGACACTGAACGACCGATGTAGAAAGAATTTCCACATCGGTTCATTGACCGATGTGAAAAGTCAATACTTTTCACATGGGCTGGAACCACATCGGCTGTTTGACCGATGTGAAAAGCCTTTTTTGACCGATGTGAAAAGCCTTTTTTGTACTAGTGTTATTGTGATTAATATAAACTTTAGCCCGCAAAATCAAAAGTTACGTGTTAAGTGAAACATTTGGTTGATAAGCCTAGTTTGTTGAGTTTTCAAAGTTCATCATTTTCTTGGGTGCTCGTTTCTGGATGCACAACCGGGTAATAACCCCCCATATATTTTGTGTAGTAGTTAGGAGACTCAACCGGTTATCCAAAAAAATGTTCGGAGAATAGTCAGAAACGATGGAGACATTCAAGTGTGGGGTAATGCATGGTTACCGAGACCAGGAAAAGGAGAAGAATACAGCTATCCCGACCACCTGAAATCCCTAATATGAGTGTCGCAACTTTAAGGGATCGAAGGAGGATGGCAAACATCGGAATAAACCTAGAATTGGGACGCTTTTCTGACAATAGGGTAGCGGGCTCATCTTAAGTAATCCCATTACCATACAGGACAAGGACGACTATTTGTGGATGAAGTTGAGAAAAGAATCAACTCTTTGATGTGTGCTTTCTCGCACTTTAAATACGTGTGACAGTACATGATTTAAGAACGAGTATCATCTCTACAAGGACAGAAAAGGAAAATTAATTATTAAATAAATTTATTGATTAAAATAAATAAATTCAATGCGATTCTGCGATATGGATTATTGAAATTAAATTGTTACGAAAATAAAGCTAAAAATAAGTGACTCATTCGAATTAATGATAGGAAGGGATCCGACATTGATTCCGGAGCAATCAGATTTTGAGTCTGATTGGGCTTAATCACATGAAAATTAACTAATTGAGCAACGCTAATCAATACTAAATTCTTACTGCTAGCGGCGTAGAGTACAATGATTTAGAGAGACATGCAGGTCTCTTATGCGACAGCTTCTAACTTGCTAATCTCCTAGCGAGTAGTAAGGTGTGGGTGATAGTATCCTAGAACAACTTAGATCTCTCTTAAATTATTATAGTAGTGTGTGCAATTATAATCCTATCGGACGTTCCACGTTCTAAAAGATAAAAATTAAATTGTTCACATATAAATTAAATAATTATCATGCAATTAATCCATGAAGAACGAATCATATATCATGATTTACGCCCCTTCATCAATCCCTAATTAAATTTAGTCACAATTCATAATTGTATTAGCATCAGAATTAAGAAAGTAAGAATGAATTGTCATTAATCGAATAGGGAAAGAACTCACAAAGAATCCTTGAATTAGAAATTCCAATGTTGAAAACAATGAAAATCTTGTCTTAGGCTTGTCTCTAAACTCAATGTACACCAAAACAGGGTTTACAAGTTGTTTAAATAGCAAAAAGCAAAAAAGGAGACAAAATTGGCCACGGATGATCGCGCGGATGGCGTGCGCACGATCGTGAGCGCAATCGAGAAATCCTGTGAAAACCTCGTGCACGGCGTGTGGCCATCGTGCGCGTGGCCATCGTGCTTCACGGGGGGCATATGAGTGACTTCCCCCACATAAAGCGATTGAGCCCACTTCTTCCTTTGGCTGGTGGAGTCCCCCCTGTGTTGCCTCCGGTGATCATGAGGATGTGGCGCTTCTTCTTCTGGTACTGGTTGTACTCTGCCTCCTCATCGAGGATCCGATCTCCCTTTTCTTACCCTTCGGGTCGCCGAGGGGTGGTGGTGTTTGGGTTGACCCAAGCGTTTGCTTTCTTAGGGGGGGGGCTGGTAGGGAGGACCTTGATGTTTAGGGCCCCTCACGAATTGGGACAGGTGGCCCGCCTGTATTAATCTCTCGATGGCTGTCTTCAGTTGGTGGCAGTCATCGGTCATGTGCCCTTGATTGCAATGGAAGCGATAGTAAGGATAATTGGGGTTGATGGCGTACACCTCTGGGGGCGCGTGAGAGTCTCGCTCGATGAGGCTCCTTTCCTCAGCGAAGTCGGGGATGACGTTGACGGGGTGTGTCAAGGGATTCCGAGGGTCCTCCAAGAGAATGGGCTGGGCCAAGCCTTCGGGTTGCCCTTGTAACCTCCCCCGGGCTTGGCTTGGCCATGCCGGGGTGATCACCGGAGGGTGTCGGTCCTCTGGGTTGATGTGGGGGAGCCCCCAACCCCCGGTTTCTTTTGTCGTCCGCCTTGAGGCGTTGTTGCTCGGGGTTTTGGTGGCATTTCTCCACCTCCTCGGCCTCGGCGTACCGGTCCCCCCGCTATAGGGCCCTTATGTAATCGCGGGGAGGTTCGATGATAAGGCTCCTTAAAAAGTTCCCTGTGCGGAGGACGGTTTGTAGAGGACGGTTTGTAGGAGGGTCAGGAGGGTCCCGTCATCGGCGCCGTCAACCTTATCCGCCTCCGTCCTCCAGCGGTCCAAGAAGTCTCGTTAGTAAGTGGGACAAGTGTTTTCTTGACCGGCGCCTTCCCGCAAATTGTGTCAAGAAACGTTGGGCGGGTTCCTGCCATGAATCGATGCAGCCTTCGGGCAGTCGGTTGAACCATTCGTACGCTGGTCTTTCTAAGGTGGAGAGGAACCAACGACACAAATATTCGTCCGATGCCCCCACCATCATCATACTGTTCTGATATCTGCATGCTCCTGGGGGTCAATTTTCCCGTCGTAGGGCTTGATGAGTTGCCCTCGGTACTTTCCCGGAATTTGGGCCGCCAATACCCTTGGGGTAAATGGCATCCTAGTCCGGAGTTGGATGACGGGTTCCCCGGAGCCCTCAGCTATTTTCTTTTGCATCTCCTCCATTTTGGCCAGCATGGCGGTGTATTTGGGGTCCGCCTGGGAGGCGGAAGCTATTGTGTGCGCCTGGCGGGCCTCCATCTCATCAAGGCGGCGTTGGAGGGCTTCAATGATTTCGTCCCTGTGATCCTTCGGGAGGGCCTCCGCTCCTTGCGAGCGAACACGGACCGAGTGGGCCTGGTTGATTTGATGTCTTGTGTCATCGGCATGGAGTGGTGCCCTGCCCTTGTCTTGAGGGGGACGCCTCTCGTCTGCCCTTGGAGCTGAAGGCTTAGGTCGACAGCAGCTTGTTCCAACTCAGTGATGAGCCTGTTAGTATATATGTCCTAGCGACAATCATTTCTTTAACGACATATGTACTTGATCACATTTAGTTTTTATATTTGATATATACATGGTATTACACTTTATGAATGATTGTTTTCGATTGTCAATGTTTTATTCATAATTGTGTTCCCTTGGATTTATGTTGTCAATAAGTAAGTGGGAGCTTATATGATATAACATAAGTTCCTAAAATAGCCCCAATCAATGATCATCAAGAATGGGATATTGATGATATGCGATAAGATTGGTATGTGGACTGCATCATACTTTTAGAAAGTATAGTTGATCTCACGACTATGAGTTCCTGTAATTCATGATGGTCACATAGATATTTTAGAGAATATTGGCATACCCACCGAGAAACCATTTGATAAGTTCTATTCATGTGTCTATGGGATTATCGGCGTATAGAGTAGTGTAATAGTCCTCCGACTTGAGGTCAATACGTACTACATGTGCGGAGTGATGTACTTTGACCATGACCAACGCTTGCACTCCAATCGGGGTAGATACGGCATGTGTTGGGTGCATCACGAAGCACATGGAGTAGTAGTTGAGCCAAGAAAGGATTCATTCCTCATAATAGATTAAGAGAGAACATTCTACTTCTCATATCTAGATGGATCATAAAGTCATTGGCCAATGCAAAGATATATTCGTTTTGGATATCGAATATGATCGTTATGGATCATCTAGAAAGATTGAGAGACAGAGACTGAGTTATTGGGATAGACACTATATCATGTTCTAGACTTAGTTGAATGTTCGCTGAATGAAAGGACCGTATCACTATGAGCTCTATATTACAGGGAGTTTGTATAGTCCTCGCAAACGTCCTTATATATTAAGTTTGTCTAGAGAATCGTCTAGGGATTCGCTAAGACCTTAATTTGATTAGTGCTTAATATATAAGGCCCTATGGGTCACACAACAAGTGATTATACCTTCCGATTGAATTGTTAGAAGGAATTAAATATTATTAATTGGATTAAATAATATTTAATTCGTAATACTGAAAATGAATTAAATATTAATTAGATTAAACATATTTAATTCATGAAGCTGAAGGAGAGTTCTATTTGATAGAATTAATTAAGTAAGATAAATTAGATTTATCATACTTAAATAAGATGTATTTATTATTAAATAAAGTAGATATTTTCTTTTGTGATTTGGAATTAAAAGAAAAGTAAATAAAATAAATATTAATATATAATAATTAGAAAGTGGCGTGCAGCCACATCTCAATTATTATTATTATTATTTTGTTTTGTTTTATCTACTTATTTAATTAATTAGGAGTATTGGTCCTAGTAGGATTAGAACTCATTAATTAGAAAGACTTTCATTGTGATTGGGAAACTATTTTCGAACTAGTATAAATACATCCTTCTCCTTCATAATTTGTAGACCAGTTTTCAGATTCAGTATTAACAGTTTATTTACCTGCGAAGAGATTTCCTAGCCTTTCTCTTAGGGAGATCTAACCGTTCTTTCGGGAAGGAGAAATTACGTGGATACCAAAGGTCAAGGATTATCACCGCTAGGCTGGAAGATCTGTAAGTTCTAACTCAGATCTGTTATTATTATCATATTCGTTATTTTGTCATAATCAGGGAAGATCTGTTTGGGAAAATTTTAAACTTCTGTTGCCGTACTTTCGAGGTACGTTACATCAATTTCCTAACAGACCCCGTCCTCGGGGGCCTTATTGGAGGCTCCGGGGGCGTTGACTTCACCGAGGGCCAGGTTGTTGTCCTCAAGGTTCTTGGACTGAGCAAGAGTGGTTCTTCCCATTTTGGTAGGTGTTTTGAGCTGAAGGGGAGGGTTTCTTACTTGATTGTTCAACTTCTCAACGAGAGCACCAAATGATGGATAGTGTACCCGGGGGGTAGCTTATCCGAGGGGTTACTGCGGGGAGTAACTTAGAGAGAAGTTAGAGCAAATAAGTAAGACTGTAAGAGAGAGAGTGAATTTGAATATATGAGTTTTGTATTGAAGGCGTGTGTTACAAAGGGGAAAGGGGCAGCTATTTATAGTAGCAATAAATGCTAGATACGGACACGTGTCAGCGTTCTGATGGTCGAGGGGTCACCTCAACCTGCATGTAATAGTGGAAGTATGTGGGCCGGGGGTAGGGGAGAGCACGGGTCGGGTTCGGGCGGGTCGGGTCTGCGGGCATCAAACCCGTTCGGATTTTTTAATGTGATTCTTGAACCCAACCCGCGTTGTTTGGATATCGGTTTTTTCGGATATTAGAAAGTCGGATAATTTCGGATATCGGTTCGGATATCGGTTAGTTCGGTTATAGTTAAAACACATTGAAATTGCATCATTAGTTCATTAATATGAACTGTCAAAGTACAAAATTACAACCAACTAAATTACTTAGCAATCCAAGCATAAACTAACTAAGTATTTAAATTACAAACCCAACACCAAAATAACCAAGTAATTAGACAGTTATCAAAAAATATAAATTAGGCCATATTGGCTATTGCAAACCCAGCAGGCCAGCACCATAGTTTACAAAGCATATCAAATACTGCAAAACCAAGTCTTCTCAACTTTAAGCCTGCACATATGACATATCATCAATGAATAAATGCATAATCATAAATCACAATGCACAGAGTTATTACATATTGGTTCAGATTGCTTCTTGTCATTTCAAAACCAATTGGGGGCATCCAAAGTAGATGGTGGTAGGTTTCAAGTCATCTCATTATGTAAAGATACATTGGGGGCCAAATCCAAATTACCACCAAATACTCCTAATACCAACCCAATCTTATTTCAATATGTGGTGGAAGCTTTCATCATAACCAAAACCGGGCAAATGAAGAACAGAAGAAGCAGTTAAGTTGTCAGGAAAAACAAATGGGCAAATGAATAGCACCGGAAATTGAATAGGGGTTGTGGGTAGTGGAAGACATCCAACACCAACACTTCCAACACCTATTGTTAGTCACCTTGGTAAATCATAAATGAGCAATAGAAACAATGTTGACAACATGTCAAAGCTTCCACTATTTGAGGAGACAATAAACTTGTAATAAATAAGTAAACCATTAAGTTAACGGGTGAAGGATCCAGAGAAGATCCAGAAGCATTTTCAGTAGCAGCACATGTCCCATTTATTAAATCTGGAAAACATAAACACATCTTTTAAGGCATACTGAAAATAAATATACATCAAGCACATGTAAAAAATAAAATAACCGGTTTCCAGCTTCTCAAGTTCATCAATATTTTCTTCAATTGACAGAGGTTGATTTTGTTTTCTCAACCAATCTTGACAACATATCAAAGCTTCCACTATTTTAGGAGTCAATGAACTTCTAAAGCAATCTAAAACCCGGCCACTAGTACTGAAAGTGGATTCAGAAGCAACTGTGGAGATGGGAACAACAAGAATATCTCTAGCCATTTTTGAGAGTATAGGGAATCTTTGACTATTTAATTTCCACCATCTTAATATATCAAACTCTTTATCTTCCTCAACAATAGCCTCACTCAAATAAATTTCCAACTCAATTTTTTTCAAGCCTAGTTACCCACTCTCAAGTTTCTGTTTTTTTAGTTGTGCTTTGAATTTAGAGACTCGTCTTGCAGTCTCAGACTCACAGATTACTAAAGCAGCAGGAGTTGAGTTTGATTCAGAGCTTCCACCAACACTATCTGTGTAATTACTCACATAATCTGAAAATAACTCAGCCAGAGCAAGTTTGATATTTGCAAAAAAAATCTCACCCTTTTTTTGAGTATACAAAGCATTGAACTGAAAGCGCATGTATTCAAACTTGTCCCTAGGGTCTAGAACATTTGCAAAGAATATGAGATAGTTATTCTTTTCAGGATCTCCCCAATACTTATCAAGTTTGGATTTCATAGTACTTCCGATGGTACTTGTAGAAGGTCTATCTGACTTCATCAAGTCCTGAAGGGCCATAAACAGATCAGACACCTCTGAGAAGAAAGTATTAGAAGTAACATAGAGAGAGCCTGAAATTCTGAGTGTCATATCATAAAAATTTTGAAGAAATGTGACCAAAGACTCACAAGAAATCCAATCCATAGTATCTGGAGTGTCAACACCCAAATCAACTGCATAACTGGTTACATTCTCCTCATAAGCTTCAAAAACCTTTTCATTACATAAAGCTGACTTAAGCATTAGGTATGTGGAATTCCACCTAGTTGGAACATCAAGGTGTAGTCCACATTTAGCTTCCACCCCAATTAAGTCAGATATGTCCTTAAACTTTTGAAGCCTAGCAGGAGAATTCCTAACATACTTAACTGCTTCCCTAACCCTAGACAGAGAAGTATCAGCTTGTTTTAAACCATCCTGAACTGCCAAGTTTAGAATGTGGGCAATACATCTCATGTGAAGATACTGGACTTTAACAGAAGAGGCCCCCCAAGATAATAGTTTTTTCTTGAAGAAGCCTACAGCTGTATCATTATTGCTTGCATTATCAACAGTAACAGTAAAGATGTTATTTAGCCCCCACTCTAAAAGGCAGTTCTCAAGAGCCTTAGCAATGTACTCCCCTTTGTGAGAAGTAACCTGGACAAAGGAAATGATCTTTTTCTGAAGCTTCCACTGATGATCTATGTAATGAGCAGTAATACACATGTAGTTGATCCTCTGTACAGAGGTCCATGTGTCAGTAGTAATACTTACCCTTTGTGTTGTCTCCCTAAATAGCTTTTTCAAATTCATCTTCTCATCCAAGTAGATTTGGTAAATGTCCCTTGCAATGGTCCACCTAGAAGGGATCTTAAATCTAGGGCAAGCTATGGACATAAACTTTTTAAAACCCTGCCTATCAACAAACCTAAAAGGAAGCTCATCAATTATAAGCATTTCTGCAAGAGCTCTTCTAATTGCAGTTTGGTCAAACACCCAAGTCCCTAAAACCCCAGCAGGTTCTTCAGTAGGACTTGATTGGAAGGTTAAGAGGGCTTGCCTAGTGTCCTTAGAATGAGTGTTCTTCAGACAACTGAGCATGTGGTTTCTTATAGATGAGGTGCCATGTTTTTTTGAATGACAAGCATATAATCTTACACAATATATGCATTTCCCTTTAACAAGAACTCCCTTTTCATCATAAATCTTGTCAAAGTGTTCCCATACTTTGGACCTGGGTGCAACCTATTTCCTCTTTTGGCCAGAAACAGCAGCTATATCAGTCTGTTGAGTGGTATCATTATTCTCTATAATGGGAGCTTCCACTGCAGGTTCTTGGCTTAGAGGAGGTTCACCAGATACAGGCCTGGTAACACTATCTTGACCATCCATCTATATAAGTAAATAAGCAATTGCATACACATAGGTAGATTAGTCTTATGTCCTTGAGCTTCCACATTTTTCTCATAATAGAGGCTTCAAATGTTTACCTTTCATATATGATATATCTTTCTCATATGCATACAGAAACACAAGGTAGTCAGGCTCCATCATCATTCACATATGCATAATCATATATTGGACAATAGGCATACACCTTTAAGAATTCAGTACAAGCCTCAGTCCATCATCATTACATATGCATAATCATACATTAGGCATACAACTTTAAGAATTCAGAACAAGCCTCAGGCTCCATCATCATTCACATATGCATAATCATATATTAGGCAATAGGCATACAGCTTTAAGAATTCAGAAAAAGCCTCAGTCCATCATCATTACATATGCATAATCATACATTAGGCATACAACTTTAAGAATTCAGAACAAGCCTCAGGCTCCATCATCATTCACATATGCATAATCATGTATTAGGCAATAGGCATACAGCTTTAAGAATTCAGAACAAGCCTCAGTCCATCATCATTACATATGCATAATCATACATTAGGCATACAACTTTAAGAATTCAGAAGAAGCCTCAGGCTCCATCATCATTTACATATGCATAATCATACAGTTTAGTACTCAGAATTCGTATATAGGATACTTAGTCGGTGAGGAGCAAGGATTCATATTTCACCACAACTTAGAGACATCAACATATTATTAAGCATGAACACATCAACATCATCATAGATTCATAGTCACTCGTCAACATCATAGATTCAAATACAATCATCATAGGGTTTCAGCATGAATCATTCATTTTATCAAACATTCAAATACGAATTCACAACAAAACCGTAGATATCAATACCTCAGAGTCAGAGACAATGCAATAGACTACAAACTTTGGAATGATCGAAGAACGATTTCCACCGATTAGGGTTTCAGAGAATCAGCAAGACTGTGTGTCTTTCTGTGTGAGAGCTTCCACCAAAATACCAAATAGAACTATAGGATTCTCAACTCTCAAGTCTCAACTCTCAAGTAGTCAAGTGTAATTGAAGAAGGAAATCAAAGACCGAGAGAGGAGAGTGAGGGTGAAGACATAAGAGAGTTAGAGAGAGGATAGAGCGAAGAGTAGAAGACAGATCGAAGAGGCGGATAGGGTTAGGCCGGGTAGAAAAGTTATACGTATGTATATATATAATCCAAAATGACGCCGTTTTGGTATGTCGGGTTTTTCGGGCGGATCGGGTTAGGGTTTTATAAACCCTACCCGCAACCCGGTACCCGCCCAAGCCCATATAATTTTTCGGATATGGATAGTCGGATCGGATATCCATATCCATTCGGATAAAACCCGGAAAAAAAATCGGGTTTTTCGGGTCGGATCGGTTTATGCTCAGCCCTAGCCGGGGGGTCCCTGGGCCCTATACTCCATCAATCAAATTTTGAAAATGGTTAAGATTGTTGTCAAAATTAGAATTTTAAAGAGAATTGTGTTGATTGTGAATGAAGCTATATATTGAAATGAGACGAAATTGCAAGCTAACACGATACAACTCATTTAGTATTGTATTAAGATTGTTATTGTTTTCTCAATTAATTCACGTGTTGCGATTAATTTGGCCCACACAGGTTACAGGTTGACCAATATAAAAACTTCTAATTTGGACTATCATCGACTTGAATATCGATCTTCTACTATCAATTTCCATTTGCACTTACATACTAAATTATTTTACAACAATTGTTAAATTATTATATCTATCATAACTCAAATAAACTATTCAAACGTAGTTTGTGTTTTATAGTTTACAATAATCTTTTAGCAATTAGTAGTCATAGTTTACAAAAATCTACTCAAAAGGTCAATGTATATCCTTATTTATGTATATTGATATCGAATACTTTTGTTGGATATCATCTTATAATATCAAATCTAATGTGATTTAATAATATTTTTAATTTAACTTATCAAGTACGGCATTCTTAGTGTTTTGATTTCTTATATTTATTTTTATTACTACTTACTTATATGAACAAATACTTCAGGTTTATTATTTTCTCTTCTATATATAGTACGTTCATTTCTCCTTTCTCTTCTCGCTTCTTCAACATTGTTACTTATATGACAACAATATTTATACTTGTGTAGATGTGTGCGTAAAAATATATGTGAAAAATACGGGATAAAACAAAAATTAGGTTACAAGACTATTTGATTATGAAAATAATTGAGGAATTAAAAGTGTAGTCTCCAATTTATTGAAAAGACGAGAAAGAAAGGGTTAGAAAGCATTTGTGCAGTGAAGTCAAAAAATGAATAAAGAAAGTGATGATAAAAAGGGAAAATTTCCGATATAGGAGTACAACCAATTGGGAATACAAATATAATACTTCTATTTTAAAATTTTCAAATATTTTTACTTCTATTTTGGAATTTCCAAACACTTTTTACTCTCACTTGGGGAAATTTCTTTAAAAAATTTGCAAGCACAAACTTTTAGGAGGTGAGCATGAAGAAAATGAAATAAAAGGAATAAATTTAGGAGACTCCAAAGAGACCAGGTGAAAAAAAATATAAAGGAGGAAAAAGAAGCAAGAAAGCAAAAAAAAAAACATGATGGATAAAAAGTACAACAAGAAGTAAAAGAAATGGAAAAGAAAGACAGACGGAGATTAAAAATGACACTAATCATCTAACCTGCTATTGTAGGTTATATAAAGGTCATTAAATGCGTTTGATCATTTTCGATCAGTAGTGTATGTATTTGTGTGATTGTTCTTGGAGTAAATGTGCTTAGGTGATTACTTTGCAATAGTAGAAGCGTTTATTTGATCATTTTTCCTTAATAATTGACTAATTGTGACAAACCAAAAGAAACAGCATGAAATGTGGGAAGGAGGTAATGCTTCAGAGGCCAGCCCCCACTTCAATTAAACCAAATTCTCCAGATGATCAATATTCACAGGCTTGCACTCTAGAAATTCAGTTTACCTCCTTTCAAATTACAACAAAGGCTTCATCAAAACCTTCATCTCCATCTCCATATCCATCTTCCAAATGCCATGTATATCAGCATTTAGAACTCTTGAGCAGCGGTGCACCGTCATGCTCATTGAAATCTGTTTTTTCTCTTCCATTAGGCAACAGATCGGTGCAATGTTGGAGGATCCGCAGAGCCTCTTTCATGGTGGGTCTTTTGGCCGGATTCGCAGCCGTGCAGAAGATTCCTAGCCTGAAAACACCACACATTTCGCCTGAGTTATTCGGCGTCTTGATCTCTTCGTCTAGGGCTTCCCCAATCGCAATTCCTGCTTGCACATGGTGGCGCGCCCAGTCCACTAGGCACCACTCCTCTTCTTCGTCGTTCGGCTCTCTTCCCGTCACCAATTCCAGAAGAATCACCCCGAAGCTATACACATCCACTTTCTCGTTCACTTTCCTCGTATGAGCGTACTCTGAAATCAACATTACAGAAAATTTCAAATTTTGAAGTAAGGTTTACTCCTTCGTCCCAAATGTAAGGTATGTTTGAATTTCGCGCATGCATTTGTCGATTAAAAGATGTATTTGCAATTTCATAATTTAACTAGTGCCTAAAGTCAATGCAGTAGAAAATTAGAAATGGTAACTTCACATGGTGGCTTACCAGGAGCTATGTAGCCGAACGATCCGGCAACCGATGACACAGTGTTAGAGTCGCCATGCCCTGATAATATTCTGGCCAGTCCAAAATCTGCAACCTTGGCATTGAACTCAGAGTCTAAGAGAACATTGCTGGATTTCACATCTCGATGAACAATCGGCTGTGAGCAGTTGTGGTGCATATGGCATAGCCCTTGAGCTGCTCCTATTGCGATACGCAGCCTCGTCGGCCAATCTAGGAGTTGGTCAGCCGATCTTCTCTTTGCATGAAGCCACAGGTCCAGGCTGCGGTTTTCCATGTACTCATAGACCAGCAGCTTCGATTCCTCGCTGGAGATGCAGCACAAAAGCTTCACTATGTTGGAATGGCGAATCGTGCCGAGTATCTCCACTTCTGCTAGAAACTCCTTCTCGAGGCTCTCTTCCAGCTTGTGGTTACTCCAGATCTTCTTGACGGCGACTTTCTCTCCCGTCGATCGACTCAACGGGACGACATACACTCTTCCAGATCCTCCACTTCCGACTACATTCTTCTCCATCAGGTTCGGTAAAATGCTCGATTCCGTGAAGCTCAGGCTGTGGAACGGGGTGAGCTTCCAATCTTCGACCGCCGCTTTCTTCCTTCTCTGATAGCTTCTGAAAACCAACAGTGTGTACGCAACGACGACTAGAAACAGAAACGCCGCTACACTTCCGAGAATGGCGGTAATTTTGGCTGAAACCTTACCAGATCTTGCATCGCAAAATCGGAGTCCCAGTGTATGTGTAGCAGCACAGAGAGAAGGGTTATTCAGGAAGCTCCTCCCAAATGCTGCACCTTCAAACTCTTCGGGGATTTTTCCTGATAGACGATTGGAGGACAGATTGATTGAAGTTGTTATTAAATCGCCTATTTCAGGTGGAATTTCTCCTGAGAATCGGTTTTCAGAGAGATCCAGCTGATTAAGGTTTGGCAAAAGACCTAATGCGGGTGGTATTTTGCCTGAAAGCTGATTTCTGCTGCATATCAAAGTCGACAGAGACTTCCAAGATGTAATATTCGAGGGGAAGCTTCCAGAAAGCATATTCCCATCAAGCATAAGAACAGATAATGATCTAAGAACAGTGAGCTCTTGGGGAATTTCACCTGTCAATAGATTATTACTTGCCCTTAATGTAATAAGATTGCTCCAAATGGAGATATCTGGAGGAATTCCACCCGAAAATCTGTTATCGCTGATATCAACCAGAGATAAGTTCGAGGGCAGCTGCAGCCGTTGTGGGAGCTGGCCAGTGAACTGGTTATTGTTAATCATCAACTTTGTCAAACTTATAGATGTCCACAATCTATAAGGAAGTTCGCCAGAAAGACTGTTTTTCTCAACCCGGACAGTATTCAAGGTGTTGCACTCCTCAAGTGAGCTTGGCAAGCGACCTGTGAGATTATTATCAAAGGCCACTAAGGTATTCAGCACCTTGTTCTCACACACCCCATCTGGCAGAGATCCTGTAAGATGGTTGGAGGAGACATCAAAATCTCGAAGCTTCGAAAATCGGCCAAAATCGGGTGGAATTTCGCCTACAAGGTTGTTCTGGAAGAGCTTAACAAGAGACAAAGCTGGCAACCTTCCCAAACCTAGTGGGATTTTGCCAGATAATTGATTCATGAATAAACTCAATCCCTCCAATTTCCTCAGCTCCCCAAATTCTTCAGGGATGCTTCCTGTCAAGCTGTTATTAGAAAAATCAATTTCCATTAGTTTCGAATCTGCTGGTTGAACAGGCACAGGGATCAGCCCTGACAACATGTTCTTGAAGAGGTAAACAATGGTTAAATTCTTGAGCGAGAGTAGTTCACTGGGAATATTTCCAGTCAAGCCATTTATTGATAAATCCAAGTACTCCAACGCCTCCATGCTGAAAATACTTCCTGGGATTTCGCCTATCAAATTGGCTTGATTTATCCACAGATTTCTCAGTTTCTTCAACTGGGTAAAACTTGGCGGGATTTCCTGGGGTGAAAAGGGGTTCTGGTTTAGAACGAGAACTTCAAGATTCAACAAACTCCCAATCTCTGAAGGGAACGAGCCATTTGCAAACGCTGCTGCAAGCTGGAGCTCTTTTAACCCTACCAGGCCTCCGATTCCAGCTGGGATGCCACCTATAAACGAATTAGAGGAAAGGTTCAAAACCTGAAGCGTAGGGGGGAGGCTGCTGACATCAGCTGGGATGATGCCATTGAAGATGTTATAAGAAAGGTCCAAGTACTCAAGCTTAGAACAATTGTAGAGTGCTGTAGGAAATGCTCCGCTGATGTAGTTGTGATTCAGATCAAGGACAGTCAGATTTCTCAGGTCACATATGAAGGATGGGATTGTGGCGTTGATTAGTAGCCAGACCAGATGGATTCCGGTGACCACGCCGTCACTGCAGGTGATTTCTGGCCAGGCACAGTGGTCAGAAGATGGAGTCCAGTGGGAGATGTTTGGTGGGTTTGAGAATTGATTCTTTAAATCAAGAAGGATTGACTTTTCAGGGCTCACGCTACTGGTTTGGGGTTCTCCATTGAAGGGGAGAATTAAGATTAAGAGCGTTAAGAAAGAGAGGCTGATTTGAGTAGACGATGATGAGGTGTATATGGACATGCTGGGCAATTTATCGAGGCCGCTTTTTCTCGAGAGCGAAGATTTGCTGGTTTTGATTCTACTACTCCGCATATTACATGGCTCTTTGCTGGTTCTTGAGAAGGTAGGATTTTTAATATATACTCTTCAATACTTCTTATATATGTGTGTGTATAGTTTTCAATATTCATCAATAATATAAACGCTACCCCACTCATTGTTTCAGGAGGAGAGTGAGGGAGTCGTAGGCCGCCGCCTCCACGACCAACACACAAATGTTGACTTTACTTCTGAATCACAGAAAAGGTAGTGATCATATCAAAGAAATTGCATAAGACTCGGTAAATCTCATATTCGAATATCTGACGCTATCGAATATTTTGTGATTAAAATTCAATTTACATCATCTCATTTAATTGTCTCGATGGTGTTTGGGAGCCCTCAAGGATGAGGTGTCATCCTTTAAATGTAGTGATCATATCGAGTATAAATATATACGATTTTTATTATGTGTCTATTGGGTTAATGGCCTAACAAGGGCCGGCCCATCAACCCCTAGGGACTGTACAAGAGCATCTGTCAACGGGCCCAAAAGAAAGGCTAGGGACAGGGGCCGCACGTAGTTCAACACGGCCAGGCTTCAGGGCCCAAGGGCCAGAAGACGTACATAGCCCAGCATGACCAAGCTTCAGGGTCCAAGGGTTAAGGGACGTACGTAGCCCAGCATGACCAAGCTTCAGGGTCCAAGGGCTAGGGAACGTACTTAGTTCAGCATGACCAAGCTTCAGGGTCCAAGGGCTAAGGGACGTACGTAGCCCAGCATGACCAAGCTTCAGGGTCCGAAGGGCCAGGGGACGTACGTCATATGGGTTTTCTACCCAAGGGTCCAGGCTGCCACTAGAGGGTTGGGTCCAGTCTGAGGGACGAACGTCCCCACGTCATGGCGGGAAGCCAAGATCCTGGCGGGAAACGCATTAAATGTGGGAGATTTGGTGGTTGGGATCATGTCGCCCACAGCCAACCACGTCAGCCCCCAACCACCCTGGGATAATATAAATAGTCACATTTATTTCATTGTAATGGGTTCGCATTTTGACTCTCTAGCATTGTAATAGCAATAACAGCTCATAGCATAGCTTAGTACGTTCGGCCCTTCGACTTGTAATCGTTGAAGCCGAGAGTAGTCGAGGTGACCTTGAAATGTTATTTACTTAGATGTTATTTACTTAGTACGTTCGGCCCTTAGGTGACCTTGTAATAGCTTAGTACAAAAATTATTGAAATGTTATTTACTTAGATGTGAAATGTTACTAAATGGAAATTGAAATTTAAAATTGATGTTACTTCAATTTCAGCGAGACGGGGTGGCAGATCGGCTTCCGACTCATCGTCGTGCTTCGTCCAACAGTGTTTGATGACCTTGAGGATCGAGACCCTCTTCTTCACAGGCCTGCCTTCATGGTTCGAAAAAGGTTTAAAATCCATAAATAAATGTAAAAGGGTTAAAATGGTGTAAGGTTTATTTGAATAAGACTTACAAGAGCTTCCTTATGTTTACTCTGAGGTTTGCGGCCCCCATGCCATTATGTCTGTAATACCTTCTCGGACATCCGGTTTTTCTTCTCGGCTTCGCTTCTAGCCAAGAAGTTCGGATCTGAAGACCAGTGGCGGACGAGGTTTTCCCACACCTCATCCGAACACCATCCTGGCCTTACCCCTCTAGCTCGGGCACGCCTAAAGGTGGGACGAAGCCAGTTTGAAATTCTAGCGTTATACGCTCTAAGAATATCGGGGCCATGTGCTTCAGTCCATCTAAATTAATTTATCATTTGTCAAATTTTAAGTCACTACAATTACGTAGGGAATATTCATTTTTTTACCTTGAACATGTTCCACCAAAGTTCACGGACCTTGGGGTCAACATTGCTGTAGGTTGCCCAGTTCCCAAGAAAGTGTTCACCAATTATGTTTTTGATTTGGTCCAGCACTTGTTGATCGCTTCAAAAAATTAATGATATTTTGTTATATCCGTTTTTGTTAGATTATTTGACATTAGATGAAATTATTTGACGTTAGGTAAACTTAATAGTTATTTAGCGACCATGTGAGGTGTCACCCAAACTGAATTTTCATTGTTGCGCTCTGCTTCGGTTAGGGGCGCATAGTTCGGTCGGGCACGTGAGGTTGACTGTTCATTGCTCATCTAAAATATATTAATTTATATTTTTAAATGTTAGCGTAAACAAAATATAAGATGAAATTTTTGTACAAGTTTTATCGATTGAAAATGTGTATAACATATTAAACTGTGTATTAGTCTAATATGAGGGGTCGATTTTTTTCAATTATAAAGAAGTTATAAAAATCATATTAAATTGTGTATGGGTATTAGTCTTTATAAACTTTTTATAGAGAAGTTATAAAAATCATTTTAATACATTAAAAAATAGTTTGACTTATCAAAAATTAAGTTTTTGTATTTAAATAAGTTTTTGTATTTAAAGTTTATAAAAAACAATTTTGTATAAAAACAGTTTTGTATAAAAACAGTTAAACATAAAACAGTTTTGTATAAAAACAGTTTTGGATAAAAAGAGTTTTCTGAAAAGAGTTTTCTAAAAACAGTTTAAAAAAAACAGTTTTATAAAAACAGTTTTATATAAAAGCAGTTTTATATAAAAACAGTTTTATATAAAAACAGTTTTATATAAAAACAGTTTTCTATAAAAAATAGTTTTATAAAAATAGTTTTATAAAAACAGTTTTTATAAAAACAGTTTTATAAAAACAGTTTTATAAAAACAGTTTTAAACCTCATTTTTAAATAAATAAGTTTTTTTTTGTATAAAATCAAATTTTGTATTTATTCATATGCCAATTTTGTAAAAAAAAAGTTTTTTTTAAACTGTTTTTTATAATCTATATTTTATATATTAAATTTCAGAAAACAGTTTTTAATGTCTTAATTAATATTTTATAATTAACATGTTAAACTTTTTTAAGAGTTTGATATGAGGGGGTATTTTTTTAAAAAAATTCGGGTATAATAATTTTGATAGATGATAAAATAATAATAGCCCTAACAATGTCCAAAGAATTCTATTGAGCATGCTTCATTCTAAGTCCAAAAAATAGTCCAAAATAACCTAAATAAATACATAGGCATGCATATTAAACCTACACACAAAACTAAATCATGTAATATTGAGCATATAAAACATGTAATAAACTAAATTATATTAAACATGTATACCAACTAAAGAAAATTATAAACTATATCATATTTCGAAATTTAATACTCCCTCCGTCCCCTGTTATTGTCCCATTGCGGTTTACGATGCTTGACTGTCGATAAAGCAAACCGATCCATGTCCGCACTCAAATTATTTTTAGCAAAAAAAATTACATATTCAGAAACTATATTAAAAGATTTACAAAGTCGCAAAAACCAGAATCAGATTTGATAAAAATTTGATACATAAAGTAAGAGATTAAGAGTGATTTGTGTTGATCAAGTGAATAGGAAATGGGACAATAACAAAGGGACGGAGGGAGTAGTAAACATGTATTTCGAAAATTATTTTACGAATATTAAAGAAAATTATAAACTAAATCATATTTCGAAATTTAATAGTAAACATGTATTTCGAAAATTATTTTTCGAATATTTAAGAAAATTATAAACTAAATCATATTTCGAAATCATATTACTACACAAAACATGTATAAAAAACTAAAAATCATGCATAAATCAAATTGAGCATATAAACTAAATCATATTACACATGTATCAATACACAAAACCGAAAATTAAAATACATAAAACAAATTGATAATTTCGAAAATTATATAAAACTAAAAAATCATGTACATAATCATGCATTTGAGTGTATTTCAACAAAAGAGCAGGCACTTTAATAATGCGAACATACTTATAATAACATGCATTTTTGGAATAAAAATCAAATACTAAAAATAAGAATGAAAAGTAATTTAAATTTCAAACACATAACCTTGATGAAGAGGACGGCGAAGAGGGACGGAGGTAGCTACCGGACAACAGCGGCGGACGGTGGCAACGGACGGCGGAAGGCGGCGATGGAGGTGGAAGGTGTTGGCGGACAGAGAGAAGAAGTAAATAAAGGGTGAAAGGAGGATTTTAGGGTTGGGAGAATGGGTGGAATGAAAAAAATTGCTAAGTATGGCTTTTATATAATGGCGTAGTCACGGATTTAGTCACGGATATATCTGTGACTACGCCTTCGTAATTAACGAAGTCAGATGCAGAAGACGAGATGTCAGGGCTGCCTTTGACCGGTTTAGTCACGGGCGGATCCGTGACTAATTAAAATCCAGTCATTTGTCAGCTGCTCGGCCTGGTCGGCGACAGGGAATAAATTCCCTTAGTCACAGACTAATCCGTGACTTTTTTTGTATAAATAAGTGATGCCCGGTCCAATATTTGTGTGGAAAATAAAATGGCTAATCGAGAACCAATTGACTGGGATTCGATGTGTAGAAGTATGAAATGACTTAAGCTAATTACACAGCTTATGGAGCCGAAAACCGTTGAAGCATGTCAGAGAATCAGGGAGTTGATGGCTAGACCTCTTGAAAGTTTTGGCGACTATAAAGATGAGGAATCTGGCTCAATCGGCAAGTCAAAAGTAAATAACTTGTGTTGAATGCTTCAACGTGCAGAAGAATGTTCGGAGTATATGGACCCGATCAACGAAGAAGCTCAAAGGAAAATTAACGAGTTGTGGGCTAGACCTCTTGAAAGTTTTGACATTGATGAATAATTATGTATTTGTTTGTTTGGTTATGATAAATGAATAATTCTGTATTTTTTTGTTTCGTACTTATCTTTTAAATTTGATAAATAAATTTGTTTATATGAATTAATATGGAGTAATTATTATTTCACAAATAATAATGATGAAGAAAAAAATCAAATATTGTTGGAGTAATATAATTATGAAGAAAAGAGCACAAATATTCGAAGTCAAACAAATTGTAATTACAGCAACACAATTAGTCACTATCAGAATCGTTATTTTGTACATATACAACATCTTCTTCTGTATCAGAACCGTCTATCCATTCTCCTTCTTCCTGATATTGAGCATTTTTGTTGTTCTTCATGCATTTCGGATGGAGTTGTTAGGTCCGGAAGGTGCGTTTCTGGCATGACTTCAACACTTCCGTCATTTGGATCACTTAACTGAATGTGATGGTTGACCGTCTCAACAATAGGCGGAGGTTGGCAAAATTGTTGCTAAAAAGCATCTAAATCAACGTCCTTGTGTTGAGTTTGTGATACAATTTTGCTCGGACGGACTGGACATGCACACACCCAAGGATTCTGTGTCAGCCTGGTTGAAGGGTATTCTGCCTAATAAACTTGGGCTGCTTGTTGAGCGAGTATAAAAGGCTCATTTTTCCTATACACGCGAGAGTGGTTGACGTCAATCATATTATACTTTGAACTTTTTCTCACACCACGTGTTGGATCGACCCATTTGCTGCGGAATAAAATGCATGTCAAATTTTTCCCACCAGAAGGCATTTCAAATTCCAGAATCTCATGCAAGATACCAAAAAAATTGGTTTCCGAGTTATCATAACTGATAGTTGGGACACATAACCCGTTGTTCATTGTTGGTCGGCCCTGTCCGTAATTGACTGTGTGATAGGTGTAACCGTTTATCACATATGACCGCCAAACTTTAGCGTAGGCACCAGGCCCCAACGATAATGATACTAATAATATATATAATTAATGTGTGTGTATATATACCTGATACTTGTACCACGGTACAAAATTAGAGTCCACCATTGCATCAATTTCATTATCAGGGAATGCTGAGAACTCCGCTCTAAATTCACTGTGAAGTCAAACATGAAAATATTATAAATCATCTACCATAATTTTTATATATATTACAAATATAACTACAAATTTAACTTACTGGTAAAACGGTAAGATTTCTGGACAATTCATGAGGATATAAGTATGCGCAATTTGTAAATCTCCACCCACGACGTATCGGTTTGTTGCAGCTCCTTTACCTCTACCTGGGTAATTGAAAAGGGAAACTACATTTTCGTATTGATCCTCGTCAATGTCATCGTTCCGGGCAGGTCTCTTTCTTCTAGTGATGACTTCACGCTCAAAATAAAAAGATGAGAACGTTGAGATTTCTTGTTGAAGATACGCTTGACAAATTGATGCCTCAAAGTGTGCCTTGTTGGTCACTTTCTTTTTTAACTCTCCAAGAAATCTGCAATGTAAAATAAAAGTGGTACACAGATTAATGTTGTTATGAAATAAATATTCAAAGATAAATGAAATTGTGACTAACCTTTCAAATCTGTACATCCAGCGATAGAAGACGGGCTCACCATTCAAAACCTCATACGGAAGATGTATTACAAGATGTTCCATTCCATCGAAAAACGATGGAGGCGTTTTTTTTTTCAAATTACACATCAGCATGGGAATAGACTCTTCTAGTCTTCGGAGGGATGTTGCATCCAAAACGCTTGAACATATCGACTGAAACAACAAACTGATCTCAGTAATGCAGGACCATACGTGTTCAGGAAGCATCTCTTTCAGTGCAATTGGGAGAAGTCTTTGCATGATTACATGAGTATCGTGAGTTTTCATGCTTGACGTCGTTGAAAGTTTGTTCATGTCCACGCATCTGGATAAGTTGGAGCAGTAGCCATCTGGAAACTTTAAAGACACAAGCCATTGTAATATTGATTCCTTTTGTGCTTCTGTGACCTGGTAGACTGCTTTTGGAATATTGCTACCTTGATATTCTAGATCAACAGAAAGTTCGGGTCTGTCACACCAAATAGTCATATCTTTTCGAGATGCAAGACCGTCTTTAGTTTTGCCTTTGAAATCCATCACTATATTAAATATATTGTCAAACACGTTCTTCTCAGTGTGCATGACATCTATATTGTGACAAATGAGAAGGTCTTTCCAATATGGTAACTCGCAAAATATACTCCTCTTTGTCCACTTATGGGTATCACAAAACACACATGGCTTCTTATTTGGCTCTTGCACAACCGTAGGAATACGTCGAACCCGGTTAAAAATTGCTTCCCCGGTCAATCTCGGGGGCGGGGTGTCTCGTACCACTCTACCTCTAATGAAAGACTTTTTGTCCATTCGATATCGGTGGTTTTCCGGGAGAAACTTGCGGTGACAATCAAAGTAGCTTGGTTTTTTACTGAAAGTTAGCTAATTGGCACCTGATTTCTCCATGCATATCGAACATCCCATAAGACCGTGTGTGCTCCACCCCGAAAGCATGCTATATGCAGGGAAGTCGCTAATGGTCCAAATGATGGCAGCTTTCATGATAAAATTTTGAACCCTTGAAACATCATAAGTTAGTGTCCCAATGGCCCAAAGTTCTTTCATCTCCTTGATAAGGGGTTGGAGATAACTGTCTATCTTTTTTTCCTGGATCATTGGGACCCGGATAGATTAAAGTCAAAAAGATAAAGTGACTTTTCATGCACATGTAGGGAGGGAGATTGTAAGGAGTTAACATGACCGGCCAACATGAATAGTTCTTCCCAAACCTTCCAAATGGAGCAAATCCGTCTGAACACAATCCCAGTCGCACATTTCGTGGCTCCATTGCAAACTGAGGTTGACAACGGTCAAAGTGTCTCCAAACTTCACAGTCCGAAGGGTGAGACATCATACTCTCTTTGGTTTCGTGCTCAACATGCCATGTCATGTGTTTCGCAGTAGCAATCGAAGCGTACATCCTCTGAAATCGTGGAGCTATTGGGAGGTAATACAGTTTAGATAAATGCTGACCTATTTCGTGGTTTCTTTTTACTTTGAGGGACATGTTTGTATCTGTTTCCACCACAGAACTTGCAGAATTCAGGTGCCTCATCATCCTTCCAGAACAACATACATCCTTCCGGGCACGCATCAATTTCTATATAAGGTAGCCCCAACTTAGACATTAATTGTTTCATGTGGTAATATGAATCGGGGAGGTTATGATCACGTGGTAGCATCCCGTCTACTGACTGCAAGACTTTAGTCATGCAAGTTTCAAGGAGACTGTATTCAGCTTTTATGTTCATAAACTCTGTAACGGCGGATAGCTGAGAGTATCCGTCACAATCAGCATACAGGGGTTGATCGGCTGCTTTTAAAACATCTTGAAATCTTTCAGCTAAACCTTCATCCATATGGTTGATAAAATATCAGACTTTCATCCTCATCTGGTTGATACGACGTCGAGGCTTCAGGAGGATCGTTAGATAGTTGTGGGGGGTGAACTGAGACATCGATGCACCGTATGCGTCATATACCATACATTGCTGCCATCTCATTTCAGCAGGGTCTCCCACGCACTCATCTGTGCAGGGACGTTACGAGACGAACCTACCGTTTGTGGTAAAACAGATGGATCCAAAGGTTCGCCATGAGAAGTCCAATTATAATAATTGGGAACGAAACCGTCCGCGTACAAATCCCACTCAACTTCATCTGGGTGTTTAAATTTGAGATTTTTACACTTTGAACATGGTCATCTGATTTTATCACCACTCATATAAGTCGGGTGTTCAAGTGTGAATGCAATAAACTCCTCAACTCCTTCAAGAAAATTTGATTGCATTCCGTACAATAACGCATGTTTATCATACATCCAAATTCTATTTTGTCTATACGTTATGCCTGAATATTAAAATAAAAAACTTATACAGGTTTAAAACTCTAAATTATAAACATTACCAACATATGTGGAGTATTATTAATATATTAAATTTCACTAATTAAAGTTCAATGCAATTAATTCACTAGATGAACTAATATGTTCATATAATATCATTAATCATTTCAATTATTAACTAATAACCAATATTATGATTTCAACACTAAATACACTAAATTATTACGTTAATGACATTAATTAATTCATAAACATTAACAATAATTTTTTATGTGTACGGACATTTATATATTAAATTTCACTAAAATTCCCTTAAAATTAACTAACGTCCAATTAATATTATTAAACTATAAACATGCACAATATGCTAATGGCATTTAATCCACAATACTAAAATTATCAACATCTTAATCTTATTAATAATGCACATTTAACATTTCACTAAATTAAATAATATGAGCAAATCCAATAATTTGAGCATATATATATATATATATATAAACTCATTTAAATTAAACAATACTCAAATTTAACTAATATTATAAAAAATTTAACTAATTTATGTAATTCATAATAATAATTCATCATACTTAAGTAATGTTTCAAATAACTAACCCTAATTTAAATCATTATAAATCCTAAATTAGGCATTAACAATAATTGCTAATAAAGAAATTAAATCCTATAATTATATTTAACCATATATAAACTCATTTGAATTAAATAATACTTGCATTTAACTAATATCATCTAAAATTTAACTAATTTACGTAATTTTAATTAAATACAACTTAATTAACCCTATGTTTAAATTACATCTACGTTTAACTAATTTTAAGGAATTTATTTCATTAATTAATTAACAACCTTTTTTTAAATTCATTTAATTTAAATTTAACTAATATTAACAAAAGTTTAACTAATTTAGCTAATTAATTAATTTAACTTAATGCGTCACTACGATTAAACCTACGTTTAAGTAACTAATTTTTCACTAAATTAAATGAAATTGACATAATTCGTTACTTAAATAATAATCTCTCTAATTTAACAGTTTATTACACTTAAAATGAACCAACTAATTCATACAAAAAAATACGTAATTCAAATTACATACCTTATCTGCATAAACAGGGAAAATGATATAAGATAGCTAGATTACATCCTTCAATTCAATCTGGAACAGTTGGTGTGGTTTTGTTGAATGAATGTGATGCTGCATATATAAAATTATTAGTCACGGACGTAGTCATGGATGTGTCCGTGACTACGTAATTTCGTACGATTTATCAGTACACTTTAAATTTGGAGCGTTGAAAAAATTAATTTTGGAACTTGTCACGGAATTAGTCACGGAATTATCCGTGACTAAACTTAGTCACGGAATTAGTCACGGACGAATTCAAATTTAAAAAAAAACGCCGAAGGCAAAATTGGGTTGGCCGGAATAGGTTAGTCACGGATTATATCCGTGACTAACCGTAGTCACGGTCCTATCCGTGACTATTTTATTTTTAACAATCCGTGACTAGCCCGTGACTACAGGCGAATTTTTTTGTAGTGTATGTAGTACGGAGTGAAAAAACTTGACTTTCATGATGGCTAACCCGATATCCTTTTATCGGGTGATGTTCTTCTCCGTTTCATTTTCATCATTTCATCCTCTTTTGGAGGTGGAGATAGGGAGGGGTTGGAGGGAGCATTGGTGCCTGCAAGAAAAAAAATCTTAATTATATATCATGTATAAATACTTTGAATTTAGAAAAAATATGTTAATATTTTAAACTTTGACTCCTACAAGGTAAAATTCTCTTAATCATAAATTTATGACTCTGTCCTCTTCAATTATTTTTTACTATATCTCTATCATACAAACCACAAATCATACTAGACTATTTTTCCATACACCACCCACCATCTTCTTATCTCTCTCACTCTCTCTTATAGACAATATATCTTCAACCTGTGAAAACACCTCTTATTTCTCGTCCCATATGTTATCCTTGTTTCTCTAATGTGGAGTAATAAATTGCACTTTTGTATAACTTGGGGCGCGCCTACTCAATTCAGATTTGAGGGTGACTTTTTATGCAGGGAGATATGCACAAACCAAGTATTGCCCTAGTGACACAATTTGCTCTCTTGAGAAAATATTTATTCTCTTAAAATTCAATAATTTGTTCTCGAGTTGATAAAACGGATAAAATCTAGATCAGCTAGTCGGAATAAATAGACCATGTATGTAAATAGTATTCTCTTCGTTCCAATATCATCTTCAAATTTTCTTTTTCTGTTCGTCCCGAATTGTTCTCTTTTTTGCAAAAAAATTATAGTTCCCAATATTTCTTACACATTTTTCTATTCGTTACCAAACTTTTCACAATACATATAGGAGGTGTTTGGAACTGATTCTGCTTCTGCTTCTTTTTTAAAGCAGAAGCAGAATTAGAATCAGTTTTCAGAAGCTGGTCACCCCTAGCTTCTAAAAATACTGATTCTATGAGTAAATTAGAGCATCAGAATCACTCTTTCACTTACACTCAAACACTCCAACTTCTCTCCCTGAAGGAGCAGAAGCAGTTTTAAGAAGAAAAAATGACCCGATTATTACTAATGGGCTTTTGATTTCCAGATATATGACTCTTTTTACATTTTCCCAAAAAGTGATCCGCAGAGAGCCTTCCCCTTCACCATCCGCAGAACATTTCTTTATCGCACTCCTTCGCCCTAACCGCAACATACCTCCAACGCCGCAGAGAGCCTCTGCTATTGCGCCTCCGCCAGCGCGCCTCCATCTCCGGTGTTCCAGTCCCGCTCCGATCTTTGTCGCGCAAACTTATTCCTCCTCACGTCGTCGTTTCCGGTCGTCGCCATCTTTCTACACCACGCCGATCTTCTTTCTCTTCTCTTTCTGTTCAATTGTAGGGAGGTTACAGGCGACCGTAAATGCTAGAGCTCCATTTATGTTGGCTAAGCTTAATTGCAGCGGCCACATTCCAAATCTAATTTGGATGACTGGGATTTCTAGCTAGGGTTGGGCGATGGTGGACTGGTTGGCCGGTGGTGGGCGATGGGGTGTGGTTATTGCGGCGGCGAGGCTGGGGTGGTGGCAGTGGCAGCGGAGGGCTAGGCTAGGGTGATGCAGGGCAGGGGGCTGAGGTGAGGATGGGGTCAGGCAGGGGGGCTGACCGACTGGGGTCAAGCAGGGGACTGGACGGCTGGGGTTAGGAATGGGGTCAGGTAGAGGGCTCATGTGAGGCGGGAGCTATGGTGACGCAGGGGAGGGGGCTAGGTGAGGCAGGAGGCTGGGGTGTGGTGGTCGCCGACGGTGGCAGGAGTTTGTGGACGCCGGAGGGCTAGATCGGGGCTGGTCGGAGCTGGGCTGTGGGCAGGGGAGGGGTGTTGGGGGTTGAGGTGCTGATGCGTGAGGCTAGGGAGGGGGAAGGGCTGTGTACGATGGAGGTGATGGAGGTGTTGGCGGAG
Organism: Cuscuta europaea; assembly: GCA_945859875.1. NCBI lineage: Eukaryota > Viridiplantae > Streptophyta > Magnoliopsida > Solanales > Convolvulaceae > Cuscuta > Cuscuta europaea. The sequence goes on along the minus strand of CAMAPE010000060.1, from coordinate 14,041,507 downwards.
TGCCGGTGCCGGTGGGGCGCCGGTGACGGTGTGGGGCAGATTTGGGTGGCCGGTGACGGTCTCCGGGCGGCGGTGTTGGAACAGGCTGAGTGTGAGTGTGAAGTTGGGGTGGCGGCTGAACGGCCGCAGTGCAGGCGGCAGCGATTTCACGAATTGAAAACGGTTGCAGTGACATGTTTTCCGGTAACATTGAGTCAGTGACATTTAAAAGTACATACAAACCTGGTAGTGACATACAATAGTGACATAAAAAATCTGGCAGTTACATAAAAAATTCGCAGTGACATTAAGTTTTTCTAAAAATGTGACCTTCTAAGTCACTTTTTTGTCCTTTTATAAAAATGGTTATATTTTTGAAAATTGGCATTAATTTAGTAATATTCAAGGCAAAAGCCTTTTAAGAATCAAATTTAAACATCTCCGTAAACTATTTTAATCTTTGTGTTAATTACTTGATTGTACTTTAAGAGATAAATATGGAACACCGACAGTACCGATTATCCCGCTACCGAGTTACGGAGTACCCTTTGCTGGATACGACGTATCATGTTTCTTTCGTAAATTTGCTCCGTTTAAACAACATTGACAAGTCAGAGGAAGACTCCGGAGTTAGGAAAAACGTGCAGCACTGCTATACCATCAATATAGTCAACCTACAAAGTGGTGACCCCACATTTTCTCCAATTATTGCACGTTCCTCAGTGGCAAGTTGCGAAAGAACCTTCTTTGGAGTCATGGGAGGATAAAGTCAAATTATTCCATGAACTATTTTATACACATTTTTTGTACACATAACAGGTAATAGCTTGTCCACACAAGTAAGAATGTTTTTGCTTAGACTGTTTTCTGTTTCAGATTACATCAGATTTAAACAGATCAGATCAAATCAGATCAGATTTAAACACATGAAATCAGAATTTCATAGTTATAAAATACACATAGCTAAAACCCTTTTGGATATTCACTCCAAGAAGGATACTCTGTGAGTAAAATGGGTGCATATGTTATATATTAAGGGCAAGCGTGTGTGGGATTGGGCAACTCGAGCTCGGTGTCCCCTCTTCTAGCTAAATTGGTGAAGATAAAAGAAGAGGTGATTCTTAAAACTTGAGGAAAGACACATATGGTACATCAAGTGAACTCATTTTGCCTTAATATGATTTGCTTAGAAGCAAAGGGAGTAGCAACTAGCAAGCCGTGGATGACATTATAGGACTTTTAATAGCTTGATGATATTATTTGGTCCTGTGATTGGTGTCCTTGAAACAATGATTGATGATGTTTCTTGTGATGTTTGTGGTCCGGCTAGGACTCTGTTAGATGGCCTACTTTCTTTTCATTTTATTTTGATGCTATATTCGATGGTTGATGTGTTAGGGGTGACGAATGATGTGAATATGGCTTTGCAAAGACGTGACCAGGACCTTTTGAATGCATTGACTCTTGTGAAGATATGCAAAGCGAGAGTCCAAAAGATGAGAGATGACGGATGGGAAGCTCTCTTGGGAAGAGTTGTTACGGTTTGTACAACTCATGATATTCATGTTCCTAATATGGATGGTCCCTATCACTTATCAAAAAGATCCCACCGTCAAACTTCTTTTGTTACGAATTTGCATCATTACAAGACTGATTGTCTTGTTAGCATTTTAGATTTGCAATTGAAGGAGCTTAATTCTAGATTTGATGTGGAAAATACTGAGCTATTACATTGTGTTGCATGCTTAAGTCCTGCCTCTAACTTTGTGGATTTTGATGCGAAGAAGTTGTTGAGAATGACATCTTTCTATCCGGATGATTTCATTGATGAGACTAAATCTTCTTTATGCAATCAGTTTGCTAACTACTATACATTGAGGATATGCATTTGAATTCTCGTTTTTTGTTGTGAATGAGGTCCATGACCAAAAAAAGTTTTCTCACAGACGATAGGTATAAGAATGTGTATAAAAGTGTGTACAAGTAACAAACTTGGAATCGTAATGTGGTGCGAACGAACGATTCCACTAATATGTCTTTTCACTATCTATTTTTCGCCCCTAAAATGTACTGTATTATTTACTTGGCCTATTCTTTTTTATTTTATTTTTCCTTCTCTATCAAAATAGTAAAAATTCAATTGTAATTTACTTTTCTTTATTTCAACTTAAATTAGAACACAATCTATTTTTTTTTCTTTTCAATTCATACCAAAACATTTATTAATCTAAATAAAATAAGTATATTACATTTCATATTCATACACTATTTTTATTTGTGTAATATATTTTTTATTCATACACTTTTTGTAATATTTATTTATATTAATACACTTTTTCGTATAATAATGTACAGAGTATTTTTTATCTCTTTTATATGTTTTTAGAGGTTTATTTAAGACATTGAGTTTGTTTATTTCAATTTCTTGAATTACATTTGATAATATATGGGGAGTGACATATTCTTATGCGTGAGTTACATCTTTTTATACGCGAGTTAAATTTTTTTATGCGTGTGTTACATCTTCTTATGTGGGAGTTACATCTTTTTATGCACGATAATTTACATCTTTTTATGCACGAGTTACATTTTCCTAAGTGTAAATTACACTTTCTTATGCGCAAGTTAGATCTTTTTATGCGCGACTTGCATCTTTTGATGCGCGACTTACATTTTCTTATGTGCGAGTTACATTTTGTTATTCGCGAGTTGCATTTTCTTATGCTTCAGTTACAACCTCTTATACGCAATGTTGATGACAAACCTTAGGTGCCAGAGACAGTCCTGCAGATTAGTGTCTAAACAACGAGATCGAAACATAGTAGAGCAGTTTTAAGTGTTGCAGCAAAAAATAAGTAGGCACCTGATTATTTCCCCCTTTTGGCATCAACCAAAAGGAAACGAAAAATGATCAAAACAGTGCCAGACAGTAAGTAAGTGTAAGTAAGGTATCCCAACCCAAAAGCAGAATATTTGAACAAGGTGTTTATGGTAGCAAATTAATCTTCATCGGATGAAGAGACGATCCTTCTGTGGAGCCCTTCACTGTCTTCCTCAAACTTGGCCAACACCTCACTTTGAAAAGATTTTAGATCTGTGCGAACTTCATCAAGCCGACAGGAAAGCGTTGTCACTGATTCTGCCAATGAATCAAACCGTCGTAGCAACGTGAGCTCCATAAGGTGTACCTGTTCTTTGACAAGGGTGACAAAATGCATTGGATCAGTTGGACCAGGCTTCGGTTTAGGAGCTTTGGCTGAGGGAATGGGTGTAAGCATTTCCTTGAAGACGAGCTTGGAATTATGGACAACTATGCCATAGTTTTGGAGGCCCTTAGTGTCAAGATTCTTGTGAATTATGTGGTAGGGAAGGTTATCTAGAGAAACTCCCTTTTTGACAAACAGTTGTGTCAGGATAGTACCAAAGAGGATCCCAACCTTCCTAGAGCGATCACTGATGGTAAACTTGAGATGAGCAAGCATAAGGCCAGGTAGATTAATTGGAATTTTAGTGGCTAAAAGATACATGTAGGCAACTTCTAGTCTAGATGAAACCAGCCTTCCTTCCAGGCGAGGAATAAGGTTGGAGTGAACAAAGTAGAATAGCAGTTTGTGAACAGGGGAAAGATTACTCACATGAAGGGAAAGACCGGATACATTTGGGTCAAAAAAATTTACGACATCAATCTGGGTGACAGTGGACAGTGGACATCCCTCTTTCTTATATAGACACTCACTGAAATAGGGAACATCTAAAACCTTAGCAAGTTCTTGGGTAGTTAAACGTAACTTAGTACCACGAACGCGAGAAACCAGCACATTTTCTTTAATGATAAGATTGGCCAGAAAGTCAGACAAACAGTCAGGGTAAACGGAGCAGCAATATTTAGTTTCAAAAAGATGCCCCCATTTTTGAAAAGCAATGAGTTCTACAAAGTCAATGGTTTGAGATGAGAGTTCGGTGAAAGGAATATCGATTACCTTTACTATGCCTCTTTCCATATATGTTGCTTTGAGTCTGAGAGCGTCTTCTTCTGCAACTTTCCCTATTTTAGGGATTTTTTTGGTCGATTCCTCTCCAGGGATGATACCTTCGGCAATGTCTCGTTTTCTGGTGTATTTTCGAGGAAGAGTTTTCTCATCGCGAGTGAGGGATTTGTTCTTAGACTGCTTGACCGGAGAGGGAGTGGTTGAGGATGGTGGAGCTTCTTCTTGTCCCCCCTGAGACGAAGCAGGAGACGGTGGTAATGACTCGGATTGTTCATAGTGCATGGTGGAAGGAGGCGGAGATTCAAGATCTATTGGAGTGGGTGAAAAAGGTTTTGATGGCTGTGTGTTTCTTTTCCGACCCGAGCGTCGAGGTGCGGTTGGAGGAGCACATCCCCTGGTTTTAACCATGGTGGTTTAAGAAAGAGGGAAGGAGGAGTTTATGAAAGGTGGGCGAGTTTGGAAGTGGGTGGTTGCATAGATACTTAGGGATCTTTTACACTTCCCAAAAATAATCTTAATGATTTCTTTCCAAATTCAATTTTATTCCTAATTGAATGAGATGTCCGGTTGATTAGCTAGCTCCACACCCAAAGATATTTGTGCACTTTTAAATACTTTGTTAATTTAGGTAGTTTAAAGATCAGTTCCATTGATAAAACTACTTGCTATTTTGGAATCTATGAAAATTAAGGAAAAAAGATTCCCCCTAAGTTGGAAAGTAATTTTAAAAAAAAAGTTTAAAGGAGAAAATAAAGTTAAGCATTGATAAGACCGAGTTCAATTCGAATTATTTCAAACCTTTCTCTTCACATGGGCTTGGTAAAGATGTCAGCAATTTGTTTGTCGGTATTGCAGTACTCCAGCTTGATTAACCCCTTTTCCGCACAATCTCTCAGAAAATGATGGCGGATATGGATATGTTTCGTCCGAGAATGCATGACCGGATCTTTTGAGATGTTGATTGCGCTAGTATTGTCACATAGAATAGGCGTGCACTTTACGTCAATTCCGTAGTCGCTTATTTGTTGCATGATCCATAATGATTGGGAACAGCATGATGCAGCTGCTACGTATTCTGCTTCGGCCGTTGAAAGAGCAACTGAATTCTGTTTCTTCGAACTCCATGAAACTAGGCAAGGACCTAGGAAATGAGCCGTTCCAGACGTGCTTTTTCTATTCAATAAATCACCTGCAAAATCAGAGTCTGAATATGCAATAAGATTAAAATCTTCATTGTGTGGATACCATAAGCATAGATTCATAGTTCCTTTGAGGTATTTGAGGATCCTTTTGACTGCTTTGAGGTGAGACTCCTTAGGATTTGCCTGGAACCGAGCACATAGACCTACACTAAAAACAATGTCAGGTCTACTGGCGGTTAGGTACAGTAGGGACCCAATCATTCCTCGGTACATCTTCTGGTCTACGCTTGTTCCCTTTTCATCTGCATCCAGCCTTTCATTTGTTCCCATAGGTGTTGTCATTGTTTTGCTTTCACTTGCTCCATATTTCTTGAGTAATTCCTTAAGATACTTTTGTTGGGATATTTGGGTTCCTTTGCTTGTTTGTTTGATTTGCAGACCAAGGAAAAATTTAATTCACCCATCATGCTCATCTCGAACTCGAGCTCATAAGAGAAGAAAATTCATCACAAAGTGAATCGTTAGTAGCACCAAAAATAATATCATCTACATAAATTTGAACGACCAATAGGGCTTGATCTTTTATTTTTAGAAAAAGAGTTTTATCTATTTTTCCTCTTTCAAAACCATTTTCCAAAAGAAATTTTGATAGTCGCTCATACCAAGCACGAGGTGCTTGTTTGAGACCATACAGTGCTTTATCTAACTTGAAAACATGATTAGGGAAATCTGAATTTTCAAACCCCGGTGGTTGTTCCACGTATACCTCTTCCTTAAGATAACCATTAAAGAAGACCGTTTTCACATCCATTTGATGGAGTGTGAATCCCATGTGAGCCGCAAATGCAATGAGCATTCGTATTGCCTCTAATCTTGTGACTGGTGCAAATGTTTCGTTGAAATCTATTCCTTCCTGTTGGTTATAACCTTTTACAACAAGCCTTGCTTTGTTCCTTGTGATTTGTCCATGCTCATCAAGCTTGTTCTTAAATACCCATTTGAGACCTATCACGGTTTTATTCTTAGGTCTTGGTTCTAAATGCCACACCTTGTTTCTCTTAAATTGATTTAGTTCTTCCTGCATAGCTAGAACCCAGTCAGCATCGGAGAGAGTCACTTCATGGTTCTCCGGTTCTATAAGTGATAAATAAGCAAAGAAGGCGCAAAAATTTCTAAGTTTAGATCTAGTGGTTACTCCCTGATTTAGATCTGTTAAGAGGTTATCCAAGGGATGTGATCGATGATGCTTCTACCCTCTTGGAGCGTTTGGTTGGTCCACCAGTTCGTATAGGGTATCTGGAACTGGACCAGCAGGTTCTACAGTCTGACTGGCTGTGGTCTGCCCTGGTTCTTCTTCAGTTCTAGACTCAGCTCGTTCGTTTTCCAGTGGTTCTTCAAGGTTTGTCTCACGGTTTTCTTGGGGATGTCTTTCTTTACGAGAGAGTCCTATGTCTCCTTCATCATCTTGCCTTGGTTTTAATGAAAGGGCTTCGTCAAAGATTACATGGATACTTTCTTCCACGCATTGTGTGCGTTTGTTTAGAACTTTGTAAGCTTTGCTAATAGTTGAGTATCCGAGGAAGACTGCTTCATCACTTCTTGCATCGAACTTGCCAATGTTATCTTTCCCATTGTTATGAACAAAGCATTTGCATCCAAATGTTCTTAGATGACTAATGTTGGGCTTTCTCCCTTTGAGTAGTTCGTAGGGTGTCTTCCCTAGGAGTGGACGGATCATAGCACGGTTAATTATATAGCATGCCGTGTTTAGTGCTTCTGCCCAAAAGTTTCTCGCTAGACCACTGGAAATCAGTATTGTTGTAGTCATGTCCTCCAGGGTTCTATTCTTCCGTTCTACTACCCCATTTTGTTGAGGAGTTCTAGGGGCAGAGAAGTTGTGGTCTATGCCTCGTTCCTTGCAGAATGCATCAAATAGTGAGTTGTCAAATTCAGTTCCATGATCCGATCGGATCTTAATCAGTTGTAGTCCTGTTTGATGCTCAACTTTCCTTACAAAAATAACAAACTCATTAAATGTATCTTTCTTGCTTGCAAGAAAGATAGTCCAAGTATATCGTGAAAAGTCATCAACAATAACTAAAACATATTCTTTGTTTCCCCGACTTCAGACTGACATTGGACCACACATATCCATATGAATTAGTTCTATGGGCTTGCTTGTGCTCACAAAATTCTTTGTTTTAAAAGATGATCAAGATTGTTTTCCGGTGGCACAAGCGGAGCAAATATGATCAAGGGAATATTTTATTTTAGGTAGCCTGACTACCAATTCATTATTTCTGAGTTTATTTATTAATGAAAAACTAGCGTGGCCTAGCCTTTTATGCCAAAGTAGGGGATCATTGTCAATAACGCTTAGGCAAGTTAGACTTATGTTTGGCAACAAGTCGAAATCAACTTTATAGGTATTTTCAAGTCTTTTGTCTTCTAGTATGACTTGCTGTGATTCGTTATTAACAATGCGACATACATTATGATCAAAAACTACACTGTTACCTCGATCGCAAAATTGAGAAATACTAAGCAAATTAAACTTTAAACCCTTGACTAGGAAAACATTGTCTATTGCATGATCAGGTGACTTTCCAATTTTTCCCACAGCAATGATTTCTCCTTTACTGTTGTCTCCAAATGTCACCTTTCCACCGCTAAATGGACGCAGAGAGAGGGATAAAGATTTATCTCCCGTCATGTGCTTAGAACAACCACTGTCAAGGAACCAGTGATTGTTCCCCCTCACTCGGCGCTGTTCTAGTATTAAGGTTTAGTGCGTGGAACCCAGACCTGCTTGGGTTCCATTTTGTATTTGTTTGAGGAAAATTTAATATGATTAAAGCTTCTTTCTAAGGCCTGTTGTCGAGAGTGACATTGATGCCTAAGATGACCGTCTTTGTCACAATGCCATCAACGTATTTAGTTTTCCAATTTCCAAAAAAATCTTTGCCCTTTTTATAAAACTCTCGGTTAGGTGTTTGTCCATAACCAGTTTTGTGCTTTTGAACCAATCTATCGAACCAGGTTGGTCCAGTTCTAGATTGCCTTTGATACGGCCTAGAACTGGTTTGTCCTCTAGTTCTGTTACCATTAAAGGATTGGTTCTGAAAACTAGGTCTTTGATTTATTTGAGTATTTCTTGGAACATATCCGAGACCAGCAGTCTCATTTTCCTTTCTTTTGTACCGAGAGGGTCCAGTTCTAGAATGCGGTCTAGACCTGGTTTTATCTTTGGTACTATACAGCTGGTATTCCGGTTTATTTTTGAAATCTTGTCTATCGGACTCAAGGCGATTAAGGTGTTCAATCAGCACACCAATGTTCGGAATTTTTGAAAGAAGTTTCTCACTTTGATCAACTTGTTGGTTCATGCTATCGAGCTTCAAAGTACATATAATATTGTCTTGTTCTAAAACCACTTCATTGTATTTAAGCTTCTCATCTATTAACTCTCCCACTTTAGTTTCAAGCCTTAGCTTTGCTCGTGTGGTTTCCTCGAATTTAGATTTAAGCTCAGTGATTTGTGATTTTAGATTCTCATTTTCAGAAAGGTTTTGGTTAAGCTCGATAGTTAGCCTTTTAAAAATTTTCCGAACTTTGGTTTTAGGCAAAGAATCAAACTTAGATATGAAGTTTCCAAATTTACCGCGAAACTCTCTTGGTCGGATTCCTCGTCGGAATTAGCCATAAGACACAACCCTGCATGATTGGAACTCTTTTCACCTTCTTCCTCATCATCATCGGATGAGTCTCCCCAAGCTGCCATCATCGCCTTCTTGAGGTCTCTGTTGAACCCTTTATTTTCACTGGACCTCCGGTGGGAACTGGTCTTGTTCTTGTCATAGGTTCTGTCATTTTTCTTTTGGGGACAATCTTTTGCCCTGTGCTCAAAGGAACCACAAAGGAAACAACCTTGGTTATTAAAAGATTGAAAACCCTTTTTACCTTGCTTATTCCGGTTGCCTTTGAATTTCCGGTACATCTTCCCGAATTGCTTAACAAACATGTTCATTTCGTCTTCCGATTCACTTTCGGATTCTTCTTCTTCTCGAGCCTTGAGAGCTATTCCTCGCTCTTTCCTCACATTTTTGGCATCTTGTTCTTCTTGTAGGCCTAACTCATATGTCATGAGTGAACCGGTCAAGTCCTCTAACGTCATGGTGGAGAGATCTTTAGCTTCCTCTATTGCCGTTGTTTTAGGCTTCCATACGGAGGGCAAGCTTCTCATAACTTTTCTCACTTGATCTTCCACAGTAATAACTTTTCCAAGTGCTGAAAGCTCATTTATAATATTAGTAAAGCGTGTAATCATATCCCTAATTGACTCTTTAGGTTTCATCACGAACAATTCGTAATTACGCATAAATATGTCAATTTGGGATCTTTTTACACGCGAGGTACCTTCATGCGTAACCTCGAGTAAATCCCACATTTGTTTTGCGGATTTGCATCCAAGAACCCTGTTGTGCTCAGCCGAACCAAGTCCACAAATCAAATATTTTAATGCTTGGGCATTATGCTCGAGTTTACGATAATCATCAGCAGTGAATTCAGATTTGGGTTTAGGGACAACCTTACCTTCGGAGTCCACCTTAGTAATGATGTTATCACCTGCCTCAATTACGTTCCATACCTGATAATTCACGGCTTTGATGAAGTTCTCCATTCGACTCTTCCAGAATTGGTAAAATTTGCCGTTGAACAACGGTGGTCGTTGAGTCGAGTATCCTTCTTCCAATCGTTCAACCGTATTCATGCTGCCGGATCTCTTCCCAAGGTTTTAACATTTATGTGGCGAAGACCGGCTCCGATACCAATTGATGAAACGGTTAGCAACACAAGAGGAGGAGGGGTGAATTGTGTGTGTGGAACCGTGACAGATTTGCCCACAGTTCTAGTGTGAGGTTCAAGGAATTGCGAAATAGTAAAGTGCACAAGTATTTAACGAGGAAAAATCTCTTGGCTCAAAGAGATTAAAAAAACCTCGACCTCCCTCGAAGGAATTTTAAACAACTTCACTAAAAAGCCTTTTGTGGTTAGTTGGTTACAAGGTAAATTCTCCTGATCTACCCCTGAGCCACTCCAACTCTATCCTCTCTAGGAAGAGTTATGCATCTCTACCTTGCGGGTAGAAAGCCTCTTAGGTTTGCCACAAAGCTCTCACACACACGACCCCAACCCGAGGAAGCTACACTTTAGTCTTTCCTCAAAGTCTAGTTACAAGATAAAGAAGGGAAAAGAAACTATATCTAGAACTTCGTGAGCAGGTCCAGGTGCCTTGGTCTTGATAATTCTTTATAAGTAATTTTCTCTGTAATTGCTCGGTCAAGCACACATCTTCTTCTCTTGGTCTTCGACTATATATAGCCCAGAGGATATCCGTTGATTCTCCTTCCTTTAAAGGCTTTGTAGACTTGCCTTGATATTTTGAATTACTTTCCTTCTAGTAGCTCCTCTTTTATTCGCTCAATCATGAGCAAAATTGATTCATGATTTACGAGCCATCATATAAGGACAAAAAGTAGCCATAAAGTATTTATGTAATCAAATTAAATCAAGCTACAATGATTTCCATATTCCGTGATCCTTTCAAAAAGATATTCATTTAATATTTCAATCAAGGATGGTTTTACCAAGTATAGCATACTACGGACTACAATAAATATAGCAAGACCATCAACTAACGCAAGTGATGATTATTTCCATAACGTGCATTAACCATGATGGGGGTCAACTCTCTAAAGAGGGTGCCTAGTCATACATGCGAAATGTGCCACGTGTAAAACAATATAGCTTTGTATAGATGAAATATAGGTGAGCATATATCAATTAAATCACTTAGTATGGGCAAGCACGATAATTATGAACAAAATGTGGTACGTTCCAATGGTAGTTCTATCCAAAGGTCCCTCCTGCATGATAAGTTAAGTAATGAGTTATTGTTTGGACCCAAGGATAGAGTTCAATCCTGTTTAAGGTTAGTCATCAACAAAACTAAATAATCAACACGCAAGTTACATCTTTTATACGCGAGTTACATCTTTGTATGCGCAAATTACATTTGGACTTGCATCAACAAGTTACATTTTGTATACATGTAAACTACATTTTTTCATCAACACGGGTTACATTTTTCATAACGCGAGTTACATCACAAAATCAACCTTTGTTATGGAAATAAAAAAATGATTTTTTAAAAATCATTTTTAAATCATGATATTAAAAACAAAACATATTCGTTATGTACGTAAAGTAATTGAGCAATTAAATTCATTTTTTCATTGTTTACATTGAAATCATAGTTTATTTCTTATACCCCGTGGCATGCATTTTGACTTGCCTCCGGCTAAAATTTTCATCCGTGAGTTACATTTTTTTAAATGCGAGTAACATCCTCTGCTAATGAAAAAAGTTATTGTTCACGCGTATTATTGTTCACACGTGTTTTAGTTGTGGGAGTACGTACGACTCACCATATGCTACTCCCACGATATAACAAATGCAAAGTAACGGGTATGGTACGAAAGATTTCAATTTTGAAATAAGTCATTTTTATAGAAACAGGTCATTTTTAATAGGTCCTTGAGCATAATTATTTTGAATTATTAGAATTCATTTAATTCTTATTTGCACAACTGTCCAAACTCGAAAACTTTAGGAAATCCCCTTGAATAGGGACAAAGTAGGTACAAACCGCACAAATACATTAATTGAGAATGTTTTATATATCTATAATATAACCAAATAAATTCTAAAATATGTCTCACTTCCTCTTAAAAAAATTGTCTCACTTCCTCTTAAATGAAAATGCTTTATATTTTATAATCAAATAAGTCATAATTTGGAAATAAAATACAATTATTCTTATTTATGCATTTTGGCTATATTTTACTCGTTTTTAGTTCAAGTCTTAATATATAAAGATATTTGAAGTATTAGAAAAGAAAAGATTGTTTTAAATTTCTTAATCGGTTTTTAGTCATGGGTAGCAGCTCGTATATTACACAATTGGTTCACCATATAATCACTTGTTTTGCACGGACGTTGCGCAATTAAATAAAATGCCCAATGAATTTATTTATTGACAAATGTATATTATATGGTGAATTGATATAATTGCTGTTAGTACTTGATATGTTAACATTTGAGTCAACCTAAAAATTAAGTATTTAATTTTTATAGCTGTCCTGGTCTCGTCCCGATTGATATCGGTACGGAATCGGTTCGAGATAAAAAAAAATGAATCCTAAATGGATCGGGATAGTTCCGGAACAGTATCGGCATTTTTCGGTTTGGGACACCGGGACCGGGATTTTTGCCCACCCCTACTTGGGAATAATGGTCTGTCACGCATCCATGCATTCCAATGCTAAACACTTCGCGGAAGACTAGTAGCTTTTAACTACATTAATTAATGGAGTGGAGAGTTTGTCTGGTATTAAGCCCAAAACAAAAGTTTAAATTAGTTTATAATTACACCAATACATTTCTTATACCCAAAATACCTTTACCCTCATTCACTTATATAATATTTTAGATTTAGATAAGATTTTCTTCAACTCTGTTTTGTACTCCGTTTCATTGATCTTTACTTCTTAGTCTCCTTGCCGACTAATCTATTGGTTCACCAAGTCAACTCTCATTCTTCTTCGTTATACTATATTTTTTTACTTTTATGTCTAAAGTTGACTCTTGTAAATTTTAAACAAATCAAACCAAATGACTTTTTTATTACGAGCACCTCTCTTCCTCTTCCACAAATTAAACAACATTCTTCTCGTTTCTTCTTTCTCTTCTTCTCGGTTCTCTTAGTGTTGATGGTGTCAGAAATCCTACACCTCCAATGGGGTAATGGATTGGAGTAAAGTCTATCCTACGTGGCATATGAGAGAGATAGAGATAAGATGATTATTTTAATTTAATACAGTATAAAGAAAGCGGTGTGTATGAAAAATGAAATGGAAGAGAGAGATAGAGGTAAATTGTAGATAATGTCTATGACAATGTCCACAAATAGACTTTACAATCGAGGAGCAAAAGTGGATGAAAAGTGGGTTAGAAGTGATATAAAAAAATGAAAATTAAAATAAATATGAAGATATGTAAATCTTATACATAACATTTTGTGAGATAAAAAATGGGACCCGTGTGTAAGAGAATAGACATTCCCATTGGAGATGCTCTTATATTTGAAGATGGCCATGGGCACAGGCACAGGCGACGCTGATGTATGGAGAGCGACAAAGTTGAGAGGATCTATCGAAGTTTGAGGATGACAAAGATCGACGACATGTTTTGTGGTTGTCCGGTGGGGTGCGGCGGTTGGGGAGGTTGGAGGAGGCTGGAGGGGGGCTTAGGATGGGGAGGATGGGCTGGACCGTACCACTTGAGAGGGGGATGGGGTTTGGTAGCTTGTAATAGAATTATTAGAGGCTTAGTATTGTACTTTACATTAAACTCTATTTAATATAAATATATTTGCCAGGGCTCTTTAGGGAGTAACCTTTCCATTATTCTCACATGGTATTAAATATAACAATCAACAACGACTTACAATTATGATATTAAATTTTATTTTACTTTATAATTTAATTTTATAGACAACTTTCATTAAATTTAAAATTATGTTAAATTTAATTTAACAAATATTAAATCAAGGGGGCAAACAGTGAGAATGATAAAAACTCAAGGGTTAAGTAATTGATTTTTGAAAATGCAAGGTTGCATTAATAATTATGTCATAATCTCGAGGGGCTAATAGTGATTTACCCTTAATTTTTTTCGATCCCTTCTCTCTCTACACTCGGCGTCGCGAGCTAAACCTACAGCCGCCGCCCTCCACCCTATGTTGGCCTCCCCGCAGCCACAGCATGACGACTCCCTCTTTGCCGTCTTCCGCAGCACACACCATCGCCGTCTCAGCGTCGTCAGCCGCGGTCAGCAACACCGCAACCACCGGCGCTCCTATCTCCTATGGAATGCTGCCGGCGATCAGTTCAGGCTCTTCCGGTGTGATGTTCTCCTCCAATTTTGCATCACCAAATCGGGTCTCCGTGCCACCATCTTTGTTTCAGAATTTCCCGCCTGCTTTTCCTTGGTCTGCGCCTACCCCAATGCAAGTCGTGCCTCTAGAGCCGCCACCTTTCTCGACCACGACGTTTGCTGGTACCACGTTCGTCGGCTCACCCGGAGTTTCCTCCATCGTGCCTCCTCTTTGCACGCCCGCAGGAAGTCCGCCCGGTTCCCTCTTGACAGATCTTGCTCAAACGTTCTCACATGTGGCGACAAACGTCACCAATATTGTGACTACCAAACTTCTAGCGGTGGAAGATTACACTATTTGCCGGACTCAATTTGAATCGTTCCTGGTCTCTCAAGGTCTTCTTGGCATGGTTGATGGCTCCATTCAGGTACCTCTGTGACACCGCACCCGAACGTCTTGGAAATTCAAATTTAATTTCAAAGCTTATGTATTGAATTTTCCTATTTTCGAACAATTGTAAAACGATTAAAGTTTTACGGAATGTATGATTAATCATATTACTATTTGGACTCATACAATGGTAACGGGATTCTAAATAATTAATTGGGCCATATCATTGATATCGGGGCCCAACATCCTTAAATAAAGATATACAACCCATCGGTACAATGTAAGAGCGGTCGGGCAGCCCAAATGTTATTTTGGGCCTAACCTACTAAAAATAGTAATTATTCAATAATGGCATCCTAGACCCATTGGAGGGTGACTCACACGGTTGGTAGCCCAGATATATATATATATATTTATATATATATTAACATCATAAATGAATGACGGAATGATTTAAGAAGAATACAAATGCCTATGGTCCCATCTTTGGCATTATTAGGCTAAATAATGGGAGTAGGGTTTTCTTTTGTAATTGTACATCAAATAAATAATTAGAACCACCCTACACATATTAGAGACCAATAATATGATGTATGAGGTTGACTTGATCTGAATAAATTGAGGAGAATACAAAAGTAAATCTTAGGACAAAAGACAAAAATGATAGGACCCATCTTTCCACTTTTGGATGTTTTGGTAGATATTTTGCTCCCAAATTAATTAGGGGACATGAGAGTACGCCCCACAACTTCCTAGAACCTGAAAAACAAGTAGAATAAGTTAGAACTCATAAATGGGGCGGACCTATTGAGTTAAGAGCTCAAACAATACAAAAGAGAAATAAAAGAGGAGGACCATCCCATGTTTGATTGGGATCAAATACCCTACCCTTCCTTTTTTTAGATACACTCGTTCCGATCACATTGAGAGCTTCTAAGCACCTCTCCCTCACCCCCATTCGAACTAAAAGAGATAAGGTAGAGAGGGGAGCCGCACAACCCAAGAAGAGAGGAAATTGGAGAGCTGGCCGCAGGGGGGATTTCCGGTGCGTTGGCTTTCTTGTGCGACTGATATCTCGCGTTCTACTCATCCAAGAAAGGCGTGGGAGGTTTCCACTGAAATATCTCGAAAAGAGGAATCCGTATACGTGCGGTTTGAAGAAAACGGAGAAGCTTAAGGCCTCCAAATCATCCAAACAGAACGCAACCTCGCAGAATACGTTTTTGGTATTCAAAGTAAGTTCGAATCCAAAACCTTCCTTTCTATTGTCTAAATCATATAAATGATTGAGGAACTATTGTACACTGGTTGAGGTGTATAAATTGTTGTTATGAAGTGATTTTATTCGTTGGAAAGGTTAGATACTAACCTAGACAAAACCTTGAAATGTTAGGGAACGAATTCGCCGGAAAACACCCGTTCTAAGAGTTGTTTTCGTGTGTTCGGTTAGGAGTTGAGCAAGCACCTTGAGGAGGCTTTTTAACACCTATTTATAAGCAAGGAATCAATTCTCAAACTCCCTTGGCCGAAGCTTGAGCATTGGGTTGAGAAGGAACAATTTAAAGCTCATTTGAGGTGAGGATCGACATATAGTTGCTTACAACTTGTAGGTTAAGCATGAGATTACCTAAATGCCTAAATCATGTTTTTCATGGATTATAATGACTGATTATTGATGAAATATTGATATATTAGATAAGTAATGAAATTTCAAATGATTTGGAAATCATATTGATAAAAATGGAGTTAAATGAACTATTGTGTGAAATAGGCATTTTTACTCATGTGTGAATTGTGTAGATACATAAATGATTATTTATGTATTACATTGGATGACTAAGTTGCTGCTACATATTTCTAAATATGTAGGGATTTACAAATGAAATATATGATTGATGGGAATAATCTTAATAGTATTGGAATACTAGTTAATGATTGTTTGTAATTGTTAAGAAATTGAATCTAAGGATTTGATTGTAAGTGATATACTTGATTGTGGTTCAAGTGAGTAAATTGTTGTAATGTGATGCTAAGATCATGATGAGGCAGTCCTTAAGGATGTCCCGAAATAGATTATTGATATTACAATTCTAGGCATAGCGAGTGCTTAGGAATTGGGATCTATGCCAATGCAAGGAGATGTACTTGAGCCCGATGCTCTAGAATTGCATTGGGTAGACATAAGGATTTGGTTCAGCCCATGTAAGGAGATGTACTTGAGCCCGATGCTCTAGAATTGCATGGGTGAACATGACGTCGGAGATTGGTGGAGTAATTGACTTGTGATTGATGTGCATGGTGATGTAGTCGAGTTGGACTCGAGAAATGCAAACATGTGTGTTAGGGTTGAACCCTATGTATTGTCGTGACTAGGGGTCACGGGGTATGGGTTATGTTTTGTAAACGAACTTTGGGCCATGGGCCGACTACTTGACTTTATGTATAAAGTAAGTATATTTTAAAAAGGGGTAACTTGGGGTTACGGCCTAGAATTATATTATCACCCTATTTGAGGGTCTTGTGTTTGAAATACTTGTTGTATATCTATTAGATGCCATCCACACCAGTACTTTTTAGCCGTATAGAGTACTGACCCCCTTTCGGGGGGGAGTCCCACCACCATTTCAGGTTGAGGCTAGAGCTTGCTACCTGTGCTCGTTGATCGGGCGATCATCTCGGAGGGAAGACTTGGTTCGTGCTTCCTCCATTCTGTTTTTAAACAATTTAAACATGCTCATGGATATTGTTTTTCATTATGGAGCCCGCGTGCTCGTGTTTGCCCCGTGTGGCACTTGTTTTCAAACTATGATTTCCGCTGCGTATTCAATTACTTATTATGTATGTTTATGGATGACTAATGTGTGAATGATATTCGAGACGCCTTCTATAATATGGATGAGTTAGACTGCGGTTGACTATTCATATTGTACGGCGGATTGTTGACATGTCCGGATAGGTCCGGGGCGTGACAATTTAATTGGTATCAGATACCTTAGTCCATAAACTTCATAATGAAGACTCAAAGTTCTCTTTTTCCAAATGATTTTGAAAACCATGAGCATAAATGTTTTGTACTTATAGAACTTTTGGTACTTGAGCTGCAAGGCCTCTAATTGTTAAGATGGTACCCTTAGCAATTGGTATGGCGGCAATTTGAGCCAAGTAGTGTCTTAAGTACCTATCCGTCAATTGACATTTGATACGAGTCTGATGACTCTTTCCGAAATTTCTTTCAGAAACGGATGGTGGTGGCAAGGTTACAAGAAGGAACCCAACGGGCTGTGCACCGGTGGGGACCGGGCAGGGAAGCCGTAGGGCCTCTAGAGTGTTTAGAGGGGCGATCCGTGGAGGCCGATCGCACTCTGTGAGCGACGGTCATGTTGACACCGAGGATGAAACCTACTGGTCCTATGAGGACTCGACTTACCAGCCGGAGACCGAGTCGGTTGAGACCCCTTACGAAGGGGATGATGATGATATGAGTGATGAAGATGGGGAGAAGGACTCCCTAGCAAGAATTGAGGCGCTGCTCCAGCAATACCAGCGGGAGTGCGAAGAGAGGAGGGAACACCAAAGGCGCCGATGGGGGCAAACTTCGGGTAGGGCTTCAAGAGGAAGAAGCCATGGTGACTCTAGGGCCCACATTGAACCACATAGGGGCTGGGGTGATGGAGGTCCAATCATAAGGATCTCAAAATTTCTCAAGGAGGCGAGGGACTTGGGGTGCAAACCCCTCAATGGAACGGGTGACATCTCGGTCGCCACGGAATGGATCAAGAGGCTGAACGAAGCAGCCCTTGATATGCAACTCACCCCTGAGTTTAAACTCAGGGTGGCAGTGAGATTGCTTGAAGGGATGGAATCCACATGGTGGGACGGGGCCAAGTGCAAGTATGGCAGGACCGTGACTTGGGAGAATTTCCGACAGGAGTTCTTTGCTCAATACTATTCTGATTTTGAGGTGAACGCTAAGAGGAGAGAGTACACCCTCCTGACCCAAGGTGGCAAAATGACGGTGAGGCAACTTGAACACAAATTCCGGGAGCTAGACGAGTTCATACCAGAGTATGTTTGCGACGAGAACAGAATGGTTAACCATTTCTGGGATGCCCTGGATTTGGAAATACGTGAGAGGGCAACACAATTGCCCAACATGACCTTCAGCCAAGTAGTTGAACAAGGGTTGAAGGGAGAGAAGGAATGGGAAGAAAGAAAGATGAAAAACGCCGAAGAGGCGAAGAAGAGAAAGTGGGAGAACCATGAACCTCAAGGTCCTAACAAAAAGGGGAATCATGGAGGAGGAGGATCCTTTCGGGCACCCCCCACTACCACCTAGGGGAATCCAAGGCCCGGGCGGGCAATCACAAGCCTCAAGGATGACTCGTTGCAGAAATTGCAAGAGGAACCACCTGGGAAAATGTCGTGACCCTCCCAGATGCTACCAATGTGGGAACACCGGGCACATGAAGATGAATTGCCCATAACTGGGTGGGACAAGAGCCTCAGGACCAAGTAGTGCTACAACTGGGGCACAGAATCAAGCCGGGGCTTCCCAAGCATCAAGGGGACAAGGAGGAGCAAGCGCGAGTAACGCGCCATCCGTGAACCAGGGAAGGACTCAAGCCAGAGTCTATGCGATGACGGAGGCAGATGCTCAAGCTAACCCAGACTCTGTCGCAGGTATTACATCAATTCTGAATGTCTTTAGACTTATTTTGGGTGAGGGGAGCTGTGGGGGTTGGGTATAGGTCATCCCGGGGGGCGAACCGGGGGGTTTCGCACGGTGCGGGCAAGGTTTTTCCCACGCACGGCCGGACGCACGCGTGCGTGCCTCCGTGCGTGGGTGGCAGTAGCCATCTGGTGAAAAATATTCATGCACACACGCGTGCGTCCCCCCACGCACGCGTGCGTGGCACCCAGACTGCCCGACATTGATTATTTTTCGCACCGAATTGCGACGTTAAGGCCTCTCCTTGATCCCAAACATGTGTATGAGCATAATAAACCACTATAAATGTATATAGATGGTAGGAAGGCATCTTACATGACTTATAAATGTAGGAACACTAAAGATTAATGGGAAGGATGCGCGAATCCTTATCGATACCGGGGCGCAATGTTCATTCGTGAGTGAGGCGTTCGCCAAAGGCTTAGGGATACATTCGATACCGATGATACAAACTCTAGTGGTATCAACACCACTAGGGGGATGACGTTGAGAGAGCTTGTTATTACCCATCTTGTGAGGTGAAAGTCGGTGGCCAAACCTTGATATGTGATTTCGTACCGCTGAGCATGATTGATTTTGATGCGATCCTAGGGATGGATTGGCTAGAAAAGCATCATGCTAGGATAGATTGCTACACAAAGGTTCTAGAACTCGAAGGCAATGATGGGAATGCCCTACGCTTCGAGGGTGATCGGGGCAAGTCAAATAGTTGCATCATATCCGTCGTGAGAGCGAGGAGTATGATGAGAAAGGGATGCCACGCATATCTAGCATACGTGGTGGACAAAACTAAGGAGGAACCGAACCTCGACGATGTAAGGGTGGTTTGTAAGTACCCGGATATCTTCCCTAAAGACCTACCGGGGCTTCCACCCGATAGAGAGATTGAATTTGTGATCGAGGTTGAGCCCGGCACCAAATCGATCTTTATACCACCGTACCGAATGGCGCCTGCAGAACTGAATGAGTTGAAAACCCAATTGCAAGAGCTATTGGATAACGGTTTCATTATATCGAGCTATTCACCGTGGGGAGAACCAGTCCTTTTTGTGAAAAAGAAGGATGGGACTCTACGTATGTGCATCGACTACCGACAATTGAACAAGGTCACCATCAAGAATAGGTACCCTTTACCTAGGATCGATGACTTGTTTGACCAGCTCCGAGGGGCAACGGTATTCTCAAAGATTGACTTGAGGTCAGGGTATCACCAACTGAAGATCAAAGAGAGCGACATACCGAAGAGTGCCTTCCGCACAAGGTATGGTCACTTTGAGTTCTTGGTAATGTCATTTGGGTTAACTAACGCCCGAGTGGCATTCATGGACTTGATGAACCGAGTTTTTCATAAGTACTTGGATCAGTTTGTAATCGTGTTCATAGATGACATCCTAATTTACTCAAGAAATGAGGAGGAGCACGAGAAACATTTGGTTTTGGTTCTTGAAACACTACGAGAGAAGCAGCTCTATGTCAAATTCTCTAAGTGTGAGTTTTGGCTTAAGGAGATCGGCTTTCTCGGGCACGTGGTTTCTAAATCAGGCATTTCTATGGACAACAAGAAGATTGAGGCCATCACAGAATGGGAAAGACCTAAGAACGTGAAGGAGATTCGTAGTTTCCTTGGACTAGCGGGCTACTATAGAAAGTTCGTGGAGAAATTCTCAGTTTTGGCATCACCATTGACGAAGATCACTCGAAAGGGAGCAAAGTTCATATGGGATGACCGATGTGAGAAAGGATTCTTAGAACTGAAGAAAAGGTTAACTGAGGCACCGGTACTCGCCTTACCGAAACAAGGTATGGGGTACGATGTCTACAGCGATGCGAGCATCCAAGGGCTTGGATGTGTATTGATGCAGAATGGGAGGGTGATTGCCTACGCTTCACGACAGTTGAAGAAGCATGAGGTGAATTATCCTACTCATGACTTAGAATTGGGAGCAGTGGTCTTTGCACTAAAGATATGGAGGCATTATCTCTACGGAGAGACATGTCATATATACACTGACCACAAGAGTTTGAAGTATGTGTTTACTCAGAAAGAGCTAAACATGAGACAACGACGGTGGATGGAATTGATAAAGGACTACCACCTAGTGATTGGTCACCATCCGGGGAAAGCAAATGTTGTGTCCGATGCCCTTAGTCGGAAGAGTTCATCGGGGGCATTGATAACCAACTTGAGGGCATTGAGAGCCCAATTGGAAGTATCAACTAATGGTGCCTTGGTGGCGAGATTTGAGGTGAGACCTACCTTACTTGATGAGATCAAGAAGGGGCAGGAGCTGGATGATAGCTCAAGAAGGTCCGAGAACGCATGCTAGTGGGGCCGGTAGAGGATTTTCGTGAAAGAGACGATGGTCTCTTGTTATTCCGTGATCGAGTATGCGTACCGTCGAATGATGAGCTCCAAAAGTCCATTCTAGAAGAGGCTCATTCCTCGGCGTATGCTATGCACCCGGGAGGCACGAAGGTGTACCGGGACCTGAAAGAAAGCTACTAGTGGTCTGGTATGAAGAGGGAAATAGCAGAATACATCAGTCGATGCCTTACTTGTCTGCAAGTTAAGGCGGAACATCAGCATCCAGCGGGCTTATTGCAGCCACTTTCCATCCCTGAATGGAAGTGGGAACATGTGACTATGGATTTCGTGGTAGGCTTACCACGGACGATCAGGAACTATGATGCAGTTTGGGTTGTTGTTGATAGGCTCACGAAGAGTGCACACTTTCTACCTATCAACACCACTTACTCACTCGAGAGGTTAGCCAAATTGTATACGGACAAGATCGTGAGGTTACATGGTGTTCCGGTGACCATCGTATCCGATAGAGACCCACGATTCACGTCACGTTTTTGGCCAAAATTTCAAGAGTCTATGGGAACGAGGTTGAAGTTCAGTACTGCATTCCATCCACAAACGGATGGGCTGTCTGAAAGGGTTATTCAGATCTTAGAAGATATGTTGAGGGCTTGTGCATTGGAGTTCCAAGGGAGTTGGGACAATCACTTAGCACTTGTGGATTTTGCCTATAACAACAATTATCAGGCGAGTATCGGCATGCCTCCATACGAAGCATTGTATGGGAGGAGGTGTTGTACACCGTTATGCTGGGACGAGGTTGGCGTGGCCAAACTCGAGAGTACTGAATTGGTTGAAATCACCAAGTCAAAGGTGAAGTTGATTCGAGAGAGACTCAAAGTAGCTCAGGATAGACAGAAGAGTTATGCAGATAAGCGACGTAGAACCTTAGAGTTTAAGGTTAATGATGAGGTATTCCTGAAGGTTTCTCCTTGGAAGGGGATCATTCGATTCCAAAGCCGAGGGAAGCTTAATCCGTGCTACATCGGGCCATTCAGAATTCTGGAGAGAATTGGGGCCGTAGCATATCGTCTACAGTTGACTCCAGAGTTGGAGAAGATACACAATGTGTTTCATGTATCTATGCTGAAGAAGTATGTACATGATCCTTCTCATGTATTGGAAAAGACGCCGGTGGAAATGCGGAAGGATTTGAACTACGCCGTACAACCGGTCAAGATCACCGATAGAAGGGTAAAGAAATTGAGGAGCAAAGAAGTTCCAATGGTTAAAGTCCTTTGGAAAGGTGACCGTGTTGAAGAGGAGACTTGGGAAACGGAAGCTTTGATGAGGGAGCAATACGCCTTCCTATTTGAGTAGCACCGTGAATTTCGGGGACGAAATTCCTGTTAAGGGGGGTGAACTTGTGACACCGCACCCGAACGTCCTGGAAATTCAAATTTAATTTCAAAGCTTATGTATTGAATTTTCCTATTTTCGAACAATTGTAAAACGATTAAAGTTTTACGGAACGTATGATTGATCATTACTATTTGGACTCATACAATGGTAACGGGCTTCTAAATAATTAATTGGGCCATATCATTGATATCGGAGCCCAACATCCTTAAATAAAGATATACAACCCATCGGTACAATGTAAGAGCGGTCAGGCAGCCCAAATGTTATTTTGGGCCTAACCTGTTAAAAATAGTAATTATTCAAGAATGGCATCCTAGACCCATTGGAGGGTGACCCACACGGTTGGTAGCCCAGATATATATATATTAACATCATAAATGAATGACGGAATGATTTGAGAAGAATACAAATGCCTATGGTCCCATCTTTGGCATTATTAGGCTCAATAATGAGAGTATGGTTTTCTTTTGTAATTGTACATCAAATAAATTATTGGGACCACCCTACATATATTAGAGACCAATAATATGATGTATGAGGTTGACTTGATCTGAATAAATTGGGGAGAGTACAAAAGTACATCTTAGGACAAAAGACAAAAATGATAGGACCCATCTTTCCACTTTTGGATGTTTGGGTAGATATTTTGCTCCCAAATTAATTAGGGGATATGAGAGTACGCCCACAACTTCCTAGAACCTTCAAAACAAGTAGAATAAGTTAAAACTCATAAATGGGGCGGACCTATTGAGTTAAGAGCTCAAACAAAACAAAAGAGAAATAAAAGAGGAGAATCATCCCATGTTTGATTGAGATCAAATACCCTACCCTTCCTTTTTTTTAGATCCACTCGTTCAGATCACATTGAGAGCTTCTAATCACCTCTCCCTCACCCCATTCGAACTAAAAGAGATAAGGTAGAGAGGGGAGCCGCACAACCCAAGAAGAGAGGAAATTGGAGAGCTGGCCGCAGGGGGAATTTCCAGTGCGTTGACCTTCTTGTGCGACTGATATCTCGCGTTCTACTCATCCAAGAGAGGTGTGGGAGGTGTCCACTGAAAGATCTCGAAAAGCGGAATCCGTATACGTGTGGTTTGAAGAAAACGGAGCAGTTTAAGGCCTCCAAATCATCCTAAAAGAATGCAACCTCGCAGAATACGTTTTTGGTATTCAAAGTAAGTTCGAATCCAAAACCTTCCTTTCTATTGTCTAAATCATATAAATGATTGAGGAACTAGTGCAAAATGGTTGAGATGTATAAAATGTTGTTATGAAGTGATTTTATTCGTTGGAAAGGTTAGATACTAACCTAGACAAAACCTTGAAAGGTTAGAGAACGAATTCGCCGGAAAACACCCGTTCTATGGGCTGTTTTCGTGTGTTCGATTAGGAGTTGAGAAAGCACCTTGAGGAGGCTGTTTAACACCTATTTATAAGCAAGGAATCAATTCTCAAACCCCTTGGCCGAAGCTTGAGCATTGGGTTGAGAAGGAGCAATTTAAAGCTCATTTGAGGTGATGATCGACATCTAGTTGCTTACAACTTGTAGGTTAAGCATGAGATTACTTAAATGCCTAAATCATGTTTTTCATGGATTATAATGACTGATTATTGATGAAATATTGATATATTAGATAAGTAATTAAATTGCAAATGATTTGGAAATCATATTGATAAAAGTGGAGTTAAATGAACTATTGTGTGAAATAGGCATTTTTACTCATGTGTGAATTGTGTAGATACATAAATGATTATTTATGTATTACATTGGATGACTAAGTTGCTGCTACATATTTCTAAATATGTAGGTATTTACAAATGAAATATATGATTGATGGGAATAATCTTAATAGTATTGGAATACTAGTTAATGATTGTTTGTAATTGTTAAGAAATTGAATCTAAGGATTTGATTGTAAGTGATATACTTGATTGTGGTTCAAGTGAGTAAATTGTTGTAATGTGATGCTAGGATCATGATGAGGCAGTCCGTAAGGATGTCCCGAAATAGATTATTGATATTACAATTCTAGACATAGCGAGTGCTTAGGAATTGGGGTCTATGCCAATGCAAGGAGATGTACTTGAGCCCGATGCTCTAGAATTGCATTGGGTAGACATAAGGATTTGGTTCAGCCCATGTAAGGAGATGTACTTGAGCCTGATGCTCTAGAATTGCATGGGTGAACATGACATCGGAGATTGGTGGAGTAATTGACTTGTGATTGATGTGCATGGTGATGCAGTCGAGTTGGACTCGAGAAATGCAAACATGTGTGTTAAGGTTGAACCCTATGTATTTTTGTGACTAGGGGTCACGGGGTTTGGGTTATGTTTTGTAAATGAACTTTGGGCCATGGGCCGACTACTTGACTTTATGTATAAAGTAAGTATATTTTAAAAAGGGGTAACTTGGGGTTACGGCCTAGAATTATATTATCACCCTATTTGAGGGTCTTGTGTTTGAAATACTTGTTGTATATCTATTAGATGCCATTCACACCAGTACTTTATAGCCGTATAGAGTACTGACCCTCTTTCGGGGGGGCGTCCCACCACCATTTCAGGTTGAGGCTAGAGCTTGCTACCTGTGCTTGTTGATCGGGCGATCATCTCGGAGGGAAGACTTGGTTCGTGCTTCCTCCATTCTGTTTTTAAACAATTTAAACATGCTCATGGATATTGTTTTTCATTATGGAGCATGCGTGCTCGTGTTTGCCCCGTGTGGCTTTTGTTTTCTAACTATGATTTCCGTTGCGTATTCAATTACTTATTATGTATGTTTATGGATGGCTAATGTGTGAATGATATGCGAGACGCCTCGTATAATATGGATGAGTTAGACTGCGGTTGACTATTCATATTGTACGACGGATTGTTGACGTGTCCGGATAGGTCCGGGGCGTGACAACCTCCTGCTTATTCCATAGATGTTCTTAATCGTCAAACTCCCAATCCCGAATTTTCCACTTGGTTAAGAATTGATCAAACAATCCGTTCATGGTTATTTGCAACCCTATCTCGGGATGTACTTATCGATGTACGTGATTTAAAACATTCCTGTGAAATTTAGGATCGGTTGGAGTCTCGGTTTATGTCTGTCAGTTTAGCCAGGTCTATGGAATTAAAGCGTTTATTCAATCAAATCAAAAAGAAACCTGACCAGTCAATGGATAATTATCTGAGAGAAATTAAAACATTAGCTGATGATCTGGCCACTATCAATTGTCATGTGACTCCTCGTGAACTATTAAAGACTACTATTATGGGACTGGGATCTGAGTATGAATCTTTATTTACTGCTGTGTCATTATTTGGACAAAATTTCCTGTTTGAAACTCTCCATAATCATCATCTTGAGTTAGAGCAGCGGGTTATTTATCTCCGATCCCAGGAGTCCTCCGCCTTCCATCAGCCGTTTGGCGTGGCTGTCTCCTCTCCCGGACAGTCGTCTTGTCAGCAGACGAACAACCAATAGTTTGGTTCTACGTACCCGGTCGGGCAGCATGCACACCCGGTCGGGCAGCAGCGGCAGATCGACACTCAGCAGCGCGGACGAGGCCGCGGTCGTGGGCGAGGCCGCGGCGGCAGGGGGTGCGGTCGTGGACAGCAGCAATCCGCCTCATATGGCCAACAGCAGGCATATTGGTACCCTCAGGGGCAGCCAGTTTATTACCTCGGAGCCCGGAGGGGGTGGTCAGTCTGGTACACATGCAGGGGGTGTGACATTTACGGGTACTGTTATTTGTAATTCTGTTGTGTCACATTTAAATATTAATGCTTTACCTGTTTGTGTTACTAACGGTAGTTCTGCAGGCTTGCCATCAGATGGGGGTATTCTTGGGTCTGTTCCCCATCGTGTTGTCTGTCAAATTTGCTTTTCTGCAGGTCATTCTGCCATCAATTGCTCTTCTTGTTTCACACAACCGTCCACCCCTGCTCTGTTGACTACTCCCGGTGACACTACTCCTGCTCTACGGTTTCCTGATTCAGGAGCCTCTGCTCATATGACTGCATCTGAAGGTATTTTAGTTAATAAATCTCCTTACATCGGCTATAATTCTGTTAGTGTTGCCAATGGTGCCAATCTTCCCATTTGTATGCCTCAGTTAAAATATAATTTAATTTCAATTAAAAGGCTCTGCGCTGATAATAAATGTACTGTAATTTTTGATAAAAATTCTTTTTTTATTAAGGACAAAGTAACAGGGGCAGTGCTTCTGTGAGCTACCGGTAGTGTACCACTTTATCCTATCAGTCTGCCGTCCTCATCACCATTAGTTTTTGCTTCTGTTTTAGTTTCTGGCCCTATGTGGTGCCGTAGATTAGGTCACTGCGGTGATAGTATTTTACAGTTTCTTAAGAGAAAACAATTCTTATGTAGTCATACTCCCTTTACTCATGAGTGTGTGGCTTGTCGTTTAGGAAAATCACAATGTTTGCCTTTTATGGATGCTAGTCATAATTCTGTTTTTCCACTTGAAATTATTCATACTGATGTGTGGCAATCACCTGCGTATTCAAATTTAGGATTCAAGTATTATGTGTGTTTCATTGATGATTTTTCTCGTTATACTTGGATTTATCCCATGTGCCACAAAAGTGAGGTTTTTATGCACTTTAAAATTTTTAAAGCTTTGGTTGAAAATCTTTTTAATCAGAAAATTAAAATTTTTCAAAGTGACGGGGGAGGTGAATTTGTTAATCATAATATGCAGCAATTCTTTTCTACTAATGGTATTTATTTTCGAAAATCTTGCCCTGACACACCCAACAAAATGGGGTTGCTGAGCGCAAGCATCGTCATTTACTTGAGTTAACTCGGACCATGCTTCTTGAAGCTTCGGTTCCGAGTCACTATTGGGTTGATGCAATTTTTACTGCTGCATATATTATTAATAGATTACCCTCTCCTACATTAAATGGCCTTTCTCCGTACCAAAAACTTTTTAATCGTGTTCCAGATTATTCCTTTATGCGAGTATTCGGTTCTGCCTGCTATCCAAATTTTTCGACCACCTCAGCTAATAAATTATCACATCGTTCCGTTCAGTGTATTTTTCTTGTCTATGCATCTGGTTATAAGGGCTATCGTTGTTTTGATCCTATCACAAGTCGCGTCTATGTTAGTCGTCACGTTAGGTTTCATGAGGACACATATCCTTTTAAAACACTCTCATCTGGTCCATCACATTCTATTCCTACTACACCGTCTCCAATGAACCACACTGATATAACTCTTGACCCACCTGCCCAGTCCACTACCACAATCACGACCCAAGTCCCTTCACCATCCCCATCCCCTTCTCGGTCACTTCTCCGTCCTACCACTCCTTATGCACCATCGCCCCATACATCCTCCCCAGCGTCAACAACCAGCCCGCCACCTTCATCTACCTTCTCCCTTAACCGTACTTTGTGCAGTCTACCGGATATATCATTAGACACCTCCTTGGCCGACTGTGTCTCACCCGAACCCCCCTCACCTCTGTCCACTACGGTAGTTAATCAGCACCCCATGCAAACCCGCACTAAGTTAGGAATTTTCAAGCCTAAAACAATTTTTAATTTAAGTACGGTTATTACTCCTGCAGATCCTACCTGTTTTACTGAGGCCAATAAACATTTAAAATGGCGTGAGGCGATGGCTGATGAATTTAATGCACTCATTAATAATAATACGTGGGATTTGGTGCCCTTTGATAGCTCTAAGAATATTGTCGGGTGTAAATGGATTTATAAAACTAAATATCATTCTGATGGATCCTTAGAGCGCCATAAAGCTAGACTAGTTGCACAGAGTTTTAATCAGCAGGCAGGTATTGATTTCTGAAACTTTTAGTCCTGTAGTAAAACCCATCATTGTTCGTATTGTACTTACTCTTGCTATTTCTTTTGGGTGGGTAATACGACAACTTGATGTTAAAAATATCTTCTTACATGGTCATCTGACAGAAGAAGTTTATATGCGTCAGCCTCGTGGTTTTATTCACCCTCAATTTCCTAATCATATATGTCGTCTGCGCAAGGCCATTTATGGCCTTAAGCAAGCTCCACGGGCCAGGTTTCATAGATTTAGTAGCTTCCTTTTGCAGCATCATTTTTCCTGTAGTAAATATGACAACTCTTTGTTCATTTACCGCCAGAATAATACCATTATTTATTTATTATTATATGTGGATGATATTATTATTACTGGCAATTCTGAGTCCTCTGTTACCCAATTTATTTTGATTATCTCTAATCATTTTGCTATGAAAGACTTGAGTAATCTCCATTATTTTCTGGGTGTCGAGGCCATTCAGTCAGCTAAATATGTTACTGATCTTATAGCCCGTTTTCATCTCCATACCGTAAAACCTGTTCGCACCCTGTTAGCTTCCCGTACCACTCTGTCTCTGTCTGATGGTGAGTTACTATCTGATTATACTGAGTATCGCAGCATGGTTGGTGCATTATAATATTTAACTTTGACACGGCCAGATATTACTTATGCAGTACACTTAGTGTCTCAGTTCATGCATGCTCCTCGTACCACTCATCTTTTTGCAGTCAAAAGAATTTTCATGTACTTGCAGGGAACACGAGATCATGGGCTATGGCTTCAGCAGTCTAATCAGCCAACCTGTGTAGTTGCTTATTCCGATGCTGATTGGGCAGGTTGTCCAGATAGTTCTCGGTCCACCACAGGTTTTGCTGTCTTTTTGGGTCCGAATTTGGTTTCTTGGAAGACTAAGAAACAGCCCACTGTGTCGAAGTCCTCCACAGAAGCAGAGTATCGTGCCATTGCTTACACAATACAAGACACACTGCATATCCGGTCGATACTGTTCGAACTTGGATGGCCGATCACGGAGCCGGTACATTTATTGTGTGATAATATTTCTGCTTCTTATTTGACTGCAAATCTGGTTCAGCATGCCCGCAGTAAACATATCCAGATTGATTATCATTTTGTTCGCGAACGAGTTGCTCATGGAGATCTGATTGTTAATCACGTTCCTACTCATCTACAGTTGACAGATATTTTTACTAAAAGTCTCTCTAGTCAACGTTTTCATTTTTTAAAAGAGCAACCTGCGCGTTGTATCTCCCGCACAGCTTGAGGGGGTGTAATAGAATTATTAGAAGCTTAGTATTGTACTTTACATTAAACTCTATTTAATATAAATCTATCTGACAGAACTCCTTAGGGAGTAACCTTTCCATTATTCTCACAGCTTGAGGATGGGTTGAAGAGGGAGGCTAAGGGTTGGGTTGGGGTTGGGGTGGATGGGGACCGGTGGGGAAGGGGTGGAACTGGCTGAGAAGGGATAATGAGGGGGTGGTGCAGCTGTTGTATAAGGGCTGGGAGATCTGGGGAGGGGGATAAGGATACAAGGGCGGGCGACCACTAGATGTGGTGGCGACATTGGTCATATGAAGAGAGGAGGCTAGATGAAGTGTTTGGAATTATGTGAAGTGTTTGGAATCGATTCTGCTTGTTTTTTAAAAGCAAAAGCAGAATTAGAATATGTTTGTATTTGGAATCGATTCTGCTTGTTTTTTAAAAGCAAAAGCAGAATTAGAATATGTTTGTGAGGGGTTGATCGCCTTCAACTTCTAAAAAACTACTTCTATGAGTAATTCGGAGCACTCAAAGGTAATTCTACACCTTCACCCAAACACTCCAATATATGATTCTACTCCATGAAGAAGCAGAAACAGTTTTAAGAAGCAGATCCAAACACCCCACAATCACTATATGGGCGGGTGATATTTCATCGGTGGTGACTGTGGTGATTGTTACTGCTGATCGGTGGAGGTCACTAGGGTGATGGTAACTGTCAGCAATCGACGATGGTCACTATCACCGGAGGTTCACATTGTAAATGACCAAATTATATAGATAACAAGAAAATAAGGCAATTCAAGTATATATTGAGAAAAAGTTTTGATGAGTGTATAACATAATTAGACCATTAATGATAAATGTGATGTTATAAATGTTTTTTTTTTAATTTGAAAATTAAATTGTCATTTAAGAGTTAATTATTTCCTGAAATAGAAATGAGAACTTTTAGTCAAGACGTCCAAAAAAGGAAAGTAAGAGCCTTAAGCTGGGAGAGATAGATTAATATTTATATAAAACATAATAATAACAATTATTAAAATGTGATATTTTACTGCTCTATATCAAATAAACTTGTGAAAACTGTCAAATAGGCAATTATAGTATATCAAAAACTGAAAAAAGTCAATTAAGCCTTTGAACTAAACAAACACTCGATTAAGCCCATAAACTTTACACAAATAATCGGTTATCCG
The DNA here is from genome assembly GCA_945859875.1 of Cuscuta europaea. Classification (NCBI taxonomy): domain Eukaryota; kingdom Viridiplantae; phylum Streptophyta; class Magnoliopsida; order Solanales; family Convolvulaceae; genus Cuscuta; species Cuscuta europaea. The sequence goes on along the minus strand of CAMAPE010000060.1, from coordinate 14,010,246 downwards.
GTCATATAGTTGATGTTGCAATCCACATGTTTTTCTCTCTCTCTTTTTCTTTCTTTCTTTCTTTTCTCTCTCCTTCTGCTACCTTCTTCTTGCACCGTTCTCTTCTACCCGCCCGCCGTTCTCTTCTACCCACCGATATTCTTTTTTATTCTTTCTTTTATCTCTCTCTTTCCTTTCTATTCTCTGAATCTGAAAAGTCACACCTGAGACTCTACATATGGATGTGAAGACCGGGTACGACGGCGCCAGAGGTGTAAATCGTAAGAGAAGACCGAGCACGGGGCGTCGGAGGTGCAAATCGAAGGAGAAGACTAAGCACGGGGTATCGAAGGTGTAAATCGTGGGAGAAGGCTAAGCACGAGATGCCAGTGGTGTAAATAACAGGAGAAGACCAAGCACGATGGCACTGAAGATGTAAATCACAGGAGAAGACATCGCATGCTCAAATCAACCGGTTGGATGAATTGTACAGCCACCGGGCTTAAGGTTGTCTTCTTTGATCAACGAAGAAGACCTCACCTGCACGACTGCACCAACACGAATCGCGAGTGGGCCAATGGTCTTCAAATCCGAGAATCTCCTCCCTAGATTGTTTATTTGCACATCTCTCTTTGCCTGTTGATGTAGATGATATTATGGAACGAACAAGAGATTAAGAAGAAACAACTTTGTCTTCACCACTGCCGACATCTTCAGCTTTAGAATCCATCATCGGCGTCCTCCTGCACTTTGAAGTAGCAGTCTAATAAAAACGAAAAAATGTAGGATTTTCAGAAGAAAAAAAGAAAAGAATAGAGCACAATAGGGTACAAGAAGAAACAATAAGGGGAGAGAAGTTCAACACACATGATAAGGAAGAATTGTAGGGATCACATAAGAGGTATCTATGACACTCACAATGTCACACACTCAAGACAATCAACTAAATATGCAATCTAATCAACCCAAATGGTCACACAACCAAATCACCACATCTAATCAGCACACATGATATTTTTACGTGAAAAACCCTTCAACGTGAAGGGATAAAATCACGGGACCTCTTGAGCAGTCCACTCTTACTTCTCGTATTGATAAATGAGGATAAAAGAACCCCAAATCATTTTACAAAAGGATTCACAACCCACCAACAATCACCAAGAATAATAAGAGATCAAAATAACACAATAAGATGTAGAAATCATCCAAAACTACAGATCTGTTCGAGCAGATTTTTTGATAAGCAGAGTTCAACAGAACAATCGACCCTTCAAAGTTAATACCTTGAAGTCATTAACAAATTGTCCAATTTTCAGCAAAATCCGACCATGGGAACACCTCCGATCGTTGATCTGATTGAAGTTGTGCATTGCACTCCGAAAATCAGAAATCTTGTCCCGTTTTTTGCTGTTTTGGGTGTGTGAGGATCAGTTTTCCATACCCTTCCAAACCTGTTGTTTTGCATCAAAAGGACCTAAAAAAACTTCTCTTAGAATCCCGAAGCTCAATATCAAATGGACCAAAAAATTGGACATAAAAGTATCATGAAGGTCCAAACATAAACAACAAAAGCAATATAAAATATTACAATCTTTACAGATATGGGATGGACCCTTAACAAACTCCACGTCCAGCCCAACACGAGGAAGATGAACACTCTTCAATCATCACTTGAAGCTCATCCCCGCAAGCTTTCCACAAACACCAAGATTGCTTCTTGGAATCACTTTAGTTAACATGTCAACACCATTCTTGTTTGTACGATTCTTCAGTTCCATAAACTTTTCTTCAATCATATTCTGCAACCAATGATACTGAACATCAATATGTTTGGTTTGTGCGTGATACATGGAATTTCTAGCTCAAATCTATAACACTTCTTGCTCCAAGACCAATTCTCGAAGGAAACTCTTCAACCAAAATATTTCCTTACTTGCTTCAATAGTTGATATACTCAATAGCTTGGGGAAGGTCTGAAATCAGCTCACAGAGAGAGAGAGAGTCGATCAGAGTTCGTTTTTGGGATAAAAGAGGATTTTTCTCGTTTAAAAAGAGTATCGGACCAACTTAGCCAAAAATTGCCCCGACCGGAGCCGGTTAGGGCCCAACCGGCGCCGGTTGCCCTGCCTTTTCACCGCCATACGTTCTGTTTTGGACCGGCGCTGGTCCGGGTCCATCCGGTGCCTGTTCAGGGTTCCCCGAGTGCCGAAAATGCCCATTTTCGCCCTAAACCGACCCTGATTGTTGGGCGATCACACCCTTGACCCTCGATGACAATTTAAACACCCGAATAATATCTAACATGACAACTAACTTGATATACCATTACATTCAAAATACAACTGATTATTACAACTTGATCGGATACCGTTGCCTGTCACGTTCAAACATAATGCAAACATATAAGTTCAAATACAATTATCACAAGGTTCATAATCACATGATATCCCTACACTTCACATATATAGCACTCAACCATAACTCAGAACATGATCATATATAATTAATTAAATTTGCACACAAGAAGTATATAAAAAGTACGGGCGTTACAAATGCTCTCATATGTTGTATCAAGATCATCATGTGTTGGATGTTCAACAGAAACAGAACTACGAACAGAAGATACATCTGTAATATCAACAAATGGATTAGAGTAAGTATGATACCCGACACTCAAAAGTTCTGCTCCCTTCTCGTGCTTAAAGAACACTACATCTCTACTTCTCACTACCTTTTGCTTCTCGGGGTCATAGAGCCTGAACCTGTACTCTCCATCACCATAGCCAACAAACACACACGGAGTAGTCTTGGAATCAAGCTTCAACCTCTGATCTTTCGGCACATGCATATAAGCCTTGCATCCAAAGAGTCTAAAATGTGAATATGAGGGATCACATCCCTTCCGATCTGTCTCTGAAATGTCAAGACCCAACGAAATAGATGACAAATGGTTGATCAAGTAAACAACATTATTTATTGCCTCTGCCCAAAAAGATTTACGTAGATCAGATATCCTCAACATACACCTCCTTTCTCCACAATGGTTATGTTCATCCTCTCCACAACGCTATTATGTTGTAAAGTGTTAAGAATTGTCTTCACATGTCGAATGCCATGTTGTGAACAATAATTCTTGAACTCATATGAAGTATACTCACCACCATTTTAAAATTAAAATGAAGGCACCTCAATTTTCTTTTAATCTCCCTTTCCACCATAGCATGAAATTTCTGAAATGTCTCAAACATTTGGCTCTTGGTCTCTAACGTGTAAACCAAAGTTTTCTAGCATCATCATCAATGAAGGTGACAAAATATTTTCCGCCACCATTAGACTTTACCTCAATGGGATCACAGACATCGGAGTGCACAAACTCTAGCTTAACCTGCCTCTTAGTGCACTTCCTCGTAAAAGGAGCTCTATGTTGGTTATCTGCCAGACAATGATCACAAGAGTCAAGAGCAACTGTAGTGTCAACATGAATAAGAAATTTACATACAAGACACTTTAAACCCTTGTCACTCATGTGTCCCAAATCTGCGGTGCCACAAATTAGGAGAATTCTTCTCTTCCACTACATTAAGTCCACCAGAGCATACACTCAAATATGTCTTGTACAAAGAGCAACACAACTCGCCTCGTGAAACTATCATAGAACCAATTTTCACTTGCCATCTCCAAATGTGTGTCTCAAACCTTCTTGATCAAGAACATTAGTAGATAGCAAATCAACGCATAGATCGGTGCACACCTTTCAATGTAAGTATGCAACCAACACTAGACTTCACATGAATATCACCTACTCTAACAATGTTTGTTGAGCTTTGGCTACCCATCTTAACGTTACCAAAATCACCAGCTTGGTAGTTCATGAAGTACTCTCTCCTGAGAATACAATGATATGAAGCACTTGTATCTACAAGCCACTTTGAGTCAGAACTATCAACACGATGACACTCACTAGTTGCACAAATCAAAGTAACATCATCATCAATCTTATAAGCAATTGCAGCAGTGTTTTTTGTCATCTCCCTCTTTATGTGAATAATTCTTCTTCCTCTATTCTTTTTCAAACGGAAACGATGCTTCTTCATATGAGTAGGTTTCTTGCAACAATGACATGTATTCAAATATTCTTCCTGTTAGTGGACTTGGACATGTTTCTTGAATTATTGTGACCTTTGGGACCCCTATTGTTGATCCTTCCTTTGTTCTAAACAACTAGAGCATGTGTATTATCAAACATAAACTTTAATAACAATTTACTCCCTCCGTCCCATAAAATTCTCCCCACTTCCCTTTTTGAGCCATCCCAAAAAATTCTTCCAACTCACCATTTTTGGACAATTTGTGTGGTTCACATTCATTTCACCTTTTTCATACACAATCACAACCATACATTTTCACTTTATTTCACTTTCTTAATCTACGTGTCAAGTAAAAGTTAGAAGAATTTTATGGGATAGAGTTAGTATATTTTTGCATTTTATAATATTTTTACTCCCCGTACTTTTTGTTCCGGTTCCGGCCCTGACCCCAACCCACAGGCGGACATGTGGAGTGACGATTATGAGAAGTGGATCGCGAACACTGGCATCACTTATCTGAGTATCTGATCTCTGCCGCGCACGACGAACGACGGACCTCTGCAGGACGCTTCACTCGCCTCTGCGTTGATTAATTTAGGCTTTCTGAGTGGTGGTGCTAGCATTTAATTTGGTGGGTCTTTTGCAAGAATGACCCTTTTATGCTTTCAATGTTATTGCGTATGGAGTAGGTTTAGTTCATTTTCTTTATAATATGGCGATTGAAAGAATGTGTTCTTTTTCAGTGAAGGGATGGTGAACATTAGAGATAGAACAGAGGATTTCAAAGATGCTGTCCACCGATCAGCCGTGTCTCTGGGGTATGATGAGGTACTTTGACTTATGGTGGGGAGGTTAATCAAAGTTCTCCCCTTTTGGTCATTGCGAGATTCGAACCTTGGTGTACGTCCAATTTTTCCACCGCTAGCTCGAACAACTGAGCTACCCATGCGGGTGTTCTATTCTATCCTTAATATGACCTGATGCTGCAGATTCCTCTTTGGATATGCTCATTTTTGTACGGCCTGATCCTTGCTCTTAATTTTCTAAGGCTTTCAAACCCAAAGAGGGTGTTGAAGTCCCTACCGTGCTCACATTTTAGTTTCAGCATGTGTTGTTTTCTCTCCCACTCTAGTATAGACATGTAGCGTGTTCGGTAGCTTTATTTTCGTCCATCAGCTTTGTGGACCATTTTTTCACAAACACTAACTATTCTTGATGCACGAGATGAAAGTAGTAATGCACACATTATTATATGTGGGCATGTGGCTGACATGGCTAAAATGTATACTTTTAGCTTCATTTTTGGATATCAGCTCCTTGCCTCCTTCAATTTATTTACATATGTATTTTTAAGATAATTCAATAAATGCAGTCATTTCTGCACCACTGAAGCCATTTAAACAGATTTCGCCAGTTCATCATTTTAAGCCTTACCAAAGGGGCTCATAGTGCTTTTTATTGGATTTCCTAGTTTTTCCATTGCGGTGAATCCCGGTCACTGCAGCCATGTCTTGAAATGTTAAGAGTGCATCCATGTCTCACAACAATATTAAAGAGTCATATGCGGATTTAGAATATAGCAAAAGATTCATGCAAAATATTTTTTCTATCATTTGCAATGGAGCCAAAGATTCACTATTTTTTTGTTTGAGAATATGATGGAATATAGCAAAATGGCTCACTAAATTGTCTGCGCTTCTTTGTTATGAAGCAAGAGTCAGTTAAATGCAATTTACGTCGCGAGTTTCACCATGGCTCATCCAGAAACAGCCTCTGTGTGCTTTAGTACATGGGTAAGGCTTCGTACATCCGACCCCCCTTACCCCACCATAGGTGTGAGCCTTTGCGGCACTGGGGTAATGATGATGATGATGATGATGATGTGGATTTAGAAGTTCCAGGGTAACTGCTAACTGGGTAATCGATTGCTTTCTGTCTTTTAGTGTTCGCATTATAGCCGAATTGAGTGACTGCAGCCAATTTATGAATCTATTGTAACATTGTAATGTTCACCTCCATAGTTAAGTCATAAGTTAGATTGGGTTTTCTTTTGCACATCGGTTTTTTCCTTGTGAATTTTGGAAGCAAATTGATATCATCTAAGTTCTAACCAATCATAGTTGTCGTTGCTTACAGACAAGGATAGCAGCTATATTAGCTTCATTTATCATGCGCAAACCCCGACAAAGATCACCTTTCATCAAAGCTGCACTGAAGACGGTATAGTTTTCTGATTAAGTGCTTATTCTCTCTCTTATTGTACATGTTTTATATGTTGTATTACAAAACAGATCCTCATTTGCTTAAAAACAATGCATGTACTGTTTTAAGGTGAATATTTGTGAATGCAGACTACAGAAATGTTTATTGAGGAAATCCTTTTTTCAGGTAGATAGCATTGGAGTCCTTGAAGAATTCTTGTTGAAACATAAGAAGGATTATGTGGATTTGTACCGCACAACTGAACAAGAGAGAGATAGCATTGAAAGTGAAGTAAGATTGATATATTATCTTACTTCTATCAGTATTTAACCAACTTCCCACTTAACTTAATCATCAATTCAGTGTTCATATTGCTTTCAATACTGAGATGAATCTGGCTTGTTTGTTTTCTTAAGCTAGAATGATATAATCTTTATTGCATTTAGGGACTCTTTTAACATAACTTTGATCATACAATTCTGTGCAGGTAACCTTTTTCATAAAATCTTGCAAAGAGCAAATAGATCTTCTAAAAAACAGTATAAATCAAGTAGATGATGCAAACTCAAAGGGTTGGATTGGATTCAAGGGTGAATCTTTGAATGCAGATACAGTTGCACACAAGCATGGAGTGGTAACAGTAATCTCCTGTTTTAGCTTGTTTATCAATAAACTTCGAATGATTTATGTTTTTGTTAGTGATCAATCCCAGCATCTGTATTAGTAACTTACTAACTGATGGAGCCTTTGATAAATGGATTGTGGCATTACCTAGGTAATATAATTGAATCAAGGCATCTAGGTAGCGTAACATTAAATTTTTATGATTCTAGAGATTAGATTACCTCGATAATATGGAGATTAATATTACCACCATTATTTTGTACTCCGTAATATTTTAGAATATTCCAAATTTGTCCTCAAATGTTGGACAATATTATTAAAATCTTTTTCCATCAACCAAACAGTTCCCTTACATGCCGTGATCATATCATATTACTCAAGGCAGTGTATATCCCATGAACCAACCAACCCATAAGGGTAAATGTTCTGGAATAAGTCATAGTTGTGAGACCTCTTTGATGTGTAGAAGCATCAGGGTTTATGGTTTCTTTGTTAGTGTTGGATTTATCGTGAACATGAAACTGCATTATTTGGCATGAACATAGTTTTGAAAGACACCAGTATTCTTAACAATTGATTGAAACATAATTACAGGTTTTGATTTTATGCGAAAAGCTCCACTCTGTCTCTTCCCAATTTGACCGACTCAGAGCCGTACGCTATCAAGATGTTATTAACCGCAGAGCACTAAGAAGGAAACCTACACAGGCTGGCAAAACTAGTTCAACAGAGATATCCACACCCACTAACTTAGAAGAACAAGTTAAGCAAAGTGATGCTCAGACCATGGAGTCCAATGAACTAAGATCAGAATCTGTCAGAGTTCAAGAACAATTTTTAGATGATGAAACACGGGCTCTTCAGGTAGTCAGTAGTCTTATGTTTTCTGCTAAGGATCAGTTTGGGTTGAGGCATTTGGAGGGGAAGGCTTTAGAGGGGCTTAGTATATAAGTTCAGCTCTTCTAAACCAAATGAAGGGTAATTGAATTTTGTATAATAATGTATTATGTCACCCTTCAGTTTTTATTAAAATCTCACGTACACGGTACATCAAGATGTTAATTTAGCCCTCCAAAATCCTTCAACCAAACTGACCCCAATGGTATGTTTGGATGGAGTTCCAAACTGAATGAGGGGAGGTCTGTTTAAATGGATGGTTTTATAGAGGAAGGGTTTATAAAGCTTGGTCTATATCATTAGAAATAGAAACTTTCTGAAAAAATAAAGTGCAGGTTATATGATCACATATAGTAGCTAATACAACAACAACATCCAAGCCTTAGTCCCAAAAGATATTGGGGTCGGCTAACATGAATCGATACATGATATCACCACCAAAAGGAAAAGAAAGGAAATAAAGATAAAAAAGATAAGCTATTATAAAAAGATAATATAAAAAGAGATGAATATACATAAAAATGATAAAATAAAAAGGATAAAAATAATGCTTATATATATAAGGATAAAAAACAAGGAAAAAAGATGAGGGAAAAAGATGATACAAGATCACTCCTCCACACGAATACCCACCTCCACTTAGCTCTCTCCAAAGTCATGCCTTCATCCTACCCCAGAAGAAGCATATCACTATTCACTTCGAACTCCCCTAATCCACGTCTGTTTGGGTCTTCCTCTCTCTCTCTCTTCTCTGCCTCTTCTCCACACATCTCAACTCGTCTAACAGGTGCATCACTCAGTCTTCTACGCACATGACCAAACCACCGTAGGCGCGACTCCCGCATCTTGTCTTCAATATAGTAGCTAATCTTTCAATATTTATTAAACCTTTAATACGATAGTATATAACAAGATATAGATTAAGTCCTATATGATTTGTTGTTAGATGGCGGATCTGAAAACTTAAAGTCTTGGATAGGTTCAAAATCACATAGGTTCAGTTTGGGTATGGGGATTTGGAAGGTTTTGGAGGTTTATAGTCTATAACAAAGAAATATTTCTAGAAACAAGTAAAGGGTGGTTCATATATTATACTTTCACCTTTTATGTTATTCCTTCCATTTTCACAAAACCTCAATTCTAAAACTAGCTAAAACCTCATAATACCCCCTCCAAAACTTCCATCCAAATAGACCATTAGAATTAACTTATTACATGGGCTGTAATGCAGGCAGAGTTGAGTGGCCTCTTGGATGCTGTTCAAGAAACTGAAACGAAGATGGTGGAAATGTCTGCCTTGAACCACTTAATGTCCACACATGTTCTTCAACAGGCCCAACAGATTGAGTATTTGTATGACCAGGTTAGTGAATCTTTTATTATTTCTTGTGTTACTTTCATGTTGGATTTTAGAAACATGTTATTTTTCACCTACCTCTATCAGACATTAGGATTTGATAAGGATTTATTGGAATATAACACTTACCCCCCGTCCCAAATTAGTTTGTGATTTAGAAAAGCGCACCGCACAAGTGTACACAAAACACTTATTAAATTTTTAGCATTAATTGCATCTTTTTCTTTTCAAGGTACACTAGTGTTTAATGTAGGAAGAGTTAATATTGGCACATTTTGAACAACAACAACAACAATAACAACATCCAAGCAAGCATATACTCAAAAGATTTTGGGGTCGGCTAACATCAATTGATCCATGATGAATCAATAAAAAATATTCATTGAACTCTTAAAACGATGGATAGTATTTTGGGATGTTATTCTTTTGCTAGAACGAAATATAATTTTGGGCGGAGCCAGTATTACACTTATGTAATCCAGAAAGTTTTGATTACCTGTTTACATACTGAAACTAATAATGAGCTACAATAATTCCATTGATGTAACAGGCAGTTGAAGCTACAATGAATGTAGAGCTTGGTAACAAGGAGTTAACAAAAGCCATTCAACGCAATAGCAGTAGCCGAACTTTTCTTCTGCTCTTTCTGTTTGTACTCACCTTTTCAATTCTTTTTCTTGATTGGTATAATTAGTTGGGTTACTCATATATTTATACTTATGTAAGGTTCTATTCCCATATTTTAAATTGCTTTAGTAATTGTATTCCTATGTAGCATCTTTGTGTTTGGGGCTTACAAAAATAAATACATATTTTTAATTATGCACATCTTTTGCAATAGTGGGCTTCAGTTCCAGTAACAAAATATGTTTCGTACTCCAGAAAAGTACCCGAACAAGAAAAATGCGTATTCTTCTATTATATATGTACTTTCCAATAATTGGTTCTGCTTTTGTAAATGACAAAAATGAGTTGCTGCTTTTCCACGCAACTGGTGGGGATGGAAAGGTGATCAAAGGGGTTATCTTCTGTGACAAAGACATTCCGGGAGCGGATGAGCATAAAAGTTCTCCTCCAGCTTAGGTGGTGACTGTCCTACCACTCTTGGGGTTGGTGCTCCTGTTCTATTCTTGTGCAAGTCTCTCAACTTTGTTGCAAACTCTTCCCAGGGTAATATCCCCTTCTCCATTTCATCCAAAAGCTTTATAATTTTTTTCCTGCAAAACAATATGAGATATCTCAGACAAAGAGAAAGTCTTTATCAAGAGATCATGCACTTCATTTGGGATGGGCCTCAAGGTATCTCATATGCAGAGGGGTAGATGTGAGTTTGGAATAGTAGTCTGTCTGTTAAAAAATATTTGAGGAAAATAGTGGTGATGGTGAGTCCTAGAATGCCATAATATTCCGATTCCCAAAGCATTACAGAATGTGTATTTTTTTTAATAAAAAATCAGCACAAAAATAGAAATGTGATAAAGTTTTTCCCAAAGCACGGAAACGAAAAATATCAAAATTGTGGGGTTTATATTTATTTCAAAGAGAGAAATTATAGAATCACGATTTAGTTTCCTTAAAAAAATTGATAATTTTGGGACCTACAAGAAAATGTGATGATTATTTAGGGACAAAAAGAGGAGTAGTCTTTAGTAATTTTGTTGTTTTATTTATTACTCCCCCGTCCCTATTGAAAGTTCTTATATTCCTTTTGAAATGTCCCTAAATAAAATCCTCTTACCTAAGTAAGAGTAAATGTGTAGCAACAAATATTGTCAAACAATACACTCTACTGACTTTGCTCGATTTTGTAGAGTGCCTGAGAGATTTAGTTTGAATATAAAATAATATCAAACAAAGAGTGAATTTATAATGAGAAAATAAGATAATTTTGGGACCATAAAAAAGGAACAGAAGAGTAATAATTTTTTTTAAAATATTTGGACATAAGTTGTCAAAAATATTTTAAGAGCTGTAAACACTCAAATAGCCACATTTTGTAACTTTTGAAAATTGAAGCATAGCTTATTTTATGGTTTGAAATGCATCTAGAAGTTGCAGCGTTTAGAGCTTTATAAAAGCTCTAAGCGCTTCAATTACTATCCCAAATAGAGCCCAAAAGATGAAAACATTAGACTCATGAATTAATGATGCTACGTACTTGTCAGGATTGATAGTTTTGCGGAAGCCTTCAAACATCCTATGTCCTCGCACAGCTTTCGCCATGTTCCCATCATATGTGTAAACAAACACATCACTCTCAACCGCGACAATGTAATCCAAGGCAGCTAGCTGGTTCTCCCTACCTGTAAAGTGCTTCAGCTCTTCTTCAGTTGCTAAGTTGGAATGAGAGTATACGTTTGGGTACTTCTCCAACAAAGCATTCATTCCGCTCTTCCCAAAGATGGTTCCAGAAACTGTATATATCTTTGTGTTGGATGGATACCCCATCGCCTCAAGGAAAAGGCTAGCCTCTCGCGGAGTTAAAGGGCATACCCCTTGGATCCGCCTCTCTGTTCCGTTTATCCGTTTCTCCTTCCAGTGTCTGGTTTTTTGCCTTAGCATCCGAAGCTCATCTGCTTCCTTTTTGGTAAGGTTGTGATTACACCCAGTGAAGGCTAGCATATCTTTTTCATACCTGCATTTCAGTTTCAGTTCTGCTTAGGGATAATGCTTTTAACTCTATCTAAGGCTCTGTTGGTTTGTTGGAGAATTAGCTCAGCTTGCTTCTAGGATTTCCCCCCCTCCTGAAAATATTCCGTCCGGGAAATATTTTACTAGAATAATTGTCCTGTTTTTTTTGTACTACAGACTATATTTCTAGAAGTGTTTCCCCTTCATTTGGATCATGAAACATGTTCATGATTTTTTTCCCCTTGTTTTGGTATCATAAAATAGTTTTCTAAATGAAAGTAGTTATATTTCTGTGGTTTTTAGAAATTTTGTGAACGACCCTCCTCTTTGAATAGGATAAGTCATTTTCGTGAAAGAGCTTCATGGTTTTTGTCTTTGTGAGTCAAACATTATGTAATTTATGTGCATATTTGAATTTTGAAACATGAAACATTTGCATGTTTCGGTATCAAGTACATTTTTCTAAGAAAATAGTTGTATTTCTGTGTTTCTTAGAACTTTTCTGGAAGGTGCCTTCCTGTTCTGATTATGACCGAGTCATTTTCATGGAAGAGTTTCATGTTTCTTGTTTTGTTTTTGCTGGTAAAAAATTATGTGCATGTTTGGTAGTGATGATTTGACTGAAAAGGGGTGAATTTTCCCAAAAGGAGATACATGTGGTATAGTTGATCTAAGCCAAAATAAGTAAACTCAAGGTTACTTATTCTCCTTTATTCTAATGAATAAGCATAATAACTTATTGGTGTTACCAATAAGGGTCTATATAATACATTGAAGAGCTGAGTTTTGGAGAAATGTTTTTACTAGAGAACTTATTCCTATAGTCAAATGGATCCTTACTTTCTTAGTTGTCTTGTGAAGTGTTTTGCTTCAGGAGAATGTTATTCAGGTTCCAAATACATAAAAACTACAGAACATTCCCAGGAAGAATATTTTCCTGGAACCAAACAGAATCTGAGCCTGCATTAGTTATACAGAGTATATCTTTAGCTAATACTTCGTACTACGTAATTATACCTCAAGTGCAGTGCAATATATGGATCTCCATTTTCTTTGAGTCTGCTGACTAACTTCTTTGCAAGTGTTTCAATTCTATCTGCAAAACGTAGTGCTTCATACATAGCATGGCATCTCAGTTTTTGGATTGAGTCTGGGATTCCATTGTTGGCTAGGCGGGAATCGGAGTGAGTGAATTCTATCACTTTGTGTTTCTTTAATAGTTTGAGAATGTCTTTGGTGTAGTAACTGGGCTGCACATAAAAAAACAATTTTGACCACATATCTCAATTACTCCATATGTTCTTAAAAAGGGTCTTGTTTCAATATGAAACTAAGTGTTCCAAACATGCTTGATTTATGCTACATTTAGTTTGACCAACAGAATATTTGAAAATATGAGTAGGGCCTCAAATTTGTTTCCACATTAACAAATATACAACCATTAGTTAAACACTCTTCTTTTTATTGTACAAGAATAGGATCGTCGTCGTCATCACTTCAATTAGCAGGGTACTAGGATTTAGTAAAATGAAAATTTAGTTTTAGTAAATTATTTAGCGGTATACATTCATGTGAAAATATAGAAACCACAAGCTTGCACGGCCAATGCCCATCTCGCAAAACCCTTCCAATTCTAGAATTATGGTCACCATGAGTTATTCCTAGTTGCAGAATTGTCTTCGCATCATTTATTTTAGTCATATATAGTAATTAGGTAAACAAACTAGACCAGAATATATTTGAAAAGACTCAAACCAGTTTTGAATAGTAATTAGGTACATAACAGAACCATACTAGTTAGAACAAACTAGAATAGACCAATTCAGATCAAGCCAGGTCAATAAGTTTCAAACAGCCCAACAGGTCATAAGTGTTAGTGTGGATGCAAGATTGATCTTGATAAGAATAATGTTATTTGATCAACAACTATGCTATTTCTTGTGTTCCTAAAAACCTCAAATATACTTCAATATTCTCAACCCAATCTGATCCTAAAATATAGATAAAAGTGGTGTGAGAACTTGCCTTTGACCAAGAAACCGGAATTTTCTTTAGTGGCTTAACATCAGCAAGATGGGAAGGAAGGGCTTCTACAACCTGAATATCATCTCCCAACGATTTTATGAAGTGTTGCCAGTTAAAGATATCTTTGAATTCACTGAGAACAATTCACTACAATATGTCAGAAGTTTGTACTCTAAACGAACCAATTTAGGGCTAAAGTGCAGATAGGTCTTAGATTAGATGAAAATGAACTCGAAACAAAATTATTAACATTTATTTTAGAAAAAAAAAAATAAGTCGTGTTTTGTACTACGTAATATACTCGGGACAGAGCCGCAGAGGTAGAATTGAAACTTACTCGTGGCCTCGTTGGGGGCTCATACCTTTTGATTCTATGGTCCAAAGGGAAAATTTAAAAAGAAATACTAGACTTAACCTCCTTGGCTCCTTCCTAAAAACAATTTGATATTACTTTTCATATGTGAACTTCACAAAATGAAGTTCTCATCCCATTTCAACACAAATAGATAATAACAGGCACCATTGCTCTTGTTTTTTTTGCTTGACTCTATAATCTATATACAATGAGTGTCTATGAGAATTGAAAATTTGTGTCCCTCTCAAATTGGGAATTTGTTTTTGTGACGGTGGGAGTACATTCCTTTTCGCGGGAACATTCGGTACATGTGCTGGGCCAAAAAGAGAATCTGGGACATCCACAATTCAAGTGTGAATAGATCAAGTTTGGGAAAAAATGTATCCTTTGACAGGAGTGTGTACCTGGGGTCAGTCCAAAAGGATTTGTGATCCAAAAAAGGAAGTACCAATGTAGCATCCATTAATTTAGCTATAGCTACCATATCACTTATCTGTAATGATATAAAAGTGTCAGAAGCTTTACTACAATTTGGAATTAAGTGTGTTTAAAATGCATACATTTATCTACATGATATTAATTACCCCAGTTTTCATTTGATTAAGTCCACCGTTTGCATGGACAATGATGTACCCGTTGCTGCTATTTTGGAGCCCTGCGGTAAAATGGTAGAAATGAATCAAATTAAAGGTGTCTCTAAAATTGTATTAAAGGTTTTTCCTTATAATTTGTGGTGTGGTTTTTTCCCATTCACCCCACTAATTAAGGCACCAACTATTACTTTAAGAGTCCATTTGGTAAGCTTAATTGCATAAGTTAGACTGAATTCTGACTGAAAAATTATATTTAAATTGTATTTTACTAGTAGCATAAAGAAAAATTATATAAAAATTACTCGTATATAAAAACACTAAAATACTCCGTAGTACTCTTCGGCAAATTTAGTCAATTAAACCAGTAAACTAACATTTAAATTAACATCAATATGGAATTCAGCACTTAAAATCCAAAGTTGAGTATTCCGTAAAATAATTGGCTGATTACCAAATGGACTTGAGAATAAGCATAATCATTTTTGTAATTAGCAAAACAAAAAAAAATCTAAATTAGCATGATGGTCCGGTTAATCAAACCATTCACCGTACCTGTTTCTCTTGGTCGATCAATGCACTTGGTGTAGCTGTCGCTATTATGCTTTCCCCAGATTTCGGTACCGTTAAACTGCACATTTAAAAGAATGTAATTATTACGTAAATATATTGCAAAGCAAACAGATTTAACCCAAATTTATACGTAGTAATTAATCAAAAACAATATCACTACTACTTAGAAAGAACCACGAATACTACGTATATTATACTCCGTATATTATACTCCGTATACAACTATATATCTATAATTAATGTTTTTATACTTTGAGTTCATTTACACCAAAATTAAAGTATTTTTCAATGTGCATGCTGTGACCAAATGTTAAATTGATAAAAAAGATGATGGCATATGCAAGATTGAGCCATGACTTTCATGATTTTTGAAAGTGCATCGTTTGAAGCAAATTTATAATACAAATACTAACTACCGTATTGGATAATTACATGTAACAAATATATAATAATATTATATTAATATTATGCTACAATAGCTTTCATATATACTTTAGGTTTATTTACACAAAAATTAAAGTATTTTTGCAGTGTAGTTTAATTTTCATGTTTACTTCTACGGTTATGTTTTGCTATTAAGGCTGTTATTATATTATTATATTAAGAGAGTGAACTCTAGTTTTCTGTTTTCATGTCAATACATATATACGGAATATGGAGTTTATATATATACTCCGTATATGTTATCCAAGATCAAGTTCCACTTGAATTGGCCATGATAATTAAATGGGGACAAATTAATTAAAAGATAACACTTTCAGATAGGTTTACAAAAAGGTTAAAATTGAACAAAATATTTTAGATTAGATTTAGATATAATGATGCATAATACACACAATATCATACTTTATCTGAGAGATCAATTAATCAGATATGTTTAAACATGAATAATCTTAAACACACTTTAAAAGTTCAATCCTAGAAAGAAAAAAACATTGTGATTCGTGGCATGTATAAGATAAAGATAAGAAATTAAAAGAATTTATCTCAACTAGTTCAGCTTAATTATTACGATAATAAGATCAAAGAGCGTACTAAAAGTAGAACACAAATGAGTTTTCCACGTAATTATTAAAGCAGATCAGATGAATTTAAATTACTAACATGTTTAGAGTCCCGGGCATGCATGGCGTCGCCACCCCCCACCACGACGGACGGCCGCCGAGACGACGGCAGCTGCAAGAAGTCACGGGGGCTCATCATAGCATGGACCTGAAGAAATCTATGCATGAGCATCATCTTCCCCAGAACCGTGAAAACCGCCACAAACGTCAAAGCTCCGAGAACCCACCGGCTAAGGTTCTTCCCCGGCCGCACCACCTTCCTCGTAATCTGAGTTAATCTCAAACACATTCTCAACATGATTCTCCACAACGCGAAAATCCCAACCGTCGGAATCATGTTACCGGCGTAGGGCTCCACCGGCGGCGCCCTACGCCTGGTCTTGTTGACGGCGGATGGTGGCAGTGGAGGCTTGCCGCCGCGGGGTCCGTGTGACATCTCAAACGGCCGCGGCGGGGAGGGTTGATGAGAATGGATGGAGGAATGGAAGAAAGTGGTTAAGGGGAGATGGAGCGAGCCATGCATTGTCCACGTACTCTATATTGCCCGGTTTTTTGGGAGTTGGTTAATAGTTATCCGACTTGTGAGGCAGAAACCACGTTCTTTTTTCAAGTCTTCTTCTCCTCCTAAAGAACGGTGTCTGATAAGAGCCATGGTCTGAGGGGATTTCTTGTTCCGATCCAAGTCTAATTTGATTGGTCTAGCCTTCTAATTTAGTCTTTCATTTGGTCTCTAAGTACTATGTTCTCAATTAAACGTAGTATGACTAGTACTCCGTAACATGCATAATTGCATATATATGCATCTTATGAATATTTTTATGAAGAGTACTAATCTTGTCTAGCCGGATGGACAAGATTAGTACCTTTTAATTGCAACAGTCAACATTTCATGTTTGTCAATGCACAAGTTTGACCATTAATATCTTTCATTCCCTATTAGTAAAAAATTTAAAAAAGTTCATATTTTGTAAAAGGAATTTTATCAATTCAGGACCCGAAAGATAGATTAATTATCAATTTAGGACCCGAAAAATAAAACGTATCGGTATAGAACCCGAATGATGGAAAAGTATCAATTTAGGACCTAACGTTTCATAGGTTTTGATTTATTTACTTTTTTATTAATTCAATTGCTAATTTTTTATATACTTTTCTTCACAAAAGTTTATTAGTTTAATAAAACTAAATAATATTTAAAATTTAAAAAAAAAAATTATGACAACTTAGGTCCTAGTTTTCAATCATTCAGGTCCTAAATTGATACTTTTCCATCATTCAGGTCCTATATCGATGCATTTCATCTTTCAGATCCCGGATTGATAATGCGTCTATCTTTCGGGTCCTAAATTGATAAAATTCCTTTGAAAATTTAGAATGAGAAGAATTTATCAATATTTTTTAAAAAATTAATTTATACTCCGTAATACATTAATTAATAAAGTATAGTCAAAATAGAATATGTGAATAATACAAAAAATCACGTGTGGACTCAACAAATGAAACAGTAAAGAAAGTTGGAGCGAAGTTATGCAGTAAATATTTTTTTAGAATGTTTTTAGGGACTAAACTTGTAAAGTATTCACATTTTTGTTTTTTGAAATACTTGACACGTTCAGACCATTCAAAAAATAGTTTAAAATGATAGTTTTTTTTTGTTGGAAAACTAGCTAGACAGTTAGGTACAGAACATGCTCAACTTTATTTTGTATTTCAACATTTTGTCATTAGTACAAAACACTTCATTATACTGAAGACATAGCTTAATACACATCTGATCTGATCTTCTTCCATTGCCTCTTAGCTTAGGGTTCCCCCTAGTGACTAACTCGACTGAGACCTCATAGGAAGCAGAAAGTGTCCGTTTGTTATAACGTAAAGTAAACACTTTACGTCTAAAGCGTGTGAATGTAAACATTTTACACCGTTCATTTTAATTGTTTAATGTAAATTGTATGACACTTTTAAAAAATACTACTTATTTTATACTGCATGATGTAAAATATTTTATACTGATAATAAACATAAAGTATATGCGTAGTTGATTTTATACCGTAAAATATGTTTGCGTTGCTCTGCACTCTTCTTCATATGCGGTGCACTTTTTTGCTATGAGTACCCCAAAATGTATCTCATTTTTAACTCAACCCCTAATGTGTGGTCATAAATGGGCCAATTCATTTAAGTGGTGCCCCACTTAAATGAATTGCTCCATTTATGGCCACACATTAGGGTGTGAGGGTAAAAATGGGATACATTTTGGGGTACCTTTAGCATTTGTGACGTGTTTTATCCCAAATTCTCATCATCTCATGCATGTGTCGCATCATACATACTACATAGTATACATACTCCGTATATAAATACTCCGTATACATTTTGGTATCTGACCTCTTAAATGAATCAAAACGGTACCTTAACTATAAATAAATGTTTCGAATTGAGTTTTTTTTCCAAATTTTTGATCAAAAAATCATTCATTACGATCAAAATTCTATGTGTAGAGTCACCCTATAGTGATCATATGGACAAAAACAAGGTGAAATAGGTTTTATGCATAGAATTCTGGCCGCCACGTGCACTAGTGGAAAAACGTCAATTAGAGGCGCTTTTTACAGAAAGCACCTCGATTTTTGAAAAAAAAAATGAATTTTCTGAGACGTGCGGCGCTTTTTGGTATATAAGCGCCTCTGATACGTAATTCGTATTTATTTTCGATTTACAAATACGAAACGTGCGGCACTTGTAGTTAGAGAAGCGCCTCTGCACCCGTTCGCCACTTTGTTCTCAACTCTTCTCACCTCCTGGGCGAGACAAGCTACCTTTAGCTAGGACCTATTTAAAAAAACGTGCGGCGCTTTACAATTAAAAGCGTCTGGAAGTTAATTTTAACCTAGCTAGCAGCTCCTCGATCGATCAGGCGCCCGACAAAGGAAAAGACAGAGGTGCTGTATTGAAGTTATTTGTGCATCCGCCGTCCGCAGCAGGGCCTACATCCACGACATCTACATCCACAGATTGAGTAAAGAGACTCGGCGATAGATCTATAACCCGTCGTCCGCAGTAGGGCCGTCCGCCGTCCGCAGCAGGCCATCCGCCGTCCGCAGCAAGCCGTCCGCAGCAGGCCGTCCGCCGTTGATGACGAGGTCCGCCGTCTGCAGCACTTCCGACGACGAGGTCCGCCGTCTGCAGCACTTTCGACAACGATGTCCACGCCACCTACCTGCCACGACATCGGCCCTGTCACCTCCTACCGCTGCTCTGCCACCGTTGGGGACTCCGATTTTGGACATTGTCACCGGCAGAATCGTAAACTAGGTCACCAACTTAATCTTTAAATTCTCTGTTGTCAATAATTTCATTTTTGTTTTGTTTTAGGGCTAAATAATATTCTGATTTTGTGTTATATTGGCAATAAATTTATATTATTGTAGGACTAATTTTTCATTATTTTAATATGAATATTTATTTTATTTTATACTAATTCTATGCTAAAAAAAATTACTTTTATATACTCAAACTCATACTTTCAAAAAAAAATCACGAGTTGATGAGCCTTGTGGCTCATAATTTTCAGAATGTGACGGAGGTAGTACCAAATAGAAAAATTAGTACATGAGTTGATGAGCCGTGTGGAACATTTGAAAAGGATTGCGGGATGAGGAGAAAGAAGCGTTGCACGCCCAACGGGAAAAAAAATATTGGAGGCACTTTTTGCAGAGAAACACGTCTAAAAACACGTTGCAGCACTATTCATTAGAGGCGCCATAAAGCGTCGCACGTGTAAAAAAAGCGCCTCTGAATGGCGTTTTTGCACCTGTGGTATGATTTTTTTTGTCAGAAATTTGAGTAAAATCTCAATTCGAAACATTTATGTATAGTTAAGGTACCATTTTGGTTCATTTAAGAGTTAAGGTACCAAAATGCAACATTACCAATCGTTAAGGTACCATTTATGCATTTGACCCGATAGAATATAAATGGATTGAAGGTGGGAGTGCATATGGGTGATGGGGAAGGCCGATAAGTGTAGTAAATATGGAAAATAAATGATACTCTTTCTGTCCCGAATTGTAAGAAACTTTACGGTTTACGATATTTGACCGACGATAAAGAAAACGTATTTCTATCCGCACTCAAATTATTTTTAGAAAAAAAGAATTACATATTCAGAAACTACATTAAAAGCTTTACAAAGTCGCAAAAAACAGAATCAAATTTGATAAAAGTTTGATATACTCCATATAAAGTAAGAGATTAAGAGTGATTTGTGTTAAGGATTAATAGGAAAACTATCTTATAAAATGGAAATGAGAGAGTAGTATGTAGAAAGGTAGGTAAATCTGTGAATGTATTTCTATTTTATTACTAAAAATGATAGTGGGCTTTTTAAGGGACAGCCGAAAAAAAAGCAAATAAATGCAAATAGTTTATTTAGGGATGGAGAGAGTTTTTGGTTATTTGATAAGGAACATTATTCATATAATTTTTCTTAATTTTTTTTATTCCAAAAAGAAATCTTTTATTACAATTACTGTCACGCCCCGGACACGTCAACAACCCGCCGTACAGTACGAATAGTCAACCGCAGTCCGACTCATTCATACTATACAAGGCGTCTTGAATACCATTCACACATAGTACTTCCATAAACAAACATAATGTAAAACATTTATTAAAGATGCGGAAACAATTGATACAAGTGTCCAAGCCACAATTGGCATATTTAGGCATGCAAGCCCCCAAAGTAATTATTCAGAAAATATTATCCATGAGCATTATTCATTTTGTTTTGTCAAAACGAGAACGGGAGAAGCACGAACCAAGTCTTCTCCTCAGAAACTTCCCGAAGCAGCGACTGGTGGTAGCAACCTTCAAGTTCTACCTGAAACTCTGAGGTGGCCTCCCCCGTGAAGGGGAGGTCAGTACTTGGAAGCATTTGACAAGTACAATGACAACTATACTAAGTATAATCAAAGTTTAAATCTCTGAGGCCCTCAAACTAGAGCATTATTACATTATAGTTAATCCGTTCATTTAGTATCAATTCATCATTATTTACCACGGTCTAGAGCCCAGCTCATAATCACCGTTATCTACTACGGTCTAGAGCCCAGCTCATAATCACCGTCACCTACTACGGTCTAGAGCCCAGCTCATAATCACCGTCATCTACTACGGTCTAGAGCCCAGCTCATAATCACCGTCATCTACTACGGTCTAGAGCCCAGCTCATAATCACCGTTATCTACATCGGTCTTGAGCCCGGCTCATAATCACCGATTCTTTATAATTCTAATTCTTAGGATCTAATTCATCCATTCCTCAACTAACATTTCCAACTAATGTTTCAATGCTAGTTATTTATTTATTTCAATATAATTCTTTCTTCTTGCCCAAATGGGCCTTAATATCAAGTATCATTTTCATACACTCATAGCTTCTCCTCATGGCATCAAAGTATACTATCTCAAATAATATTCATGGTTGGTACAACCATCATACACACATATTCATAGCATCTAAACATACACAATTTATTCATAAATTTGTGTATCATGCATACCATACTTATAATCAATAGTAGTTTCATTTAGGCATTATTAACCATTAACAACTCATACACATCACATTTGTATTCACTTAGGAAATCCCATGAAATTAACCCAAAGATTATAAGTAACATAGTCGGTCATCCTCACCTTAATTAAGCTTAAGCGCGTTCTACGTTTCTTGATTGAACTTTGACCAACTCCGGCGAACTTTGACCAACTCCGGTGAACTTTGACCAACTCCGACGAAACTCCGGCGAGGCTCAAAAATACCCTAAATCAAGTTCCTAACAAGGTTTTATCATCACAAAACCCATATCAACACAAATAACCTATAAAAGGTTATTTTCCGGCAAACCGGTCGATTTGGCTTCTAAGTCCATTTTTGGACTTAGAATCACTTTCCAACCCATTATTCCACACTTAAATCATGTAGAACAATACTAAAGGCCTTTCATATGATATATATCTTATATGCTAGAAGAAAAACAAAGGAAAAGTTATGATAAGGTCATTACCTTAATTTTCACACTTTTTCCTAGCTTTTTCCTTCTTAAACTTCCTTCTTGGACTCCCTTGAGCTTGAGTTCGGATTTGGGCTATGGAGATGAGAAGTTTCAGAGCCTCTCCTTGCTATCCTAGGGTGCTGAATTGTGTGGGTGGAGATGGTGAGGTGAGGGGGTGGTTTTTGTCTCATTTAGACAAATGAGTGAAGGGAGGGGGGTCTACTACATGTCAAAGGTGTCTCCCCCATCCTCTCAATTGTTGTTCAGCCAATTTGGCACTCATCCAGCCCTCAAGGGTTGAAAATTTCGTGGGGTGGCCCCACCCATGTGGGAGGTCATCCCAATTTGTCCCAAAGTGTGCAATTTGCCCTGAAAGTTGTATTTTCCGGACTGTTTTTAAGTATATTTTATTTTATCGGGTCAAATAAAATATAACACTTGTTCCCAATTCTTAATGGACCTTAGAATCAATATGCATCCCTCAACTTTAATTTAGAAGTCTACGAGATCCCTTTTCGGGCTGTTATCTGATAGATTTCCGATACTGATAATTTGGCCCCGTTTGACCAACCGGTCAACCTTATGCCATTGTCATGGCTCAACTAGGATATCCACCACCATATACATATTATCTAGTCAAAGATCAATATAATATGTGGCCCCGATAATATCGGGCGGTCCCCACTCCCGATGTGGGCCCCACGTGCAATTTACTATTCACGCGAAAAAAAATATTATACAAATTCACAACTTCGTAAATTCACTAAAAACTTCATAAGGTTCAATAAATTGTTCGCTTAAAGGTAAATACATTTGGGGACGGTGTTACAAGTTCACCCCCCCTTATTTGGGATTTCGTCCCCGAAATCCACGTGTCTAATCGAAAAGGAAAGGGTACTGCTCCCTCATTGAGACCTCAGTCTCCCAGGTTTCTTCTTCGACTCGATCACTCCTCCAAAGGACCTTTACCATAGGAATCTCCTTGTTCCTTAGTTTCTTTACCTGTTGACCCACAATCTTCACCGGTTCCACCGCATATTGTAGGTCTTCACGTATCTCTACCGGTGGTTTCTCAAGGATATGAGACGGATCTCGCACATATTTCTTGAGCATCGATACATGAAACACGTCGTGTATCTTCTCAAGTTCTGGCGTCAATTTGATACGGTAAGCCACGGCCCCTATCCTTTCAAGGATTTCAAATGGGCCAATGTATCGGGGGTTAAGTTTTCCCCTCGATATAAACCTGATGATACCTTTCCAAGGAGAAATCCTTAGAAAGACCTTATCACCGACCTCAAACTCCAATGGCCTGCGTCGTTTGTCAGCATAACTCTTTTGCCGATCTTGGGCAGCCTTGAGTCTATCCTGAATGACTTTCACCTTAACCTTGGTGATTTTGACAAGTTCAATCCCCTCGAGCTTGGTTTCGCCAACCTCGTCCCAACACAACGGTGTTCTACATTTCCTCCCATACAATGCCTCGTATGGAGGCATGCCAATACTCGCCTGATAACTGTTGTTATAGGCAAACTCAACCAGAGCCAAATGCTTGTCCCAACTCCCTTGGAACTCCAGAGCACATGCCCTAAGCATATCTTCCAGAATCTGTATCACCCTCTCGGATTGCCCATCCGTCTGTGGGTGAAAGGCTGTGCTAAACTTTAGCTTCGTACCCAAGGATGCTTGAAATTTTGGCCAAAATCGGGATGTGAAACGTGGGTCCCTATCCGAGACAATGGATATCGGAACTCCATGCAGTCTCACAATCTCCTCCGTGTATAGCTTTGCCAATCTTTCAAGAGGATAAGTAATGTTGATAGGCAAAAAGTGTGCACTCTTGGTGAGCCTATCAACCACTACCCATACTGCGTCATAGTTGTTCACTGTTCGTGGCAGCCCCACCACGAAGTCCATGGTCACGTGCTCCCACTTCCATTCTGGAATGGTAAGTGGTTGCAAAAGTCCCGCCGGGTGTTGATGCTCCGCCTTGACTTGTTGGCAAGTAAGGCACCGACTTACGTACTCTGCGATGTCCCTCTTCATACCCGACCACCAGTAACTTTCCTTCAAGTCTCGGTACATTTTAGTACCTCCTGGATGCATGGCATACGCCGAAGAATGAGCCTCCTCCAGTATAGACTTTTGGAGCTCCTCATTCCTTGGTATGCATATGCGGCCTTTAAACAATAAAAGACCGTCATCACGTACCCGAAAGTTCTCAACAGGTCCCTCAAGGATCTGTTCACGGATCTTCTGACATTCTTCATCAGTGGCCTGACATCTACTGATCTCACTCAGCAATGTAGGCCTAACCTCGAATCTAGCAATGAGGACCCCACTCGTGGACACCTCCACTTGTGCCCTTAATGAGCGTAGACACGCGAGTAACGTCCCCGATGTACTCTTTCTGCTCAGTGCATCAGCTACTACATTGGCCTTCCCGGGATGATAGTCGATGATCAAATCATAGTCCTTGATCAACTCCATCCATCTCCTTTGTCTCATATTCAACTCTTTTTGAGTGAATACATACTTCAAGCTTTTATGATCGGTGAAAATGTGACATGTCTCCCCATAGAGATAATGCCGCCAAATCTTCAGTGCAAACACTACCGCTCCCAACTCTAGGTCGTGGGTAGGGTAGTTTGCCTCGTGTTTCTTCAATTGCCTTGAAGCGTAGGCAATCACCCGACCGTTTTGCATTAGAACACATCCAAGCCCTTGGATGCTAGCGTCACTGTATATGTCGTACCCTATCCCTTGTGTGGGTAGAGTGAGGACTGGTGCTTCTGTAAGCCGTTTCTTTAGTTCGAGAAACCCTTTCTCACAATTGTCGTCCCATATGAACTTGGCCCCTTTCTTTGTGAGCTTTGTCAAAGGAGACGCCAATACAGAAAATTTTTCAACAAACTTACGATAATATCCTGCTAAGCCGAGGAAGCTACGTATTTCTTTCACGTTTTTGGGTCTCTCCCAATTCATAATGGCTTCTATCTTGGCTTTATCCACCGCAATGCCCGAACCTGACACGACATGCCCGAGGAACCCGATCTCTTTGAGCCAAAACTCGCATTTAGAGAACTTGGCAAAGAGTTGTTTTTCCCTTAGCCGTTCAAGTACAAGTCTCAAATGATCTTCATGCTCCCCCTCACTCTTGGAGTATATCAAAATATCGTCAATGAATACTATCACGAATTGATCTAAGTATTCACTGAACACACGGTTCATCATGTCCATGAATGCCGCCGGGGCGTTGGTTAGCCCGAGCGACATAACTAGGAACTCGAAATGACCATACCTTGTGCGGAAAGCACTCTTCGGTGTGTCATCTTCCTTTATTTTCAGTTGGTGGTACCCCGACCTCAAGTCAATCTTCGAAAACAGCGTCGCTCCTCGGAGCTGATCAAACAAGTCATCAATTATAGGCAAGGGATACCTATTCTTGATTGTGACCTTGTTCAGTTGACGATAGTCAATGCACATTCGAAGTGTTCCATCTTTCTTTTTCACGAAAAGGACCGGTGCTCCCCACGGAGAGTGACTCGGCCTTATGAAACCGTTATCCAATAGCTCTTGCAATTGGGTTTTCAACTCGTTAAGTTCAGCGGGTGCCATTCTGTATGGCGGTATAGAGATCGGTTTGGTGCCGGGTTCGACCTCGATCACGAACTCAATCTCCCTATCGGGTGGAAGTCCCGGCAAGTCTTTTGGGAAGACATCCGGATACTTGCACACAACTCTCACATCATTGATGTCTATCTCTTCTTTGGTTTTGTCCACCACATACGCTAGGTATGCGTGACACCCCTTTCTCATCATATTCCTTGCTCTCACGGCGGATATGATACAACAGTTTGATTTGCCTCTATCTCCCTCGAAGCGTAAGGTCAACCCTTCGCCGCCTTCGAGTTCAAGAACCTTCGTGTAGCAATCGACCCTAGCATGATGTTTCTCAAGCCAATCCATCCCGAGGATTGCATCAAACTCGATCATACTCAGCGGTACGAAATCACACGTCAAGTTCTGTCCCTCCACCTCCACCTCACACGATGGATAGTGGCTTTCTCTCTCGATATCATCCCCTAGAGGCGTGGACACCAATAGGGTTTGAGTCATCGGTACAAGTGGTCCGTTGAATCCGCTGGCGAACGCCTCACTCACAAATGATCGTTGCGCCCCGGTATCAATAAGGATCCTTGCTTCTCTCCCGTTTATCTTTAGTGTTCCTACATTCATAAGTAATGTAAGACACACTATCTAATAAATAGGTTCGTTTCTTAAGTCGTAGAGTATGTTGGTTGTGTTTCGGGTGGGGTCCGTTCGATACCCTTCCGAAATTTCCCGGTTTCTAACCTTTAGGACCGTTTTAGGATCAATCCGGGTGAAAGCCGGCCGCTTTTCACGAAAGCCGGCCGGTTTTCGACTGCGAGAAAAATTTCTAAGTATTTAATCACGAAAGCCGGGCGGCTTTTACGAAAGCCGGGCGGTTTTCGTCGCCGTAGTTTTTATTCAGGGAGTGGTTTCGAAGCCGGCCGGTTTATACGAAACCCGGCCGGGTTTCAGCAGCGCAGGAATCCCAGGCTTAACGAAAGCCGGGCGGCTTCCATGAACGTCGGGCGGCTTTCAGCTGCGAGAAATTTTCCAGGTGAGGTGTTTACGAAAGCCGGCCGGTTTTCACCAAAAGCCGGCCGGTTTTTGGTTGCGAGAATTTTCTTTGATTCAGTCTTGACGAAAGCCGGGAGGCTTTTGAAGCCGGCCGCCATTCGTTGCCGTAGTATTATCCCAATTAAATCAAGACGAAAGCCGGGCGGCTTTCGTCAAAGCCGGGCGGTTTTCACCCAGGGCGAGGATTCTCCTCCCCTTTTTCCCTTCAAACCCGACTAGACTCGTCGGGGTTTTAATTTTACAAGTTCCACACTCCTATTGTTTACGAAAATTAATACGCGAGTTTAAGGAATTACCCGCAACGGAGTCCGGGTTGGCACGTGCATCCGCCTCCGTCATAGCATAAACTCTAGCTTGAGTTCTTCCTTGATTCACGGACGGCGCATTGCTCGTGTTGGCTCCCCCCTGGCCCACGCTAGCATGAGATGCTCCGGCCCGGTTCCTACTTGCCGTGGTAACGCCGCTTGGTCCTGACCCCCGGTTCCCACCAAGTTGAGGGCAGTTTGGCTTAATGTGCCCTGTACTCCCGCATTGGTAGCACCGTGGTGGATCCCGACACTTACCGGTGTGGTTCCTGTTGCAATTCCTGCACCTGGGCGTCCTTGGGGCTTGTGAGCCCGAGTAGTGCCCGCTCGTGGCCGGGTTTCCCTTGGATGGTGCTGCCGGTGCCCTGAACGATCCACCTCCCCCATGGTTCCCCTTCTTGTTGGGACCTTGGGGGCCATGGCTTTCCCACTTTCTTTTCTTAGACTCTTCGGCATCTCTCTTCTTCCTCTCCTCCCATTGCTTTTCTCCCTTCAACCCTTGGGCAACCACTTGGCTGAAAGTCATATTGGGCAATTGAGTTGCCCTGTCACGTATCTCCAAGTCCAAGGCCTCCCAAAAATGATTCACCATTCGGTTTTCATCACAAGCATACTCCGGTATGTGATCAGCAAGGTCTCTGAACTTGTTCTCAAGTTCTTTCACCGTCATGTTACCACCTTGGGTTAGGAGAGTGTATTCCCTCACCTTGGCGTTTACTTCGAAGTCAGAGTAGTACTGGGCAAAAAATTCTTGTCGAAAATCCTCCCATGTAACAGTTCCGCCATACTTACCCTTGGTCCCATCCCACCATTTGGATGCCAACCCTTCGAGTAACCTTACCGCGATTCTCAGTTTAAAATCGGGGGTGAGCTGCATGTCAAGGGCTGCCTCGTTCAGCCTCTTGATCCACTGGGCGGCAACCGAGATGTCTCCCGTCCCATCGAACGGTTTGCACCCTAAGTCCCTCGCCTCCTTGATGTATTTGGAGATCCTTATGGCTGGACCTCCATCGCCCCGACTCCCATGCGCTTCCACATGGGTTCTCGAATCGCAAAAGCTCCTCCCTCTTGGAGCCCCGCCCGAAGGTTGCCTTGCACGGTGCCTTCGGCGTGCCCTCCTTTCTTCGCGCTCCCGATGATACTGTTGGAGCAGCGCTTCGATTCTGGCCAAGGAGCCACTTTCCTCCTCATCACTCTCATCATCATCACTCCCTTCGTACGGGGTCTCAACTGGCTCAGTCCCCGACTGGTAGGTTGAGTCCTCAT
Organism: Cuscuta europaea; assembly: GCA_945859875.1. Lineage (NCBI taxonomy): Eukaryota > Viridiplantae > Streptophyta > Magnoliopsida > Solanales > Convolvulaceae > Cuscuta > Cuscuta europaea. The sequence continues at coordinate 13,981,567 of CAMAPE010000060.1, read as the reverse complement.
AGGACCAATAGGTCTCACTCTCGGTATCAACGTGGCCATCGCTCACGGTTTGACGCTGGCCTCCACGGCCCCTTCCTCTTGATCCCCTAGAGGACCCCCGGCTACCGCGCTCGGACCCACCCGGTGCACGGCCCAACGGGTTCCTTCTAGTGATCCTTCCAATTGGTTCCATTTCTGAAAGAAATTAGAATGAGTCGTTAGACTCGTATCGAGTGTCAAATGACGGACGGGTACTTAAAGACATCCTTCGGCTCAAATCACCGCCATACCAATTGTTAAGGGTACCATCTTAACAATCAGAGGCATTGCAACTCAAGTACCAAAGGTTCTATGAGTACAAAACTTATGCTCATGGTTTTTCAAATTCATTTTCAAAACGAAATTTTGAAGCTTCATTATGATGTTTACGGACTAAGGCTCTGATACCATTTAAATTGTCACGCCCCGGACCTACCCGGACACGTCAACAACCCGCCGTACAGTACGAATAGTCAACCGCAGTCCGACTCATCCATACTATACAAGGCGTCTTGAATACCATTCACACATAGTACATCCATAAACAAACATAATGTAAAACATTTATTAAAGCAGCGGAAACAATTGATACAAGTGTCCAAGCCACAATTGGCATAATTAGGCATGCAAGCCCCCAAAGTAATTATTCAGAAAATATTATCCATGAGCATTATTCATATTGTTTTGTCAAAACGAGAATGGGAGAAGCACGAACCAAGTCTTCTCCTCAGAAACTTCCCGAAGCAGCGGCTGGTGGTAGCAACCTTCAAGTTCTACCTGAAACTCTGAGGTGGCCTCCCCCGTGAAGGGGAGGTCAGTACTTGGAAGCATTTGACAAGTACAATGACAACTATACTAAGTATAATCAAAGTTTAAATCTCTGAGGCCCTCAAACTAGAGCATTATTACATTATAGTTAATCCGTTCATTTAGTATCAATTCATCATTATTTACCACGGTCTAGAGCCCAGCTCATAATCACCGTTATCTACTACGGTCTAGAGCCCAGCTCATAATCACCGTCACTACTACGGTCTAGAGCCCAGCTCATAATCACCGTCATCTACTACGGTCTAGAGCCCAACTCATAATCACCGTCATCTACTACGGTCTAGAGCCCAGCTCATAATCACCGTTATCTACATCGGTCTTGAGCCCGGCTCATAATCACCGATTCTTTATAATTCAAATTCTTAGGATCTAATTCATCCATTCCTCAACTAACATTTCCAACTAATGTTTCAATGCTAGTTATTTATTTATTTCAATATAATTCTTTCTTCTTGCCCAAATGGGCCTTAATATCAAGTATCATTTTCATACACTCATAGCTTCTCCTCGTGGCATCAAAGTATACTATCTCAAATAATATTCATGGTTGGTACAACCATCATACACACATATTCATAGCATCTAAACATACACAATTTATTCATAAATTTGTGTATCATGCATACTATACTTATAATCAATAGTAGTTTCATTTAGGCATTATTAACCATTAACAACTCATACACATCACATTTGTATTCACTTAGGAAATCCCATGAAATTAACCCAAAGATTATAAGTAACATAGTCGGTCATCCTCACCTTAATTAAGCTTAAGCGCGTTCTACATTTCTTGATTGAACTTTGACCAACTCCGGCGAACTTTGACCAACTCCGGCGAACTTTGACCAACTCCGACGAAACTCCGGCGAGGCTCAAAAATACCCTAAATCAAGTTCCTAACAAGGTTTTATCATCACAAAACCCATATCAACACAAATAACCTATAAAAGGTTATTTTCCGGCAAACCGGTCGATTTGGCTTCTAAGTCCGTTTTTGGACTTAGAATCACTTTCCAACCCATTATTCCACACTTAAATCATGTAGAACAATACTAAAGGCCTTTCATATGATATATATCTTATATGCTAGAAGAAAAACAAAGGAAAAGTTATGATAAGGTCATTACCTTAATTTTCACACTTTTTCCTAGCTTTTTCCTTCTTAAACTTCCTTCTTGGACTCCCTTGAGCTTGAGTTCGGATTTGGGCTATGGAGATGAGAAGTTTCAGAGCCTCTCCTTGCTATCCTAGGGTGCTGAATTGTGTGGGTGGAGATGGTGAGGTGAGGGGGTGGTTTTTGTCTCATTTAGACAAATGAGTGAAGGGAGGGGGGTCTACTACATGTCAAAGGTGTCTCCCCCATCCTCTCAATTGTTGTTCAGCCAATTTGGCACTCATCCAGCCCTCAAGGGTTGAAAATTTCGTGGGGTGGCCCCACCCATGTGGGAGGTCATCCCAATTTGTCCCAAAGTGTGCAATTTGCCCTGAAAGTTGTATTTTCCGGACTGTTTTTAAGTATATTTTATTTTATCGGGTCAAATAAAATATAACACTTGTTCCCAATTCTTAATGGACCTTAGAATCAATATGCATCCCTCAACTTTAATTTAGAAGTCTACGAGATCCCTTTTCGGGCTGTTATCTGATAGATTTCCGATACTGATAATTTGGCCCCGTTTGACCAACCGGTCAACCCTATGCCATTGTCATGGCTCAACTAGGATATCCACCACCATATACATATTATCTAGTCAAAGATCAATATAATATGTGGCCCCGATAATATCGGGCGGTCCCCACTCCCGATGTGGGCCCCACGTGCAATTTACTATTCACGCGAAAAAAAATATTATACAAATTCACAACTTCGTAAATTCACTAAAAACTTCATAAGGTTCAATAAATTGTTCGCTTAAAGGTAAATACATTTGGGGACGGTGTTACAATTACTATTGCTATTACTATTACTATTACCTACAAACACTATTTCTATTGTTATTGGTATTGCTATTGCTAGGGGTGGGAATATGCCAGGCGGCCTGTCAGGGGCCTGAGGCCTGGCCTGGTTAAGGCCTGGCCTGGCCTGTTTAGTAAACAAATTAGGTTTGGGGTTTTTTTTAAATATTTGTTTATATTAATAGGTCAGGCTTAGCCCGATTTTAAAGCCTATTTGGCCTGACAGGCCGGCTCGTTTACACTTATGGATTAGTATATATTTATACATACTACGTACTTCGTATTTGATACCTATTGGTTAACTAACCCTTTAAAATTGAATGCCCACTACCCCACTACTTTTCTAATGTTAAAGCATACGTTAATTCTTTGTACATAGAACACATAGCGTGGAAGCTTCGAGTCTTCAACCATGACTGCTCGTATTCACTTTCCATCTTTTATATTGAAATTTCTTTTATATTGACTTTCTTTTATATTAAAATTTTAATTTAAAGTTTGGTTGAGTTTTGGATTGTTATGGTTGAGTTTTGCATTTAATTTCTTTTAGTGTGCAGGTTGCCTTTATGTCATTGGTTTCTCCTTTAATTCACTTTAATTCACTTCATACTCTGTATTATTATTATTGTTTTATTGTCTCTGTTCAACAATAAAATCAAGATTTTATGCATATGGGAAATTGATACCAATTTTTACATACTTCAAAGAGTTTAGGATGGATACAACTAGAATTTTTATGGCCTAGAATCCTGGATACCAATTTGGTTGGCTATGTCTTTACTTGGTTAACAGGCTCGATAACAGGCTTCAGGCCAGGCCAGGCTTTCTAGCAGGCCAGGCTTAGGCCGAAAATTAGGCCTAAAACAGGTAAAAGGCCAGGCTTGGGCCTACACCTTTTAAAACAGACCCGACCTGTTTAGGCGAAAGCCTGGCCTCGCCTGACCTGTTTCCACCCCTAGTTATTGCTATTGCTGTCGCAATTAGCCGTCCCGCTGCCGCGCTGGAACGACAACTGCTGGTCCCTAAAATTGCCAGATCCAGCGGTCCCTCCATCCCCTCCATACAAAGAAAATTACATAATGTAATATGTTATACCCCCTGCGTCCCGAAAATTATTTCTCAAAGTTTGCCATCATTGACCAAGAAAAGTCAATTTTACAAACCTTTTCGGGACGGAGGTAGTATGTACTATTACTATTACTATTATTATTACTATTGTTGTTTTTATTGTTGTCGTTGCTATTATTGTAGTTATTAAAGTAATTGTCTTAAATAGGAGTAAAACATAGAAATCTTTCCTAAATAAGAGTTCACTCCTAATCTTTCCCAAACAGGACTAAACATTAATTTTCCTCCTATAATACCCCTAATCCAATTAATTGCCCCCTATAGTTTCCATGGACAAACGGAGCAGTCCGTTGATGGCGGGGCGGTCCATTGGTGGGGGCGGCGACCAGCGGCGGCGACGAAACTCCGACGTGGTGGCAACAGATTGCCTAGGGAAAAACTGGATTGCTTTGGACCTGCCGGCGCTCCGGCAGTGGTGGCCGACGGCCGACACGACAAGCGTGGCAGGCACGGCGGGAGGAATCTAATCGGTGGTCGGAATCAGGGTGGTTATGGCCAGAATCTGGGCGACGGCGGCAGAACTCTTGCGGCAGGTGGGATGTGACGGCCGGAGTCAAGAGGTGGCAGCTGGCAAGGATAGTGGTGCAAGGGCATTTCTATCCAGTTACAACAAAAACTCCTATTTGGGGAATTTTTTAAAGGGAAAAGTATAAATATACCCATGTAGTATGAGCGTGAGAACAAATATACACCCGTACTATTTTTTGGTTTTTTGGAACAAATATACCCCTGGAGTATATGATGAAGTGCCTGCATACCATGAACTTTTAAAAAGTGCACACAAACCCCTCATGTTCTTAAAAAGGAGCAAATTTACACTTATTGATTTTAAATAGATAAAATAAATTTCATTATAAAGATTTATTATTATGTTAAAATATTAACTCTTTAATTTTAAATATCTATACTAATGTTTTTCTACTCCCTCCGTCCCTTAAAACTTTGCCATCTTTACTTTTTGGGACGTCCCAGAAAACTTTGCCACTTTCCATTTTAATCAATTATTTTGTGGTTTCTGTTATTTCTCTCTCCTCTGCACAAACCTCAACCACACAGTATTTACTTTATTATTCTCCGTGCCGGACAACTTTGACAAAGTTTTAAGGGACGGAGGTAGTATTATAAACGAAGAACTTCAAATTCATAAATATTAATTTTAGTCTTGTGGCAAAATTTTGAACACATTGTTAATTTTTTTAAATAACACTCTTTGATTTTGTTTAACCTTAATAAAATTAAATTCACTATTTTGTAATCTTGAATGATTTATTATCATACAAAATATGTAATTTATAGTGTAAAGAATGAAACAAAATATTTTTTTATATTGCAACACATATGTTAATTATCACTTTTTTGAAAGAATCTAAAACATACAGTACAATTTTGAAATAATATTTTACACTAACAGTATTAAGTTGTGATATAAAAACAATAAAAAGGGAGAAGCATTGGACACAAGTACACTTTTATAAATTTTTATTTTTAATTTTAAATTTATTATTAATTTTTGGTATTTTTTTTTGAAATTTGTTTTGTAAATTTACTCTTTTATAAGAACATGAGAGATATTTTTGCACTTTTGAAAGTTGAGTGGTATATATGTACTTCGACATATATTACAAGGGTATATTTATCCGAAAAATAGTACAAGGGTATATTTGTTATGACACTCATAGTACATCACTACATGAGTATATTTGTACCTTTTCCCATTTTTGAAATCATACTCCCTTCATCCCGGAATTATCTTCATTCTTTCCTTTTTGATGCGTCCCAAATTTATCTCCTTTTTCCTTTTTTGGCAAAGAATTTGTGGTTCACAACCATTCTTACACATCTCTCTTTCCTCTGCACTACTCTCCACCACACATCTTCCACTATCTTAAAACTCGTGCTCAGTCAAATAAGGAGATAATTCCGGGACAGAGATAGTACTGTTGAATTTTGAACATATTTTGCTCTTGTTTGGTGATTTTTTTTTTGTGTACTGTGGGCTAAAAGCCCGGACACTAATTGGCATACCAAGCCCCAATTTATAAATCGAGCTCTTCTCCCTCGTAATCAACTAGGGTTAAGCAGACGCTTGAAGGCACCGTCGTCAAGGCGTATCTTCCCACTAGCAGTCAAAATGGTGAAGGGACGTCAAGGAGAGCGCATCAGGTTTCCGATTCCTCCAACGCTGTAATCAAATTCTCATTTCTGATCTCTCATTTTATCTTACGTGTGGTTCTTTCTTTGGTTGCAGACTCTATGTCAGGGGGACAGTCTTGGGTTACAAGAGGTGATTCCCGGAAACCCTAATCTAAATTTCAGTTCTTTATAATATTCTTGGAAAGTTTACTTTAATCGTGTGCAAATCGATGACAGATCGAAGTCGAACCAGTATCCAAGCACCTCATTGGTTCAGATTGAAGGAGTGAACACTAAGGAGGAAGTGGGTTGGTACCAGGGAAAGCGTATGGCTTATGTCTACAAGGCTAAGACAAAGAAGAACGGATCTCACTACCGTTGCATCTGGGGAAAGGTCAGTCGGCCTCATGGAAACAGCGGTGTCGTAAGAGCTAAGTTCAAGTCCAACTTGCCGCCCAGAGCCATGGTTTGTTTGAATTGCATAACTTGTTCATATTTAACCATTATAGGCTTCTTTTGTTTTATGTTTATACTCCGTATTCTGTTTTCATTTTTTTAATACTTCTTTCCAAAATTTGCAGGGAAACAGTGTCAGGGTTTTCATGTATCCTAGCAATATCTAAGGTAATCTCCAGTCAGTCTTCATTTTTACTTTCCTATTGCTGCTTTTGTTAGTCATTAACACTTAAATTATTGCCTTGAAACTTTTTATATTGTAAAACAATGCCTGATGAATCATGTCATTTTCTCCATAACATAAGAACTTTGAAAGTTCAAAGAGTTCTATCATCACATATGAATTGAGTTTACTGTTCGTTAAAGAATGTTTGGTCATCATTACCAAGGGCTATGAATGATAATTTCCTAAATTTGTAACATCAGAAATGAAATCCACTCTCATCATTGTTTGGATAAAATAATGTTTGGTTGACCGAGTTTGATGCAGGGTATATTTTATTTACCATTAAAAGGCTTACTTTAAGCTGATTTGTTGAGTATGTTTTGTAATATCTCGGTATTCTATGATTTACATGAAGGTGTTATATCCGCATATTTAATTCAAATAACCTCATTGTACTCCGTATATTATAAAGGTTTACATTATTACATAATTACCCAAGTCGCAACCCTTCCCTTATTCAACTATTCACCCTATTTATATTTGCTGTGGGGAGAAAACAGTGACCCTTGACAGGATATTCTCATATTTTACTACTCCGTAGATAGCACACACATATCTGCATCTACACTTCTTAAAATTCTACAGTCTGTATAAAAAGACCGGATACCTGCACACCTCAAGATGTAGGTTGAAGTTTGCTAAGTTTTATATATTGTGTCACAATCGTGCAGTGAAGAAGATGAAGAATAGGACTATTGCTGCAGTGCTTCAGGGAGCCTACTCTTTATTTATAAAATTTTCAGAGTTAAACTTCCTGTGTTTTTCATATTTACTGTTTAGACAACTTTGTTGTGTGTTTAATGAACAAACACATGGTCTATTACTTCTGTTATTTGACATCCTTTTTAACTGCATCATCTGTTTTGTTCACAAAAGAACTTGATGACGTTTCTTCTTTTGTTCCATTTACATAGTTCTTGACGTCATTGCTTTTTACATCTCAAGATTATTAGTTGCTGCAATGCGCCCTGTATTTGACCTTTGGGATTCCATCCCATTGCCCCCACCTCCTCCCCTGTTTCACTTGGAACTAGTGATGGATTGGGACTGACCCGGGACTGTGTGAGCTAGGGCTTCGGGTTTCAGGCCCGGTACCGCCTGGGATTGTACTGGGACTGGGCTGGGCCTAAACAGTACTGTTTCAGGCTGGGCTTCAGGACTGGACTGGGCAATAAAGTAAAAAAATAATAGAATTGGCCCAAAAAATTAAGCCTGAAATCTGCCCTTGGATCTATAGGGCTGGGCCCGGACTGGGACTGGGCTTATGCACTAGTGGGTCCGGCTGGGTCAAAACAGTACTGGGTCTGGGTCTGGTTGACCCATCCCAGATTCCCAGTCCATCCCTACTTGGAACTATAGGAACCTGCACTGGTTAGCCAAGCATAGTCTGGCTGTTGTATACAGACGTATACTCACGTGTTACTAATACTCCCTATGACTGAAACATGAGAAAGTGACACGCGTGTTAAGAAAATGAACTGGCATATCCCTATGTTTACATGAATTTGCCATATGGTTTGATTACATTTTGTGTGTAGTTTTAATAGTAATTTAGAGGGTAGTGCATTGAGGAATAAAAAGTGAAGCCACCATTGCCTGACCCTAGGTAGGGATGGACCCAGGCTGGTCCGGTTCTGGTTTCGGGCCGGGCCCAGGCGGGCTTTTTTTGCAAATGTTGGGTTCGGAACTGGGCCGGGTTGATACCGGGTCCGGGCCTAACCGTACCGGGCCGGGCCCAGGTCAAGTTCATTTTTTTTTTGTTTCTAATTAACACCCGCCCCCCGCCCCCCCCCTCACCCCACCCCCAAACCCCCCAAAACACCCAACCCTAACCTAGAAAAGCAAAAAAAATTGAACAAAAAAATTGAATCGGGCCCGGCCTGAACTGCCCAGGCCGGTTCACCAAAAGTTGGGCCTGAGCCCGACTCGCCTGACTTGCCCAATCGGGCTCAAAGCCCGGAACCGGCCAACCGTTCCTGGTTCGGTCCGGGCCCAAACAGTACGGGCCGGGCTGGTTCCGGGGTGGGCCGGGCTGGTTCCGGGGCGGGCTGGCCTGGTTTAGTCCATCCCTAACCCTAGGCATGGACCAGTCCAAATTGGGCTTTTCTATTGGGGGTTAACGCCCGGAACTGGCCCCAGATTCTACTGGGATTTGGCTGGGCCCTGGTCTGGTAATTTTTTTTGATTTTCTAATCAATTCCCACCCCCACACCCCAAGACCCAAACCCCTCCAAAACACCTAGCCCCACACGCCTACCACCCCAGGCTGTTTAAAAAAATATTTTTTTGGCCTGGAATCAGACTGGTCGGGCCTGTTCTAAAGAACCTTGCAGCCTCAGCCCTGGCTTGGTCCCGGGCAACTTGGCCGGGCTAGTCCCGCACAGTGGCGGGCTGGGCTGTTTCCTGGGCCGGGCTGACCGGAACCGGTCCATCCCTACTTGACCTGATAGCTTATAAAGAAGGGCTGCACTTAGACTTTTACTAACAAAGATATTTTCTATTTTTTCGGAAAACTTGAAAACTGGAACAAGAAATTACTAAAGAAAATTGCTGGAAAACTGGAGAAAGGAAAACAAAAAATCCTTTTTACCAAATCATTTTCCAAAACGAAAAAATGAGATGTCTTTATTTTCCTTAATGAATTGGAGAAGTGACTTTTACTAGTTTTTCAAATTTGGAAAACGCGGATGCTGCAGTGCTGTTACAACGAATTTGCATATTTACACAGTTACGCCTAGTGGTCGATGCGGTCCCGCTATGATGTCAGTTCTAGTCCGGTCAATGACCCTACGGTCTCTATCTTGTTCTGTAACTGACTCGGCGATCCCTGTTTGGTTCGGTCGACGGTCGAGCAATCCCGGTCTAGCCCGGTTGATGACCCGACGGTTCCGATCTGACCCGATCGATGAGCCGACGGTCCCTACCTGGTCCGGTCCACGAATCGGCGATCCTTATCCAGTTCGGTCCACAATTCGACTGTTTGGTCCGGTCTACATGACCAAACACAATATAATATAAAAAACTTATATGTAATCTTTGTCAATTTTCTAACTCCCAATAAAGACTGGAAGTCATCAATACTTTATAAGGAACAAATGACAATTAAGACACTACAACAAAAAGCATTTTTGGTGTCGATAAAAAGTATTTAACATTACCTCATCTATGTGAATCTACTTTAACTCAAGTATTTGACAATTCCTTTTCCACTTTTGTGCCTATCAGGTATCTGTAGAACAGAGTCAAACTAGAGGAGAAAAGAAAAACAAACAAATACAAACACTAGCTTTTTAATTAGATGAGAATGAGGATAAGAATTATATTTTACGGTTGAAATTCATCAAAAGCACATTAAAAGTTTAAAACAAAGAGAGCCTGGCCTCTACAGCTTGATCTTACAAGCAGTAAGCAACGAGTTACCATTTTGATTCAACTTGACATAAAGAATAGTATTCTTGTGATCATGACTGCAAAACAGAAAGGAGACCAACAGTACAAAGAGACGAATGCCCTCCTGGCCTCAGAAAATATCATAAAATGTTAGGACATCCTTAAATAAAATATATATAATAACATTCTTTACTAACAATGAACACAACTCTCTCCCAGACTAATCATCCCAAACTTTAACAAGATATTATCCATAATATTGCTTATTGAATTTTTTTGGGTGCAAAAGAGTATTAATCAGCACGGAATACAGTTCCAATAATGCTTCTTGAATGTTAAATTAATGAAAGAAGAGTACACTTTGCCATGCTAAATTGAAAATTCAAAAGAACTGCAAATAAGCAAAAGGTTCACGCTGCAAAAACATGGTGTGATGACAACATGGTGTGATAAAAATCAAAACCAAAACTTAACGTGATAAGGTTTTCTCCCCCCACTTCTGCATCCCTATTTTCATCAAACTCTCCAGCTTCTCTCTTCGCTTGTCCTTCACACTCTACAGCTCTATGGCCCATTTGACCACATATAAAACATTTTCTTGCTGCATTTAGGACATCTAGCAACTTGCTTCACAACCCATCCCCAAAAGAAATTACATGAAGTGTTAAGCATAGATGGTTTGGAAAGAAGTTACCAACTAGTAGGTTATTGACATCCATATCTGTCAAGTGCTTAACCCATGTCAATATGAAATCCATGAATGCATAGTTACCAAAGGTCACAACTATAATAACATTATTATAAGGAATAATTGTAATTAGATTTTGATGATGCTATATTAATTAGGACTTTAGAGTACCCCTTCTTTAGATTGAATGTATTAGAAATTTTCCTTGTAAAGTTTCTTAGATTAGTCGACTGACAGAAGACCTCCTAACAGAAGACCCTCTGATAGGCTTTGTCCTGACAGAAGACCTTTGGCCCTTTGTTGATTCTTACTCAGACAGAAAACCTCTGGATCTCTGTTGGACATCAATACAACAGAAACCCTCTTAACTTTCTGTTAGTTTGCATCTGACAGAAGACCTAAAGGACCCTCTGATAGCTTTTCCAACAGAAGTGCCCAAGACCTTCTCTGAGAGACTTTCTGCTGAAGACGCCAGAAGGCCTGACACTTGGAGAATTTTCTTGATACTACTTCAACCGGTGAAACCAACGAAAGATTCCTTCAATGGCTAGAAGACTTCAACGGAAGAACTACAGTACGTGCATTAAATGCACATTTAATGCCTCCCATACTCTGTAGAGTAAATGCAGATGATTGGCCGCAATGTCAGGATAGCTTTATCCCAAAATAGTAACCCGCCAACTTTGCTGGGTCCTACTGGTCAAGTCAACTGTTCGCGCATTAAATGCAGTTGTCCTCCTCATCCTCCAACGGGAAGACAACCTCAGTATAAAAGATACACTACAAAGAACAACAAAATAACTTTGCTACAACATTACGAATATAGAAACATTCAAACATTCAAACATACAAGCCTCCTTGAGATTAAAACCTTCATCATCTTCTACAAGAGAAGGCAGACGTTGGAAAAGATTATCTACTCACATCTCCTCATCTCCAACTCAAGGAAAGTACCATCCGTTCTTCAACACTTCAAGCACTTCAACAAATACATCTCTTGTGACGAAGCAAGTTGGAGGAACCCCTGTTTCATCTAGAAACTTTTCTCTAACAAGAAGGACGTCCAAGTAACTGGAGCAGTGAAGTGGTAATTCTTCCGGGAAGCTCAGCGAAAGGACCAGTCTTAAAGTAAGCCAGGAAGTGCATCCCAGGAGACATCTAGACTTGAAGAAGATGTGGAGAGCTTCTTAAGTGCTAGGACTAAGGCGTTGTAAACGGACGTTTTTACAAGCTTAGTGGAACAGTGGATTAGAGGAACGAGTTGTTCCTTGAACCACTATAAAAATCCCTGGTGTCATTTACTTACTGCATTTACTTATCGCTTTTAGTTAGAACTGATTAACTCCAAAGACTTGGTCTCTATGTTCAGCAGAACGTGTCTTGTGAGTTAACAGAAGGCCTACTGCCTTTGCTTCTCTGAGGCTAATCTGACAGAACCCCTTCCAGAACCCCTTCCGCTGCCAGTCTGTTCTGCCAACAGAACAGGCTATTCTGTTAAATCTCGTATTTAGCTTGAAAAAGTTTTAAAACCAGTACAGTCTATTCACCCTCCCCCCTCTAGACTGTACCTAATATAATCGGGACCAACAATTATTGCTAACTCTTTCCTCGAATAGTTCTTTTCTCAATATGAAAGTTTCTAGGGATGGCATTCTTGAACCAGGAGGGGGTGTTCCATATTGGTTTCAGTGGCTTTCTCTGAGCTTCTGGCCCATTAGTTAGACCAACTGTGGCTGTTTGAGACTCATTGAGCTTACGAGTGGGAATCACAATCTCTACATCAGAATAAAACATCCCATAGGAAAGGCTAACGATTAGAAATACAGTAAATGAAAAAGCCATCGTCACTGGGCAAGAGAGGATATATTCAAAAATGGGCCTCCAGAAAAATCAGCTGACCCACCTAAGGACACCATTGGCAAGCTTCACCGGTAATTGCATCGAAGCAGAAGGGACCATCCAATTGATGGTTGAGATTGGAGATGAAACACACAGGGCATCAGTCTGAATGGAGTTCGTGGTAGTGGATATCAAATGTGCCCACAACGCCATTTTGGGCCGACTAGGATTGGAAGATTTGGAGGCGATAGCCTCTATCCGCCACTCATGTATCAAATTCCCCACAGACACTGGGGTTGGGGTGGCCAGAACTGATCCAACTACAGCCCGAACATGCTATCAGGAGGCCTTGAAAAACATGAATGCCCGAGGCATGCAGGTTAACAACATTGAAGTCGAAGCCCGCCGAATGGAGTTCGAGGCACATCCTGAGCCTGCTACCCTCCTCGAGCAAATTGACCTGGATTCTCCCCCCGATCGGAAGGTAGCCATCGGGGCAGATCTAGAGGCTGGAATTCGGGAGGGTATAATAACGGTACTGAAAAAGTTTCATGTATTGTTTGCCCGAGGGCCATAAGACATGCCGGGTATTGACCCGGACATAATTTGCCACAAGCTGGCCGTTCGATCTGATGCAAATCCTGTTCGGAAAAAGAAAAGATACCAGGCGACCGAACGGCGTGATTTTACAAAACAAGAGGTGTCCACCTTGCTAAGGATAAAACATATCCGAGCGGTGATCCATGTTGAATGGTTATCCAATGTGGTACTAGCTCCAAAGGGGTCCACCTAGAGAATGTGCGTAGATTATTCTGACTTGAATAAAGCTTGTCCCATGGACCCATATCCGGTGCCGAGGATCGATCTGTTAGTGGATGAGATGGCAGGATGTGAGCTCCTAAGCTTCATGGATGCGTTCCGGGGATATCATCAAATTTTCATGCACCCGGATGATGCAGAAAAAACAGCGTTTGTAACTTCGGACGAGGTATTTTGCTATGTTGTTATGCCGTTCGGGTTGAAGAATGCAATGGCTACTTTCCAAAGGATGATTGGAATACTGTTCAAAGAAGTTTTGGGGGTCACAATGGAGGCCTACGTTGATGACATCCTGATCAAAAGCCGGAAGAGGGAGAGCCATATCCTGGATATAGAAAGGGTCTTCGGGATTATGCAGAAGCAAACATGAGGTTGAACCCCAAAAAATGTGCCTCTGCCGTTAAAGGGGGCAAATTTTTGGGATACATGATGAGCGAGAGGGGCATTGAGCCTAATCCTGAGAAGGTAAAGGCGATCATGGATATGGAGGCTCCAAGGAACCTGAAGGAGGTTCAGAGATTGACCGGTCAATTAGCAGCTCTGAGCAGGTTCTTGTCCAAACTCGCTGATCGGGCAATTTCATTTTTTCAGATCATGAAGAAAGCAAACCCCTTTGAATGGACTGCCGAATGCCAAACGGCCTTCGAAGAGTTCAAGTTGTATCTATCTTCTCCCCTGGTATTAACAAAAGCTGACCCAGGGGAACATCTTTATATGTACCTTGTTGTCGCTGATCTAGCCGTAAGTTCTGTGTTGCTAAAAGAAGAAGATGGCATCCAGAGGCCTATATACTTTGTGAGTAAAGCCCTGAACGGCCCAGAGACTAGGTACACTCTGATGGAGAAAACGGTGTTGGCTCTAATAGCAGCCATCAAACGGATTGCGCCTTATTTCCAGGCACATCCGATAACCGTATATACAACACAGCCACGGGCCACCATCCTGAGAAATCCGATGGCTAGCGGGCGCATCACAAAGTGGAGTCTCCTGATCGGGCAGTACGAGGCGGACTCTAGACCTCGACCCACAATCAAAGGCCAGGCATTGGCTGATTTTATAGCGGAATGTACTGCTCGGCCTTCGGAGATCGAGACGAAAGGCAGCATGATGGATGAATGGTGGGAAATGTACGTAGATGGTGCATCAAGTGCTAAAGGCTGTGGGGGTGGAGTTGTGATCACATCACCTGAAGGTTTTAAGGCATACTACTCCATCCATTTTGACTTGAAAGTAACCAACAATGAGACCGAATATGAGGCTCTCATTGCAGGGTTAAAATATGCAAAGGCCCTGGGTGCCGATCGGCTCAAGGTCCGGTCAGACAGCCAGCTGGTGGTCCACCAAGTGAATGGCACGGCCGAAACTAAAGAAGAAAGGATGAAGGCTTACAAGGAATTGGTAAACGAACGGATCGAAAAGTTTGAACATGTAGTGCTCGACCAAATTTCCAGGATAGAAAATCAGGAAGCAGATATCTTATCCAAATTGGAGAATGCAGCTCTTGATGACCATGCACAGATGATCCCTGCTCACATCCAACGGTTTGCTCATCGGGAAATCCTAACAACACCAGCAACTATGGTCCTCCAGGTAGAAGCCATCTCTTATGCCCTTCCCAGTTGGTTCACGGATATGACCAACTATTTAAAGGACGGGACCCTCCCACAAGACAAAAATTCAGCATACAATATGAAGTGCATTTAGAGGAGGGCATCCATGTTCGAACTGGTGGACGGGCAGCTGTACAAAAAGACATTTGGAGGACCATATCTGAAGTGCCTACCACCTGGTCTAGCAGCGGCGGTAATGGAAGAAATTCACGAAGGAATATGTTCCAGCCATCAAGGGCCTAAAACATTGGCAAGAAAGATCATCCTGCTAGGGTACTACTGGCCAACAATCCAACAAGACTGCTTTGCTCATACCAAAAAATGCAAGGTCTGCCAATTGTATGCACTAGTCTCCGGCCGTTCAGCTACTTTCTACACCCCGATGACAGTTGCCCTTCCATTCGCCAGGTGGGGGGTCGACTTGCTAGGGCCCCTACCTACTGCTCTCAGAGGACTAAAATACATCATCGTCGGGATAGACTATTTCACCAAGTGGGTGGAGGCCGAACCATTGGCAAGTATTACAGATTTCAAGTGCCAAGAGTTTGTCTGGCAGAATATCATTTGCCGATTCGGTCTCCCTGAACAGACCATCACAGATAATGGCAGGCAGTTCGTGACCAGGAATTTCGAAAACTATTTGGTCAAATGGCAAATCAAACATTCCAGAGCGTCTGTAGCATACCCTCAGGCAAATGGACAAGTAGAAAACATGAACCGTAACATTATGGATGGTATGAAGAAAAAACTAGAGCACTGTTCCTCCTCGTGGCCGGACCAATTGAATTATATCTTGTGGACATACAGAACGACACCCCGAACGACTACTGGAGAGACTAAGTTTTCCCTTACCTAAGGATTCCAGGCTAAAGTTCCAACAGAGATTCTGGTTCCCACACATCGAACGGTACATTATGACCCCAAGCGTAATGAGGATAATCTACGGGCCGAAATGCACTTCATAGAGGAAAGGAGGGACTTAGCTGCAATACGAATGGAGGAGTATCATAGAGCGACAAGGAGATACTTCAATAAACAAGCGAAAGTCCGTTCGATCGAGGTAGGAGATTTGGTCTTGAAGAAGCGGGAAAAGAGCAAACCTCTCGAAGGAGGAAAGATGGCACAAAATTGGGAAGGCCCTTACGAGGTCTGCAAAAAATATGCTTCAGGAACGTTCGGTCTGCAATCTACCGAAGGCCGACCGGCAGGGACTTGGAATGTGGAGCATCTAAGGAAATTTTTTCAATAAAAACGGTTGTTGCCACCTCTTGAATTTTATCAAAAAAAAATGAGAGGGAGACATAACTTTCATAGAGTCTCACCTCAGCTTTTAACATGTATAGTCACTCCAAATAAATGAATTCCGTGTTAACAGTTTAGAGGGAGCCGCCACTTCAGCTAAAAAATTTGCCCCCCTTAAATCACGAACGATAAAGGGCTCAAAACGGCTTGGAGATGGTGTCAGAACAAGTATTGTCAAAGCGAGCGACGTTCGGTAGCATGGATTATCGTCCGGGGAGGCACTGCTTCCACGAAGTCTCACCTCAGCTTGTTAACACGTAGAATCATTCCGGATGACCGAATGACGAACAGGTTAACAGTTTGGAGGGAGCCGCCATTTTAGCTTAAGTAAGAAATCACCCGATCTAGTGATCTTGCTTACAGTTTTAAAGTGGTCACCTCAAACCCCTAATATGGATGATACGGATCGAGGAAACTCTTCGGAATGCATCGGAATTATGAGTTTGGAAGGGAGAGAGTCTCACCTCAGCTTTTAACACGTAGAATCATTCCGGATGACCGAATGACGAACATGTTAACAGTTTGGAGGGAGCCATCATTTCTGCTAACAGTTTTTGACCCTGTGATCACGAACGGGAAAGGGATCAAAATGGCTTGGAGATGGTGTTTGAACAAGTATTGTCAAAGCGAGCGACGTTCGGTAACATGGATTGTCGTCCGGGGAAGCACTGCTTTCACGAAGTCTCACCTCTGCTTGTTAACACGTAGAATCATTCCGGATGACCGAATGACGAACGGGTTAACAGTTTGGAGGGAGCCGCCATTTTAGCTTAAGTAAGAAATCACCCGATCTAGTGATCTTGCTTACAGTTTTAAAGTGGTCACCTCAAACCCCTAATATGGATGATACGGATCGAGGAAACTCTTCGGAATGCATCAGAATTATGGGTTTGGAAGGGAGAGAGTCTCACCTCAGCTTTTAACACGTAGAATCATTCCGGATGACCGAATGATGAACGTGTTAACAGTTTGGAGGGAGCCATCATTTTAGCTAGCAGAATTTGACTCGTTCAAAACGGCTGGGAGATGATGTCAAAACTATAAGTATGGACGAATCTGAGTAGCGTCCGGAAAGAAAGAAAGAAAGAAAACGAGAGGCATTTGAAAAAGATAAGATTGTGTATAAAATTGAGCTTTATTCTTCGACACTACTGGCCGGAAAATACAAAGAAAACAAGAATAAGATTACAAAGATGGGCTACTCTATTTGATGACTGACGTTCGGGGAAGATTGAGGTTGTGTGCTGCTGGCCTGTGCTGCTTCATGAGGGATCGCTTTCTGTCTCATCTCCATAACTCGATCGTAAGTATTCCCGAACAGGTCATCAAATCCCAACTCATCAGGATCGAACGGCTTGGGGAAGCGTTCCATGATCAGGTCAAGGTTCCTGTCTAGAAGCAAATCTTAACTTTGCTTCACAGTTTTCTCCGTCAGGACATCCAAGAAAGATTTCCCTTCGGGCGTTCTATCTAGAAGCTCTATTCCCGACTTGATCGGGTCTTCGCTCTCACGCAAGAATTGGCCCAGATGAGGTCCCAAAAATTGCCGAGCGGTGTTCTGTAAAGCGATATCCAATCCTTTGTTGCGTTGATATTCGATCAAAGCCTGATTGGTGATCTTGGAGGTGTTGACAGTATATGGCTCGGGAGGATTACTTCCCGCTGATTTATCAAACCGCAACCCAGTGGCTTCAGCCACTCTCACCTTGGCTCTGAGATCTCTAATTTCTCGATCACGACGCCGGGCCCTCTCCTCCACCTTAGCCAGATCAGCCTTCGCTTGTTCACCTTCATCAACACGGACTTACAGATCTGCAGCCAGTTTTCGAGCGGCGGAAAGGAGAAC
This sequence comes from Cuscuta europaea, assembly GCA_945859875.1. Classification (NCBI taxonomy): domain Eukaryota; kingdom Viridiplantae; phylum Streptophyta; class Magnoliopsida; order Solanales; family Convolvulaceae; genus Cuscuta; species Cuscuta europaea. The sequence goes on along the minus strand of CAMAPE010000060.1, from coordinate 13,963,322 downwards.
CTGGCTATCTTCCCGATCGTTGGTTATGCGCTTCATCTCCTGTTCGGCAGCCAGGAAGGCCCGGTGATAGTATACTCCGGCCTACAAATAGTAAAGAAGGAAATCAGATAACATATACAAAATCAGAAGAAAATCAAGGGTATAAAGGGGTTGATGACTGATCCGCACCTTGAGAGTCTCCAAGTGACCTACCTCAACCAGGTCAGACCAATGGGTCAGAGTAGAAAAACTGGGTGGAACCTTCAGGGAGGTACTGCACCACATAGAGGATGACATTTGCCCGAACAGGTACCTTGCCTCTGCTTGGGGCCCCAAATTGGAAAACTCCACAAACATCCGATCATCGACCGATGTATTGTTAAACACTGGAGTTTGGGGCTGGGCAGGGATGATAGGTGTAACACCCCGGCCTCGCAGGACCCGAGGTAGCTACTCTAGACCAATAGTACTATCCTCACAAACCGCCACTAGCCTTTTCCGCGCACTTTGTCCTCACTCGTGCGCGCCCTGAGAAACTTCCCAGGGGGTCACCCATCCCAAGACTACTCCCGTGCAAGCACGCTTAACTTTGGAGTTTTTGGCTAATGAGCTCCCTTAAAAGGAGATGCACCTTGTTGGTATGAGTAGTACTATTAATCCATTTAAATTAAATCTCAAGTGTTACAATCACCCCCACTTAGGAACGCAACGTCCTCGTTGCGCCCGTAAACCAATCTCAATCAAACCCCAGAATCTTGCCCCGCTAAGTGCCCGCCCAATATCCAACGGGTCAACACACTGTTGAAGGGTTGCTCTGATACCATTTGTAACACCCCGGCCTCGCAGGACCCGAGGTAGCTACTCTAGACCAATAGTACTATCCTCACAAACCGCCACTAGCCTTTTCCGCGCACTTTGTCCTCACTCGTGCGCGCCCTGAGAAACTTCCCAGGGGGTCACCCATCCCAAGACTACTCCCGTGCAAGCACGCTTAACTTTGAAGTTTTTGGCTAATGAGCTCCCTTAAAAGGAGATGCACCTTGTTGGTATGAGTAGTACTATTAATCCATTTAAATTAAATCTCAAGTGTTACAATAGGTTTTTTCAGCTTGTCATCCGGACCGGTCAAATCGACCACGTGATCGACCGAGATCAGTATGCTGCCATCATTCCCTCTGCGTTTCTTCCGGGTTTGCTCAACAGATGCATGATCGGCAATCATCTTCTCCTTGCCTTTTCCGGAGGAAGCTGTCAGAGTAGTGGCAGATATGGAACGCCGAACGGGTATAGGGGATATCACACCTACAACACAGGGAATAAGAGATAAGAAACTAAATTGAAAGGAGAACGATCAGGTTAAAACCCTGTTACACTTACCAATCCTAGCAGATAGCATATTAGAAGGGGTAATAAAACCCCGAAGACTCCGAGTTCCTCCCATACGTAGAGACTCGGCTTGAGAGCGCAGAACGACATCTATTCTGGGCTCAGAATCCCGAACGGGGTAAGCGTTCCACCGATCAGGGAATGGGAGAGAATCGCCTATACGCACAAAAAGAAATCGTTCCTCCCAATCAGTCGGCGGAGTAGGGTTATCCGTAAACAATTGACGGTCAGCTCGGGCTACCAGCTTCAGGTATCCAGTAGTCCAATAGGGCTGATAGCAGTAATGGTGTAGAAATAAATCGACACTTGGTGCGATCCGTAGTTCCTGGCATCGAATTATGAAGCCAAACAGAATGCGGTAGGTGCTGGGAATGAACTGAGTGGGAAGTACGGAGACCCGACGCAGGAACTCCACAACGAATGGATGTAGAGGGAAGTGAAGCCCAGCGATCAATGCATCAAGATGCACAAGCACGTGCCCCGATCGGTGCCTCATAGGGTGCCTGATGAATCCAGCATAAAATTCTCTAGGCGGAGGCAGAAGTTGGCCAAGTTGCCGTTCGGCGTCTTCAGGAAGACGTTGCTTTTGTTTTTGAATGCGGGTGAAATGCAAAGCAATGCGGGGTGGCCATTCGGGCATTCCCTTGTTATAGATCTTTACATCGTCTCCCGAAAGGCATCCGTCGTCAAGAGGCTGTTCGGCATCTTTGGGTATGGGAGGATTAGTGGAATTAGGTACTTGGGAAGAAGAGCCTTCGGCCTTGTTTACAGCAGGAGTTTTTTCCACACGGATAAGCGTCATTTCCTCAGATTCTAAGCTAGAAGAAAAGTAAATTAAACCACTTGAGGAATCCTGAGAATTCTAGAGAGAGAAAGCTTAGAGATATGCAAGAAAAAATTAAGGAAGCAACAAAAGAAATGGAAAAGAAGCACCTCTATTTATAAGCAAAGATGTCGCCCAAAACCCTAACCCATGAAGGACACGTGGTGAAATGTGGTTGTACTGAGAGACATCCCGAGCCAAGGTCGGCATAAGCCATAAATTTGAAACAAGTATCTTTAGAGACACCGAACGGGTAGTATTGGAAGAACAACAGATAAAGATCGGCGGGATGGGGAAAACTCGGGATTCGGACGAGTCAAAAGATAGGGGCAACAAGATAAACCGAACAGGGTTTTTATTAACAGTCATGTGGAATAGATGGGGATATCATAAAAAAAGATTCACTAAACGACTAAGTCCAACAGAATTATCTGAAGCCTGAACGGCTATCGACACAAGAGAAAGGCCAAATTCTGGTAAATTGTCAGAACTATCTGAAGCCCAAACGATGATATGGAGAATGATAAAAAATGAGGCCAGAAAAACTGCTAAGTCCTATAAAATGCACCGAATCCCGAATGGTAAGCAATAAATCAATATAGGCAAGAAAGACAATATGTGAAGCTTTTTGCAAAAAAGATATCATATATATTCATCCGCTCTATCGGCCGGAAAATACAATTATGGTTGGCAAAAAAGGAGAAGGGGGGAAGGGATTACAATTGATGAAAAACAAAATTCTAAATATAGTGGCCTTCCCTAGTCTCTTCTTCATCACCTTCCTCCTCATCCGAATCAGTGGGGGGATCAGGCTCTCTCCCCGCTTCACGATCAGCAACCCGTTGTAAGTCCCTTTGATATTTCTCAAATTGGGCTTCAACGATGGGCACCTGGGGAAGATCAGTAAGCTCGACCGGCCTCCCTAGCATCTCTTGCAGCTTCGCCACAAAGGGGGCCAGGATATGCTGGCAGCCCATAACACAAAGAGAGCGGGCCAGGGAGTCATTGAATTTCTTGCCCCTTGGATCCTGGTCGAGCAGCTTAACCCCCTCGCTGCGGCGGGCATCACCCGTGGAGAATCGATAGAGATAAGCACCGAAGGTGGCCGGGAGTTCCTGCTGCGCATAATCTTTCTTCAGGGCAGCAAACTCCTCAGACCCTTTGAATGCCTCCCGGACGGCGGACAGATTAACCTTCACCTCAGCAGGGCCGTCCGGGATACGGGGAGCGCTCTCTTCAAACTTCACCAAAGCAATTTCAGCAGCGTGAACTTTGGCTTGGAAGGCCCCGAGATGAACCCTGAGCTCACCAAGTTCTGACTCGAGGCATCTCTTCTCCTCCACGGAGGCATTCCGTTCGGTCTCCAAAGCGGCAGAGGCAGCAGCCGCATTCTGCTCCGTAGAAGTCTGAGCGACGATCAGGTCCCGCTCTTTAGCCAGTCGAGCCTCCTTCAGCTGCAGACTGTAGAGCCCAACCTGCAGAATGTCGTTCGAGAAATGAGATGGTGTAGAACAGAATTTAAACTATGAGAAAACTATAAGGAAAAAGTGAGATACCTTTAGAGCTGCCAAAGCCAAGCATTCTTCGGATTGCTCGACCGGCATCCTAGGGACGACAAAGTTGTTGAACCACGAAGAAGTGGACCAAATCTGGCTTGCAGGAGAACCAGCTTTCTCCAACATTTCATGAACTCGATCCGCCAGAGAGATCCGTTCAACCTGCATAGAAAGGTGGACAGTGTTGGTCTCACCTGCAGTCATGTTGGTCTCCTGAGCAGCCTGGAAATGCTCAAGGAATTGATGCAGCTGATCAGATCCGAACCAATTATCGATCAGCATGGCATCAAATTGGTCCTGATGAGGGACCTGTTGAATTGGTTGGGGCTCCTCAACGGGTTGAGAAGACCCAGCATCCTGAGCATTGGTGGTGGAAGGATTGGGTTGAGGATTCTTCATTGCCTTCTTCTGTTTCCCGACCCCACCGGCTGCAAGAACTTAGCTATTGTCCATATGTGTGTCTGGATTGGGAGCTAGAAAATAACAAAGGAAAATGTTAGTACCGGGCGGTCTTATCACGTGGGAAACAAAAAAAGGAGAACGTTTCTCGCACAGGAAGGACCGCCCGGACCATGGCACTTGATTTCTCAAAACAAGTAAACCTAAGAGAACGGGCAGTACCTATCCCGGCTTCGATAAGCCGATCGGGAGTCAAGTAACTCATGATATCTACACATTTGTCCTTCTCCACATCGAACACATCCTTGTAAATTTCCTCAGTAAGGACTGGATCAGGAGATTTGTGAGGGAAGGCATTCCATTTGCGGGGGATCAGGCCGTCCGGGACCGACACAAAGAAGAACCGATCTTTCCACCCCTTGATTGAAGTCGGATTGACCTTAAACAGAATATGTCCCGTTCGGGCACTAGTAGCCAAATATCCATGTGTTTGTTGGGGGGCACTTTAAAAAATTGGTGAAATAAGTCTAGGGTCGGCAGGGCCCGCCATTGCCCGATAGGAGTTCGGCATGATTTGGGCCGGTACAATTTCATAGAAATTAAAAAATGAAACGAAAAAAGAATGTAATGGAAACCTAAGCTCGGCCCTAACTGAATCGAAGTGGACTACAACCATCCCAGGGGTATGGCGCATTGGGTGAAGCCCAGCCCGTAATCGGAAGTCCACTGGGTCTGGGATTAGGGCTGGAATTTCGGCCCTGTTGTGAGAAGTCAGTTTTTGCCGCATCTCCCTAATCAGTCTTAGGTCAAGCATGTGACGAGGGAAATCGTTGGGACGTCCGGCCGCCATGGAAGTCAGTTCATCATCAGACTTGGTGTCATCAGAATCTTCACCGGAGGAAGAAGAACTGCCGGAGGAATCCTCCGTCTCCGTCCTAATCTCCGCCGTCGCCACCTTGGAGCCCTCAACAAAAGGGACGGTGATAATCTCCACATCATGGTCTTCCCCATGGGAAGCCATTTCCGAATCGGAACACAGTCCAGAACTCATAACGATCGGATCAAAGAAGAGAGGGATTTAAAGGGATGAGAAGTACCTGGACACGAAAAGCTTGAAAGGATTGAGAGAAAAGGCAGAGTAAAAGCACGAAGAGATTGAAAATTCGAAACCCGGATTTGAGGAGTTAAAGGCTAATTTATAGCCTTACAAACGCCGTATCAAAGACCAATCAAATAGAGACACGTCAATGGAACTATTTGAAATAACACGTGTCACATGGAAGATCAAAGATCAACAATCATGACGAATATGGGAAAACTCAAACGACAGCCGTCAAATCACAGTATGGGGAACTGACCACTTCTGTACCCCGATCTCCATTCGACAGTTATATCATGGCACTTATACTTCCTAATGCACTCACTGTCATTCGAGACATCGGAAGTGGGGGACTCGTGTTGGGATATTGACCCGGAGGCCCAATACCCGGATTAAAGGCCCAGGACATCCAGCCCAAACAACGAGTCCACTACCTTAGGATAAGTAGGCCCAGTGAGATATTCATATCGAACGAGGTTCGGGCCAAGTAAAGGTTGGCCCAGAAAACAGACATACCGAACGGGGTTCAGGTCATACATTATACTTGGGCCAAATCAACAATGTTTTACAGAGCCCATTATCCCGTTCGGGCAACGGACAACCAACAGATGGCCATGTGCAATTAATGCTAGATTGTGACATCATCAAGTGGAGGGCATGGGTGATCAAGTCGGTGGAACATCGGCCAAACAGCATAAATGTCCCATACTCTCCATTAGTATAAATAGAAGGTTTAATATCATTGTAAGAGTTAGCATTTTAATACTCAAGCCCTAGAATAGCCTTATTATTCTTATTTCTTGTATTAAGCATCAATCCGACGTACCGTTCGGGTAATTTCCTTGTAATCAAACAGGTCAATTAATACAAGTGGGCTTTTGAGCATTCAATTATCGATCTTTTATATTTCTTTTACATACCGAATTATTGTCCATTTCCTGATATATCCAAAGTCTGTGTTGGGCTTTCGGATCTACGGGATTAAACTTCAACAACCACTAAGGAACCGTTATATATAATACTCCATCCGGTCCTAAATAAAGTTCAATGTTTGACTTCACACAAATTAAGGAAATAAATTTGACTTTACTGTAGAGTACACTGTTGTGACACTGTTTGACACTGTTTTGCAATGTTTTGATGTAGATCATTTGCCAAATAAGGAAGGAAGAAGTGTAACTTTATTTTGAACCGACCCAAAAAAAAGTGTGAACTTTATTTAGGATCGGAGAGAATAATTAAAATTACTTCGTGAGAAATAAGATGATGGTGGTGATGTAATTTCAAGTAGCAATTCTGATTGATATGTACTCCGTATTAGTTTCATAACTAACAAACTAACTGAGTCGACTCGCTTCTTCCGGCCTCACCGTTAAACTGCCAGTCCGCCACACAGAGCTAAAAAATCTTTCTGTCTGATCTTCAACTTCAGAGCAGAGAATGGTAGCGAAAATGGCGCATTTGAGCTTCTCTGTTTGCTCTCTAGTCCTCGTTCTCGCAGAGCTTTTCCACTTCCATGGCGCCTCCGCCGCACGTACATCGGCCATCGGATTCACGTACACTCCTTCGCCCGGCCTTCCATCGCCTGAGCAGGTGGCCAACTATCTTACTGCTCTCGACGTCTCCGCCGTCCGCATTGTCGATCCTACCCCGTCCGCCGTGCGTGCATTCTCCTACACCAACATTTCTCTGCTTCTCTCAGTCCCCAATTATTTAGTTCCTTCATTCGCTAAAAATCGCAGCTCCGCCGACCTTTGGCTCTACGATCATGTGCTTCCTTTCTACCCCCGTTCTCGAGTCTCCATCATCTCCGTCGGAGCTGACGTCATCTCCTCCGCCTCTTCCGGAGTTTACGATCCTTCCACCGCTATTCTCCCGGCCATACAGAATCTCCACTCGGCTCTAAGAGATTTCGGCATCCGTTCGATCTCCGTCTCCACCACCTTCTCCTTCACCAATGTGGTCACCGAGACGTTCCCTCCCTCTTCTGGAGAGTTTCAGGAGCCGGCGAATTCCGTTATCATGAGACCCTTGCTCCAGTTTCTGGAGGACACTAATTCGTCGTTCCTCGTCAATCTCTATCCGTACACGGTCTACAAGCTCCACGCGGAGGTCACAGTCGGATTAGCTTTGTTCAGAGAAGGAGCATTCAATTATCGCGACGATGTTATCACAGGTGTCCGGTACAACAATCTCTTTGACATGATGGTGGACGCCGTTGTTGCCGCAATGGCTGTTGCAGGCCACGAGAGCATTCCGATAGTGGTGACAGAGACAGGGTGGCCGAGCTCTGAATCCGGCAGCGGCAACCAACAATCCAGTGCGGTGGCTGATGCGAGTCATCTATATGCTGAGATGTACCTCAAGGGTTTGGTTTCTCACCTCAGATCAGGAATGGGGACTCCGTTGCGGCAAGAAGGTGTTTCTCAAACTTTCATCTATCAACTGTTTGATGAAATGTATGACAAGGGAAATGGGAGCAGGGAAGGACAACACTGGGGAGTTGTATTCCCAAACATGACGCTCAAGTATGACGTCCAATTCTCAGGTTCATGGAGGCTCAGATATCATAAAATCTGTGAGATTTTCATCACCTTCCATTTTGGTCTTAGCCTGACTATCTTTGCCCTGTTATTCCTCCATTTGCAGTGAGATCTTTTAGGAGTTTGGTGTTTGAAAAATGACCATAGAGTATATACAAGGACTATTGTCTAGATAGAGCTTAATTCTCATTCAACATCGTGTAAAGTGCAGAAACTGAAATTGGATGTATATTTCCAACTGCAAAAATAGAACTCAAATTATAGTGTTTTCACCTAAACATGAAGCTCATATAGTCATATTATAGCAGCAATGTCAATATGAATAGCCATATGCTCCTTACTCTACGTACATGAACAAAGAATGTGCACGCTTGAAGTTAATTCTTTGTTTCTTGATGATAGTTTAATGATTTTGTGAAACTTGTAGCTGCCACCTTCACAAGTGAAAGGTCAAACAAGTGTAAGTGCATAAGCAGTTCATAAATTCTATTGTGGTGAGCTTCCCTTTTGCCCATTTGGTTTGAAAACTTCCAATTATTAACTTGTTAAGCTTGTGTCAATTCTCGTTTTCTTATGACTTTGGAGTAGTACCGCCATTTTTTAGCGTTATCAAGATATTCTTGATTTCTTGATCTCGAAACGTCATGTGCCCATGGCAAGGTGACAAACTGTGATAACTGATCTTGAAAACGTGATACAAGTTTCTTAAGTTCTGTTTTGGAGGAGAAGACTATGTAGGGCCTAGTAAATATCTTAACAACCCTTTTTTATAAATCTCAAATCTATATAGGAATAATACATCGTATAAACTAAAAACAAGTATGGTAGGGTTGTCCGGTGGATTTGGCTGAATGTATTGAATTTTTAGAAGGGACAAATATTTGCTACATTTGCGAGGTTACGCTAGGCACATAACTACACAAAGTGTTTGAAACTCAATGGAATGAGTTTCAGCCCTGATTACTCCAGCCAGTGGCAGACCCAGAAACTCAGAATCACGGGGTCCCTACTGTAACGTAACTCTAATCAATAAAAAATTAATAAAAAGAAGTAAAATATTAAAATAGCATAACATTTCATAGTTAACATAACGTATACAACAATTTTAAAGAAATGTCTACTATCAACTAGAGCCTGTTTGGTAACACTGAAATCGGCTGAATCGGTTGATTCTGCTGAAATTTATGAAGTTCTAACTGAAGTGGTTGTATTGACTGTTTCTGCTGATTATGAAAAACTATATTTAAAATATATTATATTAATAAAATAAAGAAGAAATGATATGAAAAATAGATAAAATGGTCATCTACAACAACTGTCAATACAACCTCAAAAGTAACTTCAACCTTATTTTTCTTATTATTACATAATTCAGCGCGCAAAATCAAAAGTTACATGTTTGGTTAAAAAGTTGGTTGATAAGCCTGATAAGCCGAAAACAGAGTCACTAAACGGGCACTAAATTTTTATAAAGTTAATGTCCTCTATCAACTAAAAATAATGGGCTTGCATATGAGAAATCAAATTTAAAAAAACTACATTTGAAAATTTCGATCCAATTACTTCGCATTATTTTATTTGGATTTTTATTTAAAATATATTCGTTAGCTTTGTTTCTATTTTAATTTAATACAATTACCAATTTATTAGTGTAACTTTAAGGACTTTGTTGTTGGGCTGATTTTGCGATAATGGCTCAAGCGACTCAAACTGCTATATTAGGAAATAATGATATTTAAATTATACTTCCTCCATCTCTTTTTAGTTGCAACAGTCAACATTTCACGTTTGCCAGCGCACAACTTTGACCATCTATTTAATTTTGTATTAGTAAAAATAAAATAAAAATCAGATTATAAGACTTAGTAATGAGACGGATTTTACAATATTTTTCAAAAAAAATTCACATACATTAATAAATAAAATGTAGTCAAAGTAAAGTATATGAATAGTGTATATATTTCAATGTTGTAAATAATGTGATACGGAGGATAGTATGTTATAAGACATGAAAAAAAGTCATATGAAAAAGTGGCTAAGATGATGATCTTACGGTAACTTTAGTCATCTCGCTGAAAAAATGATTTTAACTTGCTTATTTTAATTATTACAAATTCAGTGCGTGAATTCAAGAATTACGTGTTTCATGATGAAATTAGTTTATAAAATAGATAAGCTTAAATTTGGGGATACATACTGACTTTATAGTAGTAGTATTTGTTAAGAAAAAAATTGGGTATAGGTTGAGAAAATTAGATTAAAAGTTGGGCTATAGAGGTGCATGATAACAATAGGTGCGCTAAGTTGTTCCATAATTTTATTTTCAAAAAGATGACTCCTAAAGGAATCAATCCTTTAACCTCCCGCACGTATAGAGCCTCAGGATTGAGACTCCAACCGTTGCTCTAGCTCCATATTTGTATTCTAAATCAGTTTCAATTGTATAAATACATTGATTACTTAATTTTATGTAAAATATATACAAATATATATAGGTATTTTTTGGAGGTCCATGGGGTCCCGGGACCCCGTGGGATCCTTAGTGGGTCCGCCACTGCTCCAGCCCTCCTCCCCCAGACCCCCTGGAGTAAAAAAACGGAGTAATATTTTTTTTGAAAGAATACGGAGTAATATAAGAAGCCACATTAAGAACCCATTTGATAACACTCAAATCGGCTGATTCTTCTGAGATTTATGAAGTTCTGCCTGAAATGACTGTATTGATTGTTTCTGCTGGTTTATGAAAATTTTATATTTAAAAAATATTATATTAATAAAATAAAGAAAAAATTATATGAAAATAGCTAAAATGGTCATCTACAGTAACTTCAGTCAATGCAGTTATACAGCCAGAAAAGCAACTCAAATCTTATATTTTCTTACTATTACATAATTCAGCGCACAAAATAAAAAGTTATGTGTTTAGTAAAAAGTTGACTGATAAGCCAAAAAACAAATTAAGTCACCAAACGGGCTCTAAGATTACCCAATGGGGGCTTGTTCCAAACCACTCCACAACCCTCTCTATACAACAAGACTTTTTATTTGACGTAATAACGGATTGTTTTCACAACGGGCTCTAAGGTTACCCAATGACGTAATAACTTTTTGAAGTGGCACAAGTGTCAAGTGGTAAGGTATCGGAGCATCTCCATTAGAATAATGTAGTATGATGATTGATGAAGTCCTTCCGATGTGGAATCAGAGAAATATAGACCGAATAATTATTTTAATTTGATATAGAGAAAGCGAATGCTGAGACAAATTAAAAAGATGAAAGAGACAAAAATAAAGCGTTGATAACGTCTATGACAATGTCCACTCATGAACTTTACACATGATTTGAGGAGCAAACGTGGATGAAAAGTGAGGAAAAAGTGATATAAAAATGAAAGTTAAAATAAATATGGAGTACGTTCCAATTGGATATAAAAAATTTTATGCCAAAAGGATGCCCTTAGACCTTACCAATACACATAAAGATTAAGGATGTGTAAGAGGATTAAAATTCCATTGAAGATGCTCTTAGACCACTCGTACTGGTAAGGTAGTTGGGTACAAAATAATAAAAATAGACATTTTAGAATCCTAACTTGTTGCATTGGGGATAAAGTTTGGGGAGTAAAATTGAAAGGTGGGAGTACATAGTTAAATATGTCGAACACATGAAAGAAAGGGGGAGAAAGACCGCAACCTTTGTTTGTGGGAGGTCTAATGCTTCGTGTACACAACTTGTTCACAAAATGTCGATCACATGCAATTGGTATCGAGTTGTTCGTGAGCACATTAATTTTCGTGTAAAAGAGTACATTAACAATTGCCTAACACTGACAGTAGCGTGCAAATCAATCTATATGTTTGCAGTGCTTGTGTGCACAAACAATATTTGCATGTGCACAGAAAATTATTTGCCCGTGTGAACAGATAATAATTGTGCGGCTTACGAAGAATAGTTGTATGTGTGATCTATTTTAGTTGTCTGTGTGATCAATTTTAATTGTTTGGGTGAACAAAAAATTTAATTGTCTATATACGTCCAAATGAATGATGTAGTTGTATGTGTGATCAATTTACATGTAATTTGAAAAATAAATAAAAATATATGAAATAAGATGAATAAACTGATTTTGTGGACGTAAAGGAATTTTTTTTATATAAAAATGTATAGAAACAGATGATGGAGGAGGGTGAATAAGAGGAGAAGATCATCCATTTTTTTGGAATTTTCGAAGGAGCTGGGTAAAGAGAGAAGAGATAAGGGAGAGAGATGGAAGAGAGAATGGAGAGAGAAGGCACAGGGACAAAAATGAGAATTTATTTTACTTTTATATTATGTACAACTTGTGTACAAGTTGTGTATATAAGTAATTTTCCAATAATCTTTATAGTGTTACTACCTTTTTTCCATACAAAGTTTCTCGTCCACTATTTTTTGGTCAATGTAAAGTTTTCTTAATCTTTAATTTTATGTATCTAACTGTTATCAAATTTGAGTTTTCTTTTGCGACTTTATAAGACTTTTAATGCAAATTCAGAATATTTAAATTTTATTTACTAAAAATAATTTTGTTATAGACATGGATTAGTTAATTTTATGGTCAGTCAAACATCATAAATCACATGAGAACTTTTGTACGAGACGGAGGAAATATAACTTTTTAAATTTTAGACTCATAACATTTTATGATTTTTCATATGACAACAATATTGCATATATAAAGTTTAAAAAAGATTGAAGTTCCAACTGCGGGAGTTTTTAGGCAAATAAACACCAAAACAGATATTTTGTTCATGGTGCTTCCACAAATAACCAAGTTTTACCTGAATATGTCTTATTGTTTTTAGGAAAAAGGGTCAAATAAGCCCTTGAACTAATTTTTATTTATTAACATCAGATGTGTATTTTTTAATGTCATAATTATTGATAAATATCAAAGAAAAATATTGCTTATAATAATTTACTTCATAATTTACTAATCTAATACTTCCTCCATTTCTTTTTAGTTGCAACTTTCCTTTTTTCACGCTTGTCAATGCACAACTTTGACCTTCATTATATTTAATTATCTATAAGTAAAAAACTTTTAAAAATCAGATTATGAAACTTTGTACTGAGACGAATTCAACAATATTTTTTTTTTAAAAATATTTCACATACATTCATAAATAATATGCAGTCAAAGTAGAGTACATGAATACTGTGTAAATTCCAATGTTGCAATTATTATGATACCGAGGATAGTACTAACTATGTCCCTTTATTAAAGTTCTGAGGGATAAATTTTACTATAGAGCACACTGTTTTGACACTATTTTGCACTGTTTGACATTATTTCATATAGATTTGTTTACCAAATAAGAAAGTGAGACTTTAATTTAGGAACATCCCAAAAAGGAAAGTGAGACTTCAATGTAAGAAAAATGTTGGCTGAATTTGATTATGGAGCTGGAATGCAGAGAAAAACTATATTTACAAAGTCCATACACTAGTCTCATATGCACATAAATTTATACTCCTATTTAATATTTCTGACGGCGCAAAGATAAGGTTCTCACATAAAACATTGTTTATCGATTACTAAACAAGGTGTAAATTATTTAAAATATACTATGTGGTTCACATTTGCATAGAAGATCGAGTGATACATGTGTTAGATAACTTGAGAAGTGGGGAGAAGAGGCAGAGAGGAGAGGAAAAGGAAGACTCAAACAGACTTGGACTAGAGGAACCAGAACTGATTTGCATCTTCTTGGATTGGATTAAAGTATATATGGCTTTGAAGAGAGCAAAGTGGAGGCACACATTCCTGTGGACGAGTGGTCTCTTTTCTATCCTATGGTCTCTTTTTTTCTTCTATCATTTACCTTCATTATCTTTTTATGTTCTTATGTTATTTTTATATCTTTTAATACTTTTTTATCTTTCTTATATTTTTGTGTTATTGTTATCTTATACGTAGTATCTCTTTATCTTATCCATTTTATCTTTCTTTTTTTTCATTTATCTTTCTTTTTTTTCATTTATCTTTCTTCTCTTTTTCTCACTAATATCATGGATCGATTCATGTTAGCCGACCCCAAATTCTTTTGTGATTAAGGTTTGGATGTTGTTATACTATGTAGTTTAAAATTGGAGCCCGTTTGATAGTATCCAAATCGGCAGCATTGACTAATTATGCTGAAATTTGTAAAGTTTCGACTTAAGTGGTTCCATTGACGGATTCTGCTGATTTATGAAATAATTACATTCAAAATATATTTTATTAAGTAATGAAAGGAAAAAAATGAAAAAATAACTAAAATGATCTTCTATAGTAACTTCAGCTAATACAGCCAGAAAAGTAACTTCAATTTTAATTTTTCTTATTAATACACAATTGAGAGCGTGAAATAAGTTACGTGTTTAAGAAAAAAATGACCGATGAGCCTGATAATTCGAAAAACAGAATCACCAAATGAGCTCTTGATGTTGCCTTATACTTCGTTATGAATTCTTGATAAATGATAATCAAACAACTTTTTTTAGGATCATTTAGGCGTTTGACCTATCAATGTTCATAACTTCTACCCTGCATTTAAGCACCCATATTTTCTTTAGGATCATTTAAGCGCTTGATCTATCAACGTTCATACTTAGAGACTCATTAGGTTTAAATTTTGCCTCTCAATACATATTTTATAAGCACGAGACCCTTAATCAGACACTTCGGGCCGACGGCTGGCTCCATATAGGCATGAACCCGATCCAGTTCGGTCCCAGTTTTGAACCGAAACCGTCTGGTCTCTATCTAGAAAGTGACAGACCCGGAACCAGACCGCTGTAAACGGGCCTCAGATAGGTTCGATTAGATCGGTTTGTTCGTTCCCGAATCGATTTTTTCCCCAATTTGCCCAATAATTTAATATAAGAAAATGATTATATATTAAAAATTAAATGAAAGACCTAACAATTAGCAACAAATATCAAACTACTTTGTATACTATAAATTCCAAAACATTGAACTAGATCAAATATTACAACAGTGGGTATAAAATCTTATTGAATATGAAAATAGTACATAACATGTGAGTTATAAACACACAAACACAATATGGAGTACTACTTATTCATTATTGGCGAGGACCGCATGAATGAGAGTGTTCAATGCTTTGTATGGAAATAAATCAAATAATGCCTTCGTAGCGTACCAGTTTTGTGCAATAAACACAGTTCACACTGGATCAGCCCCCATATATGAATATATATTAAACTCCCTCTGTCCCGGTCATTTCTTCGGGTTTTGACCGGTGTCGCAAATTTAGGTAGTGAGAGTAAAGTGAAAATATATGGTTGTAGTTGTGTAAGAAAAAGGTGAATGAATGTGAACCAAAATTTTTTTCCAAAAATGGAAGTTGGAAGAATTAATTGGAACGATTCAAAAAAGAAAATTGGAAGAAATGACCGGGACGAAGGTAGTACTTCGTATAAAAGTAAATATGGAGAGTGGAAGAGTAGAGAGAAAATAAAGAGAATGACATATTGTAGAATAAAGGTGTTTTTTTTTTTTTTTGAAAGAGTGGGTATTTAATAATAATAAAATTATGTTCTCCCAACCCTTTAACTAGCCATTTTTAGCCATTAGAGCCTCCTCTAACATTCAAAATAAGTCCTTCAACGACTAAATGGGGGAAAATGACATCGGGACTGGACCAGTCCCTACTAACTTCACCTCAGGACCAGGTAATGTTGACGGAGGCGGAGGGCGGTCGTTGACTGAGACCGGAAAACCAATCTCAGGTCGGTCTTACAGAGTATCAGGCCGGTCAGGACCGGTGAACCAGGTCCACCCCTACTCCCTAGCTCCGTAGCTGCAATAGTGTATGCATTGATATATGCCATATTCTAATTATGTAATTAATTATTGGTACTTGAGGAAATCAAACATCTAATTCCGGAAATTTCATCTTCTTTTGCTTACTGGGAAGTGTAAAATCTACTTCCTGTTTTTTGTAATAAGAATCTGACCTTGCCTTAGATAACTTCAATATTTGGTCATTTCTCCTATGATGATCAAAAATATTTGACTGGTATGTCTCACTTCATTATTGAAGAAAATTTATCTTTTATTTTTTCTGAAAGTCTTGCTTTGAAAGAATATGCTAGCGGTACTTTAAATCCTTAATTTCGAAACTATAATCGCGAAACGATTAAAAAAGAAGTTATAAGGTAATATGTTTAGGAAAAGGAAAAATTACAAATATTTTTCGCAAACTTTGATGGACGTATTACTATTTGTAGTGATATATGGGAGGATACTCATCATCATTTATATTATTTGGATGTGACTGCACATTATATTGATGGTGATTGGGAAATGCATAAACGTGTTCTTGCTTTTCGTGAATTTAATGATCGACACACCGCCGATAATATTTATATTCTGCTTGAGCGTATTTTAATTGAGTACAATTTGAATGATAAGGTGTTTGCAATGAGTTTTGATAATGTTAGTAATAATACTGTTGTTATACCTAGATTGCGTGAATTGTGTGGTTCTTCTACTTTGATGGGTAGTTTTTTCATCAGCGTTGTGCATGTCATATTTTAAATTTATGTGTAAAAGACGGGCTAGCCGCGTTGGGAGATGCTATGGAGGTAGTGAATGGCGAATTAAACTTATTTGGGCTAGTAATCCATTAAAAATGCAATGACGTCAATATTTGAGGGATAGACATGTCAAATATTGTGCTCTTTCTAAAGATTTATCTATTCGTAGGAATAGTACTTATAACTTAATATCTGTACTTATTAGATTTAAAGACCATTTTCCTGCTTTTTTAAGAGAATATGCTAACTATATTATAAACCCGGCCGACATCGACAATATGGAAGAAATTGTGAATGTTTAGGTGTTTTTTAAAAATGCAACTCAAACTTTTAGTCATGTTTATACACCTACCACAAACCAATTTTTTGTTGAACCGTTTAATCTCGACGACGCTTTTTGTGACTTTTCCGATGCCCCTTACGTTAGTTATTTTTGTTCTTACATTAAAGAGAAGTTTTTAAAATATTATTCACATATTCCGCATATATATTGTATTGCATTTATTCTTGATCCTCGTTATAAACTTGATTTTTGGGGCAATGTTTAGATTACTATTATGCTTCTTCTTTTTTGTCCATTTCCTATGTACGAGGATAAGCTCATAGATCCTAAACAAGAATACCAAGAGGTTAGTAATTTTTTATATCAATTATTTAATGAGTTTAATGCACAATATGGTAATGAGTTTCCTGGACCAACTCCTCTTTGTCCTTCGAAGGGTACTAAGACCTCTTCTTATTCTTCTTGAGTGGATAGCAGAAGGGACTTAGGCCATGTTTGGTAGTGAATATGGCATGTTCTGCTTATCAAAAGAATAAACAGAGTAAATAAATTTTGATTTACTTATTTAGCAAACATAGATGTTACCTAACAGTGTTCTTTAACCCGCCAAGAATTTCAATTTAAGTGAATCCTAGTTCTACTTGCCATTAGAGAAAGGCTTTTACAATGCAAACAATATATAGTTATATACACAACAAAGAGAAAATATGAAAAGAAAAAAGATCTCAAACTAAACCATCAAAATAAAACAGGTACTTTAAGTTACGAAGGAAGTCGAGCAATTTCTCATACTGTCCTTGCAACCATGCCCCCGCCATATGCTACAACGGTAGCAAGTGCAGAAGTGCTTTCTTGGACTCTCTAAGAAGCCTAAACTCAAAAGGGTACCCTACAAATGTCCCTCCAAATTTCTTGGATCATTCTTTAGTTTTCATGATGGGTGTTGGTAGTAACCCATGCCCGTCTTGCTTAAACAGAACCCGAATTGTTGCAGATATTAACAACCTTTGCTTTGTTATGCCTAATATTGCTTAATTGCTCTCCTTCAAGCACATTACTATAACATAACAATATAAAAATATAAAGAAGATTAACGATAAAAAAAAATAGAGAGGAAAGGTAAAAAAGTCATCAATCGTCCACACGGATGTGTGCCCTCCACTTTGCTCTCTCCAAAGTCATATTTATATTAGTGGTGGACTCGGGCCTGTTCGGGCCCGGTCGAGCCTCCGGTTTATAATAGGTGGGCCCGGGACCGGCCCGAGGTAAGAACGGTTCCGGTGCGGGCCGGGCCACCCGCCCGGGTCACGGGTCGGGCCGGGTAAACCAATTTTTTTCTTTTTACTTATTTATACTTTATAGTTTTATACAAGTATTAAAAACAAACTTCAAGTGCATTTATTTGAAATGAAATAGGAACTACATTTGACAATTGAGAAAAAAATGCAATATGAAATAAATTTGGTAATCAATCAGAATTTCCCGGTCCTTTGACTTAATATGCTTCTTGGTCATCCCGTATCCGCGTGAAACCCCCAAGCTACACTTTGTACCCATTTACTAATTAATGGGAGTAATAGAATGAATTTAATTAATATTAATATACTAATTAATATAGTTCGAATTAATTAGATATAGTTCGAAGATAATAAGTATGTAAATTGTAAGTAGATAAGTAGATATGTATTAAGTAGATAATAAGTATTAAGTAGAATTGTAAGTAGATAATAAGTATGTAAAATGTATTAAGTAGATGTAAATTGTAATATGTATGTATTTAGTAGATATAAGTAGATAATAAGTAGAGATTAAGTAGATAAGAAATATAAGTAATATAATATATGTATTTATAAATAGATAATTAATATATAAGTAGATAAGAAATATAAGTAATATAATATATGTATTTATAAGTAGATCAATAATATAAGTAGATATATAATATATTGAAGAATAAGAGAATTTGAGAAGATGAAGATAATTAGAGAGTAGAGAGTAGGATTTGGGAAGAGTTGGAGAAGAGATGGAAAAATGTTTAAAATTAAGAGTATTTATAGTTTTTTTTTACCCCACTCCCACCCCATCCACCACCCTCCCCCCTCCCCCCAAGCTGCCCGGACCCCCCTTGCCAGCCCACCCAACGGCTATATAGCCGTTTGGGTAGTCCCAGCTCAGCCTAACGGCTCTTTTGGCCCAAAACAAAAAAAAAATGACCGTTGTGACCCGGGCCCGACCCGGCCGGGTCACATTTTGCCGGAACCGAGACCGCCTCCCGCTGCCCCCCCCCCCCCCCCCCCCCCCCCTCCCCGGTTCAGGTCTACACCCGGTCCTGGACCGCCAAACCGGGCCGGGTGGCCCGAACCGAATCCACCCCTAACTTATATATGGAAGATTCATTCTCATTTGTTACAGGTATATGGTTTTTGCATTGTCATCAGGAGATTCATACAAAATTGGGAACTAAAGATGGCATTTTTGGTGGAAAATGGTGAGGACCCTAAAGAATCTATCCTTCCTCCTCCAAGTGACCTCCCTAAATGCTGATGCCATAAAAGCAAAGCAGAGTCAACCAATAAAGTTGTTTCAACTGCAAAAGAAACACAACTACCTTCAATGAGCAAAAGCTCTTACATTGATTTGATTGTATAAATACGGGTTCCTGATTTGTTATGGCTTTCTGTATAAAGTTTTATGTTTTGGCTTAAAATCCTGACTTTCAAATGTGGATATTTGCACACTAATATTGTTAAAAGAATTGCGGGAAATTTGGTTATTACTGTATGAACACAAATGTAATTTAATTATACAGAGTACATCTTTAGTGTAAGTTTACTTTACACACATTTCATTACATCTTACCAAACTACACCTAAAAGCAGCAACACAAGAAAGAGGAAACGTGCCAACTAAAAAGAATTACTCCATATTGTACAAGAAAGATTTCACTCCATGATCTGGTAGAGTATTTGTTTGCGGCATATAACAAAAAAAAAACTAAATCCATAGAAAACAGACAAGTTTATTACAGCGGTAGAAATTAGGAAACAACAAAAGGTGTAAAAAGGAAAGTACAAATCCCTAACCAGCAAGTTCCATGCTGTTCGTCTCCAAACAGATGACCGTTTCTGGAAAATCCGTCCTCCGTCCAGCAAGTGAGTAATAAGCGAGTATATGGGCAGGATGGTCAGCGGACACAATCTCACCATCCTCACCCACTGAGATGACCCGTCTTGCAGGAATGACCTCAATGTTCCAAAAAGGGCGGGTCATGAGCAACAGATCCTGCCCGATTGAAGACTGCCTGAACCCTTGCACCCACAAATACCGCAGAGATCTCATCTTCAATGAAGCCGTAGCAAGTGCGTGTTCGCTAAAGAAACAGCCCCTCACTTCAAGCTTCTGCAGGCTCGGGCACCCATTTGAGAACTGTAGAAGCCCATCATCTGATTCCCCAACATACCCAAGAAGCATCCACCTCACATTCGGGCTATACTGGCCCACATATTTCAATCCCTCATCAGTTAGCCCACCTGACCGGAGATACAAGGCGAACCTTATAAGCAAACGGCAGCCCCTTAACAAAGAGCGCACCCCATTATCTAGCGGGAGGTCTGTTATCCTTTCTTCACGATCAAGAAGAACCAAACGGAAATCGGAGAGATGTTTCATATGGTTGCCAATGTAATCAAGGGCTTGGTTTGTGATGTCTGATACATAAACCGCGAAGTATTGGAGTTCATGACATCCCTGCGATAAGGCAATGAGTCCTCTCTGCGTGACAGAACCCTCTTCATCCTCCATTCCTTGTTCGTCAGCTCCTCTCTCAATCCTCAGCCTCTTCAACTTCTTGCAAAAGCGGGAAAGAACTTCTAATCCTCGGTCTCCTATTACATTTCTTGCCTGTTCATAAAGTTTTTGTGCTTTGAAAGTCATTTACAAAAAAGGGAGGGGGACCAAGCAGTTCGTGTGATCTTAAATTTGTAACATACCCTTAAGACTTTTTAGAAGGAAATCACAAATAGTATACACTTCCTTAAAAACATAAAGAAGGCTATGTACATGGACAGTTTGCGACTATAAAATTCAATTCAAATTAAGGAAAAAATATAAGCATTTCAAAAGTATTTTGATTAAGCCAAGCATACCCTTTATAGAAAAAAATTATAGAGAGCAGACTTCAATAGAGAACAGCTGTCGCATAACCCTGCTCTTCTCAAATAACTATCTATTAAGGGAACAATATACCCCCTTATTGATTTCCAAGTATTAAAGGTAGCAACAATTGCGAAATTAAAACATTATCAGGTCGCATTCATCATAAACAAGAGGAGAGACAAACACACATAAAATAACCAAGTTGCATTTAATAGACACAAAGCTAAGATTCAAACTAACCTCTAAAATTTCCAAATTCACACACTTTTCCAGTAAGGTGCAGTGACCTTGAGTGTCAAGTAGTGCATATAGAAGATCCAACTTTCTAAGACGGGAACAGATAGGGAAGAGAATCGGCATTTCATTTATTCCCAAATATGTCAGCCCGAGAGAACACAGCCTGGGAGGAAAAGTGATATCAGCATACTGCCTGTTTTCACCAATGGGGTCCGGTACACTGAAAGAACCGCCTGCAAATTCTTCTAATGCAGTTGCTGCTCGAAAGAAGCCAAAAAGGGAAGACATGTCAGATTCACAGATTTTCATTGACACAAGGTGTGGAGAATTCCTGGCTATCAATTCAATGTCTTCAGGTTTGACACTCAAAAGCTCTGTCATGTAAAAGTTGAGATTCTCAAGAACTTTGTTGTTCACCGCAAGCTCATGAAGCCATTCCCCATCTTTCTCAGCTATTGTGCTTTCTTCTAGAACAAATGTGCTTAAGTTCCTTTGAGAAAAGGTGAGCAACAAATACACATATAAGTCATTTTAGATTTTATTTTTAACTATGACGAGTTCCCCGGATTTCAAAATCAAAAGGAAAAAAAAGGAAAATACATATGCAACAATCAGTAATATAAAGAATAATCAGTAAATGTTGCTAATTACAGGAATTAATGAGAAGCCCATAGATCTATGGAAAATGCTATTAGTCAATCCCTATAATTACTTTTTCTAAAAGTGACACAAAATAGATATGCTTTTTGTAAGATTTTTCGTAAGTGTTTTTGTACTTATAGCAAGACTGAGATTAAATTTAGCTGAATATTCCGTTTTGGAAAAGAGACTAACTCAACCAAACCCAACAACCCACACAACCAAAAGAGCCTTTTTAGAATATACAGATTAAGACATTTACACTAAAGAGCGAAGGTGCTAAAGTACCAAGATAAAAATCAAAGGAACAAAATTACAACCAATAATCGCTGATCCATCAATTATGCTAATTGAAAACAATTGTCACCCTTTGTGAAGGAAACCAACCCATCGCACCAACACTGCATTTTCAGCATTTATAGAACATAAAATTGCACTATAGCACCAAGAGAAAATTGAAAGGTAACTAAAACATTTAAAGCAATCAGCATTACAACTTGTAATGACTTCACATAAAGAAAATAATTAGTAATCACTAATCCAGCAATGTTTTCTAATTATAGGAATTAATGAAAACCATGTGCACTTTTACCAATATCTAGAACAAAAAACTAAACCCCATCCCTACCCCCCACCTCCACCTCAAACAAACAGTCTTAAAAACATTTACAGAAAAAGAACATACATTTAAGAACTAGGAAACTAAAGGCAAGTGCTAAAGATAACTACATTTCAATGAAATCGAAGACCATGAAAAGAAAACATCAATTGGCCAAGTTATATCCCACAAAATAAAACTCAACAACAACAACATTACCCCAGTGCCGCAAAGGCTCCCACCTACGCTGGAGTAAGGGGGTCAGATGTACGCAACCTTACCCCTATACTAAAGCAGGGAGAGACCATTTCCGGATGACCCATGAAGAAAAAGAACATGCATTAAAGAACTAGGAAACTAAAGGCCTATTATGATGAAGTCCACAAAATAAAACTTAATGAAGGAAAAATTAAAACAAAAAACATCTGCAACAATCAGTATTATAATGAGTTAATCACTAATCCAGTAAATGCTGCTAATTATAGCTATTTATGAAAAGCATATTTAATTACCCCTCTGGCAAGGAAAGTAAGACACTAACCCACCCCACCCAAAGAGCCTGAAGAGAATTTAAGTAGCGGTAGTTTACAATCGTTACACAAAAAATCCAAAACTGAAAGAAAGGAAATCATAATATGGCCAAATTAAAGCCCACACAATAGAATTCAAAGCAGATGACAACTACAACAACATCCAGGCCTTAATCCCAAAAGATTTTGGGGTCTGGTAACATGAATCGATTCATTATATCGATGCCAAAAATTGAAGACAGACAAGAACAAGAAGAAAAAAAAGTAAGATAAAATGGATAAGATAAAGACAAATAAATACTATAAGATAACAATAACATAAGAATATAAGAAAGATAAAAGATAAAAAAGATAAAAAACATAAAAAGCTAGACGATAAAAATAACATAAGAACATAAAAAGATAAAGAAGATGAAACAGGGGCAAAAAACTTGGAAACAATTATATTTAGCTAATTGTACTCATTTATTGCAAGCCTAGGCAATAGGTTTAATACCCCCCTTTAGTAGCAACAAAACTAACCCCACCCCCACCCCTAACTCACCCAAACAGCCTTAAAAGAATTGTACAGAAGAAGAATTTATATAGGGCCAAGAAACCAATGACCCATACTTAAATAATGGCAAATAAAAGGATAAAAGCATCTTAAGACATCAGTATTATTATAATTAGAAATCCAATAAGTTTTGCTAATTATAGAAATATATGTAAAGCCTAGACAATTAGTTCAATAATGCCCCTCTGACAAAGAAACTAATCCCACTCAAACCAAGAACACTTTTTAGCATTTACAAAACAAGAGCTTACACTAAAGAACCAGGAAACTAAAGAGCCGTACTAAAGATAATTAAAATTCAACAAGAAAGATGAAAGAAATAAACTTTTAAAACAATTACTATCACTAATCTCACTAATGAGCTAATCCAGTAAACTTTGCTAATTATAGCAATTTATGAAAATCCTAGACCATTATCCCCACCTTGGTAAAGAAACTAACCACTCCCACCCCACCAAAACAGACTTAAAAGAATTTCACAGAACAAGAAATCGTACTAAAGAACCAAGAAACAAAACAAGCATACTATAGAAATTTGCAGAACAACAAACTTCACTGAAGGGAACAAAAACTTCAATCTTTCTTTCTTTTACCTGCAGGATTGGCAAATCTTCAAGAGACCATCGGTGGAGAACCCAGAGCATTTGTCGAGCTTGAGAGACTGAAGAAGCAAACCACGCGAGCGAGCCAGATTATCTAGATCGGAATCGGTGACAATCATCCTGCGCAAGTGGAGAGCCTTCAATTGTTTGAAGGATTTGGCGATTTCTTCTACCCATGGGGTAGCGTGACCGCCCCAGTCTTCCGGTATGAGGTTGAACATGGCGGCGCGTGGCTTTCCCTTGAGCTTGAGCGACTCCAGGTGGGGGAAACGGCGAGATAGACGACACGGCGTGGCGGTGTAGCAGAACGCCATCGTCACGTGCTTGCGCGTGATGGCGTCGATGTCGTACCACCTCTTGCACACAAGGGACACCGACCCGCGGTCTCTCGAGTCGTGAATGTAAGGTATCACCCGATCCCACACGGCGTCGTAGACGGCGGCCATTCTTTTCCCCTCACTGTCCTCCATGTTCAGTTCAAGAAAACAGAACAAGGAAAATGAAGGGGAATCCAGAAACACAAGTACAGAATTTCAGGGTCACCAAAAAGAAAGTTCAAGATTCAGGAGAGAGATCGGTCGTAGAAAGCGTGAAGATTAAAGAGTGTCGCCGGCGGCGGGGGAGAAGAGTGAAATAGCGGACGACCTATAGGCTATACCGCTATACGGATCAAGTTGGAAGCTAGAGCTAAAAATGAGAGTTCTTGATGAAGGACACGTGGCGATCCAGGATTTATTATGATTTTGGAGATTCACAGTCGGAGTAAAATTTTCATTTTTCACTGATTTACAATTGGCTCCGCCGCCTTTTAGCCTTTTTAGTTATTCTCTAATTTGAAGTTTACTGAATTAATGTCTTTGTTAGACATACTTACTCCGTGTATCAAGTTACTCGTATTTTTTTTTTTTGAGGGAACTCCGTATTAAGTTATTATTACCGTGAAAGGGACTGAAAGCTGAGTTTTTTCACCCTTCATATTCTCCCACGCAATAATGCAGGTAATCATTTGTATGCTGAAAATTGAAACCATTAGTTCATAAAACAATTGTTCCAAAGGTGGAGTCCCCCATCCTAATCCGACGGAATGAAGGAGGGGTAAGTCATTGTGACTCAGTCTATCCAAAGGTGGTAGATCTTATACTCGTGAACATTATAGATACAGTCCAGCACGCAGCAACTGTAACCTCCACATGGTCGATACGTGTTTCAAACTTTGGTCATTGTTCCAAACTTCCCAACACTCAACCAACTGAGCTACTTGTGCATGTATTATTTCATAAAACAAAATCACAATTTTTTTTCTAGTTTGTATAATAAAGTAAAAATGGTGCGATCCCACCATATGCACAAGATGGGAGGAGTATTTATCAGATAGTAACTTATTTTGCCAGTATTATTATTGGTTGTGTTCCCTCAAAAGGTCGAATCTCCAATCTCGAAGGCCCCCACGCCTTGACCCAACAAAGGCATACTGAAGGTTATAAATCACAGTAACTAAATCAGCCCAATAGTGATAAATTTTGTACTTGTGTGCACCAGATGTCTAATTCAGTATACAGGAATTGTAACTTTCACATGGTTGTTGCGGTTGCACGTTTTTATCAGTGGTGTGAAAATGCCAACCCGTTCTAATTGAAGGACGGGCCAAAAGACATGTAGGTAGACTTTAGTACTCTCAAAACTCAAAAGTATGTCACCACTCTCATTAGGGAAAAGCTAAAGAGAGAGAGAGTTATCTTCGGTTGAGAAAAATGAATTTGAAGATTTCTCTTAAGAAGAGTGAAAATGGTCCCAAGGTTTATGGTTAAATGCAAATTTGGTCATATATGGGTCACCATGCAACTTCATTATTTCCACATCTCTAGCCCCTCTCTGTATAGATCCATCTCAACTATTGCATAGATTTTGATCTCGCTTGGAAAATGGGTGGTCATCCAATATTTGATTTCTTTGACTATAATTAATGAATGTCACTGTTTATGTAATTAAAATTGTTGTCTAGTAAACAACTAAAAATAAAATGGTAGAAGGTGGCAAGCTAACCTATAAATCTGTCGATAATCTAATACTTAAAAGATTCTAATTGAGTGTTTCTAACAAGCTCACGTATCTAATTAGGGCTGAGCAAAACCAACCCTACCCGAAAAACCCGACCGAATTACTCCGAATTTTTAAGAATGGGTCGGTTGACCCGACCCGAATCCTTGAAACCGACCCGCCAGCCCGATTTGCTTGGCCCGAGACCCAGCGGGTAGGGTTCTCCTAATCCCTACCCGACCCGCCCAAAAACCCGACCTAGCCTAAGCCCATTTCCCCCAAGCCCATAACCCATAAGGCCATATTACCCTTATCCGGTTATCCCTTCCCCCACATAACCCTAAGTTACACTCTATCTCTATTCTCTAACTCTCTAAGCGGCTAACCCTAACCCTAACATACACTCTCTACGACTCAGAGCCTCAGAGCAGTGAGAGACTCTGACTTCTCAATTCATCGGCCGCCGTTGGCATCGCTGTAGGGCTGTAGTCCTCAACCTAGTGTAAGTGTGGAAGCCTTGATAGTCTTCTAGCCCAGCGTGAATAGTTGAGACTTGAGATTTGAGACTGATTCCCAATCATTCTTCTTCGAGCCTTTGAGGTATAAAATACTTTAAAATGTTTGTACAATGGTATGATTAGTCCTTCATGATGCATGCATGTTCTGAGTTTTCAGTTGTGAACTTGTGATGTTCGTATATATTTCTGAAACTTGTGTGTTGACTGAATGACTGTTGAGTTCACACTTGATTTCTGAGTTCAGTCATGTACAGATCTGTTCGAATGTTTGCTTGTCCAGTTGTCCCTGTTAATTGTTGATCTATATTAGTATATATACACACCTGATGTCCTGATTGAGTTACTGTCTTACTGACTGCATATGTACAACTCTTATAATGCATTCAGAATTTCAAATCTGTTTATTAAAAATATGAATGAAGTGTGGAAGCTATATATTATATAATGAAGTGTGGAAGCTCTTACTGACTCCTTATGTACAGCTCTTATTCATGTGTTGCCTACTTGCCTACTGAGTACTGGCTAGTGTGGAGATGTTATAGAAATAATGGATGGAAATGATGGATGGTGGAGATGCTGCTCCTACTGGATCCTCTATTGTGCCATTAAGTGTACAATTTCTATATTTATATTGTGCATTTGTGCCATTATGTGCTTGGTTTTCCATTTGAATGTGTATGAACATGAATACATGACTCTATGATTTGGCATTAGCTATGATGAAGCTTCCACTCATTACTGCATATAGGGTTTAGGGTTGGTATTGCTCTTTCAGTTCATAAAATGATAAGTTGCAACTGAAATTGTAGCAGATGCCCCCTATTTCCCTTGTGAATGATAAAAAGCATTCTGAGCTCTATGAAATGCCTGGTTTGTTTCATTATGTGCTTGTTTTTTCATTTGAATGTGTATGAACATGAATACATGACTCTATGATTTGGCATTGGCTATGATGAAGCTTCCACTCATTACTGGTACTGCATATAGGGTTTAGGGTTGATATTGCTCTTTTAGTTCATGAATGGTAACTTGTAAGTTGTAACTGAAATGGTAGGCTATAACAGATGCCCCTTATTTCCCTTGTGAATGATGATAAGCATTCCGAGCTCTATGAAATGTCTGATTTGTGCCATTATATGCTTGTTTTTCCATTTGAATGTGTATGAAACATGAGTACATTGCTATATGATTTGGTGTTGGACCTGCTGCCAATATGAGTATAATGTATTACACTATTATGCGCTTGTTACATTTGAATGAGCATGATTCTGTCATTCTGGAAAGCATGCACATGCTGCCAAGTGCCAACTATCCCTGGACCCTTGTACCTTGCTCTGATTTGCAGGTTTTGTGTAAGTATCTCATAATCCCATTAATCCTTTACTCTATCATTTCTATTAATTTTCATTGGCTATGATGAAGCTTCCACACATTACTGAATGTATGGTTTAAGGTTGGTATAGCTCTTTCAGTTCATAACATGTAAGTTTTAACTGAAATTGTAGCAGTTGCCCCTATATTCCTTGTGAAGGATAACAAGCATTTTGAGTCAGTGAATCAATGATTTCTCTGATTTGTTTCATTAACTTATCCTTGTTAAGTTGTTATTGACATATTGTACTACTCTACTACATGTCTATTTCTTTCCATGTGTTCATTAACTTTCTTATGCAGGTGGAAACTTCAAACTGTGGAAGATAGTTGTGGAACTTCAAAGTCTTCAAGCATTTTTGCATTTTTGTGTACTTGACTAGTTGGAACTTTGTATGTTAATGAACTGTGTAATTCAGTAATCTGTATTTTGTAATATGCTAAAACTCTTTGTTACAATTTTGATCCCCCCTACTCTTTACTTTGTAATATTCACATTATTTATGGCCGTATGGGAATCAAATTATGTTTTGCAATTGTAATATTTTAGATTTACTGGTGTTGAAATTACAAATTATTTTGCAATTTCAAATTATTTTAGTTGAAACTTGAAACCGACTAAACCCGATACCCGATCCGAACCCGCCCTACCCGAAATACAATAAAACCCGAAAATATCTAAGTAAAAAAACATATGGTAGGATATCCATATTACACATCCGAAACCCGAAAGGGTATTGGGTTCACCCACCCGCCCGACCCGAACCCGCCCGATGCTCACCCCTATATCTAATTGTGTGTTTCTTAGGTATGAGACTTAATTGAAGATGGAAAGATAATGGCAGAACTTGTTTGATTGTTTTCCTTATATGAGTTATATCTATGACAGACATATACCATTCACACTTTAGGTCCTAAATTTTATTTGAGTTTTATATATGGTCGTGGGAACCAAGCCTCATTTCCCTCAAAATCACATTGCTTGAGGTGAATATATGAGTCGAAGTTGGGTCCTCATTTTGAGAGTGTGTGTGTGGGGGCCGGGAATGGTTCGAGTGGACCAATTCCTAGGTTTATGCTCCCTTGTGGAAGGTCTTGAATTCAAGTCATTAAAGAGGTAATTAAATTTGGAAGGCTTTTCTCAAATTATGATTTTCTATCCAAGGGGCTAGCTCGAATGGTTGTGTGATCAGTGTCTCATCTCCCCTCAAACAATACTATGGGACTTAGTTTCTTGCTAAAAACCTGATGGTATTATATTTGATCAATTAGTCGCTGTTCTCCGGAACTATGAACTATGATGGGAATCTAAGGACATGCAATCAATTCGTCAAGAGAGGTTTCTTATGTGCGTTGATGGTCGTGGAAACCTAGCTCTGATTATTCGAATGATTCGGATTTATTTCTCAAGGTTTGAAGTTAGTTTATTAAAGCCCAAAATTAATGTGACAAAGTCGATGTTACTTGGTGCTAAAAAAGGTAAGAGTTAAATGAAGGCCCTTGGGTGAAAACATGGAGAAATACACAAGCGAACCACCACTTATAAAAGAGAGACCAACATTGTCAAAAGGATAAAAGATGACTTACTAAGGGAGTGCTTGTGATTACTTCTATTTTCTAAAAAAAAAGATTTTGGAGAAAGTGCATAATAGTAAAAGTTGGTACTGTTTGAGAAAAAAGTGTTTTTACAAAAGTAAAAGTTGGTGATGCTTGGTAAAATAAGTGTTACTTGTATAATAGAAAGGGTGAAAAGCATTTTAAAGCATCCCTCTATCTGCTTCCATCTTTTAGCTTTAAAGTGTTTAATTTAAACAGAAGTGTCACTTGAAAACACTCATTTCAGCTTTTTAAAGCCAAAAGCTAACAAGCACTTTTTTTATTTTTTTTATAAACCCTCCCTAAGAAGCTGTTATGTTCGTCTTATTCTTATTACTTATTGCTTATTCTTATTTTATTCAGATCAAATCAGAAAGATTCAGATCGGATTAAAAACATTCAATTCAGATAAAAAACATTCAAATTATATTAGAATATTTTAGACATGATTTATTATTATTGTTGTTGTTATTGTTATTGTTATTATTATTGTTATTATTACTACTGCAATTGTAGATATAATTACAATTATAATTATAGATATATAATCATAATCAAACTATAGTTACAGTTATAATCATATCTATAATCATAATTATAACTATACATTTTCTTATAATTATAATTATTGTAATAGGTATAATACTTATTGTTGGAATATTTTATTGTGTTAAATTTAATTTTATTTATCTTTGTTAATTAGAATTAGTTATTGGGCTTTAAATTAATATTTGGATTGTCCTTTTGTAATTAGGATGATTAGCTATTATGTACGGAGTATATAAATAGAAGATGTAGGTAGCAAACAATGCCTAAGATCTAGAGTTTCATAATCTATATAGCCCCATTATTATTAGAAGCTCTCACATTAGAATGTTTTCGTACTTCTTGAATACTGTGTAATTCATCTACAAATCATTCTGAGTATTCAATGAAATTGTTGTTTTGATAATCCATCTTCTATGCACGTATAATATTTTGTTGATAAACTGTTGATCTGGGTTCCAACAATTGTACCTATTATAATTCTAATTATTATTACAATTATAATTATAATCACAATTATAATTATAATAATTATAATATTAGAGTCAAAATTATAGGAATAAAAATATACCTATAATTGTAATTATAATTATAATTATAATTATAATTAAATTTATAATATAATTATAATTAGAATTATAATTATGTTGGGTTTCGGGCAGAAAAACGCAGCGGAATAAACAAAAAAATACTGCCAAAAGTAAACAACCAGATCTGAGGTTCTTACTATAAACGAAATTACAAGATATAAGAGGGACTTACATAACAATCTTAATCAAGAATGTCAGACAGTCCGAGAAAACGATCCCGAGCTCTACCGGTATCCACACGCACGTGATTGGATCGGCCGCAGGGAACGTGCTAGCGTTCTCTTCTTTCTTCCTCTCTACGCTAGGTTTTAGAAGTGAATTTTAACTCTTAAAATTCGTGGGTCTATATAGCCCTATTTATAAGAGGAGGAAAGAAGAAGTTTTATAGCTAATAAAACCCTCCAAGAGGCCCTAGCCCAATACCATTCGAAACCCTATTTCGAATTGGGCTAATCAGGCTATTTTAATGTTATTAACGAACATTAATGATCCAAATCACTTAGGTGTGTGACCCTGTAGGTTTATATATTATTGGCAGTGGGCTAAAAAATTAATTCAAGCCTCACAAATCATAAGCGGCCTCTAGCAAGGCATTATGACTATCCAAAATATATAAATGTCAATTAAATCTGACATAACCTTTTAATGATTAATTTGTGCTAATAATTCTCTTTTGTCAAACGATATCTTAATTGAGACAAGGTTAGGTCATGTCATCCTTGTTATTCTCAATTAATATTTCTTGATTACCAAGTAAGATTAATTTCGAACAAATGACACCTCATTTGAGCATGGTCATGCTAATTAATCTTACTTGTCAAGGGGCCCAATAGATATCTTTATCTCGCTATACGAGAGTCACAAAAACTATCTTGATAATTCACATACCACTACATGGTTCATAATATGTACAATCACCACCTTTATAATTACCCATTTAAAATAATATTTAATGGTGTTAATACATATTAATTCGCATGCAAATAACCATGATTATCTCAAGTATAAGAATATAGCACCTCATCATTATTGAGGACAACACTGATGACATATAACCTAGCAGTGTTCTCAAGTTGGGTCTGTCCAATGAACTTGTTCACTAACAAGCATCTATGTTATTAACTTGATATCTCTATACCCATGACTAGTGGAATATAGCCATCAGTTAATCCACATAATGGTCTATTAATTATTAATGTCCCAGATTAATAATATTAGACCATGGACAATTAGAATATTATGCTTATTTTAAAGTGTAGCATTCCAAAATTAAGGCACGTACTTAATCAGCTACTAAACATAATATTCAGGGACTAAATATTAATAAAGAAAACTCACAATAATAATCAACATAAAATGAGTTTGTGACTTTATTAATTAATGAGCATTAAATATTCATTGATAAATCATAAAGTATGATTGTCCCAGGGCATACTTCCAACAAATTATACATATGATTGCAATTATAATTATAGTAATAATTATAATTATACATGTGATTGCAATTATAATTATAGTTATAATTGTTATTATATTTATAAATATAGTTGATGGAGTATATTCTCATATACCCCAAGGGTATCATAATCACTGGAATTCACGTTAAGGATCCATCCCAGAATACATAAAAGTGCTAAGTCCACAACCGGGACCGACCCCGACCCACCAATGTCGGGATAAAGCGCCAGACAACAAGAAAACTAAGGACCGAAGGCCAGCCAACCCCGACCTCGACCTCTCGAGGTCAGCAAAGTATCAAGCTCAGGAACCAATCAGACACGGCAAGTTATGAGGCCGACCTCGAATGCACCAAGCTCGGTACAAACTCTAACCCCGGGTACCAACGTGAGATCAACCGAAGTCAGGCAGAGGAAGTTAACTATCTCAAGACAGAGCCAGGAGTAGGTGACACATTCCCTAATGATGACCCCAGCATCCAAGAACTGACCTCGTTGAGCTCGAGGCCTGACTAAAACATTGTGGACTTAGACAAATATACGGAAACAGACATCACACAAGAGTACTGCCACATCATCATTACTTCTGGAGGAGGCCACGTCACTCCTAGCAACAGGCAGAAAGGATGTCCCAAACTACACACGTGTAACCACATGAACATTCGGGTAGCAGTTTGTTAGGGGCACCTCCAATCAGCCAGATGTCTCAGTTATCTCTCCAATCACCTTTACACATGGCAGCGCCCCATCGATTTAGTCTGTTAATTTGTTAGAACGGATTGGACATGTGTCGTCTCCCCATTAGATCAGCATCTTTTTTACTTGGGCACCAAGTATTGCCTTTTTAGTATAAATATCACCTTTCAGCTTGTGGAAAGGGATCGATTTCAGTATTCTCTTGTTGTTACTCTGCTAAAATATCTACTCGAGCTTTCCGATCAACTCCTATGTTTACTTCACTCGGATTCCGGCTACCCCCAAGTCGGTGATCCATCACTTTGGTGCTTTCATTGAGAGTTGAACGGTGAATCAGGTCAGTCGGTCAGATCATCCCTTTCTCCTAGAATCTGCAGAAAGTCCTCTCCACTAACAATGGCTGGATGAAAGAGAATCATGAGAAACAGACGTGATGTTGCCGCCGTCGCTCAGGCTGAACCCTCCCTGGAGGCCACTGCTACCTCCGACACCAGGAGGGCGGCCAAGGGGAAACAAGTCGCTCAGGCATCTACTGATCAGCGTAGCGAGATCCAAGGCGCTTCTCCGGATCTCTGCCAGCAGATCTCCCAGAACCGTGATGCAGCGGCAATGTCGTCCGCTCAGGTGACCCCGCAATTCCAGAATCTTCTGATGGCGGATCCCTCAGCGGCGGTTGGCACTCTCATCTCCGGACCGCAGCAAGTACTCCATATGCTACGGTCCCATGCGGCAACAACTGTGGCCCCTGACGCCACCAGGCCCATCTCACCGGCAGACTCCAGGTCCCGGTCTCTGAGAGTGGGCACTATCAACGCCCCTTTGGTGGTGGAGAGACTAGCTCAAATGGTCTACTAGTCTCCCCCACGCCAGAGGGCAACTCCGGGGACCAACTCTCCCCCGATACGCCAGGTGGCTTCTAGAGCACCCGTGAATGATGTGCCCCTGGCAGAGCAGGCGGGAACTTCCCGTCCCGTTGTTGCACAACAATTTGTGGCCCCACCGCCACCCCCTGTGCTCCCTCCCAAATACACGGCATGCCGTATGGATTATGGCTGCCACAATGATGAAGGCATCTACGCCATCACCACCGAGGACTCTTCACACTGCTACAACCCGCAAGGCCAACAGATGGATGACAACCCCAACCCTTGGATTGAAGTGGGAAGGCATACCGTCTTCTCCAGGTTGGGAGACAGATCTACGGCGAACCAATGCCTATCTGTGAATCTTTGGGGACTGACAGGGCAACGATGAGTGGTTTCCCGATGTTTCCCGCAAGGCCAACAGATGTTTCCCTCTACTCTAGAGGAAGAAGCATATGATTGGTTCAACGACTTGCCCGATGAGTCCATCGACTCATGGAGGGAGCTAGCCATGCGCTTCCTCACTCATTTTGCTGCAAGAGCAAAGACAAAGAAGCACTTCTCCTACTTGCTCTCAGTCAAGCAGGGCAGAGACGAGCCCCTGAGCAAGTTTCTGCAGCGCTGGAATGAAGAGACCTCCAAGGTCTATGGGGCCGACGACAACACTCGCGTGGCCATGTTACAGGAGGTCGTGTGGACCGGAGGTTTCTCAAGGAGCCTCATTACAGACCCCCCGAGGGACTACCAGCGGGCACTTCACCGAGGCCAGAACTATGCCTTAGCGAAGGAAGTGCATAGCCGCAAGAAGGCACAGAAGAATGCTGCAAAGCCCCCCAAGCAGTAGCAAAAGCAGCCAGAAAAATCCAAGCAAGAACGTGAAAAGCGACCCCGCGAGGATGGTGACAAAAACCGCAACAGGGGCAACTACAGAAATAGGCGCCCCCGGTCTGGCCCCAAGCTCATGGAGCCTGAGGCCTTGACACCACTGACTCATGTTGTCAGCCACATTCTTGAGGCCGCTGATCAGGAGGGATTGGTGCTGCAAGACCCCTGAATCAACGAAATCCAGTCAGGGGACAAAGCAGGCCCTACTGCAAATTCCACAGGTTCCATGGCCACAAAACGGATGATTGCCACACCCTGAAGCTGGAAATTGAAAAACTCAACAGTCGAGGCTACCTGACTAGGTTTGTTCGTAACTGGAGGCCGGACAGAAACACAATTATGAGCGCAGATCCAGGGATGATGAACGGGAACCTCGTTGTTCCCCCAGAAAGAAAGACATTGGGCTTCCCTCCGACGGCGATTCGGACGAGGATAACAGGCGCAGCCAGCGGCGCCGACATGAGATCCGAATGATCGTCGGAGGAAACACGGGTTGTGACACAGCCACCCAAAGGAGGAAATGGATCAACAAGCTCTACATGGGGGAGATCACAAACCCCCCATCAGCTTCAAAGAGGGCAAGGTCGAATGTGTTCTCATTCACCGGCCGCGACATGCCAGACTTCCCCTCTCCTCACACGGATGCTCTGGTAGTCAAGTGCGAGATGGACGCGGCCATCATCCACTGCGCCTATGTTTACACCGGCTCTTCTGTCAACATCATGTACATAAAGACATTTCATGAGCTGGACCTCCACCTCAATTCTTTGAGGCCCATCCGAACTCCCCTCTCTGGGTTTACTGGTGACTCCATAGGCCCACCTCTTAGGTTCGAGGATGGATCTCACCACACCAGAATCCATGTGGAGTTCATGGTGGTGTGTCTAGAGTGTGCACACAACATCATTTTGGGAAGGCTGGCCCTGGAGGATTTGGAGGCAGTGCTTTCAATGAGGCACCTCTGCATGAAGTTCCAGACCGAGTCCGGGGTCAGCTACTGCAGAGGGAGCCAGAAAATAGCTCGATCCTGCTACATGAAGATGACAAAGAGGATGGCTGCCAGAGATCTGCGCATCAACACCATCTCTTAAGCTGCATTCAAAGAGGAGGAGACTCACAGGGCCGAGCCCTTGGATGCACTGGAAACAGTAATCCTGGATGAGGCTAATCCAGATAAAGCTTTTCAAAATGGGGACCAACCTCAACCCAGGACTGAGGCAAGCAATTAAATCTGTTCTTGTCAAATACAAAGTTATCTTCGCCCTTGGCCCATACGAGATGTCAGGGATAAGTCGCGACATAATTACGCACAAGCTGACCGTGGATCCCAACGTGACGCCTATTAAACAGTGCAAGCGGTACCTATCTATGGACAGGCGGGAATTCTTCAAGGCCGAGGTGACTATGTTACTTAGCATAAATCACATCGCCGAAGTCGAATACCCGGATTGGCTGGCAAATGTTGTCTTGGCACCCAAGCCACCAACATTTTGCATGTGCGTTGATTATACCGACCTCAACAAGGCTTGCCATATGGATCCGTTCCTAGACGCCTTTCGGGACTACCACTAGATTTTCATGCACGAGTCCGACGCCCAAAAAATGGCATTCATGACTCCATATGTTATTTTCTGCTATCTGGTCATGGCGTTCGGACTCAAGAACTCATGAGCCACCTACACCCGCATGATATCCAGGGTCTTCAAAGCTGTGTTCGGTAGAACAATGGAAGCATACGTGGATGACATGATAGTCAAAAGCCACAAAGCCATCACACATGCCGAGGACTTTATAGGAAATCTTCAAAATCATGAACAAAATCAACCTTCGGCTGAACCCCAAGAAATGCACATTTGCAGTTCAAGGGGGAAAATTCTTGGGCTACATCATTAGCCAACGTGGAATTGAGCCGAAGCCAGAAAAGGTGCAGGCCATACTCAACATGGAGCCGCCCAGAAACGTCAAGGACGTCCAAAGACTGACTGGGAAATTAGCAGCCCTCAACCGGTTCCTTTCGAAATCGGTCGAGCGTGCACTGCCTTTCTTCCAGATTATGAGAAAGTCTGCAAAATTCCAGTGGACTCCCTGTTAGTATATATGTCCTAGCGACAATCACTTTTTAGAGATATATGTACTTGATCACGTTCAGTTTTATATATTTGATATATACGGTATTACATATTGATGATTAAGTATTTCGATTGTCAATATCTTATTCATAATTGTGTTCCCTTGGACTTATGTTGTCAATAAGTAAGTGGGAGCTTATATGATATAACATAAGGTCCTAAAATAGCCCCAATCAATGATCATCAAGAATGGGATATTGATGATATGCGATAAGATTGGTATGTGGACTGCATCATACTTTTAGAAAGTATAGTTGATCTCACAACTATGAGTTCCTGTAATTCATGATGGTCACACAGATATTTTAGAGAATATTGGCATACCCACCGAGAAACCATTTGATAAGTTCTATTCATGTGTCTATGGGATTATCGGCGTATAGAGTAGTGTAATAGTCCTCCGACTTGAGGTCAATACGTACTACATGTGCGGAGTGATGTACTTTGACCTTGACCAACTCTTGCACTCCAATCGAGGTAGATACGGCATGTGTTGGGTGCATCACGAAGCACATGGAGTAGTAGTTGAGCCAAGAAAGGATTCATTCCTCATAATAGATTAAGAGAGAACATTCTACTTCTCATATCTAGATGGATCATAAAGTCATTGGCCAATGCAAAGATATATTCATTTTGGATATCGAATATGATCGTTATGGATCATCTAGAAAGATTGAGAGACAGAGACTGAGTTATTGGGATAGACACAATATCATGTTCTAGACTTAGTTGAATGTTCGTTGAATGAAAGGACCGTATCGCTATGAGCTCTATATTACAGGGAGTTTGAATAGTCCTCGCAAACGTCCTTATATATTAAGTTTGTCTGGAGAATCGTCTAGGGATTCGCTGAGACCTTAATTTGATTAGTGCTTAATATATAAGGCCCTATGGGTCACACAACAAGTGATTATACCTTCCGATTGAATTGTTAGAAGGAATTAAATATTATTAATTGAATTAAATATTATTAATTGGATTAAATAATATTTAATTCATAATACTGAAAATGAATTAAATATTAATTAGATTAGACATATTTAATTCATGAAGTTGAAGGAGAGTTCTATTTGATAGAATTAATTAAGTAAGATAAATTAGATTTATCATACTTAAATAAGATGTATTTTTTATTAAATAAAGTAGATATTTTCTTTTGCAATTTGGAATTAAAAGAAAAGTAAATAAAATAAATATTAATATATAATAATTAGAAAGTGGCGTGCAGCCACATCTCAATTATTATTATTATTATTTTGTTTTATTTTATCTACTTATTTAATTAATTAGGAGTATTGGTCCTAGCAGGATTAGAACTCATTAATTAGAAAGACTTTCATTGTGATTGGGAAACTAGTTTAGAACTATAAATACATCCTTCTCCTTCATAATTCAATAACCAGTTTTCTAGATTCAGTATTATCAGTTTATTTCCCTGCGAAGAGATTTCCTAGCCTTTCTCTATGGGAGATCTAATCGTTCTTTCGGAAAGGAGAAATCACGTGGATACCTAAGGTCAAGGATTATCACCGCTAGGCTGGAAGATCTGTAAGTTCTAACTCAGATCTACTATTATTGTCATATTCGTTATTTTGTCATAATCAGGGAAGATCTGTTTGGGAAAATTTTAAACTTCCGCTGTTGTACTTTCGAGGTACCTTACATCAATTCCCTAACACTCCCGAGTGTCAGGAGGCATTCGATGACCTCAAATGATATCTCGTCTCTCCGCGAGTCATATAAAAACATGAGCACGGAGAAACATTATACCTCTACCTTAGCGTCAGCCACGGGGCCGTGAGCTCAGTCCTAATCCGCGAGGAAGATGTGGCTCAAAAACACATCTATTATATCAGCAAAACATTGCGTGACGCTGAGCTCTGGTACTCCCCAGTAGAGAAGACAGTCCTCGCGGTGGTGTGGACTGTGAAGCGCTTATCTCATTACTTCCAAGCTCATGCAGTCCATGTCCTCACCCACCAACCAT
This sequence comes from Cuscuta europaea, assembly GCA_945859875.1. NCBI lineage: Eukaryota > Viridiplantae > Streptophyta > Magnoliopsida > Solanales > Convolvulaceae > Cuscuta > Cuscuta europaea. Next base: position 13,924,675 of record CAMAPE010000060.1, on the reverse strand, counting down.
TGGGACAACTTATGAGGAGACCAATCAACTCAGCCAGGATGGTCAAATGGGCTGTCTTCCTGAGCCAGTATCAGATCGAAATTAAACAGAGGTCGGCCATCAAAGGCCAAGCACTCGCCGATTTTATGGCAGAATGTACTGCTAGAGATCTTACCCCAGTCACCTCAACTGACGAGGAAGGCTGGTGGACACTGCTCATGGATGGCTCTTCAACCGCCAAAGCATGCGGGGGGAGTCGTACTCATCACCCCCGAGGGCTTCCGAGCTTATTATGCAATACGATTCACATTCAAAGTCTCAAACAACGAGGCAGAATATGAAGCCTTATTATCTGGCCTACGTCTTGCAGCTAATATGCAGGCGGGAAAGCTGAGAGTCAAATGTGATTGAAGGCTCGTGGTCGGGCAAATCAACGGCTCATGTGAAATGAAGGATGTTCGGATGAAATAATACAAAAGCTGCTGCACTGGAACTCCTAGAAGCATTCCAGGTGTACGAAATCCTGCAGAAACCACGGGCACAAAACGAAGAAGCTGATGTCCTGTCCAAGCTGAGCTCGGACACACCTGAGCACATCTCCACGATAGCTCAGGTGGAAGAACTGTCAACGCCAAGCATCCAACTGAGCCTAATCCACCAGGTCCAGACCACCTCGAGGGATTGGATCTCTAACCTCAAAGAATGCATTGATAACAGACAACTGCCCGAGGGCGAGTCCGAGGCGAGGCTTGTCAAGCTCCGAGCTCCGAGCTACACTCTCTTGGATGGCACGCTTTATAAAAGATCTTACAATGGTACGCTACTGCGCTGCCTACATGAGAAGGATGCCAAACTGGCCATGGAAGAAGTACATACAGGGGTCTGCTCTGCCCACCAAGTCCCCCACACAACGTCCAGAAAACTCCTTCTACAAGGGTATTTCTGGCCGATCATGGCGAAGGACTGTGCCCAAATGGCACGTACCTGCAACGCATGCCAACAATTTCAAAATGCCACGGGGCGCCCAGCGGTGAACTACGCCCCCATAAGCACAACAATTTCATTCTCTAGATGGGGTGTAGACCTCATAGGACAGCTGCCTCGGGAAACAGGCAACTACAGATGGATAATCGTCGGCGTCGACTATTTTACCAAATGAGTAGAAGCAGAGCCACTGGCCAGCATAACCGAGGCACAGTGCAGGAGGTTCATCCACAAGAACATCCTCACTCGTTTCGGTGTGCCACAACAGCTCATCACTGACAATGGCACTCAGTTCGAGGCCAAAAGTTTTCAAGACATGCTGGCCAGCTGGGGAATCAAGCACACCACAGCCTCCGTCGCCTACCCGCAATGCAACGGGCAGGTAGAGAATGCCATCTGCACCATCCTCGAAGGCTTAAAAAGAAGCTCACGGCCGAGGGCGAAGACTGGGTGGAAGAGCTCCATAACATTTTATGGGCCTACAGAACAACACCCCGCAGGGCGACGGGTGAAACTCCTTTCTCACTCTGTTACGACTTTGAATAAAAAGCCCCTACAGAGGTCACATTGCCGACCTAACGGGTCATCACCTATGACCCCGAAAAAAACGAGCAACACATGCAGATTGATCTCAACTTCATAGATGACAGGAGGCAAAAAGCATTCCTAAGGCCGGAAAACTACCGCCGATAGGTGAAAAGCTACTATGACGCCCGAGTCCGAGGTCGGGAGTTCCAAGTGGGGGACTACGTCCTCAGAAGACGCACAACAAGCCAACCCAGAGAGGGAGGCAAGATGGCAAAGAAAGTTGAGGGCCCATACATTGTCACTACCGTGGTCCGACCCGGACCCCACAAGCTCAGCACTCCCAAAGGCACGGAGGTTCCAAGATTATGGAACATCCACCACCTGATAAGGTACTGCCAATGACCAACGGCTGTAAAGGAGAAAATAATCCCTCGCCAAACGAAGACTTTGCACAATTACACGCAACGGAAATCTGGGGTCATTGCTAGCAGCCTTAGCCGTACACTGTAAGCTGTTCACGACAATCACGGAAATCAATAAAGGAAGGGTTAACAAATCAACTCCACTTGGAAGCAACTTATAAGTCTTCCAACCCGAGCTCGATGCCACAACAAAATGAGGCGACTTCATAAGTCCTCACAAATACAAGCTCTTCAGCCCACAATCAAAATCTGAGGCCACTTTGTAAGCCCTCAACACAACGGGGATAATAGTCTCAACGACTCCCAAGGTCCGAGGCCACTTTGTAAGCCCTCAACACAACGGGGATAACAGTCTCGACGACTCCCAAAATTTGAGGCGACTTTGTAAGTCCTCAAAACATACAGGGATAGTAGCCCATGCGGCTCCAAATTGTAAGCCGAGACCGGTAGGTAAGCCCTCGCACAATACTCAAAATATACAGGGATAGTAGTCCATGCGACTCCCAAATCATAAGCCGAGGCATGCGTATAAGTCCTTGCACAATACATTTTTGTGTCTCCCCTTTTAGCATTAAAGGCAGGGGGATAGAGGCTACGCCGCAGGGTGTTTTAGTCATTTATTGTATAGGGTTTTATTGGGCTATTTTTTTATTTAAAAGCCTTGTAACCGTTATTGCAACTCTAGTGAAGATTATTCTCTCTGCTTTTTAGTCCAACAAGTTGTTCTTCATCTCTTCTTCTAAACCTCTCAATCTAAGCTTCCATACTCTTTAATTCTAACATGGTATCAGAGCACTAAGCTCCCTATTCTCTTTCCGCAACAAAACTCTTCTCTGCTTCGTGTAAATCATGGATTCCTGAAGATTTTCCTCAGCCCCAGTCATTCTCAAAGGCCCTATCACTACTTTAGAAGATTTCCGTATTATGATATGTAAATTTTTCATATTTAATTTTGTTTTAGTGATGACCCTCTTTAATGCGTTGTTTTAGATTTTTATATGCCTCCTTTGTTTGTGAAATTTGAAGTACCTTTCACCTTTGGATCTAGACAAAATGTGTAGTATTTTTCACTCATATGAAATAGGAAAAATTGACAAGAATAACTCCACCTTTGGCCAACCTGCTCATAATAATCTCACCTTTACGTATTCCCGAAATAATCCCACCTTTGCACCCGATCTTCTTTTGTTAGACTCCGATCGGTTGGTGACCTACTATACTGGGTTAATGGCATTTTGTTTTGGAAAACTTATATAAATAATCTCACTTTTCACAAATCTGCTGAAAACAGTCCCATGTTTCAATTTTTTCCTTCCAAATTTTTTTGTATGATTATTTTATGCATAGACGCTTTTTTATTCATTTTTCCATTTGGGAAGGAAATTTTACAAAGAAAACACTCCTAATAGTTTTGGGGAGAAAAAAGAAAAAATCAAACATGAGACCGTTTTGTAAAATTTCCTTCCCGAATAGTTTTTTTTGTATTTTCTTTTTCTTCCTATATTTTTATTTTGTTTCCCTTTATTTTGTTTATCTTCTTAATCATTCTCTTTTATTGAAGATCTTTTTCTCACTCTACTTTTTGTTTTGTTTTCTTTTTATTTTCACTTTTCCCCTTTTTTCTTCATGTTAATTTTTCCTAATGTTTTTTTCTTCTTTCTTCTTGCCATCTTAAGTCCACCATCAATATATTTTTCCTGCAAAAAGATTGATTTATTTAGTTTCATCAACTATGGGAAAAACTCAATGTGACAAAAAGATTAGGGAAAATAAAATTGAAAGAAAAATAAAACATTCGGGAAAATGTTAGAAAGAAAAAAAATAACATTTCCCAAAATGTTTAATTTTTTTACATTTTCTGAATGTTTTGTTTTTCTTAAAATTTTATTTTTCTCTAATCTTGTTATCACATAGAATTTTTCTCACGATTAATGGAATTAATGAGTTGATTTACTTAAAAAGATACGATAATGAAGAAAGGAGAAAATTTTTTATTGATGGTGGAATTAAGATAACAAGAAGAAAGAAAAGAAGAAAGAAGAAAAAACATTTAAATAAATAACAAGAAGAAAAAAGGGGGAAAGTGCAAATAAGAAGAAAATATAACAAAAAGTAGAGTAAGAAAATGATCTTTAATAAAAAGAAAATGACTAAGAAAAGAAACATAAAAAGGGAAATGAAATAAAAATACGGGAAGAAAACAGAAATGACAAAAAAACGTATTTGGGAAGGAAATTGTACAAAAAAGATATCCTAATAGAGTGAAAAATAGAATAATTAATATGGGAAATAAAAAAGTAAATAAAGGGATGGAAAGAGAAATAAAAAAAAGTGTCCATGGGTAAAATAATGAAAGAAATTTTTAAGGGAGAAAAAAGAAAAAATAAAACATGAGAATGTTTTGAGCAGATTTGTGAAAAAATTTATGTAAGTTTTTTTAAAAAAATGCAAAAAACCTGATATAGTAGGTCACCACAAGTTTAGGGTACAACGAAAGAAGATGAGATGCAAAAGTGAGATTATTCTTGGAATACATAAAGGTGAGATTATTATGAGAAGATCGATCAAATGTGTGATTATTCTTGTCAATTTTTCCTATGAAATATTAAGAACATGATTTCCAAATAATAGATTTAGGGAGGACGCAAAAGAGATGAGTGATCAATCTTCTGTGATAAAAGTAAGAAGGAAGACGACTTCTCTCAAATAGACAACATGCTTGGATAGTGAGAAATCATGCATTGTAAGCTTTTTAGTACTTTAATATCTAGTCACTCCACTTGGTATTATGTGTCTTAGAAAGCCTATTATTAATTTGTCACTATATATTTTATTAAGACTAAACATGTATGCATTGGGGATGCTTTGAATATCTCAAGCCTTAAATTTTCTGAGTGTTGGATTCCTAGCTACTAGTGTTGATGGTAATTTTTTGTTGATTTATGTATGAGTGACTCTAGAACAGTTCAAGTTTAGTTTATTCTTCATGATAAATCTAGCTAGCTTGTGTCTTTCTGCACGTTGGCCATAGCAGTGAGTATTCAAATTTTATTCTCATCTAGAGCGGTCAGTCCTTATTTTGAATTATTGTCGTGCTAGGAAGATAAGGTTTCGTGAATTGATTTCTTCAAGACAGCTCGTAAAACAGTGAATCATTTTATTAGTGTACTAGTTCTTGTGACGTGTGTTGCACGACAAATTAATGCCCAATACCAATATCGTATCATACATAAGTGATTAGAATATTTTTTGATTTTTTTGAATAAATATACACACATTTAATACGGTCGAAGCAAGTGAACCTCAATTGACATATAATACAGTTTTGTTTTTTTACAAACATTTGTTTTGAATCTCTTCATCGCTTGAATTCTTTTTAGGTTTGAATTGAAGAAATGAAATAATAAATAAAGATATACTGCGTTTAGTATCAACCTAGGGATGGGAATTTGAACCGAAAAACCGCAAACCGACCCGAAAAAACTGAACCGCCAAAGAAAAAATTGAACCGAACCGAAGAAATTGGTACCCAAAAATTGGGACCCGAAGTCTACCTCGGTTCGGTACCGGTTTTTGATATGGAAAAAGTCGGTTGAACCTAACTGAGCCGATTTTATATATTATTTATAAAAATCATTATTTTTATTATATAAATTTTGAAATGCCCAAGTCAAATTCAGGCCCAGCTGCTCCAGTCCATTAGGCTAGGAAACTTCACAAGCTACGGACATATCAATCGGATACCATCTACGCCGAAGTGCTGAACGGCTGAAGAGGAGGTGAAGACGGAAGAGATTGTCAGCTACCATCTACGCTGCCCGGCGCCGGCTACCATCTCCGGCCTAACAAGGTAAGTAATACTTTGTCTCTATTGTCTTGTTCTGCGCACCCCTTGACTCGCCGCAGCCGTATTCCCTGCCAACTATCCACATCATAGAAAAGTAAAAAAAATGGAAACAAGAGTATGCGTTAGGAGTTAGCAGTAAACTCTAACAAGTATATAAACAATAGTAGCATCCAATAAACTGATTTAGTACATAGAAATTGAACTATTTTATATTAGACATAAAATGAACAATTTTAAATTCATTTTATAGAAATTGCTCTAAATAGGAGAAAAAACGTTTTGAAATTCCAAAATAGGAGTATCATGTTTTTTATTCCCTGAGTATGAGTAAACGGCCAAGTATGAAAAAAATTGTCATGTTTTAAAGCCTAGTAATGTCAAACTTGGCAGAAATTTACTCCTATTCAAGGAATAAAAAACATGATACTCCTATTTTGGAATTTCAAAACTTTTTTACTCCTATTTAAGGAATTCTCTCTTCATTTTATCTCTAAGCCAATGGTTATTGTATGAACATACACTATTTTTTTCTGATAAGTAACAATGTGAGTACGTAACTCATCTAAAGTACATAGAAATGTCCACTCTCCATAGTTACAAAGAATAAAAGGTTTCCAGATGTTTATAAATGATAGACTCGTAGACTAAAAATAAGACACTTGTCAAGTACCTTGGCAGCAGAGAGAAAATATCATTTGTTACAGGTGAGCCTAGTGATTTAGTACTTGGTTACAGTCTTCTTATTTTTTACAGGTCTTACATTGCATATTAAAGGATATTGGGAAAATTACGGAAAAGGTACTTGTGGTTGGGCCCGTTTTCAGATAGGGTCATGTGTTTCAATCTTTATCAAAGTGGTTCATGTGTTTGAATTCCGTTATCACAAGAGGGTCACGCCGTTAAAAACGTCTGAAAAAGACCGTTAAAAATAACTCCGATTTTCAAAAGTGTTCGAAACATTAAAAGAAAAATACCGAAAGGTGCGCCTCATTAAGATGACCTCCAAATCACCTTCGCCTTTGGAATTTTCAGATCTGTTTGAATTATTTTTTAAAAATGATTTCCATAATATCACTTTTCCGATGGACTTTTCGGTCACAAGGGTGGCTGAAAACAAAAAAGAAAGATGGCCTAGCGGTTGTCTTATTGAGACACACCTTCCAGTATTTTTCTTTTAATTTTTCGGACAGTTTTGAAAATCGGAGTTACTTTTAATGGTCTTTTTCAGACGTTTTTAACGGCGTGACCCTCTTGTGATAACGGAATTCAAACACATGAACCACTTTGATAAAAAATGAAACACATGACCCTATATGAAAACGGGCTCAACCACAAGTACCTTTTCCGTACTTTTCCCAAGGATATTTTTGGGTCCCAGTTAAACCGAACTGATATTTCATGTCCCAAAAAACCGGTTCCCGATTCTATTTCGGTTCGGTTTCGGTTTTCATTTTTTCTAAAACCGAAAAATCCGTTCGGTTCTACAAACCGACAAATCGGTTCGGGTCCCAAACCGAACCCAGCCCTACATTTACCCATACTCGTATGTGAATGTAAAATAATAGGTATGTGTCCAAATCCGAAATGTTGAACCTATGCATCGGCAATAACCATCCTGAGCTGTTTTCGACATGAGGTTTTAACTACGTAAAAGCAAGGTAGTCAAAGTCGTGAGGCGCACTCAAGGCGACGGAGTACTCCCATCGCCTGAGGCGCAAGGCGCAAATAAGCATTCGCCTGACTCATGTAAGGCGCGTCACTTAGAAAATATCACATATATATATACTATTATGCAAGTATCAAACATGATGTATATAACATCCTATTGAACCAAGTACATTAAAAAGTCCCGTTTCTAAAAAATAAAGTCACGATTCACCAAAATAAGTTCATGCATTTGCATCAAGTCGGGTCTGTTTTTGCTGATTTGGCAGCTTCAGGACATGTGGCTGAAGTTCGATTTTTCATGTCCTGTAAATGTACAAGGCATATATTATTTACATACTAAATACTTCATGAAACTATTCAATGATTAGATTATATGAAGTGTACATGAATAAAAATATTAAATAAGAAAATGTCGATAAATGGAACAATGATTAGAAAAATGGAAAATATTTTCTATTTAAATGATTAGAAAATGGAACAATGAAGAGAGTCACACATGATAGACCACTATATCATGTTTAAAAATATATATGTTTGACTTGTATAGAGTTTATAAGAAGTAGATGCTGAAAAAAGAAAAAACAAAGAAAATGGAACAGTCAAGAAGAAGAAAACTTAGTGTCTGTTTACTAACAAAAATATTTTCTATTTTTTGAAAAATTTGGAAAACTAGAGATATAAAAATTAGAAAATTTGTTTACCATACCCTTTTCCAAAACGAAAAAGGGAGACATCTCTACCATTTTCCTTCTGAAATAGAAAAACGACATTTAGATGTTTTCAGGTTTTAGAAAACACGGAGCTACAATGTCTATTTACTCGCTCGCCTTCATCCTTACTGTGCTATACGTTCATCCCCCTTCTTTTATTGTGCTCTACCTTCTTCCCCTTTATTGCGTCTATCTTCCTGTGCGTTCAAGCCATTACTGCGCTCTACCTTCCTTCACCTAACATATTTACATCTCCGCCAAATCAAGGGAAAATGGAAACTAATAGTTCAACTTTTTAGCGGTCTTCTTACGATAGTCCCACGTTTTCATTATTCATGAATAATCCAACCTTTGCATCCCGTCTTCATTCACTGGTCCCTGACCGATTTATGACCTATTATTCCAAGTTATTTTCTTATCTTTGTAAAACATTATACCATAATTCTCACTTTATGATCACATAATGTCTTGAAAATAACTTGGAATAACAGGTTATAAATCGATCAGGGACAGGTGAATGAAGATGTCTTGGAATAACTTGGAAGATGTGCAACCACTTCCCTATCCTATTACTGTCAGATCGTTCATTAATAATGAAAAGGTTCCATTATCATTTTCTCCAAACCAATTCGATCAGAAGAAAGTGTAACCACTTCCCTATCCTATTATAAAGTGGCACGCAAGGTTCCCCTAAATCATCGCAGCGCATCGCAAGCTTTGTTCCCCAAAGGGTTCGCACCAGTCTCACTAAACAGGGCGTCGCTAGGAGCTGCACCCTGCAATCACGGAATCTCCCAATTCTTCAGTCGGCTCTTCTTCTGTCAACGAGTTCAAGGTAAGCTGAAAGCTCTCAAATTAATTGTCATTTTCACTTTACCTTGTCAAAAATTCGAATTCAATTGGAAACGAGAAGGCCAATTGAGCTCATTGTTTTTAATTTCTGGCTATTTTGTTCCCTTTTTTCTGTTTTTTGCAGTTGTATATAGATATATACGTATCTATATTAGGAGTTTTTTCAACTTCTTTCTTATTAAGTATAGGTTAGGAAGAGAATGGATAGTTATCGATTACACTGTGGTCTGGCCGTGGGGGAACTTGATTTTTTAATCGATTTTGTATGACATTCGCCTATATCCAGTTTTGCTTCCTTACAAGTTGGGGGATTTATTCCCGGATGAGATTTTGCTGAGTACGTGTGAGAATGCAAATTTGTGTGCATAGTTGGGGCGATGAGTGATTTTTCTATATTATGGCTTTCTTAGATTACATACATTTGACTAACGTACTTAATATTAAGATGGGTTATTGAAGTTACTTGCTATGCTTTCAAGCCATCTTGGTTCTAGTTAAGTTGTGAGCTGGAAATTTGTATTGGGAAATTTATATATGAAGGTTGTTTTGATTTGGTTTCCCATGTTTATTTCTTGGGACCAATATAATTTTGAAGGTAGTTCTGATTTGTTCCTTAGAAAACCAAAGGACACAGATACATATGAAAATAATAATTTGGGTAAAATCCAAAAACTTGATAGATACTAATCCGAGCTACTAATCTGGACGATAGTCAATTACATCACCACTTCTAAATAAGTAGTAGGTTTTTTTATCCTCACTAATTTTATCATGGACTTGGTTTTATACTCTTATTCCAATGTTGTGGTTCTCTGTTTGACTAAGTAGTAAGTTGTTCTTCTGTAGTCATCAACCATGGATACACTCACGACTCTTCCCAACCACTGCCATTCTAGTAGTACTTAATGTAAATTAAATAGGCTTGCAGATTGTACTGAGTGTGTGATTGGTTTTAGTCCTTGATCCATCTTGCCATTTTGTAGCTCATTCATTAATTCTAGACTTTATTTTTCATAAGAGTGATTACTGAATACTACTGGTATGTTTTTACTCTAAACATAAGTGCTTACTGTACTTATGTAAAATGAACAACTTCTGCACAAGCACTTTGCCCACCTGCTCCAAGAGTTGGGACAAATATGAGGTTAACCAAATGATTTTCAAGGCCGAGGACAAATACGCAATAAGCAAGCTTTATTTAACTACCAACACTCGTCCTTGCGTAATGTAAGATTTCCCATTCTAGACACAACACGTGGTTACCCATTGAGAAGGCAGGTTCAAATTCCCATAGCTTGTTGTGCATTGCATAATTTCATTCGCATGCAAGATAGGAACGACCGTTTGTACATGGAGTACGAGGAAGAGGATATGATATTTCACACGGCGGCAAGTACAAGTGAAAATGGGTCACTCGAATTTGATGTCTCAACAACAACAAATGCATCAAATTCGAGAAAGTATTGCAAATGCAATATGGGATGGTTACAATGTATGAGATGTCGAAGTACGACTACTATTCTGATTAACATAATCTCACTTATTGAACTTTCAGTGTTGATGAACATTTATGTTAATTTTTTGTGTTATTTCAAATGTTTGTAATTGTGCATTTCTTTTCCAAATATTAAGTCAACGTTTCTTGGTAAAAATGAAATGGAAAATTGAAAAACTTTGGTACACATGTTTCCTGATTTAGAAAACAAAAAACTGGAAAATGAAAACAGAAAACTGGAGACTTGAAAACAGAAAATGAAAACAGAAAACTGTCTCTGTTTACTAGTAAACAGGACCTTACTGTCATTGATTGTGCTGCCAGCTTCTGCGGTTGATGTGGAGATAGCGAAGACTGAGGTAATGTGAGTAAAGCAGAGCAGGAGAGTAGAGGACTTTGAGTAGCGAACTGACTTGTGTGGATTAACGCAAATTTACATCGTTTTGACCTTTTATTTAGATACTTAGTTGGGCTCTGTCATATTAAAGATATGGGCTTCTTATTTCAAATAGCCTGAAACTAAAATATTAGGCTTAAACGTGTGTTTCCACCTCCGGCGAGATTAGCGAGCGCTTTTTAGCGCTTGAGCGCTTCTGCACCTAACCTGCACCTTACACAGATAGTTGTGCTTGGCCTTTGTTAAGTCGATAGGGCTGATGTGCGCTGCGCCTGGTGCGCTTAAGCGCCCAGGCGCTCGCTTTTGACTACCTTGCGTAAAAGGAAATATTAGAGATGCTCTTAAAATATTAGGTATTATACTCTTTACCATACTACTCAACATTATACTAATATTCCCTCCGTTCTACTCAACTTCGCCAACTTTCATTTTTTTCTGTCCCAAAAAACTTTGTCATTTTGTTTAAATCAATGAATTTGTGGTTCTGCTTGTTTCCCTCTCCTCTGCACAAACCTCAATCTCACAACTTTTACTTTTCTTAATTTCCTCCTAATTCAAACTTGGCAAAGTCCATTGGGGCGGAGGTAACATATACTACTTCGTTTTAAAAAAAATGAGGTCCCATGTTGGTGGATGATGTTACATAGAACACGTTTACCCTGTCTTTCATCGACACCGTTGCGTATGTTATGTTGCTTCTACTAATGTCACTATCGCCGTCATTGGTATCATTATCGCCGTCATCACTATCATGTCATTCTGATTGTCCGAATTTTTCCTGTTGATTTATTCTAGCGAAACTTAAAAATAAAACTGAAAAACAGAAAATAAAATTGGTGACTTTTATAATGGCTCCTGATGTGTGTGTCCGCCATCAATGGTCGTTACGGGTAGGAGTAGGGAAGAGTGGGCAAGTGGATAGGAACTAAAAATAGAAGAATGTAACAAAAGTTTATTTTGAAAAAATAAAAACTAGTTATATTTTTGTCCTAACAGTTTTATCATTTTTCTTTACAATAACACAATTTTATAAAGTGTATTAATCTATTTTAGTTGCAATTCCATCTATTTTAACAATTTTAGTTATTTAAACCAAAATCATTTCCATCAAATGGGCTCTTGTTTAAAGTGAGGAAGCGCCTATAGTTTTTGGGCTGAGGTCATTAGCAATGTATGTGTTTGGTGGGTCGTGACCTTAAATTATTGGCCCATAGATTTTGCGGAGCGGTAAGTCGTAACGTCTACCAATTTTTGATCTGTTGTATATTCATATCAGCTTTACAGGCAGATCCTGCACATCACTGTGGGCAGAACGATTTCCGGACAACAACCCTACGAAAATGTCGGAAAAGAATGGAGATTCCAACAAGAAGGCTGCTAAAAAAGCAAACCTTCTCGATCACGGATCCATCAAGCACATCCTCGACGAGTCAGTATCTGAGGTTCGATTACACTGACTTTTCTCATCTGATTTGATTCGAATTATCCATCCTTCTGCGAGTGAATGTATGTGTAGAAATTGAAGTCAATTAGAGTTGAATTAGAGTATGGATTGTTTTTTATTTTTCTTTTTATATGTCCTAGATCGTTACCAGCAAGGGCTACAAGGAAGATGTGAGGCTGAGCAACGTTAGATTGCTGCTAGGAGTTTTCATCATCATAATTGCTCTCTTCGCTCAGTTCTACAACAAGAAATTCCCAGATAACCGGAATTTTCTCATTGGCTGCATAATATTATATCCTTTTCTATCATTTTTCTATGCTCACTTCCATTTCTTAGCTGGGGGTATGTTTTTAACTTTTTATCAATAAGAAAGAGTTTAATTCACATCCACCCTCTATTCAAATATAAAAATTCGAAAAAAGTTAAAACCTTGTTACCTTTTTTTATGTTCATTCGTCTGCATAATGATATAATGGAAATGAAAAATAAATCACTCTGCCGGTTGGGCTGCCTCATCTGTTTAATCTTGACTCTGGCACGTATGTTATAGCCAATGCAGTTTTGCAGCTGATTGTGTACACCAAGGAGAAGAATGCTATTCTATTCACTTATCCTCCAGTTGTAAGTTGCAGTACTTTTATATGTTTTTCTGCTTATGTGGTTTTCACGCCATGATGCATATTTTTGTTTGCTTCTCAGTGTGTTGGTGATAAATTAGGATTCATTTAAAATGCAGCTTGCTAGTTGTCTCTTAAATGCATGCTTCATATAAATATAGCCCTAGTGTTCTTACTAACGGAACCAAATTTCTATTTTAGTTTTATATTTGATCAGTACTTTCGATTCCATTCGATTCTGTTGAAGAACAAAAAATTTATTCCATAATATCTTGAGGGTATTAATTTGGGCTGGTTAAAGAGGTTTATTCAGAGCTCGTTTAACTTTGTTAAGATTTGTGTTGGTGCCTTAGTTGTGCTCAAGACTTTTCTTTGTTTAGGGAAGAAATAGAAATGTGAGAAATGTGAGGGAGAGAATTAGCCAATTAGGGGAGAATTGAGAAACTTCTGTTGTTCGGTCGCAAGAGAAACGGAGAGGGGATAAATGAACATGGTGATGGAGAGAACAAATGGCTCCCATGAGTTTTTCTTATATCATATCTCTGTCTCTGTTATTATGGTGCGGAAATAGGAGCGAATTTGACTACCTCTCAATTTGTACCCAGTTCTTGATTTTCTTCTCCATTTGTATTCTACCAAACAACACACAGAATCTAATTGCTTATACGGTTTGTCACACCATGATGTATATTTTTGTTATCTTCTCAGTGAGTTGGTGATAAATTAGGGTTCAATAAAAATGCAGCTTGCTAGTTGTGTCTCTTAATTGCATGCTTCATATAAATATAGCCCTAGTGTTCTTACTAACGGAAGCAAATTTCTATTTTGGTTTTATATTTGGTCAGTGCTTTCGATTCCATTCGATTCCGTTGAAGAAAAAAAACTTTATTCCATAATATCTTGAGGGTATTAATTTGGGCGGGTTGAAGAGGTTTATTCAGAGCTCGTTTAACTTTGTTAAGATTTGTGCTGGTACCTTAGTTGTGCTCAAGACTTTTCTTTGTTTAGATAAGAAATAGAAATCTGAGAAATGTGAGGGAGAGAAGTAAGGGAGAATTGAGAAACTTCTGTTGTTTGGTCGCAAGAGAAACGGAGAGGGGATAAATGAACATGGTGGTGGGGAGAACAAATGGGTCCCATGAGTTTTTCTTTTATCTTCTCTCTGTCTCTCTAATTGTGGTGCGGAAATAGGAGTGAATTTGACATCCTCTCAATTTGTACCCAGTTCTTGATTTTCTTCTCCATTTGTATTCTACTGAACAACACACAGAATCTAACTAATTTGAGTTGCTCACCTACTATTTCTCTTCTTTGTTTGTCACCCATTGCTCCCTTTTTATTTCTTCCCTAAAACAAACAACGGCCAAATGGTCTTAGTATGTAGACATGTTGCTCTGTTTTCCTTTTAGGAGTTTCGTAGTGTTTCTTCCTGAAGTATTTCTGCCTGCACTGCCTTGACAAGTCGCCAGAGTTTGCATGCAAGGCTGTGCAATAGTAGCTTTGGGTTTCGTGGTCAACTATCCAGCCAGTTTTCTCTTGTGGTGGCTTCACCATGTGTGAATGGGGACTTGAGAAAAATTTGCTCCTGCAGCTTGTAGTGTATCTATGAGCTTATTCCTGATAGGCAAGCAGAGATATAATGCTTCATTTGTTGTCGAACTTGACCTCAATGCTTGCTTCAGCAAAACAATAAAAACCCATATAAATAAATAATAATAACACACTTAATATACATTTTTTCAGTTTATTACGGTATTAGATGTTTGACAAACTTGTTCATTTTATAACAAAATAATAACATACACTGTTTCTAAAAAATATGCTGCTTTTATGAAGACACTTCATTTGTGCGTACTATTCTATACTAATGATGTTCGTTAGGTCATATCTATGGACCACTCACTCGACCTAAGCTTCTCCCTTGAGATGAGGTTGAAAGTTGGGTTGTATTCAGGGATTTGTTTATGTAAGGATCTTTTTTGAAGGTAGAGAATCAGATAATAGAAACAAGGGAAAAGGGGCAAATAAGCCCTCGAACTAACCGAAAAAGTGCAAATCACCCCTTTTATAGGAGGCTCTGTCCGGCCGTCGCCATTTGAGGCGGTTCCCGGTGGAATTTTTTGATGAAATTTTTTTATCATCTTCTTCATTAAGTCTAGTTTACCCATACCAAATTTCAGCTAAAAAGTCAATCGTTAAGGCAGTCAAATAAATGTTTGAAGATAACTGCACAGTTAAATAGCGCAATATATTAATGAAGAAGATGCTCAAAAAAATTCATCAAACAATTCCACCGGTAACCGCCCCAAATGGCGACGGCCAGACAGAGCCTCCTATAAAAGGGGTGATTTGCACTTTTTCGATTAGTTCGAGGGCTTAGTTGCACCTTTTCCCTAGAAACAATAGCTTCATGTTTGGATTGTTTGCTTGTAGACATCAACAACAATTTATGTTAGTTGTAAATGAATAAATGATGTGTTTCCGCTTATCGAAGCAATGCATATTCTTGACATTGAACGGTGAGCTTATTAGGGTTCTGCTAGTTTTAAAAACTTAAAAATGCTAAATGCTTATCATGAGTAGTTCAAGAGACCAAGAAGTTCTGAAAAGAAAAACTTTCAAATGTTTAGAATTTCCAAGTGTTGCTCAAGAATGTATCATATGCCAATTCTTGATAGCTGGCTACCCTATGTCCCTATGAAGCTTGGTGAATTCAAATTATTGCTTTAAATTCCCTGATAGGCCCTCTTAGGTTTCTAAGATTTCGGCGCACTCAGCTATGATCTAATTTTCATTATAAATGCCTGACGGCGTTACTACACTAGGCCTTATAGTCTCATACCAAGACATGTGTTCATATCAAGAATAGTAATTAGTTAATTACCTACATTGTTTGTTCATATGTCCCATTATATGGAGGCACTATGGGATGATATTGAGCTCTAGGGTAGTTCATGGTTCATAGAGCCTTCTTTGTTGTGAATGCCAAGAGCTTTTGATTTTTTCTTTCCAGGGATCTTTTAACAGTACTGGCTTAGTTGTGTCTTCAAAGCTGCCCAGATTCTCAGATTTGTACACACTGACAATAGCTAGTGCAGATCCTCAGTCCATCTCAGCTAAAACACCTGTGGAGATCACAAAGAGCGTTACTCAATGGTCAGTCTCTTTTCCCAGTCACCTCACCTGTGTATGTTGCAAAGATGCTCTGTTCACTGAGATTTCATATCTGAAATTTCTCAAAAGTTACATGACGTACTGACTAGTTAAAAAATATGGATTCTCATATCCCGGGAAAACATGCGTGTTAAGGAAAATATGTTAAACAGTCAAAGTAATAACCTCTTATTGATGAATGGTTATATAGTTTTGTTAATTTTATAAAATATAAACTAGACAAAATTTCAATGAGTGTTATCAGCACATTTAAAAATGGAAATTGTAAGATACTCCCTCCGTTCCCAAAAATACTTCCCACTTTCCTATTTGGGTTGTTCCCAAAAAACTTCCCACTTTCCCATTTTGGACAATTTGTGTGGCTCACATTCATTTTACCTTTTTCTTACACAACCACAACCATACATTTCCACTTTATTCCACTTTCTTAATAAGCGTGCCAAGTCAAACCGGGAAGAATTTTTAGGAACGGAGGGAGTATCTTTTTATACATGTACAGTACGTTCTGGAGCATATTTGAATTTTTATGCAACTGTCAAGCAATAACTTTCAACAGTAACTCAATTAATAGGTATACACTGAGTAAACATGAAGGTGTAAAATTGATTTATGAAATTATTATTTGTAGATGCTTGTAAATATTTAAAAATAATTAAAAGAATAATTTGTATATTTATTCTTTTGCAGATTTGCAAGCAAGTCCTTTTTTAGTATTCACAAGTACACCTAGCCACCTAGGACCAGCATAGTGCTTCTTATAAGTTATAACAATCTTCTTTATGAAAGAAGATTATATAACTTATATTTATAAGTTTACAAATGAAAGAAAAAAAGGATATGATTTTACTTGTGAATCTACATGACAGGGGTTTAACTTTGCATGGATTTTGCAGGTTTACAAAGGATGGAGTTCTAGTGGAGGGACTCTTTTGGAAAGACGTGGAGACGCTAATCAATGATTACGCTAAAGAAGGCAAAAAGAGCAAGTGAGAATCAATCAATGAATTTTGAAGAGTGGAACTGATAGACTCATCATAGTCAGAAGGGAGAGAGAGAGAGAAAGAACATATTGGTTCTAACACACTGATGTACGTGGATTTTTTTATAACTATGTCTTTGCTTCGACACAATCCCATAGTGGTGTTACATTGACTATTAATATCGAAGCAGATTCGGCAGAGTATGCATACGGTATACACTTGGGCTTCTTTTCATCAGCTTAGCTTCTCGGACATGAAACATATTGAAAAATGACTGTATACCTTATTGTTTCGGTTATAATATACTTCAGTATTAGGGAACCGGGAGAGAGGCTCTGGACTGGTTGTAGTTCAATTCCACTCACAGGGAATTTATAATCCTAATCAGAACAGGCAGAAGGGTGATTGGTCTCAGTTCGTCCTCTTCGGACGGGTGATTTTGATCAAATTTTGATTTACTTTCAATCTGATGGTCTCGGTGAGGCTGGGGGTCTGTGTCATCCATTCAAAAATCTCTGCTTCAACCTTCCATTAACCGTCTAATTTCGATATTGGTCCCCTCCTCTCGTTTGTCTCGGCGTTGGGTTTAAAAATATTACCAAAAATGTATTTGATTTGAATAATCTGGTCCCCTCCTCCCATTTCCCGATAGTAATAACCTATGAAGCACAAATACTTCACTAGAGGACCGCATTAGCGTATCAGAAACATTCTTGTATCAGATACTCTAGGTATTGTACCGCACGTTCCCGAGTCGTATTTGTAATTCATCAAAAGCTTCCAATTTTTAGTAGTTATTTTAAATTTTTATGGATAACCCATATCCTGATGGATACACGGATCAACTTTTTTTTTATAAAAAAACACTCAAAATTTATATAATAAAATTCTTTAAAAAATGAAAAAATTAAAATAAATTACAAAACTAAGTATATGGACCACAAGTAAAATGTTGGATGTTGATGGAGATGACTTTGGAAGCATGGAAGATATGTGAGTATTTGAGTTCACCAACCTTTCCATAGATGAACAAGAATTGCAGAATGTCTTTTTGGAAGACAATGTTACTAGGGATGGACTCAAGCCGGGTGAACCGGCCTGAACCGGCACTGTTCCGGCCCGTAATTGGCCCGGTCCATGGTTCGTTGAGCGGTTCGGGCCAACCGGCCCGGCACTGTAGAGGTCCGGTTCCCGGGCCTTGATTTTGATGAACCGGTTAAAGGGAAATGGGTTGGGCTGGGTGTTTTGGAGGGGTTTGGGGTGTGGGGTAGGAAGTAATTAGAAAATAAAAAAAAAAACAGGGTGAACCGGCCTGACCCGGGCCTGGGGCCGGAGCAACCCAAGCCGGTTTCCGAGCCTAACTTTTCCAAAAAAATGCCCGGTCCGAACCGAGGCCCGGCCCGGCCCGAACCGAGTCCATCCCTAAATGTTACCACTGAATATCGGTAACTTTAGTGGAAATATGTACTAAAACTTTTAATTTTTTTATTAGAGTATTGTTTTCTATCTTCATTATCCAAGAACTTTGAATACTTGAACTTTTAATTTTAAAACTAGGTTTATTTGACTCGTTTCTCATTTTGTGCCAGTTTGGATTTCAGCGGGTGGAGCAAACTGTCATTTCTTTTATTTGGAGTTGCACTAGTGTATAGGAGATAAATAGTGAATTTATTTCCAACTATCCTGAGAATGTGAAATGTTTCAATGCCATGAACAGACAAATGTCATAGTATAATGTGTATATATTTTCCAAAAAACTTTTTATTTTTAATATTTATAAATACACCCCATAATTTTAATATTTATAAATACATCCTATAACTTTTAATATTTATAAATATGCCCCTATATCCGTATCCTACTTCTTTTGATTTTGTCGTATCCCCGTACTCGATTCTGCATTTCCGTGTAGACTACATTTATATTTGGAGTTGCACTAGTGTATAGGAGAGAAATAGTGAATTTATTTCCAACTATCCTGAGAATGTGAAATGTTTCAATGCCATGAACAAGCAAAGGTCATAGTATAATGTGTATATATTTTCCCAAAAACTTTTTATTTTTAATATTTATAAATACACCCCATAATTTTAATATTTATAATTACACCCTATAACTTTTAATATTTATAAATATGCCCCTATATCTGTATCCTATTTTTTTTTTTTGTCGTATCCCCGTACTCGATTCTACATTTCCGTGTAGACGTATCGGCGCCACATAGATAATAACTAAATAATTTGTAATAGCTAGAGTATTCATTAATCATGTTATTGTATATAGATAAGTTGTTTCTTTATATTTTGGTCTCTTATGGGAAGATACAGCTCTCCGAATGGTCGATTTTTATAGCATTTGATGAGTTAATAATCAAGTCCCTATCATAATTAAAAGTATATTATCCACGTTGAGATATCAAGTAGGGGTTTCGGTTAGGCTCCGATTCCCTATTACTTTCAACCCGGGTTTTGATCTACCACACTGGTTTTACTTCAAATATTATTACTTATAAAAGTATGTGTTATGTTCTAAAGGTGTCAAAAGCAATATCAAAGCGACTCTAGATCCAGAGCACAACCGAACTCCTTGGACACCCATAAAGCGTGATAAAATAGCGGGTTAGATTGTTCTAATTTCTAAACTCATATTTTTATTAACCAACTTCAAAAAGTTTCTACCAAGGACGTCTACCTTATATGAAAAATGCTTAGTGTACATTGATTGTACACAATTTGTACACCGTATAAAAGGCAAAAAAAATGTTCAAATTTTTTACCCCTCCCCCACGTGTTACCCTCTTCCCAAACTCCCGTCTCTCCACTTCCTTCTTCTTCACTGTTTTTTCCCTTTCTCTACGCATATCTCCCTCACGTCGTTCCTCTTCTTTGTCCAACATCCCCCTGTCTGAAGCCATTGTCCTCTTCTCACACACACCGTCATCGTTGCGAAGCGCCACTCTCGACTCCCTCACCACACTACGTAAGGCGGCGTAAAGTTTCCACCTGAAGAAGCCACCACTATGGTCTGTACGTCACTGTCATCTTTGGCTGAGGCTTCAAAGAAAATGTAATATCCACTTCTTGTGAGTAGTATTGTTTACTGTCACCCCCTATTGTGTGGTTTGTGTTTGCTGTTACTTTTTTTTTAAAATCATTATGGTATTTTCGAAGTTTACACTTGAAATTTTGAGTTTCATTAAGTGAGAAACACACTGCAATGGTGGTTTGGAATCTTTAAGGGGCCGGATTGTAAGATTTTGATTTTGTCTGGGAGATTGAAATATAACGTCCGTGGACAGGCGGTTTAGGTTGTACAATTGATTTTGGCGGAAGTCGTTTTGTGTGTGTACATATGACTTGAATTGTCTGTGGTTTGTGATGTGATGTTTGTCTTCGTTGACAATTAATTATTTTTTGAAATCAGTAGGGTATTTTTGAAGTTTAAACTTGAAATATTGAATATGATGAACCTAGAAAGACAGTGTATTGTACGGGAGGGGTTTGGGGTTGTTAAGGGGCCATCTTGTAGAATCTTGATACTGTCTGGGAGATTGAATTATAAGGTTTGTGCACAAGTGCTTTGGGGTGTACAATTGAATTTGGTGTAACTCATTATGTGTGTACAAATATGACTTAATTTTTTTTATTTGTAGGAAGAAGCATGAACTGATCATTCCCGTTGAGTCACATTTCCCGGCCCAATATTCTCTCTGCTCCTATTTTGGAAAATTGGGAAACATGTTGGATTCCATACCCATCGGTCAACGGGAGTTGTTCAAGAAGCTTCCATGGGGACATTTTGCTAAAAAGAACCTTAATTTGGCACTTAGCTCCACTTTTACTATTATTATTATGACCAAAACATAAGGGTTTTAAAATTATTTTGATAATAGGAAGGGGAGCTCTTCCGTGCAGTCATATTATGATATGCATTGGTGCGTCATACATGTGGCTCCATCCTATTGGACCATATTACACGTAACACATTTCATTAAAAAAATTGAGAAATTGCATTTGAATCCTACGGAGTAGAAAAATTCGTCAACGCCCCTTTCACATGTCTCTGTATACTCCACCATCTTTTGGATGGATTCTGAAATTGTTCATCCTGACTTTACCAATCCACCTCTGAGATTACTATTCCCATTCTCTAACCCCTTCTCAATCCAAACCCCATATACAATTGCTCAATCTGTTTCCAGTAATTTCATACCCTCTAGCGATTAAGAATGGATCCTTTCCCATCCTGATTTCAAACACTGAGGTGAAATGCTCTCGTACTTCATCGACTATTTCAGTTGAAGAAAAGATTTTAAAGCTGCTCATGATCTGCTAGTCGGTGGTAACAAATCTGCCGCCGGCCCTAAAACTTTCCACACCTCCATTGATAGGTTGGTTCGTGCTGGTAGGCCTACCTAAGCTGTAGTCTTTTTTCAAAATAGGTAACGAGTATGAGTTCAATAGAGACACAGAGTCGCTCAGATTGTGCAGAAGTTATGAAGTTGTGTGAAGATGGCTTTGTTAGAGCTATGCTGATGAAATTGTGAAAGACTTAGCCGGTGACTAGTGAGATATTCCATGACGGAACAATATGTGATTTTGAATGCCGATTGCCGACCATGTTTCCCTGGTTTCTTCGGTATCGCAGACGCTAGAAGGTTGTTCGCCATCGTGAATTATTTTACAACCAAAATTAGAAAATGACTAAACGGATTGTGGAATAATTAAGGACTTGTTGTGTAGTATGTGAGCTGTATGAAATTACCAATGAGATTCTGCCAAGTTTGGTATGCACCAAAACATTCGGTAAAGCATATGCACCATAAAATTTTCCTAATAGGAACCGTCAAGAGCTAGAAAAGAAATAGTGTTAGGCGATTTTGAAGCGTTGCATTAATTATGAACACTTTTGAATCCTTTAGAGCTATGTTATGGACTCATATGCGAAATTTGAAGAGCTTGTAGATGGCTAACTTATAGAGACCATATTTCTTGAATTAAGAGGTCTTTAGAACACAAAACTTGTCAAAACGAATCCTTCTATAAAGTTGATAAGTTGATAAGTTTAGGATTATACCGGCGATGCTAAGATCACCCGATGTTATCAAAAAGTTGATAAGTTTAAAATCTTTTTTTTGAACATAAAAGAACGGCCTTTTATATTAATATCGAAACATCATACAAGACAAACTCCAGATAGTTATTAAAGATCCAATGTAAGTCCTAGAAATAGTTTTAAAGTCAATCCCCTCATACAAAGCAGCTTGACTCGCTAGACACAAAACGAACAGTTTTAAGCCTAAAACGATCAGAACCGGAACACCGCCTAACAAAAGTATTCCAAATATCCAAATATTCGAACTAAAACTACTCGAGCTAAAATAAACACAAGTACTATCAAAGCAAAGATAATACTGAAATAAAATCTTTCCACAAAACTCTTCTTGGCACGGAGGTAGTTCCTGAGGAGGACGAGCTGGTGCAATATGAGTGAAAACTAAATTTTTCTTCTTTCTTTGTTTCATGTAGACATAGAAACATGTGAAGTCAAAAACAACCTTTATGCCTCCACAATTTTCTACGTTGCTCAAAAGAAGGCAGACAAAAACTTCTGACCGGTCAAAACCGACAGAGACACCAAAGCAACTTCCCACATCGAGGGGAGGGAGATAAAACACCACGTAGGGCCGGTGCTAGGGAAAGAACCTCCATAAAATAGAACAAACACAACAACAAAAAATGTTAGCCAGAACCCTTCAACGATCCACTATGAGGCCGCTTTCAGAGACCCTGGAGAGAGCAACTAGGGTTTTCCTCCGTTAGGCGCACTGCTCTCAAGTTTAAAATCGTAACACGACATTCTAGTACAAAATATATCATCTATTTGGGTGGGGAATGGGAGAATTGGAACCGGAAATCTCATTCCATTAAGCACTTAGAAACTTCCATTTTCTACATTATACGTGGAACGACATCATTCACTCCATCGTCAATCTCTACAATACAAAATCCATTCCATTTGGTTACGTTAGTCAATATGTGAGTAACCAACACAATTAACACCAAATCGTGGTGTTAATTAACACAACCAACACAAAATCCATTCTATTTTGTGGTGTTAATCCCATTCAAACAGTAACTATGGGACACACATCATCGGTTCTCTGACTGAGCATAGTAAGGGCATTACATGCTTAACGTTGAGTATGGATGGATTCAAGTTATTGGCTGGATCGATGATGGCATTTATCGATGTACGTGATTTAAACGTAATTGTGGGAACAGACTGGACAGGTGGGTCAAGAGTAGTGGTGGACTCGGGTCGGGCCAACCGGCCCGGAACCGGACCGGCCCGCTACTGTGCGGGCCCGGACCGGCCCGGTTTGTCAGTTAGGTCACGGTTCGGGCCACCCGGCCCGGTCATGTAGCGGTTCGGGCCCGGGCTTATAATTTGGTGAACCGGCCCGGCCGGGCCGGGCCCGGTCCAGGCCTCAACGGTCACAAAAAAAAAATTTAAAAAAATTTGAAGGCTCTACTAGCCGTTGGGAGCATAGGAGGGGGGGGGGTCTGGGGGGTTAGGGGGTGTGGGGTGGGGGTGGGGGTGGGGTATACAAAAAAAAACCTATTTATACTCCTATTTTCTATACATTTTTTACACCTCTTCTTCTACAACTCTTCCTACTCTCTAAAATCTAAATTCTCTATTCTCTTAATCTCTCATATTCAATCATCTTCATTTTTCATCTTCTCCAAATTCTTTCTACATATATATAATTTATATAATTATTATATCTACTTATATATTATAATATTAATTATCTACTTATAAATATATACTTATACACATTCATATTATAATTCTTTACGCATTATATTATATACTATATATTGTTATACATTATATTATATATTGCTTATAATATATTTACACATTATATATTTATATATACTATATATAGTTATACATTATATTATATATTACTTATAATATATTTACACATTATATATTTATATATACTATATATAGTTATACATTTGATTTATATATACACTTCTCGTTTATCTATTTAATTACTTAATTGTTTCATTTGTCATATTAATATTAGTTAAAGTAGTTAAAGTTAATTGTTTCATTTGTCATATTAATATTAGTTAAACTACTTAATTGTTACTATATATATATATATATATATATATATATATATATATATATATATATATATATAGGGGAGGGTCTCATATTAGTTAATTAGTTAATTGCTACATTTTTACATTTCTCATATTAGTTAATTGCTACATTTGTACATTTCTCATATTAGTTAATTAGTTAATTGCTACATTTTTACATTTCTCATATTAGTTAATTAGTTAATTGCTACATTTTTACATTTCTCATATTAGTTAATTAGTTAATTGCTACATTTTTACATTTCTCATATTAGTTAATTGCTACATTTGTGCATTTCTCATATTAGTTAATTAGTTAATTGCTACATTTTTACATTTCTCATATTAGTTAATTAGTTAATTGCTACAATTTTACATTTCTCATATTAGTAAATTGCTACATATCTCATTAACGTAAAAAAACTAGTTAATTTTTACATTTCTCATATTAGTTAATTAGTTAATTGCTACAATTTTACATTTCTCATATTAGTTAATTAGTTAATTGCTACATTTTTACATTTCTCATATTAGTTAATTGCTACATTTGTGCATTTCTCATATTAGTTAATTAGTTAATTGCTACATTTTTACATTTCTCATATTAGTTAATTAGTTAATTGCTACAATTTTACATTTCTCATATTAGTAAATTGCTACATATCTCATTAACGTAAAAAAAACTAGTTAATTTTTACATTTCTCATATTAGTTAATTAGTTAATTGCTACAATTTTACATTTCTCATATTAGTTAATTGCTACATATCTCATTAAAGTAAAAAAAACTAGTTAATTTTTACATTTCTCATATTAGTTAATTGCTACATATCTCATTAAAATAACAAAACTAGTTAATTTTTACATTTCTCATATTAGTTAATTGCTAATATTTGTTCAATTTTAAAGATGGAGCGTGGTAGACATTCTGTAGATGTGGGTAATCTCCAACGCAACCGCAAGAGGGAGATTGCATCGACTCGATCTACTTCACGCAAAGGCAAAGGTAAAGCGCGGGCCGAGTCTTCTTTTCAAAGTCGAGATGATTTTGAAACGGATTACCAACGACGAGATGGTATGATGATGTCCGACGAGGAACTACAACACCTATTGTCCCAAAATGATCCACGTTTTGCACAAGAACAACAATTCCCGACAACCATCGATGAAGAGGAGCTCGAGGATGACGATGGGGAGGAGGACGCGGGGGGCGACGGGACTCCGGATGATGAGCAAGAGGACGAGGGCCCTTCAACGACTACAACCAAAATTGGTAAGAAATCTAAATCTGCTATTATTGAAAACAATTATACAAAAAGGAAAGACGAAAAAACCGAAAAATGGTACGCAAGTTGCAATCATTGCAAGAAAGAGTTTGGCTTGGGAATTTCTGGCGGATACGGGAGTCTCAAAAGGCATCTTCAGTAATAGCAGATTTAGATTTCTTACCAATTTTGGTTGTAGTCGTTGAAGGGCCCTCGTCCTCTTGCTCATCATCCGGAGTCCCGTTGAAAAGAAGACTCGGCCCGCACTTTACCTTTGCCTTTGCGTGAAGTAGATCGAGTCGATGCAATCTCCCTCTTGCGGTTGCGTTGGAGATTACCCACGTTGTGGAGTATGCGAAAATAGACAAAGGAAAGGGGAAGCAAACACAAATATCAAGGTTTGCAAATTCTCAACCCTTTGGTAATTTTTCCTATGATGATAAAAAACATTTGACTGGTATGTCTCATTTAATTGTTGAAGAAAATTTACCCTTTATTTTTTCCGAAAGTCTTGCTTTAAGAGATTATGCTCAAGGTACTTTAAATCCTCAATTTAGAAATTATAGTCGCAAAACGATTAAAAAAGAAGTTATAAGGCAATATAACTTGGAAAAAGAAAAATTACAAATATTTTTCGCAAACTTTGATGGACGTGTTAGTATTTGTAGCGATATATGGGAGGATACTTATCATCATTTATATTATTTGGGTCTAACTGCACATTATATTGATGATGATTGGAATATGCATAAACGTGTTCTTGCTTTTCGTGAATTCAATGATCGTCACATTGCTGATAATATTTATATTCTCATTGAACGTATTTTAATTGAGTATAATTTGATTGATAAGGTGTTTGCTGTAGGTTTTGATAATGCTAGTAATAATACTGTTGCTATACCTAGATTACGTGAATTGTGTGGTGCTTCTACATTGATGGGTAGATTTTTTCATCAACGTTGTGCATGTCATATTCTAAATTTGTATGTACAAGATGGCTTAGCGGCATTAGGAAATGCTTTGAAGGTAGTGAAGGGGGGAATTAAATTGATTTGGGCTAACACTCCACTAAAAATGCAATGGCGGCAATATTTGAAGGATAGACGTGTGAATTATTGTGCTTTTCCTAAAGATTTGTCTATTCGTTGGAATAGTACTTATAATTTAATTCAAGTACTTGTTAGATATAAAGATCATTTTCCAGCTTTTTTAAGACAAACTTGTAACTATATTATAAACCCGGCTGACATCGACACTTGTGAAAAAATTATTAATGTTTTGGCATATTTTAATAACGCAACTCTAACTTTTAGTCATGTTTATAAACCTACCGCAAACGAATTTTTTGTTGAAGCTGTTAATCTCGCCGGCGCTTTTTGTGAATTTTCCGACGCCGCTTACGTTAGTTATTTTTGTGATTTCATGAAACAAAAGTTTTTAAAATATTATTCACATATTCCGCATATATATGGTATTGCATTTGTTCTTGATCCTCGTTATAAACTTCCTTACTTGGCAAATTGTATAGATTACTATTATGCTTCTTTTTTTCCAACTCAAGAGTTCGATGATAATCCCATCGACCCTAAACAAGAATTCAACGAGGTTAGTAATTTATTTCATCAATTGTATAATGAATTTCATGCACAATATGGTAATGCACCTCCTCCCATGCAAAGAACATCTTCTTCATCTAAAGGAAAATCACTTTTAAAATCCGCTTTTGGTTCTCTTTTGAAAAAAAGTAGAGCAACTCCCGCTACTGAACAAAGCTCAGGTAACGAGCTTTCTTTGTATCTAACATTGAATGTTGATTATGAAGTTGGTGATGACTTTGACGTTCTTAAGTGGTGGAAGGAAAATGAAAGAACATTCCCGATTTTATCAAAGATGGCTAAGCAAGTACTAGCAATGCCGATATCAACCGTTGCCGTGGAACAAGAATTCAGTGCGGCCGACAACGTCCTAACCGATTTTAGAACGAGGTTGAGCCCGAGCTCTCTTGAGACACTAGTTTGCTTTCACGATTGGTTGAAGGCCCAACGAAGAACTCAAGAAATTACCATCACTCCCTCCCGCCACTTTATGGAGGAAACAACCGAAGGCGGAGAGTCCGATTGATTTTTTATTACAAAATGTATTACATTTTTTAAATTCATCCTAATTCTCAATTGTACTTCTTATTTGAAATAAATATACTTCAATTCGAATATAATATATTGT
This sequence comes from Cuscuta europaea, assembly GCA_945859875.1. NCBI lineage: Eukaryota > Viridiplantae > Streptophyta > Magnoliopsida > Solanales > Convolvulaceae > Cuscuta > Cuscuta europaea. Next base: position 13,896,925 of record CAMAPE010000060.1, on the reverse strand, counting down.
AATTGTAATAAGATTTATTCTAATTATATAATAATTAAAAAAAAAAAATAGGCCCGGCCCGCCGGGCGGCCCGGTCCGTGAACCGGGCGGGTGACCCGAACCGAACCGGACCCGGGGTTATCCGGGCCGGTTCCGGGCCTGCCTTCCTAGAACCGAGGCCCGGCCGGGAGACGAGAGAGTTTTAAAAGGATGGAGCAGACGAGAGAGTTTTAAAAGGATATGTGTCCTCATGAAACCTAACATGACGGCTAACATAGACTCGACATGTGAGAGGATCCAAACAACGATAGCCTTTATAACCAGATGCATAGCCAAGGAAAACACACTGAACTGAACGAGGTGATAATTTATTGGCTGAGGTGGCATTAAAATTTTGATAACAGGCAGAACCAAATACTCGCATAAAGGAGTAATCTGGAACACGGTTAAAAAGTTTTTGGTATGGAGTAAGACCATTTAAGGTAGGAGAGGGTAATCTATTTATAATATATGCAGCACTGAATATGGCATCGACCCAATAGTGACTCGGAACCGAAGCTTCAAGAAGCATGGTCCTAGTTAACTCAAGTAAAGCTTTAAATTTTTTAAAAAGCATGAAAACTTCATTTTTGTGACACATGGGAAATATCCAGGTATAACGAGAAAAATCATCAATGAAACATACATAATACTTAAATCCCAAATTTGAATACACAGGTGACTGCCACACATCAGAATGAATAATTTCCAAAGGAAAAACAGAATTATGACTAGCATCCATAAAAGGCAAACGTTGTGATTTTCCTAAGCGACAAGCCACACACTCATGAGTAAAGGGAGTATGACTACATAAAAATTGTTTTCTCTTAAGAAACTGTAAAGTACTATCACCACAGTGACCTAATCTACGGTGCCACACAGGGCCAGAAGCTAAAACGGAAGCAAAAACTAATGGTGATGATGACGGCAGATGGAGAGGATAAAGTGGCCCACTACTAGTAGCTCGCAGAAGTATTGCCCCCGTTGCTTTGTCCTTAATCAAAAAAGAATTTTTATCAAAAATTACAGTACAATTATTATCAACACGGAGCCTTTTAATGGAAATTAAATTATATTTTAACTGAGGCACATGATAAACAGATTTTAAAGTGAGAGGACGACCAGATGTAGGTAAAGCAACATCACCAACATTACATATGGGAAGATGGGCACCATTGGCAACACTAACAGAATTATAGCCGGTGTAGGGAGATTTATTAACTAAATTACCTTCAGATGCAGTCATATGAGCAGAAGCTCCTGAATCAGGAAACCATAGAGCATGAGTAGTGTCACCGGGAGTAGTCAACATAGCAGGAGACGTCGGTTGTGTGAAACGAGAAGGACAGTTAATGGCAGAATGCCCTGCAGAAAAACAAATTTGACAGACAACAGGATGGGGAACAGATCCGTGAATACCCCCGTCTGATGGCAAGCCTGTATGACTACGGTTAAAAACACAGATAGGTAAAGCATTAATATTTAAACGTGACACAACAGAATTACAAATAACAGTACCCGTAGATGTCACACCCCATGCAGGTGTACTCGGCTGCCCACCCCCTCCGGGGTAATAAACTGGCTGCCCCTGGGGGAACCAATATGACTGCTGCTGCTGTCCTCGGCCACGCCCCCTGCCTCCGCGGCCTCTGACGCGCCCACGTCCTCGCCCACGCTGTGGAGCGCCGTTCTGCCGAGGGTGCCCGACCGGGTAAGCCTGCTGCCCGACCGGGTGAGTGGATTCAGAATTCTGCTGAGTCGGCTGCTGCCCAGACGACTGCCTGGGAGACAAAACAGCCGCGCCAAACGCCTGATGAAGGGACTGGGACTCCTGGGAGCGGAGATAAAGGACCCGCTGCTCTAACTCAAGAAGATGATTACGGAGAGTCTCAAACGGGAAATTTTGTCCAAATGAGGACACAGCAGTGAATAAAGATTCATACTCAGGTCCTAGTCCCATAATAGTAGTTTTTAAAATTTCACGCTGAGGCACAGGGCAATTGATTGTGGCAAGATCATCAGCTAATGTTTTAATTTCTCGCAAATAATTATCCATGGACTGATCAGGTTTCTTTTTAATTTGATTAAATAAACGCTTTAATTCCATAGATCTCGCTAAACTGGCAGACATAAACTGAGACTCTAACCGCTCCCAAATTTCATATGAATGTTTTAAATCACGTACATCGATAAGAACATCCCTAGATAGGGTTGCAAATAACCATGAACGGATGGTTTGATCAATTCTTAACCAAGTAGAAAATTCGGGATTGGGAGTTTGACGGTTAAGAGCATCTGTGGAATAAGCAGGTGGTACCTGAATGGAGCCATCAACCATGCCAAGGAGAGCTTGGGACACCAAAAACGATTCGAACTGTGTGCGCCAGGTAGTGTAGTCTTCCACCGCTAATAATTTGGTAGTTACAATATTTGTGACATTAGTTGCCACATGAGAGATACTCTGGGCGAGATCTGTGAGGAGTGAACCAGTCGGGCTGGCTGCTGGTGTGCGAGAGGGAGGGATGACAGAGGAGATACCAGGTGAGCCGACAAAAGTGGGACCGACAAACGATGATCTAGCCGAGAAGGGTGGCGGTTCCAGAGGTATGGGCTGCACAGGGACCGGAGCCGACCATGGAAACATCTGTGGAATATTCGGAAACAAAGAATATGGCAAAGAGGTCCGGCTTGGTGATGCATAATTGGAGGAGAATGTCACACCGGTAGAGAAGGAGGTAGGGGGAACACCGGTTGATGGCGGCATGGTGGCCACGGCAGGAGAGAGATGTTGGGCCGAGGATGGGCCGGTGCTGTTTGCTGCAGAAGCTGTCGTCGACATCTGGAGTGCGGCGGCGCTAGGGTTTCGCGGCAGGAAGAGAGGCGGCGCTAGGGTTGCGCGGCAGTGATGGGCGGCGGCGCTAGGGTTTGCGCGGCGCTGATCGGGTAGAGAGAGAGAAAAAAAGAAAATTTAACTAGCTCTTGATACCATGTGAGAATAATGGGAAATGTTACTCCCTGAGGAGCCCTGTCAGATATATTTATATTAGATAGAGTTTAATGTAAAGTACAATACTAAGCCTCTAATAATTCTATTAGTATGATCAGAGTCTGGGATACTAGAAACCATAACATCACTCGCATCTCTAGGCATGGAAAAGGACCTATTAACAATATCCTTGTTATTAGACCTCCACCATATCTAACATCACAAAAATCTACTATGTCCCATTCATCTTCAACTAAGAGGACAGCATTCCCAGTGCCACCGCCACTTGAAAAGTTCCCCAGTTCTTCAGATGAAAATGAGGATGTGAAGGCATTCATTTACCCACAGTGTATCCAGAATACACATCTTGAATCATCATATGTCTGTTTCGAGACAATGAATAAACACATCAGAGAACTTGAGCAACAGGGTTCTTCTGCAGCAAGTGAAATAGAGATAGAACGGTTAAAGATTGAGCACAAGAAATCCATGGAATTGCTTCAGCAATGGCAAAAAACATACCAAAATTTGCACCAGTTTTGTCTCTGAGCTGTTGAATAATGGGGAGGAGCAAATTGGAAATAATGGTGTTGATGGCCAAGGCATGTGAGATGATTATCTTTCTGACAATGAACATGGGCCTTTTATTTTTAACTTCTATCTTAGTTCCTAGTATACAGATCTTTGCTAAACGTTGAAATTATGATATTGGTATATTTCAAATTTTAATTTCTTGGTCGTGCTTCTTAGGCACTCTTCTAATTTCATTCTAAAAAAAACCATTAAGTTTTATATATGGTTTTATTGGGACATCAGACATTTGATTGTGCATACAACATACTATTTGAACAGTTTGCCTAGCAATAATTAATGATGGCTACAGTCACACACTCATGCAAACTCTTGCGTGCCGTGTCATCCTTACAAATAAGGACTTAGAGAGGGTTTATAAAAATTTAATAGAAGTGCTTGACAGCTTTTAGCTTTAAAAGGCTAAAATGAGTCTAAATGAGTGTTTTCAAATGACACTTCTGTTTAAATTAAGCACTTAAAAACTAAAAACAAAAAGCAGATAGAGAGTTGCTTTAAATTGTCTTTCATGTCTCCATGTTTTCGCCCAAGGGCCTTCATTTAACTTACCCTTTTTAACACCAAGTAATGTGGACTTTGTCACATTAATTCCGGGCTTTAATAAACTAACTTCAAACCCCGAGAAATAAATCTGAATAGTTCGAATAATAGGAGCTAGGTTTCCACGGCCATCTACACACTAACACACATAAGAAATCACTCTTAACAAATTGATTTCGTGTCCTTAGATTCCCATCATAGTTCTGGAGAACTGCCACTGATTGGTCGAATATAATAGCACCAGGTTTTTAGCAAGAAGCTAAGTCACATAGTTGTTTAAGCGGAGATGAGACACTGATCACACAACCATTTGAGCTAGCCCCTTGGCTAGAAAATCATAATTTGAGAAAAGCCTTCCAAATTTAATTACCTCTTTAATGACTTGAACTCAAGACCTTCCACAAGGAACCATTTGAGCTAGCCCCTTGCCCATAGTGTTGTTTGAGGGGAGATGAAACACTGATACGCAACCATTCGAGTCAATCCCTTGGTTAGAGAATCATCATTTGAGAAAAACCTTCCAAATTTAACTCTTTAATGACTTGAATTCAAGACCTTCCACAAGGGGAGCACAAACCTAGGAATTGGTCCACCTGAACCATTCCCAGCCTTGCACACTCTCAAAATGAGGACCCAACTTTGACTCATATATTCACCTGAAGCATAAAACTCAAATAAAATTTAGGACTCAAAGTGTGTAATGGTATGTCTATCATAGATATAAAGAAAACAATCAAACAAGTAGTTCTGCCATTATCGTCTTTCCATCTTCAATTAAACTCTCACACCTAAGAAACACAGTTAAGTACGTGAGCTTGCTAAGAACACTCAACCAGAATCTTTTAAGTATCAGATTACTGACAAATTTTTAGGTTAACTTGTTACCTTTTACTATCGTATATAAAGATGCAAACGAAACTCCTAAAGTTAAACGTTTCCACCTAACATTTGATTTTTCAGTTGTTTACTAAACAATAATTTTAATCACATAAACAGCAACATTCATTAATTATAGTCAAAGAAATCAAATATTGGATGACCACTCATTTTCTAAGGGAGACCAAAATCTATGCAATAGTTGAGGTGGATCTATATAGAGAGGGGAAATAATGAATTTGCATGGTGACCCATATATGACCAAATTAGCATTTATCCAAAAACCTTGGGACCATTTTTATTCTTCACAAAAGAAATCTTTAAATTCATTTTTCTCAACCGAAGATAAGTCTTCTCTCTCTTAAGCTTTTTCCTGATTAGAGTTTTAACACATTTTTGAGTTTTGAGAGTACTAAAGACTACCTACTTGTCTTTTGGTTTGTCCTTCAATTAGAATGAGTTGGCGTTTTTACACGACATTGTGTTACAGTACATTTTTGTGCTGGTTCTGAGTGAGCTCCTCATGCATAGATGCAACCTTTTCACACCACTAATAAAACACATAGCGCCTATGTGAAAGTTACAACTCTTGTATGTTGGACTGGACCTGTAATGCACTAGAGTAGAAAGTTTATTATCGTTGGATAGGCTGAATCACCATGATTTACATTATCATGTATGCCCCGTCAAATCGGGAAGTGGGGCCTTCGGAGTTAGGATTCAACCTTTTGGAGAAACACAAATACTACAAAATAGTTATTTTGGTAAAATAAGTTGTTACTCCGTATAAACATTCCTCTCATCCTTTGTAATTGTGAAAACTATCAAATAAGTCCTACTATATCTGAAAAGTCAATTAAGTCCCCGTACTTCAAAATCGACCAATTACACCCTCGAACTGTACGAAAACTCAATTCAACTTTTTGGTAGGTAACCAACAAGTTACCAGTTAACATCCAAACGTGAAGGTCTACATGGCTTTTTTTATACAATCTAAATTCAAAATCTATTTTTTTCTATTTGACTAGCTATTTCCCACTTTTCTCAACGTCGTCTTCTTGGAGCTGGTGGCACCGTACTCCCAAGTCCCAACCTTCTCCGAGCAACTAACGCCATCATCTTCTCCTATTGCACGCCGGTGATTTGCCAAAGCCTCTTCAAGTAGCAGTTATACACACACAGTTCACAACAAGGTATAAGATTGGAAAGATTTAGAGTTACAAGCAAACCTGTCTATGATGGTTGGGGACGGATCACTATTGGTCACTGAACCATTGGTCATTGTGGTGTTGGTCACCAATTGGAGTCACTGAGTAATTGGTCACTACGGTGTTGGTCCGGAAAATTGGTCATTATAACATTAGGTCACTGTAGCGATTAACACGGTTTAATTAAGGGTATAACAGTCCCTTTATCCTTTTTAGTCTCTTTTCTGGAAATTTAAGAAAAATGTCACTTTTTTGTCAATTCTCTAGTTTTTAGTAATATTCTTGACAAAAGCTAATGATTAAATATGCTACTTCGAATATATTTAGAGAAATAATTTTGATGAGTATATAATATAATGAGTTATTGATGATAACTGTAATGTTATAAATGTATTCTTTTTAATACTTGATGATCAAATTGTTATTTAAGAGTGTTAATTATTTCCTAAAATAAAAAATAAGAACCTTTTAGTAAGACGTTCAAAAAAAGAAAGCGAAAATGGGACACTTAAGACCAGTGTTTTGACTTCTACTCCTCTGCATTCCAGCATCATCAATAAAATACACTCTGCACGTTTTTTACATATCAATTTAGTAAAACATTAATTAAATTATTATAAGTAATATTTTTCCTTTAATTTTTTCTTTGATTAATTATAAAATAAAAAAGACACATTTTGATGTAAACAAAACAAATTTCATTAATATTTTTTTACTAAACTAGAAAAGACCAGACTTTCATAGTTACAAAATACACAAAAACCAAGTGATAGAGTATATCTAGAGAGAAGTGAGAGCTAGAGAGAGAAGTGCAATAATATGCTTCAATAGAATGAATTTGTAACCCCTATAACTACTCCCAAGGGGAGTATTTATAGAGAAAATACGGGCTGGGCTCCTAAGCCTTGGGCTTGGGAGGCCCATTTACAACTGGACCGCTACTGGGCCGAATACAAAGCCACTAATGGGCTGTACAAATAAGTAAGTGTAAAATCCAGTTCTGTGAGGTCTTCGTGGCCGACGAGGGCGTGGCCGACGAGGGCACGGCCGACGAGGGCGCGGCCGACGAGGGCACCCGGGTTCCTTGGGCTCAGGACCATAATCTGAGTCAGCACCTTTTCGGCCGACGGGGGTCCCTTGGCCGACGAGGGCGCCACTCAGTGTCTCGTGTCTTCTGTTCTTCTGAGTATGTGGGTCCAGGGGCTCAGACCCATATACTCCATCAGGAGTCCCCCACTCTCTAAGCTGAGATGTAGACGAAGTGAAGGAGAGTAGATTCCGGTGCTTTAGTGCTTCTGGCCGATGCGGGCATTCCCAGGCCGTTAGCTGTTGCGACGTTGGCGCTGTTTCCATTTTGGTGATCTTGTGCTTGGCCGTTACCTGCTCCTTGTTGTGGACGGGGAGGCCGTTGTTTACTTGATGTCTTCGTTTTGGGACGATGAGTGTCCTGCTTTCAATGGTGGCCGTTGAAGGCACGTTTTGCTTGGGCGTTGATGGTTGAAGTTTACCTTTGGGCCGATGAGGCCGTTGAGGTTGATCCTTGCTTTGAGGACGATGGCGTCCCTTCCTTTGGGTGGCCGATGAGGGTGCTCGCGCACTCCTTTTGGCCATCGCTTATTGGCTTTCGTGTTCTTGGCCGAAGAGCCCATCATGATTAACTGTTGGCGGAGGACGATGAGTGTCCTTACCTTAGGTGGCTAGTTGGCCGTTGCTGATGACGTTATGTGCCTTTGGCCGACGAGGCGCAGTGTGATATATGGCCGATGTGGCCATGCTTTGTTACATTTGTGTTTGCATTTTTTCCTTTTGTTTTGTTGAGGCCGGTGTAGTCCCCCAGTCCCCCACTGCTTCAGGCCGAAGAGCGTGAGGGGTGAAGGAGTTGCTTTAGTCCCTGGCCGAAGCGGTCTCTCCGTAGTCCCCCTGAATCCAACTCTCATGGCGATTTTCTGGCCAAGGTAACCCTGTGGGAGAACCCTTGTGCGCAGATCGCTTGTAGAGAGTTATCATCAAGGGTCATTACGAGGAGCCGATGGCTGTGGGTTCTTTGTTCCTTTGGTTCTGTGGCCGTTACGGGCTCTCATTACGTTCCTAGCCATTGACATCCCCTTAATTGTCTGGCATCTGTGATCTTGGCAGGCAAGTAGGCCGTTGTGGGCGTTTGTTGGCATTTGTAAAGCCGGCAAGCGTGTAGGCCGTAGAGTCTGATTTGCCGGTGGGTTGTTGATATGTAGCTTGGCCCGTTGGTGACGTGGTGGCCTCCCATTGGTGGCCGTTGATGTGGCCATTGGGAGGATGCCACGTGTAGTGACCGTTGGGTGGGGGGTTCTATAAATACCCCTCCCCCTCCGACGAGAAAACGCATTTGCATTCTGAATTGTCAAAGTGCTGGCCAATTTTCTAGAGAGATAAACTCCCAAGCTTGTTCTTCGTGTTCTTCGTGTTCAAGGTTAGTGTTCATCGCAATCTTCTGCACTTTTCATACTTTGCTTCCTAGGCTAGTGATCTAGTGTTAGGCGTTTGAACACCCTTAGATCCTAAGTTACTCTCCTTAGGCTTGTAGTAGTAGTTATGATGAAGAGCTTAAACGAAGACTACTATCCGCACGACGACCAGCCCTCCACTAGGTCACTCGACTATGAGGTGCTCGAGGAGTTCGAGGAGGAGATAGAACATTTAAGCCCTTACAAGTCCGAGGAGCCGGTGGACGACGAAGTCGAGGACGAGGAGTCCGCCTCGTCTTCAAAAGGTGAGGACGCAACTGCGTCCCGAGTGGTGGACGGGGCGTCCACTTCAGCTGTTATTCCGTGCCCGAGGCCGGTGTCCGCCGTTAAGGGAGCCGGTAAGCCGAAGAGAGTGAGGAGGCCGAAGAGTGGGCCGAGCATTTCCTACCTGGACCTCACAAACATTTTTCTGATCAAGCCGGAGAGCAGCGAGGTCGACTACCTTGTTGCCCAAATGTACGTGGGGCCGTTCGGGCGGGTTAGGGCACCCAGGCCGACGGACCATGTTCTTCTTCCGCCACCGGGATACTTTGGAGTATACCCGATGAGTTTCGCTAAGGGGCTGAGGTTTCCCCTTCACCCCTTCATCACTGAATACCTTGACACGGTAGGGCTCCCTCAGGCCTTGCTGACGCCGAACAGCTATTCACTGATGGTGGGGTTTTTGCTCCGCTGTGAGGAGTTGGGATACAGGCCGACGACGGCCCTGTTTATGAATCTGTACCAGATAGGCCGAGGAAGCCACAAAAACTGTGCGGCCTATGCTACTCTTCAACAGCTGCCGAAGAAGAGGAGCTTCACGGACTTGCCTTCGTCCATTCATGGGTGGAAGAGCAAGTTCGTTTTTGTATCCCTTGGTGAGAGTGGCACCGAGTTTCCCTCTCTCGGCCATACCGGGAGGTTCAACCTGCATGACCCGCCGAAGAGCTCTATCTTGGACGCTCAGGTGGAGGCTTTCCTGGAAGGGGGGCCGAGGAGCGTGAAGGATTATATTACTGAATACAAGATGACCGCCCTCGGCTTCATGAGATACCATGTGTATGGCGATAAGGAGGAGGATATCCAACTCTGGCCGAGGATGACCACCACCTTCGAAGAGGCCGACGGCCCGGACTTGGGCATTCCTGCTGAGGCCGATGGTAATTATTTTTTCGGCTTTCTGTCTTTATGATTTGTTCTTTTGCCCTGCTAATCTGTTGTTTTTCCTTTGTGTAGATTTTGTCATGGATCGTCGTTCCATCATGGCTATAGCAAAGGCCAAGGCGGCCGAGGAGTTGGCCGCAAAGGTGGTCGAGGCGGCCAGACGTGCCGCGGCCGAGGGAGGTGGGGCTACTGCTGGTGCGTCCCCAAAGCCTGCCCAGTCCAAGAAGAAGAGGCCGGCCACTGACGGCCAGAAAAAATTGACTGAGGTCGGCCTGAACGTCACCAAGAAGACGAAGAGGGCACCGTCTCCTTCCCCTGCTACCGAGGCCGGTACTCTGACTGTCCCAAGTGTGGACGATAGTGGTCCCGTCGTGGACCTTACTGTTGCTCCAAGCGATGCCGCCCAATCGCTCCCTATCGTCCAGGAGCCACGGACGAAGAGGGCTGGCAAAGAGATCGCCGCTGCCACCTACCAGAAGGTGGTGGAATACCCCGTCGGCGGGGGTGTGTTTGACGATGCCGTCCTCGGCCACGATGTGCTGGCCCAGGCCATGCCGGCCAAAGATAGGGCCTATCTGAAGAGGCTCGGGGACGTGAAGGTGTACGAGGGCGGGATGGACCTCCTCGTCCAAGTAAGTTCCTTTCCTTTTGCTTGCCGTTTTTCTCGTCGTCCGTGTAGAATTATTCTTCTGAGCCTTTGTTTGCCTTTTTTGTGCAGAGTGCCTTTATTCTCATGGAGAGCCACAAGAGGCAGTACCGGGAGATAGCTCGTCTGAAAGAGCTTGAGCAGAAAGCTGCCTCGGCCGATGAGGCGGTAGCTTGCCTGGATCGGCTCCGGGAGGATGCTAAGGCCCTGCAACAGAGGGCCGATGAAGCCGCTGCAGCCAGGGACGATGCCCTGGCCAAGCTCGAGGAGAGCCAAAAAGCGCTGGAGGCCGAGCGGCGCAAAAACGAGGAAGCCGTGAAGGCGAAAGCTGAGGCCGAGGCTGCCGCCGTGAAGGCCGCTGATGAGGCCGTTGAGCAGTTCCTGGCCGAGGGGTGGAAGGCCGATGAGAGGCTCCCATGGTGCTATGAAGTGGTGGCCGCCAGGCTTGAAGATTGGGGGATGAACTCCCCCGCCGGCCAGGAGTATTTCAGTAGGGAGATGGTCGTTTACTATAACATGGGCCAGGAGCGGATGCAGAGGCTCCTGTGTCGGCGGCTATCTCGTGCTCTGAAGGTCATGAACTACACATCCAGGTGGGCTAGACGGAACTTGAAGCTTCCAAAGCTGATGAAAGATCCCGAAGGGCAGGCCAAGCTTCCTCTGTCGGAGCGGGAGTCCCCTATTGAGAGTTCCGGCCTCGGCGAGCCGGATTACACGGAGTTTGATTTTCTGGATGATGCCACCAGTGCTGCGGCTGCTGGCGGCCAGGAGGCTGAGGCCGAGGATGGAGCCGACGACGTCGAGGAGCAAGCCGAGGATGGAGGTGCTCAAGAGGCTTGATCGGCTATTCCCCGCTCCCTTGTAATTAGTTTCGCTTTTTTGCCCAATTTATGTAATGGCCGAAGCGCCCCCCTTTGTACTGAATTGAATATAAATGAAAATTTTTTGCTGTCGTGATCGGCTTTGAATTTCTTGTATGCTTATTGCCTTTTGTCATTTCCATTCTGAAATTTGTCTAAGTGTCAAGGTTACAACTTGGGTCACCCGCGAGTGTCCGCTACGTCCGTGAGGTAGTCCACCCCGTCCGGTGGCCTGGTCGGCCTGGCCGTCGTTTCTTTACTATCATAACACTTAGGATTTATTCAAAAAAATCCTAAGTGTTTTGGGTCCACGTAGTTGCTTTCTTTCCGGCCTGGTGGCTTGGTCGGCCTGTCCGGTGTTGCTGTACTATCATAACACTTAGGATTTTTTTAGAAATTTCCTAAGTGTTTTGGGTCCACTTAAGTGCTTCCCTTTCCGTCCCTGACCGTGGTGTCCTGTCCGTCCTGGCGTTGTCCCATTCCTCTTTTTTGTTAGAATTTTCCTAAATGTTTAACTTCAAGTGGATGGGTGTTCTCATCGTCCTGGTATTGGATTTCTCCTCATTGTTGGCAAATGCTTGGGGAGATTTCCCAAGTGTTGAACCAGTGTCGTTGTCGGCCCAGTACTTTTCGTGGCCGTCGTGTTCACTAGCTTCTGATGTGGTCAGGAAGGTCGACATGGATCCTTGTGCTGTGGCCGATAAGGGCACCTTCACCTTACCCTTTTGAACTTAGAATTTTTTCTAAGTACATATGCCAGGCGTAGCTAACGGCCTTGGAGTATGCAGGTACCCGCGTCGTCTAGAGTTCCTCCATTTAGGTACTTAGAGATTTTTCTAAGTATAAATGTAAGACAGAGTTCCTTCTTTGCGGTACCGCTGCCGGCTAAGAGATGGCCTTACCCTCATCGGCCAATGTCTGGATTTGTGGCCGATGAGGGTGTCCCTTGCTTTTCCCGAGAGAAGGCCTTACCTTCCTCGGCTAAGGCATAGTTCCTTCTTGAGGAACTTTTTCCTCAGAATTTTCTCCAAGTGTATGGTAAATACTTGAACAAATTTCCAAAGAACTTTCACTTGACCCACAGCCTTGGTTCCAGTGTCTGTAACGGCTATCCGGGATGCTGTTGCAAGTAGGGATTGTTTCTCGATTGCTTGATTCTTCCGTGGGTGTGATAAGTGCCCGCTTCGTCCTCGTCATCCTCAGGATTGTGATTCTTTGTTTCCTACCAAGCGTTGGTGCTTCAAAGGACTGTGGCCGATCAAGGCTACCTCTCGCGTGTCACCCAACCGATTCGGTTAGGGTTTTACAGGCGTGTGTTTTGGCCGTGATCATTCCCTTGTGGTGCGTGGACGTGTCGTCCATGTTACCTGTCAGTGGTACTACACTTGTGTTCAACTGATATGTACTTGGCCTAGTTGGGCCTGAGTTGTGGGGGTTTTATTTTTTCATTGCTCGAGGCCGGCTAGTGTGCACGGCCGTCGGCTTCCCTCTTTTTCCCTTGTATATAATTTTTTTTTCCTTCTTTCGGGGAGTATCCTTCTTTCAGGCTTCGGCCGAAGGGTGTGCTCGTCCTTCGGACGGTTCGGACTTTGTTTATAACGTCCGTGATCTCAGGGCGGGTCCCGTCGCCTATTTATGACGCGGGCTAGACTTTTGGTCGGTTTCCAACGGCTGTCGTTGTCCATCCCTGAGTTTTGGGATTTTGTCACCTCGGCCATGATTTCAGGCCTGTCGTCCTGCGATCTGGCGCGTGGACGACGCGGTGAGCTTCCCGTTTCAAGACGTGGGCCGTTTGCGGCCCCCTCGTCCTGGGGACATCGTCGGCCATACCTGAGCGTTTCACTTCTAGGCTTACGGGGCCAGGACGATGTTCTCTCTCAGCTAGGCCTGAGCCCTTCGCTGATACAAAATACAATGGAGTGCCTGAGCTTGTCGCTCGTAGGCTGCAAATGCAAGGGGCCACATCGGCCATGCCTGAGCCTTTCGCTCTAAGGTGGCCGACGGGGGCACCTGCTAATGTTTTTCTTTAAATTCCAGAGAAAAAATCAGGAGGAACATGATTTTATTCATAAGTGGCTCGAGGCCGAGGGTGGCGTTCAATCAGTAACCCATTAAGGGGTGAGGGCTTCGCCGTCTGCACCTCCTTCGGATTACTGATAAAACTTCACCAGATGGTGTACATTCCACGTTCGTGGTACATCGGACCCATTTGGGCGTTTAAGCTTGTAGGTGCCGGGTTTGACCACGGCACTGACGATGTAGGGCCCTTCGTACTTCAATGCTAGCTTGCCACCCTCTGTCGGCTGGCTTGCTTCCCTTCGGCGGAGGACGTAGTCCCCCACCTGAAATTCCCGGGAACGTACCTTGGCGTCATAGTATGATTTTACTTGCCGCCGGTAGTTCTCTGCTCGGACGTAAGCTTGCTCACGCCTCTCATCGACCAGGTGTAGGTCAATCTTCATGTTCTCCTCGTTGGCGTCAGGCTCATATTGTTCCACCCGTCGGCTGGGGATGGCAACTTCCGTGGGCGCCTTTGCCTCGAAGCCGTAGCATAGGGCGAAAGGCGTTTCCCCTGTCGCCCTCCTCGGTGGTGAAAGGGGTCCTGGTCCTGACCTGGATGATGGGGTCACCTCGCCCTTCGGCCAGCTCCCTCTCCAGGGCGCTAACCTTGTTCATGAGCGCGTTGAGGCCGGGGTCGTTGGAGGCGCCGGCCGTAGGGATGTTGGCCGACTGCTTGGCCTCCATCTGAGCCAGCCTCCTTTCCAGCTTGGCGATGACCTCGTCCCGGGGGTCCCTGGCGGCCGCAGCGGCGCCCGGCTGGTTCCTCATGCGCTCGCCGTGAGCCGCATTGATCTGGTGGCGCACGTCATCTTCGTGCAGCTTCCCCTTGCCCTTGTTAGGGCGGGGCTGGTCCGCTGTCCGGGACACAGACCCCAAGCTTTCCCTCGGCGAGCCAGGACGACGCTCACCAATCCGTCCCGCCATCCTCTCCGAAACCGGACGACGGCCGTGTCGCCTATCCTGTTGAAGGCAGAGGCTTTTCCACGCGCTGGGGTCTGCCCGGGCCGAAGAGGGGAAGCAGGGTGGGAGTGGGACGACGCCGTGTCCTGGGCCACTACCCCCTCATCGTTGCCTATCTGGTCGGCCAACGGTTGGGGCTGAGGAGGTTGAGTGACGTTCCCCCCGGTCCTTGGCAAGAGTGCGCTGAGGACGGTGGGATTCTGAGCCAGGCTGGCGATGATGACCGACAGCGCGGCCTGGACCTGTGGATCCACGGACGGAGAGGTCGCGGCCATAGGCTGGGCCGGGGCGTGATCCGTCTTCTCAGCTCGTTTCTTGTCAAGGCCGAGGCGGGCATCAGGGGCTCCGCCGTTGAGTTGGTTGCGGAGGTCCGTTGTGAGGTTGAAGGCCTCCTGGAAGAGGTCCCCTCCGCCGGCCTGGTCGGCCGTGGCGTCCTCACCGTGCTCCCTGGCCTCTTGGTCCTCAAGGATGGCCTTGCTGACGAGGTTGCGGTTTGACTTAGTTCTTCCCATGATCAGTGGTTAGCTGCGCTTGGTAGCGACGAAGGACGCTAACTTGATTGTTCTAGCTCTCAACGAGAGCACCAAATGATAGAGTATATCTAGAGAGAAGTGAGAGCTAGAGAGAGAAGTGCAATAATATGCTTCAATAGAATGAATTTGTAACCCCTATAACTACTCCCAAGGGGAGTATTTATAGAGAAAATACGGGCTGGGCTCCTAAGCCTTGGGCTTAGGAGGCCCATTTACAACTGGACCGCTACTGGGCCGAATACAAAGCCACTAATGGGCTGTACAAATAAGTAAGTGTAAAATCCGGTTCTGTGAGGTCTTCGTGGCCGACGAGGGCGTGGCCGACGAGGGCGCGGCCGACGAGGGCACCCGGGTTCCTTGGGCTCAGGACCATAATCTGAGTCGGCACCTTTTCGGCCGACGGGGGTCCCTTGGCCGACGAGGGCGCCACTCAGTGTCTCGTGTCTTCTGTTCTTCTGAGTATGTGGGTCCAGGGGCTCAGACCCATATACTCCATCACCAAGTATTTACCAAATCAAACCAAACACTTCAAACGAGACCAGATTGCACTTAAACAAACTAGATCAACAAATTTCAATCCAAATCCTTATTTTTGCCATTATTTCTATTAAATATGTTCAACCAAGAGACCAAAAGCAAAAGAAGAGTGATCCTTGCCACCTTGATGGCTTGAAGGCTTGAACGCCTACCCATACAATCGACTAACATTATTCACCTTCTCCTCACATTAGTCACATAAGTCATCATTTCTTGAGAATAGGAGTCTGATATTCAAACTACTTCAACACTGAAGATGTCAAGATTACTCTGTATTAGTGTTGGACTCGGGTCGGGCCACCCAACCCTGCCCGTGGACTAGCCCGGCCCGCTACTGTGCGGGACCGGCCCGGTTCTCGGGTCCGAGTCCGTGTCGGGCCTAGGCCAGGGGGTAGGGCGGGTCCTGGCTCAGGTCTCACATTTGGCGAACCGGCCAGGCCAAGTCGGACCCGGGCCCAAGCCAAATTGGATTTTTTTCATTTTTGGGGTTCCACTCGGGTTGGGCTTGATGGTAAGGATGGGTTTGGGGGGGTTGGGAGGGTGGGGGTTAGGAAAGCAAAAAAAAATACTCAAACCAGAGGCCCGGCGCGGCCCAGTCAGGACCCGGACCAGACCCGATGACTACCCGAGCCGGTCCCAGGTCCACCATTCCTGAACCGCCGGCCCGCCCAGGCCTAGGCCCAACCCGGACCCGAGTCCACCCCTACTCTGTATCGACTTTTCAATAAATTGAAGGACTCGTATCCAATTCATACTAGACAGCCCCACACTCAGTAAAAATTTAGTCCCAGCTTATGGGAATTAGATCGTGAGCTTTTCACTTTGCATTGTTGTCTAGATGACTAGATCTCCCTTCGTGTTCAAAAATTTAACATTAGTTCCCCAAAAGGTTACATCGACATAATAAAAAGTGCAATAAAAAAATACGTCGCAAGGAAATGAATTAAATTGATGAGAAAATAATGTTGCTAAATATTCTAAATAAAATATAAAAACAACAACAAAACAAAACTTGAGCAAAACATTATAACCAATTCCAGCATAAGCAAACAATAAGCTAATTCAGGCCTAGCCATGATGAAATCAAGGCACCAAATTTTAACCAAAGAGATCAAGGCCCATGTCCTCATCGGACTCTTCCTCAGGCTCTTCCTTCTTCTCTTCAGCAGCAGCTGCAGGAGTGGAACCAGCAGCGGTTGAGGAAATAGAAGCAGTATCAACAGCAAACTTGGAAGGGTCCTGAAATTGGCAATTGACGAAGTACATTAGCAATGAATCAACTACAGACAAGACTAAATTGCAGTACCTTCAGGATATGTTTGGGAGTTTGAAGGGGAGGGGAAGGTTTTGAAGGTTAATCATTGGGAGGGAAAGGAGGAGGGAGAGGGGGAGGATACCCTAATTCTTGTTTGGGAGTAATAAATTTAAATACTTGAATTTATATTTAATCAAAATTGAGTTAAAGTTGTCATTTAAGTATTTAATTAGTAATCCTTCAAAACCCCTCAACTTGGGAGAACTTAAAAATTGAGCATTTGGAGGGTGTTTTGGATTGTTACAAAAGCCCTCCAAAACCATCCCCTTCATGTTTAAACTCCCAAACATGCAAGGGAGGGTCATAAACACTTGTCAACCTTCACCTCCCCTCCCTCCCCTCCAAAACCCAACTCCCAAACATACCTCAGGCGCTGTTTTGTGGTTTTATAAACAGGTTTCAACTTCAGATTTCAACCAGAATATATTAGCATTGCTACGGTACGAGATTGAGTTGTACTACGAAGGAAAACTTTATGGAGACGTATCTGAGTATCTGACTCCACTGTGGAGTCAGCATATGTAGCCTCATTCTAGCTATTCATTTTTTAGAGAGATCCACCACTGTAAAAATGAGTGCTTATGGGGAGAGCACAAATGAACGTATGGCTCCTTGAAATTTTTGCTACTAATAAAGAGTAAGGTCAAAAAACAAAGTATTGGAAGCCGAAAAGAGCCTAAAAGAGATCCTATAAAAAATGTCACAAAACCAACATGACACTTGAGACAGATTGGTATACAAACCTTAAGATATTCCTTCACTTTATCAGCCATTGGGAAAGAATAATCAGTCTCGACAGCAACAGAAAGGACATTCTTGTATCCATTGATGAGAATGTGAGGAGCAGCCGCCAATGTTGGGTAAGAGATAGCCAATGAAAGCGATGTGACCATAGAAACACCCAAAGCAAACTTTTCGATCAGATCATCTTCAGTCAAATCAAGGACCTCTGGGTTAAAGACAGAACCATTTTCATACACAGAATTCACAACAAGGCCATATGAAAACGGCCTAATCCCAAGCTTTGCCAGAAGGGCAGCCTCAGAAGATCCTACTTTTTCACCCTTCTTGATTAGATCAACAGGGGTCATGATTTCAACGGTACCCTTGTTAATCTTTGTGGGGATATTAAGCACTTGGAAGAAAGAGGTCTGGGATGGGTCAAGACCAGTGTTTCCTGGAGGAACCACAACATCAATTGGGGCAACCAAACCAACGCGAGCAGGAGCACCAACCTATCCAAATTTTAAAAAATTAAAAATGAATAACTATGCAGGAAATAGATATAACCATATAACAAATGTAATATAAAAACATGTTAGGCTGCTTTAAAATTCCTTGCTAGTACCAGATAAAAACACTGTTTGTATAACGCATGGGCTTGTTTGGTTGAGAAATTTTGGAAGGGTGCATATGGAAAAACTTATTTTCATTTGTTTTACTTTATCTATATTTGTTAGTTTAGGCTAAAAATGATGGACTTGTTTAAATCGTTGATTTCTAAATAGGTTTCCATCATCACATTAACTACAACCACTTGTATGTAAAATAACTTAACAAAAGAAATGTCACCATTGCAAAACATCACCTGAAATACTAGTAACCTATCAAAGTCTATATACTCATGAAGAAGGAATGGGACAGTTGATAATCAGATACTATGGTTTCAAAAACATGCATGTGATCCACATGTTCAAATGAAGTATATTTATTTTATTTTAAATGGTAAATTCATCATATATGCAGGGAAGTGAACCAGATAGCTGAGTGCCTGAGTAGCTGACTGCCGAGCTGCTATTTGTTTCTCTAACAATTTCTTTAAGTTCATTTTTTATTTTTATTTTATAGAACAGTGTCAGATAAGGCTCACCTCGAAACTATGCCCCACGCCCCCACCTTCTAACTTTTATTTATATTACTATTAAATTAGAACAGTGTGCGTGGCTTTAGTCCTATGGTTTAGTTTTTTCAAAAAATGAATTTTGCAACTATGAACTTTGGCTAGTCTAGGTATCTAACACGGGTAATTCACTAGTGCAAACAAGGCTAATATGTTAAGTTTTGTGTATGACCAAAAATAGTGTATTTACATAATTACATCCAGAAAACTAACCAATACAATGAAATTCAAATCGACCAAATGCTAGAAAAGGAAGAAGGGTGTTATATACTGACCTTGTATTTGGAAACCTCCTCACTCACTTCTTTCAAATCGCCCTTGGTGAAGATCAGTCCAACATTTCCCTGAAAAGAGAAAAGTTACAGAGTTTTAAACTAGTCACACACTCCTCCAATAAAAAAATATAAAAATATAAAATATAAACCTTGTTGGTAAAGACATTATTTGGGTTGATCGTAAGTTTATAGCCATAAACAATGAACCATTGTTTGTAATTGCGCAATGCAATTGCGCCTCATGGCGCGCCTCGCTTAATTCGTGGACTATTGCTTAAAAGGCATTGCATATGTCGTTGGGAGTGTAGCGTACTCAATATTGCAGTGAGGCTTACACAATAGGAGTCAGGTTGTGTGGGTATTATTTGGGCTCACTCGACCCACTTCTTAACTTTTAAAATTAGCATATTCTGCATTTGTGATCCCTATATCAAACTAGTTACGACTACTAGATAGTGATGATTTGATTTTGCTGCCATGAATTTAATAAACTTAAAATTTTAATATGTTATGATAAATGATAACAGTTCAGGAATGTTTGCTATCTTGTGGTACTTTGAACATTTTACTTTGCTAGGATTATGGCCTCATTATAATTTGTTTTAATATGACATTTGATAAATTTTGGTTAGTAAATTATTTAATTTTTTAGTGGTTATATGTATATGTGTGTGTGTGTGAGACTGTATTACGCCTCAGGCATACGCCTCATTGCACAATGACGCTTACGCAATATGCAATTACAAAAACACCATGACTATGCAATACCCAATTTCGAACCTTGCAATGAATCACACTTAGATCCCATTAATATACTTCATCCCTTTTCTATTAGAATACCTTTAACTTCATGGTTTTATAAACCTGCTGTAACTTTAATATTTGTATTACTCATTAGCATATATTAAAAATAAATGGAAGAAAAGGGGGGGAAGGGAAAAAAGAAAAAATAAGTAGTAAAATAAATGGAACTGAAAACTGTTGATAAAAAAATACTAGCAAGTACTCTAGTTAAGTAATATTGCTGTCAACTATATATACAACTTTTGAAATAAAAAAAATGTGCAAAGGTTGATATATTTTCAAAGATTACAAATTTAAACATTAAAACATAAGAAAGTATGACATTCAACTAATAACAGCAATGCGCAGATTCAATAAACTAATGCATGCAAAATAAAACAAATTAATTAACTGTACTATACGAGCACTTACAACCAACAAAGGGATGAGGTTGAGGATAGCTGTGTTTCCCGTTTTCTCAGCGTGAGCTCGAATACTCCGCTTAATCATAGTGTTCTTACCCATCAACACAACCGAATCGCCCCTAAGACCTTTCCTGATGTTCTGGAGCTGATTGCTTCCGACGTTGTCAGCCACAGCAATCAATATCTGGGTGTACTCATCCAGAAATTGGCAAAGCTTCTCGTCATAAGAGATCTTCTTCTCGGCCTTAGTCTGCTTTGGTGCCATAGGTACAGTTACAGAGCTAGCACAACTAAATTAATTAATATAAATATAAAATACTCCTAAAATCTTCAACTCCTATTGCAGGGCCAAGACAGACGATCAAAGGATCCTGTCAAGGCGGACGGCGCGTGGCCGTCGCTTTAACCTAGGTTTTGGGGCTGAAGGTAAGCTAGGAAAGTAACCGCAATTAAGGGAGATAGCGCAGTGCAAAATGGAGTGGACGACGAAGAATTATTATATAGTAGAGTCGGAAATAAATAATAAAGACCTAAAATCAATAGTTACGATTGGAACATGCATGGGCCGGGGATTATTTTTGGGCTCGAGTTGATCACATATGCTCTTTAGTATTGGTGGGCATATCAGATTTCTGTTCGATTTTTCTTTGTTTCGATTTGATTCGATTTGAAACGAGTTTGGAGAATTATTATCAAATAAAGTTCATACTACTTTTCGATTTAGTTCAGTTTAGTTCGGTTTGGATTTGATATTTTTTAATAATATATAGAGGTTTTATTGAATTTCTTTAGTTCGGTTCTTATCGGTTTCGGTTCAGTTTAATACGATTTAGAAGAAATACTACCAAACTCAAACCAAATCACATATGATCCGGTTTTGGTTCAGTTTAGTTCGGTTTGGTATGGTTCGATTTGGTTAAACCAAACCAATATGCTCACCCCTACGTTGTAGCATTTCTAAGAGATGATTTTATTCAGAGCACCCAATTTACTATTCACAGTCATCATTTAATTATTAATAAAAATACATCATTAAAAGTAATTTAACCCTCATATTTATACACTTAAATATCATCATAAATTTATAATGATTCAACACGCTTTGTTTATAATTACTACATTTTTTTAATTAAAATTATAATCACTACATTTTATATTAATATTGATCATTTAACTCTTCAACCATATTTTTTATTTTTTGTTATAAATCTCCAACCATATTTAATGTATAAAATATGAAGATTTTTTACTAATCCTAACTGAAGTAGTTGTTTTATATAATTCATATGTGTGTATTTTCACACTCTTATTATATTAATTAATCACTCCTTCAATCAACTAATATGATATTGTAAAATATACAAATTCACTGTTAAAAAATCACACATGTGAATATATTAAATATCGGATATGTGTCGAGTGTATTGGAATAATGTACTTTATTACTTAATGCACACATTTGATATTTCAAATAATACAATTTGTAATATTTAATTTGATGGCTGTAAATAGAATTATCAATAAACAAACTGTGTAGAATCATTATAATTTTATGATGCTATTTTGTGTATTAATATGAAGTGTCAAATTATTTTTTTAATGATTTATTTTTATTAATTAATAATTAATTGGTAGCTGTGAATAGTGAGGTGGGAACCACGAATGGAATTGCCCTTTCTAAGATGTAGGTAATCACTAATGACTAATCAACATTCCCAAAGTACAAAATTATTACTCATGAAATACCAAATAAAAGGAAAGGTGCAAATATATTTTGAGCTTTAGTTTCTGACTTTCTGGTGCAGATATATGTTCCTAATATTTTGTGCTCGGTGCTTCCTTTTATCTTAATAAAATTAAATTTTGAAATAAATCTTAAAAAGGAAGTATTGAACACAAATGAATTGTTAATTTTTTTATTTTTCATTTCTAAAACTCAATATATTCATTAATTTACTTTTCGTTTTTAGGTGTTTTTTATTTAAATTCGATAAGAAAAAGTATTAAAACTGTTAATTAAAGAGGAATAAACTGAAACACCCTTGAATAATCCTACCGTCTTCTCTCGTTCTCGTCTAGATTGTTCCCATCTCAGTTGTTTGTTCACTCCGTCTACACTCTCCATGGACAATAGGATCCGCCGCCACTGCAACTGACTTGCTACAGCCACATCACCTCCACCGTGTGCGACCTCTAAGCTGCCCCGCCTCCTTCGTCGACGGGACTCCTCTAATCAGGGGCATAGATGGGGGTAACCCTGGGCATGGCCCACCCCAAATTTTAAAAATATCTATATTTTTAAGATAAAAAAGTCCATGTAAAAAATTTTCCTAAAATATTCTTTGTAACGGCCTAATGCTATGGCTCCGCCCCTGTCTCTAATCTTCATCTTCTTCTTTTATGCAGACTATTGCTATCGTCGTCTCATCTTTGCCGCGTGCGGGTGTCACAGGTTTGTTATCGTTCCTCTTTCCCCCCTATTACTCCATTTCTTTTGCGATGGCGGTTGTGGATGAATCTAGGGTTTGATGAAATCCATATTGGTCATGCTCGGCTAGCTAGCGGCAGCGAGCACAAAATATTAGTTGGGGTGGGGGCATTGGTTGGGCATCAGGCTAGTAGGGCATTGGTGGCAGCGGTGGGAGTGGTCACTAGGGGCAGAGATGGTCACTGGGGCATGTGGTCACTTGGGGCAAAGTGGTCACTGGTCGGGGCAAGCGGTGTCACTAGTTGGGGTTGGGGTTCATTGTTATTCGGGGGCGGTGTCACCTGTTGGGGAGGGGTCATTGTTACTCGACTAGTGGTGGCTAACTGTCACTACTCACTACCAATTTGTCATTAATGATTAAGTCACTGGTCTGAACCAGGGGCGAAGCCAGGATGCTGAAGGGGCGAATAGGTCAATACAAAGATTTAAAATAAAAAAATACACGGAATTTTTTACCTTAAAATTAATGTATTTTTGAAATTTGGAATGGATAAGGGCCTAGATTGGCCCACTCTAGATCTGCACATGGCCCAAACATTAGGTCTGTGGGGCAGTGACCTATTAATCAATGAGACCGTTGGACTGGAACCGCAGAAAGGTAAGAATGTGTTAATAATCATAACTTTAGAATTTTTTTAAACTTAGGGTATGCAAAAAATTAAAAAAATGATTTTCAGCTATTGGCTTAAAAAGTTGTAAAAAAAGTTTTGAAGTAAAAAATTCTAGGAAAAAGGGGCAAATAAGCCCACGTACTAACCAAAAAGGGTCAAATAAAACCTTATATAGGAGGCTATGTTCGGCTGTCGTCATTTGGGGTGGTTCCCGGTGGAAACTTTTGATTTAATTTTTTGGGCATATTATTCATTAAGTCTAGTTTATTCATACCAAATTTCAGCTAAAACTTCAATTGGGAAGGCACTCAAATGAATTCTTGAAGATAACTGCGCAGTTATCTTCAAGAATTTATTTGAATGTCTTCCCAATTGAATTGTTAGCTGAAATTTGGTAGGAGTTAACTAGACTTAATGAATAAGATTCTCAAAAAAATTCTATCAAAAAATTTCAACATGAACTGCTTCAAATGACAACGGCTGGACAAAATCTCCCATATAAGAGCTTATTTGACCTTTTTTAGTTAGTACATGGACTTATTTGCTCCTTTTTCCAAAATTCTACTTAAATTAAACATTTTAAACCTAAAAGCTGGAATCTATTTTTTATTTTTCCTATTACACAAAAACACTTATTTTACCAAACACTACCAACTTTTACTTTTCAAAATCAAATTTTTCTCAAATACTATAAACTTTTACTATTAAGCACTTTTTCTAAAATCACTTTTAAAATTGATTTTTTAAAGTAGAAGTAATTGAAAACACTCTTTGAATCCTATTTTTGTCTTATGACTTTCCATTTTGTTTTATTTATGTCAAAACCCCAAGTCCCCAAATAGAATTATAGAAACAAGAAATAATAGGTTGAAAAGATCCGCATCAAATTACATAAAAGGGTGAAATGACGATACAAAAATTCAAATCAAATAGGACAAGGATGAGAGGTTTTTATTGGGAATTTGGGATATGTCAATCGCAAAGTAAACTTAAGATAGGACATCTCATATTCTCATTAGAACCGGTGATTTATCATTAACTAACGTTATTACGTATGTACATCATGAATCAATAGTAACTCTTGGTTAAAAAGAATGATAGGTCTAACTAATAATGAATAAATTAATTAAATGAATCAAATTAAACTTGATCTAATTCTTTCAAGCGCGAAAAGTTGGGGTCATCATTATGGCTGTTGTCCTCAACATTGATGCATTTGTACCATCTTGCACACATCACAAACATCACAAGATCGACAGCAGCAAGGCCCGCGATGAGGAAGTAAAACCTGTCCATGTGCCCGGTATTCAGGTCTTCCGGTATCCACCCTGGGATTTCCCCCCGGACAGTGATGGCCATGACCACATTCACCAACATGCTGCTGAAATAGTTCCCCACCGACATGGACGCCATGCACAGAGAGCTTCCGAAACTCTTGATCCCGTCAGGGGCTTGGCCGTTGAAAAACTCCAGCTGCCCGACGTACATGAAAACCTCGGATGCTCCTACAAGAATGTACTGCGGGATTTGCCACAAGATGCTGAGATGGCTCATTTGCTGCCCAGGGAAGACCCGGCGGAGGCGTTGAATCTCGGTGAAGCCGGCAGCCAGCATGGCGAGCATTCCGATGACTAGGCCGATACCCATCCGCTGGAGCTCGGTGATGCCCTTGGGATTTTTGCTGAGGGTAGTAGTGAAGGGGATGACAACAAAGCGGTAGAGGAGGGTGCAGATAAGGACGCTGCTGATGTCGAAGGCAGACATGCTGGCAGCAGGGATGCGGAAAGTGCCAAGGCGGGCGCTCATGACTTCACCTTGCTCAACAAAGAGTGAAGACATTTGGGTGAAGATGACTGAGTACATGATGGTGCAGAGCCAGATGGGGAGCATCCGAAGCACACATTTGGCCTCTTCCACTTGGGTCACCGTACACAGCCTCCATGGGTTCGGCGACCCATATCGGTCTTTTTGCGTCACAACCGCTGCCTTGTCCAAACACCTGCATGCATGCGTGCACTTCTCATATTCAAATTTGTTCTGACTTTGACATACATGACTTGCACACACTCACTATATATCCTAACAGAAGAACGTGATGATGACTGAGTACATGATGGTGCACAGCCAGATGGGGAGCATCCGAAGCACACATTTGACCTCTTTCACATGTTTATTTTTTGTGGACCTAACCAATTGAAGGTTATAACTGTAAGCAAACAACTGCCTTTATACTACTCCTTCCCCAAAACAACTTCCCACTTTTCTTATTTGGGTGTCCCATAATAAACTTCCCACTTCCATAAAATGTAACTTTTCCATTAAAAATATCAAAACTACCCTTACTTTTTACTTGATTTGACATAAAGTAGGGATATTATTGAAAAGTCAGCTGCCCACTTTAATTTTCCAGTGAAATCTCATCTTACTATATACAAAATGAAGTGGAATTTCTGCCACTTTTCCCGCCTAAAAGCTCATTTTTAATATATGGGTCGGGTTGTCTATTCGGATCTTGCAAGGGGCAGGTCAATAAAGTATGGCGCATTTATTACTGACGTTATGTTTCGGAAATCTGTATGGATCTTGCAAGGAAAAGGTCAATAAAGCACGGCTTATTGCTGATGTTATGTTTAGGAAATTGGCACAATGAAGTGACGGTGTAGTACATTAAATTTATTGCTCATTTAAATCTAGGATTTTAGTTTCAACAACAACATCCAAGCCTTAATCCCAGAAGAATTTGGGGTCATCTAAATTTCAAAAATGGTACGCACCATGTCTTTTTATTTACACAATCTGAGTCATGTAAGGGGTTGGCTTCGTTGGATATTTAATGCGAAAATGCTTAGTGTACATATTTTGGTGTACACATTTTGTACATTCGTCTTTCTCACGGACATAGAAATGTTTGTCCACAGACAACTTTGTAGAATTGTCTGTGGTCAGAAAATTTTTTGTGCGTGAGATGACGAGTGTACAAAAGGTGTACACAAAAATGTGTACACCTAGCACAACTCTATTTAATGGGGTATGAAGTATTAAAGTGGATTTGAGCTGAATATTTGGAATTGTATTCCAAATATGGAATACAATTCCATATTTGGAATTGTATTCCAAGTATGAAGTATTAAAGTATTAAAAGGACTGATATATGGAATTGTATTGTTAAAGTGGTGTTCAACGTATGGGCAAATTTATTTTTATTGTATTTTTATATTTTATATCTCTTATATTTTTTTATGTTTTATATTTTATTTTTATAATCTGTATTTTAGTTTATATTTATAATATTTTATAGTTTATAGTTTACTATTTTAAATATTTTCATATTTTATGTATTTAAATGTGTATAGTATTGAATATTCATTTTTTATAGTTATAATATACTACGTAACAAAATATACACAGTGAAATAAAAAAAGTGACGTACTCCATGCTTATATTGTTATACTCTGTCTCGCTAAAATTGTCTCATCTTTCTTTTCTTTTAGTTCGTCTCACTTAGACTATCTCGTATCAAATTTAGTAAAATTTGGGTGGTTTTAAATCATTCTTATTTTATTTTTACTTCAACAATTCAATATGAACCACGTAAGATTACTTTTCTTAATAATTGCACCACTTGTTGAAGCCTAGCAATTACTTAATTGAGAAAATTTTAATTGATTTTATTCTTTCGATTGGGACTAAGTAAGTTCTCATTTAGGAATAAAATAAAATATAACTTTCCAATTTAATAATATGGTCAACATTATACTTTTATTATGAGTAATAACCTCTTAAAAAGAAAGCAACTAGTTCGTAGTATATAATTATCAAGACTGGGTGTAATTTTTATGGTAAAGATTTTGCAATTAAAAAACTAACAAAATTTCAAAGTAGAAGAATGATATAAGGAGTAAGTGACTAACTTCAAGTTGTCTGTGTGAAGGATCTTGCGACTTCCTTCAATAGTAGATGCCTGGGAGCAACCAACCTCATACAGTTCCTCCTCTCTCTCGGGGAGTTTAACGTGCAGTTTATGGAAAGCAGCTGTGAAAACCTGGGCGATTCGGTAAATAGGGTTGCCAAAAGGCTTAACATAGGTATAACCCGGCGAGCCAATCCAGAACAGGAGCAAAGCGAGGATAGCAGAGTCAGTAGAAGCCCAAAACCCCAAATTCCAACCCCCATTATCCTCAAAGTAAACCAAGATAGTGTTTGAGAAGAGCGATCCAAGGTTGAGAGCGAAGTAAAAGCAGCTAAAGAAGGCAGCCTTGGAAGCAACCTCTTTGGGGTTTGACTCGTCAAACTGGTCGGACCCTAATGTGGCCGCTGTTGGTTGGTGTCCGCCATAGCCGAGTGCAACCATGTAAATGGCCAGGTAGAATATGGTGGTACCATATTTGGTCGGTGGCGTGCATGGCTCTATACCGTCCCCGCACCCTTCTGGTTTTATCAACATAATCCATGATGCTAAGGACAGGGTAAGAAGTCCCTAATCATTGTTTCAATTTCACCCCGTGTTAGCCACAAATTAAAGAAAGACAAGCAAGAACAATAGGAAAAACTTATAAGGCTTTATAAATATTATGAGTTCGGTAAAAAAACATCCGTATTACTCAAAGACAATAAAAATAAACATGTTGTTTGCTTAGAATATAACTCATTTTATGCTAAAAAGAAATAAAAGTCGGTATTCTCTTTTTGAAGTCAAAAATTCGATATTAAAAAATTAGTATGCTCCTATAAGAATGAACTAATGTATTAATTTTATTTTTATTTAGAGAATTTTACATTTGTTAAACTAATTATTTCAAACTTAGACTATTTCTTTTAAGAAAATCTCTATATACCAGTGTGAGATATACTTTATCTATTCTAATTTAACTATCTCAATTTTCTTTTGGTTGTTCCTAATTACTGGTCTCACATTTTTTAATGAACCTACATAGTAATGCTATACCTACACAGTTTGATAACACAAAAGTATTTTCTCTCATCTCTACAAACACTTCGTAAAATTGCTTGAAAACCCCACACAGACATGTAAATTAGAATTGATAGAGTAACAGATTTCTTCAAATATGAGTCATTTTTTAAGTATGACATATTTACTGATGCAATAATTTTATGAGAGAATGTTATTAACTACTGTTATTCACGTTTTAGGATTGAATAAGTTCTATTTTTAACATTAACAAAAAATAAAAATGATCTCATGTGTGCATCACTGTCTTTGAATGTAATCACTTGAACTGCTTTCAATCTCAAATCAAACCAGACAAAACAAACCTAAACGGACCAAATGAGATCATTTAAGATCATAATACACTTGACAAGACATAGACAACACAAGAATACACACAATAACACGTCTTAACATACAGTTCAGGCTACTTCGGATTAGACCAGATTTAAACCAGCTCGGACATTCAGAACAAACTTGAAAATTTAAGTTCAGTGAAAACAACATTACAATTACTTGGAGTGATTTCTTTGGGTTCTGAAGTATTGAAAATTCAGCCCCAATATAATAATAGAAAATTGGAAAGTTGCAACTTGAACTTGGAAGAGATGATAGAGTTGATGGTATAAACGGATTAACAGAGTGTATATACAAGTCAAGTATATAAGTACCGCAATGAAAATGAGCTGAAAGATGGCACAGGTAAGGTAGCGGCCCCAATAAGAGTCGCTGAGGAAAGCACCCAGGAGTGAGCAGAGGTAAACGGTTCCCGTCCATTTGCTGACATTGTTCGCCGCTACTGCGTTGCTCTGTCCCAACACTCTTGTTAAGAACAGCACCAAGTTTACTGCCACCCCGAAGAATGCCAGAGTTGCCAGTCCTTGGTTTACTACATGCATGCATATATATTTTTAGACATAGACCAGAAAATTTCATGATTCCAAAAGACATGGGATGTATAAGGGCTGGATTCGGTTCGGGTCCCGAACCGATTCAGTGTATACCCGAACAAACCCCATATTTCGGTTTACTAAAATGAAACAACCGAACCATTATAAGAACGGGTACCGATTTTTGGTACCCGATTTTTCGGTTCGGTTTACCCAAAACCGAAAGAAACCGACTCAATTATAATATATAAATTTGAACTTATATTCAATAGACTAAAAAATCCATTTGAACATGCCAATACTTGAGCACCATTAGCCCATCGGCATTCGTGGATACTGGAGCGTAACTAAGAGGACCTCATTTATATATAGAATTTTGGAGTAGGAAGCTACACATTGCCGGTGTGGGACAAAATAGAATAGGAAAGAAGACATTCTAAAAAACAAAAAGGCTAAAGGGTCAAATAGGTACATGAACTAACTTAAAGTGTTCAATTAGCCCCTTATATAGGAGAAACTTCTTCATTAAGTCTAGTTTACCCATATCAAATTTCAGCTAAAAATTAAATCGGGAAGGCAGTCAAATGATTTTCCGAAATGTACTGCGCTGTTTAATTGCGCAGTTCATTTTTTCATTTTCATTTACCCCAGTGCTGCAAAGGCTCCCACCTATGGTGGGGTAGGGGGGGTCGGATGTACGCAGTCTTACTCCTGTACTAAAGCACAGAGAGACTGTTTCCGGATGACCCATAGTGAAAATCGTGTCCAAAATTGCATGGACTGACTGCTGCTCCATAACAAAGAAGTGAAGACAGTTTAGTGAGCCATTTTGCTTTATTCCATCATAATCTCAAGCCAAAAAAATGAATCTTTGGCTCCATTGCAAATGATGGAAATTGCGCAGTTATTTTCAAAAAATCATTTTACTGCCTTCCCGATTGAAGTTTTAGCTGAAATTTGGTATGAGTAAACTAGACTTGATGATGAAGATGCTAAAAAAATTCATCAAAAAATTCCACCGGGAACTTCCCCAATTGGGGACGGCCGGGCAGAACCTCCTATATAAGGAGCTAATTGAACACTTTAAGTTAGTTCATGTACTTATTTGACCTTTTAGCCAAACAAAAATTCTGCACAACCCAAGAATCGATCCCACGACCCTTAGGTAAAGGAAACGCGCTAGCCAACCAGCTCCGCTACTCTACGAGTTTGTTCAATTTCTAGTCGATTGAATATTATACCTTTATTCAACGTAATTTATTATTATTACAAATAACATTTATTATTATTAATATAAAAACGTCGGTTCGGTTCGGTCCAAACCGATATTTTGTGTACATAAACCGAAACCGAACCGATTTTTTTTCGGTCCTGATTATTGGGTTCCAACTTTGTTCGGTTCGGTTGTTTTCTAAGCGGTTCGGTTATTTTCGGTTCGGTTTTCGTTTTTCGGTTCGAAATGCCAGCCCTAGGATATATGTTGTACTACCTCTGTCCCTTAAAATTTTGCCAAAGTTGACCGGCACGGAGAATAATAAAGTAAAAACTATGTGGTTGAGGTTTGTACAGAGGAGACAGAAATAACGGAAACCACAAAATAATTTATTAAAAGGGAAAGTGGCAAAGTTTTTGGGGACGTCCCAAAAAGGAAAGATGACAAAGTTTTAAGGGACGGAGAGAGTATAATAAAAGACAAGAGTCCCTTTCATGTGAAATGTGAAAACCTAATAAAACTTTTTCTTTTCTTGATCCTAATAATTATTACTTGTCTTATCTTAATTTTTTTTAATTAACTGTCCACTTGAAGCCATGTATTAAAATTAAATATACAATTACAGAATTAAGTAAATAAACTCATTAAAATCAACAAATTCAAAAGTTCAACAGATTCTGGGTATCAGCAGCCATTGATCTCTGATTCTCTAATCTCTATATAACAAGCTTGAGCAACTATATGATGTTAATAATACATCTATATGTTTGGGAACCAAAAAACTATGGCCTCAGTTTCATATAAATAATACTCCCTATAATTTAGAGAACACCTTAATAACCATCCCTCTTTAAATTTATTTTGTCTCATTTATTATTCTACTCCTTCAATAGTTTGTTGTTAACATGAAGTCAATAAGTTTGAATGAAACCAAGGTGAGGTAAAATTTAAGAGGTTTTTTCAGAAATATTACTAAAATAAAATTTATTTACAAAATTATGAATAAATTTTACTATGGGTATAAATTACAATATCAAGGTCACTTAAGTGTAAAAATTGAGCATTAGATACTATGACTAAAGTTACCACTATAGTCACTGCACTTAATATGTCACATTTTTGTAAAATTGCGCGTTGTTCCCCACCCCGGAGCTACTTTACCGTATTCTGAAATCTGAATTCAATGGTTTTAATAAATCAAGTGGTGATGGTGGCTGGTTCATCTTCAAGGCAGGCGAGAAGGCATAAAGAATCGGCCCACCTTTCCATATCGAGGACCAGCTCTTCAAATTTAGTCATGAATTTGTAACAATTTATAAATTGAATTCTTAATTAAGAATGTGTGTACCTAGTAAGAAAGTGGCTGAACTCCACCCTCCTGTTTTCTTCTTCTTCTTGAAACGTTTTAGAAACCATAATATCTTTGTTCGGGGCTTGCCTCCATTGCCAACTTGTCCATTGCTTTCAGAGTTTTGTGTTGCAATATGTTGATTTTGTTGTAGGTCATTGGGGTCCGCCTACTCAAAAAAGTAAGAATGACAATATTAATCATTAGAGCCCCCTCCATCACATGTAAACTAATAAATATAAGCATAGAATATGAGAATGTGGAAAACTCTACGGAAACTCTGCAAACATGTGTTTTTTGAGCAAAAGCTGTTGTTTCCCGGTTCCTCATGATTTTCGTGTTTCCATGCGACATAGGTCCAATGTATACATTACTTAATTATCCTCACGTGCCATTTCTTTTGTGAGTTTTTTTCAAAAATATTACTGTAATAAAACATATGTACATAAGTATGACTAATCACCAATGGTTACTATTATATAAGGTCATGGTCACTGAAGTGTAACGATTGAAGACTAAAGTTACTACTATAGTCAATACACTTAAGAAGTCAAATTTTTGTAAACACTTTCTTATTTCAGTCATAAACATGTAATTGTTTCTTCTTCTATTCATTGATCTTTGACTTTGCGATAGAAACTACGGAGTATAAATTATTCAATTGAGTTCCTACTTTGAAGGACACGCTATGACCCGATGTTTATTCCTCACTTTCCTACTTTATCAATTCATCATATTTATGTATTTCTCTTTTTCTAATATTTCCTTTTGTAAGTTTTCTGCGTATGATATACTACCTCCGTCCCAATGGACTTTGCATTCTTTGAATTAGGTGAGAAATAAGAATAGTAAAAAATGTGTGGTTGAAGTTTGTGAAGAGGAGAGAGAAATGAGCAAAACCACAAATTAGTTACTTTAATGGGAAAGTGTCAAAGTTTTTTGGGACAACTAAAAGGGGAAATTTGGCAAAGTCCAATTGGACGGAGGGAGTATTAATTTGGGGACGTTTCATTTTCATTTACCCCAGTGCTGCAAAGGCTCCCACCTACGGTGGGGTAAGGGGGGTCGGGTGTACACAGTCTTACACCTGTACTAAAGCACAGAGACTGTTTCGGATGACCCATAGTGAAAATCGAGTCCAAAATTGCATGGACTGACTGCTGCTCCATAACAAAGAAACGCAGACAGTTTAGTGAGCTATTTGGGGACGTTTGTAAAAAGGAAATTGAGAATTAAATTGAGGAACAAAATGAGTATAGCTAGAAAAATAATAGCCTCAAACCTGAGAAGCGGCAGAAGTGGTGTCATCCATGATGGCCATTTTAGGTAAACTCTGTAAATTAAGAGTTATTTAGTTAAACACGGATGATGCACACAAGGCATATTATTTACATATGAGCAAACAAATTAATCAAAATGCCCCAAAATATACTCATTCAAATGAAACAATAGAATGATATACAGTAATACTATACATAGAACATGTTGCACCAAATATTACTCTAACATATGCAGCCCTGCCCTATGAAAGAAAAAACTCTCTAAATGATAAGCAAAGATCAAGAGGACTTGAGATCAAATCTAACCACTTTCATACTTAGTATGTTATATTCATTTTGTGCATGATAGTCAAAATCGCCATAGAAATTTAAGGTTCCTTCATAAGTGTTGCAATTCAGATTGTCCCAAGGGTGTAGTGAAGTTGAGATTCAGATCATAATTGATTATGATTGAGGTATTCATCACTTCAAAATGCGTAGTCTGGATTGGTTTTTTCATAAAAAACTCTGAGACATTAATGTAATTATGAGATGCTAGCTTTTATGTGCAACATCGGAAAAAAAGTACATTGGTGCAACACAATATAACCCATTTACTACAAAGCAAGGCAACACTTTGACTCAGGCACATTTTATTTCAAATATGATGCAATTTTATGTATAGAAATGCACTACTATATACAAAGTGATACACTTTTTTCACACTGAACTTTAACTCGTTTACGAAAATTCCACCACATTTTGGCTTAAAACCCCATTTTCTCCCTGGGTTTCTCACCAAGATTAAATCTTATTTTTCATCATCATCATCATCATCATTACCCCAGTTCTGCAAAGGCTCTCAACTACGGTGGGGGTAAGGGGGGGTCGGATGTAGGTAGCCTTACCCCTGTATTAAATCTTATTTTTCATCTAAGAAACAATTTATATTGGAACAACTATATACTCCCTTTGTCCCTATTTAAAATTCGTGTATTCCTTTTAGAATGTCCCTAATTAAAGTCTTTTTTACCTTTATGTTAATGAAGCCCTTATCAATTGACTCTACTACCCCCAAATAATAATTACTGCTCCATGTGCAGTAATATATAATCTCAGTAAAAAGGTTCTTTTTCAAGAAGCCACAGAAAAAAATTGATATTCTTAAACTCTGTAAAAAGTTAAACTATGAATTTGTTTAAGAGATGGAGGTAGTATGTGTGTGAATTATATATATATATATATATATATATAACAAAAGCAATTGTTGAAATATACTTATAACATAGAGTAAGCAAATCAAAGCCCAAAACTCTGTTCTGGGAATATCTTTAATTTGACCTCTATTACAAGTGGTCTTTTAGATTATAAGCTATTTTCACATAAAGTCTTCTGTTTGAATACTCATAAGAAATCAGTAAGCTGGTTATTATTTGAATACAACAGATCTGTTTTCTTGAATTTGAGAATTTGAGAATGGGTAGCTTTTGATTATTTTCCAACAAACCACTTTTTTCATTCATCCGTTTTTCCTACTTAGGTTATCTTGTAAAATCTTATTTCCGTTGCACCAAAATGGAGTCAAATATCTTAAAATCACTTTTTAGCATACATTACCCAAATAAGGAGTTCCGACTGTTCTGTACATATACTCACTTCTTGAAGTAATTAAATTAGGTATATAATTATTTAGGACAGCTGAAAATATATTAATTTTGTGATCGATTATAGTTGCAATCAATTATACACAAAAATGTATCATCATGCCGTTCCACCAAAGCCCTTCCATTCTGCCAATTGAGACATTCAAAATGCAATGTACCAATTACCAATTCTTCAAAAATATAAATAACATACCTACAGGATACAGTAAAACAAGTTGATACTGTTGGTATTATTATATTATAAAAAATATGTATCTTTACTTGAAAAAAACAATTGCAATCCGAGGTCTGCATTTATTCTCTAGCAAGAAATGAGATATCAGGTTATTATTTTTCATATTTTCATTATTACGAACTATAGTGAATTTAAAAAAAGAGTATGTTAAAGGGCATAAGGTTCCTGCGGTTCTTGTCATTGTCTTAAAAGCACAGATATCTATTTCAAAACACTGGAACCAATTAAAGAAGAAGTTTGACATCATCTCCATTAATGGATTTTAATATTGGAATGCAAAGGCTAGATTTTTAATTTAAAATTGTTATCAATACGTAAGATTGTCCTTGATTTTCAATTCTAGAGAGTGACTCGGAATGCTTGTGAGCCTGTCAACAGTGAGTTGTGTGTAGCTTAGTTATATGTTCTGGTTTTCTATTTAGGAAACAGAAAGAGAGATGAAGAACAAAAACTACTCTGGAGTATGAACTCAAATAGAATACTTAAGATGGGTGATATTTTATTAGATGGGGTCACAAAATAATGGTAACTCAAGCAAGTTTTAGTTTTGCAA
The DNA here is from genome assembly GCA_945859875.1 of Cuscuta europaea. NCBI lineage: Eukaryota > Viridiplantae > Streptophyta > Magnoliopsida > Solanales > Convolvulaceae > Cuscuta > Cuscuta europaea. Next base: position 13,861,558 of record CAMAPE010000060.1, on the reverse strand, counting down.
AGTCATGGCTGAGTAAGCTTAATTGATAATGACATTGATAAACTAAACATCAACTATATAAGAGACTAAGCATGTGCAATTTACTAGCATGGAAATGCATCTTATGATATAGGATTTCATAAAATCAAGTGAAAGCACATTTATGCATAAGCAATGTTCTAAAATTCGCTAGGCGCTAGTCGGGCGGTCAAGCACCGCCTAGCGCCTAGGCGCCGATAGTCACCGACTAGGCGGTCAACTCGGTTTCAGCATAATATCAAAAACAAATGTTGGCAAAAATTACTACAAGAAACAAATAAAGTGCGCTGCGACACCACATAAGATAAATAAACAAGTCCACACACAATTGTCTATCTTAGCTTTTCTTTTAATCAATAATTTTATGAAACTTGGCTTCTATAGAAACATTCTCTAGTTCTTTGCGTTAGGGTAATATACAACGCTTTAGAAGATGATGAGGGCTAGCTGTAGAGTTTTATTGTCTCAGTGCAGACAAGTAGACAACATATCAAGACTGTTGTTTTGACTGTAAGAGTTCATGGGTTCATCCATTACTTTATTGAACCTATTCATTCCATCATTGTAAGTTTGTAACAGGAAGTTTGGCTTGTAAGAGTACAATTTTGGCTTCGTGGAATCCATTTTAGCTTTTCTTTGATTTACTTTTTCTACTTGCTCTCTTGTATATTTCCCACTTCATTTAAAATCTAAAAGACATGATAAATGTCAAAGATTAATGTTTAAAACCTATTGGAGTTTTTATTTTGTATTCAAATAGTACACATCACGCCAAACTATTGAGAGCAATAACAAATTTCATACTGTACTCAAACTAAGTACTGACCAACATTTTGGCAAGCCAGAACTCTTTTTATATTTGTATTAGTTACCTGTAAATTGGATGAACTACTAGGCTACTAACTGTTAATACAGAATACAGAGGCTGTAGGAGTGAAAAAATATGGATTGGATGCATTTTTATAAATATTTACACAAAAACATACATACAATGAGCTTCAGCACATATGTAATAACCGCTAGAGAAATAAGCCACTAAAATGTTAAAATTCAATAAGAAGGGTGTATATGAAACATACTTTTCTACATGATCCTAAAAATAATGGGTGCATCACCAATACCATTGGTACGAAAAACAGGACATGAAACTAGTACTTCAGTTCTGATAGAGAGACTTATAAAATTTTCTTTGCAAAAAAATGCTTGACTTGTGCATATTTAGCATAGTTTTAAAATGCCGTACATAATTATAGCAGATATCATGATTCAAAAATATAAGAAATACAGCTTACATACTCTCATTTAATGACAAACGATTCCAGCTTGGGTTCAATTAGCTAGATGATTCATATAGTCATTCTGAACATATAAGTGATTAAATTTAGGGAATTCATTTGAAATTCAAGCTACCAATGTGAAAACGGATAAAATGGTAACAATGAACACCAGAATACTTTTTTTAGAGAAGTGCACATAGAAATCAACTTTGGGAGCAAAAGGGCTCTTGTGACCCCCCACAAGTTATGCTTACAAACTTAACTGGCTTAAATCCAGGATCAAAATTTTCCAAAAGCCACTACTTCAATTCTCCCTAATGGATACTGGAGGTTTCCCTTCAGGGCCTGCAGGATTATTCATACAAAAAAAACAGAGTCTTAACTACAATGGAGTATTAGTTTTGGACCTTTGGTGAAACATAATGCAATTGGCTTAACAAATTACCCTTGAAAGCATACTCAAAAACTTAATTGAGCTCACATATACTTTAATCAAAAAACCAATTACTAACAAATAGAAATATTAAAGTATTTACGTAACTACGTTTAATCAAAATCCAGGCACATTAGAAACACAAAGGTCTGAAGTCTGAACATATACTAACAAATTCTCAACTAAGCACATATTTTCGAAATTCGAACTATCATAATAGCTATAATAACACAATCAAAATATCTTTAGCTCTTTACCTGGACTGCTGGACAGAGTGGAGAAGGCTGAGAAGCTGATTCAATACTCAAAGAAGATGGAAATCTGGAAATGGAAGAGAAGAAAACTCAGCGGCTGTTCCATCTGGGCTATAAAAAAATAAAAATACGCAAGTTTTGTTAAAAGGTTTGGGCGGCCGATTATCCCTCTGCGGCCGATTTCATAGCGAGTACTCGACTGGGTGGCCGATTAATCGGTGGAGCGATTACATGCCCGAAAACAAGAAAAGCAGTACGGGAGATTGACGCCTAGCGAGTTTCCGCCGCGGATTACCTGGTGTGGTGGAAGGCGGAAGCGGTGGGTTGCTCACAAGACTCCCGTCCAGCTGGTTGCCTCGACCCTCGTCTGTGTGTGGAAGAACTTGTTGTGATCCGAGGCGGAAGTGCAGCAGCAGAATTAACATTTAGCTCTGGTTTCAATTTTTTTGTAAATCTGGGCTTCTGGCCCATGTAACCGGTTTTAGGTTTTTAAAAAAATTCTTTGGATAGTTTTCTTCTTTAAAAGGAAAAATGGCATGGCAAATATATTAAGGCAGTTCGTATACTGTGGGATCATATCACGTTGAGCATCATGTTACATCCAAAATTACGTAGTTTTACATAATTTTGAAAAAAAATCGTGTGACTGTACACGCGTGTACAGTAGCTGTTTTTTTTCTTCTTTTTGTCCTGATAGCATGAATGATGTAACTCGCGTGTGAAGAAATGTAATTCACGCTGATAAAAAATGTAAATGCAGGCAAGTCTAAATGTAACTTGTCTAATACGGATTATAAGAAATAAAACATTGATTTCAATGAAGTATATTTTTTTTTAATATTAAGACCATAAATAATGTTTTTTTCCTTCTCAAAATCATTTATTTTGCCAAAAAATCATTCTAAGACCATACATTTTTTTATGACCATAAATAAATGTATGGTTTTTAATATTAAGACCATACATTTTTTTTTGCAAAAAAAAACTAATTTTTTTTTTCAATAGCTAGAGATTACTTAAATAGTGAATATATTCTGTTTTTTATATCAAGGTCATAAAAATATTTTTAAAAAATCGCTTTTTTTGCTTAAGAAATCTTTTTTTTTTGCATAAAACTGATTTTTTTGTTTGAATAGCAGGGCTTTATGATGTGATGTAACTTATGTTATAGAAAATGTAACTCGTGTTGATGGAAAACCTAACTTAGTTGTATTCAAAACGTAACTTGTTAACACAAGTCTAAATGTAACTCGCGTATAAGAAGATGTAACTCACGCATAAAAAGATGTAACTCGCGCATAAGAAGATATAAATCCATAGACTATCAAATGTTAAGAATGAAAACAAGGAGTCTAATTGCTCAAATTAATTTACGTAAATATTTCCTCCGTCTCTTTTTAGTTGCAACAGTCAACATTTCACGTTTGCCAATGCACAACTTTGACCATCATTATATTTAAACTATGTCTTAGTAAAAATAAAATAAAAATCAGATTATAAAACTTAGTAATGAGACGAATTTAACAATATTTTTCAAAAAAATAATTCACATACATCAATAAATAAAATGTAGCCAAAGTAAAGTATATGAATAGTACTATTCGTAATGGGATATGGAGGATAGTAGTCACATCGTAGTATGTTTTGTTTTTAGTATTAATGCCATAAAAATGTTTCAAAGAAAAATAACTTTTTTGCTAAAAAAAATCACACTTTTTGGGAAAAAAAACTAATGTGGATTACACCAAAAATATTACACCTAAAATAAATTTGTAGTACTTATTTTATGTGGATTAGAAAAATTTTGTAATAAATTGGTAAAGAAAAAAGTTAATTTAATTGTAATTTAACTAATTAAAAATAAATACTAGAAAAATCAAAATTAGTTTTTAATATTTAGATAGAGAGAAGAAAATAATTGAAAGAAAACAAAAAAGAAAAATAAAGAGATAGTGCTCCAAAGAAATCTAGAAGGCTTGAGCCTTGAGGGAATACAAATAACCTCTAAAAGTTATTTTCCGACGAACCGGTCACTTTGGCTTCTAAGTCCGTTCTTGGACTTAGAACTACCTTCCAACCCCTCATTCTACACTTTTAAACATGTAGAACAATACTAGGGTGTGAAATATGATTACATAATTGATGGATAGTCTACCCGGGGGTATATATCCGAAGGGTTATTACGGGGAGTAATTTAGAGAGAAGTCAGAGTAAGTGAATAAAAGTAGAGAGAGAGAGAGTATTCAGTATGAATGCCGTTTTCAGCGTGGTTACAAATGAGGAAATGGGGTGCTATTTATAGTAGCAATAAATGCCGGGCAGGGACACGTGTCAAGCGCTCATTGGCCGAGGGGTCACCTCAACTGGTTGGCGCTGGCAGCCGCATGTGGCCGCATTTAATGCGGCTGTTGGATGGGACGTCTGTGCGGGGCACGATGATCTGTACGCATGTGAGGCGGATATCTTGTCGAGTGAGATGCCTTCGGCTATAGAGCAGTAGCCGAGGGCTCTTCCACCCGATGGCAACCTGGTGCCGAGGGCTCATAGTGCCGAGGGCTACTGTTTTCGCCGTTTTCTCCCAGTTTCTTAATTTGCTTGAGAAACCCGTTCTGTGAGAATTTAGAGCCTTCGGCCGGGGGGCAAAGGCACCCCTGGCGCGTAGTGCGGGCTGCTTGGTACCCTGGGCGCTGTGATTTGGGCCTGTTGGGCCTTTTGGGCCTGTTGGGCCTTTGCTGGAGTAGTAGGAGTCTGTGGGCCGGGGGTTCCCGGGCCATATACTCCATCAGGAGTCCCTCACTCCTTTTGCCGAAAGGTACTTGAGGGAAAAGGAGTAATTTGTGCTTGCCCTTTGATGTTGTCCCGTCATGATCTCAGAAATTGGTGAGGAGTTGTTGCTTTTATGTCCCTGTCTAAGGCAGTCCCTCAGTTACCCACATGTCGGGACTTGAGGGCTTGCTTTGTTGTTTGTCGGAATTTCACAGATTTTGTAATTTAATGATTTTCCCGAGGGGGTCCTCCAGTCCCCCACTCCTTGAGGCACTTGTAGAGTGGTGAAAAGGAGTAAAGTAGTTATGTTGCTGTTGTGGGCCGAAGGCTGACGCTTTTCGTTTCATTTTGGGGGGATGCCTCGTTAAAAACCTCATTAGGAAAAACCCTTTGGGAAAAAATCCTAATGAGGGAAAAAGAGTGCACCGAATTCCCCCAATGATGAATCGAAAATGTCAAACCTTGGTAAAAAATGGAGAATGACGGGAATGCCGAAGGCTCTCTCTTCTGAGGGCTCCTGTGTTGATTAGCCGAAGGCTTGCTGTTGATGTCCTGGTGGCGCCGAAGGGGAGCCCCTCAATCCAGGGATCGAGGGCCTGTCAGATGGAGGCAGCAGTGGAGTTGTTACCGGGGGGTCCACTGTTTGTTGATTGGTTGGTGATGAAGATACCCGAGGGCTCCCATTACCTGTGTGCCGTGGGTCATCCGTCAATGAGGCAACTCCCCGGGGGCTACCCGGTTTTGCAGTGCTGAGGGGGAATCCCCGAGGGGCGCCCTGATATGAAGCCTCGGGTTCTGAAGGAGTGATCCCGAAGGCGACTGTTATGTGCTGTGCGGGGCACAACCCGGGGGCACTTCTGAGTGAGTGTACCCGGAGGCTATCCTTGATGAAGAGGAGTGAAGTAGAAAACCCGGGGGCTTCCAGAATATAGCCGTTGGAAATATAGCCGTTGGAATATGTAACGACAGGATATAGCCGTTGGGGGGGTGGCACACGTGGCGTGTGATGGCTGGCTGTTCGTGGGCGGCGTCACCGGTTGGGTGAAACGACGGTGTGTAATGATGACGGTCCGTCCGGAGGCCCGGAATCCAGGCCCAAGCCCGGATTCCATCGCCTATAAATACCCCAAGGCCAGAGCCATTCCCGCTGTGCGAACTCAGTTGTTTTAGCGAAGCTCTGCCAAAAAATCTAGTGAGAGAAACTCCAGCCTTCGGTCATAACTCAGCTTTCGAGGTCAGTGCTCCCTGCTTTTCTCCTTCTAGCATAGTTGTACTGTGCCCTTAGGTTAGGAGATAGAAAAGTTAGGAAACACTACCGTCTACGAGCCCTCGAACTAGAGTGCGAATGTCGTCCCAGAGTGATTCTCAAGATATCTCGAGGACGCCCTCGATGGAGGACGAAGGCATCTCCGACGTGGAGTCAAGCAGTGGTCAGCCCTCGGATGGTGGTGATGCAGCCCTGGCCCGGGAGGTCCAGAAGGAACTCATTGCGGAGGTTGAAGCCGAGGGCTTCGAGCAGGAGTGCGAGGATGAAGACTTAGCCCTCGCATGGCAAACAGCGGAGGATGAGGCGCAGAATGAGAGCTCGAAGGTTACGATAGCTATTCTCCCCCCTCGGGGTTCTGGGGAAGCCAGTAGCTCGAGGCCGCTGGATCCGATACCTCTGAGGGCGGTTTCCGGTTTGAAGAAGAAGAAGGCCGCTACCAAGAAGAAGGAGAGGGCCGTCGATCAAGGAAAGCCCGTGGACATGCCCGAGGGGTACAGTTGGCTGAACACTGAGGCCCTCGAGATCAGGTCGAAGGCTGATAGGGCAGATCTGTACGTGACTCAGCTGCACGTGGGGCCCTCGGCCGAAGTGGTGGAGCCAGGTCCCGACGACGTGTTGTCCAGGGCACCCGAGGGGTGTATCGCTGTTCACGTCCTCTCGGTTTCCATGGGACTTAGGTTCCCTCTGCACCCGTTCCTCCGGGAGTATTTGAGGTTCGTTGGTTTGGTCCCCTGCCAACTCACGCCCAACAGCCACTCCTACATTGCGGGGTTCCTCCAGCTCTGCAAGTCCCGAGGGGTGAAGCCCAGCCTGGATCTATTCTTCCAGAGCTTTAATCTGTGCCGGGGGGGGGCACGAAAACGGCGAGGGGTATGCCAACCTGCAGCAGATTGCCCGCTTCAAGCTATTCTCCGATGCTCCTTCTTCCAACAAAGGATGGAGGGAACGTTGGTGCTACGTAAAGTTGGATGAGAGCCCATTCCCGAGGGAGCTGCGTGATCGATTCCGAAGGCACGAAATAATCAGGAGTGCCGCTCTCGAGAAAGACGGCCTAAAGCTGGCCAAGTTCCCGGAGGGGAAAAATAAGAACGTGGCGATCAAGGACTGCACCCTCGAGGAGGATTTATACACCCTCGGATTCCGGAGGTACCGCTTCATAGGGGAGACCGATGAGAAGTACCCTCCCTTCAACAAAGCCTTCGGAGGAGCCGGAGGTAGGAGCCGGGGGCTTTAGAATTCTGTACCTAGTTTTATTTTTGCTTGGATGTTATTGTCCCTTCGCTTAGACCCGTCGGACTAACCCCTTGTCTCCTTTTTGCAGGTATCCCCGTCTCCATGGTGAACGTAAAGGGCCTTGCTCGTTTGAAGAAACAGGACCCGAAGGGGTCGGGACAGGGCATCCAGAAACCCGCCACTGCCCTCTTTAAGAAAGCCGAGGGCGATGCCGCTGTCGGCAAGAGGAAGGCAGCGACCAAGGGGTCCCCCCCGGCTACCAAAAAGCCGAAGAAGGGGGATGTCGTCGAGAAGGAGCCCCCGGTCATTATCGCTGATGAGCACCCCGCCTCCGGGGTGCATGTGGAGAAGCCGTCGGGTGAAACGCCGGCGGGGGCAGAGGAGTTGCTGCCTGAGGTCCTCCAAGTCTCATTCCCAAGGGGGACATCCCTGGCCAGCGGCGCTGTCGACCCGGGGGCCATCTTGAGGGGCATAACCCCTGAGACTGATAGGGCTGCCCTCGGGGCTTATAACGATGCGGCCCTCGAGGACCACATCCTCCGCTCCTCCCTTTCTGTAAGTGTTTACTCAGCTTTCCTCCTTTTCTCCTTTGATTATATTGTGCAATTGTTTTTAACCATTCTGGTTGTTGGTCTGCAGGCTTGTCTAGCCCTCGGTGAACATGCCCGGAGGCTTCAAGAATGGCGCCTCCATAAAGCCGAGCAGGATGCCAAGATGAGGGAATGCATCCTCAAAAATAAAGAGGCGGTGAAGCTGGGGGCCAGGCTAGAAGAGGAGCTTCGGCAAATGGAGCAGAGATTGGAGGCCGCAGAGAAGGGCAAGGCTGACGCTGAGGCCGCTGCTGAGGAGGCCAGGAGGGCTGCCAAAGAGGCTGAGGACTCCAAGGCGCTGGCCGTCGCCAAGGCTCGGGAGGAAGCCGTTGATGCCTTCGTCGCCGAGGGCTGGAGGGCCGAGGGACGCAAGATGTGGCTGTCCTCGGTTGTGGAGGCACACGTCGAGGAATGGGCCGAGGGCCCTGGGTGGGAATGGATGGCCCGGAAGGGCAGAGAGTACTATGAAGCCGGCGAATTCTTCACCCAGGCCCTCATCTACTGGAGGATGGCCCGACATTTGGGCATTGAGCAAAAGGACTTCTCCCCCTTGGTGTATGGCCTTCCTCCCCTGCAGCCTGATGTCCGTGAGTCGCTCCCGGAAGGTGTTCAGAGGCCCGACCTTGAGGACACGGAGTTGAAGAATGAGGACGAGGACGACGCTGTCGAGACCAGAGCGGAGGCATCATCGAGGCCGGCTGCAGAGGGCGCCCCGGTGAATGATGATGTTGTAGTTGTAGAGTGACTCTGTATTTAAAAATCCTTGAACATATTTTGTAATGAACAACTTTGATCCTTCGGCTTCGGCCTGTTTGTAAATTTCACACTTACTCTGTTTTTGATGAATGCATGTTGCCCCGGGCTTTTTACATTTGAATCACCCTTCAGGTAGGAAGGGTGACTTCCGTAGGAGCTTTGGCTTCAAAACCGTAGCAGAGGGAGAAGGGTGTTTCACCTGTAGCTCGCCGAGGGGTGGTGCGGTAGGCCCAAAGGATGTTGTGAAGTTCTTCCACCCAGCCACCACCCTCGGCCTCCAGCTTCTTTTTGAGGCCCTCGAGCAAGGTCCGGTTGGCGTTCTCTACTTGCCCGTTGCCTTGAGGGTAGGCAATGGAGGAGAAGGTGTGTTTGATTCCCCATGCCTCCAGAAGGGCGCAGAAGGGGGCTGCCTCAAATTGTGTTCCATTGTCGGAGATGATCTGCTGGGGGACGCCAAACCTTGTGAGGATGTTCTTGAGGACGAAGTGACGGCACTTCGCCTCTGTGATGCTGGCGAGGGGTTCAACTTCCACCCACTTGGTAAAATAGTCGACGGCCACAATGATGTATCTGTTGTTGGAGGTACCCCTCGGCAGAGGGCCCACAAGGTCTATCCCCCATCGAGAAAATGGGACAGAGGTGCTGATGGGGGCATAGTTGACCGCTGGCCTACCGGGAGCTTTCTGGAAATGTTGACATGCGGTGCACCTCCGGGCAAGGTCAACACAATCCCTGGCCATGGTTGGCCAGAAGTAGCCCTGGAGAATGAGCCTTCGGGACATGGAGAAGGGTCCTTGGTTAGCGGAGCAAGTGCCACTGTGCACTTCCTCCATTGCGACCTCGGCTTCATCTGGATGAAGGCACCGAAGTAGCGTGCCATTGTAAGATCGTTTGTAGAGCCTTCCATCTTCGATGGTGTAGCTGGGAGCCCTCAGCTTTGCCAGTTTAGCGCGGGCCTCATTCTCGGGTAGCTGCCCTGTGGAGATGAAGGCGGTGATATCTGAGATCCAATCCTCCTGACGTTGTTGTATGTTCATAACGGGGCTTGCATGGATGCTTGAGAGGCTGAGTTCTTCGATTTTGGCAATTTTGGAGATGTGCTCGGGGGAGTCGGCCGAGAGCTTAGATAATATGTCGGCCTCGGAGTTCTGAGCCCTCGGTATTTGAGTGAGAGAGTGTGCCTCAAATACCTTAAGCAACTCCTTGGCCGTTTCCTTGTAATGTTTCATTCTCCCCTCCTTGGCCTCATATTCTTCGGAGATTTGGCCAACGACCAACTTGGAGTCGCATTTGATGTGGATCTGCCGAGCCCTCATGTTGGCAGCCAGCCGAAGGCCACATAGGAGGGCCTCATATTCGGCCTCATTGTTGGAGACCTTGAAGGAGAAGCGGATTGCATAGTAGGCCCTGAAGCCCTCGGGAGTAATGAGGACTACCCCTCCCCCGCATGCTTTGGTTGCGGAGGAGCCATCAGTGTAGAGGGTCCACCAGTCGTCCGAGGTAGCCGAGGGCTCCCCGTCCGTGGCTGCCCTTGCGGTACACTCCGTCACAAAGTCCGCCAGGGCTTGGCTCTTGATGGCAGGCCTTGGGCGGATGTCAATGTTGTACTGGCTCAAGAAGATAGCCCATTTCACCATGCGGGAGGAGCTGGTGGGGCTCCTCATGAGGGCGCCGAGGGGTTGATGGGTGAGGACCTGAACCGGGTGAGCCTGAAAGTAGTGGCCCAACTTCTTGACAGTCCAAACGATGGCCAACACCGTTTTTTCCACAGGGGAGTACCTGAGCTCGGCCTCCCTTAGGGTCTTGCTAACGTAGAAGATGGCATGTTGGATGCCGTATTCCTCCCGGATGAGCACAGAGCTGATGGCCGCCGGGCTAACCCCAAGGTAGAGGTAGAGGGTCTCCCCTACCTTGGGTTTGGAGAGCACAGGAGGTGAAGATAGATATCGTTTGAGCTCGTCGAAAGCCCCCTGGCATTCTGGAGTCCATAGAAAGCCAGCCGTCTTCCTCATGATCTGGAAGAAGGGTAGAGACTTCTCCGCCGATTTAGATAGAAAGCGGTTGAGGGCTGCCAGGTGGCCCGTCAACCGTTGAACTTCCTTCACGTTGCGTGGGGGCTCCATGTTGATGATGGCCTGGATCTTCTCGGGATTGGCCTCAATACCCCTTCGTCTCACCATGTAGCCCAAGAATTTGCCCCCTTGGACGCCAAAGGTGCACTTCTTCGGGTTTAGCCGAAGGTTGAATTTTTGCATGATGGCGAAGATTTCCCGGAGGTCGTCAGCATGGCTGGAAGATTGTTTGCTTTTGACGATCATGTCGTCAACATAGGCCTCCATGGTGCGCCCTAGGACGGCTTGAAAGATCCGGGCCACCATCCGGGTGTAAGTGGCCCCCGAGTTCTTTAGGCCGAAGGCCATCACTAGGTAGCAGAAGATGCCCTCGGGAGTCATGAAGGCAGTTTTTTCGGCGTCCTCCTCGTGCATGAAAATTTGATGGTACCCTCGGAAGGCATCGAGGAAGGACATGATCTCACACCCTGCGGTCTCATCTACCAATTGATCAATGTTTGGTAGAGGGAATGGATCCATAGGGCATGCTTTGTTGAGATCGGTGTAGTCCACGCACATGCGGAAGGTAGGGGGCTTCTGTGCGAGGACTACATTTGGTAGCCATGAGGGGTATTTCACCTCCTTGATGTGCTTGATTGAAAGGAGCATGGCGACCTCCTTCTTCACGAATTCCCTCCTCTCGGTGGAGAGGGGTCTCCTTCGTTGTTGTACTGCTTTTGCCGAAGGGTCCACCGAGAGGCGGTGGGTGATGACCCTTCGGCTGATTCCCGGCATGTCCTCCGGCCCCCATGCAAAGACAGTGGAGTAGGCGCGGAGGGCGTCGGTGATACCGGTCTTCAAATCTTCAGGGAGTTGGGCTCCAATCTTCACGACTCTCTCCGGCTGGGCCGGATCGAGCGCAAAGTCTTCTACGTCCTCGGCCGGTTCAGCCCTCGGCCGTCTTTCCTCTTGGTCGACGGTTCCGGTGATGGTGTCAACACGGAGTTCCGTCTTGCTTACCTTCTTAGTGACTTGAAGATAGCAGGCGCGGGCAATTTTCTGGTTCCCCCGGGAGTAGCCAATGCCCCCCTCGGCGGGAAACTTGAGGCAGAGATGCCTCATGGAGATGATGGCCTCGAGGTCCTCGAGGGCTGGCCGGCCGAGGATGATGTTGTGGGCGCAGTCAATGTTGACGACGACGAACTCCACCTCGAGCTGGGCTCTATGGAGCCCGTCGCCGAAGATCACCGGGAGGGTTATTACCCCCTCGGAATCAATAGTGTCGCCGGTGAAGCCGGCAAGAGGGGTCTTAATGGGCCGAAGGGACCCCCTCTCCAGATGGTGCTGAGGTACATTACATTGACGGAGCTGCCCGTGTCAATGTAAGTTCGGTGAATAATGGTGTCGTTTATCTCCGTCCGAATCACCAAGGCATCCCTGTGAGGAGGAGAAGAAGTAGGAGGGAGATCTGCGTTGGTAAAGGTGATGGGTTCCTCCCTCAGTCGCTTTACCGGGGGCATATGAGTGACTTCCCCCACGTAAAGCGATTGAGCCCACTTCTTTCGTTGGCTGGTGGAATCGCCCCCTGTATTGCCACCGGTGATCATGAGGATGTGGCGTTTCTTCTCCTGGTAGTGGGGGTACTCCTCCTCCTCTTCTTCCAAGTTTCCGATCTCCCTCTTCTTGCCGAGGGGGATGGTGTTCGGATTTACCCAAGCGTTTACCTTCGTATGGTGCCCTCGGGGAGGTCCCTGATGAGAAGGTCCCTCCTGCCGAGGGCTCTAGACAAACTGGGACAGGTGCCCTTCCTGTATTAATCTCTCGATGGCCGTCTTCAGTTGATGGCAGTCATCGGTCATGTGCCCCTGGTGCCGATGGAAGCGACAGTAGGGGAACTGAGGGTTGATAGCATGCACCTCCGGGGGCGCGCGAGAGTCGCGCTCAACGAGGCCCCTCTCCTCGGCAAAATCGAGGATGATGCTGACGGGGTGCGTCAATGGCGTCCGAGGGCGGTCCAGGAGAATGGGCTGGGCCCAAGTCTTAGGGTTGCTCTTATAGCCTCCCCCGGGCTTGGCTTGGCCTTGCCGAGGGCGGTCAACAGAGGGTCCCGAAGCCTTGGGGTGATTTGGAGGAGCCCCCGGCCCTCGGTTATGCTTGTTGTCAGCCCTCGGGGGCTGCTGGTCCGGATGCTGGTGATACTTCTCCACCTCCTCGGCCTCAGCATATCGGTCCCCCCGCTGCAAAGCCCTTATGTAGTCGCGGGGGGGTTCAATGATGAGGCTCCTTGAAAAGTTACCGGTGCGGAGGACGATTTGTAGGAGGGCCAGGAGGGTCCCGTCATCAGCACCGTCGACCTTGTCGGCCTCCGTCCTCCAGCGCTCCAGGAAATCCCGAAGGGTCTCATCCTTCTTCTGGCGTATTGTTAGGAGGTGGGAGAAGTGCTTCCTTGTGCGACGCCTCCCGGCAAATTGTGTCAAGAACCGCTGGGCGAGTTCTTTCCATGAATCAATACAGCCCTCGGGCAGCCTGTTGAACCATTCGTATGCCGGCCCCTCTAAGGTGGAGAGGAACCACCGACACAAATATTCGTCTGACGCCCCCACCATCATCATGCTGTTCTGGTACTTGCTGTAGTGTTCCTGGGGGTCCGTTTTCCCGTTGTAGGGCTGTATGTGTTGCCCTCGGTATTTCTCCGGGATCCGGGCCGCCAATACCCTTGGGGTAAATGGCGTCCGAGTCCGGAGCTGGATGACGGGTTCCCCGGAGCCCTCGACCACCTTCTTCTGCAACTCCTCCATTTTGGCCATCATGGCCTCGTATTTGAGATCTGAATGAGGGGTGGAGGTGGTGGCGTGAGCTTTGTTGGACTCCATTTCGTCAAGCCGGCGCTGGAGGGCCGCAATAATCTCGTCCCGGGGATCCTTCGGGAGGGTCTCCGCCCCCTGCGAACGAACCCGGGCCGAGTGGGCCTGGTTGATCTGGTGGCGAGCATCATCGGCATGAAGGGGTGCCTTGCCTTTGTCCCGAGGGGGACGCTCCTCGTCTGCCCTCGAAACAGATCCCCCGCTTTCCTGGGGCCTTTGGAGTGCTTTCCCACCGAGGCGGTCTTGGTCCCCTCGGCGGTCTGGCCCTCCTCCGAGCCGGTTGAGGGCGGAAGTACGGGGCCTTTCCCTGTTGTCATTATGGCGGTCCCGGGACTGAACTTCCTGGGAGGACGTATCTTGGGCCACCACCCCTTCTTCGTTTCTAACCCGAGGGGTGGGATTTCCGAAGGGGTGTGGCAGAGGGGGAAGTATGATATTTTCCCCAATCTGAGGGTGAGCTGGAGCCAGGGTGCCGAAGGCACCCGGGTTCTGGGTGAGCGTCTGGATGAAGGCGGAGAGCGCCGATTGCACGTCGATGGTGAGAACCGGAGGGCTGACTTGGTCATCGCTCCGGTTTTTCTTCTTGGCCTCGATGCCGAGGCGGGCATCGGGGGCATTTTGTTGGATCTGAAGGCGTAGGTCGACAGCCGCCTGTTCCAGCCCAGCGATGACACCGCCCTCGGGAGCCCTGTGAGAGGCTTCGGGGGCGTTGACGTCGCCGAGGGCCAGGTTCTCGTCTTCTACGTTCTTTGAGTTGGCACGTGTTGTCCTCACCATTTTGATAGAGGGCTAGTGTTTTGTGTTTGGTCGAGGGGGAGGGTTTCTTACTCGATTGTTCAACCTCTCAACGAGAGCACCAAATGATGGATAGTCTACCCGGGGGTATATATCTGAAGGGTTATTACGGGGAGTAGTTTAGAGAGAAGTCAGAGTAAGTGAATAAAAGTAGAGAGAGAGAGTATTCAATATGAATGCCGTTTTCAGCGTGGTTACAAATGAGGAAATGGGGTGCTATTTATAGTAGCAATAAATGCCGGGCAGGGACACGTGTCAAGCGCTCATTGGCCGAGGGGTCACCTCAACTGGTTGGCGCTGGCAGCCGCATGTGGCCGCATTTAATGCGGCTGTTGGATGGGACGTCTGTGCGGGGCACGATGATCTGTACGCATGTGAGGCGGATATCTTGTCGAGTGAGATGCCTTCGGCTATAGAGCAGTAGCCGAGGGCTCTTCCACCCGATGGCACCCTGGTGCCGAGGGCTCATAGTGCCGAGGGCTACTGTTTTCGCCGTTTTCTCCCAGTTTCTTAATTTGCTTGAGAAACCCGTTCTGTGAGAATTTAGAGCCTTCGGCCGGGGGGGCGAAGGCACCCCTGGCGCGTAGTGCGGGCTGCTTGGTACCCTGGGCGCTGTGATTTGGGCCTGTTGGGCCTTTGCTGGAGTAGTAGGAGTCTGTGGGCCGGGGGTTCCCGGGCCATATACTCCATCAATAATCATATGAGAAGATTACAGAAAAAGAAATGGGATTAATGGAGTCATTACCTTGTTAATCTCAAGTTTTTCTCCCTAACCTCCTCTTTTCTCCTTTCTGTTTCTTTCCTTCTCCTTCCTTAGCTTTTGTGCGAAAATGGATGAAGAATTGGAGTATTGCATAGCTTCTCTCGCCTTGTTTGAGGTTTGGGTCGAGTTGTATGAGCTGGGGTGATTGAGAATGCCATTTTGGCATTTCTCTCAATAATAACATGGGAAGGTTGATACATGTGATATTCTTGTTACCTCTACTGATACGGTTGATACTTTGGTTGCTAGTACTGATTTTGATACTCAAAACTATACTGCTGCCCCCTGCAGCAGGATTCTGATGCAATAGATCTTGAATCTTGATGCGTTTGCTGTGGAAAATTGTACTGCTGCCCCCATTACACAGGTTTCAGATGCCCCTATTGTTGATACCCAAAATGATGCTCCCAATGATACTTGTGATTTATTGGAGACTGGTATCACTGATACCTTTAATGATACTGATCTTGGATTCTTTGATGCTCCCAGTCCCGTAACCTATGTTAGGGATGGACCCGAGGTGGCTATCTGTAACAAGGTGGTAACTGTAGGCAATGTTCATCCCTGCACGATGATCCCAGCTCAAACAAACTCTCTTATCCCTCCTGCCAATGATTCTTTTGAGGCACCGGTTGGAAAGTGGCACCAGACCAGTCCAATGATGATACTAGATCTAAGGACACACATTATGATAACATTACTTTTTCAGGTACTATAGCTAATTTTCATGGCTTTGAGGATCACCAGGGAGGATTTACGGAGGTAACCAGAAGGACAAAAACCAAGATCGCTGCTGAAAGCCAAAAAACAGCCAAAACGGACACACAACTATTCTACCATGTTGGATATGTTTCTCACCCGATGGTCACTAGAAGTCAATCTCATAAACCTCAAGATGCATCAGACTACTTTCTTTATCCGATCGACCAAAGGTTTGACTCACCACACAAATTGGCTGCATCCCTCAAGCTTTACAAATCAAAACGTCCGGAGGCTAAAACTTATCAACCATATCTTAAGAAGGCGATCATATTCCACAACAGATACAACAAAAACATCTGAGCTACTCTTGGAATTCCCACTGCAAATTTCAATTGCTAGTTTTTTAATACTTTCGTTGTACACCGTGTTTTCCATGTATGCTTTTACGCAATATTTTGTATCCTTTAATTAATTATTAATAAGTTTGGGAAGTGTAGCCCGGCACTCCCGCCACCTCGAGTGGTTTATTCCGGGAACAAAAAAAACATGGGAAGATCCCATGTAATTTATTGTTTTTGGCTCCCAAACAGGTCCTGCTCCCTTTTCTCTCTTATTGTGCAGATCTCCTATCCCATTTCAAGTCTAAAATCATGGGTTGGCCCCCACACATGTGGGAGGTCACCCCTTTGTGTCCCGATGTGTACACTCGGCCTTGAAAGTTGTATTCTCGGACTGTTTTAATTATATTTTATTTTATGGGGTCAAATAAAATATAACACATGTTATCAATCTTTATTGGACCTTGGAATGGATATACTTTTCCCAACTTTAATTTAGAAGTCCTCGAAATTCATTTTTGGGCTGTTATCTGATAAATTGTCAATACTGATAGTTGGGCCTTGTTTGACCAACCGGTCAACCCTATGCCTTTGCTACAGTCCTAATAGGATATCCACCACCTTATACATATTATCTATACCAAGATTAATATAATATGACGCCCTGAAAAATATCGGATGACCCTCGTTCCCGATGTGGGCCCCGCGTGCAATTTACTATTCACGCAAAAGAAAAATAAAAATTTACAACCACGTAAATTCATAAATCATCCATTCAAGGTTTATTACATTATTTACTAAAAAGTAAATACACCTGGGGACGGTGTTACAAGTCCCCCCCCATTTAGGATTTCGTCCCTGAAATCCACGTGTCTAGTCAAACAGGAATGGATATTGCTCCCTCATGAGCTTCTCCACTTTCCAAGTTTGCTCCTCAACACGATCACTTTTCCAAAGCACTTTTACCATAAGCACTTCCTTGCTTCTTAGTTTCTTTACCTGTCGGTCTATGATTTTCACTGGTTGCACCTCATAGTGCAGATCTTCTCGTATTTCTACCGGCGGTTTCTCAAGAATATGTGACGGATCCCGTACATACTTCTTGAGCATAGACACATGAAATACGTTATGAATCTTTTCTAACTCTGGAGTTAACTGAAGTCGGTATGCTACGACCCCGATCCTTTCAAGGATTTTGAACGGACCTATATAGCGTGGGTTAAGCTTACCCCGACTGAGGAACCTGATGATCCCTTTTCAAGGAGATACCCTCAGAAATGCCTCATCACCGACCTCAAACTCCAACGTCCTCCGACGTTTATCTGCATAGCTCTTCTGCCGATCTTGGGCAGTCTTAAGTCTTTCATGAATAACCTTTACCTTCTCTTTAGTAATCTCGACTAGCTCGGTGCCCTCGAGCTTAGCCTCGCCGACCTCATCCCAACACAAAGGTGTCTGACATTTCCCCCCATACAATGCTTCGTAGGGAGGCATGCCTATACTCACCCGATAATTGTTGTTATAGGTGAACTCCACTAAGGCCAACTGATCGTCCCAGCTTCCCTGTAACTCCAAGGCGCATGCTCTCAACATGTCCTCTAAAATCTGAATCACACGTTCAGATTGCCCATCCGTTTTAGGATGAAATGTTGTGCTAAACCTCAACTTCATTCCCATTGATTCCTCGAACTTAGGCCAAAACCGTGACGTGAACCGTGGGTCTTTATCCGATACTATAGTAATCGGGACCCCATGCAGTCCCATGGCAAACACCTCACTAACGAATGAACGTTGCGCTCCCGTATCGATAAGGATCCTCACATCCCTTCCATTAATCTTTAATGTTTCTACATTCATAAGCCACATAAGATACCTCCCCCCCCGTAATTGATCAAACAAGTCATCAATCCTTGGCAAAGAATATTTGTTCTTGATCATGACCTTGTTCAACTGACGGTAATCGATACACATTCTAAGTGTACCATCTTTCTTCTTTACAATAAGTACCGGTGCTCCCACAGGTGAATGACTCAGTCTAATGAATCCATTATTCAAAAGCTCTTCTAATTGAACCTTCAACCCTTGAAGTTAAGCCGGTGCCATTCGGTATGGAGGAATCGAGATAGGTTTTGTGCGTGGTTCTACTTCAATCACAAACTCAATCTCTTGATATGGTGGAAGTCCTGGGAGTTCTTCAGGAAAAACCTCCGGATACTCGTTCACCACCCTCACTTTTGTGAGACTCTTCCCTTTGCCTTCCTTGCCTATGACATAGGCTAAGTAAGCTTGACATCCCTTCCTCATCATACGTCTTGCTCTTATGGCCGATATGATGCAAGGATTGAATTTCCCTCTATCTCCCTAGAAACATAGAATATTTCCTTCACCATCTTTGAGTTCTAACACCTTAGTGTAGCAATCTACCTTTGCATGGTGATTTTCAAGCCAGTCCATTTCGAGTATGGCATCAAACTCAAGCATACCTAAAGCTACCAAGTCACCCGTTAGACGGTGATCCCCTATCTCCACATCACATGAAAGATAGTAATCATTCCGTTCAACGTCATCTCCTAGAGGCGTAGATACCAATAGGGTTTGAGTCATTGGTATTAACGGTGTGTCCAAACCCATGGCAAACACCTCACTAACGATTGAACGTTGCGCTCCCGTATCGATAAGGATCCTCACATCCCTTCCATTAATCTTTAATGTCCCTACATTCATAAGCCACATAAGATACCTCTCCTATCATCCCTTTACATTTAAGGAGGTTTATTATGTTCATACACATGTTTGGGATCAAGGAGAGGTCTTAACGTCACAAAACGTCATGAAAAACCCCATGTTGAGCAGCCTGGGTGCCACGCATGGCGTGCATAGGAGGCACGCACGTGTGCGTGGCTTCGGTCTTCATCTGGGACTACTGCCCTCCATGCACAGAGGGACGCACGGGGAACGCACGATGTGCGTCCAACATTTTTTTCCTGGAAGCCGTCTGACACCTACGCACGGTAGCATGCATGCGTGCATGTAGGCGTGCGTGGTGTGCAGTGGCCATTTTAAGCCCGTTTTTGCCAAAAATTTCCCGGTTCACCCCCGAGGTGGACCGTACTCAGACCCTACGACCTACATCGTCAATATAAGCCTAGAACCAGTCGAAATTTAGTGTATTACCTGCAACGGTGTCCGGGTTTGCTCGTGCATCCGCCTCGGGTTAACGGATGCGGCATTGCTAGCCGTGGTCCGCACCTTCCTGTGTCAGCCTGTGATGGTCCTTCATGTCCCCTACTTGTCACGCCCCGGACCTATCCGGACACGTCAACAATCTGTCGTACAATATGAATAGTCAACCGTAGTCCAACTCATCCATATTATACAAGGCGTCTCGAATATCATTCACACATAAGTCATCCATAAACATACATAATAAGTAATTGAATACGTAGCGGAAATCATAGTTTGGATACAAGTGCCACACGGGGCAAACACGAGCACGCAGGCTCCATAATGAAAAACAATATCCATGAGCATGGTTTAAAATGTTTAAAATCAGAATGGAGGAAGCATGAACCAAGTCTTCCCCTCCGCGATGATCGCCCGATCAACAAGCTCAGGTAGCAAGCTCTAGCCTCAACCTGAAATGGTGGTGGGACGCCCCCCGAAAGGGGGTCAGAGTTCTATACGGCTATAAAGTACTGGTGTGGATGACATCTAATAGATATTCAACAAGTATTTCAAACACGAGACCCTCAAATAGGGTGATAATATAATTCTAGGCCGTAACCCCAAGTTACCCCTTTTTAAAATATACTTACTTCATATATAAAGTCAAGCAGTCGGCCCATGGCCCAAAGTTCGTTTACAAAACATAAACCAAACCTCGTGACCCCTAGTCATGACAATACATAGGGTTCAACCCTAACACACATGTTTGCATTTCTCGAGTCCAACTCGACTACATCACCATTGTTAATTCCAGAATACTAAACAATCGAATCATACAACCATAAGCAGTGAATAAGAAGCAGATAGAAAGATATGTCGAAGATTGAACGCGAATCTGGTATACCGTATGAAAACCGGTCGCTGCTCTCCCTGGAGAAGGAGAGCAGCGGCAACCCTAATCTTTCTATCTCTACGCCTCTGCGTCTCTAAGCCTCTATCGATCAGTTAGGGTTCTCGTAAGTTAGCCTCCTTTTATAGGAGAAGTTGGTTTACGGGTTACAAGGAAGCCCACGGGCTGATACACATTTGTGGCCCGTATTACACTTTTAATTAATAACTACATAAATACAAAGATAACTAACTAGATTGAACACCATAAAATATTCCCAACAATCTCCCCCTTGGTGATCAATCGTGTTGAATCAGCATTGCAGCGCAGATATCTTTGTCTTTGTTGTTATTGAGCTTCCTTTGTCTTTGAACTTGACTTCTGAGGAAGGCTATCTGAAGAAATCCTTGCAATCTTCCATTTGATGTCTTCTTGACAATTTGATCTTTGATGTCGGGGGTTGAGGGACCTTCTGTATCTTGCATGTAGTCCTTGCCTTCCAGAAGTTGCTCTTGATCAGCTTGGATGAAGTCCGGTGACGCCTCTAGAATGAATATTCTTTGGAGAATAGGAGACGCCCATGGAATTCATCTTCAGGACACGAGTATTTGACCTCTGTCTCCTCCACAATGTAGTCTTTTTGACTATTTGGAATGAATGCATTTGAGGAGAACTTGTCGGTGGCACAGCGGAACATAATGATGGTTGATTTGTGAATGTAGCTGACCATTTGATTTGAGTTGCGGAGATAGTAGAGAGGGTGTTGAATTTTGTGATGGAGGAGTGAAGTGTCCCAGAATGATTTGTTCAGTGTTCACAGCATGTGGACCACTCTCCCCCTCATGACGATCCGATGAATCGGGACGTCATGCTTTTATTCTTTTATTCTGCGGAAATAAAAACATGAAAAACAAGCAGAATCTAAAACAGATAACGTAGCCCCCCGGGGTCGTGAAGACGCCCGTTATCATCACTATAGAGATAAACTCTTAAGCAATGGCCTGAAAATGTTGGTGATTCTTATGTTGCAACAGTAGGACTTCCTTCCAATCATTAGTCTACATCTGCAATAGATGAGACCTATGGAAGTTCTCGCGGGTCATGTAGACCTGCAACTGACTCTAAAAGTGCGTCTGTGTCCTAGAAAATTTCAAAACATTTGGGAGTGAGTAACTAGACACGACGTGATCAATGAAAGTTCAGTGACATGGGGCTGAGGCCACTGTAGTCAGTATTACTTGCCTCGGAAGGAGACAGTAATGAGAGATGCGGTTCCCCGTGAACTATGATTAAACACCTGTCTGTTGGGAGACAAGTGAGTGGTCTAGGGTAGGGTTGTGCATGCGCCGTTTGGACAAAATGCAGCGACTTCTACCCTGGATCTGAATAAATTCAGTCCTGAACCTATGGGGATAGTCCAGAGTATTTTAGTGGCTAGGAGCAAATGTTCAATTCATAACAGGCAATTGAGGTAGCAGACTCATCATTGATAATTGTTTTTCTTCTCACTTGAGCCTTCTGCTTCCTAATGCTCATAATGTTGACTCACTCACTCGCTCACTTACGCACTTACGCTCGGCTTTGTCCCTTGGGTAGGCTTAGTTGGGTTTACTAAGCCATAGGGACATGTTCTCTCATTACTTTCTTCATTTTCTCTCTGTACTCCCCCTCAACTGGAGTACTCGGTATGCTTTGTCATTGTTAGGCACCGGGGAGGATAACATTGAACACTCCCCCTAAAATGTTGCATCATTTGATAGATTCCTTGCTTTGTCGGTGTAAGGCGCCAGGAGGAGAAAACTGAAACTTCCCCTCAGAATGTGCAAGGTTTGATTGCTCACGGCTTGTCATACCCGCCATGTGTGTGGAGCAATCTGAACATGTACCACACATGACGGATTTCCTGAGCTCATCATGTAGAATTTCAGCATATTGATAATCACATAATGTTGATGAGTCAGGGGAGGCTGCAGTGGTTGATTGTTGATTGTTGTAAGATGACCGTTGACGCGAGGTTGATTGAATTATCTACGATTTTCAGACCTTTAAATTGAAGTTTAGAAAAGCTCTGACCTCAGGGTTGACAATGAAAGAATTTGAACAGGTTTGCCTGAGTTTTGACCTGGACATCGGTGATTTACAATGTTTGTCGGAAAACTAACGTTTTGACCCTCAAGGACTGCGAGTGAGGGCGCGTGAGAATGGGTTCTGGGGCATAGCCCGAGAATTAATGTAGATCTTTTCGTTAGCTTTCCAACAAAAAAAAGTTTGCTCAAATCGGATCACCGAGTCAAAAGTTATGGCCAAAACGGTGCGGTGTCGCAGAAAATCTCTAATTTTGAGTTTTTGAGGAATTTCTTCGAAGTTGAGGTTCTAGATGATGAATATCGAGAGCAAGTGGATTTTAAACAAAATTCTAAGGCAATACTTCGAAATCCAAATCTCGAGGTTGCCTCGAAGAATAATGGCGAAATCCACCTACAAAACAAACCTTAGAATATCGAAATCTGCAGAATTTCAAAATGTTTGAACATCGAAAACTTTGGAGTTTCGAAAACCTCATAATCTCGAAAACTTGTTGTTTGAAAAACATCAGAACATCGAAAACTCCTAAAACATTTATATAAGCAGGGAATCATTCAGAGATCCTTATAATGTAAAGCTTCGATGAACTGCAAAGGATGTCAAGATTCGAATTATGAGTTCCAAGAAACTGCAAACTTTGAAAGATTCAAAACATCGAGAAATTTTGAAAATCTCGAAATCTTCAGAATGTCGAGATCCAAAACATCGAGATCCCAAATGTCGACATCCCAAAACTCGAAATTCCAAATCTCGAGATCTTGATTTCGAGATTCAAATCTCGATATCATGATGTCGAGATTCAAATCTCGAGATCAAGATGTCGAGATGCAAATCTCGAGATCAAGATGTCGAGATGCAAATCTCGAGATCAAGATGTCGCGATGCAAATTTTGAGATCAAGATGTCGAGATGCAAATCTCGAGATCAAGATGTCGAGATGCAAATCTCGAGATCTCAAAAGTCGAGAAGAGGAAATCGAGTCCCTAAATGTCGAGATCCTGCAAAACGAAAACATTGATTTTTGAAAATCTGAAACCTGTTCTGAATAGCCCTGAAAGTCGAGATTCTCCTGTATCAGTTTCAAGCCAAAAACGTTTCTGCAGCAGTGAAAATAAAGATTTCGAGATCTCAATGTAGAGATCTTCGAAATATAAAAATTGCAGAAAACGAAAAAAGAGGTATGTTGCTGGATCGGTTTTGAAAGGTGAATCCAACAGTATGATTTTTACAAAATTTCGTTCACAAACGAGGTTACAGGAGCAAATCTCTACATATAGAAAAACAGAAGAAAAAAACAGAGCAGTTCTTCGTTAGATCCAAAAAATCGCAGACAGATCCAACCCGTTTCACGCATCGGCTCTGATACTAAATGTTAATTCCAGAATACTAAACAATCGAATCATACAACCATAAGCAGTGAATAAGAAGCAGATAGAAAGATATGTCGAAGATTGAACGCGAATCTGGTATACCGTATGAAAACCGGCCGCTGCTCTCCCTGGAGAAGGAGAGCAGCGGCAACCCTAATCTTTCTATCTCTACGCCTCTACGTCTCTAAGCCTCTATCGATCAGTTAGGGTTCTCGTAAGTTAGCCTCCTTTTATAGGAGAAGTTGGCTAACTTACGGGTTACAAGGAAGCCCACGGGCTGATACACATTTGTGGCCCGTATTACACTTTTAATTAATAACTACATAAATACAAAGATAACTAACTAGATTGAAAACCATAAAATATTCCCAACAACCATGCACATCAATCACAAGTCAATTACTCCACCAATCTCCAACGTCATGTTCACCCATGCAATTCTAGAGCATCGGGCTCAAGTACATCTCCTTACATGGGCTGAACCAAATCCTTATGTCTACCCAATGCAATTCTAGAGCATCGGGCTCAAGTACATCTCCTTGCATTGGCATAGACCCCAATTCCTAAGCACTCGCTATGCCTAGAATTGTAATATCAATAATCTATTTCGGGACATCCTTACGGACTACCTCATCATGATCTTAGCATCACATTACAACAATTTACTCACTTGAACCACAATCAAGTATATTACTTACAATCAAACCCTTAGATTCAATTTCTTAACAATTACAAACAATCATTAACTAGTTTTCCAATACTATTAAGATTATTCTCATCAATCATATATTTCATTTGTAAATCCCTACATATTTAGAAATATGTAGCAGCAACTTAGTCATCCAATGTAATACATAAATAATCGTTTATGTATCTACACAATTCACACATGAGTAAAAATGTCTATTTCACACTGATAGAGTATATCTAGAGAGAAGTGTGAGCTAGAGAGAGAAGTGCAATAATATGCTTCAATAGAATGATTTTGTAACCCCTATAACTACTCCCAAGGGAAGTATTTATAGAGAAAATACGGGCTGGGCTCCCAAGCCTTGGGCTTGGGAGGCCCATTTACAACTGGACCGCTACTGGGCCGAATACAAAGCCGCTAATGGGTTGTACAAATAAATAAGTGCAAAATCCGGTTCTGGGAGGTCCTCGTGGCCGACGAGGGCGTGGCCGACGAGGGCACGACCGACGAGGGCACCCGGGTTCCTTAGGCTCAGGCCCATAATCTGAGTTGGCCCCTTTTCGGCCGACGGGGGCGTCTTGGCCGACGAGGGTGCCACTCTGTGTCTTGTGCTTTCTGTTCTTCCGAGTATGTGGGTCCGGGGGCTCAGACCCATATACTCCATCATATATATATATATATATGTATATATATATATATATATGTATATATATATAAAAGAGGAACTTTTGAAGAGCATACAAAATGCCACATAATCCAGCCATGTCATTATATATAACAATTATTTACTTATTTTTTTACATTTTGTTTTTTATTAGATTTTATTTTTGATTGCATATTGATATGAAAACAAAAAATCCTTATAAATCCAATTTAAATAATTTGGTAAGCTTCAGATAAGTAAAATAAGTTTTTTAATTTCGGACCTATCTAAACTCTACTCCCTCCTTCGGCCGCCTCATTCATCCGTACATCTCAAACCAGCGTGTGTTCTTCCGCTGACCATCGTGTGTTCGTCCGCTGACCATCGTCTGTGTGGTATCGACAGATGTTTGATTATTCCGGCTGAGGTAAAACCAAAGAATCTCAAACCAGGTCTACCATCGTTTCGTGACTTTGGTTTATCCCCTGCATCCTCGTCGTCTTATTGTGTTTTTCTTGAACGGTTAGGTAATTGAATTTCTTTATCAGTTTGTCCATGCATACACTCGTTATTGTGATTATTTACATGTATAGTTGCATATGATTTGGCCATAAATTGCATGTTTCACAGATTTATATTGTATCTGTATTTTATAGCAACAAAATACCTCTTTCGTAGATTCATTTACATGGCTAAACCTATGCCAATCTGTGAAAATGATGTATACATATTTGTGTTTTTAAATGCCATCAATTGTGAAATTCTGGATTTAACCTAGCCGCTATAGATTTTGTGATATAGAATGTCTTCGTTTAAATCCTAGATAAAACATGACATTGTATTTTGGATACATCTATGCAGATTTTTTTAATCATTTAAATTGGTCTGTGAAGCGTGAAATATATAACTATTACACATATTTCAAACGGATTAATTTAAAACATACTTCATCCATAATTTTTGTTAGTAAATATATATTTTAAAAGGTCACTAAAACAGTTTATTTAAGAAAAAAAGCAGTAAATTGAACTGTCCAAAAGTTTGTAAATTGACATTTAAATGACCAATTGACATTTAAATTTTTAAAAGTTTGACATTCAAAAGTTTCTATACCAAAAGTTTTTACTTAAAATAATACAAGTTGAAAACGAAGCTATGTTGCTCTGGAGGCCTAACTGATTAAGTTGTATGTATATATACTACAAATTTGAACTGCTCTGAATATCAATGTTCACTTACCCTCTTATGTTAAAGTTCAGTTCGGTAGTACCTACATATTGTACTATCGTATGATATGATGTGTATTTTATTTAAATGATTTGAATACATGCAAACTTTCTATGAAAACAATTTAACTATGACATCAATACCTCTTTTTTTAAAATTGATTAATCATGTTTTCTTGAGACTGTAATTTCTTCATTTTAAATTGAAGTGCTTCAATATTTGAAATAATATTTCCGAAGCCTAAATTCTGATTTTTTTTTTGAAAGATTCAGTTTTGTTCAAATGCAATTCATTAGAAAATGGAATTTATAGGAATCAACAAACAAATCACTTTTTTACAACATATTTATAACTTCTTAAGAATTAACAAACCAAATCACTCTTTAAGGATTTTATCTTTGATATTTATACCATCTGATTTTACTTCTATGCTCAATTTAAATTCATTTGAACCTATTTTGTAAGTACATAAATATTATCATTTTTATGATGGATCATTTTTTTGAACTTATGATGGATCAAATGCTATAATAAGTTTATTATGTTTTATATATAAAATACCATAGACCCCTAGTATGAAGTGTCTATTTTTCATACTATTCCCAAATTTGAAAATCCTAATTGAATTAATATGTTGGGGCTGGATTG
This sequence comes from Cuscuta europaea, assembly GCA_945859875.1. Classification (NCBI taxonomy): domain Eukaryota; kingdom Viridiplantae; phylum Streptophyta; class Magnoliopsida; order Solanales; family Convolvulaceae; genus Cuscuta; species Cuscuta europaea. The sequence continues at coordinate 13,834,733 of CAMAPE010000060.1, read as the reverse complement.
TTTTAAATGCCGACGAGGGCGTGGCCGACGAGGGCACGGCCGACGAGGGCACCCGGGTTCCTTGGGCTCAGGCCCATAATCTGAGTTGGCCCCTTTTCGGCCGACGGGGGCGTCTTGGCCGACGAGGGCGCCACTCTGTGTCTTGTGCTTTCTGTTCTTCCGAGTATGTGGGTCCGGGGGCTCAGACCCATATACTCCATCAGGAGTCCCCCACTCTCTAAGCTGAGACGTAGATGAAGTGAAGGAGAGTAGATTCCCGTGCTTTAGTGCTTTTGGCCGATGCGGGCATCCCCGGGCCGTTAGCCGTTGCGGCGTTGGCGTTGTTTCCTCTTTGGTGATCCTGTTTTGTGCTTTGGCCGTTACCTGTCCCTCGCTGTGGGCGGGGAGGCCGTTGTTTCCTTAATGTGTTCATTTGAGGATGATGAGTGTCTTGTTTCAATGGCGGCCGTTGAAGGCACGTTTTCCCTTTCCTGGACGTTGGTGGTTGAAGTTTATGTTTGGGCCGATGAGGCCGTGGAGGTTGTTCCTTGCTTTGAGGACGATGGTGTCCTTTCCTTTGGGTGGCCGATGAGGGTGCTCGCGCACTCCTTTTGGCCGTTGTTGATGATGTCATGTGCCTCTGGCCGATGTGTCCATTGTGATGCGTGGACGATGTGGCCATGCTTTGTGGTTACATTCATGTTCTTTGCATTGTTCCTCTTTGTTTTGTTGAGGCCGATGTAGTCCCCCAGTCCCCCACTGCTTCAGGCCGAAGAGTGTGAGGGGTGAAGGAGTTGCTTGAGTCCCTGGCCGAAGCGGTCTCTCCGTAGTCCCCCTGAATTCAACCCTCATGGCGATTTTCTGGCCAAGGTAACCATGTGGGAGAACCCTTGTGCGCAGATCGCTTGTAGAGAGTTATCATCAAGGGTCATTGCGAGGAGCCGATGGCTGTGGGCTCTTTGTTCCTTTTGTTCTGTGGCCGCTATGGGCGTTTGTTACGTTCCAAGCCGTTGTCGTCTCCTTATTGTTGGCGTTCGTGAACCTGGCAAACAAAATGGGACGTTGTGGGCGCTTGCCGGCAAGTAGGACGATGTGGGCGCTTGCTGGCACTCGTGAAGCCGGCACGTGTATGGGCCGTAGAGTCCGTCTTGCCAGTGGGCTGTTGTTATTGAGTTTGGCCCGTTGGTGACGTGGTGGCCTCCCATTGGTGACCGCTGATGTGGCCATTGGGAGGGTGCCACGTGTAGTGACCGTTGGATGGGGGGGTTCTATAAATACCCCTCCCCCTCCGACGAGAAACCACATTTGCATTCTGAATTGTCGAAGTGCTGGCCATTTTTCTAGAGAGATAAACTCCCAAGCCCGTTCTTCGTGTTCTTCGTTGTTCAAGGTTAGTGTTCATCGCCATCTTCTGTACTTTGTGCATACTTTGCTTCCTAGGCTAGTGATCTAGTGTTAGGCGTTTGAACACCCTTAGATCCTAAGTTACTTCCCTTAGGCTCGTAGTAGTTTGTTGTGATGAAGAGCTTGAATGAAGACTACTACCCGTACGACGACCAGCCCTCCACCAGGTCACTCGACTATGAGGTGCTCGAGGAGTTCGAGGAGGAGATAGAACATTTGAGTCCTTACAAATCCGAAGAGCTGGTGGACGATGAAGTCGAGTACGAGGAGTCCGCCTCTTCTTCCAGGGGTGAGGACGCAGGAGCGTCCCGAGTGGTGGACGGGACGTCTACTTCCGCTGTCATTCCCTGCCCGAGGCCGGTGTCTGCCGTGAAGGGAGCAGATAAGCCGAAGAGGGTGAGGAGGCCGAAGAGTGGGCCGGGCCTCTCCTACCTGGATCTCACCAACATCTTTTTGATTAAGCCGGAGAGCAGCGCGGCCGACTATCTTGTTGCCCAGATGTATGTGGGGCCGTTTGGGCGGGTTAGGGCACCCAGGCCGACGGACCATGTTCTTCTTCCGCCACGGGATACTTTGGAGTATACCCGATGAGTTTTGCTAAGGGGTTGAGGTTCCCCCTTCACCCTTTCATCACTGAGTACCTGGACATGGTAGGGCTTCCTCCGGCCTTGCTGACGCCGAACAGTTATTCCTTGATGGTGGGCTTTTTACTTCGGTGTGAGGAGCTGGGCTACAGGCCGACAACGGCCCTATTCATGAATTTGTACCAGATCGGCCGAGGAAGCCATAAGAACTGTGCGGCCTATGCTACTCTTCAACAACTGCCGAAGAAAAGGAGCTTCACGGACTTGCCTTCGTCCATTCATGGGTGGAAGAGCAAGTTCGTTTTTGTATCCCTGGGTGAGAGTGGCACCGAGTTTCCCTCCCTCGGCCATACCGGGAGGTTCAATCTCCATGACCCGCCGAAGAGCTCTATCTTGGACGCTCAGGTGGAGGCTTTCCTGGAAGGGGGGCCGAGGAGCGTAAAGGACTACATTACCGAATACAAGATGACCGCCCTCGGCTTCTTTAGGTACCATGTGTATGGTGATAAGGAGGATGACCTCCAACTCTGGCCGAGGATGACCACCACCTTTGAAGAGGCCGACGGCCCGGACTTGGGCATTCCTGCTGAGGCCGATGGTAATGATTTCTTCCGCTTCGTGTCTTTATGTTTTGTTCCTTTGCCTTACTAATCTGTTGTGTTTTTCCTTTGTAGATTTTGCGATGGATCATCGTTCCATAATGGCTATTGCCAAGGCCAAAGCGGCCGAGGAGTTGGCTGCTAAGGCGGCCGAGGCGGTCAGACGTGCCGCGGCCGATGGGAGCGGGGCTACTACTGGTGCGGCCCCAAAGCCTGCCCCATCGAAGAAGAAGAGGCCGGCCACTGACGGCCAGAAAAAATTAACTGAAGCCGGCCTGAACGTCTCCAAGAAGACGAAGAGGGCACCGTCTCCCTCTCCGGCTACCGAGGCTGGTACTCTGACTGTCCCGAGCGTGGACGATGGTGGAAGGCCGATGAGAGGCTTCCCTGGTGCTACGGGGTGGTGGCCGCCAGGCTTGAGAGTTGGGGGATGAACTCCCCTGCCGACCAGGAGTATTTCAGCAGAGAGATGGCCGTGTATTATAACATGGGCCAGGAGCGGATGCAAAGGCTCCTGTGTCGGCGGCTATCTCGTGCTTTGAAAGCCATGAATTACACGTCTGGGTGGGCTAGACGGAACCTGAAGCTTCCAAAGCTGATGAAGGATCCTGAAGAGCAGGCCAAGCTTCCGCTGTCGGAGCGCGAGTCCCCCATTGAAAGCTCCGGCCTTGGCGAGCCGGATTATACTGAATTTGATTTCCTGGACGATGCCACCAGCGCTGCAGTCGCTGCCGGCCAGGAGACTGAGGCCGATGAGGGAGCCGACGAGGCCGAAGAGCCAGCCGCAGATGGAGGTGCCCCAGAGGCTTGATCGGCTACTCCTTTGTAGTTAGTTTTTATTTTTGCCAAATGATGTAACGGCCGAAGAGCCCACCTTTGTACTGAACTGAATATAAATGAAAATTTTTGCTGTCCTGATCGGCTTTGAATTCCTTGTATGCTTATTTGCCATTTGTCATTTCAATTCTAAAATTTGTCTAAGTGTCAAGGTCATAACTTGGGTCACCCGCGAGTGTCCGCTACGTCCGTGAGGTCGACCTCCCTGTCCGGTGGCCTGGTCGGCCTATTCGTCTTTGCTTTACTATCATAACACTTAGGAATTTTTTCAAAAATTTCCTAAGTGTTTTGGGTCCACGTAGTTGATGTCTTTCCGGCCTAGTGGCATGATCGGCCTGGCCGTCGTTTCTCTACTATCATAACACTTAGGCCTTGATTATTCCCTTGTAGTGTGTGGACGTGTCGTCCACGTTACCTGTCAGTGGTACTACACTTGTGTTCAACTGATATGTACTTGGCCTAGTTGGGCCTGAGTTGTGGGGATTTTATTTTTTCATTGCTCGAGGCCGGCTAGTGTGCGCGGCCGTCGGCTTCCCTCTTTTTACCTTGTATATATATATATATATATATATATATTTTGTTTATTTCCGGGGAGTATCCTTCTTTCAGGCTTCGGCCGAAGGGTGTGCTCGTCCTTCGGCCGGTTCGGACTTCGTTTATAACGTCCGTGATCTCAGGGCGGGTCCCGTCGCCTATTTATGACGCGGGCTAGATTTTTGGTCGGTTTCCAACGGCTGTCGTTGCCCATCCCTGAGTTTTGGGATTTTGTCACCTCGGCCATGATTTCAGGCCTGTCGTCCTGCGTTCTGGCGCGTGGACGACGCGGTGAGCTTCCCGTTTCAAAACGTGGGCCGTTTGTGGGCCCCTCGTCCTGGGGACATCGTCGGCCATACCTGAGCGTTTCACTTCTAGGCTTACGGGGCCAGGACGATGTGCTCTCTCAGCTAGGCCTGAGCCCTTCGCTGATACAAAATACAATGGAGTGCCTGAGCTTGTCGCTCGTAGGCTGCAAATGCAAGGGGCCATGTCGGCCATGCCTGAGCCTTTCGCTCTAAGGTGGCTGACGGGGGCACCTGCTAATGTTTCACTTTAAATTCCAGAGAAAAATCAGAACATGTTTTTATTCATAAGTGGCTCGAGGAGAAACGATGCCTTACCCCAAACTCCCGGAGGAGCTCCTGGAAAGGGGCTGCCTCGAATTGGGTGCCGTTGCCTGATATAATCTCCTGGGGGACGCCAAAGCGTGTGATGATGTTCTTGTAAACAAATTTTTGGCATCTGGCCCCCGTGATGCTGGCCAAGGGCTCCGCCTCGACCCACTTGGTGAGGTAGTCGAAGGCGACGATGATGTAGCGGTTATTCCCGGCGGCTCTGGGCAGGGGGCCGACCAGGTCAATCCCCCATCTGGAGAATGGAATTGCGGTGCTGACGGGGGCGTAGTTGACAGCTGGCCGACCAGGGGCCTTCTGGAGTACCTGGCATGTGGTGCACTTCCTGGCCAGGTCAGCGCAGTCTCGTGCCATCGTCGGCCAGAAAAAGCCCTGGACGACGAGATGCCGGGACATGCTGAAAGGGCCCTGGTGTGAGGAGCAGACGCCACAATGAACTTCTTCCATGGCTGTGTCGGCCTCGTGCTGGTGCAGGCATCGGAGGAGAGTGCCATTATAGGACCGTTTGTAGAGTTTGCCATCTTCGATGGTGTAGCTTGGGGCCCTGAGTTTGGCAAGTTTGGCCCTCTCCTCGTCCGGGGGCAGCTCCCCCGTTGCGATGAAGGTGGCGATGTCGGAGATCCAGTCCTCTGGTCGCTGTGGGACGCACAAGACGGGGCTGGCATGGATGCTGGACATGCTCAACTCCTCGATCTTGGCCAACTGGGAGATGTGCTCCGGGGTGTCCGAGCTGAGCTTAGAGAGGATGTCGGCTTCGGCGTTCTCGGCTCTGGGGATCTGAGTGATCTCGTGGGTTTCAAACGCTTTTAGCAACTCCTCCGCCGCTTGTTTGTACTGCTTCATCCGGCCTTCCTTTGTTCGTACGATCCCTCCACCTGGCCCACTACCAGCTTGGAGTCGCACTTGATTTTGAGGTGCTTGGCCTTGAGGCCGGCGGCGAGTCTGAGATCGCTGAGGAGGGCCTCATACTCGGATTCGTTGTTGGATACCCTGAAGTTGAAGCGGATGGCATAGTAAGCTCTGAATCCTTCAGGGGATATGAGGACGACGACGCCGCCGCATGATTTTACGGCCGACGAGCCGTCAGTGAACAGGGTCAATGTATCGTCCTGCTCTGGCCCGGGGTTGGCGACGGCCGTCTCCCTTGCTGTGCATTCGATGACGAAGTCGGCCAAGGCTTGCCCTTTGATGGATGGCCTTGGCTTGATCTCAATTTGGAACTGGCTGAGGAAGATCGCCCATTTCACCATCCTTGAGGAGCTGGTGGGGCTCCTCATGAGTGCGCCGAGAGGCTGCTGGGTCAGCACATGGACGGTGTGGGCCTGGAAATAGTGCCCCAGCTTCTTCACCGTGTGGACGATGGCCAGCACCGTCTTCTCAATGGGGGAGTACCTGAGCTCGGCCTCCCTGAGTGTCTTGCTGATGTAGAAGATGGCCTTTTGCACCCCTTCGTCCTCACGGATGAGCACGGAGCTGATGGCCGACGTGCTCACCCCTAAGTACAAGAAAAGGGTTTCGCCGGCTCTGGGCTTGGAGAGCACGGGTGGGGACGACAGGTACCTTTTCAATTCGTCGAATGCCTCCTGGCACTCCGTCGTCCACTTGAAGCTGTTGGCTTTCCGCATGATTTGGAAGAAAGGGAGTGCCCTCTCGGCTGACCTGGAGAGGAACCGGTTTAAGGCCGCCAGGCGCCCCGTCAGTCGCCGTACCTCCTTGACGTTGCGAGGCAGCTCCATGTTGATGATAGCCTGCGTCTTCTCCGGGTTTATCTCGATGCCTCTCCGGCTGACCATGTAGCCGAGGAACTTGCCGCCTTGGACGCCGAAGGCGCACTTCTTGGGGTTGAGGCGGAGCCTGAACTCCTTCAGTATTTCAAAGATTTCCCGGAGGTCGTCGGCGTGGGAGGTGGCCTGTCTGCTCTTGACGGTCATGTCATCGACATACGCCTCCATCGTCCGGCCAAGGACCGCTCTGAAGATCTTGGCCACCATCCTAGTATAGGTGGCGCCGGAGTTTTTGAGTCCAAAGGCCATGACGAGGTAGCAAAAGATTCCCTCTGGGGTCATGAATGTCGTCTTTTCAGCGTCATCTTCATGCATGGAGATCTGGTGGTACCCTCTGAAAGCGTCGAGAAACGACATCAACTCGCACCCCGCCGTCTCGTCCACCAGCTGATCAATGTTGGGGGAGAGGGAACGGGTCCATGGGGCATGCCTTGTTCAGGTCAGTGTAATCAACACACATCCTGAACGTCGGCGGTTTCTGTGCGAGGACGACGTTGGCCAACCATGTCGGGTACTTCACCTCTTTGATGTGTTTGATTGAGAGGAGCATGGCGACCTCCCCTTTGACGAAGTCCCGCCTGTCGGCGGACAAGTAGCGCCGCTTCTGTTTGACAGGCGCGGAGACCGGATCGACGGTCAGCCGGTGAGTGATCACCTGGCGGCTGATGCCTGGCATATCGTCCGGGCCCCACGCGAAGACAACGGCGTATGACCGTAGGACGAGGAGGATGGCGTCTCGTTGGTCCTGGGGAAGTTGCTTTCCGACTCGGAGAACCCGCTCCGGCCGGGAGGTATCCAGAGGGACTTCCTCGACCTCCTCGGCCGGCTCAGCATGTGGCCTTTCCTCATCCATGGCGACGGCGGCCGTGATGGTGTCTATCCTCTGGCCCTCCCTCTCGGCCGGCCTTGTCAGTTTGAGGTAGCATGCCCTGGCTATCCTCTGGTTTCCTCTGGCGTAGCCGATGCCGTCGTTGGTGGGGAACTTCAGGCACAAGTGCTTCATGGAGATGATGGCCTCCAAGTCCTCCAGTGCTGGCCGCCCCAAGATCAGGTTGTGGGCGCACTGGAGGTTGACCACCATGAACTCCATGTTAATTCTGACGTGGTGGGGGCCGTCACCGACCTCCACGGGGAGGACTATCGTGCCCTCAGCGTCGATAGAGTCCCCGGTGAAGCCGGATAACGGTGTCTTGATCGGCTTCAGCAGGGCTCTGTCCAGCTTCAGCTGCTTGAAGGTGTCCAGGTACATCACGTTGACGGAGCTCCCCGTATCGATGTAAGTACGGTGGATGATGGAGTCATCGATCTCACATCGGATGACGAGGGCGTCCCTGTGTGATTCCGTACCCGGATGCAGATCCTTGTCGGTGAAGGTGATCGCCTCCGATCGCTGCTTCTTCGGCTGGGGGGGAACGTGGGATACCTCCCTAATGTAAAGGGATTGGGCCCATTTCTTTCTCTGAGTGGCGGAGTCCCCCCCAGTGTTCCCACCCACGATGAGGTGGATGTGATTCTTCTTCGGCGGGGGCTCTTCGAAGTCCTCGTCGTCGCTGAGCCTACCAATCTCCCGCTTTTTCGCAGAGGGTTCGCCCCCGTGTTTGCCGGTGTTTACCCAAGTGTTCTTGCGTGGGCCACCTTTGACAAACTGGGAGAGTTCCCCCTGGCGAATAAGGTGCTCAATGGCCTTCTTCAGTGTGATGCAATCGTCGGTGTTGTGCGAGGAGTTCTTGTGGAACCGGCAGTATGTGCCGCCCTGCTGGATGGCAAGGACCTCCTCGGCCGGCCAAGGAGCCTGCTCGATGAGGCCGTGCTTCTCGGCATAATCGAGGATGGTGCCGACCGGATGGGTGAGGGTTACCCCCGGCCGTTCCAGCTTCGGCCGCCAGTGGCGATCCTTCTTACTCCGTCCACCAGAGCCGTGACGGCCCTGGGCACCCTGGCCGGCCGGGGACGGACCCGGGGCCGGTGAAGGATTTGTCTTCTTGGAGGGATGGCCCCCCTCTCTCTTGTGATTGTGGAGCTCGTCGGCGTCGGCATACAAGCCTCCGCGCTGGAGCGCCTTGGTGTACGACCTCGGGGGGTCGGTGATGAGGCTCCTAGCATACGGGGAGCTGCGGAGGGCTCCCTGATACAGGGCGAGGAGGGTGCACTCATCGGCCCCCTCGACCTCCTCGGTTTCCCTCGTCCACCGATCAATGAAGGACCGGAGGGACTCCTCGTGCTACTGCTTGACGGAAAGGAGGTGGGTGAAATACTTCTTCGCGCGCTTCCTCCCGGCAAAGTGAGTGAGGAAGCGCTGGGCGAGATCCTGCCATGAGTCGATGCTCCCTTTGGGGAGCCCGTTAAACCACTCGTACGCTGGCCCCTCGAGAGTAGAGAGGAACCAACGGCAGAGGTATTCGTCGGACGCATTCACCATCAGCATGTTGTTCTGGTAACGGCTGAAGTGCTCCTAGGGGTCTGATCTGCCATCGTAGGACTTGATGGCGTTCCCCCTGTACTTCTCCGGGATGGGGGCCGAGAGGACCCTGTTGGTGAAAGGGGTCCTGGTCCTGACCTGGATGATGGGGTCACCTCGCCCTTCGGCCAGCTCCCTCTCCAGGGCGCTGACCTTGTTCATGAGCGCGTTGAGGCCGGGGTCGTTGGAGGCGCCGGCCGTAGGGATGTTGGCCGACTGCTTGGCCTCCATCTGAGCCAGCCTCCTCTCCAGCTGGGTGATGACCTCGTCCCGGGGGTCCCTGGCGGCCGCGACGGCGCCCGGCTGGTACCTCATGCGCTCGTTGTGAGCCGTGTTGATCTGGTGGCGCACGTCATCCTCGTGCAACTTTCCCTTGCCCTTGTCCGGGCGGGGCTGGTCCGCTGTCCGGGACACAGACCCCAAGCTTTCCCTTGGCGAGCCAGGACGAGGATCACCAATCCGTCCCGCCATCCTCTCCGAAACCGGACGACGGCGCGTGTCACCTAGCCTATTGAAGGCAGAGGATTTTCCACGCGCTGGGGTCTGCCCGGGCTGAAGAGGGGAAGCAGGGTGGGAGTGGGACGACGCCGTGTCCTGGGCCATTACCCCCTCATCGTTGCCTATCTGGGCGGCCAACGGTTGGGGATGAGGAGGTGGAGTGACGTTCCCCCCGGTCCTTGGCAAGAGTGCGCTGAGGACGGTGGGGTTCTGAGCCAGACTGGTGATGATGACCGACAGCGCGGCCTGGACCTGCGGATCCACGGACGGAGATGCCGCGGCCATAGGCTGGGCCGGGGCGTGGTCCGTCTTCTCAGCTCGTTTCTTGTCCAAGCCGATGCGGGCGTCGGGGACTCCGCCGTTGAGTTGGTTGCGGAGGTCCGTCGTGAGGTTGAAGGCCTCCTGGAAGAGGTCCCCTCCACCGGCCTGGTCGGCCGTGGCGTCCTCATCGTGCTCCCTGGGCTCTTGGTCCTCAGGGATGACTTTGCTGACGAGGTTACGGTTTGACTTAGTTCTCCCCATGATCAGTGGTTAGTTGTGCTTGGTAGCGACGAAGGGTGCTAACTTGATTGTTCTAGCTCTCAACGAGAGCACCAAATGATAGAGTATATCTAGAGAGAAGTGAGAGCTAGAGAGAGAAGTGCAATAATATGCTTCAATAGAATGATTTTGTAACCCCTATAACTACTCCTAAGGGGAGTATTTATAGAGAAAATACGGGCTGGACTCCCAAGCCTTGGGCTTGGGAGGCCCATTTACAACTGGACCGCTACTGGGCCGAATACAAAGCCGCTAATGGGCTGTACAAATAAATAAGTGCAAAATCCAGTTCTAGGAGGTCCTCGTGGCCGACGAGTGCGTGGCCGACGAGGGCACCCGGGTTCCTTGGGCTCAGGCCCATAATCTGAGTTGGCCCCTTTTCGGCCGACGGGGGCGTCTTGGCCGACGAGGGCGCCACTCTGTGTCTTGTGCTTTCTGTTCTTCCGAGTATGTGGGTCCGGGGGCTCAGACCCATATACTCCATCACACACAATAGTTCATTTAACTCCATTTTTATCAATATGATTTCCAAATCATTTGAAATTTCATTACTTATCTAATATATCAATATTTCATCAATAATCAGTCATTATAATCCATTAAAAACATGATTTAGGCATTTAGGTAATCTCATGCTTAACCTACAAGTTGTAAGCAACTAGATGTCGATCCTCACCTCAAATGAGCTTTAATTTGTTCCTTCTCAACCCAATGCTCAAGCTTCGGCCAAGGGGTTTGATAATTGATTCCTTTCTTATAAATAGGTGTTAAACAGCCTCTTCAAGGTGCTTGTTCAACTCCTAACCGAAGACACGAAAACAACCCCTAGAACGGGTGTTTTCCGGCGAATTCGCTCCCTAACCTTTCAAGGTTTTGTCTAGGTTAGTATCTAACCTTTCCAACAATTAAAATTACTATATAACAACATTTTATACAACTCAACTAGTGTACAATAATTCCTCAATCATTTATATGATTTAGACAATAGAAAGGAAGGTTTTGGATTCGAACTTACTTTGAATACCAAAACGTATTCTGCGAGGTTGCGTTCTGTTCGGATGATTTGGAGGCCTTAACCTGCTCCGTTTTCTTCAAACCGCACGCCTATGTATTCCTCTCTTCTAGAGCTTTCAGTGGACATCTCTCACGCCTCTTTTGAATGAGTATAACTCGATATATGAGTCGCACAAGAAGGCCAACGCACTTGAAGTTCTCCCTGCGGACAGTTCTCTTTTCTCTTGCTTTCTTTGCTCTTGTGCGGCTCCTCTCTTCCCCTTATCTTTTGAGTTCGAATGAGGGGTGAGGAAGATATATCTGGACGCTCTCAAAACGTGTGGCTCCCAAAAATAAAAGGTTGGTTGTTTGATTCCAATCAAACATGGGATGGTCCTCCTCTTTTATTTCTCTTTTGTATTGTTTGAGCTCTCAACTCAATAGGTCCGCCCCATTTATGTGTTCTAACTCATCCTACCTGTTTTGCAGGTGTTAGGAAGGTGTGGGGCGTACTATCATGTCCCCTAATTAATTTGGGAGCAAAATATCTACCAATACATCCAAGAGTGGAAAGATGGGTTCTATCATTTTTGTCCTTTGTCATAAGATGTACTTTTGTACTCTCCCCAATTTATTCAGATCAAGTCAACCTCCTACTTCATATTATTGGTCTCTAATATGTGTAGGGTGGTCCCAATAATTTATTTGATGTACAATTACAAAAGAAAACCCTACTCCCATTATTAAGCCTAATAATGCCATAGATGGGACCATAGTCATTTGTATTCTTCTCCAATCATTCCATCATTCATTTATGATGTTAATATGTATATATATCTATATATATTTGCTACCAACCGTGTGGGTCACCCTTCAATAGGTCTAGGATGCCATTCTTGAATAATTACTATTTTTAGCAGGTTAGGCCCAAAATAACATTTGGGCTGCCCGACTGCTCTTACATTGTACCAATGGGTTGTATATCTTTATCTAAGGATGTTGGGCCCCAATATCAATGATATGGCCCAATTAATTATTTAGAAGCCTGTTACCATTGTATAAGCCCAAAATAGTAATATGATAAATCATACGTTCCGTAAAACTTTAATTGTTTTACAATTGTTCGAAAATAGGAGAATTCAATACATAAGCTTTGAAATTAAATTTGAATTTCCAGGATGTTCGGGTGCGGTGTCATCAGCTCACCCCCCCTTAACAGGTATTTCGTCCCGAAATTCACGGTGTTACTCAAATAGGAAGGCGTATTGCCCCCTCATCAAAGCTTCCGTTTCTCAAGTCTCCTCTTCAACACGGTCACTTTTCCAAAGGACTTTAACCATTGGAACTTGTTTACTCCTCAATTTCTTTACCTTTCTATCGGTGATCTTGACTGGTTGTACGGCGTAGTTCAAATCCTCTCGTATTTCCACCGGCGGCTTTTCCAATACAAGAGAAGGATCATGTACATACTTCTTCAGCATAGATACATGAAACACATTGTGTATCTTCTCTAACTCTGGAGTCAACTGTAGGCGATATGCTACGACCCCAATTCTCTCCAGAATTCTGAACGTCCCGATGTAGCGTGGATTAAGCTTCCCTCGGATTTGGAATCGAATGATTCCTTTCCAAGGAGAAACCTTCAGGAATACCTCGTCGCCAACCTTAAACTCTAAGGTTCTCCGTCGCTTATCTGCATAACTCTTCTATCTATCCTGAGCTGCCTTGGGTCTCTCTCGAATCAACTTCACCTTTGACTTGGTGATATCAACCAACTCAGTGCCCTCGAGTTTGGCCATGCCAACCTCATCCCAGCATAACGGTGTACGACACCTCCTCCCATACAATGCTTCGTATGGAGGCATGCCGATACTTGCCTGATAACTGTTGTTATAGGCAAACTCCACAAGTGCTAAGTGATTGTCCCAACTCCCTTGGAACTCCAATGCACAAGCCCTCAACATATCTTCTAAGGTCTGAATAACCCTCTCAGACTGCCCATCTGTCTGTGGATGGAACGCAGTACTGAACTTCAACCTTGTTCCCATAGACTCTTGAAATTTTGGCCAAAAACGTGATGTGAATCGTGGGTCTCTATCGGATACGATGGTCACCGGAACACCATGTAACCTCACGATCGCGTCCGTATACAATTTGGCTAACCTCTGGAGTGGGTAAGTGGTGTTTATAGGTAAAAAGTGTGCACTCTTCGTGAGCCTATCAATAACAACCCAAACTGCATCATAGTTCCTGACCGTCCGTGGTAAGCCTACCACGAAATTCATAGTCACATGTTCCCACTTCCATTCAGGGATGGAAAGTGGCTGCAATAAGCCCGCTGGATGCTGATGTTCCGCCTTAACTTGCTGACAAGTCAGGCATCGACTGATGTATTCTGCTATTTCCCTCTTCATACCAAACCACCAGTAGCCTTCTTTCAGATCCCTGTACATCTTCGTGCCTCCCAAGTGCATAGCATACGCTGAGGAATGAGCCTCCTCTAGAATGGACTTTCGGAGCTCATCATTCGACGGTACGCACACTTGATCACGGAATAACAAGAGACCATCGTCTCTTTCACGAAAATCCTCTACCGGCCCCGCTAGCATGCGTTCTCGGACCTTCTTGAGCTCATCATCAAGATCCTGACCCCTCTTGATCTCGTCAAGTAAGGTAGGTCTCACCTCAAATCTCGCCACCAAGGCGCCATTAGTTGATACTTCTATTTGGGCTCTCAATGCCCTCAAGTTGGTTATCAATGCCCCCGATGAACTCTTCCGGCTAAGGGCATCGGCCACAACATTTTCCTTCCCCGGATGATACTCAATCACTAGGTGGTAGTCCTTTATCAATTCCATCCACTGTCGTTGTCTCATGTTTAACTTTTTCTGAGTAAACACATATTTCAAACTCTTGTGGTCGGTGTATATGTGACATGTCTCTCCGTAGAGATAATGCCTCCATATCTTTAGTGCAAAAACCACGGCCCCCAATTGTAAGTCATGAGTGGGATAATTCACCTCATGCTTCTTCAACTGTCGTGAAGCATAGGCAATCACCCTCCCATTCTGCATCAATACACATCCAAGCCCTTGGATGCTCGCATCGCTGTAGACATCGTACCCCATACCTTGTTTCGGTAAGGCGAGTACTGGTGCCTCAGTTAACCTTTTCTTCAGTTCTAAGAATCCTTTCTCACATCGGTCATCCCACACGAACTTTGCTCCTTTTCGAGTGAGCTTCGTCAATGGTGATACCAAAACTGAGAATTTCTTCACGAACTTTCTATAGTAGCCCGTTAGTCCAAGGAAACTACGAATCTCCTTCACGTTCTTAGGTCTTCCCCATTCTGTGATGGCCTTAATCTTCTTGTTGTCCACAGAAATGCCTGATTCAGAAACCACGTGCCCGAGAAAGCCGAACTCCTTAAGCCAAAACTCACACTTAGAGAATTTGGCATAGAGCTGCTTCTCTCGTAGTGTTTCAAGAACCAGCACCAAGTGTATCTCGTGCTCCTCTTCATTCCTTGAGTAAATCAAGATGTCATCTATGAACACGATTACAAATTGATCCAAATATTTATGAAAAACTCGGTTCATCAAGTCCATGAATGCCGTTGGGGCGTTAGTCAGCCCAAACGACATAACCAAGAACTAAAAGTGACCATACCTTGTGCGGAAAGCACTCTTCGGTATGTCGCTCTCTTTGATCTTCAATTGGTGATACCCTGACCTCAAGTCAATCTTTGAAAATACTGTTGCCCCCCGGAGCTAGTCAAACAAGTCATCGATCCTAGGTAAAGGGTACCTATTCTTGATGGTGACTTTGTGCAATTGTCGGTAGTCGATGCACATACGTAGAGTCCCATCCTTCTTTTTCACAAAAGGACTGGTTCCCCCTCACGGTGAATAGCTCGGTCTAATGAAACCGTTATCCAATAGCTCTTGCAATTGGGTTTTCAACTCATTCAGTTCCGCAGGCGCCATTCGGTACGGTGGTATAGAGATTGGTTTGGTGTCGGGCCCAACCTCGATCACAAATTTAATCTCTCTATCGGGTGGAAGCCCCGGTAGGTCTTTAGGGAAGACATCCGGGTACCTACAAACCACCCTTACATCGTCGAGGTTCAGTTCCTCCTTAGTTTTGTCCACCACGTATGCTAGATATGTGTGGCATCCCTTTCTCATCATACTCCTCGCTCTCACGGTGGATATGATGCAACTATTTGACTTGCCTCGATCACCCTCGAAGCGTAGGGCATTCCCATCATTGCCTTCGAGTTCTAGAACGTTTTTGTAGCAATCTACCCTAGCATGATGCTTTTCTAGCCACTCCATCCCTATGATCGCATCAAAATCAATCATGCTCAGCGGTACGAAATCACACCTCAAGGTTTGGCCACTGACTTCCACCTCACAAGATGGATAATAACAAGTTCTCTCAACGTCGTCCCCTAGTGGTGTTGATACCACTAGAGTTTGTATCATTGGTATCGAATGTATCCCTAAGCCTTTGGCGAACGCCTCACTCACGAATGAACGTTGCGCCCCGATATCGATAAGGATTCGCGCATCCTTCCCATTAATATTTAGTGTTCCTACATTTATAAGCCATGTAAGATGCCTTACTACCATCTATATACATTTATAGTGATTTATTATGCTCATACACATGTTTGGGATCAAGGGGAGGCCTTAACGTCGCAATTCCGTGCGAAAAAATCAACGTCGGGCAGTCTGGGTGCCACGCACGCGTGCATGGGGGGGCGCACGCGTGTGTGCATGAAAATTCTTCACCGGATGGCTACTGCCACCACGCACGGAGGCACGCACGCGTGCGTCCGGCCGTGCGTGGGAAAAACCTTGCCCGCACCGTGCGAAACCCCCCGGTTCGTCCCCGGGATGACCTGTACCCAACCCCCACAGCTCCCCTCACCCAAAATAAGTCTAAAGTCGTTCAAAATTGATGTAATACCTGCGACAGAGTCCGGGTTAGCTTGAGCATCCGCCTCCGTCATCGCATAGACTCTGGCTTGAGTCCTTCCCTGGTTCACGGATGGCGCGTTACTCGCGCTTGATCCTCCTTGTCCCCTAGATGCTTGGGAAGCCCCGGCTTGATTCCGTGCCCCGGTAGTAGCACTACTTGGTCCTGAGGCTCTTGTCCCACCCAGTTGTGGGCAATTAATCTTCATGTGCCCGGTGTTCCCACATTGGTAGCATCTGGGAGGGTCATGACATTTTCCCAAGTGGTTCCTCTTGCAATTTCTGCAACGAGCCGTCCCTGAGGTTTGTGATTGCCCGCCCGGGCCTTGGCTTCGCCTAGGTGGTAGTGGGGGTGCCCGAAAGGATCCTCCTCCTCCATGATTCCCCTTTTTGTTAGGACCTTGAGGTCCATGGTTCTCCCACTTTCTCTTCTTCGCCTCTTCGGCGTTTTTCATCTTTCTTTCTTCCCATTCCTTCTCTCCCTTCAACCCTTGTTCAACTACTTGGCTGAAGGTCATGTTGGGCAATTGTGTTGCCCTCTCATGTATTTCCAAATCCAGGGCATCCCAGAAATGGTTAACCATTTGGTTCTCGTCGCAAACATACTCTGGTATGAACTCGGCTAGCTCCCTGAATTTGTGTTCAAGTTGCCTCACCGTCATTTTGCCACCTTGGGTCAGGAGGTTGTACTCTCTCCTCTTAGCGTTCACCTCAAAATCAGAATAGTATTGAGCAAAGAACTCCTGTCGGAAATTCTCCCAAGTCACGGTCCTGCCATACTTGCCCTTGGCCCTGTCCCACCATGTGGACGCCATCCCTTCAAGCAATCTCGCCGCCACCCTGAGTTTAAACTCGGGGGTGAGTTGCATATCAATGGCTACTTCGTTCAGCCTCTTGATCCATTCCGCGGCGACCGAGATGTCACCCGTTCCATTGAAGGGTTTGCACCCCAAGTCTCTTGCCTCCTTGAGAAATTTTGAGATCCTTATGATTGGACCTCCATCACCCCGGCCCCCATGTGGTTCAATGTGGGCCCTAGAGTCACCATGGCTTCTTCCTCTTGAAGCCCTACCCGAAGTTTGCCCCCCTCGGTGCCTTCGGCGTTCCCTCCTCTCTTCGCGCTCCCGCTGGTATTGCTGGAGCAGTGCCTCAATTCTTGTTAGGGAGTCATTCTCCCCATCTTAATCACTCATATCATCATCATCCCCTTCGTAAGGGGTCTCAATCGGCTCAGTCTCCGGCTGATAAGTCGAGTCCTCGTAGGACCAGTAGGTTTCATCCTCGGTGTCAACATGGCCGTCGCTCACAGAGTGCGATCGGCCTCCACGGCTCGCCCCTCTAGACACTCTAGATGCCTCACGGCTCCCCTGCCCGGTCCCCACCGGTGCACGGCCCGTCGGGTTCCTTCTTGTAACCTTGCCACCACCGTCCATTTCTGAAAGAAATTTTGGAAAGAGTCATTAGACTCGTATCAAATGTCAATTGACGGATAGGTACTTAAGACACTACTTGGCTCGAATTGCCGCCATACCAATTGCTAAGGGTACCATCTTAACAATTAGAGGCCTTGCAGCTCAAGTACCAAAAGTTCTATAAGTACAAAACATTTATGCTTATGGTTTTCAAAATCATTTGGAAAAGAGAATTTTGAGTCTTCATTATGAAGTTAATGGACTAAGGCTCTGATACCAATTAAATTGTCACGCCCCGGACCTATCCGGACACGTCAACAATCCGCCGTACAATATGAATAGTCAACCGCAGTCCAACTCATCCATATTATACAAGGCGTCTCGAATATCATTCACACATAAGTCATCCATAAACATACATAATAAGTAATTGAATACGCAACGGAAATCATAGTTTGGATACAAGTGCCACACGGGGCAAACACGAACACGCAGGCTCCATAATGAAAAACAATATCCATGAGCATGGTTTAAAATGTTTAAAATCAGAATGAAGGAAGCACGAACCAAGTCTTCCCCTCCGAGATGATCGCCCGATCAACAAGCACAGGTAGCAAGCTCTAGCCTCAACCTGAAATGGTGGTGGGACGCCACCCCGAAAGGGGGTCAATACTCTATACGACTATAAAGTACTGGTATGGATGGCAACTAATAGATATACAACAAGTATTTCAAACACGAGACCCTCAAATAGGGTGATAATATAATTCTAGGCCGTAACCCCAAGTTACCCCTTTTTTAAAATATACTTACTTCATATATAAAGTCAAGTAGTCGGCCCATGGCCCAAAGTTCGTTTACAAAACATAAACCAAACCCCGTGACCCCTAGTCATGACAATACATAGGGTTCAACCCTAACACACATGTTTGCATTTCTCGAGTCCAACTCGACTACATCACCATGCACATCAATCACAAGTCAATTACTCCACCAATCTCCAACGTCATGTTCACCCATGCAATTCTAGAGCATCGGGCTCAATTACATCTTCTTACATGGGCTGAACCAAATCCTTATGTCTACCCAATGCAATTCCAGAGCATCGGGCTCAAGTACATCTCCTTGCATTGGCATAGACCCAATTCCTAAGCACTCGCTATGCCTAGAATTGTAATATCAATAATCTATTTCGGGACATCCTTACGGACTTACAATCAAACCCTTAGATTCAATTTCTTAACAATTACAAACGATCATTAACTAGTTTTCCAATACTATTAAGATCATTCTCATCAATCATATATTTCATTTGTAAATCCCTACATATTTAGAAATATGTAGCAACAACTTAGTCATCCAATGTAATACATAAATAATCATTTATGTATCTACACAATTCACACAATAGTTCATTTAACTCCATTTTTATCAATATGATTTCCAAATCATTTGCAATTTCATTACTTATCTAATATATCAATATTTCATCAATAATCAGTCATTATAATCCATTAAAACATGATTTAGGCATTTAGGTAATCTCATGCTTAACCTACAAGTTGTAAGCAACTAGATGTCGATCCTCACCTCAAATGAGCTTTAATTTGTTCCTTCTCAACCCAATGCTCAAGCTTCGGCCAAGGGGGTTTGAGAATTGATTCCTTGCTTATAAATAGGTGTTAAAAAGCCTCTTCAAGGTGCTTGTTCAACTCCTAACCGAAGACACGAAAACAACCCCTAGAACGGGTGTTTTCCGGCGAACTCGCTCCCTAACCTTTCAAGGTTTTGTCTAGGTTAGTATCTAACCTTTCCAACAATTAAAGTTACTATATTACAACATTTTATACACCTCAACCAGTGTACAATAATTCCTCAATCATTTATATGATTTAGACAATAGAAAGGAATGTTTTGGATTCGAACTTACTTTGAATACCAAAACGTATTCTGCGAGGTTTCGTTCTGTTCGGATGATTTGGAGGCCTTAACCTGCTCCGTTTTCTTCAAACCGCACGCCTATGGATTCCTCTATTCGAGAGATTTCAGTGGACACCTCTCACGCCTCTTTTGAATGAGTATAACTCGAGATATGAGTCGCACCAGAAGGCCAACGCACTGGAAGTTCTCCCTGCGGACAGTTCTCTTTTCTCTTGCTTTCTTTGCTCTTGTGCGGCTCCTCTCTTCCCCTTATCTTTTGAGTTCGAATGAGGGGTGAGGGGGACATATCTGGACGCTCTCAAAACGTTATCTAAACGTGTGGCTCCCAAAAATAAAAGGTTGGGTGTTTGATTCCAATCAAACATGGGATGGTCCTCGTCTTTTATTTCTCTTTTGTATTGTTTGAGCTCTCAACTCAATAGGTCCGTCCCATTTATGTGTTCTAACTCATCCTACCTGTTTTTCAGGTGTTAGGAAGGTGTGGGGCATACTATCATGTCCCCTAATTAATTTGGGAGCAAAATATCTACCAATACATCCAAGAGTGGAAAGATGGGTTCTATCATTTTTGTCCTTTGTCATAAGATGTACTTTTGTACTCTACCCAATTTATTCAGGTCAAGTCAACCTCCTACTTCATATTATTGGTCTCTAATATGTGTAGGGTGGTCCCAATAATTTATTTGATGTATAATTACAAAACAAAACCCTACTCCCATTATTCAACCTAATAATACCAAAGATGGGACCATAGGCATTTGTATTCTTCTCCAATCATTCCATCATTCATTTATGATGTTAATATGTATATATATCTATATATATGTGCTACCAACCGTGTGGGTCACCCTTAAATGAGTCTAGGGTGCTATTCTTGAATAATTACTATTTTTAGCAGGTTAGGCCCAAAATAACATTTGGGCTGCCCGACTGCTCTTACATTGTACCGATGAGTTGTATATCTTTATTTAAGGATGTTGGGCCCCAATATCAATGATATGGCCCAATTAATTATTTAGAAGCCCGTTACCATTGTATAATCCCAAAATAGTAATATGATAAATCATACGTTCCGTAAAACTTTAATCGTTTTACAATTGTTCAAAAATAGGAGAATTCAATACATAAGCTTTGAAATTAAATTTGAATTTCCAGGACGTTCGGGTGCGGTGTCACACTACTAGCCATAGGTCTTTCTGTAGTCCCCGATGGTCCCCCTCTGTTCAACATTGGACAAGAGGGTTTGAGGTGGCTCGTGCTACCGCATTTGTAACACCGGGCGGTGCATTGCACTTCCCCGCATGATTCTCGGCGCAATTTGGGCATCTCGGCGGTCATATTCTCCCTGGGTTGGGACCATGCCATTTTGGGCCCTTATTCTTCTTTGCCGGTGGTGCCGGCGCCCTAAATGAACTTCCACCGCCGGCGTGATGCTTCCGGGAATGGTCTTGGGGTCCAGAGTTTTCCCATCTCCTCTTCTTCGCCTCCTCGGCGTCTCTCATCTTTCTCTCGTTCCAATGGGTTTCCCCAAGGAGCCCTTGATCAACAATTTGGCTAAATGTCATGTTATGATGATAAGTAGCCCGATCACGGATGTCTAACTGTAGAGCATCCCAAAAATGGTTGGCCATACGATTTTCTAGGGGTGGGATCGGTCCGGTCCGGGTCGGGTTTTTGCTAAACCCGGAAATTACCTGTAAGGTCTCAGGTTATGAAAATTAGAGACCGAAAAAAAGCCCACTATATTCGGTCCGGGTCGGGTTTTTCGTAACCCGGGTTCGGTCCGGGTTCAGGTTGGGCCGGTTAAAGCCCGAATGTGAAATCATCTCATTTTTCTGTTATATTTTAAAATCTATTTTCAAATAAAATTAATCAAAGTACAAACCCCAAATAATAACACAAATATTAATCTCCAAAATCACCAAGAATTCAAATCCAAAGAAGACAATTATCATAATATTTTATTTAAGACACATAAAAATAAATAATATAGGTTTTCTAAAAATGTTAGGAAATAAAATTATGGATAAAAATGTGACTAATTTTACTATAAATATGTTTTCATGGGCATTAAGGTAAATAAATTGAACATATTTGTAGTTAATAAAAGTTATTAAGTCATTTTTTCGTCCACCATGATTATAATCATATACTCCGTATTAATATATAATCTATAAATTATATTGGTATATTATACGGAGTATTGATTTTATATTAAAGCTAATTGTTTCGGGTTTTATCGATTCGGGTCGGGTTATAGATTTTAGGGTCGGTTAATGAGCCCAAAATTTCGGGTTCGGTCCATTTTTTTATTCGGTCCGGTCAAAAAGAAAAAAATTGGACCGACATCATAACTCGATCCGAGTCAGGGTCGGTTTCCGGGGTTCGATTCGGGTTTTCCCACCCCTACGACTTTCATCCAAAGAGTAGTCTGGTATGAATCGTGCCAAATCCCAGAACCTCTGTTCCAATTGCCTTTCCAAGCAACCATCCTCCTGTTTCAAATTCGTGTACTCTTTCCTTTTGAGGTTTATTTCTAGTTGCCTCACCGAGCAACCATCCTCCTGTTTCCGGGTTTCGATTCGAGTTTTCCCACCCCTACAATTTTCATCCAAAGAGTATTCTGGTATGAATCGTGCCAAATCCCGGAACCTCTGTTCCAATTGCCTCACCGAGCAACCCATCCTCCTGTTTCAAATTCGAGTACTCTCTCTTTTGAAATTCCACAATCTCTCTCTTCATCCCCGACCATCAGTAACTTTCCTTCAAATCCCGATACATCTTTGTACCGCCCGGGTGCATGCCATAAGCAGATGAGTGAGCCTCCTCAAGGATCGACTTAGAGAGCTCCTCATCTGATGGTATACACACTCATTCCTTGAATAGTAGGAGACCATCTTCTCTCTCTCGGAAACCCTCCACGGGCCCCGTAAGCATCCGTTCACGGGCCTTCTGTAGTTCCTTATCAGTGCCCTGACATGTCTTGATCTCATCCAATAAGGTGGGTCTCACCTCAAATCTGGCCAATAATGCTCCATCCGTGGATACCTCCACACGTGCCATCAATGCCCGTAAACATGTGTGTAAAACCCCTGATGAGCTCTTCCCACTCAGTGCATCGACTACTACATTAGCTTTGCCCAGATGATAGTTGATGATCAAGTTGTAATCATTGATCAACTGCATCCATCTCCTTTGACTCATGTTCAACTCTTTCTGAGTGAACACGTACTTCAAACTCTTGTGGTCAGTGTAGATGTGACACAACTCTCCGTAGAGGTAGTGTCTCCAAATCTTTAATGCAACCACCACAGCTCCTAGCTCCAGATAATGTGTGGGGTAATTTACTTCATGCTTTCTCAACTGCCGAGAAGCATAAGCAATTACCTTCCCTGATTGCATCAGTATGCATCCAAGCCCTGGATGCTAGCATCATTGTAGATATCATACCCTAACCCTTGCACGGGTAGAGCAAGTACTGGTTCCTCATTCAATCGTTTATTTAGATCAAGAAACCCCTTCTCACACTTGTCATCCCACACAAACTTAGCCCCCTTCTTAGTGAGCTTCGTGAGTGGAGATGCTATCACCGAGAATTTCTCCACAAATTTGCGGTAACACCCCGTTAAACCGAGTAAACTCCTTATCTCCTTCATGTTCTTGGGCCTCTCCCAATTAGTGACCGCTTCGATCTTGGAATTACCAACTGAGATGCCTGAACCTAACACCATATGCCCGAGAAAACCGATCTCCTCAAGCCAAATTTCACATTTAGAGAATTTCGCAAAGAGTTGCTTGTCTCGTAGTGTCTCTAGTACTAACCATAGGTGTTTCTCACGTTCTTCTTCGTCCTTGGAATATACCAAAATATCATCAATGAAAACTATAACGAATTGATCCAAGTATTGGTGAAACACTCGGTTCATGAGGTCCATGAATGTCGTGGGGGCATTTGTGAGCCCAAACGACATTACTAGAAACTCATAGTGACCATACCTTGTGCGAAATGCACTCTTGGGTATGTCACTTTCCTTGATCTTCAATTGATGGTAACCCGACCTCAAGTCTATCTTAGAGAACATTGTTGCCCCCCGTAATTGATCAAACAAGTCATCAGTCCTTGGCAAAGGATATGTGTTCTTGATCGTGACCTTGTTCAACTGACGGCAATTGAAGAAACACGAGGCAAACTACCCTACCCATGATCTAGAGTTGGGAGCGGTAGTGTTTGCACTGAAAATTTGGCGGCATTATCTCTATGGGGAGACATGTCACATTTTCACCGATCATAAAAGCTTGAAGTATGTATTCACTCAAAAAGAGTTGAATATGAGACAAAGGAGATGGATGGAGTTGATCAAGGACTATGACTTGATCATCGACTATCATCCCGGGAAGGCCAATGTAGTAGCCGATGCACTGAGCAGAAAGAGTACATCGGGGACGTTACTCACGTGTCTACGCTCACTAAGGGCACAAGTGGAGGTGTCCACAAGTGGGGTCCTCATTGCTAGATTCGAGGTTAGGCCTACATTGCTGAGTGAGATCGGTAGATGCCAGGCCACTGATGAAGAATGTCAGAAGATCCGTGAACAGATCCTTGAGGGACCTGTTGAGAACTTTCGGGTACGTGATGACGGTCTTTTATTGTTTAAAGGCCGTGTATGCATACCAAGGAATGAGGAGCTCCAAAAGTCTATACTGGAGGAGGCTCATTCTTCGGCGTATGCCATGCATCCAGGAGGTACTAAAATGTACCGGGACTTGAAGGAAAGTTACTGGTGGTCGGGTATGAAGAGGGACATCGCAGAGTACGTGAGTCGGTGCCTTACTTGCCAACAAGTCAAGGCGGAGCATCAACACCCGTCGGGACTTTTGCAACCACTTACCATTCCAGAATGGAAGTGGGAGCACGTGACCATGGACTTCGTGGTGGGGCTGCCACGAACAGTGAACAACTATGATGCGGTATGGGTAGTGGTTGATAGGCTCACGGAGAGTGCACACTTTTTGCCTATCAACATTACTTATCCTCTTGAAAGATTGGCAAAGCTATACACGGAGGAGATTGTGAGACTGCATGGAGTTCCGATATCCATTGTCTCCGATAGGGACCCACGTTTCACATCCCGATTTTGGCCAAAATTTCAAGCATCCTTGGGTACGAAGTTAAAGTTTAGCACAACCTTTCACCCGCAGACGGATGGGCAATCCGAGAGGGTGATACAGATTCTGGAAGATATGCTTAGGGCATGTGCTCTGGAATTCCAAGGGAGTTGGGACAAGCATTTGGCTCTGGTTGAGTTTGCCTATAACAACAGTTATCAGGCGAGTATTGGCATGCCTCCATACGAGGCATTGTATGGGAGGAAATGTAGAACACCGTTGTGTTGGGACGAGGTTGGCGAAGCCAAGCTCGAGGGGATTGAACTTGTCGAAATCACCAAGGTTAAGGTGAAAGTCATTCAGGATAGACTCAAGGCTGCCCAAGATCGGCAAAAGAGTTATGCTGACAAACGACGCAGGCCATTGGAGTTTGAGGTCGGTGATAAGGTCTTTCTAAGGATTTCTCCTTGGAAAGGTATCATCAGGTTTATATCGAGGGGAAAACTTAACCCCCGATACATTGGCCCATTTGAAATCCTTGAAAGGATAGGGGCCGTGGCTTACCGTATCAAATTGACGCCAGAACTTGAGAAGATACACGACGTGTTTCATGTATCGATGCTCAAGAAATATGTGCGAGATCCGTCTCATATCCTTGAGAAACCACCGGTGGAGATACGTGAAGACCTACAATATGCGGTGGAACCGGTGAAGATTGTGGGTCAACAGGTAAAGAAACTGAGGAACAAGGAGATCCCTATGGTAAAGGTCCTTTGGAGGAGTGATCGAGTCGAAGAAGAAACCTGGAAGACTGAGGTCTCAATGAGGGAGCAGTACCCTTTCCTTTTCGATTAGACACGTGGATTTCGGGGACGAAATCCCAAATAAGGGGGGGTGAACTTGTAACACCGTCCCCAAATGTATTTATCTTTGAGCTAATAATTTATTGAACCCTATGAAATATTCAGTGAATTTACGAAGTTGTGAATTTGTATTAATTTTTTCGCGTGAATAGTAAAATGCACGTGGGGCCCACATCGGGAGTGGGGACCGCTCGATATTATCGGGGCCACATATTATATTGATCTTGGACTAGATAATATGAATATGGTGGTGGATATCCTAGTTGAGCCATGACAATGAAATAGGGTTGACCGGTTGGTCAAACGGGGCCAAATTATCAGTATCGGCAATCTATCGGATAACAGCCCGAAAAGGGATTTCGGAGACTTGTAAATTAAAGTTGAGGGATGCATATTGATTCTAAGGTCCATTAAGAATTGGGAACAAGTGTTATATTTTATTTGACCAGATAAAATAAAATATACTTAAAACAGTCCGGAAAAATACAACTTTCGGGACCGATTGTACACTTCTGGACAAAAAGGGTTGACCTCCCACATGGATGGGTGCCAACCCACGATTTTAGCCTCATTATTCAGGGCCTTAGCAGGCTGGTAAGAGATATGAGGTGGGAGAGGACTGATTTGAGATGTTTGGCATCAAAACAAATCATGGTGGCCCTCCTCCCTTTCACTCATTGCCCAAAAGGAGACAAAGAGGCATTCCTACCCATCCCCCTCCTCACTAGTTCGGCCAGCAGCAAGGGAAAGGAGGAAAGAACCTCTACAACTTCATCTCCATAGCCCCAAATCCGAACTCAAGCTCAAGGGAGTCCAAGAAGAAAGTTTAAGAAGGAAAAAGCTAGGAAAAAGTGTGAAAATTAAGGTAATGACCTTATCATAACTTTTCCTTTGTTTTTCTTCTAGCATATAAGATATATATCATATGAAAGACCTTTAGTATTGTTCTACATGATTTAAGTGTGGAATAATGGGTTGGAAAGTGATTCTAAGTCCAAAAACGGACTTAGAAGCCAAATCGACCGGTTTGCCGGAAAATAACCTTTTATAGGTTATTTGTGTTGATATGGGTTTTGTGATGATAAAACCCTGTTAGGAACTTGATTTAAAGTATTTTTGAGCCTCGCCGGAGTTTCGTCGGAGTTGGTCAAAGTTCGCCGGAGTTGGTCAAAGTTCAATCAAGAAACGTAGAACGCGCTTAAGCTTAATTAAGGTGAGGATGACCGACTATGATACTTATAATCTTTGGGTTAATTTCATGGGATTTCCTAAGTGAATATAAATGTGATGTGCATGAATTGTTGATGGTTAATAATGCATAAATAGAACTACTATTGTTTAGTATAATGCATGAATTGTTGGGATTTCCTAAGTATTGATACACAAATTTATGAATAAATTGTGTACGTTTAGATGTTATGAATATGTGTGTATGATGGTTGTACCAACCATGAATATCATTTGGGATAGTATACTTTGATGCCATGAGGAGAAGCCATGAAGGTATGAAAGTGATACTTGATATTAAGGCCAATTATGCAAGAAGAAGGAATTATATTGAAATAAATAAATAACTAGCATTGAAATATTAGTTGGAAATGTTAGTTGAGAAATGGATGAATTAGATCCTAAGAATTTGAATTATAAGGAATCGGTGATTATGAGTCGGGCTCAAGACCGATGTAGATGACGGTGATTATGAGCTGGGCTCTAGACCGTAGTAGATGACGGTGATTATGAGTTGGGCTCTAGACCGTAGTAGATGACGGTGATTATGAGCTGGGCTCTAGACCGTAGTAGATGACGGTGATTATGAGCTGGGCTCTAGACCGTAATAGATAACGGTGATTATGAGCTGGGCTCTAGACCGTGATAAATAATGACGAATTGATATTAAATGAACGGATTAACTATAATGTAATAATGCTCTAGTTTGAGGGCCTCAGAGATTTAAACTTTGATTATACTTAGTATAGTTGTCATTGTACTTGTCAAATGCTTCCAAGTACTGACCTCCCCTTCACGGGGGAGGCCACCTCACAGTTTCAGGTAGAACTTGAAGGTTGCTACCACCAGCCATTGCTTCGGGAAGTTTCTGAGGAGAAGATTTGGTTCGTGCTTCTCCCGTTCTTGTTTTGAAAAACAATATGAATAATGCTCATGGATAATATTTTCTGAATAATTATTTTGGGGGCTTGCATGCCTAATTATGCCAAGTGTGGCTTGAACACTTGTATCAATTGTTTCCGCTGTTTTAATAAATGTTTTACATTATGTTTGTTTATGGATGTACTATGTGTGAATGGTATTCAAGACGCCTTGTATAGTATGGATGAGTCGGACTGCGGTTGACTATTCGTACTGTACGGTGGGTTGTTGACGTGTCCGGTAGGTCCGGGGCGTGACAAATTGAACCTTCAACTCTTGAAGTTAAGCCGGTGCCATTCGGTATGGAGGAATCGAGATAGGTTTTGTGCCTGGTTCTACTTCAATTACAAACTCAATCTCTCGATCTGGTGAAAGTCCCGGGAGTTCTTCAGGAAAAACCTCCGGATACTCGTTCACCACCCTCACTTCTGTGAGACTCTTCCCTTTGCCTTCCTTGCCTATGACATAGGCTAAGTAAGTTTGACATCCCTTCCTCATCATACGCCTTGCTGTTATGCCCGATATGATGCAAGGATTGAATTTCCATCTATCTCCCTAGAAACATAGAATATTTCCTTCACCATCCTTGAGTTCTAACACCTTAGTGTAGCAATCTACCTTTGCATGGTGTTTTTCAAGCCAGTCCATGTCGAGTATGCATCAAACTCAAGTATACCTAAAGCTACCAAGTCACTGTTAGACAGTGATCCCCTATCTCCACATCACATGAAGGATAGTAATCATTCCGTTCAACGTCATCTCCTAGAGGCGTAGATACCAATAGGGTTTGCGTCATTGGTATTAACGGTGTGTCCAATCCCATGGCAAACACCTCACTAACGAATGAACGTTGCGCTCCCGTATCGATAAGGATCCTCACACCCCTTCCATTAATCTTTAATGTTCCTGCATTCATAAGTCACATAAGATACCTCCCCTATCATCCCTATACATTTATGGAGGTTTATTATGTTCATACACATGTTTGGGATCAAGGAGAGGTCTTAACGTCGCAAAACGTTATGAAAAACCCCATGTTGAGCAGCCTGGGTGCCACGCATTGCGTGCATAAGAGGCACACACGTGTGCGTGGCTTCAGTCTTCATCTGGGGCTACTGCCCTCCATGCACAGAGGGACGCACGGGGAACGCACGGCGTTGGTCCAACATTTTTTTCCTGGAAGCCGTCTCACACCTACGCACGGTAGCATGCACGCGTGCGTGGTGTGCAGTGGCCATTTAAGCCCGTTTTGGCCAAAAATTTCCCGGTTCACCCTCGAGGTGGACCGTACTCAGACCCTACGACCTACATCGTCAATATAAGCCTAGAACCAGTCGAAATTTAGTGTATTACCTGCAACGGAGTCCGGGTTTGCTCATGCATCCGCCTCGGTCATTGCATATACTCCTGCCTGGGTCCTCCCTTGGTTAACGGACGCGACATTGCTAGCCGTGGTCCGCACCTTCCTGTGTCAGCCTGTGATGGTCCTTCATGTCCCCTACTAGCCATAGGTCCTTCTGTAGTCCCCCGATGGTCCCCCTCTGTTCAACATTGGACAAGAGGGTTTGAGGTGGCTCGTGCTACCGCATTTGTAACACCGGGGCGGTGCATTGCATTTCCCCGCATGATTCACGGCGTAATTTGGGCATCTCGGCGGCCATACTCTCCCTGGGTTGGGCCCATGCCATTCTGGGCCCTTATTCTTCTTTGCCGATGGTGCCGGCGCCCTAAATGAACTTCCACTCCCGGCGTGATGCTTCCGGGAATGGTCTTGGGGTCCAGAGTTTTCCCATCTCCTCTGCTTCGCCTCCTCGTCGTCTCTCATCTTTCTCTCATTTTATTGGGTTTCCCCAAGGAGCCCTTGATCAACAATTTGGCTAAATGTCATGTTATGATGATAAGTAGCCCGATCACGGGTCTAACTGTAGAGCATCCCAAAAATGGTTGGCCATACGATTTTCTAGGGGTGGGATCGGTCCGGTCCGAGTCGGTTTTTTGCTTAACCCAGAAATTACCTGTAAGGTCTCGGGTTATGAAAATTAGGGACCGAAACAAAGCCCACTATATTCCGTCCGAGTCGGGTTTTTTGTAACCCGGGTTCGGTCTGGGTTCGGGTTGGGCCGGTTAAAGCCAGAATGTGAAATCATCTTATTTTTCTTTTATATTTTAAAATCTATTTTCAAATAAAATTAATCAAAGTACAAACCCCAAATAATAACACAAATATTAATCTCCAAAATAACCAAGAATTCAAATCCAAAGAAGACAATTATCATAATATTTTGTTTAAGACACATAAAAATAAATAATATAGGTTTTCTAAAAATGTTAGGAAATAAAATTATGGATAAAAGTGTGACTAATGTTACTATAAATATGTTTTCATGGGCATTAAGGTAAATAAATTGAACATATTTGTAGTTAATAAAAGTTATTAAGTCATTTTTTCGTCCACCATGATTATAATCATATACTCCGTATTAATATATAATCTATAAATTATATTGGTATATTATACGGAGTATTGATTTTATATTAAAGCTAATTGTTTCGGATTTTATCGATCTGGGTCGGGTTATAGATTTTAGGGCCGGTTAATGAGCCCAAAATTTCGGGTTCGGTCCGCTTTTTTATTCGGTCCGGTCAAAAAGAAAAAAAAAATTGGACCGACATCATAACTCGGTCCGGGTCAGGGTCGGTTTCCGGGTTTCGATTCGGGTTTTCCCACCCCTACGATTTTCATCCAAAGAGTAGTCTGGTATGAATCGTGCCAAATCCCGGAACCTCTGTTCCAATTGCCTCATCGAGCAACCATCCTCCTGTTTCAAATTCGTGTACTCTCTCCTTTTGAGGTTTATTTCTAGTTCCGAGTAGTACTGATTATAAAATTCCACTTCGAATTTCTTCCAAGTGGCCTCACCACGGAACTTTCCTTCCACACCTTCCCACCATACAGCAGCTACCCCGGCTAATAGCCTGGTGGCAACCCTCAACTTCACGTCGAGTCCAATTTGCATGTCCCTAGAAGCGTCATTCAACTTCTTAATCGAGTCGACGGCCTCAGATATGTCGCCCTTGCCATCAAATGACTTGCACCCCAAGGATCTAGCCTCCTTGAGGTACTTGGAGATACGAACCATCGTGTCTCCCCTGAATGCCCCCGATGGAGCACTAGAAGCACCCCGGCTTCTCTGCCCCATGGTTTGCCTAGCCTGTCTAGCTTGGCGTCGTTGCTCCCTCTTTGCTTTGTTCTCAAATTACCATTCTAGTACCTCGCTCTTACGGTCATGATGAGGATCATTATCCTCATCTTCTCCATCAAAGTCCTCCCCGTTGTACGGGGTCTCCTCCTGCTCCGTGCTCGGAGCATAGGTGAAATCGTCCGGCTCAGTGGCCCAAGACGGGTGCACAGAACCAACACGCGTGCTACTTGATGTTGGCGTTGTATAACGCCCACGACCCCTGCCTCGGCCTCCTCCACTGCCTTGGCTCCGGTCTCTACCCCTAGAGGTCCGTGATTCAGCCCGTGTGTCGTGCCTGGTGGCCCCCGGTACACGACCTGTTGGGTTCCTCCTAGTTATCCTGCGTCCACCCTCCATTTCTGAAAGAAATAAGGAATGAGCCATTAGACTCGCTTCAATGTCAATTGACGGAATAGTACAAAAGACACCACTTAGTCCAACATTATGGCCAACAAACTGTTAAGGGTACCGTCTTAACAATAAGAGGTCAATAACTTGGTTTCCAACAGTTCCTTAGGTACAAAAACTTTTGCTCATGGTTTTGTTCAAAACTTTTTGCTCATAAGATATTGAGAGGTTAATTGTATAGTTTAGAAATCGATGGCTCTGATACCATTTAATTGTCATGCTCCGGACCGCATCTGTGCCACGTAGACAACCGTCGTACAACCCAATAAGAACAACAACAGTTCATCCCTATTGAATTATACAAGGCGTCCGATAGATTCTATTGCCAAACCGATTAGTAAACACATACAATCAACGTCAATATCATAATCAAACAAATGCGGAAAATATAATATGTTTGATAATCAGCCACACGTGGCAAACACGAGCATGAAGGCTCCCAACTATTTCAGAAGAAAAACATTGTTCAAATATCCATGAGCAGTTTATAACTTTCAAATAAGAATGGAAGCACGAACAACGTCTTCCTCCTTGATCAATCACCCTAAGCAAAGGTGCAGGTAGTAGGACTCTAGCCTTAACCAGAAAAATGTGAGGCCCCCCGGAGGGGTCAGTACTCCATAGAAGTACTAGTGACAAGTAGGCTATATGAAGAATAACTAATGTTTCAGACACGAGACCCAAAAATAGGGTGATACATATATATATAGTTGTAACTCATCCACCCCATGATACATACTGTATATATACGTGTAAAATACTTAACCCGTAGGTCATTTACCTTAAAGAGTCTTTTAGATATAAAGTTATTACCTGACTTATCTCACTCCTTTCCCAGATACCTAGCTCACAAGCTATAATTTGCATTCGATTCATGCTACCGAGTGTTTTAAGATCATTTACCGTCCAAGGCACTCAACCCAACCTGGAGTATTTAGGATCATTTACCGTCCAAGGGCACTCAACCCCACCTGGAGTATTCTGGATCATTTACCGCCCAAGGGTACTCGACCCCACCTGGAGTATTCTGGATCATTTACCGCCCAAGGGTACTCGGCCCCACTTGAGTATTATGGATCATTTACCGTCCAAGGGTACTCAATCCCCAATCTAATCTCTACCAAATCCTAACTTGGATATGACTGGCCTTTTATTCCTAAGTAACCAACGTGGGTGGGTCCCACCCGAACGGCCCACGTTAACCTACTCAAAAACTGTCCGTTTGAGTATAACCCGATAACCAGTCGGGTATCCAACCACACCTGGTCGGGTATAGTGAGGCAGTAGCCCCTGGGGCTATTTTTAACTATTACCCGGTCGGGTATTTACCCATACCCGGTCGGGCATAGCCTTTGACTTGGCGGTCAACACCCGTTTGATGCCCCAACAAAGTCCGATTAACGTGAAATTTTATACACAAGTACTTCTTGACGTCCTAGATCCAAAAATACCCTTTTGGATCCCTGGAACATCATACATAATAATTTATCACATTTTTAATCATCAACCATATATAACATGATTTTCAACTATGTTTTATATATAATCATGGCATAAACAAACACTTGATTATCTTTAATCATCCCATAAAACATATCCTTGATTACTTTAGGTAATCTCATGCCTCACGCAAAAGTTATAAAGCATAAAGCCATCTTCTCACCTTAATGATGCTTATGAAGTTCTAGTCTTCCCGATTTAGCTCCGGCGAAACTCCAGTGAAATTCGGCGAACTCCGGCGACAATTCCGGCGACCCTTTCAACTTCGTGAAAGTTCCTTGAATAACTTAGGCAAGTTACTAACAAAGTTTTATCATCACAAAACCATATTAATATAAATAACCTCTAAAAGGTTATTGTCCGACGAATCGGTCACTTTGGCTTCTAAGTCCGTTCTTGGACTTAGAACTACCTTCCAACCCCTCATTCTACACTTTTAAACATGTAGAACAATACTAGGGTGTGAAATATGATTACATAATCATATGAGAAGATTAAAGAAAAAGAAATGGAATTAACGAAGTCATTACTATGTTAATCTCAAGTTTTTCTCCCTAACCTCCTCTTTTCTCCTTTCTATTTCTTTCATTCTCCTTCCTTAGATTTTGTGCGAAAATGGATGAAGAAATGGAGTATTGCAGAGCTTCTGTCACCTTGTTTGAGGGCTGGGTCGAGCTCTATGAGCTGGGGTGATTGAGAATGCCATTTTGGCATTTCTCTCGATAATAACATGGGAAGGTCCCATGTAATTTATTGTTTTCGGCTCCCAAACAGGTCCTGCTCCCTTTCCTCTCTTATTGTGCGGCTTTCCTAGCCCATTTCTAGGCTAAAATCGTGGGTTGGCCCCCACACATGTGGGAGGTCACCCCTTTGTGTCCCGATGTGTACACTCGGTCCCGAAAGTTGTATTTTTCGGACTATTTTAATTATATTTTATTTTATCGGGTCAAAAAAAATATAACACATGTTCTCAATCCTTATTGGACCCTAGAATGAATATAATTTTCCCAACTTTAATTTAGAATTCCTCGAAATTCATTTTCGGGCTGTTATGTGATAAATTGTCAATAGTGATAGTTGGGCCTCGTTTGACCAACCGGTCAACCTTATGCCTTTGCCACGGCCCAAATAGGATATCCACCACCTTATACATATTATCTAGACCAAGATTAATATAATATGACGACCTGAAAATATCGGATGGCCCCTGTTCCCAATGTGGGCCCCGCGTGCAATTTACTATTCACGCAAAAGAAAAACAAAAATTTACAACCACGTAAATTCATAAATCATCCATTCAAGGTTTATTACATTATTTACTAAAAAGTAAATACACCTGGGGACAGTGTTACAAAATTATACAAAAGCAGCCTCAGAACCATAAACCTAAATCAACAACAAATTTTAGAAGCCACTATAAGCCACTGATATACTACTTTAACAAAAAAATATACATTAATAAAATGCATCTTAAATAAACAAACATGAGTAGCTGAACCATAAGCTATTGATACACTTTCACAAAGTACATTACATTGGAATGCATCTGAAAATAAGCATACAACAGTAGCTGAATCATAAGCTACTGCTGACCACTTTCACACAATACATAACACTATAGACACTCTTAATAGCCGAGTCCAAGGCTGAAACCATCCCAAAAAGCAAAACAGTAGGCAACACCAAGAAGACTTCAAGGGTCAAGGTTAGGGTAGATGCTTTGCCTACATTGTTGATACTTAACCTAAAACACTAAGCAGGTATCACTGCCGTAAAAAACATATATTATAGTTATACTAAACGACATTTCCTAGATTCGTGACTTTCTTCATTGCTTGACTCTCTCAGCGTCAACACCCAAAACTTGCCTTTTCTCCTTAGTCAGTAGGGGGTAGACACTGTGGGCTGTGAGGATCCAGCCTGAAATTTGAATACATGATGACTCTCTTAACAATCAGCTACTTTGAAAAACTGATAACAAACATTAACAAACCCACTACCTTTTTAGACAGAAAACTGTGAGGCCAACCTTCTGAGTTCATCTTCCTCCTGAAAAAAGTAGAGAGACAGTAAATTGTATCATAAAATTTACTCATACATTACAAAAAAAAAATATACACACCTCCTTTCCGATCACCTTAACAGAGTATAGTGCCAGCACTTTTGGGTCTGTGTTCATCTTCATCACGCTGAATATCTGGTTTCCCTTAAAATTTCTGCTCTCTCTTGTGAATTGCACCCAGAACAAATGCCTTGATGTCAATCAGAGAGCTTATCTATGATGGAAAGTAATGCGGACCAAAGTTCATCTACGTCGATTCTAAGCTTTAGTGTTGCACTATTGCTTAGTGGGAAAATTAAGATAGATAGAAATAGAAAAAAACCAACCCTAGATATCTGGTCTTTGAGCGAAGCGTCAAACTTGCTTGGAAAACAGGAGACCTCTCTATCCCAAAGCAAGAAGGAAGCATGGGTTGTGTCATCGACAACCCTCACATTCACCTTGTACCTTCACATATTAGGAAATGTGGTGTTTAGCAAGTGTAAACCATAACGTTAAAAGTGTATAATTTTAGGAAATTCAGACTTGAGAACTGCATCACTCGAGCTCCAAGACACACACCAAAAGCTATCACCATTGGGTGAAACCTTCTTGCTACATCCAATGCATGAAATGTAAGACCGATCCTTATGGCTGTCAATTGCCACAATTTCTCCATACACCGAGTGCTTACTATCTTGTTTATCATCCAAATAAGTCAAAACGTTAGATCATATAGGTACTTTTTCCTGTTCAAATTCAAACCTACAATCAGACCTCCTGCAGTTTGCTGAGCTCTTCTATAGTCAACAACTCCTGCTGCCCACTTGCAATGTCACCATCATTGGAGTTGTCCGATGTGATGGTGAAGGTCAATCCTTGACCCAGCCTTTCGGCCATCTTGTTTTAGGTTTTTTCAGTAAGGATACAATAGATGTGCCAATTTTATTTTTAGGATCGAGAAAATGAAATATTCTCCATTTTCTTACCTAGACTTGAATTCCACAAATTCATCCTCACTTCCATTCAAAATTACTTTAGTGGTGTTGAACATGTTTGAGACATGAGCGTGGTCTAACCAAAATTTACTATGTTAGTAACTTTAAGAATAACAAAATATCATAGCGTTGTAAGACCATAGAAAAAGTCTTGGTACTTCCTAGCCCGGCAACACTGCAGTAGCATAACGATCGGATCCGACGTTGTAAGCTTGTACGTCAATAACATTATAACCATTGGTCCCCAAAGAGTGCACACTATGACATTTCCCCTACAAAGACATTACGTTAAAATCTATTTGAATATATCAAGAAACCTTACACGAAAATTTAAGAAGTATTTTATAACCAATTGTCAACTCACTCTGTGTCACCCAAAATCAGCTCCATCAGCTTCCTTGGCTTTTCATTCTTTAAAATTGTCCTTGGATCCTTGTCACGTACTACTTGTCCTATTATAACTTTAGATAAACGTTATATGAGATGATAATGAATTCAAAAACGTGTTGTGTATATTAAAATACAAACTTGCTTGTGCACCAATTCCATATTTATCATCAATGGTGTCCAGAGCTTGTATCGAAGCAAAAGACATAAGTGAGAAAGTCCTTACTGGGAAGGGGACACCCTTGATCTCAAATGCAGTGCTTTTGTTGAAGAAACACATTCTATAAGCTCTGGTTGTAGTTTTAGAACACATGTAAGTTCCCTCCACCATAAATTTTTTTACTACGAAAACACGACCTTCCTTGAAGAAACCGTTAAACTTGTTGATGAATTGGTCCAGAATGTGTGCATGCATTTTGGATCCCTAAAATTTAAAATGTGAAATATATAAAATATGAACTGTATGATGGAAAATAAACTATTATTATTTCTAATTCAATCAAAGAAACATAAACCTCCTCGTCATGAAACACAATCTCCAGTGACTCCGGAACACAGTCATGTGTCGGCTCTCGGTACACCCATATGGCTCTCGCTTTGAACGCCCATGTGGTTTTGCTCTGGTCTATCTCATGAAATAAGCACCGCATGCCAACCATCTTGAGAATTTTTGCTTCTATTTTTGTTTGCATTGGTAGAGCTCGGATGTGGGGATCTTGGACATCTCGGTTCCCCAATTTATAGGTGTGGAGCTTAGGCTAGGAACTGAACTCACACACTGTTGACCTCCAAATCGACCAATAGAAAAGGTTCTTGAAATTAGAGGGAACACTGTTAAGTTATATTTCAAATTTAAAACAATGCCACCCAATGAAGTAGCTGAATAAGGCCATTGAAAAATCCAGGCTAAATCCTTACAGTAACTATGAACCAAATCACACACATGCCTAGTTATCCACTTTCCCACTCATTTAATGATATGCCATATCCACTTCTAAAAACATTGTTCCCACCTTATAATCTGACCAATGGAAAAAGCCTCGATGAAGTGGGTGGGAAATCCAGATCAAATCCCAATAGTACCTTCACACTAATTCACACGCGAGACATACATTCATTTAATAATCTCAAAACAGTCTCATGAGCACCCCTCTCAACCAATCCCACACACAACAATTGGAGAAAAATTGGTTTAATGAGATTTATCTCCAAAAAATGACATTGACACTTTTGAGCGGGAGTTTCACCACAAAAACATTTTTCTTTTAGTTATAATAGATTCGAACCGTTTGTTCGGTTAAAAACAGAACCAAACTATTAGTATTTATTTGTTTATTTTCATTAGCTTTGAAGGATAAAATAAAACTAGTCTTTTACCTGTGCAACAATTACGAAATTATATACGAATCGGTTGAATTTCCCCAATCAATTATATGAAATTAAAATTCACATTCTTAACTCTATGCGTAGTATACACAGTAGCAACTAATTTGTGTATTATATTTAAGTATGTATCAATATAGTAGTCCTACAAAAAATCAACATGTGTAAAAAGTGTGTTTACAGTTATAGTTGTGGCAACCTATCCTCACATATCTAGGAACTTATTTGTTAGAATATTACGAATACAAAGACACCAGTAAAAACTAAATAAAGATGTTAATACTAAAATAACCAAAAGAGATTATTGGAATGTAATATATGTAACAATTTACATCCAACAAAATAAATCCCCAAATATATTGGAAATATTTTTAGTTCAACGGTTTACTCTATGAACTCCCTTGCTCACGGTAATTCATTTAATTGCAATGAAAATTTAATGCAGTGAAGCTTTCCAATTGTAGTGCAAAAATCGAAGGAAAACCGAGTTCAGCGAGGACAAAGCTTTTTAAAAAGAACGTTTTGTTGTAATGAATTATTACCAAATAAGTCATCCCCAGGTTTCCTATGCATATTTAGAATCTAAAATAATTTCAAATATATAACCAAAATAAAAGTAGTGGGCAAAAATATGACTCTAGTAACTTTAGTGACTAATTGTTTTCAAATGTTACATAATAGTGACTATAATTGTATTCAAAAGTAGTGACTATAAAACTTGTTCATAGTAAGTTATAGTCACATTTTTGTACATAGACTTTTATAGTAATATTTTAGAAAAAACTTCTTAGAATTTGCTGAAACTTTTTAGAAAATGAAAATCCCTTGATATATATTTCCGTCTCCAATGAAATATCATGCTCCTTGATCTTTGTTTTCTCCTTACAAAATCTAAAAAGATGTGAAGTAGGATTGTAATCACCATTATTAGCCCTGACTTCAAAATGCATCATTCCAAAGAGACCATGCTCCTTAATTTTGTCCTTTAAAATTAGAAACATAAGCAATTTCAACATTTAAAGTATATAAGTAAATGAATGTAATAAGACAACTTATGATCCTCTTGTGGTTGGACTCCAGACCTAACGTGTATTACTTAATAGTAAATCACAATCATCTTATTTTTATCGAGATATTTAAGCAATAACCAATTACAACTTTTTTGGTAATCAGGATTTCTGAAGTGATGGGAGAACTAGTTCTTGTTTTACTAACTCATGAATATGAGTCATATCACTTATATGTATTTCTGAACACGTTACATCTTCAACTTTTAAAAACCAACTAAATGTATATTCTTATCCAATTTCCATTTAAATATGCAAAATATTCCACAATCATATATATTACTCCCGTTTCATGCGCGACAAAGACAAATAATTAACGTCTAATCAAATATACCAACTTACATATTTCAAACGTATATAGTGTGTGTGATTTTGTGTGCTAAAATCAAAATGGGGCTTTCTATTTGACTTTTTGAAAATCTGATTTGAATAAAAGGAGAAAACAAACAAAACATGGCAACTTTAGGGGCTAAAGGCACGTGGGCAGTCACTTTGGCTATTAGACCAGTCACTTCGATATCCAATAAATATGTTTCCATCATTTTTTGTTAAAGGGCTATAAAGAGTAGTTTGGCTAAGGGGCTAGAACTTCTAGCGAATATATGACCCTTGGGGGAGGGAGTAATCTATATTTTTCAACACCATGTTTATTTTTCTATAAATACGACTCATGAAATTTTATAAAGTCCAGGATTTTCAACCACACTATAGTTTTAATTTCTATAAAAAATGACTCATGGCTCTTCCAAAAAGGAAAAGACGCATGGCAGTTTGTATCTCAAAGAACCCTTCACATATTTGGTCCCCTGACATATACAAAGTACTTTGTATAATCATATTTCCTCAATAACTTTTATGCCTACAACACATAATAAGTTCTTATGTTCTATACATGCATCTTGTGAATTTATATGATGTTGGGTTTTACAGTTTTCTTGATTGCATATAAGTAGAGAACCAACAGAAAATACCATGCAGAATTAGAAGGAGGAGCAGGAGGAGGATGCGCTATAAGGCACAATGACGTGGTACTTACGATGACACGCTGACTCTCATCGAGACGACACCACAAACTGTTACATAGAAGGGAGGTCAGGTGGACTTTCAGCCATGGTACCTCAGCCTTCTGAACGTATTCAAGCAATATGAGCAGGGGACGGCCGCTGCAAAGACAATGACGACCTTACTCTTGATGTTACTCAGCCGACACTCCCATATGCTACAATGTGGGTAGGAACAGCCGAAAACTCTGCTGCAGCTGGCACATATGGTACTCTGGCTCTTCGACGAGGACATGGGGTATTCATGTGGACTGGTCTCTTGAGACCCAACCCAAACACACCTGACCCGTCAAATAGGAAACATATGGTTCTTTTTTCAGCCTCCAAGTCTTCAGATAACCACACGATTTTAAGTGAGGATACCTTGAATATGGACTTTGTTATTTCAATTCAGGAGAAAGATGATATAATTCAAGCAGAGTCGGGCAAAATCCACACAGACTCATAAAGGTTTTATTTCTTTGAGGAAGAATGATTTGATTCAGTCAAATTAGAATAAAAAATCTTCAATTTTGCAGTGACACATAGCGAATTGATCATTTTTAGATTAAAAAATCAGTGTCACACAAGGTTAATTTCAAAGATGATCTTGCCCCTCAAATCCTTCGGTTCATCTCCCAACTCACAAACACCGATCCGATTTATGTCAAGCAGAAAAGGAAATTTGGAGCTATCTCGATTTCCTCAGATTTTAACGGATCAGGCTCCTATGATAAAATTGCTAAAGATAAGGGCAATTCCATCCATATCCCCGTGGGTCCACAGAAATCTTGTTTGACCTAATTTCTATCAACTCCATCTAATTTTGTGGGACCATCTGGCCTAGTTCAGGAGGAGCTAACCTCTACCCAGAACCGAAACACAACAGAATCCGAGGAACTCATATCTATATCAAAAAAGTTGTTTCATTTAGATATTCAATGTGGAGGTGCCGAAGATCAACTGGTTCACGCTTCCGGGGAATCACCCATGCTGTATCTGACTTAGACGCCTCTGATGGCTTTGATCCCTCCGATGACTCTTTCTTCTCAAATGACTTTTTGGGACATGCAACGGAAAGCGACCATCGACCACATATTTCAAATCAGGATGATATAAGGGATTCCAAATTCAAAAGAACAATATCATACACAACTAAGTTTATTACCTCGGAGAACTGTCTGCCGACAGACAACCTCAATACACACATAGAAATTTTTAGGAAACCCTAGAAGAATAAAAGGTGCAACAGTATGAGGACTAGATCCCAGTTCAAGAAGTTTCCCTAAGACTAGATTTGTTTTACTTTTTTCCCTATACTATTTTCTTTTTCCATTTCGCAATGTACTCTTATTCCTATCAATAAAATTTTCCTTTTCAAAAAAAGCCGACATGAAATATGAACTTGTCCACCCGTGCTAACACATCCTCTAGGATTCCTTTCGGATATTTCACCGATCGGTCTGCTAATGGGAGGCTCATACGGGTGGGCTTAAGTTCTCCCAAGTTAAGTTTCATGACAACGGTGGAAGGCATTGAGATATACCACCGCTGGCTCTTCCCACCTTCTCTTTTTTTTGTGAGGAGGTCCTTTAGAAATGTTGCATACCTCGACATTTCCGTTAAAGCTTCCAAGAATGGCACATTGATACGGAGTTGCTTTAGATGCTCCGTAAATCTAGTCGAATTTGTTATCGTTTCTCATCTTCACCCGTGTAGGGAATGGGATATGTGGAATTGTCTTACTCTTCTAGTGTCTCCACTGGTCACGATCACCCAATGTGGTATTTCCCGTCCCCCGTCACTCCGGCAAGTAGTCATGTTTTCCTGCAATTCTTTATTCAAAGCTTTACTGTCATGTTTTGACATTATTAGATACTGTCATAAGTGATCGTGGTTTACAACTTTGACATTAATTATTTTTATATAGAAAAATACATAGCACTATTATTTGTGGTTTCCCAAATTCCTTTTTTATTTATTATAAGTTTAGTAGTTAGTTTTAATAATAATTTTGCAAATGTGGAATGATGACCCACTTTCCACACATGCTAGAACATATTGGGCCATCACTCAATAAATTGAAGTGCACATTTCACGACCTAGTGCCCAATAAGTAAGCACCAGCCCATCCATGTAACCTAGCATTCCAGCCGTAACTATTGTTTTAGGTCTTGACTCATCTTACTTCACTATATAATTCTCCTTCGTCCCCTTAACCATTCACACAGAATATCCTCTTCTTTCTCTCGTCTGATTGGCTGCGTCGAGCTAGGAACCCTAGTTATAAGCTACGGTCGTGTTCCGTAATTGTGGAGTTGATGGTCTTAGATTGTAGTTTGAATTTCTGGTGCCGTGTGATGAATTTGGTTTAATTTTCTCACGACGGTCGTCTGATCCAGTGATGCAGTGATCCAAACATCTGATGGTATATCTTTTTTTTGTTTGTTTTTGACTTCGTTTTATATAACTTTGGTTCTGTTCATAAGATCTATTTCGGATTCAGTTGGTTGAAGACGAGCACGATGAAGAATATAAACATATTCTGAATATGGGATGATAAAAACCTCCTACTCATTCTGAGTGCTCGTGTTTTTTATTCTTTTCCCGGCACCCCGCGTTTAACTCTATCTTATTACTATTGCTTTTGTTGTTTTTCATAGTCTAATCAGATCTGTAAGTATTTTTTTTGATTGTAATAATACTTGTGTTTACAAATCACAATTTTGATAGAGACGGGCGTGATGATTATTTCCCCAGTTGATCGAAGTTGAAATAACTGAGCGCACTTTGTGTTTTCTCTTGAGGAGAATTCCAAGCCAGATATTCTGATCCGTCCTTATTCTTATTATCGACTTTCTAATGCTGTACTTAATTTCATTGCAACTGAAAAATAGCATTCCTCTACGTAGCGGTTTCTGTGTCTTTGGAATTTATGCACATTGTGACCCCAGATTTATTTTTACACTACACAGCTATGGATTCTGCTTGTCAATGTGTCTAGAAGCTTTTATCGGTTTTGTGATTTCATTTCAAAATAGTTATTTATAGACCATCATTAATTTTTTCAATCGAAATGTTCTCACAACTTGGAGTCGGGTATGTAGTAGGTTTGAGGTTAATGTTAAAACTGCTGACTATATCACCATATATCGCCAATGATGCATTTCATATTATATGTATTATCAGATAATATGATGATGACACAAAAGAATTGTCACTACCTCTGAGGCTGAAACATTTGTTTCATTGCTGTATCCTTTATCAAATTGAATTCTTAACAAAAGAGTTTTATGTTATCTAAATTCTTAAATGCATTTGAATACGAGTTGACCTTTTGTTTTGTTTAATTGCATTGTGGGGTTGGGGGTATTTGAAATTTTGATTTTGGCAACTTTGCCGAGGCGATGTACTTCACTGTGGATCTCCTCTTTTCCCTGTTGCCAACATTGTGATTGGTCAAGCTTATCATTGATTATATGTATTTGGTCAATACCAAATGTTTCCTTAGCTTGACTAGATAGTGAATCAGTTTATATTTATTGTTTTCTTGGCATGGTTTCCTACATGATGATGTTACCTAATTGCTACGGATTTATTTTCCGATGATGCATTCTTTTGTCATAGTTACACTGATAGGAGGTTATGTTTAAGTGAATCTATCTACTTTCATAATCCTCGTTAGTATATCTTTGATTTTATTTTTATGTTTCTACAGAACTCGGTTTTTATCACCTTTTTTAATGAACTAATTTGTGCCTTGAGTTGCCTGTGATGGCTTTAAATATACTTTGAGATGTTTACAATGAAAATAACACAAACCTGAGGCTTCAAGGCATTTTGTACTCTTTATTTAAAGGTTTGTACTTTTTTTATTACTTCGATAATTTGCTCGTAATTCTGTGATGTTGAAATTGGTGCAAGTGATGACACACAGACAGGGACATCAGCACTCTTTATGAGGATGATGATTTGTCGATGGGAATCTCTCTGATGCATCTTGCTAATTGTTTTTATCGTTCATTCATTTGGAGTATAACTCAGCCGTTTGATTCGTTTGTCTTTATTAATATGATTTTGTTTGTAAAGCTTTAAAAGTAAAGATGCGGTTTTATCAATTTCGTGAAGAAGCAGGGAATGGAAACCATTTTGGAATTTTGCAGACGCGGGTCAAGGGCTGAAGTTATGATTTCTTTAAATTGATTACCATTGTTTGCCTAGGATGCATATCAAATTGCACGTATTATCAGACGAGTGATGAAATTTAAGAATAGCCACATCTGAGGCGAACGAATTTGATTCATTTTAAATGCCTTCTTGTTATTTCCCCTGAACATTCAAATTCAATCTTTCTGTTCTACCATTTCTGTGTACCTTTTTGGTTTTATTACGCAGTTGTTTTTTGCAAAATGATACGGAGGTGTTTTTAACATTTAGAAAACGATTTGCCTTGGTAATTAAATTATTCTGAGATTTCGTTGTTTATTCTAAAGTGTTATTGAATTCATATCGAATTCATATCCTTAAGGTCTGTGCTTTTTCCAGGCATCAAATGAATACACCTTAAATTACAAGGCATATGAGTGCAGGTGACTAAACAGGGACGTGAATGACGCGGCAATCTAAATGAAATGCAATCCATCTTTTGTGATAAATTAGTTTGGTTTATATTTGTGTTTGATCGGCGGAACAGATTCTGTGTACGGTAGAGATTGTATGGATGCTGTATCCATTCTTGAACGTAGTATTTTAATAAAAAGAATCTGTATGGGGTTGAAAGTATTTTATTTTGTGCATATTAAATTTATTTTTCATATTTAGATGGCTAGTCTGGTATGTGCAACCGTAGAGGGGGGAACTCAAAAATGAAATAAAAAATATGCTGTGTACACGGTGCGTTATTTTGCGATCGCCATATTCGCATGTGCAATCCATAGAAATATTAAGTCTATAATAATTCTATTACACCCCTCAAACTGTGCGGTAGATACAATGCACAGGTTGTTTTTCAAAAAATGAAAACGTTGACTAGATAGACTTTTGGTAAAAATATCTGCCAGCTGTAGATGAGTAGGAACATGTTGAACAATCAGATCTCCATGAGCAACCCGTTCGCGAACAAAATGATAATCAATCTAAATATGTTTACTGCGAGCATGCTGAACTGGATTTG
Organism: Cuscuta europaea; assembly: GCA_945859875.1. Lineage (NCBI taxonomy): Eukaryota > Viridiplantae > Streptophyta > Magnoliopsida > Solanales > Convolvulaceae > Cuscuta > Cuscuta europaea. The sequence goes on along the minus strand of CAMAPE010000060.1, from coordinate 13,790,197 downwards.
CAGCCAAGTAAGAAGCAGATATATTATCACATAATAAATGTACCGTCTCGGAGATAGGCCATCCAAGTTCGAACAGGACTGAGCGGATATGTAGTGTGTCTTGTACTGTGTAAGCAATGACACGATATTCCGCTTCTGTGGAGGACTTGGACACAGTGGGTTGCTTCTTAGCCTTCCAGGAAACCAAATTAGGGCCCAAAAATACAGCAAAACCTGTGGTAGACCGAGAACTATCAGGACAACCTGCCCAATCTGCATCGGAGTAAGCAACTATACAGGTTGGCCGATTAGACTGCTGAAGTCAAAGTCCATGATCTCGTGTTCCCTGCAAGTATCTGAAAATTCTTTTGACTGTAAAAAGATGAGTGGTACGAGGAGCATGCATGAACTGAGACACTAAGTGTACTGCATAAGTAATATCTGACCGTGTCAAAGTTAAATATTGTAATGCACCAACCATGCTGCGATACTCAGTAGAATCAGATAATAACTCACCATCAGAAAGAGACAGAGTGGTACGGGAATCTAACGGGGTGCGAACATGTTTGACAGTATGAAGGTGAAAACGAGCTAGAAGGTCAGTAACATATTTATGTTGAGAGAGAAACAAACATTTAGCTGAACGAATGGCCTCAACACCCAGAAAATAATGGAGATTACCCAAGTCTTTCATAGCAAAATGTTTAGATATAATTGAAATAAATTGGGTAACAGAGAATTCAGAATTGCCAGTAACAATAATATCATCCACATATAGTAATAAATAAATAATAGTATTATTCTGGCGGTATATGAACAAAGAATTGTCGGATTTGCTACAGGAAAAATTATGTTGTAGAAGAAAGCTACTAAATCTATGAAACCAGGCTCGTGGAGCTTGCTTAAGACCATAAATGGCCTTGCGCAGACGACATATATGATTAGGAAAGTGAGGGTGAATAAAACCACGGGGCTGCCGCATATAAACTTCTTCTGTCAGATTCCCAAGTAAGAAGGCATTTTTAACATCAAGTTGTCGTATACCCCACCCAAAAGAAATAGCTAGAGTAAGTACAATACGAACAATGGTGGGTTTAACGACAGGACTAAAAGTTTCAGAGAAATCAATACCTGCCTGCTGATTAAAACCCCGTGCAACTAATCGAGCTTTATGGCGCTCTAAGGATCCATCAGAATGATATTTAGTTTTATAAATCCACTTACAACCAACAATATTTTTAGAGTTATCAAAGGGCACCAAGTTCCACGTTTTATTATTAATGAGTGCATTAAATTCATCAGCCATCGTCTCACGCCATTTTAATTGTTTATTTGCCTCAGTAAAACAGGTAGGATCTGCATTGATAGTAACTGTACTTAAATTAAAAATGGTTTTAGGCTTAAAAATTCCTGACTTAGCACGGGTTTGCATGGGATGGTGATTAACTACCGTAGTGGACGTAGGTGAGGTGGTTTCAGGTGAGACAGTGTCGGTTGATGTTGTCTGTGGCGTGCTAGACGAAGTATGGGAGGAGAGATGGGATGGTGGGGGGCTGGTTGTGGACGTGGGATAGGGGGAATGGGGCGACGGTACACACGGAGTGATAGGAATACTTGGTGACCGAGGTGGCGATGATGGGCACCATTAGCAACACTAACAGAATTATAGCCGGTGTAGGGAGATTTATTAACTAAATTACCTTCAGATGCAGTCATATGAGCAGAAGCTCCTGAATCAGGAAACCATAGAGCAGGAGTAGTGTCACCGTGAGTAGTCAACAAAGCAGCAGACGTCGGTTGTGTGAAACGAGAAGGACAGTTAATGGCAGAATGACCTGCAGAAAAACAAATTTGACAGACAACAGGATGGGGAACAGATCCGAGAATACCTCCGTCTGATGGCAAGCCTGTATGACTACTGTTAGTAACACAGATAGGTAAAGCATTAATATTTAAATGTGACACAGCAGAATTACAAATAACAGTACCCGTAGATGTCACACCCCCTGCAGGAGTACTCGGCTGCCCACCCCCTCCGGGGTAATAAACTGGATGCCCCTGGGGGAACCAATATGCCTGCTGCTGCTGTCCTCGGCCACGCCCCTGCCTCCGCGGCCTCTACCGCGCTGTAGAGCGCCGTTCTGCCGAGCCTGCCCGACCGGGTAAGTCTGCTGCCCGACCGGGTGAGTAGATCCTGAATTCTGCTGGGTTGGCTGCTGCCTAGACGACTGCCTGGGATATGAAACAGCCGCGCCAAACGCCTGATGAATGGACTGGGACTCCTGGGAGCGGAGATAAAGGACCCGCTGCTCTAACTCAAGAAGATGATTACGGAGAATCTCAAACGGGAAATTTTGTCCAAATAAGGACACAGTAGTGTATAAAGATTCATACTCAGGTCCTAGACCCATAATAGTAGTTTTTAAAATTTCACGTTGAGGCACATGGCAATTGATTGTGGCAAGATCATCAGCTAATGTTTTAATTTCTCGCAAATAATTATCCATGGACTGATCAGGTTTCTTTTTAATTTGATTAAATAAACGCTTTAATTCCATAGATCTCGCTAAACTAGCAGACATAAACCGAGACTCCAACCGCTCCCAAATTTCATATGAATGTTTTAAATCACGTACATCGATAAGAACATCCCTAGATAGGGTTGCAAATAACCATGAACGAGTGGTTTGATCAATTCTTAACCAAGTAGAAAATTCGGGATTGTGAGTTTGACGGTTAAGAGCATCTATGGAATAAGCAGGGGGTACCTGAACGGAGCCATCAACCATGCCAAGGAGAGCTTGAGACACCAAAAACGATTCGAACTGTGTACGCGAGGTAGTGTAGTCTTCCACCGCTAATAATTTGGTAGTTACAATATTTGTGACATTAGTTGCCACATGTGAGATACTCTGGGCGAGATCTGTGAGGAGTGAGCCAGTCGGGATGGCTGCTGGTGTGCGAGAGGGAGGGATGACAGAGGAGACACCAGGTGAGCCAACAAAAGTGGGACCGGCAAACGATGATCCAGCCGAGAAGGGTGGCGTGTAGAGGCCTGGGGCCGCTGGCATGACAGATGGCTGCCACGGAATTCCCGGATGAAGAGTCTGAAACAGTGAGTAGGCACCGGGAATGTCAGCGATGTAGGAAGAAGAGGCTGGCGAGGGAGTCACCTGCGGCGGCGTGGTCAGAGGAGTGGCGGCGCTGGTGATGACTACGGCTGCGTCGGTGGCGGCTGATGTGACCGGCGCCATGGTCGAAGAAGTTGGAGCCACTATGGAGACTTCCATGGATCCGGCGGAGATGCGTCCTGCGGAGATGCGTCCTGCGGCGGCGCTTTGCTGAGGGGCTGCGGAAGCCGTGTAACGAAAAAAAGGGTTAGGGAAGAGAGAAAAATTTAGGTCTCTGATACCATGTGAAATAATGGAAAAGGTTACTCCCTGAGGAGCCCTGACAGATATATTTATATTAGAGAGAGTTTAATGTAAAGTACAATACTAAGCCTATAATAATTCTATTACTAGGATCACGCTGAATGAATTGCCAGAATCAGCAGCAATGGATGGGTCAAGCCAGGAAACGGACACATTGAATTCCTCAAGACTTACAAATAATAACCCATAAACTCAATGTCGATCCATCCTATAGGTCTGAAAAAGAGAAGGAAGTTCGCTCGAGAAAGGGATGAGATTATCCATGAAGAGATTAAAAAACTTGTCAAGACTAGTAAAATCCATGAAGTTCTCCGAGTGGCTAGCTAACTTCTATGTTGTCCGAAAGAAGAAAAAGGGGAAAAAGCAAATTGATGGATATGTATCGATTTCATAGATCTAAACAAAGTATGTGTAAAAGTTTCTTTTCCCATGCCTCATTTAATGCTTTAGCTGACGCAACTGCACGATACGAAATTCTATTGTTTATGGCCGCATTCAACGACCATAATCAAATTCTTCTACATTCTGATGACTAATAGAAAACAACGTTCGTCTCTGAGACATGTGCATACTATTATAATGTTATGCCTCTTGGTCTTAAAAATGTAGAAGAATACATTAACAAAACAACGGAAGTATACATCGATGATATGCTCGACAAGTCAAAATTGGGATTTATCATATCAAGCACTTGACGACCTCATTTCATATCTTGAGAGAATACAACATGAAGCTCAACTCGGGGAAAATGCACCTTTGGGGTTTTCTTTGGAGAACTTCTAGAGTACAATAAGCGAAAGAGGAATCGAAGCAAGCTCGGAGCAAAATAAGGTTATACTCGGCATCAAATCGCCAGAATCAATTAAAGACATGCCAAAATAGACAAGGGTAGCACCTCCAAAGTGCTTTATTTCAAAATCGTCGAACAAGTGTCGCTTGTTCTACAACGTGTTGAGAAAACATAAAAGGTTTGAGTGGACTCCTATGACATCATCGACTGCTCTTCCATCCTCTTCTTCGGCCAAATTTGTGTGAATACCTTCATCCTTTTTGGAGACTCTATCATCACCGGGAAATGCCTTGATGTCATCTTCCATTAACAGAGTCTCAAGGATGACAATGAACCTCTCCCGAAAACTCATGGCAATAGTGTTTTCAAAGGAGAGGAATGGTTAGAGAAAGAAAGAGAGATGGTAAAAGCAAGGGAAAGAGGATGTGTAAGACAATAAGAGAAAGGGAAGTGACATGTGAGCGTGTAAGAATTATTGAGAACGAGTGATTATTCAATAAGGTTAAATTTGTCATTGCATTTTTATTTACTACAAAAAATGAAAAGTGGTCAATTATTTTGGGATAACCAAATAAGGAAAAATTGCTAACTAAATAGGAGTGAAGAGAGTATTACTTTTTACTATTTGTATAAAAAAACTCAAAGAGAAATCTTTAAACAAATAAGGAACATTTGATACTCCCCCGTCTCATTTAAAGGTTCTCACTTTCCTTTTTTAAACGTCCCACTTAAAGATTCTGACTTTCTATTTTAAGAAACAGTTAACACTCTTAAATGACAATTTGATCATCAAATACTAAAAAAATACATTTATAAAATCACAGTTATCATCAATAACCTATTATAATATATACTCATCAAAATTATTTCTCAAAATATATTCAAATTAACATATTTAATTATTGACTAAATAATCGTATCATTTTGCCACGAGAACCTTTAAATGGGACGGAGATAGTATATTACTCCCTCCGTCCCAAAAACAACTTCTCAGTTTGACTAGCACACACATTTAGGTAGATTAAATATTTGGTTTGACTTTCCCAAAATTTTACTGTTTTGACACTGTTTGGACACTGTTTAGCACTGTTTGGCACTGTTTTGATGTTGATAATTTGCCAAATAAAGAAGTGGGAAGAAGTGTGAAGTTAATTTTGGGACATCCATTTAAGGAAAGTGGAAAGTTGTTTTTGGGACGAAGGGAGTATATGGATTATATTTAAATTTTTGGACCTTCAATACCAAGAAGCCTGGAAGCCCCTTATTGTAGCACTTCTTGCAGGCCCTAATAAAAAAGGAACAATCACTGCTGCCACTGACACTAATGACAATTCAACCATCAAGAAGCCCTGTATTGTAGCACTTCTTGAAAGTGAGAATCGGCAAAGCCATCAGTGATTTTTTTAAACCATTTGGATGACAATTAAACCATTTGGAGAAAAGCTGACAAGTGACAACTAATTAGGCATGGCAATGGGTCGGGGCGGGACGGGTACTACAAGACCCAGACCCGTCCTGTCAAGTCACGGGGCGGGTCTGCCCCGCCCCGTCCCGTCAAGTCACGGGGCGGGTCTGCCCCGCTCCGTCAAGTCACGGGACGGGTGTGCCCCGCCCCGTCAAGTTAAGGAGCGGGTCTGCCCCGCCCCGTGACTTGCACGGGTCCAAACTTGTTGACCCATGAGCCGCCCCATGTGGGGCGGATCCGCCCCGCCGTAACCTAGTTAGCTAGAACGTAGTATGTATTTTTATTTGTGAGAAGTTGTTAGTTGTTACCAATGGAATCTACATAAAGTTTATCTTTAAATAATTATTAAAAATTAATATATTAAATCAAATTTACGATACACTAGAAATTTCAAAACTTAAGGAAAAATTACTTAGACTTGAATAGTTAATCTATTTAATTATATTAATACTTGAATATATGTATTAAAATGCTATATATATTGAAGACAATGATAATCCGTCGTTCATCTCAATCTAATATATATATATATATATATATATATATATATATATATATATTGATATATTATAAGATCAAAGAATTTATGATTTATTGTATAAACATATATGTAAGTTGAAGTATATTTGTAGTATAATTTAAGGAAATGTATGTATATACTTATGTATTGAGCGAGTCGGGGCGGGGCGGGGCGGCACGGGTCAATACTAATACCCAGACCCGCCCCATTGTATAGACGGGGCGGGGCGGACCCGCCCCATTGTATAGACGGGGCGGGGCGGACCCGCCCCATTTGCAAGACAGGGTGGGCCAAACCCGCCTCAAATGTCTCGGGCCAGGGCGGGTCATTGCGGGTCGGTTTTTTTTGACATCCCTACAACTAATAAACATACTCTAAGCATCAAATTCAAAGCCTCTTTTGCAGGTGCCAAAAGCAGGAAGCAACCTCGCATATTCGACTTCACTTTGCTTTTCAGAAGAACCGAAAGTTTCAAAACCGAAAGGTACCACAACTCAGTTTCTGTATAAATTATGATACAAAGGCTTCCTTCCAAGTTCCAATTACTACATCTAACCAACACATCCACTTTGCAGCCACTCCCATAATTGGTTCATTTAATAGGAGAAGCGTGACCACACCTACCTTGAATCAGTAAACTGAGCGAATTTATAGCTGCTAATATCATCATCATCATCGACTTCATTTGCATCACGACAAGGTGCATTGTTAACACTCACTTCAGAACTAGCATTGCTGCTCATTGCGTGTGGTGAGCCAGATATGGTCACTGACCTGTTTGTACCGCTGGGCTCTGTCCTCACACCCCTAGAAGAAGCAGAAATATTGGCCATTGATGGTCTTAGATTGCTAGGAACTGCTCGTCTTATATCCTGATTGTCAAAACCAAAATTCATGAAGGATTAGAAAAATGGAAAATCCCAAGTTCCATTTATGTTTATCACTTGGATATATCAGGATGAAATGCATTTTTTATCTCAATGTATGGAATGTGAAACTTTAATGTGAGGTAAATAATAATGTCACCCCCATAAATGCCATCATGTGTTGTTGAATAAAAGGAAATTTAAAGTGGTACTCCTTTCATTTGAAAAATTGGTCTTGCTTGAGTAAGATACAGTTTTTTTGTTTTTATTCAACACAATCGAGGTACAGGCTTTTATGCATCATGAATGGCCCTCAACGGTTATTTTCAAGATTGTTTGTGGGAACTGGTAATTGACAAAAATTGCTAGCTGCATAGCCGTTCAGGAATCTGACTTGACAATTAGTTATGACATTTAAAGGTTGACTTTTTGTAGAGCAAGAAATGTTCTTGTAATGTGACTATGGAAAGTACATTGTTTTTGGAAATACACAAACATGTGACATAATGTGAGTAACATGCATTCTAGGTTTCTGAGTAAAGGAGCACCCTTCCACAGTTCCACCCATGGAGAGGACATCCTATGGGGGAAGCATAATCAATATCTGATCATCCATGACTTATTTTAAAATATCAGTACATCCCATCCCGTCAATTTGTTTGCATCAGATGATGGAGTCACACGGGTCATCTGGAAACAGTCTCTTTGTACATTCGAATCCCCCCTTACCCACCATAGGTGGGAGTCTTTGCGGCAATGGGATAATGTTTTTTTAGATGATGGTATCACATAGGACATCCTCTTCATGTGTGGGAGGACTGTCCTTTGGTTAGAAAATTTGAATATAAAAAAGAATCACATACCATGTGTCTTATGGCCATATCTAAAGACTTCTTTGAAAGATTCCTCCCAAATCCTAAGCTCTCGGGCGATGAAGACTTGGCAGATATATTACTATTTGGGGATTGTTTTTCATCTTGTCTTGGCGGAACCAATTTCCTCATGTTGACCACTCTTTCAACCATCTTTGCTCCAACCAAAACCGGACTCACATTGTGATTAGCTTTAGCATGCAATCGGCTCATAGCTGGGATAGGTACAGAGCTTCCACTGCTATTAGCTATTGTTCTATTGGGAGGGCGCCCTCTTGCTGGCGAGCATGATTGTCTTCTAACCCTTCCATTCCCAACAGACTCCACAGATGATGAGCGGGGTCCGGGTATACCGGGTCTTCCCCTACTCACAGGAGGCCTATCTGGTGGTATCGACGTCATCAAATTTGCTGGGGCATTGAGAGACAAACCTGGAATATCTGAAGGTTTCCATGGTTTTGGTTTCACAGATGGAGAACCAGCAGATTGTGGTGCAGGTTTTTTTGTTGCAGCAGTAGACGACTTGGTGGCTATGGAAGAAGAAGATGGCCGTTGAGTAGGGGTTGCTGCCCTGGATGTCAGTTATAAAAAATCAAAATAATTTTGATATAATTCATGAAATCCAAATATCACGATTAGAACTCAAGTAACACAAATAGGAACGTAATAATGTATATTTCTATTTGAATACTTTTCAGGCAAAACATATTAATCAGTTCTAATCGAATAATATTAAAAATCACAAATAAATAAACACACACATATATAGATGTATACACATATATGTACAAGAGTGTTTGTGTGTGGTGTTGTTTTAATGAGTACAACAAAAAAGGTACCAATTCATGGTTTTGAAACTTTACATTCAAGTATTCAACATCAAACAGTTATGATTCTATTGCTCATTTCAAGTCTGCACTAAAATCTTTCCGCATTTACTTGTGAGTTGGTAAAGAAGTATAAAGAAGTATTACCCCCGTCCTATTTTGTATGTCTTCTTTTGGTTTGGCAGATTTAATTAATAAAATGGTTGAAAAGTAAAACTTGTGGTTGAAGTTTTAATTATAAAAGTGAAATGATATGAACCACATATTACTGGCCATAAAAGGAAGCAAGACGTTTATTCTGGGACAATCCAAAATGGAAATTAAGACACATAAAACAGGAGGGAGGGAATACTTCACATGGAGACATGAAGTGGCACACAATAATACCTGCTTCATATATGTATGTATAAAGACACATTGACAGACCACTACACACACTAACACTTACTATAAGCATTTCAGATTTGAAAATTCAAATCATATCGATATTTCCAGACCTTAAATGAAAACGGATATCATAAAATACATCCAAATTCAAATATGTGGATATTTGATTTGATTTGTTTACACCTATACCTGGAAGTGGGTTTTGATCCGGGAATAGGCTGCCTTGTTGGTATAGAAGATCTGGGATTAACCGTGGGCTTAGTAGAAGGTGACGGCGGGCCACGAGAAGTAGGTGTTACAGCCCTGGACGGCCTTGTTGAAGTCGATTTTTTGGATACTGTGTTGTTCAATTGTGGTTTAGTTGATGTGGTCTGTGTGGGTTGGTTAGTGGATGATAAAGGTCTAGAGCCACCTGGAGATGAAGGTCTTCTAAGACTTGGTATTGAAGTGTTCAACCCTGGAGATGAAGATGGTGGATGTCTCAATGTCAGGTTGTCCCCAGCTGTGGGTTCAGGCGGATTTGCTAGCTGCAAACATGGTAATGAAATTACAGGTCAAAATCAATATATAGATTTTTATGAATGTCAACACTAAGGCAGTTAATAAATCATAAGTTAAAACTTTGAACTGTAAAAATATAAGCATAACTTTTTCCACAAAAACTTGAGACCTTTAGAGTCCGTTTGTATATTTTTTTCTATTATATACTACGTACTACGTAAACACTAAGCAAATTAGAATATATGCAAAGTTTTAGAAGATTCAATGTATTTTCATTTCCCTTGTATTTGCAAAATTTATATATTTTTGAAAAATATATTTCTTCCTAGGAAAATAAAGGATGTCATCAAGTCTTTTGAAAAGTTTAATCACTAAATGATATGCAGGCATATAAGGTAAGCCCTCCATGATAGTAGCTGTTTCTCAAGTTCACGAGTACCCCATTTTTATGATAAGAGAAAGGCGTAAGACGGTAAGACCCAAAAACCACAACCTTTGCACGGAATTGCATTCTATCCAAAACTTAAAATAAATCAAATTAGCCACACATATCGTGGCTAAATTGTTTTTTTTTTACTTTGCACCAATAAAAAATTCACACAAAGGTTGCATTTTTTGTCATTAGGCCTTAAAAATGGAGGTATGGCTGGTAATACGATGACAACCCTAATAAGAAAAGATAGTAAACAGGATTGTTACAAAAATCAAGTAAACATTAAAAACTTCTCACTCTGGATTTCAATGCAGTTGGTCGTGCTTTCAAGGTTCCCAACCGACTCATCACTGTTTTCTGGGACTCCATCTCCAGTGAAGGGAAAAGAGGAGTGCCAGGTGGTGATATTAGCCTGAAACGTAATATATGTTTTGCCTGATAATAGTTTGATGGTAGCATATAAAATATAGGATTTGCATGAAACAATGGGTCAATATGAAGTATGATACGATAAAAACTTGAAGTGCGTTTGGATGACTTATTTTGAAAAATGAAGCATTTTTATGGGGGGAGTACTGTTGCCTTAAAATAAAGTATTCACAAGGAAATGGAATGATTTTAATTATTAGAAAATCGTTTTTTTATGTTTATTTAAGAGGGCACCAGAATAGGGATTTTTAAATGCTTAAATGAGAAAGTACTCCCTATAAAATCACTAATCATTCCCAAATAGACTCTTAGCTGACTAGCTCTTAAGTTATTGCATTATAGTTTGTAATAAAATTGAGTAACAGTTGCACAGAACAATAAGGTTAAACAAGAAGATATCAAGTAAAGGAAACTTGATTTTGACATCTCAACACACAAAAGATCATGATGTTGGATATCAACCTACCCATGCAATACATGATATAAGCCACCAAAAACAGCCACGATCATATACATTATGGGGAAACAATGACAAACACGAAGGAATTACCAATCATAGTCGTTTTTATCATTATCAGAATTTAGAAGTTCATCCGAAACCGTCTTTTGGGCGGGCGTGTATGGCCCATCATTAAGAAAAGAAGAATTCACAACCTTAGATCCTGCAGGAAAGAGGAATTGCAACAAAAAAGAATGCTCAAAATTCTAGTTTGCAGAAGATAAGAGCAAGCTAGGGAAAATGTAGGACTTTTTTGGTACATCTTTAATACCAGTACTCATGAGTAAGAATCATATATTTCGACAAAAAATCAAATATCACAAACATATGTACTTGATACTAAAAAACAAATTCAGTTCAAGATGATGAATGAATGAAGAATAAAAAACAAGAAGCAAGAAACTATCAAACGAACACAACCTCTAAATCACTAATAAACACAGAAATTAAACGGAAAAGGATTTCAATACCAAGAAGATCATCAAAGTCATCTGGTTTCTGGAGAAGAAGAAGATTGTCCTGCTCGTTCTCTCGCCTCCGCATTTCATTGAACATCACGAGCTCCTCTTCCCTATCAACCATCACCGAGCTCCTAAGACTTCCCATTGTCAGGTTCCCAAACCCTCCCTCGCCCAATCCACACAACCAACCCTCCAAATACACCCACTCAAAACATTCCCCTCCTTCCCAAACCCACAGAGAATACGTCGTCGTTTGTCTTAGAGAATTCAAAACCGAAAACCCAGCTCCGGGTGCTCCAACGCTCAGCTCAAATCAACCTCACATTTCATATTCGTGTCCGCTACACGGCAATTCAGGGGACGGGGGAGCAAAAGATAAAAATCAAGAATGTGCAGATTTCAGAGTAGCAATTTGTACAATTACAGTCGGAAAGAAGAAGATTATACGGAGTATATCATACGTAGTATGTGTATATCAATCAGTAAATACAGATTTTTACTCAAAGAAATGTTTGAGTATCAATCACGCTTAGTGAAGGAGGGGAAGAAGTTTAGGCGGGGTTGGGGGCGCTATATAAAACTTTGCCATTTTTGGGGGCTTAAGGTAGTGAGAGAAAAGTCTTGTGGGGTCGAAGGTTAAATGCAACTAACAGTTTTGTGCTGTTTTTTTGGGTATCTTCCCTTTACGGTCACGTAACATGGATTGCAATCAGCCCCCCCGGTTCCGGATAATTACGAAATGTACACCACAATAAGAAGAGAAGCGTTTTTAGTCAAAAAACTGGTGGTCCAAAATATCTGGTGTCAGTCAATTGACATTAGCCATCTGTCCTGGTTAAACCGCAAGTTTTTTGCCGTTGTTAAATCAGAATTAGCGAGCGTTTGACATCAGTTTTTCCGGAGAAGTCAAAATATTAATTAAATTTTTATAACTAATGTTTTCCTTTTAACTTTTTCCGTGAATACTTATGAAATAAAAAATACACATTTCGATTCATTGATTTTTTTACCATTTTTCGATTAACGAAAAATGAACTTAGTTCAAGTAAAGTTTGATTATGGAATACGGAGTATTTAGTTATTTGTGAAGGCTTCATGAATTAAAATTTTGTGTTTCGTGTTTTTTTGGGCTCCAAAAAACTGTAACAATTAAAACTTCGGATTTCATTTTTCATTTTATATATGAAAGATTATAAATATTTATGAATTTTGATATACTTTTTGAAAATTTTGGAGAACAAATTAAAAGTTACGAGTATATAAGTTTTATAAAATTGGGATGCCAACATGATGTTATCTGCACAAAAAGCAACCATGCCGCCGTCCCTTTCTTTTCTTTTTTCTCTCCGTTTTCCTTTTCTCACTCCTCTTAAGCCACCCTTAATATTACCCTTTCCACCCTCTTTCCCATTTTTAATACCCCTTTTAAACTAACACAATACACAATTAGGAGTCCAAACACTCCACATTTAATCTTTTGGACTTCTAATACCTCACCACCACAAATGGTCTAAATGACTTATATTAATATAACAAGAATAAGAAAAAATACATCACGACCTAGAAATCACAATTCCTTCATATGCCTTCGACCTGACTTTGAATCAATCACCCACCGAGAATCAATATGTCTTGCTCCCAATAAGAGCACATGTAAGTCATCCATGGTCGGTCCACAATTCTCGCCACCATTTAAGATAAACAAAAAATAAACTACAATATTCAACCAACCATAACTACTAAAACTAATTAAGGGCTGCTTTTGTAAAAAATAAAATAGCAATGAGTCATCAATGCCCAGCCAAGCCACACCCTAGCATGATTCATCTTGATCAACAATCTGTCATGAGTCATGACGGTATGAACACCAATAGGGGCGGAGGTGGAGGGGTGGCCAACCGGGCCCCGGCCTAGCCCAAATTTTAAAATTGCCTAAATTTTTAATGTAAAAATTTATGTGTAAAAATTTATCTGTAAAAATTCTTTGTACCGGTCCATCCCAACTCTTACTCCTGGCTACGCCCCTGATTACACCAATATATTTATTCTTCACTCTTCAAACTTGCAAACTACTTCCGCCTCTCTGCGCTATGGTGGTGGTTCAGGAGGTGGGCGGGCTAACGGTGACACCATAAACAGATTGAGGAGCATGATGACATTTGAGGAGAACATATATAAAGTTAGAGGAATACCACTAATCGTTTCGATCATGGATATTATCGTCAGTGTAATGACTTTGCTAGAAATTTGAACAATAGCGAGGTTTCTCACCCCCTGCAATTCCAACTAATAAGAAGCATAACACCACTGTCTCCCAATACTCGTGTCTTGAAGCACAGAAGAAGCAAATTTGCCGGACAAGATTTGTCGTAAAATAAATCGTCGGAAAAACAACACTTAAAATACTAGGCATATGTTGCTGATTGTCCAATGAAAAATTACAACGGACTATTGGGTGCTTTTTTCCATTGAAAATAGTGTTTTTCACGTCTTAGTTTTAAAATTTTAGCCTTAACAAAATTAAATGTAGTGCTTTCAAATAACTATTTTTTCTTAAATTAATTACTTTTAAGCTAAAATGGAAAATAGATGGAGTGAGAACTTTAAAGTATTATTCACTTTCTATTACACAAAATAACCATTTTACACCCGTACAAGTAGCTCAACAGTTGCTGAGTGAGATTGTTGGTTGAAGTATCAAGTTCAATATCTGACAGCGACATCGTGAGAATTTCATCCAATGTGATGGCTCTTTGTGCACACCACCATACCCTGAACCATATGTTCAGTAATTGTTTGAAATCATACTGTGATTTACTCCTCCACCATTCTGCCGAATCAGGGTGTGAGCGTGTTCGGGGTGGCGATTCCACTTTTTTGGTTGAAATTGTAATAGAGTAGACCCAAAAGCATACTTTCATTCATATATGAGGATGTATATATAAGAGGGGAGCTAGGGTTACAATCATCAGATGGGCCAGTACATATAGGCTCGGGCTATGAACTAATGGACATCCATAATTACATAACACCCCCCCTTGGATGTACACTGCTAAATAAAATACATTACAAGATAAGAAATACATTATTCTCTTTGTATGTGTTGGTGATGCCGCCTCGTTAAAAACCTTGCCGAGGAAAACCCAATGGGACAAAACCTTGGTCAAGGGAAAAAGAGTGCAACACATATATACTCCCCCTGTTGACTACATGACTACATCACTTCAAGATTTCTCTCCAAGTCTTTTTGTTGAATTCAATCCATCTTGGTTATAATCTTCTTGTAGCAATATTTGTGCTATGTGTATGCCTCATTAAAAACCTTGTTGGAAAAACCCTTTGGGAAAAAACCAATCAAGGAAAAGAGTACATAATATATGTAAAACGATGTGATGGACTGACTGCCTCATCCGGATGTTGTGAATCTTTCTCAATCTTTAAAAACCACAAAATACCTTAAAACCTTTGGCCAAGAAAACCCGTTGGGACCAAAACTTGGCTAAGGAAAAGAATAACACATGGTCTTTTGGACCAATTAATTGTTTCACTTCAACAACAACTCAATCCGTTTAGGTAAAAATATATGATAAACTCTACATAGTTTGAGCTGATCAAAATCTTTAGTATATAAACCTCCATGATTATTTATACAACAAATTTGATGTACGTTAGTCACCAAACTCTTGAAGAGTTTCTAAGGAGAAGCAATTGTCTAAATTCATCATTCTGCAATGTGTATTTCAAGACCATCAAGTTTATTGTTATTATGCACATCAACTATTCAATAATTGAGTATTCTCAAATATTGGTCCATAAAACTTAAATGGGACATGTTTTGATCCTCCCAGGATCTCAAATTAGTATACAAACACTTCCAAGTGTTCACAATATAATGACTAGATATTTTATTTATTATATAATCAAGAGTTTCTAGGTTTGGCTAAACGCTTAAAAGTCTCCAACACCTTTATTTATACAATTTGGTTCATAGAATAATTTATGTTTACTTCAGGTAAACAAATAGAAGGTTTATGAGTAATTGCAAATTCATTGCATAATGTTTTCCTTATTCAACTCTTTCTGCAGGAAAGGTTGAGAAGTAGTATAAATATAGATCACTTTAAATTAGTTTAAATACTAGTCATGAAATCATGTGAAAACAAATAAGAAAATTGTTCACATTAGATCCTCTTCAGGAGGCACTCACTACAAGTGATATCTTGACATGATGCAAAAACCTTGTTCAATAAGGATATTATATAATATAATTTGCACCATGATATTCAAGCATAGTTCTTCTACAAAATAAATCATTTCATCAAGACTTATTGTAGTCACCCAGGTTGTAGTTAGGCACAAGCGTCTATTCTATATGTTTTTCAGCTATGCTTAGTATTTACTGCATTATTTATTGTTGCGGTTATTCAATCAAATTCAAATTCTTTTTCAAGAATAATTCCAAATATAATTACCATAACTTAACACACAATCACCTTATCTAATTATTATAAACATAAAAGAATTCATATTCATGTTGCATGTTGTGTGCACATATTTCTTTTCACTATTGTCCTTCAGGGACACAATTGATATTATATTAAAACAATGACATCCAATTTTCTCATCAACTGCCACATTTACAGAACTTTAAACTATAACACGATTGCAGTCTCAAAATCATTCAATCTCAAGTATTGTCACCCCACGTACACAATATCTTGATTTGTGGGACTTCAGGCCCAATATAAAATATTTTCTCATCTATAAACATCGATCATAATTCACAAAATTTTAGGACTACAGGTCCATCATATTTCGTCTGGCCAGACTTTATTATTATGGATTATGAGTCGATAGTTATGGGAAAATAAATCATTAACGTCAATCTAATCAATATCATTAATGTTTCATCAAAAGTCCTCTATATGAGTCATAAAAGAGGAACTCATGTTCTGTATCATAAAGTTTCAATAACTTATCAGCTGCAACATTTAACTTATATCATCCTCTTGTAGAGGCATAAGTGACTTCCTAAAATAAAAACCAATTTTATTTGTATACACGTAATGAGCGTCTAACCATGCTTCATGCATTGGTTGAGCTCAATCTTTATAATCATTTCTTTCAGTCACTTTGGCAGTTTACTTATCATATTTCACACGTTTCTCTTTTAATATCAATCGATCCTTCTGGGATATTTTCCCAACATTCCAAAATATAATTATTCTCATGTCTTTATATCCCCCCTAATGTCGGGAAATGTGCCATAATATTTTTGAACATGGATTTACGTACATATGGAGCCACTTCTGGGGTCCGAGTACATCATTTTTGTAGTGGGGTTTCAATGTTGGCACACTTTGACTCATTTTAACGTGTAAACTTTGGGGGTTAGTTGTTAACAAATGCCGAATTAATATTAACTAGGCTTTCTTCATATATTTAAGCAACTTTCTAGCAGTTTATCTCAGGCGTAACATTCATCTTATAATGCTAGATATATTTTGTGGGTTACCTTATGCTCTTCAATATATTTCATAGAAGCCGGCAAAATGATCTTATACCACTCATTATATGTAGACATTTTAGGAGAGCATATCTTGAGACCAAACTTGATATTAACCCACATTGTGAAACTTCAAGTTCACTTAACTCCCATGGATCCACTTTTAAAATATTTGGGAGAATAGACGGTCTTGTCATTTTCTTATCTAAGAAGTATTTATATACTGGATGTCTTATACGGCATTTGGTTTAAACCTGGGTTGACCTTAAATTGGTCATTTATTCAAAAATTTTAAACTTCATGCAACACATGTTTAAATTATTCAAATATATATAGTATGGTGTGAGGAGAATTCTACTACAGGCAGATATTATGGAAACACAATTTACACTGCGTTGGTATGGTCTCAAACTATCACCCAATAAGTATGATATCACTTTTCAAATTACTATTTCGCAGTGTTTGAGTAGCTTCTTTGAGCTTACACTCAATGCCTGAGAGTTTATCAATATTATTTATGTGCACAACTTGTTTATAAATATAATTTGTGCTTCCAATACTTATTGCTCTTAAAATAGGATTAAATTTCGAATTCGTATGAATCTCTCAAGTATATAAATGCTTCAAGCAATATATCCTTAAAATAAGATTAATATATATTAGGCTTTATGCCACAAGTATATAAATGCTTCAGACATTATATTATCATCTCTGAAGACTAAGAAAATCTATCTCTGAAATAATCCTTAATCTAATGATCTCTTGCTTTCATAGAAATAATATGAATCATGCATTTAGTGATGCATATAGAGAGTAACAATTAGTTAATGCTACTCTTAAAGTAACATAAAAATTATCAAATAATCATATTTGTGTAAGAGTACTTTAAAAGGGTTGACATGAACTATCATTTGAGTGTGTTTCTAAAATTTGTCTCGGCATATAATGACATACTACCATTATTATACTTTTCATAATTTAAGACAAGTATAATCTTCACATAATATGTCAAATCTATGCTCTTATAGTGACTTCAGGCACATGTTGTAATCTCATATTTCTATTTATAAAATTTTGTTTCTTTTCTCCCACTCTCAAGTAAATTAACTTGAGCTAATCATTACATTATACATACTTGCATTAACTTGATTTTTGTTTATAAGAACTATTTGCGTATGCATAGCAATATTTCACTATATTTTGAATATAGTTGAAGTTTATATCATGTTTTCTAATCACACATTTTCTTAAAGTATACTTCCTCCGTTTCTTAAAAGTTGCAACATTAGGATATTTGCACTATTCACACACCTTACTTTGACCACAATTTTCTATTAATATATAAAATCAAATTATTATGTATAAAATGTCATTAAATTTCTATTGATGTGAATTTTCAAAATATTAACTTTTTATAATTTTTACTAATACGTAATTAGATATAATTAAAGTCAAAGTTGCGCGTTGGCAAACGTGAAAGTCAAACTGTTGCAACTATTAAAGAACGGAGGAAGTATTACTTATTTGAGTGTTTATAGAACATTGAAGCTATACGAGTCACATAACTTATCGATTAATATTCAACAATCAAATATATATGCAATCATATTATGTTCAAAAAGATCAAATTATAAATAGAAACGCGTGGAGCGTACCTCTAACAATCTCCAATGCATTTTTCTTAATGCTTACATAAATTCATAGTAGAATGAATAATTTTTATAGTAATACAAATAAGCATTAGAAATTCAATGAAATGTTAATGAACTGGTAAAATTTCCAAAAGGTAATGATATGTTAGTGAACTTCTAAAAAATTTCAGCATACATAATCAAGACAATAAGAGGCTACAAAGAGCACATTAGACAAGAAATTACTAAACAACTTTAAAAAATGCTACTACGGGAGCAAGAATTAATTGATATCTCAGATGAGATTAAAATAATGAGGCATATTAAAAAACGATATAAAACTTATAGTTCATATGACTTGTACTTAATAGAAAATTAGATGTACTACTCAATTATGTTCAATTGTATTAGCAAATAGTACAATTGAGTTTGAAATGTCATAAATGATAGTAAAGATGAACAGTTGTACTAATTAAATTCAATTTATGTCATTAATAAGCAAATAAATTTTGTTCTCTAGCTGTTATTGGCTAATAAAAACGGCGAGAATATACGTTTTAATTGGCTACTAAATGTCATTAAACTCTTTATTTGAATCGCTGTGAGCCGAACATATAATACTCATATTGCTGAGCTCAACTTTTCTGAAATTAATTGAATTAATAAGATTAGAGATAGACCACATTATTGACAATTAAAGTGGACATTAATTGTATCACAGCCCGTATAATACTTTTGGAACGTATTATCTTGCTTTTCAAAACAAAAACAAAAACATCCGGAACGTGAAATACTAAACAAACATATAGACACATAAGATGTAATGATTTTTTTTTTGTGCTGTAAGTCGTAGCATACCGGTAAATTGGTAATTCAAAGGACAATAAATAAAATACCTGGAGTAGGCCATTTACGGCAGCATGATATAGACAACACATGTACTTGACTATGCTCGTTATGTCTCATGGACTGGATTCAATTTTTGGTGATGATTGATGAACATCTTGCGCCGCGATCTCATTCAACCACTCTTCTTATTCTGTTTCATAGCTACTAAATTCTCAAGGACGAGAAAACAAATTGTTGGTACAAAATAGAACGCTCGTAGGCTTTTAAGAAAGCTACGTACGACACTCAAGTAGGAAATCAGGAAAATAATGCAAATAAGGAAAGAAGTTAAAAGTATTTAGTTGCCAGAAATAGCATATAGAAGTTGCCTCCCTTAGTTTGAATTACAAAGTGCCTTTTATAGGCATATACAATTCGTAACCGCTACTGATAATAATGACTAATTAATTACAACATTAGTACAGAATTAAATACATAATTAAACATGCATTAATTGCTTGACTGTTACTTTCCTGGCTGGCAGGTCGGCCGAACTGGCAGGCTCCCCGTTGGGATGGTAGGCAGGCTCTAGGTTGTGGACCTGGATCCACATGCACTAGCACAAAAAGTGTTTATTGCAGCATCTATTTTGTAGCATCACATAAATTGCTACAATGTAGTATCTATTGTAACATTATTGTACCAAAAAATGTTACCACAAGATGATAAAAATGCTACAATACATCTATTGTAACACCACTCGGATGCAACATGCTAAAAATGCCGCATTTGATATATTGCGACATTTTTTACACCTACTGCAACATTTTGCGTATGCTACAAAAGCTATATTTTGTTGTAGTGAGGTCCAAGTTCGGGGCTTGGGCCGATTAGGCTCTGGGCCTAGTCCCATAACTCCATCACGAGTCCCCCACTCCCTTAGTCGAGTAGTAGACTCGGCTAAGAGGGAGTAGTCCAAGTCAGCTGCCCTTCTCCGAGACTGGAAGATATCTGCCCTTGTCCATGTTGGGGAGATGCCTCATTAAAAACTTTCATTAGGAAAAAACCCAATGGGAAAAAATCCTAATGAAGGGAAAAAGAGTACACCTGATGCCCCCAAGATGAAACAAAGGGTGAAATCTTCAGCCTTTATTGCAATGGTCACCATCAGCAAAGAGGATGGCTAGAACCGTTCTTCTCATTGGGCTCGGACTCATTAGGCTCGTCTTCGTTCAGTTGTACCTACACATAAAGCAACAAGTGTAGAATAGAGCATCTGACCCGGTTCTGAACCATGGTTCAGTGAGTAAGCGAGTCAGACTCACTACTCGAAACGAGTGACATCAAGTTCCCAAGTTAGGCCTCAACCCAGTCTCCGAAAGGAAGATTGAATCCGGGAGTAAGTGACTCGGAGTCACCATTCGAACGGATAATCCAACCTCAGTGAACTAAAGTATATCAACCTTTTCGGGAAATGTGAATGTCAATTAAGTGACAAAATTGCTCGGAAGAACATGGTTCTAGGCCTCTAGCAAGAGTTTAACTCACCGCCCGAGGTTACTAGTTCGAACCCGCAAGTAAAAACTTTTGAACGGGTGACTCGTCCCCCGAGGTCGGAGTGTGATGCACTAGGAAGAGGTAAGAGCACACAAGAACTCGTATGAAGTCAAGAGTGTGCGGTATCAACATTTATATTGGAGCTTATTAATCATCACACCCATATGACGTGACCCGGTGGCGCGAGTGTGTGTGCTCGGCCAGTGTACGAGTGTGTGTGCTCGTCCGGCGTACTTGAATGATCAGATTTCATAAGTCCGTTGTTCAATGTTAAAATTACACACAGTTAACAAGAGTAAAAGCAATATATCACTTAAAATATCTTTTCAAATGTTTTAAGTTATGATTTCTTTTTGTATCAAATATAGAGGATTTTTGAAAACTTAGCTTTAGAACCAAACGGGCCCGAATGAGTTGCTGAAAATGCAGCCCGCCGTCATCCTTGAGGATAATCAATTTTGGTCTTAGTGTAATCTTGGCCCATTCACTTTAACGCAGAGCAGACTCTTGCTCCATAGGAATTATGTGGACGCACATTTGAAAGCCTATCTCATGAATAGGCGTGGCGATGAGAGAGACCAGCAGCGATGTCGGCGCGCGGCATCCAGCTATGATTGGCGAAGAGAACAGGAGGAAGTGGAACTGTAGCACCTTGGATTGGGATGAATTTCTTGAATTTTTTTCTACTAAAGTGATGTGAGAGATCAATAGAGGCTCTCAATGAAAGCACCAATGTTGGTCCAAAATAGGACGCTCGTAGGCTTTTAGGAAAGCTACGTACGACACTCAAGCAGGAATTAGGAAAGTACGAATATGGAAAGTTAGCCAGAAATAGCATATAGAAGTTGCCTCCCTTAGTTTGAATTACAAAGTGCCTTTTATAGGCATATACAATTCGTAACCGCTACCGATAATAATGACTAATTAATTACAACATTAATACAGAATTAAATACATAATTAAACGTGCATTAATTGTTTGACTGTTACTTTCTTGGCTGGCAGGTCGGCCGAACTGGCAGGCTCCCCGTTGGGATGGTAGGCAGGCTCTAGGTTGTGGACCTGGATCCACAGGTCCAAGTTCGGGGCTTGGGCCGATTAGGCTCTGGGCCTAGTCCCATAACTCCATCACAAATGGTTGTGTTTTTTTTTTATGATGCACCGGTGGCAAAAGCCATTCATCTCGAGAATAGCATGGTGCGGTGAGGGCAAAAAAAACAAAAATAGATCCAATCGTGCTGATAACGTGTAATAGAGTAGACCCAAAAACACACTTTCATTCATATATGAGGATGTATATATAGGAGGGGAGCTAGGGTTACAATCATCAGATGAGCCAGTACATATAGGCTTAGGCTATGAACTAATGGACATCCATAATTACATAACAGAAATTACCATTTTACCAAATATTCCACTTTTACAAGTGTTCTAAAATGCTCCTTAAGGCTCCCTCTAGGCGTTTGTAGGACTGAAGCGCCACCCAAAAACCTCGCATAGGCACTAGGCATTGTAAAAGGTGGTTCAGCTCACTGTTCACTCCTTTGGTGTGCATATGCGGGAAAATGCGGTCTCCTTTTGTTTGACGAAGCGCAAAGAATGATTTTTTCATTTTTTTCTCTCCATTTCAAATACCAACCCTAAGATTAAAGTAACATAGCATCAACAAAGAGGTCCAAGCGCAAAGAATGATTTTTTCATTTTTTTCTCTCCATTTCAAATACCAACCCTAAGCGCAAATAATATTCTTTCCCCTGAATAATCAAACTGCCTCACCCATGCCGATGGTGAGTGCAACTCTATCCATGGCTCTAGCGACTCTTGAGTCAAATCTATCTTCCTAATTTGTTTTATCCTTCTAGGAAAGTAGAGGATCGGGACTACATGGTTCTATTTTCAAAGACATGTGTACTTTGTATTGCGATCTTTAAATATAGTAACAACTCATTTTTATTTGGTTTTTTCAATGCTTATTGTGCATTTGTGCTCGTGTACGACCGTGTGTTTTAACCCTTCTATTCTAAGAATATGGTAGGATTTGTAAAACTTGAATGGAACAAAATACTTCTTCTGTTGATGAGAATGAGTTCATTTCTGGTTCTGATCGTTGGGATGTTGGGTGGAGGACTACGGTTCAAGGGACAAATGCTGGAATAAATAGACACGAATTCCACATAGCCAGGATCAAGGGACACAGTGTCAAACCATATCGTAATGTAAGTGATGAGCAAAAGAGAAAACGTCGTGAAGCACCAGAACAAAACAAGTCCCAAAAATTATGAAAGATATTAAATCACGATAGATTGAGAAAGGATGTTATTCTGTCTTAAAAACTAAATGAAGATGGTCCCATGTATGAATTTATGAGGCTAATCAATAGGAAAAGGCATTTTGAGGCTATAGGTCCCATGGATGAACTTATGAGACTAATCAATGTAACTGATGAATCAATGTGTGGTAGTAAGAAAATGAAACAACAAAATATGCATGATGCAATAAATAAAAAAGGAACTAGAAGTTCTCAAGACAACTTGAGATCCACTTCAGGCTACATCTATATTCTAGCTGGAGGAGCTATCTCCTGAAGGAGTATCAAGCAGACTCTTACAGCTACTTCCACCATGGAAGCAGAGTTTATAGCATGTTATGAGGCATCCAATCAAGCATTATGGCTGCGAGATTTTGTTAGTGGACTACGCATAGTGGACAGCATTGAAAGACCACTTAAGCTATTGTGTGACAATAGATCAGCAATCCTCTATGCTAAGAACAACAGTAGTTTGACCAAGGCAAAACACATTGGGGTCAAATTTAAGACTGTTAAGGAATGAGTACAAGAAGGAAAGTTATCTATAGAGCACATTAGCACAAACTCCATGATTGCGGATCCGCTCACTAAAGGATTACCACCCAAAGTGTTTCATGAGCATGTTGCTCAAATGAGTGTCAAATCAGTTGAGGATTATGAGTTTTAGTGGGAGTTTGTAATGTTTCTATGTTTGGTTAACTCAAGTTTTAATGTTATTTTCTGCAGAAATAAAGTTTAAAGTTTTATGTACTCTTACAGTTATATTATTGATCTCAAGGTGGACCAGTTGGAAATAGACATTTTATTCCAGACCACACTTTATGTTATTTCCACGCTACACACCTATACTTGATCCATGTCGTTTATTATATTAATATATGTGATCATTGATGGGTCTAGTTATTCAAATATAACAAAGACTTCTTTGGTCCTATGTGGAGATAATTAATGGACCAGATTGATTAAGGATGACTACAGTTTGATAACAAAATTTTGGAGCTCCTAAAGTAAACATACAATGCTAAGGATTGTGTATACATGTGTATGTCGTCCAAGTGGGAGATTGTTAGATTATTGGACTTATACTACATGTAATATTCACAGTATATTATTTATCGGGTTTAATTGTATGTTATATGCTATCTTATATTTAGGCTCAAAAATTAGTGGTCCTATGGATATTAATTTAAGTGGGCTAATAAGTTATCTAATAAGGTATAGGGCCCAAATGTGTAGAGACTCATGGGCTTGACCTAATCAATGATGGGCTGATTAGGATTAAGCACTCTCTATAAATAAAGGGTTATGGTCCCTAGTTGTACACGTCATTCTGTCTTTCTGCATCTCATCGCTAGAGAGATAATCCCGAGGGTGTGTATCAGCTACAAGACGCAAACCCTAGCCACCGTCTCCCGAATCCCTAAAGATCATCTCCCATGGAGTCAGGTACGCTTCCGCTCAGTTAATTCTCTAGATAATTTCAATATGAAGATTAAAGTATTCATGGATTTATTCCAACATATACATGCAACTAGGGGTGAGTTGTCCGTATATACATGCAATTAGGGGGTGTACAATAAATGTGTAGTGTACAAATGATTTTTTCCTTCTAATTATGGTATAAAAATTTTCATTTTGACTCAGAAGGATTCAATATGTATACCCAATTTGTCATATAAAGTTTTGGGTGGGAGATGCCTTGTTGGCTGTTTTTTGCCTTTATTTTTGTATGATTGGACGAAGAAGGCGGTCAACCACCTTGGCCGCCTCCCATATTGACAGAGGTTATGCGTTCAATTATGTCATTAATTGATTAAAAACAACTTTAAGTAACGGTATTGACAAATAGTTGGGTATGTATTATAGTTCATTCAATTGATACATGGACTATTTGTCCATCTTAGATTCCAAAATGTATCTAATTAAGCCCCCCTTGGACGTGTAACTGTACTTGTAAGACATAAAATACAAAAGTCATTCTGAAATGAATGTTACGTTTAAGAGTTTCTGGCTTTCTGCAATTGAAATCATATTAGGACGAGCCAACAATTTGTTTGGAATTACATTACTTTACAACCAAAAGACAAAAAGAAAGTTTAGAGTTCATCTTATGAATGAGATGAAGTTTTGCGGACTATGAAAGTTAAAAGAGTAGATGGCGGGGTAGAGACGGGAAACCGGTGGGGTCTGCCCCCCCCCCCCCCCCCCCCCAAAAAAAAATATAATGTATATACATATGTACAAATATTTAAAGTTAATTACCTTCTAGGACAAAAAGTATATTCGTGTGCACAAATATGACCAAAAAATCAAACTATGTTCCATAGTACTTAAAATCACCTAGTTGTACAAAAATGCTCCCATTCAACTTTCATTTGAATTCATGATTACAAATGTAAAATTAAAATTTGATGAAACTCTAAAGTTTCAACAGGAGCACATCAGCTACCCTCATCGCTGCCGCCTGCCACGGCCTTCATCTGCACCGCTGGCCTCGTCATCGTTGTCGCTGCCATCGCCGTCGTTGCTTCCGTCATAGCCACTGCGGTTGCTGCCACCGCCCACACCGGCGTTGCCCGAACCAATGCTGTCATCCTCAACCGTCGTTGTTTCCCATTCCGGTTGCTGTCAGATCTCGAGGTCACCACTGCAACTCCAAGCACCACCACCACCACCTTCACAACACCAATGCCATAAATCTGCCATTAAGTTGACAGATTTGGCCTTCAAGACTAATTTCAATTTGCCATTTATCTTGGAAGAATAACACAAAATTGCCATAAATTTGGCAAACATATGAACTCAACAACCAAATATTCGAAAACTAAATTTTTAAAGGAATAAACACTTTAATACAATCAACAATCACAAATACGAAACTAATGACAAAAAATATTAAAACCCCATTTACACAAAATCTATTTTGCCATAATCGATTGTCAGTGTGCACAATTCTGCCATAAATTTGGCAAAATCTTATAGCATTATCCAAAATTTCAGAAAACTGGGGTTTTATAAAAGTAACAAATCTGAATCGGGAATACGAAACAGAGGTCCAAAAATCAGCCAAATCAATGTCAAAACTCATAAAAACATAAGAACAGGAGGAAAATCTTAAAAATCAATGTTAAAACTCAAAAGAACACTACAAGAAATGTTACATTTCTTGACACACATATTTGTTGACACATAAAAAGGTGTTACAATAACTAGCATATCTTGACACTTTTTTGTCACAAGAAATCTATTCTAATTCTATTTGAATTTATATAATAATATTCAAGTATAAACATAACACAATATATTGGTCTTCGTTACTGAAGGAAAAAGTATGCCCCATTAGTTTAGTTAAAGGTGCTTTGCTGACACACTTTATTTGCCCACACTTTCATTTGCCCACACTTTAAAAAAGGAAGTCAACCATTTCCAAAGTCAGATGACATTTTCCTAAAAACGAGAATACAAGGTTAATTACGAAATGACAGATAAATGAATTGAAATTTGAAAAACGAGAATACACAAAGCGCAGCCAAAAATGACCTAATCTCAGGTTCCGGACGAACGGGCATCTGGGGCTTTTTGCAGGACTTAAACATTCATCAATCGGAGCTTTTGGCCGGACTGTAAACCAAAAAAAGCTCAGGTTCATGAGCTTAGAACAGACGCTAGCTCAATATCTTCCATCTACTGATCTTGTTAGCATCGATTAGCTGATTTGCGGATTTGCGCCATCATCCTCTATGCGGATTTGCACCATCACAAATTTTCCATCGATTTTTCTCCTTTCAGACTCTTCCTATTTCTGCCTGTTGGCATAAATCGGTATTTATTCTACTTTTCACGATTGCTTAATTTGTACTTGAAAATGTCTATTAGACTGATCTTGTTATTTCTCATTCTTAATATGGATTCTTAGTTGATCTAATTGCTACTATAATCAGTATCTGTGGCTCTGGGAGATGGATTGCCTGATTTTTGTATATACATGTTTAATTGTATATACATGAATTGGCAGAATGTGATCTAAGTGTGGCCAAGGCACTTAGATTGAAACATAATAAGCGTTAGTCGGGGTCTGGTTCATTTATTCTTCGAGCTTTTATTGGAAATTAATTTCATGTTGCGTCACTAAATTACTGAAAGTTAATGCAATCAAAATGATGTTGTATTCTCATTTTGATTGGGCAGTTTTACTCATAAGTATAATGACTTGTATTGTTAGGTGAAGCTAAACGACAAGGATACTAATATTCATCATTCTTATTTTATTGAAAATTAAAAAAAAAATTACATGAATTGGCAGATTTCGCCTCCATTATTTGATAGTGTTCAATGGAGTAGTAATATAAATTTAGACTCTCCAATAAAAACATTCTTAGTGCATGTGTTGATCTAAAAACAAAACATTATCATATATACCTTTCATGACTACCTTTATATACAAAGATACTGATAATAATAAGGAAAGTTGGAAAAAATCGTTACCAGAACAACAAGAGAAACTTGCTGCTTAATACTCCTGATGGGAGTTGGCACACAAAGCTCCATCATCACCAGTATACTTGTGGCACAAAGGTGAGTTTAGACTCATCAAGTGCCCTAACTCTCTTCCCCGGCCTTTTAGAATAAGTAGAAATCCCACACCCTGTTGCCCTCATACTCCTTCTCGATAAGGGTGATTACTCTCAAAGTTGTGGGGATCTTATTTGATATTATTGTGGGTTTTGAATTAGGCTGTCTACTTTGAGTGTTAAAATAAATAAATTCATCTATGCATTATATCTCTTGTAAATTTACTTCATATGTATTTTGTTTGCTAATTTCTAGTGTTGAAATTCAGATTGCTAATTTCTAGTAATGGTATGTTTCAGGTAGAAAGCAAAACACATCTTAGATAAATAAAGATAGATGGCCGATCTATTAGATATTTGTGTTTACTGAAGTGTCATTAGAAATTCTGTTGGAAATAGATATTTCATTATGTTCTGTTTTTTTATGAATTTCTGTAAATTTTACTCTATGGTTCCTCCCCTTTTAATTTCAGCCTACTAGAATAATAATGACTGATAGATCTTGGATGTATTTAGCTTCGCGGTCAAGTGAACAGTTCGTAAATGGAGTTGAGAGTTTTATACAATTTGCTTTTCAAAGATCAAGTCATGATGGAAAAATTTTATGCCCATGTAAAAAGTGTTATAATATGTTTTATCATACTCGGGGGGAAGTGTTTGATCACGTAATATGTAGTGGATTCCGAAATGAATACACCGAATGGGTAGATCATGGAGAACATCGAATGTCATCTTCTTCAAGTTCTATGCCTAATAATGAAGAAGGGGTTCTTAGTCATGACATGAGAAGCTTATTGGATGACTTGTTACAATCAGTCCATGTAGATGGAAGTACTTCTAACACGGAGGAGCACGAAAGGAGCACGGGGTTGGGTGAATTTAGGGATCCACCAAACTCTGAAACTAAAAAAGATAAGTTTAATGACTTGTTACAGGATTCTGAAAAAGCAGTGTATCCAAACTCAAAGTATAGCAAGCTTTCTTGTTTGGTACATTTGTTTCATTTGAAGTGCTTGAATGGTTGGAGCAACAAATCATTTTCTATGCTGCTAGAGTTTTTAAAAGATTTGTTGCCTGATCAAAATTTACTGCCCAATACGACTTATCAAGTGAAAAAACTACTTGGAGACCTAGGTTTAGGATATGAAAAGATCCATGCATGCCCAAATGGTTGTATGTTGTTTTGGGATGATAAGGAGAATGAAGAGGTGTGCTCAATTTGTGGAGAATCAAGATGGAAAGTTTCCACTGATAATATAAGTGACACGGTAAACACTCAAAACAAAAAGGCAGCAAAGATTTTACGTTGGTTCCCTTTGAAACCAAGGCTCCAAAGATTATTTATGTCTATAAAGACATCCGATCTCACAAAGTGGCATCATACAGAACGCACAAATGATGGAAAGATGCGACATCCAGCTGATGGTGAAGCATGGAAGAACTTCAAAAACAAGTACCCCGAGTTTTCTAGTGACCCAAGAAACGTTTGTTTAGCCCTTGCAAGTGATGGTTTCAACCCTTTTAGGACAATGAATCTCAGTTACAGTATTTGGCCAGTCATTCTTATTCCATACAATTTACCTCCATGGTTGGTAATGAAACAACCCAACTTCATTCTATCTTTAATTATCCCTGGACCGAATGGTCCAGGTAATAAGATAGATGTATACATGCAACCGTTGCTAAAAGAACTGATAGAGTTGTGGGAGGTTGGCGTTGAGACTTTTGATGCAAGTAGTAAAGATTACTTTCAAATGAAAGCAGCCTTACTTTATACAATTTCTGACTTTCCTGGCTATGCAAACCTTTCTGGATGGAGCACTAAAGGAGAATTTGCGTGTCCTAAATGTGCCTTTCATACCGCTTCAGAATGGCTGCAATATGGCAAAAAATTCTGCTATATGTGCCATAGGAGATGGCTTCCATCTGATCATAGGTGGCGATATGAGGCCCAAGCTTTTAATGGGGAGCAAGAACTACGAGTTGCCCCTTCCCCTATAACTGGACATTCTTCTTTGCAGCAAGTAGAGGGACTTGAATTCCTAAGTGAAGTTGATGATCATGGCCCATGGAAAAAGAAAAGCATATTGTTTATGTTGCCTTATTGGAAACATTTGTTATTGCGTCATAATCTTGACGTTATGCATATTGAAAAAAATGTGTGCGAGAATATTTTCGGGACTTTGTTGGGGCAGGGCAAGAAATCAAAAGACAATTACAAAGCAAGGTTGGACTTACAGAAAATGGGTATAAGAAAAGAACTTCACCCACGAAAGCGTCATGTAAGCAATACTACATACTTGCCACGAGCATGTTATCAAATGACTCGACCCGAGAAAGATTCTTTCTTGAAAACCTTAAAGAATATGAAACCTCCAGATGAATTTTCTTCCAACATATCTCGTTGTGTGCAAGGGAAGAAACTTACAGGGTTGAAAAGCTATGACTGTCACATGTTGATGCAAGAATACCTACCAATTGCATTAAGAGGGACATTGCCGGATAACGTGGCCTCAGTTATAATTGAGTTGTGCGATTTCTTTAAGGGCATTTGTTGTAAGGATTTGTCTGAACCAGATCTTCAGTTTCTTGAAATGAGGGTTAGAATAACCTTGTGCAAACTGGAGAAAATTTTTCCTCCTTCTTTTTTTACTATCATGGTGCACTTGGTGGTCCATCTAGTTGAAGAGATAAGGCTTGGAGGACCAGTAACTTTTAGGTGGATGTATTCTGTTGAAAGGTAACTGATTTTAAAACCAATTTCACTTTTATTATGTATAACTATATGTATTATGTAACTCACAAGTCTTATTTTGAAATTATATTTGCAGGGCACTTTCAACGTTGAAGTCCTACGTTCATAATAAGGCTTGTCCAGAAGGCTCAATTGCAGAAGGATATTTAGCTATGGAAAGTTTAACCTTTGTCTCCCGGTATCTCTCTGGAGTTGAGACATTGTTTACTCGACCCATAAGAAATTATGACGAAGGTGAGCAAAATGAAATCGAAGAAATAAGCTCACTTTGTCCTGGACGTCCATTACGAAAAAGAAGTCAATGTAGTGTACTTATTCGAAAGAGAAAGAGAGTCAATCATCATGTGATTGATGACAAGTTGTTGATACAAGGTCATCGTTATGTGTTGTTCAATGTTGAGTCAATCATACCATTTAGAGAGTAAGTGTAACACCGTTCCTTATTTATTTCTTATGGTATGATTTCTCTCTCAATTTATTTATAAGTTTTCTTTATTTGAAGGGAGCATAAGTCAATTGTTTAGAGTAGAAACCGTTCACGGAGACCACCTGAATATGAAATTGAGAGGCTTCATTGCCAACAGTTCAGTGAATGGTTCCAAAAACGGGTATTAGACATTTTTTTAAATCTGTTGTGTGCAGAATTTATACAAATTTATTCTGAATCATAACATTCTATGATGATATAGGTATCACGTTTAGTAGAAGAAGGGGATGCAAGAGTCAGTGAAGAAATAAAATGGCTTTCTCTTGGTCCTCACACTTCAGTGAAGAAGTATTCAGGATATTTTGTGAAGGGATATCGTTTTCACACAAAAAATCATGAGAGGTTCTTGAAAACACAAAACAGTGGGATTGTTGTAACAGTGAAAAGTGAAAGTTTTGCTAGCCCCCGTGATAGGAGGCCAATTTCTGGTGTGATAAACTACTATGGCTCACTCAATGACATCATTGAGTTGAACTATTCTGGTAAACTAAGAGTTGTTCTATTCAAATGTGACTGGGTTGATGTGAATAGAGGTGTGAAGCAAGATAATATGGGAGCAACACTAGTTAACTTTTCATATTTGACACACACCGGAGCAAATTTGCTTGATGACCCATTTGTTCTCGCCTCACAAGTTGATAAAGTCTTTTATGCCAAAGATTCCAAATCTGAAGATTGGTTGGTTGTGAGGCATGTCAAAGTTAGAGATATGTTTAACCTTGGAAACAATGGTGATCGTATAAACATGTCAAATGATGTTTTATTTGACATGCCAAACTTGCATAGAGTTGGAGACGATGGTGATAATGGAGTTGATGTCACTCCAATGATGGAAGTAGAGACCAGTGATGAAGAAGATGCAGAAGCTAGCAAAAATGCTACTTAAATAGCCAAAATTATTATTAACTAAAAGCTCATATTACTTGTTACATTTTCCTGGAATTTGTTATATTAGTTTTTTTTCTTGGTTCAGTGTAACATTTGCCTCCTTAAGTAACCTTTATACATTTGGTTTAACATTGTTGGTTTCTGTTTGAAGTTTTTTACTTATCACCAATCTTATTTGTTTATTATCATCAGATGACTTGTTACTTGGTTATTTAACCATTGCTACAATTTAATGAATATACATGTTACAATTCTATCTTTTATTGTACTATGTTGAGTAGGGATGGCTAAACGTAAGAGATTGAACATCATCTCAATCAGTAACACCTCAAGTGCTCGAAATGAAGAGTTAGAGACAAATGAAAGCCAAAGACAACACCAAAGCCTTGGGGAGCATTCCAATGCTAGAAATGCTTCAAGAAGATATCAACAACCTTGTTCAAATACCTTACAAAGCTCTCAACCATCAACAAATGAACCAGAATCTTCTGAAACATCTATTTCAGCACATATGCACAGTTCCCAAACATCAGGTCATTTATGTTTTCAGAAATTTTCAAAATTAATTGGATTACTTATTTACATAATCTTTACTATTTCTATCCCATTTCAAAGGTATTGCTAAGAAGGTTCGAGGTCCAACGCAAAAACTTGGGATTTGGGAGCTAAAAGGAGACACAAGAATAGCTGTTACTTTCAATGATTTGGTGCAACCAATAGGAGAAGAAGGAAAAGAACTTACTCAATTCTTGGGCACACTTGTGAAAATGCCAAATCATGTTGGAATAAACTTTCATGAGTGGAGAGACGTCGCTAATACATCAAAGGAAACTTTATGGAGCATTGTGAAGGTAATTGTAGTAGGTTCTTTGTACATTATCCTGAGGTCCTGAGCTGAGTCCCCCTTCCTGGTTTAGTTTTGCAGGGATATATATGATGCTTCAAAGTCCCTTTTATGCTTAATATCCATTTCTTTGTTTTATCTAACCATATCTTTGGTTTCCAAATTTTATTTTGATACATCATTTCATGCAGTTGGATTTGATTCTCACTAATAATAACCCTTCCATGGATTCTAAAGTAGCAATGTTTTTATGTAGGAGAAATTTAAATTCCTACCAGCTGAAACTACAGAAGTTAAGAAATGGATAATTGCGAATATGGGATCAAAGTGGAAGTCATGGAAAAACACTTTGAAAGAACGAAATTATGATCCAGCTCTATCTGTTGATGAAATGGTAGAAAATGAGAAAGATAAGAGGGTAAACAAGTCTCAGTTTAAAGAGCTTGTTAAGACTTGGGTTGATCCATAGTTCCAGGTGATTAGATGTTGGTTAATATATGTTTTTATTGAAGAACCAAGTAGACAGTTTTTCAACTTTGCAGGAATAAAAAGATTAGAATATATTTTCACTAACTCTTTTGATTATATTTTGTTTCTTTTTATTTGAGAATATCAGGCAATGTGTGAAGTAAAAAAAAGGAGTCGGTTGAAGAATCAAGAGCCACATGTCACGGGGTCAAAGTCTTTTGCTAGAGTTGCGGAAGAAGAGGTGCTTGTAATAAAATATAATCATTTCATTAACAAATATTCAAATTTTCTGTATTATATTGTTTATGATACTCTCTCTTTGAAGTCAAATTCCCAAAATACCCCTTATCTTTGACATATATTTGTATTACTTGCCTCTTGTTATAAGATCTAAGTTATTTTAATATTTAATTGCCACAGGCTTCAAAGAATAATGGTGTACTACCGACACGTGGAAAATTATTCATTAAAACCCGAACTCGAAAATATGGCACTATTATCAATCCTGCAGCAACAACAGTCGTGGTACTATGTTTCGAGCTTGTTTTTCTTATGCAACAATTTGTTAAAATGACGTTGTGTGGATTTATTTTCTTTTCAATTGAGACGCTTAGAATGATGTGCTTAATATTTCACAAGTCCATCTTAAATGAATTTTTGGGTGGTTTATGTTTAGGAAGCTCTTCATAATGTGATGAATGAGAGTGATGACACTCAAGATTCTGAAGACACTGTTGATTGGAGACACGATGATTTAGCCAAAGTGAAAGGTCCAGAAAAAAGAGGACGAATACGTTGTGTAGGATTTACAATCTTGAAGGATAAATGTGCTTCTTCCTCACAACAATCACAAATGCCCATACAAGATCCACAAGTTCCCATTCTTCAAGCTCAAGTTTCTACACTTACAAGAAAGGTTGATATTCTGTTAGGTGCTTTCAAAAAGAATCTCTCCTCAAAAATTGAGTGCAATACTCAATGATTTGAATAATGAGGTAATATATGCTTGTCTTAAATTTGTGTGATACTATTATCATTAATTATTTTGTAGAGATTATTGTTAGCATGGATATAAAATGCTCTGATATATTCTGAAGATTACCAGGTTAATCTTTAGTTCAAAGGTCTAACTAATCTACGGCTTGAGTGAGACATAGCAACAACGTTTATGAACTAAATATTATTTGAGATTACCAAAAAGTAATCTGAACTAAATATTACTTGAGTGGAGCCTGGTGGCCGCTCTAAAGATTACTAGGCTAATCTACTTTTGTCACCTAAAAAGTATTTGAGAACTAAATACTAAATAAAGAATGAGGTTTATGAATGACAGACTGGTTTATGAATGAAAGAGTACTTTGGTACATTTTGTTTGGGGCTTTTGGTTTGCCAGATGGCAAACCTACTCATCTCACCTCATTATGGTACTTTTTCTTTTCATTATTTTAGTGTTGTCTAATTGTACACTAGGGTCACAGATCTTTTAGTAAACAATTATGTTTGTTATTGATGAATATATCCTCAAATTCAAACACATGGTTGGACAATCAAATCAATTTAAAAGTGCAAAAGAGGAAGCAATTCAAACTTAAACCTGACTTGTGAGGAGTGAGATATTGTGAGCTGCATTCTTTATTTTTCCTTTTTTGTAGTTACTTGATGGATAAATTGTAAGAATGATGTGTTTTTGAAGCAGTCATAACATAGTTGTCATGCAGTGTCACTTGAGTGTGGGTGGATTATAATGTATTTATTGATCATGAGATAAACTTTACTATATTCTTTGTGGTGATATTTTCAGGCCGTTGATGAACTTTCTCCGACACATGATAGATCTTCAACTGGAAGCCATCAACCCAATGGAGCTAATTAGAGATTTAGTATATAGTTGATCTTGAAAGAACAAGTTATTTCAATTTGAATGTTGCAAAATACAATCTGGTCATGTGTTCTTTGTTTTTATTGGTCTATTAGATACACTTGAATGACATACTAAAACCTTATTTCAATTTGTGAGTTTGAATATGAAAATAATTTCTAATATCCTACATCCTACATTGTTATTGCAAACATGAAATATATGAGACAATTGAAACAATTGTTATTAACATATTATCCACTAAATTTATTGAACATGATTTTTCTTGACACCTAAATGTGTGTCATCTTAAAGCTTCCTTGACACACAAACGTTGTGTAAGATTTAGATCAATTGCGTGTCACTAAAGGTCTATAAAGATTCACCAACACTTTGCCTTGAGTGTCAAGCATTGTTTTTACTAACACCTCTCCTCTTGACACTTTTTATATGTGTTGGCAATTCCCTCAAGAGGGCTATCTTGACGCTTCCTCATCTTTTTCTAACACTTTTTGGGTGTCAAGGAATGTTACTTTTCTTGTAGTGGAAGGAGGAGGAGGA
This sequence comes from Cuscuta europaea, assembly GCA_945859875.1. NCBI lineage: Eukaryota > Viridiplantae > Streptophyta > Magnoliopsida > Solanales > Convolvulaceae > Cuscuta > Cuscuta europaea. Next base: position 13,754,473 of record CAMAPE010000060.1, on the reverse strand, counting down.
GGAGAACGAGAAGGAGCAGCACGAGGAGGAGGAGCCTGACCAAACGACGGCGTGCGCGCGGTGGAGTCGGCTGTGGCGGCGATGGCTAAGGATGAAATCGACGATGGAGTACGGACTGTTTGGTGAAGTTGATAGATCTGATGTTCAAAGATGGAGTAGTCAATCGATCTGCTATGCAATGGATCCGAGAAGAAATTTGTGGGTGTTTTACCAAAATACGGGATTCATCAACATCTATTGCCAAAAAACGGGGAAAAAACTAGGTTTTCCCAAAAAGTGGGAGTCGGAATTGGGTGTTCCGACCAGAGGAAGGGTTTAAAAAAAACACCTCTCCCTCCAGTCGGATGTGTGACTTCCGACCAGGATTTTTTTTTTGTTTTTTGTTAACTCCTTGTTAATTCCTTATTGTTAAAGCTTTGATTTTAATAGTTTTTTAAAAGTATTGTTAATTCCTTATTCTAAATTCCGAATTAAAAGTTGTTTTAAATTCTTGGCATATTTTTTAAAATGAAAATTATGAATTTTGATTTTTAAAATTTTTTGATTGCTTAATATTATTTTTTGATATTAATCCGGAAATACTAAATCCCAACTTAAATCCGATATAGGGATTTTTAAACAAAATAAAAACTTGGTTTTACTCCTATCGGAAGTCCCAATTCCGACGAGAGGATTTTTTTTAGAAGTTTTATATATTGTGAATGAATTACAACGAAAAAAAATCAATAAATAATAATAATAATAAAAATCCTGTCGGAATTGGTAAATCCGACAAGGGGAAATTAGAAATTAATAATTAATAATTAATAATTTGAGTTAAATTTGAGTTTAATTAATCGAAAATGTTAAATTAATAATTTTAAAATTTCATCTATATGTTAAGTAAATCATTGTCAATTTTAAAACTCGTGTTCATGATATAGGCTGATTACATTTCAAATGATTGTATCCCTACTGGGTCGAATAGGGGTTTTTATGATCCGAGGCTAAAAAATGTGAATCACGAGTGTGAATATTAAAATTTCATCTATATATTAAGTAAATCATGGTCAATTTCACAATTCATGTTCATGATATATGCTAATTGCATTTCAGAAGATTGTATCCTTACCAGGTCGAATTGGGTTTTTTATGATCCGGGTCTAAAAATGTGAATCACAAGTGTTAAATTTTATTTGATTATATTTTTTATCTAATAAAATTTTATCTGATTATATTTTTTATGATTAAATTTTATTTGCATATATTTGATTTAGGTGATTTTTTATCCTCCTCCTACTACTCCTACTACTACTACTCCTCCTACTACTCCTCCTACTACTGATGCTACGACTACTACTACTACTATTACTCCTACCACTACTCCTACTACTACTCCTCCTCCTCCTCCCCCTCCTCCTCCTACTACTACTACTCCTTGATAGAGTATATATCTAGAGAGAAGTGAGAGCTAGAGAGAGAAGTGCAATAATATGCTTCAATAGAATGAATTTGTGACCCCTATAACTACTCCCAAAGGGAGTATTTATAGAGAAAATTAGGGTTGGGCTCCCAAGCCTTGGGCTTGGGAGGCCCATTTACAACTGGACCGCTACTGGGCCGAATACAAAGCCACTAATGGGCTGTACAAATGAGTAAGTGTAAAATCCAATTCTGGGAGGTCTTCGTGGCCGACGAGGGCGTGGCCGACGAGGGCACGGCCGACGAGGGCACGGCCGACGAGGGCACCCGGGTTCCTTGGACTCAGGACCATAATCCGAGTTGGCCCCTTTTCGGCCGACGGGGGCGTCTTGGCCGACGAGGGCGCCACTCTGTTGTCTTGTGCTTTCTGTTCTTCCGAGTATGTGGGTCCGGGGGCTCAGACCCATATACTCCATCAGGAGTCCCCCACTCTCTAAGCTGAGACGTAGACGAAGTGAAGGAGAGTAGATTCCTATGTTTCGTTGCCCTTGGCCGTTACCTGTTCCTTGTTGTGGACAGGGAGGCCGTTGTTTACTTGATGTCTTCGTTTTGGGACGATGAGTGTCCTTCTTTCAATGGTGGCCGTTGAAGGCACGTTTTGCTTGGGCGCTGATGGTTGAGGTTTACCTTTGGGCCGATGAGGCCGTTGAGGTTGCTCCCTTTGAGGACGATGGCGTCCTTTCCTTTGGGTGGCCGATGAGGGTGCTTGCGCACTTCTTTTGGCCGTTGTTGATGATGTTATGTGCTTCTAGCCGACGAGGTGCCATTGTGATGCATGGACGATGTGGCCATGCTTTGTGGTTACATCCATGTTCTTTGTATTATTCCTGTTTGTTTTGTTGAGGCCGATGTAGTCCCCCAGTCCCCCACTGCTTTAGGCCGAAGAGTGTGAGGGGTGAAGGAGTTGCTTGAGTCCCTGGCCGAAGCGGCCTCGCCGTAGTCCCCCTGAATCCAACCCTCATGGCGATTTTCTGGCCAAGGTAACCCTGTGGGAGAACTCTTGTGCGCAGATCGCTTGTAGAGAGTTATCATCAAGGGTTATTACGAGGAGCCGAAGGCTGTGGGCTCTTTGTTCCCTTTGTTCTGTGGCCGTTACGTTCCTGGCCGTTACCGTCTCCTTATTGTTTGGCATTTGTGATCTTGGCAAGCAAATGGGACGTTGTGGGCGCTTGTTGGTACTTGTGAAGCCGGCGAGCGTGTAGGCCGTAGAGTCTGCTTTGCCGGTGGGCTGTTGATGTGGGTTGGGCCTGGCCCGTTGGTGACGTGGTGGCCTCCCATTGGTGGCCGTTGTTGTGGCCATTGGGAGGGTGCCACGTGTAGTGACCGTTGGGTGGGGGGGTTCTATAAATACCCCTCCCCCTCCGACGAGAAATCACATTTGCATTCTGAATTGTCGAAGTGCTGGCCATTTTTCTAGAGAGATAGACTCCCAAGCTTGTTCTTTGTGTTCGTCGTTGTTCAAGGTTAGTGTTCATCGCCATCTTCTGTACTTTGTGCATGCTTTGCTTCCTAGGCTAGTGATCTAGTGTTAGGCGTTCGAACACCTTAGATCCTAAGTTGCTTCCCTTAGGCTCGTAGTAGTAGTTATGAAGAGCTTGAACGAAGACTACTACCCCTACGACGACCAGCCCTCCACGAGGTCACTTGACTATGAGGTGCTCGAGGAATTCGAGGAGGAGATACAACATTTGAGTCCTTACAAGTCCGAAGAGCTGATGGACGACGAGGTCGAGGACGAGGAGTCCGCCTCTTCTTCAAGGGGTGAGGACGCAGGTGCGTCCCGAGTGGTGGACGGGGCGTCCACTTCCGCTGTCATTCCGTGCCCGAGGCCGGTGTCCGCCGTTAAGGGAGCCGCTAAGCCGAAGAGAGTGAGGAGGCCGAAGAATGGGCCGGGCATCTCCTATCTGGATCTCACCAACATCTACCTGATCAGGCCGGAGAGCAGTGCGGCCGACTATCTTGTTGCCCAGATGTACGTGGGGCCGAGGAGCGTGAAGAATTACATTACTGAATACAAGATGACCGCCCTCGGCTTCTTGAGGTACCATGTCTATGGTGACAAGGAGGATGACCTCCAACTCTGGCCGAGGATGACCACCACATTTGAAGAGGCCGACGGCCCGGATTTGGGCATTCCTGCTGAGGCCGATGGTAATTATTTCTTCGGCTTTCTGTCTTTATGTTTTGTTCCTTTGCCTTACTAACCTGTTGTGTTTTTCCTTTGTAGATTTTGCGATGGATCGTCGCTCCATAATGGCTATTGCCAAGGCCAAAGCGGCCGAGGAGTTGGCTGCTAAGGTGGCCGAAGCGGCCAGACGTGCCGCGGCCGATGGGAGCGGGGCTACTACTGGTGCGGCCCCGAAGCCTGCCCCATCGAAGAAGAAGAGACCTCATGCGCTCGTTGTGAGCCGCGTTGATCTGGTGGCGCACGTCATCCTCGTGCAACTTTCCCTTGCCCTTGTCCGGGCGGGGCTGGTCCGCTGTCCGGGACACAGACCCCAAGCTTTCCCTTGGCGAGCCAGGACGAGGATCACCAATCCGTCCCGCCATCCTCTCCGAAACCGGACGACGGCGCGTGTCACCTAGCCTGTTGAAGGCAGAGGCTTTTCCACGCGCTGGGGTCTGCCCAGGCCGAAGAGGGGAAGCAGGGTGGGAGTGGGACGACGCCGTGTCCTGGGGCACCACCCCCTCATCGTTGCCTATCTGGACGGCCAACGGTTGGGGCTGAGGAGGTTGAGTGACGTTCCCCCGGTCCTTGGCAAGAGTGCGCTGAGGACGGTGGGGTTCTGAGCTAGGCTGGCGAGGATGGCCGATAGTGCGGCCTGGACCTGTGGGTCTACGGACGGAGAGGCCACGGCCATAGGCTGGGCCGGGGCGTGATCCGTCTTCTCAGCTCGCCTCTTGTCCAAGCCGAGGCGGGCATCAGGGGCTCCGCCGTTGAGTTGGTTGCGGAGGTCCGTTGTGAGGTTGAAGGCCTCCTGGAAGAGGTCCCCTCCGCCGACCTGGTCGGCCGTAACGTCCTCATCGTGCTCCCTGGGCTCTTGGTCCTCAGGGATGGCTTTGCTGACGAGGTTGCGGTTTGACTTAGTTCTCCCCATGATCAGTGGTTAGCTGTGCTTGGTAGCGACGAAGGGTGCTAACTTGATTGTTCTAGCTCTCAACGAGAGCACCAAATGATAGAGTATATATCTAGAGAGAAGTGAGAGCTAGAGAGAGAAGTGCAATAATATGCTTCAATAGAATGAATTTGTGACCCCTATAACTACTCCCAAAGGGAGTATTTATAGAGAAAATTAGGGTTGGGCTCCCAAGCCTTGGGCTTGGGAGGCCCATTTACAACTGGACCGCTACTGGGCCGAATACAAAGCCACTAATGGGCTGTACAAATGAGTAAGTGTAAAATCCAATTCTGGGAGGTCTTCGTGGCCGACGAGGGCACGGCCGACGAGGGCACGGCCGACGAGGGCATGGCCGACGAGGGCACGGCCGACGAGGGCACGGCCGACGAGGGCACCCGGGTTCCTTGGACTCAGGACCATAATCCGAGTTGGCCCCTTTTCGGCCGACGGGGGCGTCTTGGCCGACGAGGGCGCCACTCTGTTGTCTTGTGCTTTCTGTTCTTCCGAGTATGTGGGTCCGGGGGCTCAGACCCATATACTCCATCACTCCTACTGCTGGTATTATTATTACTACTACTACTTCTGCTACTCCTCCTCCTCCTACTACTACTACTACTACCGTTGTTGCTACAACTACTCCTCCTCCTCCTCCTCCTCCTCCTACTACTATTACTATTTTGAGTTGACAAATATGTCCTCACTGCTCGCGTCAAGCTGATACACTTTGTAAATGCCTTGCATCGAGTATCGCTTGTTGTTCATAATCAAGCGTGTATATACGATTCCAACGGTCCGCCCGCAATTGCCATATTAGGACCCTAGCTAGTGTGCTAGGTGACCTCTTCGTCTTTATTGTGAGGTAGGATTGTACTCTTCGTCTTTGGATTCTAGTTCATACCATACATGGTCCGCACGATGGGAATTCGGTGGCAACGTGAGTAGTGAACGATCATCAGTAGTCTAGAATTTGATAGCTAAATTTAACTCTAAAATTCCAATTTCACAATCTAAATTAAAAATTTACAAATTACTAAAATACGTACTTCCAAAGTCCTAAAAAAATGTGAATCACAAGTGTTAATATTAAATTGTTATCTCTATATGAAGGAACTCGTGGTCAATTTCACAACTCGTGTTCATGATATAGGCTGATTGCATAAAATTTGAATGATTGTGCCCTTATTGGGTCAAATTGGAGGTTTATGATCCGGGTCTAAAAAATGTGAATCACAAGTATGGATATTAAAATTCCATCTATATGTTAAGTAAATTATTGTCAATTTTACTACTCGTGTTCATGATATAGGCTGATTACATTTCAAATGATTGTATCCCTAATGGGTCGAATAGGGGTTTTTATGATCCGGGTCTAAAAAATGTGAATCACAAATGTGAATATTAAAATTTCATCTATATATTAAGTAACTCGTGGTCAATTTCACAATTCGTGTTCATGATATATGCTAATTGCATTTCAGAAGATTGTATCCTTACCAGGTCGAATTGGGGTTTTTATGATCCGGATCTAAAAAATGTGAATCACGAGTGTTAATATTAAATTGTTATCTCTATATTAAGGAACTCGTGGTCAATTTCACAACTCGTGTTCATGATATAGACTGATTGCATAAAATTTGAATGATTGTGCCTTATTGGGTCAAATTGGAGGTTTTATAATCCGGCACATAAAGTATTGAATTTTGGGTCACTTTATTTTTGTGCAGATATGGTTGGATAGAATATTGAATTTTGATTGAATTATATATGATAAAATTTTATCTGATTCATTTTATCTAATTGAAATTATCTAATTAAATTTTATCTGATTATAAATTTTATCTAATAAATACTTCTAACGTTATGGTTTACATAAAACAAAATTTATCTCGAATATAAAATTTATTAAAATAACAATTTAATTTATAAAATTTAATTTATAAAATTTCTTAAAATAAAACAAAATATATGTATTTTCAAATATAAAATTTTTAAACAACATCCCTAGTCGGATGTGGGCTATCCGATAGTTTTTTTTTATTTGTTTTTTTATTTTTTATTTCTTTTAATTACACATTATTAGGCATTAAAAAAATTCAAACACCCCTAGTCGGATTACACAGTTCCGACTAGGTTTTATTTATTTTTATTTTTTTTAATTCATTCGGATCAAACAAATAATGGAAACAAAAAATTCAAACCCCCTAGTCGGATTCCACAATTCCGACTAGGTACTCTTTAATTTGGAAGGTCTCCCTAGTCGGATTTGCCAAATCCGACTCGCGTAATTTGGTAACCTAATTGCAAGTCCCGCAATTTGGATTGTCAGACGGGAAAACCCCGTATTTTGGTAATTTCCTCGAAATTTGTTGAGAAGAAGGGGAGAGGGAGGATGGTGCGCAGGAGAGAGGGAGAGAAGGGTGTGCGTAGAAGAAACGCTTGATCGGTTAAATAAGGGATAAGAATGGAATGAAAAAATACGTATGTTTTAAAACAGGAGTAATATGGTTCTATTTGGAATAAAAACATATGTACTATTTTTATTTTTACCCTAGTTTTACTCCTATTTGGAATAATTTCTAAAATATTTACAAACAGTTAAAAATATAGTAAATTTTTAAACTTTAGCCCTCCAATATAAATTTCTTAAATCCCGGCTCCCTATTTGTCATTTCTGGCTTCACCATGGGTAGATTGTAAGTTTGAGAGTAAGGTGTCCCTCGAAGAGTTTAGTTCCCTCAATGTCAGCGTGACAAATTGCTCTATGTAAAGATTGAGAGGGAGTATGAGTTCTTGCACCTTTGAAAGGTTTTACTCTAAATTTCTAAGTTGAAAGGTTAGGAAAATACAGCCCCTACAAAAAGGTAAAGGGAAAAATGACTAAAAATAGATTTAAAAAAATGTCTTTTTTTAAACAATTAAAAGACAAAAAGGTAGACAAATTGATTCAGGCACATAGTATATATTTCGGGGAAATTAATCTCTATGTGCTTATACTTATTGAATTATATATGAAGTTAAATAACCAAAAGTGCACTTCTTTTCGCTAAACATGCATAATAATTCATTTTAAATCTTTAGAATATATCCTATGAAACAAATCTGAATTTGGAATAATCGATCAAAACTTTTAATATTGACTTAGAATATAATAACGATCTTATGAACAATACTAATCTCTCAGCAGCATACTTCTAGATCTACCAAACAAGTGAGAATACGCCCTTAACCCGTGGTAATCTTTTAGCGGGTGGGATAGCATGTGCGTGTCAAAGTGTCCAAAAATAATTCAAATTTCTTTAAATTAATATAGGTGTCAATAGCAGGCTAGCAGCCATTCCGGAATCCGGATTATATATGCAACCATTCTTGATGTACGCATCCTTGTACACACCTTATACACATCATGTTTGTGAAGCTTTTTTTTGTCTGTGAATCCGGTTCACAGACAATATTTTGTTTGTGCAAAACATTGTCTGTGAATCAATGTTCACAGACAAAAAAAAAGCTTTCACAGACATAGGTGTGTATAAAAGTGTGTATAAGAGTGTGTACAAACATCTTTTTCGTTATATATGATAACAATTATTAATTCATAAAACACATTGTATGAATATATAAAATTACTCACAATCAGGCAGGGCCGGCTCAGACATACAAAAGGCCCTGTGCAAAATTGAATATGAGGTCCTAAAATATAAAACACTATATTAATACTCTCACCGTTTTTAAATAATAGTCTCCTTAGGTCTTTTGTGGGTTTTATGAAGAAAATAGTAGTAGTAGTGTAGAGGTGTAAGGTAAATGAAAACGTAGAAAAGAGAATATATTAAGAAACGTAAATAATGACAAAGTATGAAAAAGAAAGTAATTACAAGCTCGTTCCATTCTGTACGAGGGCTTTTGTGCTAATTAATGTAACTAGGCCTTGTGAAATAGATAAATTACACAATTGTAATTAACAATTGTATTTTAATTACATATAAATATTACAATTTAATGCTTGTTTTTTTAAAAATACAAGATAGGAATTTTTAATCAAATAAATAAAGATTTATTATATTATGTAGACTATATTTAAAATTTTGGGCCTTCTGAAATCGAGAGGCCTTGTGCAATAGCACTTCTTGCACGCCCTCATCTACGGCCCTGCTCACAATACATAATTGAAAGAACTATAGAATTGTTAGAGTAAATTACTCAAAAAATAACATAATTGATGATCCTCCAGAATGTGTTGTTCCCAAGCTGAACTCTATGAAAAATACAGGTGAAGATCATAATTAATTAAGTTCTCTTTAAATAGAGTTAAAGTTTATTTAGGCATAAATTACATGCATATGCCCATGTGCAGGTCCATGTGTGTGCGCACCACCGCCGCGAGTGTCGGCAAGTCCGAAAATTTTACTTGTGCACGCACCCATGCACGTGGTGCTCACACAACCCGCACTCCAATTTTTCAGTTCTTTTCTTCTCTAGTGGACCTTTTATGCGCAACAAACCGATCTAACTCTTGTTCTACATTCTTGGCCTCGATTCAAGGCTACCTGTTCATTCAACATAATTCCAAAGCCAGTACTGGGATCTATTTCTTGAAATAACAGCTAAAAACACCAAAGAAAACAAGAACCCTGGTAAACGGTTATTATCACTAAATTAGCATTACAGTGACACAATTTGATTAATTAGGAATGTATAAACTGATTCAAGCATGCATAAAATGCTTGTTGAAATTCATATGTATCATGAAATGGTTATCCTTTGGGGTATACAAGAGACTTGACTAGTTAAAGATAATAATCAGATAGAGAAATTGTATATACAAGAGCACATATGGAATGGGATCCTGTGAGGTGATCATGCATCATCACCATCACTTCCTACGGCATGTGCTTCATGATTGATCCAGTAGTTGTTTGCGTCGGGGCCAGAAATCTTATACCTGCTCATCATTTGAAAATGAAGAAATCTATTTAACTGGTTCACTTGCACTCAGTGTGCAAGTGTAACTGTGTTTTTAATATTGTCATGTGGTTGGAGAAGCCGTCTTTCCTGGCGGTCTCAATCATGATGGACTCACATCCACCGTGGTCCGTGGACTGCTTTTAGATTACTGACTCAAACATGAAGGGAAGCAAGATCAACAGTGGATGTGAGTTACTGCCGGCCCTTTAGGTGAGCAAATGAGCCTATGAACAGGGGCCAAAAATTAACAGGTAGTAAATTTTTATTATAAGAAAATCTTAAACTCTAGATGTTGGTATCCTACGTGTGTTCTACAAAGACACATGAAAAACTTGATGGATAAGTTTTGATAGCAAGTGAGATGGACATATTGAAAATAGTTGAATATGAAGACATCATTGAAAATTTTATTTCAAAAAAATGTTAGAAGGGTGGTTCTGTATAAGCCAAAGAGCAATTTTAGTTCAAAGTATTGTATGTATTTTAATTCTTTTGGTTTATTAATTATAGAAATAAATTGTGATTTATGTTATTATTATACATGACTTTATATTTATCGTGATATTCTTTTATTTTATGTTTGAGTTACGCTGCAGCCTGCAGGGTATATAAGTTATAAAATCTCATGGCTGAACCTGATGCTAGTCCTTCCTGACAAATAAAAAGATTTCCATATATATATATATATATATATATATATATATATATATATATATATAAATCTATATAGGGTGCGGTTCCAATGAGAACGATGTTTAACGTGAGAACGTGAGAACACTCACAATTAACCCAATGTGATACACAACAGAGCCCGTCTGGTGCACATTTTGACTTTGCTCAAAATAAGCCCATATAAATAATCACGGTGGCATTTTGGTAAATATTATGCCGAACACGAAAAAGTGCATTGAGTGAGCCTCATTGTGCATCACATTGGGGTAAATGTGGCGTTCTCACGTTAAACATTGTTCTTATTTGATCCTAAATATATATATATATATATATATGTATGTATGTATGTATGTATATGTATGTATATAAACATATATATACATATATACACATGTATGCTTGTGTATGTATACACACAAAGAAGTATAAGAGTATATGTATATCAAGTGACCTTTCAAGGACGGATTTCCCTTCTTTGTACTTCTGATCCTTCTCATAAGCAGTTTCCTGAGAGTAGTGAATGAGTAACACTTGTTTTAGATATAAGAAAAACACAAAGAATAAGGCTCCGTTTAATTGAAGAAAATAAGTTTTGGTGGAGTGAGTTGCTGTGAAAAATACTTTCCTCCAAAATAAGTTGTTCAATATATAATATAGGCAACGTATCGTTAATTTTAATTTTGAGTAATGCTTTTGTTTGTTTTAGAAAAGTGCTTAATGGTAAAAGCTTGCAGTGCTTGAAAAAAGGAGTAATTTGAAAAAATTAGAATTTGCAGTTTTTGATAAAAAGTACTCTTTATGTATTTATTTGGGTGAAATATCACAAAAAAAAACTAAGCAATTTTAAGCGTTACTTTAGCTTTAGCTTTAAAGTACAATAACAGAAAAAACAAACTGTTTTGGGGAAAAACACCCCCTCTTACAAAAAAAGAATCATTTTCCACAATAGTTTGAGGAGTTACGGAAAATATTTTCCAGAGACAAAAGGAGCCCAAAGAGATGCAAAATTTTCCAGGTCTGAACTCACATATTTCCAGCCAACAATTGATCCACAATCAACACAGAAGATATCTGCAACAGTATGCAATCCTGTCGTCATCATTCTGTCTTCATTCTTCCCGGAAATTATATTAACTCTGCCAATTCAAATTTCAACTTACTAGTACACAAATATCAAATAATAATCCACAATATCCATATATCTTTAAATTTCATATAATGTACAATCCCTTACGGTGGGGTAAGGGGGGGTAAGACTGCGTACATCAGACCCCCCCTTACCCCACCGTAGGTGGGAGCCTTTGCGGCACTGGGGTAAATGAAAATGAAATGAAATGTACAATCCCTTACTAATACTCCGTAGTATAGAAGGGCAATGTTTTATTATTTTTTATTGTATTGGGTTTTTGAATGACCGGGAACCATTATCTTTTTAACAAATTATAATTTCTTAACTGACTATTATTTCATTAAGAGGTAAACGATTTTGCTTCCATAATAAGTAATAACCATTATATGGTTACCATTACTTTATGGAAATAGAAAATACCTATTTCCATCATTTCCAATGGAGCCAAAAACTTACTATTTTTTTGGCTTGAGAATATGATGGGAAAAAGTAAAATGACTCACTAAACTGATTGCGCGTCTTTGTTATGAAGAAGAGGTCAGTTCATGCAATTTTCGACATGATTTTCATCATGAGTCATCTGGAAACAGTCTCTCTGTGCTTTAGTATAAGGGTAAGGCTGCGTACATCAGCCCTCCTTACCCCACCGCAGGTGGGAGCCTTTGTGAATGGGGTAGTTTTGTTGTTGTTGTAATAACCATTATATGGCATGACATCATTTTAAAATTGCATGTGTTCATGAAGATTGCCTCTATTAGGAACTCAACAAACGCAGGTGAATATTAGTAGTATATTGATAAGATCTCAGAATTATGATGGAGTCAAAGATTCATTATTTTTTGGCTTGAGATTATGATGGAATAAAGCAAAATGGCTCATTAAACTGTCTGCGCTTCTTTGTTATGGAGCAGCAGTCAGTCCATGCAATTTTGGACGTGATTTTCACTATGGGTCATCCGGAAACAGTCTCTCTGTGCTTTAGTACAGAGGTAAGACTGCGTACATCCGACCCCCCCTTACCCCACCGTAGGTGGGAGCCTTTGCGACACTGGGGTAAATGAAAATGAAATGAAATGATTGATAAGATCTCAGCATTCCTTAAACTATCTCAGGAAAACAGCATATAAAGGAGACTGTTAAACAGCGCAATAAGGAAGAAGAAGGAAATAGAGACCATTTCTAGAGTGTCTCTCTCCTAGACCCCAGCCCAAATCCAACTGAATTTCTGCCTGCCCCTTATTCTTCACTCTCCTCCTATTTATAGTTTTATACTACTCTTTAATATTATTATTAATAGCCTATTCTGCCCAGGTCCCGATCATCCTCTCTCATTCATTTTCATGTTAGAGGGAACACACAATCTCATACTAATAGAGTAAAGACATTGTCATATAGAAAGGCAGAATCACCCTTCAAGAAGAAGCAGAGCAGCTCACAAACCATCACTTAAAGGGAACTTCTATCAAATTCGTAGCATTCCCGAAAATTTTCATGAAACTTCCAATGCCCTCAACTAGATTCATACGAATATATATTATATAATAGGCCAAATACAAAATTTTATAATGTTTTATTGTGTCGGGTTTCTACTCTCTAGATGGCAATTTATTTATAACCAAAGGTAGGTTCTTATGGACTATAATTTCGTGATGGCCTTGAGGGTGTAAATGAGTTTTCTTCCCAAAAAATCATATATATGCCATCACATCATTTTTAAAATTGCAGAAATATCACATTAGAGCATTCATCCACTATGGGTGCAAATCTGCAATCAAGAAGTAAATAATTGGCAGATTGAGTGCAGTATCAAGAGATACTTACACCTGTCTGAAGAGGTAAGCCTTTCCATGTTTGCACTGGAAGGCCTGAATGAAATAACATAAAGCAACAACAAAACAAAGACTAAGAAAATAAAAGTATAACACACAACTTGTCAGCACAAAAAACCAAGATATCAAACAAAGTTGAGGGTGTTTTGCATCATGTAGACTGAGAGTCATATACTCATATATAAGTACTCCGTATAAGTTAAGGCTACGTTTGGTGTCTTATCCTATTTATAGGGAGAATAATCACATAAGCAGAATAAGTATCACTGGACTTACTTATTTGGCAGAAATCCATTTTACCAAATGCTTTTTCATATCAGCAGATTGAACCATTTCAGCCAAATAATCCTTACCAAACGGGCCCTAAGCCTCAGTTTGGTAGCCTTATCCGGCTTATTCCGTTTGTCGACGAGTACACGAATAAGTAGCTTAGCATAAACTAACTTAGCTGAAATGGATGTTACAAGATGTTTTTCCTTGTAGTAATTTCATCTCAGTAGTTAAGGTTCAGCCATTTCAGCCCCAAAAAACCCTTACCAGATGGGCCCTAAACTAAAATGATAAAGTAGGTAAGTGAGAAACTATAGCATATTATTATGTTTATAAAAGAGAAAACTTTCATCCCATAAATAGTACATCACTCCTATTTACATATCCGAAAATGGGTTATAAGCACAGAACCACCAATCAGATTCAAGAACATCTTGAGATGATCTTCTTTAATGTTCATCCCTATTCTTCTCCGCAACAAAACATCAACTCAAATTGCAGAATACTCTCCCAGATTTGCTATGAGCAAAATCAGGATATACTCCTCCCGGATTTCATGACTAGGGTCATGAAATCAAACTTGAGGACATGAATTCGCTCACATCCCAGGAATAGGGTAAATGAAGCCAATCCACACAAGACCTTATCCAAAGTCCACACATAGCCTAAAAGAAAACTAACTGCATAAAATGGATGCTATTTTGTGCTCCCTCCAGTTAAGTGATTCACAAACTAATCACTGATCATCATAGTTGAAGTAAACCTAACATATTAAGTTGCATGGAATTTATAGAGTCAATCCCTGATAAATAAACAATCAGCTACCACTCGCTCAGAATTGAACAAAAACAAAGTGAAAATGCATAGAAAGTGTCCGGTGTAGAGACAAATGTTTGTATCTTTGATAGATTATGGAAGAGAGCAATTAACCTTGGACTCTACATGCTCAGAAAGAGCAAGATGTGTTCCACAATGCTTACAGCTATAGATTTTCCCCTCAAGATTCACAACAAACAGTCTCCCCATCTCTCTCTCTCCCTCTCTATTCCTCTGTAAAACAGCGCAAAGAACTCGATGTATATGCAGAACAGCAGAATTGAAGAAAGATCAGTACAGAAACCCGATTTTTAATATACTAAAAAATTACACGCTGTAAGGTTTGCTCAATTTGATTGATCGTCAGTACAGCCTTCTCATACAGCGCTCTTTTAGGGTGGGTTGACTCATTGAACGCGTAATGTTTTGATCAGAGAAAAGACTAAAGCGGATAAAGAAGAAGCAGAGAGGATAATGGATTTGTGATGAAGGAATCAATCAAGCAGTTACCTTAGAAGAACCGCTGTTATTTGGCTCAGAACCAACTACCAACAAGTCACAACAATTGTTCCAAATAGAATCACCCACCTCACCCCACACCTAGGATGTTTTTACTTTGGACTTTAATTTACTGGTCTGGTCTGATCTGGTCTGAACTGGTCTGAACTGGTCTGGTCTGGTTTCTTTGTATTTTTATAATTATTCAAGTCTGGTCTGGTCTGGTCTGATCTGATCTGGCCTTATCTAGTCTGGGATGAAATACAGTCCAAGTAAAAACATCCTTAGACCACACAGAATATTGGTCATTGTTTCAAATTTCTCTTTACTCAACCAATATTCGAGTTCAGTAACTCACAACCATTTTCACCCCTTTGCCTTCAAATTTATGAGGTCAAATCACATCGCTTCTGTCAATAATGGAAGTATTCATCGCTAAAACAAAAATTATACGAATCCCTAAACATTTGTATTAAAAAAAATGACACCTATTGTTGTGAAATAAAGAAGATGAAGATCAAATTTAAGAGAGAGATATATATATATAAAAAGCTCTAAATTACTTCTTCTTAATATCTGTATATTTTCTAAATTTCTGAGTGAAATTACGATGCCTCATTAAGCTCCTATTTATACTGTAGGAACTTGATGATTAGTCATTTAAGGGATGATTCTACAGATTTGGTGGCAATAACAATTTGAGTCATCTGTTCTAACTAGGTTACAAGGATTAAACATAATTTCTGGATTGATGAAAAGGATGAACAATTCACACTTGTCATTTCCAGGATTTTACAACACTCCCCCTTGAATGTTCATCCTTGAATAGTTGTCTATTATTTTAAAAACTTATTGTGAAAATTAAGGGGTAAAAATTACGACTTATAATGTCGTTGTATTTGGATGTACTGTCTCGTTAAAAACCTTATCAGGAAAAATCCAGTGGGATAAAAACCTGATGAAGGAAAAAAGAGTGCAGTGCATTCAAATACTCCCCCTGAATTTAGTATAAATTATGAAGACGTCGCATGCCGATTTTCTGTACAAGTTCCATGAACTTCTTCGGGGGTAAAGATTTGGTGAAGAGATCGGCTGGATTTTCACTGGATCTGATTTGTTGAATGTTGATCGTCCCTTCTTTCTCGAGATCATGAGTAGAGAAGAACTTTGGTGATATGTGTTTTGTTCTGTCTCCTTTGATGTAGCCTTCTTTAATTTGAGCTATGCACGCAGTGTTGTCTTCGTAGATCACAGTAGGATGACAAGTAATAGACTTCATACCGCATTCATTTTGGATGTGTTGAATCATAGATCGTAGCCACACACATTCTCTTTCGGTTTCATATAGTGCAATTAACTCAGAATGATTTGACGATGTAGCTGTCAATGTCTGCTTCATAGATCTCCATGAGATTGCGGTGTTACCATAAGTAAATACGTACCCGGTTTGTGATTTCGCCTTTTGAGGATCTGATAAGTACCCAGCGTCTGCATATCCGATTAAAGCAGCTTTTTCATCTTTGTGGTAGAATAAGCCAAGATCAACTGTACCACATAGATAACGGAATATGTGCTTGATCCCGTTCCAATGACGTCTTGTTGGGTATGAACTGTACCTAGCTAATAAATTTACGGAGAATGCAATATCTGGTCTAGCATTATTAGCTAAATACATTAAAGCTCCAATGGCACTCAGATATGGTACTTCGGGACCAAGTATTTCTTCATCATCTTCTCGGGGACGGAATGGATCATCGTGTATGTTGAGAGATCGAATCACCATTGGTGAAGTCAAAGGATGAGCTTTGTCCATATAGAATCTCTTCAAAACTTTCTCGGTGTAATTGGATTGATGGATGAAAATTCCATTCTTCAAATGCTCAATTTGAAGTCCGAGACAAATTTTGGTTCTCCCTAGATCTTTCATTTCAAATTCTTTCATAAGATATTTTGCAGTATTTTCAATCTCATCGGGAGTTCCAATAATATTTAAGTCATCACCATATACTGCAATTATGGTGAATCCCGAATTTAATCGTCGGATGAAAACACATGGACTAATTGGATCATTCTTATATCCTTCCTTAAGAAGGTATTCACTGAGACGATTATACCACATTCGTCCAGATTGTTTTAGTCCATACAATGACTTTTGTAGTTTAATGGAAAACATTTCTCGAGGTTTCGAGCTACAAGCTTCAGGCATTTTAAATCCTCCGGGAACTTTCATATAAATGTCTGTATCGAGTGAACCGTATAAATATGCAGTTACTACATCCATTAGGCGCATTTGCAGCCTTTCAAAAACAGACATGCCAATGAGAAACCTTAATGTAGTTGCATCAACTACTGGAGAATAGGTTTCTTCATAATCAAATCCCGGTATTTGAGAAAACCCTTGGGCAACAAGTCGGGCTTTATATCTTACAATTTCATTTTTCTCATTGCGTTTACGCACAAATACCCATTTAAAGCCTACTGGTTTTACGTCTTTTGGCGTAGGGACTATCGGTCCAAAAACATCACGTTTTTCAAGTGATTTCAATTCAGCCTGAATTACTTCATTCCATTTTGGCCAATCGTGTCGTTTCCGACATTCTTCTATTGATGTTGGCTCATTGTCATTATTTTCATTCATAACATTTGTGGCAACGGCATAGACAAATATCTCATTAATATCAATATCTTTACGATTCCATTGCATTCCAGTAGAAACATAGTTTATTGAAATTTCATAATTATCAACGTTTCTATCATTATCTGGAATATCTTCCTCATTTAAGGAAGTTGGATCATCATTTGAGATATTTGTTTTGTCAATATCATTTTCTATGCCAATATTTTCAAATTGTTCATTTTCTTGTTCAGAAGGATGAACATCTTTGGCATCACAGATTGATTCCTGCCTTTTAGTTTTTCTTGGTTTTATATCTTTCGATCCAAGTGGCCTACCACGCTTTTTGCGTATAGAAGAATCGTTTGCAAAAGATTTTTCAGAATTCTCTGTTGGGATTTCGATTCTGGCAGGGGCATTTATGGCAGGAATATGTGACTTTGTCACTTTCTTTGTGTCTGTGAATGCATCAGGCAACTGATTTGCAACATCTTGTAAGTGGATTATCTTTTGCACCTCTTGCTCACATATATTTGATTTTGAGTCAAGATGTGATAATCCTGTTGCATTCCACGTTATTTCTTTCGTACTTGGGTCCGATTTATTAGTTTCTCCCCCTAAGGTTGGGAATACTGTCTCATTGAAATGACAGTCAGCGAACCGTGCGGTGAATAAGTCACCAGTCATCGGTTCAAGATATTTGATTATTGAGGGAGATTCAAATCCAACATAAATTCCCAACCTTCTTTGAGGACCCATTTTTGTACGATAAGGTGGAGCAATCGGAACATAAATAGCACAACCAAATATTTTAATGTGTGCTAAGTTTGGCTCTTGTCCAGTAACTAATTGCATTGGAGAATATTCATGATATGCAGTCGGTCTAAGCCGAATTAAATTTGCTGCATGTAAAATAGCATGTCCCCAAGCTGATGAAGGTAAATAACACTTCATTAATAATGGTCTAGCGATTAATTGTAATCGTTTAATCAAAGATTCAGCAAGACCATTTTGTGTATGGACATGAGCAACAGGATGCTCCACATCAATCCCAATCGACATACAATAGTCGTTAAATGATTGGGATGTAAATTCTCCTGCATTGTCAAGTCGGATTCTCTTTATAGAATGATCCGGAAAATGAGCTCTTAATCGTATGATTTGAGCAAGGAGTTTAGCAAATGCTAAATTTCTAGTCGATAAAAGACTAACATGTGACCAACGTGTTGAAGCATCAATCAACACCATAAAATATCGAAATGGTCCACATGGTGGAGCTATCGGCCCACAAATATCTCCTTGAATCCTTTCTAAAAATGCAGGTGATTCAGTTGCAATTTTATTCATTGAAGGCCTGATGATCATTTTTCCAAGAGAACAGGCCTTACAAGGAAAATCACTTGATACTGGAACCCTGATATTCTTTAATGGGTGTCCAAGTGAAGTCTTAATGATTTTATGCATCATTACTTGGCCTGGGTGACCTAAACGGTCATGCCACAACATGAATGTTTTCCGATCATCTAACTTTGTGTTAGAAACCAAATTTATTTCGAATGGACTAATATATGTGAAATATAGTCCTGAGGAATATGCTGGCATTTTTTCACAAATATATTTAGTGCCAGATTTAGTTGTTGTAAGACAAAGATATTCCTTTTGATTTTCATTCATGGTTTCTATGTGATAACCATTTTGACGCATATCTTTAAAGCTTAATAAATTTCTCCGTGATTTGCTAGAGTATAGAGCGTCATTTATAATAATTTTTGTCCCGTTAGGGAGCATCACATATGCTTTCCCAGAGCCTTCAATGAGCTTCGCAACACCTGATATTGTATTGACTTTAGCTTCAACTAAAGTCATTTGAGAAAAATATATTTTATTTCTCAAAATGGTGTGCGTTGTGGCGCTGTCCATCAGACATAGCTCTTTATAATTTGAATGATCCATATCTTCAATATATATAAATAAACATTAGCTTGATCACAAATTATGCATTTTATTTAACATAAGAGTACATACATTATACATATTTAATTAAAAACAAAATAAAAAGGGGAAGAAAGAAAAAGTACATAAAACTAGTATTGTAGTATTGTACAACATGAGGAGTCTACTATTTTATTTAGTAACATTTTGGTTTAAGGCAAAAGCATCATCCATAATGGCATCATCCGCGAAAAAATCAGACACGTCAAATTTTGGCAGAGATGGAGTTGTGTCATTGACATAATTAGCTTCCATATTATTGCCTTTGTTCAAATTCATGGAAGATTGAAATAACTTCACCAGATGTTTCGCAGTACGACATTTGTTAGCCCAATGCCCCGTCATGCCACATTTATAACAAGTCGTCTTTACCGAGGTTTTTGTAGGGCGATTTATTTGATGAGCCTTTTGTTTGCCCTTGCCCTTGTAATTCGGTCTTTCGACCCGTTTATATCCTCTGTAAGACTTGTTATTACTAAAATGCCCACGTTTAAAATGCCTTCTACTGCTACTGTGTGTTGCTTTTGATTCAGTGGCTAAATTATGGCCAGATGGACCATAAATCGAAGGACTAGAACCGGTGGGTCTCAAATTGTGGTTTTTCATCAAAAGGTCATTGTTTTGCTCAGCTACCAATAATACTGATATTAAGTCAGAGTATTTTTTAAAACCTTTTTCTCTATATTGTTGTTGTAGCAGCATATTAGAAATATGCATGGTAGAAAATGTTTTCTCCAACATATCAGCATCAGTGACTTTTTGTCCACATAACTTTAATTTGGATGTTATTTGGAACATAGCGGAATTATAGTCACTGATAGATTTAAAGTCCTGGAATCTTAAATTGATCCAGTCATACTGAGCTTTTGGTAAAAGTACCTTTTGTTGATGGCCATACCTCTCTTGTAAATTGTCCCATAATTCTTTTGGATCATCAACCAAAAGATATTCAGATTTGAGACTTTCATGGAGATGGTGACGGAGAAAATTATAGCTTTCGCTTTATCCTGGGAAGATGATTGATTAATAGCCTCAATAGTGTCTTCGAGACCATTAGCCTTTAAATGTGCTAAAGCATCAACTTTCCATTCCAGATATTTTTGGCCGGACAGATCAAGAACGTCGAATTCTCGTTTGCTAATATTTGCCATGATATACTACAAAATGATTGAGTTAAATTTACTTAGTGTATATATATACTTATGTTATATATTTTCCATATTAATGAATACTATTATATAATACGTACTAAAAATAATATTCAGAACTTTGTGCTTTAGAAGACTTAAGCAAAGAAAATAAGATGTCATAAACTAACCACATATCATAATTCTGGTATGAATCTACTTCAAGTTCTTATTTGAATTAACTTTTCTTGTAAATGGTCTATAACCTATTTTATCTTTTCTACTACTTCACCTTTCATTTTTATTGCTTCGTATTATTTTCCAACTACTCCTTATTATGTAGTAATGTAGTATTAATTACTACAGTATATAGTAGTAGTAGGGAGTGTAATGAATTTCTTTTAAGTGTAAAGTTAAAGCAAACGGTCATGACAGGTAATATTTGTTTTCTTATGGTCCGTGAGTAATACTTCATGAAACATATATTGCAGCAGGTTTGACAACTGTCCACTACATTAATAAAATCTGTGTGCTTCAAATAAAACATATATCGATCAGTGCATGTGAATTGATTTTACAGACCCGTGAATATTGATCTCTAAGATAAATTGGAACTCATACTAGACTGCCTACTATTTTATCATCTCATTTCTTCCTAAACTAGCCAACTATTATATGGTACGGTGGAGTATTATGACTTATCTTTCGAAGTCAATTTCCTCTTTTATTATACGAAGAGCATATCTATTCAGATTGAAGAAGACTTAAAATGAAGAAGATTTAAAGGAAGGTAAACTTCTATTCCTTTTATTATGTAAGTTTTATTTGGGAAAGCAACTAGTATACTTGCATACGATAGTATTATATTCTGAAAATACTACATGCAAATGAAGATAATTTGAGAACAACAGTGTAAATAATTAATACGAAGTAATGATGTTCTTACTTGCAGGAAGATGATTTCTTGAAGAGTTTTGAGCTGATTCGTGCTGATAACGTGTTGTGAAATAAAGAAGATGAAGCTCAAATTTAAGAGAGAGATATATATATAAAAAGCTCTAAATTACTTCTTCTTAATATCTGTATATTTTCTAAATTTCTGAGTGAATTTACAATGCCTCATTAAGCTCTTATTTATACTTTAGGAACTTGATGATTAGTCACTTAAGGGATGATTCTACAGATTTGGTGGCAATAACAATTTGAGCCATCTGTTCTAACTAGGTTACAAGGATTAAACATAATTTCTGGATTGATGAAAAGGATGAACAATTCACACTTGTCATTTCCAGGATTTTACAACACCTATAATGTTTTCAATTCAAAAATACACCCTTCGTCCCTTAGCTAAACTTGACTTTTCGGTCAATGAATTTTAACATTAATTGATTATATATTTATATACAAATGTATTGATAATATGAAAATGGTATAAAATAATTAAATTATTAAATTTTGTATAAATATATTAGTTAAAGTAATTGGTCAAAGTTACCATTAGTAAAAATGTTCTTTATCAAATTTTGCATAAAGTTTGACTGAAAAAGCCATAGGTGAAGGTAGTATGTTTTTTTCAAAAAAGTAACACATAGCATTAATTACCCATAGTAAAACAGCGCAAAGAACTCGGCACAATTGGAGAATGATCACTCAAAAAAGTTGATTACTAAATGTATTAAAATTACAAAATATATATGATTCATATAGATACAAAATATACATGGTTCACCTTTTTTTGAAAGGAAATAGCTTATGTTAAAACCAAACGAACCAATACATCATTCATATCCCAAGACTTAATTACCCCCTATACTAACAATACCAAAAGCTCATCGGCCCCCTCACGTCATGCTGAGACATAGAATAAAACACCTCATAAAGAGCGAAATTAATCGTTGAAATGGTGAGAGCAAAGAGGCTACTAGCGGCTAAAGTAGCCTGATTGCCTCCATCAAGATAAGACCTAATCAAAAAATAACGACCCACCAAACCAGTACCCTTATTGTAAGAAAAAATAAAAAGACAACAATAAACCGAGTCCTGACACAGAAACAAGTACCAACAAATATAAAAGTCCATGTGATGGAGTTTACATGCTTCCATCCCTTCTGCTTCCTCCATCACATTTTTTAGTTGTCTGAGAGGCGGGCGTTGTAGCCCGTCTCCTCCCCTTTTTTTGGTGTGCCCATCTCCACCTCCATGTTGTTCTGCGATGACTCGTGTTCTCCATGATCCACTCGCCTTCGCTTTTGTTCCATCTTGTCTCCCATTTGAGCATGACCTTTCCCCTATTGCGGCTCTCCCTGCACACCCGAGTTTTCCATCCCTATTCCCCCCTCCTCTTCTTTCCCTTTTCCTTTGCTAGCTGAGACCAGCCATTTACCCCCCCCCCCCCCCCCCACCCCACTGTTGTGTTTCCTTTTTAAGCTCTCAACTTAGGCCCAAATAGTAATTCTCCACTCCTGCCTTTGCCATCAGGATAGCATGGGAAAAATCTTTCTGCGTGCAGGGGCGGATCTAGCTATGGGCCAGGGAGGGCCTAGGCCCATGCTCAAAAAAATATATTAGTATATATACATATGTATTTTAATATATTTAGTGTTGTGTAAAAATGGTATAATAATAATAACAATCAAAAGGTTAACAAAAACTAGAATGGTGGGATGGTAGTAGATCATAAGAATGCGGATGTATAGCATGAATATCCTGTGTTCAATTCCCTATGAGAACAATTTTTTATGAATTCTACAATTTTGCAATGGAGAGCATGCGCCTGAAAAATTAATTAGTTCAGCTCATTGGGCTTGGAGGTGAAAATTAGTTCAATACTTATGGGCTTGAGATGTTTGTGTAATTGATTTTGACAAAAAATCTTATTCTCATAATATTTATTTTTGTCTTTGACATTTATGTCGTAAAATATGTTATTTTACACATGAAAATAAGTTTTATTAAATATACACTACATCTGTTCTTAAGTAAATGCAACGGTCCACTTGTCACATTTGTTGATGCACAACTTTGACCAGTAATATACTCTGTATATTATTGTCTATTAGTAAGTGATGGATAAGTGTACCCGGGGGGTATCTATCCGAGGGGTTACTGCGGGGAGTAACTAGAGAGAAGTCAGAGCAAGTAGGAGAGAGAAAGTGTATTGAATATGTAAGTTAAGGCTTTTTTGGGCGTGGTTTACAACGGGGAAATGAGGTGCTATTTATAGTAGCAATAAATGCCAGACGGGGACACGTGTCAAGCATCCATTGGCTGAGGGGTCACCTCAACCGGTTGGCGCTGGCAATCGCATGTGGCCGCATTTAATGCGGCTGTTGGATGTGACGTCGTACTTGGTACGGTGATCTATGCGCATGTGGGGCAGATATTATGTCGGAAAAGGTGCCCGCGGCTGCAGGTGATCAGCCGAGGGCTCTGAGTACCGGGGACCTCCTTAGTGTCGAGGGCTCTAGGTGCCGAGGGCTACTGATTTTCGCCGTTTTCTCCCAGTAACTTTGTTTTCCTGATTTGGCCATCCTGTGAGAATTGGAGCCTTCGGCCAGGGGGCCGAAGGCACCCCTAGTGCGCCACGTGGGTTGCTTAGTACTTGGGGCGCCGTGATTTGGGCCTGCTGTGCTTCCTGGGCCTATTGAGCCTCCATTAGAATAGTAGGAGTCTATGGGCCGGGGGTTCCTGGGCCATATACTCCATCAGTAAGGAAAATAAAAAAATAAGGTTTTGAAAATTTACAATTAGACAAGTTTAACATTATTTTAAAAAAAGTTATTAATTCATTAAAAAATAAAGTGTAATCAAAATAGAATATATGATTAGTGTAAAATTCAACATGTTGCATTTATTTAAGAACATAAGTAATTATTTAAAGGAATACTATATTTTGACATTTTTTTGCAATATGTGTTATTGAATTAAATTTGGCCCCCGCTGAACGCTAATGCTAGATCCGCCCCTGTCTGCGTGACCAATAATTTCGCAGGGAAAACAAAAATTAGGCAATTTTTCATACCTAAATTTCACACACAAAATTCCTCCCTCATCCGATTGGAGAAACAACTTTCTTTTAAAAGGCCTGTTCAAATCAATATCAACCTTTATCCTCATATAAGGATTCCATTCAACAGAAAAATTATGTTCATCCACCTTGATAAATTTCCCCACAAAATTCCCAATTTTTATGACATTTTCCACATAAAAAAACCCATTGGCATATCATGAACCTGTAGCCAAAAGTCAGCCTTATTCAGTGGTACTTGCAGAGGCAAATCTCTTTGCTTTAACTTAGCAAGAACAATGAGGTTTTGGTCGAAAGTTCATGGTCCTTCCTCCAAAACACGTGTCAGATCATTCTCTTTGTAAAATTGGAACATATATTTGTGTGCACCTATCTCAGTAATAGTGACACCTCTAACAGGTTTCCACACATCAGCCATAGTATCATGAAAAAAGAGAAATGTACCGACTTTTCAGAAGTAATTGTTCCTGTTAGTCCCTGTTTCTGCAACAACAATGAATAATCGATCTAACAAGGAAGATTAAACGTAAAGATGAACACATAATGAATCACCGTAAAACCTTCTTTGATAAACCGTGAAACGTACAACAGAATGATATAAGCGTAAGGCTATGAATAATAATTACGACGTTCAACCTTTTCCTAAACCTCGGCTCCCTTTTTATAGGCGAGGTTTAGGTTAGGCGTACCAGGCTTTTGGCCTGTTTAAATGGGCCTAACACTTGGCCTGATTCCTATCTAATTTATGCACTATTTAAATACAAGGATTAAATATAAAGCTAATCTATGACCAACTTGATTCACAATTAAATATCTCCAACAATCTCCCCCTTTGTGATCAAGTGCCATTCTCTTACTGCTTCTGTGATTTGAAGTAATGCTTTCTCAATCCAAGTGCATGTTCATACTGTCTTAGCATATTTCTCTTTTCGAGGCGATCGTCAATGGCCTTTAAAATTGTCTCTACAGTAGAGTGTTCCTTTTGAACATAAGACGATGCCTCTTGAAGATTTTCTTCCAGCTTTGCCTTCATCTGTAGAATCTGCTCTCTGATTATCTTCAGTGTTCCGTCGCAGTACTTCTCGATTTCACTGACTACCATCAGACGCTTTTCGTTCTTGTGGTTCAGATAGGTGACTGCTGGCGGTTTGAAGAAGATGTGGTAGGCTGGGAAATCTTCAAGTTCTGGACCATACAGTTTTGGCTTTGTCAGATTTGTCTTCTTCAGATTGCATTCAATAGCCATCTGTAGGTCATGTGAAGAGTGTACTCTGATTTGTCTAAGCATGAATCTCTTGATAGCTGCGAGGCCTTCGCTGTATACTATGCTCTGCCTGACTGGAAGGTATCTGTAGGCCATGAGCATTTGGTAGATGTCATCCGGTTTAAGCATGATGAAGTCGTTCTCTTGACAAGTGAATTCGCTCCCATCGGTGCGTTGAAGTCTGAAAGTGTAGAATGTTACTCCATGATAGTCTTCAGCCTTCACTTGTAGAATTTGATGAATCGGGAGAATATTCGACTTCAGATCTTGTTCCATTAGTTCTCTCTGTGTACCAGTTGACCTTTGCAGCAACATATGCAGATGACCTCCAGCCTGCTTTCCTTTCAAGTGAGTAAGGCCTCTTAGCTTCAGTTCGTTCAGTGGCTTGACTTTGTCTGGTCTACGTCAGATATGCTCTCTGATTTCTTCTTGGAAGGGGGCTTTGATTCGAACGTTGTCCCAGGGTTTCTCTGTCTTGGGAAGTCTTCCCGCTGATTGTCTTACGACCGATTCAAGAGCTTTCTGGGATTCCTTGTAGTTCTCCCCTTCCTTACGTTCATCGTCCTCGAGCCGTATAATATCTTCAGAGCATTTGTTGATCAGCTCTCGTAGCCACCAGTTTCTTTGCATGTCTTCTTGCTCGGCTTCAACCCGGAGATCATCCCATTCTGTCCATTTTCTCGGCCATTTGTCGTATATCACCGCCTCTTCCAGTGCATCATGGATGTCTTTGCCTGGGGAAATATATGGAGTTCTTTGTATAGGCGGTGATTGTTCCTGTGTAGCACTACCGGGTTCACTAGGATTGCCCATTGACATCAGCTTAGAACTGGGTTCCAACTGATGGCCTGATGGAGAAGATGTACTAGTGGTAACATCATCAGGACTTCCATCCCCTCCTTGGTTGGTATCTCTGGGAGATACGCCTCGGGATGTTATTTCTAGCTCGACCATGCTAGATAGTTTGGCTGTGGATGGTGGCTGTTGGTTTGTTGAGGTTTCTGGTTGAATTGGCTGTGGAGTTTGGCTTGGTAGAGCAGTTTGCTCAAGTGATCGAGGTCGCTTGTTCTCCCCCTCATGAGGATCCGAATCATCGGGGTCCTCATGGGAACGTTTGCGACCACGAAGACTCTCCTTGCAAGTACTCTTGGTTTCAAGTGAGGAAAGAAGAGCTTCTAGTATGGCTTGCTGATGAAGAGTGAGGTTGTCTTCTGGGGTATTTTAAGAGATTGTTCAGCAAAGCCGAAGCTAGTGTGTCAAAGGATAGGGAGGAGAGATCGATGGAGGGTGTGGTCGGGTGTGGGGAGAATACTGGTTCTGTATTCTGGGTTCCCCGAGAAATAGAAGGGATGGGAATTTGGTTTATGGATTTGTGGGATAGAGGGGTGGAAGATATGGGTTGTGTATGGGAGATGAACGGTTCAGGGGAAGGTTGGGGTGGTGTATGTTCAGACCGAACCGCTTGGGTGTTCCTAAATTCCTGTGCTAGAGCGGTCATTGCATCTTGCACCCATGGTTTAATGGTGGAATCTAGGAAGCGATTTAGTAGAACGTTTACGTCTTCAAAGGTAGGGTGACCAGTTACGGGGGTTGTAACTGTTGACACAGCATCAGTGAAGATTGCTGATGTGTGGCCTGCATTTAATGATGGAATCATTATGGGCGTAGCAGGGCTTCCAACCGTCATAGCTTGCGCTCGGGTTGTTGCGTTCAGGGTGAGTGCACCTGTATGTGCAGTGAATAGTGTAGGTGTCCTAGAAAAGGAAGAAAATGTGGGAAATGTGACACCTAGACTCGATGTGAGAGAAGAAGGGGTTTTGACCTCGGGAGATAGGTCAATTGTATGCTCAACTGATTCAGAAGGAACCAGCGAGGGGGTTGAGTCCCGTTCTTTTGAAACAATAGCCTTTTGAGAGGCAATTGAGTGGCTGGGAGAGGGCTGTGCATGCGCAGTTGAGCCAGATGCTGCGACTTCTACTCGGGAACCGAAAAGATCGGCTCCTGTGCTTAGGGATTCGGCTCGGCTTATCTGGATAAAGGAGTCGCAGCCCGCAAAGATGTGCTCGTCTGCCTTATCAAACAGACTCTTTTTTGCTCGGGGCTGGGGCTTGGTCTTAGCAACCTTGTCATTTTTGACCTTAGCCCTGGTCTCTCGGATGACAACTTCTTCCTGGTTGATTGATGTCTTGATGGAGTGAGCTGCCTCGTCGTAATCATCCTTTGAGCAATAAGTCTCGCTCGGATCAGCTCTTGGTTTAGCTGTTTCTTTTATGGTGAAGACTTGAGGTCTGCGAGCTATGATTGGTGCTGCGTCTTCAGCAGTGATTCTTCTCTTCTTTGGAGATTCGACGGGCAGCTTTCCTTTTCTGATAAGGGCATATGTGAGCTCCACATCATCACTGTCGTTGTCATCATCGTCATCATCCGAGTCAGATTTTTCACTCTCCGTGCCTACGCTCTCAGAAGCCTCGTCGTCAGTATTCGTTTGGGCTTCACTTGACGATTCATTGGCCGTATCCTCAGCGTCCTTTTCGGTGCCCTCAGCCGCCTGACTCGTCTCTAGAGAGTCGTCAGACTTCCCTTCATTGGGCAAACCGGCCACTGGTTTCTGTGGCTTTTGGGCTCTCTTAGGACCCTTACTTACACTCGGCTTTGTCCCTTGGGTAGGTCCAGCTGGGTTTTGCTGAACCATAGGGACGGTTTTCTCGGTGGCTTCTTTGTATTGTTGGACTGCTGGATTTGAAGATTTTACCAGCTGTAGCAGAAATCCAGGTAACTTCAGACCATAGGAAGGATTCTTGTCTGCTTTGAAGTACTGTAGCTTCGGTGCTGTGAAGTGAGGATCTGAACTGCGTCTTGGTATTGTTGAATGCTCTGTCATGAGGTCGTTGATGATCAACCCAAGCCACCTAGCGTACGGAATGGTACCTGGCCTATTCTTTTCTTTGGCCTTGACCAGGTCCATTAGCTCTGAGTAGAAGAGCTGAGCCAGATCGTAGTTCTTGTTGAACGCGATGCCATGAAAGATTAGCAGGATCTGCTTGTTGCATTTGTCAAACCCGGCATGCTTCGGCGACAGGCACTTGTTTACTAGCCCGAAAAGATTTTTCCACTGGTGACGGAGATATGCACCGTTGAAATTTGAGAGCTGTGGCAGTAGTGATGTGTAGCCAAGGGATGCCACGTCTTTGAGCAGATCAGGGATGGACGGCAGTGCATCATATTCGTCATGTATCGGCAGCGATAGAGTAGTCCGTAGAGTGGATGGTGTCAGAATCACCCGCATGCCGTTCAACTTGGTCTTGATCTTGGAACGATCCTTCAATGAATCTGTGTGCATGTGCCCCCAGAACTGTTGTAGGTATATCTCTGGCACTGGTTTGGCGTTGTGAAGTGCAGGCCAGAGATAGTGACCTTTCATTATGGCCGGAATGATTGGGTTCTGGCACTTGAAGACTGCCAG
This sequence comes from Cuscuta europaea, assembly GCA_945859875.1. NCBI lineage: Eukaryota > Viridiplantae > Streptophyta > Magnoliopsida > Solanales > Convolvulaceae > Cuscuta > Cuscuta europaea. Next base: position 13,725,230 of record CAMAPE010000060.1, on the reverse strand, counting down.
GTCTAGCTGGAAATTGTTGTCCAGTACCTTGATCCATTTCCCTTTAGAGTAGATGGCATCATCGATCTGTGCTGTAGTGTTTCCTGCCATTTTAAACTGTAGAAGCAGGGGGTCAGCATATGAAATTCAACAGTTTGATTTGATTGAAAGAGTTTGATTTAGTTGTCAGATAAGTTTATGCAGGTGGAGTTTTTGGAAAAAAAACTTCTAAGTCCAAATTTCGAGATCCAAATCTCGAGATCAAGATATCGAGATGAGGATCTCGAGATCTTGATTTCGAGATTCAAATCTCGAGATCAAGATATCGAGATGCAGATCTCGAGATCTTGATTTCGAGATTCAAATCTCGAGATCAAGATGTCGAGATGCCCATCTCGAGATCTTGATTTCGAGAAGATGAACCGACGATTTCGAGAAGAGATTAAACCACCTGCAAAAACATAAACATTGATATATCAAAAGGATAACAAACGTTTTCGACATACATTCAATAAAAGAAAACTAATTTGATGTTGATTTTGAGAAATTTCAAGGGTTTTTCGCGAAATCAACCATTCGTTTTCTGGTTTTCGAGATCGATCGTTCGCTTTTGGTTTTTGAACGCAAGCAAAGAGTAACTACCTTCTTAGGAATGTCGAGAAGAAGAAAAGAGAGAAGGGGATGCGAGATCGTAAGGTTGGGAAGAATAAGAAAGGTCTGAGAGCTCTGCCTTTGCGAGAAAGTTTTTGCCTTTAAGAAAATCAGAATGAAAGAAGGAGAAGGGCTTTTGCGAGGCTTTTATACGCGAGAAAAATATGGACCTCCTTCGTAAAGTTGAGCCCGAATGATTTGGCTGACACACAGTGCCCTTTTAAAAGATTTTCGAGGCCCAAACAGTAAAAAAAAACTTAGAGCTCCCCCTTAATCAGTGAAAATTAGCTCCCCCTCAAACAGTGAAAATTTTCTCCCCCTCAAAAAAATGCAACGAACAATATGTACAAATGCAACGCACACACACTATTTTTTGTTCTTTTTTATTTTTCACCCACTCAACACATGCAACGCACACACACTATTTTTTTTTGTTATTTTTCTGGTTTTCTCCCCCTCAACACATGCAACGCACACACACTATTTACAAATCCCACACACACACACTTTTTACAGGTCCCACACACACACACACATTTTTTAGATCAGTGGAAACATAATTAAACGAGCTCGAGGTTCAACATGCCCAACTTGGAGACTAGGAACTGGAATCGTTTTTCATCCAATGCCTTAGTGAACAAGTCAGCTAGTTGAAGCTCTGAGCTTACAACATACATGTCAATGTCTCCTTTCTCCACATGATCCTTGATGAAATGATAGCGCAGGTCGATGTGTTTGGTGCGGGAGTGATGAACTGGGTTGCTGGTGATGGCTATGGCGCTTTGAGAGTCACTGTAGATCGGGATATGGCGGAGTGTGTAACCGTAGTCCTTTTGCTGGGTCTTCATCCATAATATTTGTGAACAACAGCTAGCAGCCGCGACGTATTCTGCCTCGGCCGTAGATGTTGACACACAGTTCTGTTTCTTGGAAGACCAGCAGACTAACTTATCGCCCAAGAATTGGACTGCCCCCGATGTGCTTTTGCGGTCCATCCGGCAACCAGCAAAGTCAGCATCCGAATATCCGACTAGGTCAAAACCTGAGTGCTTGGGATACCAAAGGCCTAGATTCATAGTGCCCTTGAGGTATCTCAGAATTCTTCGAACAGCGGTCAGATGGGATTCCTTCGGATTTGCCTGAAAGCGTGCACATAAGCATGTGGAGAAGACAATGTCAGGCCTGCTTGATGTGAGATATAGCAAAGATCCAATGATGGCCCTGTAGTTTGTAGCATCAACTGGCTTCCCGGAGGGGTCTGAGTCCAGTTTGTTGGTTGGGGACATGGGGGTCGTCATGGAAGATTTGCCATCAATGTTGAATCTCTTAAGCATTTCCAGAATATACTTTGACTGATTGATGAAAATGCCGTCAGAGAGTTGTCTTACTTGCAGGCCTAGGAAGAAATTCAGTTCTCCCATCATGCTCATCTCGAACTTGGTTTTCATCAGTTTCTCAAAGTGTTTGCACAGGCGTGGATTTGAGGAGGCGAAGATAATGTCATCAACATAGATCTGAATCAGGATGATGTCAGACTTCTGTCGCTTGATGAAAAGTGTGGTATCAATCTTCCCTTTTGAGAAACCTGAGTCAACCAGAAATTCGGTTAATGCATCATACCAAGCTCTTGGTGCCTGTTTTAACCCATACAGAGCTTTCTTTAGCTTGTACACATGGTCGGGATATCTGGGATCTACGAATCCTTCGGGCTGAGCGACATAGACTTCTTCTTCCAAGACTCCATTCAGAAAGGCAGTCTTGACGTCCATTTGAAAGACAGTGAAGTTCTTGTGGGCCGCGTACGCAAGAAAAAGGCGGATTGCTTCAATTCTTGCTACGGGTGCAAATGTTTCATCATAGTCTATGCCCTCTTGCTGATTATATCCTTTAGCGACTAGTCGTGCCTTGTTCCTTATCACTATGCCTTCTTCGTCCTTCTTGTTCTTGAACACCCATTTTGTGCCAATGATGGTTTTTTGAGGGGGTTTAGGCACGAGTGTCCATACATCTAGTCTGTCAAATTGATTGAGCTCATCTTGCATGGCAATCACCCAATCTGGATCAGCGAGTGCCTCTGAGACTTTGGACGGTTCATTCTTGCTTAGAAAGCATGCATAGTGACATTCATTTGTTGTTGCTGATCTCGTTCGCACACCTTGACTTGGATCACCTATTATCTGTTCAACAGGATGTGCTCTTGTCCACTTCCTCTCATGAGCTAGAGGAGTTGGAGTAATTATTGGTTGATCTGAGTCCTGATATGAATTTGAAGGCTCTGGGGCAGCTGTGGTGTGTAGTGGAGATGATTCCGGACTTATGGCAAAGCCGTGATCATCCAAACCTCTGGGATTGGTTTGAGGGGTTGAGGGTGTGGATGGTACATCATCTGGTTCTGTGAGGAGCGGAATCTCTGCTGTTGGAGTTGATGTTGACTCTAGAGTGTATGCAGGAGGTGGAGATTGTGAGTTCTCGTAAAAGTTTCTGAAGAGAGAGTCGAGAATCACATCGTCGTGTTCGGTGTTTGGTTCAGCTTTATCAGAAGCTACTGGTACAGCAGTGGATGGATCGGTCTGGAGATGTTCAATAGCAAAGTCTGCCATTTCATAGAATGTAACGTTTACACTCTCGATGACAGTCCGCTTGTTTCTGAGATAGACTCTGTAAGCTTTGGATTGCAGTGAGTAGCCAATGAACACGCCTTCTCTGGCTTTGGGATCTAGCTTACTTCTATGTGTCCGATCATTGAGTATGAAGCACTTGCAGCCAAAAACCTTGAGGAAAGAAATATCAGGAGTTTTGTTGAATAGGATCTCATATGGAGTCTTGTCGAAGCGCTTGTGGATGAAGGTTCTGTTCTGAGTGAAGCACGCGGTATTGATTGCCTCTGCCCACATGAAGTGAGGCAGTCTTGATTGGATTAACATGGTGCGTGCTGCTTCAACAAGGGTTCTGTTCTTTCTCTCAACAACTCCATTCTGCTGGGGAGTTTTAGCTGCTGCAAATTGCTGAGTGATACCGAGTGATTCATAGAACTCAGTGAGAGTCTGATTTTTAAACTCGGTACCATTGTCAGTTCTCACAATTCGAACACTGTGCTGTAGCAGTTTCTGGATCGTTCTGATAAAGGTCATAATGTTTTCCGCAGCTTCGTCTTTTGATCGAAGAAATTTTGTCCATGTATACCTAGAGAAGTCATCAACGATCACCAGAGTGTATTTGCGACCGTTGATGCTTTGTACTCTCATAGGTCCACACAGATCCATGTGTATTAGCTGCAACTGATGAGTAGATGAAGGTTCGGTTTTTGACTTGTGGGAGCTTCGCGTCATTTTGCCCATTTTGCAGGCACTACAATGATTTTCAGCGGAAGACTTTAGCAGAGGAAGCCCCTTGACAAGTTTCTTGGAGGACAAAGTTGATAGATGTTTGAAGTTCAGATGGGAGAGACGTCTGTTCCATAGGTTGTTCTGTTCAGTTGAGGCTTTGGACAGCAGACAGATGGAAGTGGTGGATTGGACGCTTTTCAGATCAATAGTGTACAGATTTGATGTTCTGTAACACGTTAATAATGTATTCCCTGTGCTGTCAAGAACACAGCATTGTTTTGCAAAGAACCTCACTTCCATCCCGCTGTCACAGAATTGTCCAATGCTCAGTAAGTTGTGTTTGAGCCCTTTGACGAATGAAACATCTTTTATTGTAATGCTGGCACAGATGACGTCCCCATACCCAAGGATAGGAGATGAGGCGTCATTCCCGAATCTGACATTTCCTCCGTAGCAGTTGGTGTAGTTGCTCAAAAGGTGCTTTATTCCGGTCATGTGGGTTGAGCATCCTGAGTCCAAGTGCCACACATGACCGTCCTGCAAAACAATCAAATAGGATTAGGTACCCAACTTGGAGTGGGTCCTTCCTTATTATCAAGAAACACCTTTTTAAAACTTGCTTTGAGCAGTGATCCAAGGTCAGCTGCTCTTTCAACAAAAGATCTATCTTCGATGGGCTTTCCAATTGCCAGATCTGCTTTTGCAGTGTGTCTGGTTTTTGGAGTCCACCTAGCACTTTCCATTTTGGTGGGTCTGATGTTGTGAACCCACCTTTCCATTTTAGTCTGTGTGGGTCTAAGTTTGGGGACCCACCTTTCAGTTGCAGTTATGATGGGTCTTCGATTTGGACCCCACCTATCAGTTTCAGTTATGATGGGTCTACAATTGGGAACCCACCTTTCAGTTTTAGTTTGGATGGGTCTTCGTTTGGGGACCCACCTATTCGATTCAGGTTTGGTAGGTCTCATCTTGGGGACCCACCTTTCCGTTTCAGCTTTGACGGGTCTTATCTTGGGGACCCATCTTTTCGTTTTAGGTTCAGGAGGAGAGTAGACAGGTGCTTTGTGATTGAACGGTTGTTTCTTGAGTTTGGTTTTGAAAATCTCCTCCTTAGAAAGCCGATTAACATGTTTCCTAGAATGAACTCTAAGGGCATATTTCATATCTGGAATACAAAACGTTCCCTTAGAAGTTCCTTTCTTCGCTTCTTTTTCAGGTTTAAGCTTTCTGGAAGGCTTAGATTTAACAACATTCATATCACATTCATAATTATGGGGATCTGGAACAGAATAACCATAAGCAACACTTGTATTATAAATAGAACTTTGTCTAGAAGATGTCTCAGAAATATTCAGCTTGGGACTCAAGACTGAACTGTTAGAAGTTTGCTTTGTAGAGACAGAATTACAATTAACTTTTGAGTAAAATATTGAACTAGATCTAGGGCTGGCACTTTTCTCAAAAACTTTCTTTTTGCCATCTGCGATTTCCTTCCTCTTTTTCCTCCACTCATTCTTCTCTTCTCCTTCTTTATTCACTTCATTCCCTGTAAACAAAGGAGAAGAGAGATGAGTGGACGAACCTTTAAAAGCATTGTTTTTCTCATGTGAGGTGTGTGAGCCGTCAGGCTTGGTCGTAGAAGGGTCTGTTTTAGCATGAAACTGCTCACTCAAATCATTAAATTTTTGAAGAAGTTCCTGCCAGTTGCGCTCAAAACCTTTCTTTTCAGTTTCAAATCTCTCTCTCTCGTTATCAAGAGTTTTTTGTAGATTTTTGAGCTTTTGAGCCATGGGAAAAATACATGGTTCCTCACCAGTTTTAGCAATACCAACTCTTGGGGGAGGGTCTAGAGGGTGTCCTATGTGAGGAATATCTTTGGCATAAGGGTCAAGGCATTCACTAAAGCAGGAAGTAGGTTTTTCTTCTGAAAGTTGTTTTTCATTTACAGAGGGATAATCACAAGAAATCGCAGGTTTTGGTTTCTTTCTCTTTTCTTCTTCTGCTTCAGCATAATCTTCATCACTTCGAAAATACATTTTCTCGCCAAACCCTAGTCCCATATAATCTTTGTTATAGATTTGAAGACAATTAACTTTCTTAAGATTACGTGGGTTAGTTATGCCCAGTCCTGTTTTAGCATTGTAGAATCGGTCATCCTTTTATTTGTTGTTAAGCAGAAAAACAGTTTGTTCAGATTGACCTCTTCTAGCAGCTAGATCTTCTAGTTCTTTTACTTTATTTAAAAGCGTTCTTCTTTTGTTATGCAAAAAATCGCATTCAGCCTTTGCTGTGCTTTTTTCCCGTTCACTGTCCTCAAATTTCTTAGTTAATTCAGCTATCTTTAGTTCAAAGCTTTCAAAATCTGAGGACACCTTTTTGACTTGATCTTTTGCAATTTCAAGTTGAATACTTAAGGAAGACTTTTGGTCTAGATTCTGTTTCAGAACTCTATGATTATTGTCTAGTCTCTCCTTTAGTTCTTTGATTAGATTGTCCTTTTCAAGTCAGGACTGCATTTGATTATTTAAAGAAGTATGGGAGGTACTTACAGAGCTTGTTGAGCACTTGCTTTCGGGGATCGCAACATCACCCTTTATTTCATCTCCCTCCACACTTGCCATAAGAGCATAGTTGTCTTCCTCTTCCTCCTCCTCAGAAGAATCTTCTGCCCAGTTTTCATTTTCAGCAATCATGACAGAGGTTTCTTCTTCTTTCTGCACCATCAGCATTTTCTGCTTATTCCACAGCATCTTCTGCTTGTAGAAGTTAGCATCTTTCTTCTTTGGGAGGCGGCAATCTTTGATCACATGTCCTGGTTTGCCGCAATTATAGCATTTAGGAACTTCTTCTGCCGATGATGCCTTTCTAGAAGATCCTTGATCATGGTTCTTCTGCTTGTAGTTTGAGGAGGAAGTTCTTAGCCTGTTGGAGGAGCTGTTCTTCTTAGCAAATCTCTTGGCAAGCATTGCCATCTTTTTCTGTAAGTCTGCTAGCTCAGCCTCTAGATCAGATTTGTCATCTTCACTCTCTTCATCATCTGATTCAACCACCACCTTCTTCTTTTTCTTCTTTAGTGAAGTGGTTGTCCTTCTTGGCTGAGCATCCATTACAAGAGCTAAGGCATTTGTGGTGTGATGATCTTCAGCACAGGCAACCTCGTTGACAAATTGTTTCAGATGTTCATAGAGTGTGCAGAGGTCAATTTCGTCCAAATCTATCCGAGATCTGACATCCTTCACTGTCTTTTCCCATGCAGGATGTAGGCTAGATAAAAATCTAATATTCAGTTCCAGATTGGACCTGAATACTTTGATCTTTCTGAGTTCATTTACCAGTTGAACAAGTCTGTTGTAAGTCTCATTCAATGGTTCTCCTGGACCTGCTTTGAAGGAGTCATAAGCGATGAGAATCGTAGTCTTCTTTGTTTTGAGGCTGATGCTTGTGCCTTGTAACAGCTTCTCAATTTCATCCCACATCTCCTTAGCTGTCTGCATGCTATCTATGAGAACATAAACCTCGTTCGGTATTGCTTGAAGGAGGTACGTTTTGGCCATAAGATCACCACGAAGTCTGAGCTTGTCGGCTTCTGTATATTCAGACGGCACTTTTCTCCTTATTTCTGGAAAAATAGGAGGATTGTTCTCTGGATCTCCACCAACTGAAATCAAGAGTTCAGCTGGTCCTTCAAGCAGAGATTCGAGCATTGCAGAAGAGTTCTCTTTGTGCTCGAGGAAGTTTAGAAATCTGTTCCTCCACATTTGATATTCTCCCTTCCTGAGGCTAGGAGGGGTACTGCTGTTCCCTTGTGCATTGTATTCTGAACCCATTGCTGTACTAAACTGACCGTTCGAGAAAATTGATCAAAAGATTTTCAGAGGCAGAATCTCGAAAAATCAGATGTCGAGATCTGAATATCGAAATCTCAGATTTCGATAAAGGAGGCCCGGTATCGAGATTTGGGCTCGAGATTAAGGATCTCGAGATTAGGGATCTCGAGATTTCAAATTTCGAGATGCTGATCTCGAGATTTGAAATATCGAGAAGTTAATCTCTCGAAATCTTAATCTGATGAGTCAAATGTCGAGACCAGATGTCGAGTCCTTTTCTCGAAATCAAGATTTCGAAATCCTAGATGTCGAAATCCTAAATGTCGAAATCCTGCAACCTGTAAAAATCAGATAAACAAAATCTGAAGATAGTTTCCTGTAGAGTTGAATGTCGAGATCTTCTGGTAAAGTTTTCAGCTCGAAAAACGTAGCAGAACCTGTGAAGAAGTAGGATGTCGAGATGCCTAGCTCGAGATATCTCGAAATCCAAAAATGCGTAAAACACAAACTGAAGTATACCCTTTGTTCGCTTTGAAAAGGCGATTCCAAAGGTGTAACTTTTACAACTTTTGAACAAGAAACAAAATTACAGAGCAAAAAATCGACAGAATGAACTACGTTAACAAAAACAGAGTATTCTGCAGGAGTTCTTCTGATCGTTCTCGATCGGCTCTGATACCAATTGTTAGTCCTTGTTTCTGCAACAGCAATGAATAATCGATCTAACAAGGAAGATTAAACGTAAAGATGAACACAGAATGAATCACCGTAAAACCTTCTTTGATAAACCGTGGAACGTACAGCAGAATGATATAAGCGTAAGGCTATGAATAATAAGTACGACGTTCAACCTTTTCCTAAACCTCGGCTCCCTTTTTATAGGCGAGGTTTAGGTTAGGCGTACCAGGCTTTTGGCCTGTTTAAATGGGCCTAACACTTGGCCTGATTCCTATCTAATTTATGCACTATTTAAATACAAGGATTAAATATAAAGCTAATCTATGACCAACTTGATTCACAATTAAATATCTCCAACAGTTCCTACCAATGTCAACCATACTTTCTCGATCCCTAAAGTCTTAGCCTCCATGTGTAGAAATTCATCTTCTTCCTCCATCTCCATGCTGCCACACGCGTTTGCTAACCTGTCTATCTCCCTAAACTCGTTCATGTCTGTCATCTTCATATGGCCTACGCTTTTCAAACTGTTCACTGAAGAAAGCCTCTGTCGAAAACTCCCTGCACCTTCGAGGACAAGCACCTCATCGTCGCTTGAGCCCAAACGATTTTGGAGTTGGTCTCTGCTGCTCCTATTCTTGATGTCATAACACTTCCTACACCGTCCAACATCGAGTGAAGGTAATTCGCCGACCCCAAACTTTCGCAAACGAGGATCAAGAAACCCTAGCTGCGCCTATACTCATACTTGGGAGTTGGGATGGTGAAACCCCATGAATTTTGTTATACATCATGGTTCACCTTATTCAAAAAATGGGTTTACTTTAATGTAAGTCGCATATAAGGGATCCACAATTCGTTATGGTAGGACCAAATCCTAATGTATAGTGATTCAAAAAGCTAGTGAACACAACCGTATATTGAAATGTGCAAAATCACTTAGATATGGATGAGAAAGTGTTTCACGAATTTCGCTCAATTCCAGTTTTGGAAAGGACTTTGCCCCACACCAGAAATGAAGAGGTAAGGAAGTGTCTTTTCATAAGCTTTCTTTAGCTGTATGGCTGGACCATTAGGGCACTGAAGTTTTGTGTTTACTATGCGGTGAGACCCCATATACGGGTAAGCCGTGGAATTCATTCTTCACGTGCGCCGCCGTTGTCCGGCTGGTCGGTTCAGGTTCGGGTCTTTGACCGATTAATTCTGATTGTTCTACCGTCCACAGGCTAGAGATTATATTTTTGCTGCGTTTTTTATTTTTCGTATGAGTCCATTAAAGAGAAAAGACACAACCCCTCTCCTTGAAAGAAAGATTATGATATTTCTTTTAAGAGATGTCTTTTGAGTTAGAGAATCCTGGTCAAAACTCTCTATTAGGGATGGATTCGGGCCGGGCCTAGGCCCGGTCGGGCCGCCGGTTCAAGAACAGTGGGCCCGGGACCGGCCCGAGGGTTGGACGGGTCCGGTTCGGGCCGGGCCACCCGCCCGGGTCACGGGTCGGGTCCGGTTCGGGCCGGGTCGGTTAATTTTTTTTTTTTATAATTTATATTTTATATTTTATAGTTTATAGTTTTATAAGAGTATTAAAAACAAACTTCAATTGCATTTATTTGAAATGAAATAGGAACTACATTTGAAAATTAAAACAAACTTTAAGAGAAACATTTTGAAAATTGTAATCAATCGGAACTTCCCGCACCTCCCGATCCTTTGGCTTTGTGACCTTTGTCACATGACTTCATATGCTTGATTGCATTCCCGAATCCGCCTGAAGCCCCCATAATACATTTTTTTTTCGCACCATTTGCAAATTGCGTACCACATCCCGGTCTTCGGGTCCTTCTGCTTATCAAAATTATACCGTATAATGGCATTTTGATTTTCCATCTTAACTTCTTGGAGAAGAGAATTAGAGAGTAGATATATAATATATTGGAGAATAAGAGAATTAGAGAGTAGAGAGTTAAGAATGAATTTAGGAAGAATTGGAGAAGAGATATGAAAAAATGTTTAAGAGTAGGAGTATTTATAGGTTTTTTTACCCCCCACCCCCCCACCCCCCCCGAACCCCCCCTTTACCCCACCCAACGGCTATATAGCCGTTTGGGTTGTCCCCAGCCCCACCCCCAAGGCCTCAACGGCTAGTAGCCAAAAATCAAAAAAATTTTTTTTTTTTAAAATAGACCCGGACCCGGACCCGGGCCCGACCCGGCCGGGCCGGGTCACAAAAATGCTGAACCGAGCCCGCCCCGCCCCTTCCCCCCGGTTCGGGCCCATACCCGGTCCCGGACCGCCCGACCGGGCCGGTCCCGGGCCCGCACAGTACCGGGCCGGTCCCGGGCCCGCACAGTACCGGGCCGGTCCGGTCCCGGGCCCGCACAGTACCGGGTCGGGCCGGGTCACGGGCCGGGTGGCCCGAACCGAATCCAACACTACTCTCTATAAATACCCAACCAATTTAATATTTTGGATCATCCGAAATTAACAACAAATCCTCCATATTTACTTTGTACCAAATTTCCTTAGCATATGGATGCAGGTGAAGAAATATGAAGCACAAAACTCTCTGCCCCTCATGTTTCCCCGCTTCGGAAACTCACAAGCGTTTCAGAACTCTGAATACTTCAAAATTCCCATTTCGGGGCCGTTTCCCATTGGGAAACTCGTTTCCCCAAATAGTTAACATTCCAAAAATATTAGATTTCCAATTTTTCTCTTTCTTAAGAGATTGTGTGATGGAAAATAGTGTCTTTTTAAAAATAGTGATTTTTTTGTGGTTCTTCGTAGAAACACTGTGACATTTCGTAACGCAATGAATTGCTAGAAATATATTGCATTTAATGTCTAATTTTGTACTAAGAGCATCTCCATTCATGATATCGAAATAAATGGTTTTTCTAGTACACCTAATTGCCATATCATTTTTACGCATTACGAAATATGTAGTATTTATATGTAAACTACGTGATTCAAATACTATATTTATATTTATACATATTTGATACACGCGACATACATTTTCAACATATCTAGCGTTTGGGAAACAAGTTGTTTACGTGGTAAAGAGCCGATTTGATTTTTTTTGACACTTGATTGATCCATTAAAAAGTACACAAATGCAATTAATCTTTTAATAAAAGTAAATAAACTTATTTGACACTTTTCTTTTATTTATATTATTCATCATGTTATCATTTACATTGTAAAGTACTCTCTTTGTCCCATAGCAAGGTTCCTACGTTTCTTTTTTGGACGTCCTGTATAAAGGTTCTCATTTATATTTTAAGAAATAATTAATAATGTTAGATGAAAAACTAATAATTAAATATAAAAAAAACAATTTATTTCTAACATCACAGTTATCAACACTAACTTCATTATTTTATATACATATTAAAATTATTTCTCAAAGTATGCTCAAATTACCGTAGTTAGCTATTGTCTAAATAACTGTGTCATTTTATCATGAGAACCTTTCAACGGAACAAAGGTAATAGAGGTAATATTAAATTACACCAAAGATAAATTATTCATATTAATATTTTTAATATGTTACTTATACATATTTACATCTTTTATAACAACATTTAGATAAACCTATATGATAAAGAGCTTCAATAGCTACAAAATTAATAGCATGAATCATGGTAAGGATATTTTGGGTACAAAAATTTTTTTCGTGGAACACTGTAGCTTTATCAACATGTACACCACACATACGGCATTGTTCTATCTTATTAGTCAACAAACATCTCCCGTTAGTATGATCTAGCGGAGTAACTTTACTTCCGCATCTCTTTCGAAGGATTCAATTATGAAGGGTTTAAGGCAGATAGTCTCAGTTAGCCCCGGAGAAACGTCTGGCTCTGAGGAAATACCAGCGCTAGCACGCTTCCTCTTCATCTTTTTCATGTGTCAGGTAGTGGCGGAGTTGCATACCAATTAAGTATTATTATGAAAGAGTTACATCAAACAACATTTAGTGTTCCACGTAAACAACATATAGGTAATAAAAGTAATTCTTGGAGTTGCATACCAATTAAGTATTATTCGCCTTATGTCCAATGTCTTGAATTCATTTTGTTGAAGGAGAACAAATCAGATCTAAAAAAGATGCAACACCATGTGGAGGAGGCTAGCGTGCGAGAGGTTGAAAGGTTACACATCTCTGTGGTCGTTCATAACCCCATGCACTATGAAATAAAGCTAGATGAAATTATTAAACTGAAATATTTCATCCCCCTACTTTTTTATCATCAAAAAATTTATCTTTTGAAAGTTTATATCTTGTCTTATAAAAATAAGTAACTCATATGATTTTTTCTCGTGTATGACTACTTTGTTGTCCCTAAGTCTCTGAAAGATCCAACTATGCAGTTAAAAGGGAAGAAAGAAGCCTTTTATCCCGTCAAACTATACTGCGCGGTGTGCTTGCACCACATTGAATAACATACTTATGCTACGTAATCACTGTATATTATTATTGTACAATATATATCTAAGAGAATATGTCAATGTAATCTTAAAAATTACTCCGTAGTTTACATCACTTCTTCCTGAAAACTTGAACGCCCTTTTCGCTTACTTGTTTCAGAAAGTGTTTAACAAGATTCCTTGATGCAAACTTTTTTAGTCTATAAGAAATATACACTGTGCTGATAATTTGCATTATATATAATTCACATTGGGCATTTAATCAATCGCTCAACGCGCGTAGGAAACTAGTATCTCTACAATATTATAAGAGGGAATATTGTCAGGGATGTAATGGTGATAAAAAATGTTAGTGTTTTTTAATGCATTAAGCTTGTATACCTTATGTTTACTTTGTTGTACATCTAACCTTATTTTAACTTTACGTTTTAACGGAAATGTTAAAACAGCCCATCTTCCGTCTGTCCTTCTGTTTATTGGAGAAATTCCATTGTCCTTTTACATTTAATTCAAGTCGTTGTAAAAGTTTTTCTTTCACCTCCTTTGTTCCAGCATCTCACCATCACTCCACAGTACACCATTTATTAACATTGGCAAATTAAAGGAGGACCCGCTGAAGCACCTGCGGTTCTGCACTGCTTGCACATTGTTTGCCGGTCTGCTATGCGATTGCCGACAGAGGAGGGTGATTGGGTGAAGGAACCGCTGCACTCCCATGTTTCCCCCTGCTTTGGTCAACGAGGAAGACAATACGTCTATTCCTATTTTATTTACTGGATGTGCTAGGCCTTTAAACTTGGGCCATATGAACTAAATGAATAAAAAGGTTAAAATGATAATATTTGGGTTGAATTAATAATAATAATAATAATAATAATAATAATAATAATAAGTCAAACGAAAATAAAATGGATTATGTAAATAATGGACTATTATGGATGGACTAATTACTATTGAAATGATTGAGTAGAAATTTGATTAATTAGAATTATGGGATTTAGATTATAAACGGATAATTAAACTAATTTTAACTTTAGCTTACCTCATCGGTTAATATGCCTAAAATGGTCTTGGGCATTTACACGAATGTGCATCGCGCGTTGCTAAACTAGTTTATTTATAAACGTGAATTTATCCAAAATCTGCGGACACTTCCATAGTTGCACACTTGAGATCTTTTTACTTGGACTATAATTTGCTGGTCAGATCAGGTCAGGTCTGTTTAATTCCGATTTGGTCTGATCTGGTAAATGTCTGATCTCTGTGCATTTTAGGATGTTTTTACTTGGACTGGAGTTTGCTGGTCTGGTTTGGTCTGACCTAGTCTAGTCTGAATTGGTCTGCTCTGATGTAGTCTGTTAAATGTTTGGTCCCTATGTATTTTATAACTGTCCAAGTCTGGTCTAGTCTGATATGGTCTGGTCTGACCTGGTATAGGACTGAAAACAGTCCAAGTACAAACATCTTTATAACTACGGAAGTCTGGTCTGGTCTGATTTGGGTTGGTATGTTTAAGTCTTGTCTGATTTGACCTGATTTGTTTAAGTCTGGTCAAATCTGATGTGAACCGAAAATGGTCCAACGTAAAAGCATGGTTGCACTATCTCACGGGAGTGCCCTGAACACGGAGGGAGGGTATACAAACTTTTCAAACACCCCTATAAATCCTATATACCTAAAGTGAGAACCCTCACCTTCCCGCCTCTCTCTCCCCATTTACGCCCTTTACTAGAGCATCTCTAATGCTCCACTTTGGATTTTAAAAAATCATGCCACATCACAACTTTATAAAGTATTGGTTTTTTACAGCTTCAATGGACTCTTTCGTGCATTGAGGTGTACAAAATAGTTGTAGACATCGTGAACTATACTTTCTTAAACTGAAAAACTAAGGTGGGCGTAGCTCAACTGGTAGCAAGAGAGTGACACAAGGGTTAGGTCCCTGGTTCGAATCCCAGCAACTGCGATGAGGGGTTACTATGCTAAAAATGCATAGGGTCTCTGCAAGTAACGGGGACAGAGCCTCACTCTCTATCTGTCAGATTGGGATTATAGTCCAATTTACATCCTTTCAATGTACCGTCCGGTCGGGTTGGGGGGGCCTCAGGGAGGGGGTGTATCTTTTTTTTTCTTAAACTGAAAAACCGATTGAACTGGCTGACTCAGCAAAATAATGCTCATCGTGAGGAAAACAGGCGGGTTTCATGTGCGAGAAAAAATGGTGCAATCACTACCTAAAAAATAGCCCCAATCTATCTCCATTATTCTATATAAGCCACCGTCTCAGCCATAGCCACAATTCTTACCAACCTATATTCTTGAATTGGGAATTCAGAGCCTTCTGATTTTTTCTCGTATCTCAGCCGTCTCAACACATAATTTTTTCTCTTTTTGGAAGGACAATCTTCTAGCTCTCTAATTTGGTATTATCCACCTTCACAAACGAGGTAATGTTTTTTTTAATTTCTCAAAGAAGATGGTGAATGTATCGGTGCATTTTATGTGATTTATGAATTGGATTTCAGATAAATTTGGTTGTTAAGATAATTGAGTCTCTCCCTCAATAGATTGGGGCTCGAAATTTGCACCTGAGGCGAGACTGAATGTCAGGCGGTCCGGATTCCCCGTTAAACCTTTCAGGATTTTTTCACAACCTCCATTAGCAAATAAAATGACAAAGAGGCTGGGTTGATTTGTTTAGTGCTATCCTCGTTTTGTTTTATGTATTTAGTCCAATTTTAGGTATTATGAATAATTCTAATTCTAGATGTTATCATAAGTTATATCAGATACTAGATCTTAGCAAGATAGAGATGTAAGAAGGTATATTCTGAATTTTAATACTATTTCATGAGTTTCTTAGTTACTAACTACGTAGTAAAACTTAGTATTCTTATTTATGTAGTGATTTTTTAATTCAAGACAAGTTGGATTATTTATCTCCTTCTATTAGTTACCCTTTTGCTACTCTAAATTTATTAATTTAATTTGGCAAGTAATTCACTATTCATTAGGTATGTGTAGTTTATTGGTTGTTTAGTACACATTGGTCAGGAATTTAGAAGGGAATGTTCACGCACATTCTTGATTTTACTATTAAGCATTAATTAAATTATTATAGTAATACATGTGCAGGCTGAATTTTGAAGTGGAACTTGCAATTCTTACCTACTGTAATCGAGATTGTATGTCTACATATGTAACACCCTGCACATCATTTGATTTTGGGGTCAAAGTTCCTTCTATTCTTTACGGTGGTTTACATCATTTGATTTGTGGATTAACTATCCTTCTATGGCTAGTTTTGAAACATGAGAAGTTCATTTCTTTTAACAATATACTCGCATCATCTTCTTTTTATTCTCTACAAATGTGCTATTTATATGTATAATATCTTTTCTATTTTTATGCACAAAAAGGATGAGGCTACATATACATGGATTCAGAGGACCTACCGTGCTAACCTTTCATTTACTACTGATAATCAATCTTCCCGTTACGTACCGATTCCATCCCAGAATTTGAACCAATTTAACCCAATGGACAATCTGATGCAGTGTATGTATCACTTTGATCCAACTACTGGAGCATATGTTGTCCATATTGATCAACATAATAGACCTATATTTCCATTCCAGCACATGTTGAATACCCCTATGGGTACTCAGAACTTTGAGACAGTGAATGCATTAAACAAGAGAGCTAAAGACATTCAAGATCCAAATCTCTCTCAAAATGCAACATCTAAGAAAAACTAGACTACAGAAGAGGAGGTTGCTTTAACAGAAGCTTGGTTTTATATATCCACAGATGCTGATGTGGGGACTAATAAAAAAAGTCCAACATGTGGAATCGTATATTAGAAGTCTGGAAGGAGAAAATGGGACCCGATCACAAGAAATCTAGGAATAATAATAGCATACAATACCATTGGCACCAAATACGAGGTGCAGTAGACAAATTTCTCGGGAAATATGAACAACTAGAAAGACATCCAAAAAGTGGAACAAATTCGGAAGACTTGGTAAGAGTACTATATTGTCTTTAGTTTTAAAGTAAGTTTGGATTAACTATTCTTTTTCTTTTTTCTTTAGTTGATGCAGGCGTTGGAGTTATACAAGGATTTCTATGGGAGTCATTTTTAATTTCTTCACTGTTGGACAATCTTGGTCAAGAATCCAAAATGGTGCTCAATAAATCTTACGAAGACCAAGTCCCCCCTGATGGCATTAACGCGGAAGGTGTTGTGCCCTCACAAGGAAGAAAAGCTTGTAAAGAAAAAAGTGGAAGCTAAATGAAGAAAAGGGTGTTGTTGATGCATTGAATACACCAAATATACAAATTGAACCTAACCATACATGCCCTCCGATTAAATCTTCTAAATCGTCTACACTAACAATCCATCTGTCGCCGCCAAAAGGAGAAGGTACAATGTAGATTGGATAAAGAAATTAGTTTCAATATGACAAGCTTGGGGTTGAGAAAAGAGAATGATGAGAAAGAATTTCAGCTGAAAGAGCATGTGATGAAAAAAGAAATCGAACTAAAGGAGAACGCTCAAAAGTTGAAGAAAAAGGAGAGAGCTCATAATTATATTATGAATCAAGATCTAAGCAAGTTATCACAACCAGTGCGAACTTCCTTTGAAATCATGCAGGCTGAGATTTTAAAAGAATGGGAGAGAGATGCCCTTTCCTAAATTTGTGTATTAAGTGATATTGTCTTTAGTTTGATTTCATTTGGTACTACTTTTGTAAGTAAGTTGTTTTTATATCTTGTTTAGTTAATCAAACTTGTGTTGGTGATTATTTTATGTGATTGTTTTGATTACATTTTTCAAGTTAAATGATTTTCAAGCTTCTATTATAAGTTGTTTATATATGAATCATAAAATCTAGCAACAAGTTAGAAAACGGCCAGCATCCTTGCCGCACTAATTGCAGGCAAGATTAATTTTTTACTTCACACATACTTTGGAAATCACATAATTAAATATTAGTACATTGTAATAAAAGAAGAGAAATTACCCAAAATAGGAGCAAATGACACTTGGAATTCCAAAAATAGGACTAGTATATTTTTCTTCCCGAAATAGGAGTTAATACTGTCATGTATGAAAAATACTGTCATGGTTGAAAAATAATGTCATTAGTTATAATAAATATTGTCATATTAAATTCACTGTACTACAACTATTTGGCAGTCACGGCTACAAGATGACAGTAAATACTGCCATGTTAGTCCCATTTCGGCAATAAAAACAAAGTAGTCCTATTTTGGAATTTTAAACTTCATTTACTCATATTTTGGGAAATCTCCCATAAAAGAATGGGTGTAAGCATAGTGTATCATGAAGCAGCTACCCTTCTAAATAACATAAATGATAACGAACTAGCTAAAACTTTAAGTGTCATATCACAAAAAACTTAACATACAATTGTTTTACATTTATTATAGTTTATATCAATCAAAACACCTAATACAAAATCAAATCAGATGGTACTATACCAAGATGACTTCAGATTTGAGCCTAAATGAACCGATTGAGGTCCCCATGTTAAAAAAATCAATCACCTTCATTGGTGCCATATATTTCCCACAAATGGTAGATAAGATCGTGCTTCAAGGGTATATGTGCCGATTTACTTTGTATTCGCTTCATTCAAGTACTCATCATTGACATGAGAAAAGTAAAATCATGCTCCAAAGTCACATTTTGAGGAACTTCATCTTTGTCTGGCTGCCGATTTTCAGGGTTAATACCTTGATAGACTCATTTTCAATAATCACATCATGCAAAATGATGCATGTCTTCATTATTTTCCCCAAATCGGTTGCACTCCACATATGTGCTGGTCCTTTAACTATATGCCACCGACTTTGTAACACTCCAAATGCTCGCTCCACATCTTTACGTACTGATTCCTGACGTTTTGCAAATAATTTTTCCTTCATAGAAAATGCTTGTGAAATTGTTTGAATCAAAGTGGCATATGGTGGATAGATCCCATCAGATAATTAATAGCTCATATTATAGTGATGACCATTTACTATGAACTCACAAGAAGGAGCAACATCATTAACAATATTATCAAATAAGGGAGATCGATCTAGAGCATGAACATCATTGTTAGTACCAGCCATGCCAAAGAATGCATGTCAAATCCATAAATTATGCCCATCTACAATCTCTAGAATAAGAGTTGGAATTTTTTAAAACCTGTTGAGGTTTATTCCCTTCAACCCGTAGGCCCAACACACAACCTAAGAGTTTCGAGTGGGTATTTTAAGAGAAAAAGGTCAAACAAGTAATATGATGCCCAATAAGAAATTTCAGTATAACTCTGAGGGGTTAAAACGGCGTGAGACCGTTCGTCCCCTTGCTAGGCGTGAGGCCGTTCATATTTAAATTGTGCTACGACTGTTACAAAGTGAGGACGTTCGTCCCCAGATGTGCTACGAACTGCTATGAATGCTATAATACTAGAGTGCTTGTCCGGCCGTTTCTGGTTCTGAGGGTTCGGTCCCCTTGTGAACTCTCCAAGGTAGCCCCTCCGAATAAGTCCTTCAATGGCCATCCTCAGGCTGTTGCAGTGATCCGTGCTATGCCCTTCCTTGCGATGATATTCACAGTAGGCGTTGAGGTTCTTTCCCAATGGGCCTTTGGCGACGGGCGGCACTTCGAGCATCCCTTCATCCTTGATGGTCTCAAAGATTTGGCTCACCATGGATGCCAAGGGTGTTGACCGGGCTAAACTTACAAGTGTACAAGTGCCGATATTGTAATAAATTCCGGTAAAATACCGGGTCGAATCCACAAGGAAACGTTGTTTAATTTAGTCCGTGAGAAGATAACTTTTAAATGAAGAAATGAGTAAAGTGCACGGATTTTGATTTGTGTTTTATATTTTTGGTTTTTCACTTTTTGTTCAAGGAAATAATCGTTAACTAATTTTGAGTTTAAGATGAATAATAACAATAACTAAGGCTTCGGGAATCACTAAAATGCTTTAATAGGGTTGAATATTAGTTCTTTGCCAACAATTATGAATACGATGTCGCTAATATATTCTCAACTCCGGTTAAGGCAGCGAGAGCGTGGTTTTCGTTACGTGTAAGTCCCGTTACGACTTACATTCAACTACCGAAAACCCCGTTGAATATCAAAACATCACACCCGTATCATATAAGACCGGATATATTTCTATTCTCGGTACTATATATGTTTATCCTTTAATGTTCATAGTTTAGACTTCAACGTTAATTGCAAGTATAAACTAAATTTAACATACTTCTATGTTGTACACCATAGTCATAAACAATCAATGTATAAAGGATAAATCACAATTTATTGGTTTACAACTTTTATCAAACACCTAGTGGGCATAGAAGTTCATCCCTAGCCTTAGCTAAGAATTTAGCTACTAATGCTCATATTAATTACAAAAGTGTAACTAAGAACAAGGAAATATAATAACATACAAGAAAAATTACCTAGAACCAATTGTAGAGGAGAAAAATGGCTCCTTCTCAAAAGAACTTGAAGAACAATAGCAAGAACAAAATATAAAAACTAGGAATTAGTCTATGGAATGGAATATGTTTGTATGATGAATTGATGGCTTTAAATAGACTAAAGAATGACATCTTTTAGTCTATTCGAACCCAACAATGAGGTATGGAAGCAGTATTTGATTAGCATTGAGGAAGATGGGGTTTTCCCATCAAGAATCTTGCACGATGCTGTGTTTTAGCAGAAAACCGACCCAAATGGCGCCAGTTGGTCAGATGACCGGCCCGGTTGAAAACAGGCTCAATTGTGCGAGAAAAAACATTCCGACCGGCGCCGGTTCAAGACTGACCGGCGCCGGTTGCTGCGCCCAAAAATGTACTTCATTTCTCTTCCTCCGAAATGGATCAAAAAGTGTCGATTTTTGTACCGGGATTTTGGGGATGTTCTGCTATGAATTTGGATATGATTTCTTCACAAAAGTTGTATACAATGAAGTCTTCTATCCACCAAAACTTTAATGACGTTTTTGTAGTCATCCAATCAAACGTTATGAATAAAACACTGAGAAACCTCCTGAAATCCCACCACAAACATCTGACTTTATTTGTTGATTGAGTCTTGTTCCTTTCATATTCTGGCCATGACGTCTTCATAACATTTTTACCTTATTGAGTTAAAATTCACATGAAATTTGAATCGAGTGATTTCGAGTTCTATACAATAAGTTATACTCGAACTATGGGCAGAACATCATGCTCTTGGTCCAAAAAGCTCTTCATCGCAATGGTTTATGCTCTAACTCTCATTCTCAAGATATTTTCCCAATTTCTCTTCTTTTCTTCAACAAATACTTATCTATACTTATGTTAAACACAAGTAAATATAACGGCTATCAAATCCCCCCACACTTGACATTGCTTGTCCTCAAACAATTTCTTTGTAATGATGCACAATTAGAAAAGAAACTAAACCATGCAAATTAAAAGTTTTATAAGATGTTAAAAATTAGATATAAACTCTTTAATCTTTCTTGGGCCAAAAACCTTTTTCTATTACTCACATTAAATGTATTTAAGATTAAGAAAAATATTTAAACATTTGATGGGTTTATTTTGTGACAATTTAGGCAATGTGTGGGTATGTCGGTGTTTTTTTTGTGGACTGACAACTTGATTTTGTAGAGAAGGCTATTCTAGGAGAACATGAGTTTTTGTTTTGCTTTTGTATATAAACTCTTTTTTTTTCTCCGTAATTATATATCTAGATTGTCAGAAATGAGGAGAATCTGACAATAGAGTGATTTGGAGTTGGGATGAAACTTTTATTTTGAATTTGCACTCTATGCACATTTGTATGGATTTGGAAAATTGTCACAAATTTGAGTGAAAGTGGTGGTTTCAAGATTAATAAATATTTTAATTAATCTAAAAATACATTTTCGTGAGTAAAAGAAAATCTTTCTCAACCAAAATCCTTAAAAGAGATAATATCAAAAAAATTAACCTTCCAAGAAAAAATTTAATTTGAAAAGAAAAGTTTCTCAACTAATTATTCACCCCCCCACACTTGATTTACATTGTCCTCAATGTAGATTGAAGAATGCAATGCAAGATGAAATCTTCAATAGTGGAATGAGATGTCTTTGAGAGAAGGAAATGCATGATACTTGAGCTGAGATCCATGATTTTTTTTTGTTTTTTTTTTGTTTTTTTTTTGTTGGGTTGCCTCCCAATTAGCGCTTAGTTTAACGTCATAGGCCGGACGAACATACCTCTTTTGTGCAACTGAATTCCCGCAGATGTTTAGCTAGTAGGATCTCTCTTTTAAAATCTTGCGGGGAGGAGACGATGTTGAGCTATTATTTTCAATATTGAGAAGAATATCACCTGGGTCAAAAATGTACCTTTTTGGCGTATCCCGATTATATCCTCCTTTCTTGTTGGCGAATCCTTCTTGAATGAAAAAGAGGTCTCTTCTACCATTTGGAGGTGTGAGAACATTGGCTTCGGCCTTCAAAAAATTTTCTAGAGTGGGTTGTACTCTCCACACATGAAATATGTCATCTTTATCTCCCACAAATAGCTTTCTAGTCGTGTCTTGTACATCAATTATGTCTGGGGTCTTCTTGTTCACCGGAACTTTGGGATCCTCATTTCCTCTTCTGCTTTCTGTTGTGATGACCATGGTACTTCCTGCTATAATAACTTGTTGAGCAAGTTGGTTAATCTGCAATTGTAGAGTGTGGAAAGAGCTTTTGGTATCTCGCTCGAGGTTGTCCATCCTTTGATTAAGAATCGTGCTTTGATCTTCAATCCTGATGTCAAGTTTGGTAAATTGAGAATGAAGATTCTCAATGGATGCCTCTATTCTACTATAATGTTTTTCATTTTCAGCTTGAATGTTTATGGTAAGAAACGTCATCGTCTCCTCCAAGGTGGATTGAGAGTTTGAAGAACTCCCATGCGGTTTCCAACTGTTGTATTGGTTCCCCATTTGTTGATGAGAAGAGTTGTAGTAGTTATTACCTCCATGATTCCCCCACTCGTCATAAAAGTTTACGTAATTGATCTCCTCAGTTTGAGTAACATACTCTCATGTATGAAGAGTGTTCCCTTAGGTGGTTTGTAGGCTTTCTTTCAGTGTTCGTTCCAACTCCGAAAATCTTCTATCAAGCACATCACCGATAGATATTTGCTTCACTCCAGAGAACTTTATGTCTCTAGCTTGAAAATGTGGGTTGTAGGCAATAACGGGCATCTTGATCTCATTTAGTGTAGGATTTTTTTTTCTTTTTTTTGTTGTGTTTGCACAATCTTTTGACTTCGGGACCAAAGTTTACTTAGATCCTTGAATTTTTATGAGTATGACCATACATTTTTGTTTTAAAAAAAAAACTAACACTACTACATGAACAAGTGGAAAGCAGTGGGAAATGAAAAATTCAGGATTTTTTTTGATTGTTTTGGACTTCATTAAACAAGACCGTTTCCCCAGAAACAGAGCCAAAAACTTGACCGGGCTCAACTTGCAAGTATACAAGTGCCGACATAGTAATAAATTCAGGTAAAATACCGAGTCGAATCCACAAGGAAACGTTGTTTTATTTAGTCCGTGAGAAGATAACTTTTAAATGAATAAATGAGTAAAGTGCAGGGATTTTGATTTGTGTTTTATATTTTTGGTTTTTCACTTTTTGTTCAAGAAGATAATCGTTAACTAATTTTGAGTTTAAGATGAATAATAACAAAGTTGTAGATAATGAAGTCTTCTATCCACCAAAACTTGAATGACGTTTTTGTAGTCATCCAATCAAACGTTATGAATAAAACACTGAGAAACCTCCTGAAATCCCACCAACAACATCTGACTTTATTTGTTCATTGAGTCTTGTTCCTTTCATATTTTGGCCATGACGTCTTAATAACATTTGTACCTTATTGAGTTAACATTCACATGAAATTCGAATCGAGTGATTTCGAGTTCTATACAATACGTTATACTCGAATTATGGGCAGAGCGTCATGCTCTTGATCCAAAAAGCTCTTCATCGCAATGGTTTATGCTCTAACTCTCATTCTCAAGATATTTCCCCAATTTATCTTCTTTTCTTCAACAAATACTTATAAATACTTATGTTAAACACAAGTAAATATAACGGCTATCAGGTGTAAGTCCAGTATACTCCCGCCGGGCGTTTTCTGGAGGCCCCTGGGTTCTCCAAGGGGCGTAGCCACCGTTAATCCTCTTCTTTTTCGTTTCGGGGGGGGGGGGGGGGGGGTTGATGGCCCCGGCCCCAGACGGTCTGACATTTTGCAGCTTGCAGGGACAGACGTCCCATCTCGTTGGGCAATTTCTTCCTCGATCGCCGCATATTTCTATGCTCTGGCTAGCACCTCGGCGTAACTGCTCTCGGGATTCCTCTTCTAATCCATGTACAGATCCTCGGTTACAAGTGCGTTTGTGAAGAGGGTGATGCCCGTGCACTCCGCGAGGTCCTCGACCTTCAGGGTTTCATCTCTCCACCGTATGAGGAAGGTGGAAAGGGTTTCCTCCTTCCTTTGGCGGACGCTCGTCAACCAGCTGAAGTGCCTCTTTCGCGTGGAGCTGGAGACGAAGTGCGCCATGAACTGTCTGGACAATTGTTCAAAGCTGTCGATGGATCCGGGCTTGAGCTGCCCCGAACCATTCTTGTGCTGTCCCTCTGAGGGTGCTGAAGGAAAGTAGGTGGGCTTTCGGGTCCCCAGCCCCATTATAAGTCAGGACGCCGGATGGCCGAATGTCCCTCGAAATCTCCACCGCCATGGTCGTGGCGGAGAAGGGAGAGAATAGTGCGAACCTGGGCTGAGCTTGGTCAGTATCCGCCTGTTAGCTCAGTTCGTTAATCTGCCTTTGAAAGTCCACGAGCATCGCATCTTGAGGCCGTTCGTCCCCACTCACATTTTGGGTACGCACGGCGGTAGCGCCATGCTCCCTGTTAATGACCCGGGCCTCCTGCCTCAAGTCGTTGATCACGGGGGTCTGCTCCTGGGCCGCGTTCTGCCCCGCTCCTCTAAACACCCTGTGCCTGGTTTCCCCAGCTCCGCCCGTCTCCGAAGAGTGAACTTTCGTGCCGATCCTACTCTGGATCAAGGAGCTAGATTCTGCGGTCCTGTCTGTACGCTCGCCGAGCGTCTGCATAGTGTGGATTGGGGAGAACGTGGTACGCTCGGTGTCAGCAGAGTACAGCCGCTCCGCCTCCCGTTCGTCCGCCAAAAGACGGATGGTAGCCGCCATCTCCATCAGGGCATTAGGGTCGACCCCTCGGATCTTGTAGGAAATCATGTCAGTAAGCACCCCAAGGTCCCCGCGGCTCCACAAGCTGCTAGACTGGGCGCCTGCCACCTGCTAGCGGGCTCTTCGGCTACGTGACAGCCGTTCGGAGAGATCATACGAGTTTCCTTCATTGTTCCTTGCCATCTTACTTGTTTTGAGAATTTAAAATTGATTTTCAGCTAAGAGGTTGGTTTCGAAAGAACTTTTTGATCAGTTTCCCACAGACGGCGCCAGTGTTGAGGTTTATTCCCTTCAGCCCATAAGCCCAACACACAACCTAAGGGTTTCGAGTGGGTATTTTAAGAGAAAAAGGTCAAATAAGTAAGATGAGGCCTAATAAGAAATTTCAGTATAATTCTGAGGGGTTAAAACGGCGTGAGGCCGTTCGTCCCCTTGCTAGGCGTGAGGAAGTTCGTATTTAAACTGTGCTACGACTGTTACAAAGTGAGGACGTTCATCCCCAGATGTGCTACGAACTGCTATGAATGCTATAATACTAGAGTGCTAAGTTGCCTCCCTTTACAATGAAATAAATGCTATTCCCTCCGGTCCTAATTAAACTTCACACTTTGACTTCACACAAATTAAGGAAATAAATTTGACTTTACTGTAGAGTACACTGTTGTGACACTGTTTGGTACTGTTTTGCACGGTTTTGCACTGTTTTGATGTAGATAATTTCCCAAATAAGGAAGGAAGAAGAAGTGTGAAGTTTATTTTGGACCTACCAAAAAGGAAAGTGTGATGTTTATTTAGGACCGGAGGGAGTATTATTTATACTGCCAATGAGTAGTTAGATGCGTTGAACCAAGCTGTGGATGACTTGACCCCAAACACCAAATCCTCTGCATTAAATGCGCGACCAGCAGGATCTTGGCTTCACGCCAAGAGGTGAGCACGTTCGTTCCCATGGGTTTGCCTAACTTGATCCGGACCACCAAATCCTCCATTAAATGCGCAACCACCAAATATCCTGTATTGAATGCAGAATCCTGCCAGGATCTTGGCACGTTCGTCCACATGGGCTTGTCTCCTGTTCCCTGCTGTGTCCGAAGTCTTGCGGGACGTACGTCCCATGGTGTTCCTGGTCCAAGGTACCCGCTGACGCTAGAATATGTACGTCTCTTTAGCCTTGGTGTTACTGCTGGGCCAAGGTACCCGCTGACGCTAGGATACGTACGTCCCTATAGCCTTGGTGTTGCTCCTGGGCCAAGGTACCTGCTGACGCTAGGATACGTACGTCTCCTGGATGATGGAAAGGTATCTCGTTGTATCGGGTCTTCTGGGGACGTACATCTCGTGCCGTACTTGGACCAAGGCACCTATCTTTGTCACACCCCAGACCGTATCTGAGCGCGTGTACAACCGCTGTATGACCAAGTGACGTTACACGCAAGTCAACGTGACTTAATCATACAAGGCATCTATGAACATAATCCATAGAAACATGTATTGTGTCTTAAACAATCATAATATCTCATTTTAACCATCCAAAGCATCACATATGTTTTTATATACATTTTATACTTTAACATGCATATTCATGTAATATCATTCACATAAGCCAAATTACCTTGGCTAATCACATGCTTAAGTTCCTTTAAACATCATTATGAATACTTATAACATTTCCTTAGGTAATATTATACTTAACCCAAGAGTTACAAGACATTAAGCCATCCACTCACCTTGAATGAGCTTTAAGAAGTTCTACCCTTCCTGGTTGGTCTCCAGCGAAGCTCCGGCGAACTTTGACAAACTCCAGTGAGCACTCCGGCGACTATTTCAACTTCGTGAAAGCTCTAGGAACGCCTTAGACAAGTTCCTAACAAGGTTTTATCATCATAAAAACCATATCAATACAAATAACCTCTAAAAGGTTATTTTCCGGCGAACCCGTCACTTTAGCTCCTATAGAATGATTTTCCGGCGAACCCGTCAATACAATAATATGCTTCAATAGAATGATTTTGTAACCCTGATAACTACCCCCAGAGGAAGTATTTATAGGGAAAATACGGGCTGGGCTCCCAAGTGTCGGGCTTGGGAGGCCCATTTACAACTGGACCGCTAATGGGCCGAATACAAAGCCACTAATAGGATGTACAAATGAGTAAGTGTAAAATCCGGTTCTGTAGGTCTCCCATGGCCGACGAGGGCTTCGGCCGACGAGGGCACGGCCGACGCGGGCACGGCCGACGAGGACACCCTGGTTCCTTGGCCTCAAGATCATATTCTGGATCGGCCCCTCTTCGGCCGACGAGGGTCTTCCGGGCGACGAGGGCACCGTGTAGTGACTGCGCTTTCTGTTCTGAGTATGTGGGTCCTGGGGCCTAGACCCATATACTCCATCAGGAGTCCCCCACTCTCTAAGCTGAGATGTAGGCGAAGTGCAGGAGAGTAGATTTATGTGCTTGACGCTCCTTGGCCGATGTGGGATCACGTTGGCCGTTCCCTGTCGCGGCGCTTGATAGCCCTGTGTTTTGAGTTTGGCCGTTGCCTGTCCCCGATGCGGCCGGGGGAAGCCCTTGTTCCTTTGGTGCGCTTTGTTTGTTGGATGATGCGTGTTCTGGCATGGGTGGCCGATGAAGGTAGTACCTGTCCTTGGTTGTTGACTAGGTAAAGTTTCCCTCTTGGGCTGGTGAGGCCGATGAGGGCACTCTGCATTCCTTCTGGCCGTCGTTGATGATGCCTTGTGTTATTGGACGACCAGGCGTCATCTTGCCTAAGGCTTTGGGGTTGATAACACTATCTGGCCGAAGAGGAAGTTGTGAGGACCTCGGGGCCGTTGTGGTACATGGCCGACAGTGATTCAGGTATGTTGACCTTTCTCTTGGTTCCTGGCTTGAGTGATGTGGTTTCAAAGCCGATAAGTGTCCTGTGATCTCAAGCTTTGTTGTGGCCGATGGTACACCATGATGTTGTGGACGTGGTGGTGCATGTCTGATGTTGTGGTTGTGGACTTGGTGTATTCTTGGATTTCTTTTGGTTTTGCCTTTTATTCTTGAGGCTGATGTAGTCCCCCTGTCCCCCACTGCTTCAGGCCGAAGAGGGTGAGGGGTGAAGGAGTATATTAAGACCTAGGCCGAAGTGTGGTCCTCATACTGCCCTTGAATCCAACCCTTTGGCGATTTCCTGACCAAGGTAACCCTGTGGGAGAACCCTTGGACGCAGGTCGCTTTGAAAGGGTTATCATCAAGGGTCTAGTGCAAGGGCCTCATGGCCGTTATGTCCATTTCCTTTGGGGTGTTGTGACCGTTGTGAAACCTTCCTTTGCATAATGCGTGGCCCTTTGAAAAGGCCGATACGAGTGCTACCTGGGTAGCCGTGGGCTGTGTTGGCCGTTGAATGCCCTGGCTGTTATGGGTGTTGTATTTTCCCTTCTTGATCAGTAGGGCCTGCTTCGGTGGTGGGCTGTTGATCTGTAGACAGAGTGGTGGCACCTCATTGGTGGCCGTTGGTGTGGCCACTGAGGTGCTACCACGTGTAGTTATCGTTGGAGGTGTTGCCTATAAATACCCTCCTCCTTCCGAGGAGGGGGGCTCATTTGCATTCTGAGTAACGAAGTGCTGCCCAAATTCTTAGAGAGAGAGAGCTTTGCTGAGTGTTCTTCACCCCCTTCAAATCTTCAAGGTTAGTTCTTCAACCTGTTCTTCGATTTTGCTACATATTTTGCTCTCGTAGACTTCGATCTAGTGTTAGTCACAAGAACGCCTTAGATCTGAAATAGCTTGCCTTAGTGCCTTAGGAGTTGTTTAGGATGAAGTCTTTAAATGACGAGTATTACCCATACGACGACGAGCCCTCCGTCAAGTCTCTGGACTACGATGTGATTGAAGAGTGCGCCGACGAGATCGAGTGCCTGAGCCCGTACAAGTCTGGGGGGCCTGCGGACGAGGAAGACGAGGACGAAAGGTCCGCGTCGTCATCTGAGGGCGAGGACGTAAGGGCCCCCCATGTGGTGGACGGGGCGTCCGCCTCTACTGCTATCCTGTGTCCGAAGCCGGTATCCACCGTCAAGGGCCTGCCACGGCCGAAGAGGAACAGGAGGCCGAAGAATGGGCCAGACTTCTCTCACCTGGACCTTACCAACATTTCTTGATCAAGCCGGAGTGCAGTGCTGCCGATTACCTGGTCGCACAGATGTACGTGGGGCCATTCGGGAGGGTCAGGGCGCCAAGGCCGACAGACCACGTTCTCAACCCGCCGCCAGGGTACTTCGGGGTCTACCCGATGAGTTTTGCTAAGGGGCTGAGATTTCCCCTTCATCCCTTCATTCAAGAATATCTGGACATGGTGGGGCTTCCACCGGCCTTGCTGACCCCCAATAGTTACTTGCTGATGGTGGGTTTCATTCTTCGTTGTGCGGAGTTGGGCTACACGTCGACAACGGCCCTTTTCATGAACCTCTACCAGATCAGCCGAGGAAGCCACAAGATATGTTCCTGCTACGCCACTCTGCAGCAGGTGCCCAACAAGAGGACGTTCACGGATTTGCCTTCGTCCATACATGGCTGGAAGAGCAAATTTGTCTTCGTGTCCCTGGGCGAAGATGGCATAGAGTTCCCCTCCGTCGGCCATGATGGAAGGTTTACCCTGCATGATCCTCCGAAGAGCTCTATTCTGGATGCTCAGGTGGCGGCCTTCTTGGAGGGAGGGCCGAGGAGTGTGAAGCACTATATTACGGAGTACAAGATGACCGCTATCGGCTTCTTTAGGTACTTCGTATATGGCGATAAGGAGGACGACATTGAGATATGGCCGAAGATGACCACAACCTTTGAGGAGGCCGACGGCCCTGATATGGGCATTCCTGCTGAAGGTAATACCCCCTTCGGCGTACTCTTTTTACTTTGTCATTTTTAATTTGCTGACCTGTTTTGCTTGTTGTGCAGATTTTGCAATGGATCGCCGGTCTGTGATGAACAGGGCCGCTGCGAAGGCCAAGGAGGAGCTGGCCGCCAAGGAGGCCGCAGCGAAGGCCGCTGCCAGCGGTGATGCTACGAAGAGGCCCCCTCCCCAGCCGAAGAAGAAACGGCCGGCGGAGGAGACGCAGAGGAAGCTGACGGAGGCCGGCATGCAGCCTGCCAAGAAGTCTTTGTCCTCTGCCGCTGCCGATGAGGCCGGCGTTCTAACCGTCCCAATCATGGACGAAGGAGGGTCAAGCGCTGCTGCTGCCCTCATAGACCTTGGCTCTGGTCTCACCAGAGTGGGATCTCAAACCCTTGTTGAGGACTCCAGGCCGAAGCGGGCCGGCAAGGAGGTGGTCTCGTCCACCTACAAGTTGGAGGTTGAATACCCCAAGGACGGGGGGTCTTCAACGATGGCGTTGACGGCCATAGTGTCCTCTCCCAGGCCATCCCGGCCAAGGACCAGGTGTATCTTGAAAAGATGGGAGATGTCAAGATATACGATGGTGGTATGGACCTTGTCGTCCAGGTAATTCCCTTCTCCCTTGGCTTTTCCCTTTTGTTTCTTTTCTTTGGTATTTTTGCGTTCTTTACTGATGATCTTTTCCATTGCAGGGTGCCTTTATGCTCATGGAGAGCCATAAGAGGCAACAACGGGAGATAGCCCATTTGAAAGAGTTTGAAGAGAAGGCAGCCTCGGCCGATGAGGCCATGAGCTGTCTTGGGAGGCTGCGGGCGGACTTTGCGGCCTTGCAGAGGAAGACTGATGAGGCCGAAGCGGCCAAGGAAGAGGCACTGGCCAACCTAGCTGCCGAGAAGAGTGCCCGTGAGGCTGATCGTCTTCGGGCGGAGGAGGCCGAGAGGGCCAAGGCCGAGGCTGCGGCGGTGAGAGCTGCCGATGATGCTGTCGCCAAGTTCCTGGCCGAGGGCTGGAAGGCCGATGAGCGCCTCCCTTGGTGCTATGAGGTTGTGGCGGCCAAGCTAGAGGATTGGGGGCAGAACTCCCCTGCCGGCCAAGAATACTTCGAGCGGGAGATGTCCGTATACTACAATATGGGCCAACATCGGATGCAGAGGCTCGTCTACCGCCGGCTTAGTCGCGCCCTCAGGACCCTGAACTATACCCGGGGTTGGGTCAGGCGGAACCTGCGCCTTCCTCGGCTGATGAGGGACCCAGAGGAGCAGGCCAACCTTCCCTTGTGTAATAGGCAGGCTCCGATAGAGAGTTCCGGCCTGGGCGAACCAAACTACCAGGATGACGACTACTTGGACGACACCGCCGCTTCCGCTATCGAGGCCGGCCTGGATCCTGAGATTGAAGTTGGTGCTGAGCAGGTCGCCGAGGAGGACGTTGCGGGCCCCGCTGCTGATGAGGCCGTTGCAGAGCCATGATCGGCCATAACCTCTTTTGACTTGTGACTGGCCTTTGTGTTTTCTAATTCTGATTGTAACGGCCGAAGTGCCCACCATGTACTGACTAGTTGAATGAAATCATCTTTATGTTTCGTACTGTCTCTGTCGTCTTATTGTTTGTTCTTTCTTCTTTTCCCAAAAATTTGTATAAGTATTTTGGATTTGGGACTTAGGGAATTCTTCTAAGTGTCCGGACTTCAAGTGGGTGGGTGTTCTCATCGTCCTGGTGTTGAGCCTCTCCTCACTGTTGACAGATGCTTTGGGAAATTCCCTAAGTGTTGAACCAATATGCCACGCGTGGTGTTGTTGTTGGCCCGGTGTTCTTCGTGGCCGCTGTGTTCCCTTATTCCTGATCTGATCAGGGGGTCGGCCTGGATCCTAGTGTTGTGGCCGATAAGGGTGCACGAGTTGTTGTCCCCTTCGGCCTTGTATGTCTTCGTTTCTTGCCTTGGGTCATTTGAACTTAGTTCTTTGAACATAGAAATTTTTCTAAGTACAAATGCAAGACATAGGTAGCTAACGGCCTGCGAGTATTCAGGTGCCCGCTTCGTCTAGAGGCACTCCCTTTAAATACTTAGAGATTTTTCTAAGTATAAATGCAAGACATGGGTAGCTATCGGCCTGCAAGTATCCAGGTGCCCGCTTCGTCTAGAGGCTCTCCCTTTAAATACTTAGAGATTTTTCTAAGTATAAATGCAAGACATAGGTAGCTTCTGTGTGGCCGATGAGGGTGCCATTGTGTCCCTTTTGTTTTCCTCAACATTCCCATGGATCTTCCGCTTGGCCAACCGCCTGGGTTTTAGTGCCTGTAACGGCCATCCGGAATGTTGTGGCCGGTAGGGGTTGTTTATTGAATGGTTAGCTCTCCCGCGGGTGTAATACTGCCCGCTTTGTCCTGGGCCTCCTTTCCTGTGGTCAACTCCAGGATTGTGCTTCTTTATTTCATACTAAGTGTTGGTGCTTCAAAAAGCTATGGCCGATGAAGGTTACCACTCGCGTGTCACCCAACCACTTTGGTTAGGGTTTTATAGGCGTATGCTTCGTCCTTGACAATTTCCTTGTGGTGTGTGGCTGCTTCGTCCACATTGCATGTGGGTAATGTTTACCTTTGTATTCAACTGATATGTACTCAGCCAGATGTGGCTGTTTTGTGGGGATTTATTTTTACTGCTCGAGGCCGGCAAGTGCGCACGGCCGTCGGCTTCCCTCTTTTTTTTGTTCCACGTTTCAGGGAGTGTCCTTCTTTCAGGCTTCGGCCAAAGGGGTCGATGGCCCTTCGGCCGGTTCGAACTTCGTTTATAACGTCCGTGATCTCAGGGGGGGGTCCCGTCGCCTATTTATGATGCGGGCTAGACTTTTGGTTGGTTTCCAACGGCTGTCGTTGCCCATCCCCGAGTTTTGGGATTTTGTCACCTCGGCCATGATTTCAGGCCTGTCGTCATGCGATCAGGCGCGTGGACGACGCGGTGAACTTCCCGTTTCAAGACGCGGGCCCATCGTCCTGGGGACGTCGTCGGTCCTGCCTGAGCATTTTCACTCTAAGGGGCCGATGCGACGTGCTCTCTCAGCTGGCCTAGACCTTTTGTTGATACAAAATACAATGGGCATACCCGAGTTTTTTCGCTCTAAGCTTGCAGATGCAGAGCGTCACATCGGCCATGCCTGAGCCTTTCGCTCTAAGGTGGCCGATGAGGGCGCTTTGTTCATGTTCGAGTCGAACTCCAATAAATCAAAGGAAACATGATTTTCATTCAAAAGTGGCTCAAGGCCGAGGGTGGCGTTCAATCAATAACCCGTCAAAGGGTGAGGGCTTCGCCGGCTGCACCTCCTTCAGATTATTGATAAAACTTCACAAATGGTGTACATTCCACGTTCGTGGTACATTGGTCCCGTTTGGGCGTTTAAGCTTGTAGGTGCCGGGTTTCACCACGGCACTGACGATGTAGGGACCTTCGTATTTCAAGGCTAACTTGCCTCCTTCTGTCGGCTGGCTTGCTTCCCTTCGGTGGAGGACGTAATCCCCCACTTGGAATTCTCGGGAACGTACCTTGGCGTCATAGTATGATTTTACTTGACACTGGTAGTTCTTTGCTCGGATGAATGCTTGCTCGCGTCTTTCTTCGACCAGGTGGAGGTCGATCTTCATGTTTTCCTCATTAACCTCTGGGTCATACTGCTCCACTCGTCGGCTGGGAATGGTGACCTCTGTGGGTGCTTTAGCTTCAAAGCCATAGCACAGGGCAAAAGGTGTTTCACCCGTCGCCCCCTCGGCGTGGTACGATAGCACCACAGGATGTTGGGGAGCTCGTCGACCCAACTCCCTCTTGCGTCCTGTAGGTTCTTCTTCAGCCCTTCCATGATGGTTCTATTGGCGTTCTCAACCTGCACGTTGCCTTGAGGGTAGGCAACGGAGGAGAAACAGTGTTTTATCCCCCATTCTCGAAGGAGCTCTTGGAAGGGCGCCGCTTCAAACTGGGTGCCGTTGTCAGATATGATCTCTTGGAGGACACCAAAGTGGGTGAGAATGTTCTTGTGAACGAACTTCTGACACCTGGCCCCCGTGATGCTGGCCAAGGGTTCCGCTTCGACCCACTTAGTGAAGTAGTCGACTGCGACGATGATGTAGCGGTTGTTGCCGGCAGCTCTGGGCAGAGGGCCGACCAGGTCAATCCCCCACCTTAAGAATGGAATAGCAGTGCTGACGGGGGCGTAGTTGACGGCTGGCCGACCAGGGGCCTTCTGGAGTACCTGGCACGTGGTACACTTCCTGGCCAGGTCCGCATAGTCTCGCGCCATCGTCGGCCAGAAGAAGCCCTGGACGACGAGACGCCGGGACATGCTGAAAGGACCCTGGTACGAGGAGCAAACACCACAATGAACTTCTTCCATGGCCACGTCGGCCTCATCCTGGTGCAGGCATCGAAGGAGAGTGCCATTATAGGATCATTTGTAGAGTTTGCCATCTTCAATGGTGTAGCTTGGGGCCCTGAGTTTGGCGAGTTTGGCCCTCTCCTCGTCCGGGGGCAGCTCCCCCGTCGTGATGAAGGTGATGATGCCGGAGATCCAGTCCTCCGGTCGCTGTTGGACGCACAAGACGGGGCTGGCATGGATGCTGGACATGCTCAACTCCTCGATCTTGGCTAGCAGGGAGATGTGCTCCGGGGTGTCTGAGCTGAGTTTGGAGAGGATGTCGGCCTCAGCGTTCTCGGCCCTTGGGATCTGTGTGATCGCGTGGGTTTCGAACGCCTTCAGCAGCTCCTCTGCTGCTTGTTTGTACTGCTTCATCCGGCCTTCCTTTGCTTTGTACGTACCCTCAACCTGGCCCACTACCAGCTTGGAGTCGCACCTGATTTTGATGTGTCGGGCTCTGAGGCCGGCGGCGAGTCTGAGGCCGGTGAGGAGGGCCTCATACTCGACTTCATTGTTGGATACCCTGAAGTTGAAGCGGATGGCATAGTAAGCTCTGAATCCTTCAGGGGATATGAGGACGACGCCGCCAGCGCATGATTTCGCGGCCGACGAGCCGTCGGTGAAGAGGATCCATGTGTCATCGGGCTCTGGCCCGGGGGCGGTAACGGCTGTCTCCCTTGTCGTGCATTCAGTGACGAAGTCGGCCAAAGCTTGCCCTTTGATGGATGGCATTGGCTTGATCTCAATCTGAAACTGACTGAGGAAGATTGCCCATTTCACCATCCTTGAGGAGCTAGTGGGGCTCCTCATGAGCGCGCTAAGGGGCTGCTAGGTCAGCACATGGATGGCATGGGCCTGGAAGTAGTGCCCCAACTTCTTCACCGTATGGACGATGGCCAGCACCATCTTCTCAATGGGGGAGTACCTGAGCTCGGCCTCCCTGAGTGTCTTGCTGATGTAGAAGATGGCCTTTTGCACCCCTTCATCCTCACGGATGAGCACAGAGCTGATGGCCGACGTGCTCACCCCTAAGTATAAGAAGAGGGTTTCGCCGGCTTTGGGCTTGGAGAGCACGGGCGGGGACGATAGGTACCTCTTCAGCTCTTCGAACGCTTCCTGGCACTCCGTCGTCCACATGAAGCTGTTGGCTTTATGCATAATTTGGAAGAAGGGGAGTGCCCTTTCGGCTGACCTGGAGAGGAAACGGTTCAGGGCCGCCAGGCGCCCCGTCAGTCGATGTACTTCCTTGACGTTGCGGGGCGGCTCCATGTTGATGATATCCTGTGTCTTCTCCGGGTTTATCTCGATGCCTCTCCGGCTGACCATGTAGCCGAGGAACTTGCCGCCTTGGACGCCGAAGGCGCACTTCTTGGGGTTGAGGCGGAGCCTGAACTCCTTCATGATTTCAAAGAATTCCTGGAGGTCGTCGGCATAGGTGGAGGTCTGCCTGCTCTTGACGATCATGTCGTCGACGTATGCCTCCATCGTCCGGCCGAGGACTGCTCTGAAGATCTTGGCCACCATCCTAGTATAGGTGGCGCCGGAGTTTTTGAGTCTGAAGGCCATGACGAGGTAGGAAAAGATTCCCTCTGGGGTCATGAATGTCGTCTTCTCAGCGTCATCTTCATGGATGGAGATTTGGTGGTACCCTCTGAAAGCGTCAAGGAACGACATCAACTCGCACCCCGCCGTCTCGTCCACAACCTGATCAATGTTGGGGAGAGGGAACGGGTCCATGGGGCACGCCTTGTTCAGGTCAGTGTAATCAACACACATTCTGAATGTTGGCGGTTCTTGGGCGAGGACGACGTTGGCTAGCCACGTCGGGTACTTCACCTCTTTGATGTGGTTGATTGAGAGGAGCATGGCGACCTCCCCTTTGACGAAGTCCCGCCTGTCGGCGGATAAGTAGCGCCGCTTCTGCTTGACAGGCGCGGAGGCCGGATCGACGGTCAGCCGATGAGTGATCACCTGGCGGCTGATGCCTGGCATATCGTCCGGGCCCCATGCGAAGATAACGGCGTACGACCGTAGGACGAGGAGGATGGCGTCCCGCTGGTCCTGCGGGAGTTGCTTCCCGATTCTGAGAACCCGCTCCGGCCGGGAGGTATCCAGAGGGACTTCCTCGACCTCCTCGGCCGGTTCAGCATGCGGCCTCTCCTCGTCCTTGGCAACGGCTGTCGTGATGGTGTCTATCCTCTGTCCTTCCCTTTCGTCCGGCCTTGTTAGCTTGAGGTAGCATGCTCTGGTTTCCTCTGGCGTAGCCGATGCCGTCATTGGTGGGGAACTTCAGACACAAGTGCTTCATGGAGATGATGGCCTCCAAGTCCTCCAGTGCTGGCCGCCCTAAGATCAGGTTGTGTGCGCACTGGAGGTGGACCACCATGAACTCCGTGTCAATTTTGGCGCGGTGGGGGCCGTCACCGACCTCCACGGGGAGGACTATCGTGCCCTCAGCGTCGATAGAGTCCCCGGTGAAGCCGGATAATGGTGTCTTGATCGGCTTCAGCAGAGCTTTGTTCAGCTTCAGCTGCCTGAAGG
Organism: Cuscuta europaea; assembly: GCA_945859875.1. Lineage (NCBI taxonomy): Eukaryota > Viridiplantae > Streptophyta > Magnoliopsida > Solanales > Convolvulaceae > Cuscuta > Cuscuta europaea. Next base: position 13,688,236 of record CAMAPE010000060.1, on the reverse strand, counting down.
TGTCCAGGTACATCACGTTGACGGAGCTCTCCGTATCGATGTAAGTGCGGTGGATGATGGTGTCACCGATCTAACACCGGGCGACGAGGGCATCCCTATGTGATTCCGCACCCGGAGGCAGATCCTTGTCGGTGAAGGTGATCGCCTCCGTTCGCTGTTTCTTCGGCTGGGGGGGAACGTGGAACACCTCCCCTATGTAGAGGGATTGGGACCATTTCTTTCTCTGGGTGACGGAGTCCCCCCCAGTATTCCCACCCACAATGAGGTGAATGTGATTCTTCTTTGGCGGGGGCTCTTCGAAGTCCTCGTCGTCGCTGAGCCTGCCAATCTCCCGCTTCTTCGTAGAGGGTTCGCCCCCCGGTTTGCCGGTGTTTACCCATGTATTTTTGCGTGGGCCACCTTTAACAAACTGGGAGAGTTCCCCCTGACGAATAAGACGCTCGATGGCCTTCTTCAGCGTGATGCAGTCGTCGGTGTTGTGCGAGGAGTTCTTGTGGAACCGACAGTATGTGCCGCCCTGCTGGATGGCAAGGACCTCCTCGGCCGGCCGAGGTGCCTGCTCGATGAGGCCATGCTTCTCGGCGTAGTCGAGGATGGTGCCGACCGGGTGAGTGAGGGCAACCCCCGGCCGTTCCAACCTCGGCCGCCACTGGCGATCTTTCTTACTTTGTCCACCAGAGCCGTGACGGCCCTGGGCACCCTGGCCGGCCGAGGACGGACCCGGGGCCGGCGAAGGATTTGTCTTCTTGGAGGGATGGCCCCCCTCTTTCTTGTGGTTGTGGAGCTCGTCGGCGTCGGCGTACAAGCTTCCGCGCTGGAGCGCCTTGGCGTACGACCTTGGAGGGTCGGTGATGAGGCTCCTGGCGTACGGGGAGCTGCAGAAGGCTCCCTGGTACAGGACGAGGAGGGTGCGCTCATCGGCCCCCTCGACCTCCTCGGTCTCCCTCGTCCACCGATCAATGAACGACCGGAGGGATTCATCATGTTGCTGCTTGACGGAGAGGAGGTGGGTGAAATACTTCTTCGCGCGCTTCCTCCCGGCAAACTGGGTGAGGAAGCGTTGAGCAAGGTCCTGCCATGAGTCAATACTCCCTTCGGGGAGCGCGTTGAACCACTCATACGCTGGCCCCTCAAGAGTAGAGAGGAACCAACGGCAGAGATATTCATCTGACGCGTTCTCCATTAGCATGTTGTTCTGATAGCGGCTGAAGTGCTCCTGGGGGTCTGATCGGCCATCGTAAGACTTGATGGCGTTCCCCCTGTACTTTTCCAGGATGGGGGCCGAGAGCACCCTGTTGGTGAAAGGGGTCCTGGTCCTGACCTGGATGATGGGGCCACCTCGCCCTTCGGCCAACTCCCTCTCCAGGGCGCTGACCTTGTTCATGAGGGCGTTGAGGTCGGGGTCGTTGGAGGCGCCAGCCGTGGGGGTGTTGGCCGATTGCCTGGCCTCCATCTGAGCCAGCCTCCTTTCCAGTTGGGCGATGACCTCGTCCCGGGGGTCCCTGGCGGCCGCAACGGCGCCCTGCTGGTTTCTCATGCGCTCGTCGTGGGCCGCATTGATCTGGTGGCGCACGTCGTCCTCGTGCAGCTTCCCCTTGCCCTTGTCCGGGCGGGGCTGGTCCGCTGTCCGGGACACAGACCCCAAGCTTTCCCTTGGCGAGCCAGGCCGACGCTCACCAATCCGCCCTGCCATCCTTTCCGAAACCGGACGACGGCGCGTGTCACCTAGCCTGTTGAAGGCAGAGGCTTTTCCACGCGCTGGGGTCTGCCCAGGCCGAAGAGGGGAAGCGGGGTGGGAGTGGGACGACGCCGTGTCCTGGGCCATCACGCCCTCATCGTTGCCTATCTGGACGGCCAACGGTTGGGGCTGAGGAGGTGGAGTGACGTTCCCCCCGGTCCTTGGCAAGAGTGCGCTAAGGACGTTGGGGTTCTGGGCCAAGCTGGCGATGATGACTGACAACGCGGCCTGGACCTGTGGATCCACAGACGGAGAGGCCGCGGCCATAGGCTGGGCCGGGGCGTGGTCTGTCTTCTCAGCTCGTTTCTTGTCCAAGCCGATGTGGGCATCAGGGGCTCCGCCGTTGAGTTGGTTGCGGAGGTCCGTCGTGAGGTTGATGGCCTCCTGGAAGACGTCCACTCCGCCGACCTGGTCGGCCGTAGCATCCTCCTCGTGCTCCCTGGCCTCCTGGTCCTCAGGGATGGCCTTGCTGACGAGGTTGCGGTTTAATTTAGTTCTTCCCATGATCAGTGGTTAGCTGCGCTTGGTAGCGACGAAGGGTGCTAACTTGATTGTTCTAGCTCTCAACGAGAGCACCAAATGATAGAGTAATTGTCTAGAGAGAAGTGAGAGCTAGAGAGAGAAGTGCAATAATATGCTTCAATAGAATGATTTTGTAACTCTGATAACTACCTCCAGAGGAAGTATTTATAGGGAAAATACGGGCTGGGCTCCCAAGTCTCGGGCTTGGGAGGCCCATTTACAACTGGACCGCTACTGGGCCGAATACAAAGCCACTAATGGGCTGTACAAATGAGTAAGTGTAAAATCCGGTTATGTAGGTATCCCGTGGCCGACGAGGGCTTTGGCTGACGAGGGCACGGCCGACGAGGGCACGACCGACGAGGACACCCTGGTTCCTTGGCCTCAAGATCATATTCTGGATCGGCCCCTCTTCGGCCGACGAGGGTCTTCCGGCTGACGAGGGCACCGTGTAGTGACTGTGCTTTATGTTCTGAGTATGTGGGTCCTGGGGGCCTAGACCCATATACTCCATCAAATCTTTGAGAACACCATCGCTCCCCGAAGTTGATCGAATAAGTCATCAATCCTCGGTAAAGGATACTTATTCTAGATTGTGACTGTGTTCAACTGTCGGTAGTTGATACACATTCTTAGTGTACCATCTTTCTTACTTGATTGAATAATCAACTCATATTTAGTGGACTTAAATTGTAACCAAATGGAGCATATTAACATAAGTATACTCATAGGGTTAAATTGAATATTTTGTGAACTTAAGTGTAGCATTTAGTTTTGGGTAAAACGTAGAGAAATTCTATACAAGGCAATTAGTAAAAACAATTGTACATCCCGAAAAGTAAAGTAGGAAAAATATTTATGGTGTTCAGCAATCAACAGAGTGTTTTCCCATTTCTAAGGAGCAAATGTATTCTGGAGGATTCCCTTCTTTGATAGGTACGAACATAGTTAGGATAAGTTTAGGATGACAATCATGGAGCATTCCTAATCCTAACTAATGAGCATGAAATTGTAGGGTTGACAGAGATGCAATTGGGACAATCACTAAAGAAGAAGTCAGAGAGGTAGAGTCCATCTATATTACTAGCTGTTAGTCTGTTACCATTCTTTTAGCTATTCACTTTATTTTTTAAGTGTATCTCTAAATCGTTAGATTTTAGATATGTATCATTGAGTTTGGCCATTTCTTATTGTGGAGATCATAAGCCTAAGTGCTTCTGCAAACAAGTTGACGAGTACGCCAGTTGATGAATACGCCACCATAATCGTTAGATTTTAGATATGTATCATTGAGTTTGGCCATTTTTGTGAGTTCATGTGTTACACTATTTTCCCCACAACTCAATAACACGAGCGTACGAGTTTTCTCCTTACTTTATATTTACGAGTCAAGACAAATTATACCATTGCTATTCATGTTAGGGGAACAACACAAAATCATCATCAAATATCTGGATTCATCAAAAGAAGACTACATTGGGTATGGTCTTAAGAAGTTTTGTCATTTTTCTAATGATCAACTACTAATTGATCTTCAGGAAGAAGGAAGGGCGGTTGGTCAGCTTTAGAACAATCGACTGGCAAACCTTTTTGGTTGTTCCACCCAAGGTTTTGAAAGGCGAAATCGGCCCCCGAGCCGCCCGAGGCGTTCGATGCTAGCCTCCCGATGCATAAAATCTGAATGCCTTACTCTTTATAAATTTGTAAATTGCAAATGGAATGATATAACATTGACTTGCTCTTTATTGCAAAACTTGGAACTCATAATATTGAAAATCTAATGATATCATGAACTAATGCAACTTAGGAGTTTTCCCCCCCTCGAGGTGTGAGGGGAAATCATGAATGTTCTTATGAGTTTCTGCCTTTTCAAATGGACAATTGTATGTTGTAATTTTTTTGTAATTATTAAATAATATCTCACATGATTTCATGTAGAAATCCAAATAGAAATATTTGCATATTACATCTTGTGCAATGCAGATGTGATAACCAAAGTCAAGTTACTTTTATTTTCCATTGATTTCTAAATATTCGTATGCATAAAGTGAGTATTGTAAATATTTGAAGTTCTAATGAAACCCTTGAATGGTTTTAATATGCGATGATGAAGGAAAGAATAAAAAACAACAAAAAAACGTGATCTGCATGGAGATTTTCCACAAACTTCTAATATCCATTAATATTGATGTAAATGTTATAACTCATGTAACTTATATTTTATTACTCCCTCCGTTCTTAAATATGAGTCCTCTCAGGCTTTGGCACGAGTTTTAAGAGGAAAATAATAGGGGTAGTGTAAAAGGTGTAGTGTGTTGTGGGTAAATGAAAAAATAGGAAAGAGAAAGGGGTAATGATAATAAAAGTGAGAGTATAAAGGTATTTTGATCGAAAAAAACTTACCAAAAAGGGAAAGAGAGACAAATAATTAAAAACGTTCCAAAAAGGAATGCAAAACAGTTAATAAAGAACGGAAGGAGTACTATATACAAATTTGTAAATGTTTTTTACTTTTTTATATTCACATTTCTAACGTCTACTAGTTTAATAATGCGCGTTGCGCGTTCGTGGTAATGTCCAAGGCCTTTTTAGGGACAACGATATCTCGGTTTACGTTCAGTGAATATATTAGACAAATGTAGATGGTGGTCTCAACATCGGACAACTTGGGCTCTCATACTGTATTAAAAGATTAAATTCAGGATAACCTGACACAAAAATCAAATGACTTATATGCTAAATTTGTTTTGAAGCAGCATGACCAGACAATCAAGACAACAAGTATCGGAACATGGAGCAGTACTTTATGAAATTGGAGATTGTCATCAAAAGGGACTGCAATGCCTAACTTGGTATGGTTTCTGAGCCAGGTAATGGTGTTTCTACAGACAGGTAAAAGAATGATTGCTATGCTGAGCTTAAATGTTTCTGCAGCACCTTTAGCCATACAAACACATGCACCCATAACATCATAAGCAACTTTGTTCTTGTACTGAATGTATTTCCAAACAAACAGTCCAATCATAGCTCTGATCCACAGTAGAAGCACCCAACATCACTGCCAATTGTCCAACATGAAGTACTTGAAATCTCTGTACCATCGGATCAGAGGGTTCAGCACTACAGTCAGCTTCAGTTTTGGCTCAGCATTTGGCTCAAATTACGGCTGCCATGCCCCCTCACTGTTTGTATTGGAGCTTGCAATAACATCATCTCCAAATTCTCAATCTGTTACACATGTAATCAAGTCAATAGAACTCTAGATCAGATTATTCCAATCAACTTGATCATAACACACATAGCCAAATTACACCTGAAGATTAAATATAATCAACATAGTATTAGTTAGTTCAACCCAAGAACTTATAAACTATTAAGACTTGATTATCACGTAATCTTATAAGTTAGTTTGCTATTTCATATAAGACAATATGAGACAAACTCTTAACCTCTCCTCACGACCACACCCTTAATCTAATCATGCAATTCATTCTTCTTGTCACATACAAGCAAACACCTCTCAACCCAATATATCGTCTCGACTATGCATTTTTTTGAAGTTCACGTATCTTTGGGTTCAACATCTGACACTTTTTGGGACTGATTATTTTTTAATAGGAACCCAAATACAACTATGGGTCGCTTTGACATCCGATGTGGGACAACTAACATGATAAGTTTCTTTAATATTTGTGAGGGACTATCCCAAATATTACAGAGTAATTGTTAATTAATTGAAGACTGGCATGTGACTTCATAGAAATTTAATGACTTAACTTTTAGTTAGTATGTATGTACCTTGATGTATCCTAGGTTGCTAGGATCTAGTTCCTCCATAATCATGGCGGCGTATTCATCAACTGGCGTACTCGTCAACTTGTTTGCAGAATCACTTAGGCTTATGATCTGCACAATAAGAAATGGCCAAACTCAATGATACATATCTAAAATCTAACGATTTAGAGATACACTCAAAAAATAAAGTGAATAGCTAAAAGAATGGTAACAAACTAACAACTAGTAATATAGATGGACTCTACCTCTCTGACTTCTTTAGTGATTGTCCCAAATGCATCTATGTCAACCCTACAATTTCATGCTCATTAGTTAGGATTAGGAATGCTCCATGATTGTCATCCTAAACTTAATCCTAACTATGTTCTTACCTATCAAAGAAGGGAATCTTCCAGAATAATTTTGCTCCCTAGAAATGGGAAAACACTCTGCTGATGGTTGAACACCATAAATATTTTTCCTACGTTACTTTTCAGGATGTACAATTGTTTTTACTAATTGCCTTATATAGAAGTTCTCTATGTTTTACCCAAAACTAAATGCTACACTTAAGTTCACAAAATATTCAATTCAACCCTATGAGTATACTTATGTTAATATGCTCCATTTGGTTACAATTTAAGTCCACTAAATATGAGTTTATTATTCAATCAAGTAAGAAACGGGGTTGGACAGGTTGTTCCTTTGGCATTACCACTAATATACTTCTTTACCATATAACCTTAAGTCACCTGACGTCAATGACAATATTTAAGAAGCATGTGCTAAATTTACTATCCTAATTGATTTTCACTTACAAAAGAAAACTGACATTAAGTGAGAGAGTAACTCAACCTTTACTTAACGGTCCCTTATAGGCTCATATAACACTAAAACATAAAAAAGCAGAGATTAGTTGCATTGATATTAAAGATTAAAATGCAACAAATTACTCAATTTCATGGGGACATTTAAACAAACACATAGAAGGCATAAATTTAAAGGGAAAACTGCACAATTGGAAGATGGAATCATCAACCTAAGCCACCCAAACTACTTCCATAAACAATTTTGGGATCATAGACCGTACAACGACAGAGGGGTTTGGGAGTCGGTAAAATTGAAAATAGGGAAACACACAAAAATCTTCACAAATAGGGAAGCATACGAAGGCACATGTATTGAGTAGAGATGCGGAGAACAACAACAATTAAGCAAGGCAACGATACAATGTAAATTGGTTGAATAGAGGAAAAACTTAAAAGAGTAGAACATGCAAATATCGGAAAATCTGTTGAACATATGGCCATATGGGACAAAATATTTATAATCGACAACTTGACCTTTGAGTAAGTAAACTGATGTTCAGAAGCCATTACTATGGAGGCTAGAATGCTGAGCCACTGAAACAGAAGAGAGGAGCTCAGGGGTTTCATCGATGAAGGAAATAAAAGAAATAGACCTTCCGTTGAACCCTTCCGTTAGTAATGGAAGTTGGGATAGGTTAATAAAGTACATCAAAATGAATATAAAGTACAATCAGATTATGCATGAAGAGACACTAACATTTTTTTTATGACCATTAACCCTCTAACAAAATTCTCTCTTATACTCCCTCCGTCTCGGTCATTTCTTCCAACTTTCCTTTTTTGACAGTCCCAATTAATTCTTCTCAACTTCCACTTTTGAAAAAAATATGTGGTTCACATTCATTCACTTTTTTTCTTACACAACTACAACCATACATTTTCACTTTATTCCCGCTATCTAATTTTGCGAGCAAAGTGAATTTAGAAAGAACTCACTCGGAAGGAGGTAGTAATATTGTAGAGATACAATTTATTGATATGTGCAACGCACGATTCCAATAAGTAAGACTAGCATAATTCAGCCGGATATAAATAAGTCGGTCTGGTCCACTCCACTGTGGACCTCTAACTTGGGAAGTTCTAGGAGGTTGGGACTTGGTTCGCGGCAGACGACATGGCTGCGCGGTTTCTGTGGCGCGCCCAGACAAAGCTGTTATTCGGTTCCGCCGTCCTTGGTGGCGGAGTTGCCGCCGCGGCTATTGCCAATTCCGATGACCCTGCCACCGCTCTCAAGCTTTGCACCACTGTCCCACTTCGCCTCTTCCGCGATTCCGTCACCGCCGCCGCTATAGTTTTCGGTATGTTCTGATTCACTAATTGCCTCTTAACCATCCTGTTGCCCTACTCTCTCTGTAATAGCCAATAGGTAAGTAGGTGCTATGGGATATTAAGAGGACCCGATGAAATCCGACCAAATGAGTCAATTAAGCTTAACAGTAGCTGATTCCTTGCTTAGAATTTACTTTAAACTATTAAAAATCACATTCCAGGTTATGTTAAATTGGTCATTATAGATATTGGTGACACAAAATTCTTGATCCAATTTTACCACGAAGTAGATATCAACCGCGTGATTCAGGAGGGACCCTGTTTTTTTCAACAGAACTTGGTCGTGATGAGACTTGGTCCTGATGAGACGTCTTGAGTTGGCTGATAGGCCACTTAAAGTGGAACTTGATCATGCTGATTTTTGGATCCAGATACACAATTTACCATTGGAATTCATGACCGAGAAGGTTGCGAGAGGTATCGGAAATCACATTGGGTCACTTGTCAGGATTGATGAACGAACGCTCACAGGAGCATGGAGGTCCACTATTCACATCAGAGTAACCATTAATATCAAGAATGCGCTGAGAAGAACGGTGAAAATTTGGAAAGAAGGGGAAAGTTGGTTCTGGGCAGACTTTAGGTATGAAAGACTTCCAAATTTTTGCTTTATCTGTGGCGTCTTAGGCCATGTTGATAGCTTTTTCTCCTCTAATATTCATTATGGCCCTTGGATTGGAGAAAAACCTTATGGGTCCTGGTTACGAGCAGATATGAGGAAAGGAGGAGTGCATCCCGACAACAAGTGGTTGATTCATAGTGGGAACCGAGCAAGCATAGGGGTAGATGAAGATGTGTTTAAACAGAAGCAGAGGGTAGTGAGGGCAGTGGAGACTGGAGGCTATATAGATAAAGGCTTAATGTTCAAGGGCAAGGAGGTTGCTAATGAAGAAGTGAGTGATTCAGCGAATGGTTAACTAGAGATAAATAATGCAGAGGGGGGTCAAGCTAACATGGATATGGATAGAGTAGATCCAAAAAACGGGAAGGAGGCGGTGCTTCCGAGAAAGCACCGCCTGATATACTAATTAAGCTGGATAAAGTGGAGATCGAGAAAGGAGATCTAGAGGATGTTGGGAAGAGTGATATGCAGGAAGAGGTCCGGGTTTTTCCTTTGGCGGTGGCTGGTCAAACCACATGCTCCTTTCCGGTAGCTGGTGAAACCGGTCTTTTGCTTTCTGTTATTTTGTGTTTTAATGAAAACTTTTCTTTATGTTTAAATCCCCATTTGATTAGCAAGTGCAGCAATGCTGTTAGTTCCATCTACAACTCTACATCCCTGCAGGGTTAGCGTGTTGGGTCGCTCCTGAGCGATGTTCCAGTTCTACGTCTGACCCTATTGTAGCCGCTGGCTTGATTGCTATGTTCCTTGTTGCCTTTATAATTAAAAAATAAGTTTATTGTCTTAAAAAAAACAGAATATCTTAGCTTGGATGGCCAATTTGTTTTAACGGCCAGATCTTGATTTACACTAATGCCTACGATGACCAACTTGTTCAACTATATTAGGACCAACGACACTTTTGGGAAACTATAGAGTGAAGTTTCATTTACTCATTTGATTTACGTTGTAGCTCTCAAGCATTTGATACAAAATTTAAATGGTACTCCGTATTTTATATCATATGTCAATTTGTGACAATAAAATCCTCTACTCATCTTTTTGTCAGAAACACTTAAACAGATTTCTAAATTCTAACACTTAGATGGACTTGGAACCCTTAGCCATCATGACGCTGTTGTAGAGAATTGAAAAGGAGCAAGGTAATGTGTGTATATGAATGAATGATAGCCAAACAACATAAATCATCATTACTCTCCCTCTAGATGAAATTTTTGGTGCTTACTCAAGCATATCCTTCAACACTTGAACTTTCGCTACTCACATTAGCATTGTCAATACATGAATACCCCCCTCTTTCAATGTTAAAATACTAATGCTACAACAACACTTTTCTGTATATTGAAAGCACATAACTGAAACTTACAAGTTACAACCCTTACTAACTAATACAGTCCTTATATAACAAAAGAAGGGACTGAACTAATTGTTATATGTGAGTTGTAAGACACATGTTTCTAGAAGTTTAGAGATGTGATTCTAGAAACATACAGCTATTTTCAGCAAAACCCTGGCCTGAATAAACCTCAAAGGATAAACTCGTCCTTGTATTTTTTAGGGAAAAGTGTCAAATAAGCCTCCTACTACTAGGAAAATGTCAATTAAGCCCATCAACTCAAATATTACCCAATTAAGCATGTGAACTTGTAAAAAACTTTCAAATTTGCTTTTTAATAGGTAATCAACCAGTCATCAGGTAAACGATGACACATGGTGACACATGGCGCCATGTGGCACTTATTTTGTTTTCCCTTTCTTTTTTCTTTTTCTTTCTTCCTTCCTTGTTCCTCTCTCTTCCCGTTGACTCTTTCGCCCAGCCCCCTCTCCCAGTTACATATTATTTTCCTTTGCTTTCATTTGGGTCTCTCCTGCATTGACTTAATTCAACCCCAAGCTCCCCCATTTCTCACTTTACTTTGATTTTGGATTTTGACATGGCCATCCCATCAATAGATACACAAGAATTGAAGAAAAATAAGAACAATAAATAAAATAACAAATTGGTGAGAATCGATGGAGAAGATCGGCACTTCATGAGACAGAATGTCGGTAAGAAAGGATGACAACGTTCAGTGAAGACAACCGCTGCTCTCTTTACTGGAATTTGGCCGGAGAAGACGTCCGGCGCTCTCTCTGCCAAAAGTTGGCCGGAGAAGATGACCGGCGCTCAGTTCCCAGGCGGATGAACCAAGGGATGGCGGTGGTGGCATCAGGCAGCAGCATCCAGAAGGCGGTGGTGATTGTAAAATAGTTAAGGAAAGAAAGAAAGGCGCAGGAGAGGGGGAGATGGGGAGTCGGGGAGAAGAAAAGGGATTGGGGAAGAAAGAGAGAAAGAAAGAAAATAAAGAAAGAAGCAAAAAAAGCAAAAAGAAAAGGAGAAAATACAAAAAATGAATGCCACATCATATCCATGTCATCGAGTTTACCTGCAACCGGGATGTTACCGGCTAAAAAGCGAATTTGAATTTCTTATATGTGTTCGTGGGTTTAATTGGGTGATATTTAAGTTGATGTCCTTAATTGACATTTTCGTAATAGTAGGGGGGCTTATTTGACACTTTTCCCATTTTTATATCATTATTGTACAATTACAGTTTTGGAGTTAAGTTTCATTTTAAAGGTCAAGTCTTGGTCTATAATGGTCTATATCAGATTATGAGTATTCGCTCTGGGGACTACCCGAAGGTAGTGCTGAAAGACAAAAAGTCAAGCATGAAGTTCATCTGAGAGGTGCACGCAGACTTGAAGAACTTTGTTTCAAAAATGGTGGAATATATATAAAAATTGGTCAACATCTTGGTCAGTTGGTATGCTACTTATACCCTTTTTTTAGGTAATTGCAAAGTTGATTGGATCATGTCTGTCTTTATTTTATGGTGACATAAGCAGAATCTCAATTGACATTCAATTGCATATATTAAACAATATAGTTGTTACGTTAATTGATCTGAGTTATAACTATTTTATTCAGGAGTACTTAGTACCTGATGAATATGTTAGAACAATGAGGGAATCCATGCTTAATAGATGTCCCCAATCATCTTATGATCAAGTATGCGAAGTTGTCAAGAAAGAACTTGGAGGAAGACCAGACGAAGTATATTCCTAACTCCTAAATGCTATGTGAACTGCTATGAGCCTATGATTACTAATGAGAAAAAACAGTGTCAATATATCCCTTATATATTACTTGCTTGAATTGTTTTATTATACAAACACTTAATTTTTACAATTTGTAATGTAGATATTTGAAGAGTTTAATCCAGTGCCAATTGCAAGTGCTTCTCTTGCCCAAGTCCATATTGCTCGAACACATGATGGGGAAAAAGTCGCCATAAAGGTTTCACAAAGTTGCAGTATACGTAGTTTCATTAGCAAATGTTCTAGCAAACTTTTTATCTTGATTTTCTTGTTTCATGACTGCAGGTTCAACATACCCACATAACAGATACTGCCGCCGCTGATTATGCGACCGTGTCGTTAATTGTGAACACGCTGCACCGATTTTTTCCTGATTTTGACTACAGGTTTGGAGATTCTTCTTCCTTGTGATGATTGATCTCCCTCTATCCCTTATTTTTCTTCCCATTTGACTTTCACGGTTGCCAAGTAAATTAAATTGTGGGTTGAGATCTACTCACAAATGAAAGAAAGTATGAACCACACAATTCTTTCCTTAAAACAAAACATGGAGATTATTTAGGGATGTATAAAAAAGCAATAGGTGAATAAAATTTTGGGGACACGAGTAGTTAAAGGAAGTTTAGCTTCTGAGTATGCCAAGGAGACTGCTAATGATGTCACTCTCTGACTCTCTTTTCTCGTGTATCTATTTCTTGTGCTACCTACAGCTGACCAGTTCTCCTGATTTGTATAGGTGGTTGATTGATGAAATTCGTGAAAGTGTACCTAAGGTTAACAGTCTGCTTTCTAATTGTTTTTGTTTCGTTTATCAGCATCACAACATGCAAGCATTTTTACTTTTGTTACATGCACTGCTATTCCTTAGTTTTTGATGAAATGTTGACAATCTTTAGTGGTGTTTATCAGGAACTAGATTTCCTTGTTGAGGCTAAAAACAGCGTGAAATGTATGGATAACTTTCGGAAGCTTTCTCCTCATATTGCAAATTATGTTTATGCCCCCAGGGTATATTGGACTTTGAGTACCTCAAAGTTGTTAACCATGGAATTTATGGATGCTGTACAAGTAAATGATGTGAAGACCATTCAGTCTCTTGGCATTCGGCCAACGGATCTGGCAAAATTAGTAAGTTTCACAGCTTATTTCTTATTCACGTGATTATTAAGACTTAGATGAATGTATTCCGAACTTATTGGTCTTCCTCTTAACTGTACTGATGTTATCACCTTCTTCTATATTACTTAAATTCTTAAATTAGTGGGTGCCATGACCCACTTGGTTGTGTACTTGGTATGCCATGACCAAAATTTTCTGAAGCTTGTTTTGATCTGGTTTACATTTCCTTAGATTGCATTTTTTTTGCTAACTATCTTCATTACATTTTGAAAACGGAGCCTTGGCTGATAGACATACAGCTCAGCAGCCCACTCAGTATTTTAATAAAGTGTATAAAAGGAGGAGCCGGAAGATAGTTAGTTAATTAGCTAAGTAACTATTAAATGTTACTTTATCCCTGCGTGGATAAGTTTACTATAAATAGAATAATAGAAGCTGTTGTCAGTAGGCTGTTATTTGGTTGTGAACTTGGCTTTTGGAGATTGGACATCTCGAATAGTCCCTGAACACTGTATCCCCGTGAACTGTTCAGTTGGAGAATAAACCATTCGATCTGATCTTCTACTTTGTTATTGAATTCTTACTTTTCTGCTTGAAATTATCTGTGATCTAACACTGGTACCAGAGCACTCGTTCCTGGTGATCGGAAGTGTTCCGCGATCCTCAGCAAATATTACGTACGGTGGTGGATGGTACGGACGAGAGCCAAAATGGAGTTTCGCGTAGAAACTGTGGAACGGAACATCGCTGAGATACAGGGAACACTGTTGGAGGTACAGGAAGGAGTACGATCAGTGGTTGCTGATCAACGTGTTGCATTGGATAATTTGGCGGCAAACATGGTGGCATCCATAGCCGCGTTGACTGAACAGCTGCAATCCAGAGAGAGATCGCGATCGCAAGTCCGAGTTCTCACGCGACGATCTTACAGCCATGCGACTTCAGGAGGTAATCCAGACCACTCTTACATTCAAAATCACAGAAGGACCGAGGATATTCATAGATTTCCAGTATACACAGGCAGAAAAATTGATTTACCGGTTTTTAATGGGGAAGGTGCGTATAACTGGATTGTGAGGATGGAGAGATACTTTCGATTGAATCATATTAATGAAGAAGAACAGGTGGAAGCTGCATTAGTTGCGATGGAAGGTAGGGCTGTGAACTGGTTCATTTGGTGGGAACATCAGACGGAAAGAAAAAATTGGGAGAATCTGAAGGCTTCTATGATTCGGAGGTTTCAGTCAGATTTGATTCAGAATCCTTATGGACCCATGCTTAGCTTGAAGCAAACTGGAACTGTTAAGGAGTTTAGAGATGAGTTTGAAATGGTGATAGCTCCTCAAATCAATGTGGATATGGAGATCCTTAAAGGAATTTTCCTTAATGGTTTGAAGGAGGAGATAAAAGCTGAACTTAAATTACATAATTCCACAGCCTTGAGTGAAATTATGGACAGAGCCCTACTAATTGAGAGTAGGAATGAAGCTATATATCAGAAGAGAAAGGAGGAAGACCGGGTACTTGGGAAAGAGAAGGGGACTGCAGCAGTGAAATCACAAGTCTGGACTGAGGGGTACAAGTCCAAATTTAGCAATACTGGACCTCATAGTACTGAGAAGAATGGGGCAGACAGTAAGACTAACCAGCCTTGGTTCAATTCAAGGGGGACCAGAGTTACAAAGATTCATCCCTCAGGTCTTAGAAGAGTGGGTCCTCAGTTGTCTCAGGATGAGTATCAGGAAAGGAGCAGAAAAGGCCTGTGTTTCAAGTGTGGAGAGAAGTGGAACAAAGAACCCACTTGTAAACTAAAAAACTACAAATTAATACTGGTAGAAGACTCAGATAAAGAGGAGGAAGAAGAGGGAATTGGGGCTGAAATTTCAGAAGAAGAAGGTTATGGAATCTAAATCTATGCAATTGTCTCTCATGAGTAAGGAAGGTATTCCCTTCTATGAGAGCTTTTAAGGTTCAAGGATGTCTAAGATGGAGCAAGGGTGAAAAGGAAGTGGAAGTTTTGATTGATAGTGGGGCCACTCATAATTTCATATCACAAGATCTAGTAGAGCTCTTGAAACTGCCTCATACCATTGTTTCAGGATACAAAGTCCAAATTGGGAATGGGGAGAAGATTACCAACAATGGCAGATGTGAAGATCTGATTTTATCTATGCAAGGGACTGATGTAAAGCAGAAATTTTATATTCTGAATTTGGGAGGGACTGATGTAGTACTGGGAATGGAGTGGTTAACCAGCTTGGGAGATGTGGAGATAAATTTCCAGAAACAAAGCATTAAATGGAAAATTGAGGGGTTGGATCAAAGCATACAAGGAGACCCCCAACTAAATTCTATAGAGGTTTCCTTGAAAACAATGTCACAGATAATACAGGATACTGGGGATGGATTTATTGTATATCCTGAAGGGGGTTCAGTGCTTGTGGAAGGAGAAAAGGTGATGGATCAGATCTGGAAGGATATTGTGGCTGAGTTTCCAGACCCATACAGGGTTTACCTCCAAACAGAGCTTGCAACCATGCCATCAACATTAAAGAAGGAGCTGAGATCCCCAACATTAGACCCTACAGGTACCCACAGTATCAGAAGACCGAGATTGAAAAGATCATTAAAGAGATGCTGAGTTCTGGAATTATACAGCACAGTAACAGCCCTTACAGTAGTCCTATTTTGTTAGCTAAGAAAAAGGATGGGGGCTGGAGGTTTTGCGGTGATTACAGGGCGTTGAATAAGATAACTATACCAGACAAATTCCCTATACCTATAATTGAGGAGTTATTGGATGAGCTAGGAGGAGCTACTATATTTTCCAAGTTAGACCTCAAGTCTGGTTACCATCAGATCCGGATGAAGGAATCTGATATTCAGAAGACAACTTTCCGAACACATGAGGGGCACTACGAATACCTAGTTATGCCTTTTGGGCTTACCAATGCCCCCTCCACCTTCCAGGCCCTCATGAATCAGGTGTTAAGGCCATTCTTAAGGCAGTTTGCCTTGGTATTTTTCGATGACATCCTGGTATATAGTAAGACTGAAGAAGAACATCAGGAGCATCTGAGAAAGGTTATCAGAGCATTAAAAGAGAATGAGTTGGTGGTCAATCTTAAAAAATGCTCTTTTGGACAGTCACAGTTGGTATATTTGGGGCATATCATTTCTGGAAAAGGAGTGTAAGCAGATCCTGCCAAAATTGAAGCTATGGTTAGCTGGCCTGAACCTAGAGATTTGAAGGGACTGAGAGGCTTCTTGGGGTTAACAGGCTACTACAGAAGGTTTGTAAAAGGGTACAGTCAAATTGCCTTACCTCTTACACAACTTCTGAAAAAAGACAGTTTTTGTTGGGGTGACAAGGCTACTCAGGCATTTGAACAATTAAAGAGAGCTATGACTTCAGTACCTGTGTTAGCTACACCTGACTTTAATAAAATGTTCATTTTAGAAACAGATGCATCTGGGACAGGTCTGGGGGCAGTCCTAATGCAAGAAGGAAAACCAATTTCATACATGAGCAAGGAATTATCAAAAAGGAATCAGAATAGATCAGTTTATGAAAGAGAGCTCATGGCTATTGTTTTGGCAGTACAGAAATGGAGACCTTACTTACTTGGCATAGTTTTTGAAATCCATACTGATCAAAGGAGCTTAAAGTTCTTGACTGAACAGAGAGTGATGGGGGAAGAACAACAGAAATGGACTTCAAAATTGCTGGGATACAACTTTATCATCAAATACAAACCTGGGAAGGAGAATAGGGCTGCAGATGCCTTATCCAGAAAGTTGACACTACAATCCTTATCCATTGTCACCTGCCAAGAGTGGGAAGGGTTAGAAGAGGAATTGAATTCAGATTGCAAATGCAAGGACCTGATTCAGAAGGTCATATCACAACCAGATGAGTACCCTGATTTCCAGATTATAAAGGGGTTATTGTATTACAGAAAGAAGTTGGTGTTACCAAGGGAGTCCCCAAGGGTATTAAAGATTATGGACTATCATGAATCTGCAGTGGGAGGTCACTCAGGGTATTTTAGGACTATGAAAAGAATCTCCAATTTGTTCTATTGGCATGGTATGAGGACTGACATCAAGAAGTATGTGGAAGGATGTGCTACCTGCCAAACCAACAAATATCAGGCCCTTAAGCCAGCAGGGTTGCTACAACCCCTACCAAATCCCAGCAACATATGGACAAATATCAGCATGGATTTCATAGGGGGATTGCCTAAATCTTATGGGAAGGATACGATCTTGGTTATTGTTGACAGATTAACTAAATTTGCCCATTTTTTGGCCCTCTCTCACCCCTATAATGCAAAAGAAGTAGCTGAATTGTTCACAAAGGAGGTGGTCAAATTACATGGTTTCCCTAAAACTATTGTAAGTGACAGAGACAGTCTGTTCATGAGCTCTTTTTGGTCAGAATTATTCAAGTTGGCAGGAACTCAGTTGAAATACAGTACAACATACCACCCTCAGACTGATGGGCAGACTGAGGTGGTTAACAGGTGCCTAGAGACCTATTTAAGGTGCATCACTGGTAGAAAACCAAAACAGTGGAGTCGATGGTTGCATTGGGCAGAGTTCTGGTACAATACAAACTACCATTCATCTCTGAAACTAACTCCTTACAGGGCTTTATTTGGG
Organism: Cuscuta europaea; assembly: GCA_945859875.1. NCBI lineage: Eukaryota > Viridiplantae > Streptophyta > Magnoliopsida > Solanales > Convolvulaceae > Cuscuta > Cuscuta europaea. The sequence goes on along the minus strand of CAMAPE010000060.1, from coordinate 13,670,457 downwards.
CAAGACCCTCCTGCCATCATCAGAGGAGATGCAACACTTACTGCTGTAGAGGAAGTGTCCAGATTAACAGCCCAAAGGAATATTATGTTGGAGGAATTGAAGAAGAACCTAGAGATTGCTCAGAACCAGATGAAACAACAAGCTGACAAACATAGAAGAGAGGTAAAATTGAACATTGGGGATCAGGTCTATTTGAAAATTCAGCCTTATAAACTCAGAAGTTTGGCCAAAAGAATAAACCAAAAGTTGAGCCCTAGGTTCTATGGACCTTTTGAGATTATTGACAAGATAGGCCCAGTAGCATTCAAGTTAAAGCTGCCAGAAGACAGTAAAGTACACCCGGTTTTTCATGTTTCCCTACTGAAGAAGGTGCTATCACCAAACACGTCCTACCAGCCTTTACCTAAGTGTTTGGGTGAAGACCTTGAATTGCAGGTAACACCAGAGAAGATAATGGACTCCAGAGTGAATAAAGAGGGCAACATTGAGGTGCTGATACACTGGAAGGGGCTACCAAGTTCTGAAGATTCTTGGGAATTGGTACCAGTGATGAGAGAGCAATTCCCAGAGTTTCACCTTGAGGACAAGGTGAATTTTCAGGGGGGAAGTAATGATAGACATACAGCTCAGCAGCCCACTCAGTATTTTAATAAAGTGTATAAAAGGAGGAGCCGGAAGATAGTTAGTTAATTAGCTAAGTAACTATTAAATGTTACTTTATCCCTGCGTGGATAAGTTTACTATAAATAGAATAATAGAAGCTGTTGTCAGTAGGCTGTTATTTGGTTGTGAACTTGGCTTTTGGAGATTGGACATCTCGAATAGTCCCTGAACACTGTATCCCCGTGAACTGTTCAGTTGGAGAATAAACCATTCGATCTGATCTTCTACTTTGTTATTGAATTCTTACTTTTCTGCTTGAAATTATCTGTGATCTAACATTGGCACATCAATTATGGTGTTGCTGCGTGACCTAGAGGTCACAGGTTCAAATCTTGGGAGCGGCGTCTTGTCAGAATGACAAGGGAAGGCCTGCTTCATATTCACCCTTGTGGTGGGACGGTGGGACCCTTCCCCAAACCTTCTCCTTGCGGGGACGCCAATGTGCACCTGGCTGCCCTTTTATTTTCATTACATTTTAGTGAAACATTTTCATTCTAAAACGATTACACTTTTCTACCTCTGTTAAACAATAACTGCCTATTCTACTATGCACAGGTTAGTGAGGTCTTTGCTGAAATGATGTTCAAGCACGGATTTGTGCACTGTGATCCCCATGCTGCAAACATGCTAGTTCGCCCCATGCCTTCTGGCCCAACAACATTTTTTGGTAAGCACATGTCTATTTTTGAATCTATACATACATCTAAAATAACTATGTCTGCCTTCGCCTTTTTATTACCTGACATATCAGTTTATAGAAACCAAAGCAGTTTCCTCCCTGATTTTTTTGAACCCAACTTAATTGAACTAATATGTGTGAACTTATGAAGTGTGATACCGGCCGTTTCAGTCGTGTGTACCAACAATGCAGAAAAGTGCCTGAGTAATTGTTCCACAAGCTATCCTGTCTGTTCCTACTTTATTAGTTTTGTCTAAATAATCAGTCTGCAAGTTATCCTTGCTGTTCTATTTTATTACCTATCTTATGCCATTAGTTTCCTTCTCCCTTCGTCCCATTTTGTAAGATACATTTTTCTTTTTTCGTTGTCTAAGAAATATGAACACTTTCTTAAATTGGACTCCACTAATTTTTTACTTTCCCACTTTATCCCTTTATCTATCATTTGACCCTTTATTTTTTGTGGAATCATTTTTTCTCTTTCTTATTTTTTGGAGGTTAGAATTGTAAAACAACTGTCTTCTTATCCTTTATTTTCATAAAACCCACACTGAACCCAGATGCATCTTACATTATGGGACGAAGGTAGTATTATTTACCTAATTACCTTTCCATATTTTTGTCAATTTCTTATTCCTGAGCTGTAAAAGCTTAGGACTCTTTCCTATTCTTGTTTAAGTAACTGTCTTTTTCCTATATAAAACATAGGAAATATTGATTCTGAAAACGATTCCTTGTAATGATGATCACAAAAACATCCGATCTTTACCTCCTATCTGCTGTTTTTGGTCCCAAACCTGTAGTACACCACTTGTAACTGGTTAGGTTGTAAGTTTTGTTTTCCTTTTCTTTTCTTTATAAAATACTTTCTCCCTCCTTACATTCCCCTTCTCTCTTCTTCTACGCTTATCTCTTGGGCTTCCTTGTTCCCTCTTCATCTTTTAATCTTCTTAGTTTTTTGGAGAGAAACAAGCCCCCCCCCCACCATATCAGCAGCAGTAAGAAATAAACATATAAATAAGAACATTTGTAGAAACACGAAGGACAGATCCCTAAGAACTCCTAAAGTCCTCTTTTAGCGAAACAATGAGAATTTATTTACATATTTGGAAATAAAGCTCATGTCAAATTTTGACAATATAAAAAATGGCCTCCATCATTGCGCTTCTGAGAGGCGAGCGCTTTTGGCGCCTCATGGACTCCAAGTCTCAGTCTTCAAAGACTCCAAGTCTCAGTCTTCTTCTTCTTCATTTCTTCCTTCTGCGGTCTTCCGATTCATCTTGCGGTAGTTCTTCTTCCGACTTATCCGACTTTTCTTGCGCTGCTCTCTCGCGTCGCAGGCAAGTGTGTTTATTTTTTTTTTTTGTCTTCTTCTATTTATTCTCTTTTATTTTAAGTTGTTATATTTATAAAAATATTAAAATTATTTAAATAAAAAGTTAGATAGCTGATACATACGTAGTATTATCTTTGGCTATTTATAAGTTTTGATAGATAACTGAAAAAAGTTAAAGCCTTTTAAGTTTGTAAGTTTTTTTTTAAAGTATTTTAAGTTTTTAAATTTATAAAATTATTTATATTTACAAATCTGTCTGTAATTAATTTTACAGAATTGTATTTGTGTGATAGTTTATTAATTAAATATGTATTATTTTATAGTATATTGCATAACAATGATAATATCATAATACTATATAATATATATTGTAGTGTTAGAAAACTGATTTATTAAACTATGTATTGCATAAAATGACAGTTTTTAATATTAACATTTTTGAACAATTTTTTATATAGCAGTTTATTACATTAATTATTTAAATTACGATTAATAGTTTTTATATAACTTAATTATTTAATTTATCACAGAATGACTATTAATTGTTCATTACATTAATTATTTAAATTACTTAAATATATTTCACCAAAGAAATGTGGTTGAGATCCGTGATGCGCGCTCCTCAACGCCTAGCGCCTCGCGCCTCGGGTGAATCAATGAAATCGCCTCAAGCCGCCTCGTGCCTTTTAATACTAAGTCTGAAACCCTCCAAAAAATTGAAACCATGAATGGAAATTCCAAGAATTGAGGCGAAATTTTTTTATTCATTAAAATTGAAGAGTCAAACCTTTTCTGGAGTTCTCCTCCCCATGGCTGTGTAGCTGGTGATGAAATAATTTATTCATATGATTTGATGCAGGTCTAGTTTGGGGTTTGCAGGACGGGGAGGAAAGTAGGGATTTTTGAACGACAACTATAATAATAATAATAATACCTCCTCATTTTATGCGTCTCGTTTTGGTTTGGCACAATTATTAATAAAGTGGTTGAAAAAGTGAAAGTTATGATTGAGGTTTGAGTATAATAAAGTGAAATGTTGTGCACCACATATTTCTTTCCAAAAAAAGAAAGATGACACATATTTTGGGACAACCCAAAAGGAAAAGTAAGACAGATAAAATGTAACGGAAGGAGTAATAATAATAAACAGATTATTCCATTGGATATTGTGTGATAGTATGAAACTAGACCAATTGCATATGACTTGCTTAACAGGTAGCAGGTTACCATGGTCCAATATAAGAAGACAGATTATAAAGATTGGATTATTTTCAGATTAGCACTAAGTGGGACCGTTTTGAGAAGATGGGTGAAAGGTGGGATTATTAGATTCAATTTTCCCTAAAACTGACCACTTGGAATAAATAATTAGCTTTGGAATATTTAATCTCTTGATCTGTTAGTGGAACCATTGATCAATTTTCTAGGGCAGGAAGTTAAGTGTTTTTTTTATTCCAAATACAATAGCTTCACATCCCTCTTTCCATCCTCAGCGGCCTTGGACTAGATCTTGTACCAAGGCCCTTAACAAACAGGTATCACCATCCAGGACGATGGAGAACAAACCTCTTATTCTCTTAACACTAAAACCTTCAAAAGTTTCATTGCAGATATCAAAACGGCATATCCATAAGTTAAAACGGCACACCATCTTAAACAGTAGATTAGAATCCCATCTCAACAACCAGAATCGCGACGCTGTGATTTCAATATCATTCCTCGCTATTTAAAAGTAGAGTTTCCATTCTTTGACGGCACATGCTACCTTCTTAGTTGGTCGAAATGTTTTGAGCACTTTTTTGCGAACCAACAAATGACACCAATCGCACGCATGCGTTTGGCCATCTTCACCATGGCGAGCAATGCTTAACTTTGGGCTGATAAACTCCAAATAGGCTTCTCCTGGAAAACGGTTTCAGAGAATTGTCTTCTCTGTTAAGTTCCAACCCACCGGTAAATCCTTTTCAATTCAAACAAATTGGAATGGTGGAAGAGTACATCACATTGTTCCAGCAGCTATTGGTATTTGAAGGGTTACCCAGTCAATTCAACGTCAATGTAATTCATGGTCATACTTCATCAGGAAATCCGTTTGGAACATGAGTTTCAAGATTTTTGTAGCTTAGACATTGCAATGAGCTTAGCTAGACAATTTGAACGCAAACATCAAATTGGGTCACTGCTTCCAGTCATCAGACCTCAAATATGGTCATAGCATTTCAAACCAGTCTCGTACCTTCTGATCCAACGCAGACAGTCTAGTGAGTACAACAGATTCCTCTTCTGCGTTGTCGGATTTCCAGAGCCAAAGCGGCCAGCGGTCAAGCAAAAGGTATTTGTTATCATTGTGATGAGCAATACGTTTGTGGTCACCATTGCAAGCAACGTTTTACATTAGAAATTCTGGATGACAAGGGGAAGAGATGATCCATACAGTTGAAACCGGCAAGGCCTTAACGTTACATGATCCGACTGGTTCTGTCTTGGTAGTCTTTGGCAGCACTCATAATTTCATTCACGAATATGTGGTTAAGCAGACTGGGTTTCCAAAATTTCTTCCACTGATATGTCTTATTTGTTATCATTACCAAGCTTTGACATGATTTAGGAGTCCAATGACTCCGCAGTTTGATTTCAATTAGCAGGGACTTTGCCCATCTCACAATGAAGTTTTCTTGGTCCAACAAACCAGTGGAATGACGTGGCCAAGTCACCACGTCTCGGTTGACTAACATAGTAACATGGCCTTATCCACAACCATGTACCTTTATGGAATCAACACATAATCACCATAGGGGTTGCCTCCTCTCAGATCATGAAACCATAATCACCATAGGGGTTGCTATGCTTACATATATGAAATATTAAGACGCAACAATGAGTTGAAATAATTGTAACATCCTTGCCTCTTTTCAAATTTGACGTTGTAAAGTTAACACTTCCATCATGCAATTTGTGTACATTCAGAATAGAATGAAACATATTTTTTCCATTATATTTGAATGGTTAATTTCCATCATTTCTAATGGAGTCAAAGACTCACTATTTTTTAGCTTTAGAATATGATGAAATAAAGCAAAATGGCTCACTGAACTATCTGCGCATCTTTGTTATGAAGCAGCAATCACAATTTTCAACGCGATTTTTATCTTGGGTCATCTAGGAAAAGTCTTTCTGTGCTTTAGTACAGGGGTAAGACTGCATACATCCAACCCTCCTTATCCCACATTGGTGGAAGCCTTTGCAACACTGGGGTAATGTTGTTGTTGTTCTATATTTGATTGGTTATTTTCATAGAATTTGAATAGTGTGGATGAATTGGAAGTGTCTCAGGGTGTATGATCAAGTTATGCCTTCATTATTGTATAACGTAGAGTTTCGGACAATGAAATAATGTCACATTCAAAAGATGAGCGTGACTGAGATGCACATGTTGCGCTGGATGTGTGGACATACTAGAAAAATTGTTTGAGGAATGAGACAATCAGACAAAAGGTGGGAGTAGCACCGTTTTAAGATAAGATGCGAGAGTCTCGATTGCGGCAATTTAGCCATTTGTGTAGAAGACAGAGATACACCTGTTAGACAAGTTGAGAGGCGGAGAGAAGAGTCGGGCTATGTTTGCATGGATACGTGAAAGTCTTGAGGAAACGCGAAACAGGAAACGTCATGTGTTGCTCGAAGAACAACTGTTTGGAGAGTTTCTAAAGGGTTTACGTAGAGTTTCCGAAATCGAAACATACTTTTTCCCGAGAATTTCTATGCTTCATAGGAGTCAGGGTGGAGACGAAGAGGAAGACACAAATGAGTGGTCAAAAATGATATGACACTTCTTGAGTGGATGAGAGTATGACTCTGGATAGAGCGAAGTGGAGGAAGAATATATGTATGATCGTGTGGAAGATTGATCTCATTTTTTTAGCTCTGATTTCATATGTCGATTTATGTTAGCCGATCCTAAACTCTTTTGGGACTAAGGCTTGGATGTTGTTGTTGTAGTAGTTATTTTCATTATAGAATACCTTATTATGCAGACACCAAGGGAAGCCTGGTGCACATTGACCTCCCGTAAGGTGAGGGTCTGAGAAGTGTACCACCACAAGGGTGCATAAGGAGAAAGTCTTCCCTTGTCATTTTGGTTGATAATTTTCATTATATAATACCTTGGATAGATATGGGTTGCTTAGGTGCATTAAACAAAATGATAAAGAAAAGTATTTTAGAAATTATTGGTGCCGGATGATATTTAGATGGATATAGAAAACTTGAGGTACTACTTATGGTATTAAGCAAGAGTTAAATGAGATATTTTTGCACAACAAATATAATTTGTGGTTTCCATTATTTGCAATGGAGCCAAACACTCGCTATTTTTTGACTTGAAAATATGATGAAATAAAGCAAAATGACTCACTAAACTGTCTACGCTTCTTTGTTATGAAACAACAATTAGTCCATGCAATTTTGGACTCGATTTTCAGTATGGGTCGTCCGGAAACAGTCTCTCTGTGTTTTAGTACAAGGATAAGATTGCGTACATCCGACCCCCCCTTAGCCCACCGTAGGTGGGAGCCTTTGCGGCACTGGGGTAATGATGATGAGATATAATTTGTGGGACGTAATTAACAACTTATCCTAACTCCAGTGCCAACAATCGATGGTTTACACCTTATTGGAGTCTGTAGTAAAATTTTTCTGTAATAAAAGTAATTTGATATCTAAGCTTTTGTACTTGGAACTATTCTTTTTCTGTTGTACTCTGATATCCTTTCATTTTCAAATAGGGAAGAGAAAGCCACAATTGATACTTCTAGATCACGGCTTATACAAAGAACTCGATTTCTCTACAAGAATGAACTATGCTGCACTCTGGAAGGTGAATTATGGTACCCAATAGAACTAAGTGATCTGTAATTAATAAATTAGATAACTCTCAACTTATTATGGTTCTTACCAATTTTATTATTATTTTAATATAGGCATTAATAAACTCTGATGCCAAAGGTATTAGGGAAAACAGTGTAAAATTGGGTGCTGGTGACGATCTGTATGTGTTGTTTGCTGGAATTCTTACAATGAGACCTTGGAATAAAGTAGTCGACACTTCCGTTGATCATTTGGTTATCGAAGGATCAGACAGCGAGCGTTCGGAAATTCAGGTCAAATTCTTTTCAGGGAAACACATTGTTACCATTTATATGGCAAGAACAATTTGTCAACAGCCTTTGGGTATGTTTGGGGAGATGGTTATTGGAGGGGAGGGGTAAGTTTTTATTTTTAAATTAAGAGACTTATTGGGTAATAAAAATTGTCAAAGCTAGGACATTGAGTTTATATTTTATTATCATTTAACATCTCATATTTAAAAAGTAAAGCACTATTTTCATAATCATCACATTGTCGTCATCATAATCATCATCTTAATCCAAGTAGTTGGGGTTGGTGGCATTAAACTTTAATGGCAATTTTTTATGCTCTATGCACTTTCTGTTCGACCCTTCTTAAGATGAAAAATAACTCATCTCTTCCATTCCCCTCCAAAAAACTTTTCTAAACGTAGCCTTAATGAGTAATGTAGTTGAGGTGAAATGTGATTTTAATTGAAGTTTGGGATTCTCAATTAATTAAAAAATAAGTAAAATTGAGTAATTAACAATTAAAAGAGTGCAACTTCAGGTAGATCATTATCGATTTTTTATGTTTCACAGATGCATGCCTCATCACACTTCCCTCAAATCACTGAGCTACTTAGGAGATTGCCTCGTGTTATTCTTTTAATGCTGAAGACAAATGACTGTCTACGAGCTGTTAACAGGGCCTTGGTATGATTTGGCTGGATATGTTCTGTTGATTCTTTTAAAATATATTGTTTTGCTGTAAATGCGACAAAGTAAACAAGAACTTGATACCTTGTGGTTGAAATTCAATCCAAACACCATCTAATTGAGTTTTCATTAATGTTTCCCTTTATCACTTTTAAAGGTTTTTAACTTGGTCCTTGTACATTACTTTTTTGCAAAATAATTCCTGTAAAATAGCTTTTTTATTTGATCTTTGACATGTCATTACCACGTCAGCATTTTGCGGAAAAGAAAAAACTAACAGCATGATGAAAACCGAAACAAAAAGGTTCTACACAGATTACAGGGACTAAAGACATAAATAAGTTCTATCTGTATTGTTAAGCGTCCTGTTATTATTGAAAGCATATAAATAAGTTCTTATGTACTTAGAATAAAGTATATATATATATATATATATATATATATATATATATATATATATATCACATAAGAGGAGTGGTGTTTGTTATGCTTTGTCACAGACCCAGGGTTCCTCTCTCGAGACCTTCTTAATTATTGGAAAAGTTTCATCTGAGGCAGTTCTGGAATCAACATTGGAGAAGAGTTCGCTATTATCCCAGATCAACTTCTGGTTCCAGAAGCTTCTGCTAGAAGCCCGTCTTTATGGAATGCAACTAGCTGTTTGGCTTATGCAGCTTCGGAAGTTATTGGCAGTTTGATATCACTAACCCGCCTCAAGAACGAATTCCTTGAAGAGTCTTTCTTTTTATGGAGAAGACAACATAAGGAGAAGACAACATAAGGTATTGCGGTGTGCTTACTTGACAGGACTCATTTTTTGAATTTTCCCAAGTATGGATCCCAACAGTTAAGTGCGAGTCGAAAGGTGCCACATAAGGCAAAGAGGACAGTCCTTCAAAAACTAGACCATTTCAAAGTCTTGATTATTATTTTGAAGTGATTTTAGAATATGGCAATTCTTTACCAATTTGATGCACGAAAGGCGCATCTAGTTGATTGCGTTGGCTCCTTCATACAATATATATTATTCTCCTGCTGTACCAAAAAACAATGCTGGAGACGAGCATTTGATTGCATTGTGAGCTCACCAGTGACTAAATTCAGAGCTTTTTTTCCTAAATAAAGTTTAGCGAAGGATAATAATGATTGGAATATATTATACTTGAGCATTGAGATGTAAAGGGTGTACCGTGTTAATTCATCAATATAATTTCAATTCTTTCTGATGTATTTAAAAACAGTTTTTTCCCAACTAGGATACTTTTCGTTGGCCACGTCAACTCAATAGCCACGTGCACTTATGTTTTGTTGGCACAATAGCAGTCACATAATCCACATCATTAATGGGCTAATCCATATCATCAAGTTTAGGTGTGCTAAAACTGAAGAATTAATTGGGACTAACGATAATTGAACCCGCGACCTAACGCACACATCACACAACATAGCCTTCAAACCACTAAGCTAACTCATTCACTTGTTATAATCACTCCCTTGGAAATATTTGAAGTATACCTATGTGAAGTTTAAGATGTACAAGTTTAACTCATATATTACTTATTTTCTTTAAAAACATATTACTTCATTCCTCAAATAATTATAAAATATAATTAAAATATAATTTGAGATATTGAATTAAAAATAAATACTTAATTAAAAATATGCTAAAAACTTAATAAAATAAAAATAAATGTTGAGGTTTATTCCCTTCAACCCGTAGGTCCAACACACAGCCTAAGAGTTTTGAGTGTGTATTTTAGGAGAGTAAGATCAAACAAGTAAGATGAGGCCCAATAAGAAGTCTTGGTTATATTTTCACTGTTAAAGGCATGAGGCCGTTCGTGCTTACAAAGGTGAAGCCGTTCGTACTTATAAGGTGAGGATGTTCGTCAAGAGATATGCTACGAGATAATAAGAATGCTATAATACTAGAGTGCTAAGTTGCCTCCTCTTACAATGAAATAAATGTTAATATTTATACCGCCAATGAATAGTTATATGCATTGAACCCAACTGTGGATGATTTGATCCCAAAAGTCAAAACCCCTGCATTAAGTGCGTGACCACCACGATCTTGGCTTCATGCCAAGGGATGAGCACATTCGTCCCCATGATCTTGTCTAGCTTGATCCCGACCATCAAATCTTATGCATTAAATGTGTAACCACCAAATATTCTGTATTAAATGTAGAATCCCGCCAGGATCTTGGCTGTCCGCTAAAGGGGTGGGGATGTTCATCCCCAAGTCCTGCTCCTGGACAACGGTATATGCTACGCTAGGATACATACGTCCCCTGGATGATGGGGAAGGGTATCCCGTTGTCTTCGGTCTTTAGGGGACGTTTGTCTCCATGAGCCTAGCTGCTGTTTCCTGCCAAAGTCCTTCGAGACGTGCGTCTGGTGATGTTCCTGGGCCAAGGTACATTGTACGCTAAAATACGTACGTCCCCCGGATAATGGGGAATGGTGCGCCGTTGTCTTGGGCCTTAAGGGGACGTTCGTCCCCATGATCCTAACTCCTGTTTCCTGCCAAATACCTTCGAGACGTGCGTCTCGTAATGCTCCTGGGCCAAGGTACATTGTACGCTAAAATACGTACGTCCCCCGGATAATGGGGAATGGTGCGCCATTGTCTTGGGCCTTAAGGGGACGTTCGTCCCCATGATCCTAACTCCTGTTTCCTGCCAAATACCTTCGAGACGTGCGTCTCGTAATGCTCCTGGGCCAAGGTACATTGTACGCTAGGATACGTATGTCCCCTGGATGATGGGGAATGGTGCCCCGTTGTCTTGGACCTTCTGGGGACGTTAGTCCTCATGAACTTGCCTCATGTTCCCTGTGAGACGTGCGTCTCGTTCTTCTCCTGGGCCAAGGTACCTACCATGCTAAGATACGTACTTCCCATGGATGGGGAAGGGTATCCCGTTGGCTTCGGCCTTCTGGGGACGTCCGTCCCCATGGACTTGCCTCCTGTTTCCTGTTGGGCCAAGTCATGTGAGACGTGCATCTTGTGATGCTTCTAAGATAAGGTACCTGCCTACACTTGGAGACGTACGTCCCCTTCTCTTTGACCAAGTTGGGGACGAACATCGCCAGGGGGTAACCCGTTGTCTTGGGCCTTCTTGGGACGTTCTTAAGGTAGGCCTTTAAGAGTTTATGGGCCAATCCCCATTGGGCCATTAACCCAACACAAGTCCTCCACTTCTGATGTTCTGAGCTTGCGTGGGACATATGGAAGTAGAATTGAATCCGACGTACGTCGCTAGCCAGTACCCTTGGCGTCTCCCAATCCATACGCAGAGGGGTATCTCATTAAAAACTCCGTTGAGAAAAAAACCTTGTGGGAAAAAATCCTAACGGAGGAAAAAGTGTACTCCGCTTTTAGATGAATCCCAGAAAGGGAAACGACGCCCCTGACGCGACGGTTGGTTTCTTTAGTCACTGGATCTCCGTACCCGGCGTCTATGTAAACAGTTGTTGGGGACGTACGTCATCCCGTCTAGAGGGAGGGTATTCTCCACTGTCTCTGGGGACGTCCGTACTCCGGATGTCAGGCTGGTTCTCCTTGGAATATCATGATCTCGATATGCTCAGCCTTGACAGGCTTAGTCTGTGGATATGCTGGGCGTCTCAAGGCCCTCGGCCGTCAGGCTCATCTCGTGGCACTCAGCCTCTTAAGTGGAGATGCTTGTCTCTAGACCCTCGGCCTCTAGAGTGGAGATGTTTGTCTCCAGACCCTCAACATCTGAAGTGGAGATGCTTGTTTCCAGACCCTCAGCCTCTAAAGTGGAGATGCTTGTCTCCAGACCTTCGGCCTCTACCTTGGCTTCTCGCCGGTGTTTGGTGACAAACGATTTTCCTGCTTTTGGGTTTCCCATGTTTCGTTCGTCCACCTTTCCACCGCACTAGCAGTTTAAGCCCTAAGGCCGTACCGCATTAGTTAATGTTCTTTGATGGAGAACACATTTATCCTCATGGGGACGTTCGTCCACCTTCCCACCGCACCGACAACTTAAGCCCTGAGGTCGTACCACACTGGTTAGTGTTCCGAGATGGAGAACGGTTTATCCTCTTGGGGACGTCCGTCCACCTTACCACCACACCGACTGCTTAAGCCCTAAGGCCGTAGTGCACTGGTTAGTGTTCCGAGGTGGAGAACGATTTATCCTCTTGGGGACGTTCGGCCACCTTCCCATCGCACCAGAAGCTTAAGCCCTGAGGCCGTACCTCACTGGTTATTGTTCGGAGGTGGAGAATGGTTTATCCTCTTGGGTACGTTCGTCCACCTTCCCACCGCACCAACAGCTTAACCCCTGAGGCCATACCGCACTGGTTAGTGTTCCGAGGTGGAGAACGGTTTTAATCCTCTTGGGGACGTTCGTCCACCTTCCCACCGCACCGGCAGCCTAGGCCCTGAGGCCGTACCACACTGGTTAGTGTTCCGAGGTGGAGAACGGTTTATCCGACGCTCGTCTACCTTCCCACCGCACCGACAGCTTAAGCCCTGAGGCCGTACCGCACCGGTTAGTGTTCCGAGGTGGAGAACGGTTTATCCTCTTGGGGACGTTCATCCACCTTCCCACCACACCGGTAGCTTAAGCCCTGAGGCCGTACCGCACTGGTTAGTGTTACGAGGTGGAGAACGGTTTATCCGACGCTCGTCCACCTTCCCCCTGCACCGGCAGCTTAAGCCATGAGGCCGTACCGCACTGGTTAGTGTTCCGAGGTAGAGATCGGTTTATCCGACGTCCGTCCACCTTCCCACCGCACCGACAGCTTAAGCCTTGAGGTCGTACCCAGTGGGTTCCTAACATACTTAACAACTTCCCTAACTCTCATGACAGAAGTGTCTGCATCTTTAAGACCATCTTGTACTGCTAAGTTCAAGATGTGTGCAATGCAACGCGTATGAACATACTTTACTTTTATAGAAGAAGCACCCCAGGTTACTATTTTTTCTTGAAAAAACCAACAACTGTATCATTACTACTAACATTATCAACAGTCACAGTAAAAATACTTTTCAGACCCCAATCAAGTAAGCAATTCTCTAGGGTTTTAGCAAGGTACTCCCCTTTGTGAGAGGTGACAGGGACAAAGGAAATTATTTTTTTCTGGAGCTTCCACTGATGATCTATGAAATGAGGAGTAATGCACATGTAATTTATCCTCTGAATAAAGGTCCATGTATCAATAGTTATACTAACTCTTTGAGTTTGTTCCCTAAAATTCCTTTTTAGAGTCATTTTTTCATCAAGGTATATTTGAAAAATGTCTCTAGCAATTGTCCATCTAGAAGGATTTTGAAACCTAGGACAGGCTGCGGCAACACAATTCCTAAAACCTTGTCTGTCTACAAATCTAAAAGGAAGCTCATCAATGATTAGCATTTCACCTAGAGCTTTCCTAGTAGCTTGTTGATCAAATACCCAAGTTCCCATGACCCCAATCTTTCCAGATGGTTCACCTGTCTGTGGAGGTACAGACTGGAAGGTTAATAGGGCTTGTTTAATGTCTTTAGCATGTGGTTTTTTCATGCAATTAAGCATGTGATTTCTGATGGAGGAAGTTCCATGTTTCTTAGAGTGACAACAGTATATTTTTGCACAATATATGCACCTCCCCTTAATAACCACACCCTTTTCATCCTTAATTTCATCAAAGTGATCCCAAATCTTAGATCTTTTGTCAACCACTTTTCTCTTTTGTCCAGAAACAACAGGTGGTGCAGTCTGCTCATTGGTAATGTTAGGCTCAGGAGTTTGATCTTCCACCATTGTTTCTTGACTCAGAGGAGGTTGAGATCCAGATGTAGAAAATGTGACACATTCTTCAGGGTCCATCTAATGTAAGCAAGTAAGCAACACATGATATATTGATAGGTGTATATTAAGCTTCCACATTGTTAATACTTAATACCTCACAGATAATATGTAAATAGTGTAAGTCTGGAACAATCAGCAAGCTGATTTACAGAAGGATAAAAGCACTTTGCTTTTTCACTTCCCTACAGACTCTGAAGAACCCACTTCACTCTTTGTACTCCTTTGAGTACTAGAGTACAAAAAGGGTTGTTCAAATTAATCAGAAGGCAATTATGTAAGCAACTAAGCAACATATGATATATTGATAGGTGTATACTAAACTTCCACATAGTTTATGTACATGACAACCTGTATAGGTGTATAGGTGCATATAAATACATCACAACCACATCTCCACAGTAGCCAGTACTCAGTAGGCAAGTAGGCAACACATGAATAAGAGCTGTAGATATGCAGTCAGTAACTCAGTAAGAGCTTCCACAGAGTTCATATCTCACAAATAAGAACTGTACATAAGGCAGTTATGTTACTTATGTACAACAAGCAACACATGCTATATTGATAGGTGTATACTAAGCTTCCACATGACACATCTCAATTCTCAAAGTATACAGAGTAACAGAGGTGGACTTATAAGTGTATACAAATACATCACAAAATGTACAAATCTGGACTCATATAGTCATATAAAAAGTCACAACCACATCTCCACACTTCATTCATATTTCAAATAAACAGATTTGAAATTCTGAATGCATCATAAGAGTTGTACATATATACAAATATACTAATATACATCAACAATTAACAGGAACAACTGGATAACCGAACATTCGAACAGATCTGTACATGACTGAACTCAGAAATCAAGTGTGACGAACTTAACATGCAACTTTCACAAATATACGAACATCACACGACTAATCACAACTCAGAACATCCATGCATCATCAAGGACTAAACTTACCATAATACAAACATGTTTAACAATTTAAGTATTTTATACCTCAACGGCTCGAAGAAGAATGATTGGGAATCAGTCTCAACTCTCAAGTCTCAAGTACTCACGCTGGGCTACTGGCTACAAGGAGATGAAGGCTTCCACTAGGTTAGAGACAGTAAACCCTACAAGGAGATGAAGGCTTCCACTAGGTTGAGGACTACAACCCTAAAGCGACGGCACCGGCGGCCGACGAAGTGAGAAGTCAGACCAAATGATAGAGTGTAAATTAGGGTTAGCCGCTTTGAGATTTAGAGAGAGAGTCTGAGAGTGTAACTGTGTAAATTAGGGTTAACTGGCGAAGGGAAATAGGGATAAGGGAAAAGGAGGGGGGTTATTTTGAGTTATGGGTTATGGGTAATGGGCTTGGGGAGTTGGGCCTTGGGGAGTTGGGGGAACCGGGGAAGTGGGCTTAGGCTAGGTCGGGTTTTCGGGCGGTTCGGGTAGAGATTAGGAGGACCCTACCCGCTGGGTTACAGTCCAAAAGGAAACGGGTTGGCGGGTCGGTTCATGGGTTCAGGTCGGGTCAATCGACCCAATAAAAAAATCGGGTTCACCCGGTCGGGTTCTTCGGGTAGGGTCGGTTTTGCTCAGCCCTAGTACCCACTGGTTAGTGTTCTGAGATGGAGAACGCTTTATCCTCTTGGTGATTCCCTGACCTCGGGAGTTATGTCTCCCTCTTCTCCCATTTTCTTTTTTTTTTGAGAGGAAAGACTTTAGCAAAATGGTGTCACTCATAAGCTCTCTTCACGTGCTCTACGTTCCACATGCCAACAGCATGTCCGTCCATGTTGTGGAGGAAGCACGTCCGACGGGTAGGGCTGTGCATTAACCGGGTCAGACCGTATTTTAGACCGGGACCGGACCGGTATTAACCGGTCCGGGTTTCGGTCCTTAGTTTTTCAAGATTCTGGGTTCTGGTCCGGTCCGGGTCAAACACGAAAAAAATAGGTCCGGACCGGAATGGACCGGTAAACTATTGTTCAGTAAAATATATACTTTGTTCTGTATCATTAGTCATTATGTGTATGACATTTTTTGTCTTTTATTATAAAAGCGAATATATATGGACTGTATATTTGGTGTCTAATTATTTCCTAAGTTGTTTTTGATTTGTTTATTTATGTGCAAGTGTGCACTACTATGATCGTAGTTCAGTGGCGGCTTTGAGGGCAGTTGGGCCAGGCAACTGCCTTGGGCCTCAACTGCCAAGAGGGCCTCCAAAAAATTCTACTCCGGTATTAGTATTAGGTGTTATTTGTAGACCGCCAATACATCGAGCGATAACTGCAAGCAGAAATCGGCTTCATAGTTCAAGTCTGACTATCCTTCCTTCATCAAAGTTGTAGCTAATGAAGTCTTCTATCCAACACAACTTGCAAAACTGGATTTGAATCATCCAATCAAAATATATGAATAAAATGGTGGAAGGTCGCATTCTGAAATCTCAACAGAGATTATCTGACTTCATCGTCTGTTTTGACCTCACTTCTCTCATATTCTCGCAATGGTGATTTCATATGATTTGTAGCCCTTGAAGTTGGCTTTAATATGAAACTTGAATGGTGTTCTTTGGATGTTCCTAAGAAAATATATGTTTGAACGATTGATA
Organism: Cuscuta europaea; assembly: GCA_945859875.1. Taxonomy (NCBI): domain Eukaryota; kingdom Viridiplantae; phylum Streptophyta; class Magnoliopsida; order Solanales; family Convolvulaceae; genus Cuscuta; species Cuscuta europaea. The sequence continues at coordinate 13,653,517 of CAMAPE010000060.1, read as the reverse complement.
GAACGTCACCCCGACCGCTCTTTTCAAGCCCTATTCGTCTTCTTTTGATCTCGTACCTAATTTTAGAGCTCTTTTGTCTTCAAAACTTTGTCTTTAACACCTCACAGACCTCCAATGCTCCTAATCAACTCTCAAATGCTTCTCAACTCGTCCCTATTGCTTCTCAAACGCCGGTGTCGGACTCAAATTCCCTGATTTTGACTCCAAAAATACCAATACTCGAACCAACGCCCGGTACATATGACTTGAGCTTAAAATTGAGACTTATGAAGTTATTACTGATTTTGCACTTCAAAAGGTATGAATAATAGGCCAATAGGGTGTTACAAGTATAAGTTTGCCCTTGTGTTTTGCATATGTTTGCATTTAAAAATTTATCCTTTTGAATATTACAAACATTATATCGTGAACTTTGAATATGCTTTTTTTCATAAGGTGATTTTTATTCAATTTATCTGATTTTAAAAGTGATTTGTACATAATAAATATTTTTCGTCTGGGGCCTTCGAAATGCTCAAGCCGCCTCTGTCGTAGTTTATATTTGTTTGATTTTTTCAAATTGCTTTTTATTTGTTTCTTTATTTGCATGTGTGCATGTAGTTTATACGTAGTATACTTTTGGACGTAATTTAATTTTTATTACTCTACAATGCATTTTGCCATTTTAATATACATAAAAGATTGTAGTTTTAATTACTGTGGGAAACTAATTGTTACGATTGAATAGTTTTGATGACTATATTCCAAAATTAATAAATGAGCTAAGCAATTATTTAGCCTATTTAGCATATCCGCACATAAAATTATAGTTTGAAACAACAACAACATTCAAGCTTTATTCCTAATTTTTTTTTGGATCGGTTAAGATCACTCTAAGATAATATGTCTTTTTCTAAAACCGGGTCAATTAGGGTCAAAACCGGACTGGACCAGAAAATTCAGGTCCGGACCAGTCCGGACCGGTTAGATTCTGGTCCGGTCTTCGGTCCATAGAAAATTATGATTCCGATTCCGGTCCTAACCGGTTCCGGTCCGGTCCGGTCCGGTTTTGGACCGGTGCACACCCCTACCGACGGGCGTATACCCTGCACCCCGAAGATCACTTGATCTCCAATTTCTTCTTGTGGCTATCCGACCCGAGGGATCCCTCTGGGCGTTTATCAGCATGGCGATAATCGGCGTCTTGGTCCTCTGCTTCCCGCCGGTCGTCCCTGCACCACGTGAATGGTTCCTGGTCCGGCTGTTCCCGGTTCTGAGGAGTCGGTCCCTTTGTGAACTCTCCGAGGTAGCCCCTCCGAACAAGTCTTTCAATGGCCATCCTTAGGCTGTTGCAGTGATCTGTGTTGTGCCCTTCCTTGCGATGATATTCGCAGTAGGCGTTGATGTTCTTTCCCATTGGGCCTCTGGCAACGAGCGACACCTCGAGCATCCCTTCATCCTTGATGGCCTCAAAGATTTGGCTCACCGTGAACGCCAAGGGGGTAAGTCCGGTAAACTCCCCCTGGGCGTTGTCTTGAGGACCCTTGGTTCCCCAAGGGGCGTAGCCACCGCTCATCTTCTTCTTTTTTCCGTCGGGGGGGGGGGGGGGGGGGGGGGTCTGGTAGCTCTAGCCCCAGACGGTCTAACATCTTACGGCTCAGAGGGACGAACGTCCCATCCCGTTGGGCAATTTCTTCCTCGACCGCCGCATATTTCTGTGCCCTGGCTAGCACCTCGGCATAACTGCTACCGGGGTTCCTCTTAAAATCCATGTAGAGATCCCTGATTACAGGTGCGTTGGTGAAGAGGGTGATGCACGTGCGCCCCGTGAGGTCCTCGACCTTCAGGGTTTCATCCCTCCACCGTATGAGGAAGGTGGAAATAGTTTCCTCCTTCCCTTGGCGGACGCTCGTCAACCAGCTAAAGTGCCTCTTTGGCGTGGAGATCGATACGAACTACGCCATGAACTGTATGGAAAATTGTTCAAAGCCGTCGATGGATCCGAGCCTGAGCTGCCCGAACCATTCCTACGCCGGCCCTCTGAGGGTGCTGAAGAAGAGCCGACAAATGGCTTCATCGGAAGCTCCCAGCATGAAGAGTTCTCCCTGGAAGGAAAGTAGGTGGGCTTTCGGGTCCCCAGCCCCATTATAAATCAGGGAACCGGAAGGCTAAACGTCCCTTGGAATCTCTGTCGCCGTGATTCTGGCGGAGAAAGGGGAGAGTAGTGAAAACTTAGGCTGAGCTGGGTCAGTATCCGCTCGTCGGCTCAGTTCATTGATCTGCCTTTGGAGGTCCACGATCATCGCATCTCGAGGTTCGGTGACTGGGGTTACGGGGGTCATCAATGCCAAGGCATTTTGGGTACGCACGACGTCATCGCCATACTGCCTGTTACTGACCCGGGCCTCCTGCCTCAAGCCGTTGATCACAGGGGTCTGCTCCTGGGCCGCGTGTTGCTGCGCACCTTTGAAGACCCTGTGCCTTGTTCCCCCCAGCTCCCCCCATATTCAGAGAGTGGACGTTCGTGACTATCCTAGTCTAGATCGAGGTGCGAGAATCTGTGGTCTCGCTTGTACGCTCGTCGAGCGTCTGCATAGTGCAGATCGGGGAGACTGGGGGATGCCCGGCCTTAGCGGAGTACACCCGCTCCGCCTATTGCTCATCCGCCAAATGGTGGATGGTATCCGCCATCTCCCTCAGTGCATTAGGCCCCCCCTGAGTTCGTGGGGAATCATGTGAGTAAGCACCCCAAAGTCTTCGCGACGGCTCCATAAGCTGCTGGACTGGGCGTTTGCCGCCTGCTGGCATGCTCTTTGGCTGCGTGACTGCCGTTCGGAGAGATCACATGAGTTTCCTCCATTGTTCCTTGCCATCTTACTTGTTTTGAGAGTTTAAAATTGATTTTCAGTTGAGAGCTTGGTTTTGGAAGAACTTTTTGATTAGTTTCCCACAGACGGCGCCAATGTTGAGGTTTATTCCCTTCACCCCGTAGGCCCAACACACAACCTAAGGGTTTCGAGTGGGTATTTTAGGAGAGTAAGATCAAACAAGTAAGATGAGGCCCAATAAGAAGTCTTGGTTATATTTTCACTGTTAAAGGCGTGAGGCCGTTCGTGCTTACAAAGGTGAAGTCATTCGTACTTACAATGTGAGGACGTTCGTCTAGAGATATGCTACGAGATAATAAGAATGCTATAATACTAGAGTGCTAAGTTGGCTCCCTTCACAATGAAATAAATGTTACTATTTATACCGCCAATGGATAGTTAGATGCATTGAACCCAGCTGTGGATGATTTGATCCCAAACACCAAATCCCCTGCATTAAGTGCGTGACCACAAGGATCTTGGATTCACGCCAAGGGGTGGGCACGTTCGTTCCCATGAGCTTGTCTAGCTTGATCCCGACCATCAAATCTTCTGCATTAAATGCGCAACCACCAAATATTCTGTATTAAATGCAGAATTCCGCCAGGATCTTGGCTGTCCGCTAAAGGGGTGGGGACGTTCGTTCCCAAGTCCTTCTCCTGGACCAAGGTATATGCTACGCTAGGATATGTACGTCCCCTGGATGATGGGGAAGGGTATCCCGTCATCCCCATGAGCCTAGCTGTTGGTTCCTACCAAAGTCCTTCGAGACGTGCGTCTGGTGATGGTCCTGGGCCAAGGTACATTGTACGCTAGATTACGTAGTCCCTCGAATGATGGGGAATGGTGCCCCGTTGTCTTGGGCTTTAAGGGCACGTTCGTCCCCATGATCCTAACTGTTGTTTCCCGCTGAATACCTTCGAGACGTGCGTCTCGTAATGCTCCTGGGCCAAGGTACATTGTACGCTAGGATACGTATGTCCCCTGAATGATGGGGAATGGTGCCCCGTTGTCTTGGACCTTCTGGGGACGTTCGTCCTCATGAACTTGCCTCCTGTTCCCTGTGAGACGTGCGTCTCGTTCTGCTCCTGGGCCAAGGTACCTGCCACACTAGGATACGTACGTCCCCTAGATGGGGAAGGGTATCCTGTTGGCTTGGGCCTTCTGGGGACGACCGACCCCATGGGGTTGCCTCCTGTTTCCTGCTGAACCAAGTCCTGTGAGACGTGCGCCTTGTGATGCTTCTGGGATAAGGTACCTGCCTACACTTGGAGACGTACGTCCCCTTCTCTTTGGCCAAGTTGGGGACGAACCTCGCTTGGGGGCTAACCCGTTATCTTGGGCCTTCTTGAGACGTTCGTAGGGTAGACCTTTAAGGGTTTATGTGTCAATCCCCATTGGGCCATTAACCCAACATAAATAAAAAGTCTTAAACAAATCCATGTTTTAAAAAGAGTAATATATACATTTATTTTAAGTAGGATCGATTGTAGTTATATATTTTTTCATTTATCCTTTCAGTTGTAACTGATATTTTAGTGTTGTTATATGTAGCAATTTTATTGTTTGTCATATTCAATAGTGGAAAGAAGGTTGCCTATGAAACGATTATTGTTGTTTTGCTTCACATTGTTCTAGATAAACGTTTTTCAGTAATGCTTCTCTTTTTATTCGATACTCATGTTTTTTATATTTGCGCAAATATATAACTTAAATAATAATAAAGTGATTTTCGCCTTTAATTTATGAACTTCATTAGAAGTTTTTATTATAATTCATATGAGAGATTTGCAATTTTAGTCATGTAACTTTCGGCTATCATCGTTATTGGTCTTGTAACTTTAATCACTTGCAAATTTGGTCCTATAACTAATAAATCTTTGCAATTTAAGGACTTTCCGACCGAAGAATACACATTCCGGCAGAAAAATATGATGCCAGTGACACCTTTGTATACTATCACAGGAAAGTGTATTTTTCAGGGAAAAAGTCTTTAAATCGCAAATATTAATTAGTTACAGGATCAAATTTGAAAGTCAATAAAGTTGCGGGACTAATATGAAAACGACCGAAAGTTACGAGAGTAATATGTTTTATGATTAGTCTTGCATATAAGCCCAAAATAGCGTATCGCACATAGGCTCAGAAATTGAATAGACCGGCCCTGATTGTACACCTCGAATGCAAGCATGGTCTTTCATTGTCGTCCATCTTTAGCGATAAAGATCTTATTTGGATTAGCATGTTACACGTTTTTCAATTCGACTGTTTTAACAATACATCGAAATAAGTCGCATCGATGCAGAAGAAAAAATGCAGATCATTTTGATCAACAATTGTGTAATTCATTCCCTTGCTTCCCTCCACCACTTCAAGATGTCATTAAGCAAACTATAGATTCTAATACAAAGCACGGAATACTACGTATATAACAAGCATTGTTTTAAAAATTGCTCTAGGCGCCCGACTAGTCCCCGCCTAGGCGCTAGGTGGTGGTCGGTAATAGAATTATTAGAGGCTTAGTATTGTACTTAAATCAAACTCTCTTTAATATAAATATATCTACCAGGGCTCCTTAGGGAGCAACCTTTCCCATTATTCTCACATGGTATCAGAGCAGATTAATTTTTTTCGATCCTCTCTCACTACAACTCGGCGCCGCGAGCTAACCCTAGAGCCGCCGCCGCCTATTCTCCTTCGGCCGCCGCCTGTTCCCTATCGGCAACGCCAGCTGCCGCAGCATGTCGATCACAGCTTCCGCAGCCTTCAGCACGACGGCAAACATGGCCCAACCTGCCTCCACTGCAGCGGCCTCCGTCATCATGACCGGCGCTCCTACATCTTTTGGATCGTTGCTGGCACTCACGTCCATCTCATCCGGCGTGACGTTCTCCTCCAACTTTGCATCACCAAACCGGGTCTCTATGCCATATTCTCTGTTTCAGAATGTCCCACCGATGTTCCCTTGGTCGGCTCCAATTCCCGTGCAGCCTGTCCCGCTAGAGCTGCCGCCCCTCTCGAACGGCCCTTCCTTTGCTGGCCCCACGTTCGTCGGCTCCCCTGGTGTCTCCTCTGTTATGCTTCCTTCTCGCACACCTACAATTAGCCCGGACGGGACACTCCTTATGGATCTTGCTCAAACTATCTCTCATGTGGCAACCAATGTCACAAATATTGTGACTACCAAACTTTTAGCAATGGAAGACTACACTACTTAGCGGACACATTTTGAATCGTTTCTAGTGTCTCAAGCTCTCCTTGGCATGGTTGATGGCTCCATTCAGGTACCAGCTACTTATTCCATAGATGCTCTTAACCGTCAAACTCCCAATCCTGAATTTTCCACTTGGTTGCGGATTGATCAAACAATCCGTTCTTGGTTATTTGCAACCCTCTCGGGATGTACTTATTGATGTTCGTGATTTAAAACATTCCTATGAGATTTGGGAGCGGTTAGAGTCTCGATTTATGTCTGCCAGTTTAGCCCGATCTATGGAATTAAAATGGTTATTCAATCAAATAAAAAAGAAACCCTATCAGTTCATGGATAATTATCTGAGAGAAATTAAAACATTAACTGATGATCTTGCCACAATCAATTGCCCCGTGCCTGCTCGTGAAGTGTTAAAAACTACTATTATGGGATCCGCACCTGAGTATGAGTCTTTATTCATTGCGGTATCATTATTTGGACAAAATTTTCCGTTTAAAACTCTCCGTAATCATCTTCTTGAGTTAGAGCAACGGGGTTTTTATCTCCGATCCCAGGAGTCCTCGTCCTTCCATCAGGCGTTTGGCGAGGCTGTTTCTTCTCCCGGATAGTCGTCTCGTTAGCAGACGAGCCAGCAGCAGTCGGGTTCTGTGCACCCGGTCGGGCAGCAGACACACCCGGTCGGGCAGCAACGCAAGTTTGGCACTCAGCAGCGCGGACGAGGCCGCGGTAACGGGAGAGGCCGCGGAGGCAGGGGCACGGTCATGGACAGCAACCAGTACCGTATGGCCAGCAGCAGGCGTATTGGTACCCTCAGAGGCAGTCAGTTTATTACCCCGGAGGGGGTGGTCAGCCGGGTTCACATGCATGGGGTGTGACATCTATGGGTACTATTATTTGTAATTCTGTTGTGTCACATTTAAATATTAATGCTTTACCTGTTTTTGTTACTAATTGTAGTTCCGCAGGCTTGCCATCAGATGGGGGTATTCTTGTGTCTGTTCCCCATTCTGTTGTCTTTCAAATTTGCTTTTCTGCAGGTCATTCCGCTGTCACTTGTCCTTCTCGTTTCACACAACCGTCCGCTCCTGCTCTGTTGACTACTCCTGGTGACACTACTCCTGCTCTATGGTATCCTGATTCAGGAGCTTCTGCTCATATGACTGCATCTGAAGGTATTTTAGTTAATAAATCTCCCTACATCGGCTATAATTCTGTTAGTGTTGCAAATGGTGCTCATCTTCCCATTCGTCATGTTGGTGATGTTGCATTACCTACGTCTGATCGTCTTCTCACTTTAAAATCTGTTTATCATGTGCCTTAGTTAAAATATAATTTAATTTCAATTCAAAGGCTCTGCGCTGATAATAATTGTACTGTAATTTTGGATAAAATATCTTTTTTGATTAAGGACAAAGCATCGGGGGCAGTGCTTCTGCAAGCTACCAGTAATGGGCCATTTTATCCTATCAGTCTGCCGTCGTCATCACCATTAGTTTTTGCTTCTGTTTTTACTTCTGGCCCTTTGTGGCACCGTAGACTAGGTCACTGCGGTGATAGTATTTTATAGTTTCTTAAGAGTAAATAATTTTTATGTAGTCATACTCCCTTTACTCATGAGTGTGTGGCTTGTCGTTTAGGAAAATCACAACGTTTGCCCTTTATGGATGCTAGTGATAATTCTGTTTTTGCCCTTGAAATTATTCATTCTGATGTGTGGCAATCACCTGTGTATTCAAATTTGGGATTCAAGTATTATGTGTGTTTTATTGATGATTTTTCTCGTTATACTTGGATTTATCCCATGTGTCACAAAAGTGAGGTTTTTATACACTTTAAAAATTTTAAAGCTTTGGTTGAAAATCTTTTTAATCAGAAAATTAAATTTTTTCAAAGTGACGGGGAGGCAAATTTGTTAATCATAATATGCAGCAATTCTTTTCAGCTAATGGTATTTATTTTTGAAAATCTTGCACTGACACACCTCAACAAAATGGGGTCGCAAGCATCGTCATTTACTTCAGTTAACTCGAACCATGCTTCTTGAAGCTTCGGTTCCGAGTCAATATTGGGTTCATGCCATTTTTACTGCTGCATATATTATTAACAGATTACCCTCTCCTACCTTAAATGGCCTTTCTCCATACCAAAAACTTTTTAACTGTGTTCCGGATTACTCCTTTATGCGAGTGTTTTGATCTGCCTGCTATCCTAATTTTTCGGCCACCTCAGCTAATAAATTATCACCTCGTTCTATTCAGTGTGTTTTTATTGGCTATGCATCTGGTTAGAAGGGTTATCGTTGTTATGATCCTATCACAGGTCGAGTTTATGTTAGTCGTCACGTTAAGTTTCATGAGAACACATATCCCTTTAAAACACTCACCTGATACATCACGTTCTATCCCCACTACACCGTCTCCAATGAACCTCACCGATATTACCCTTGACCCACCTGTCCAGTCCATTACCAAAGCCATGACCCAACTCCCTCCACCGCCCTCATCACCTTCTCGGTCTCCTCTCAGTCCTACTACTCCTCATGTACCATCGCCCTATATATCCTCCCCCATGACAACCACCAGCCCGCCACCATCACCTCCCTCCTCCATTGACCACACTCCGTCCAGCCCGCTGGATATCTCTATGCACACTTCCTCAGCCGATCATGCCTCACCCAAACTCACCTCACCTATACCCACTACGGTAGTCAATCAACATCCCATGCAAACACACGCTAAGTCGGAAATTTTTAAGCCTAAAACATTTTTTAATTTAAGTGCAGTTATTACTCCTGCGGATGCTACCTGTTTCACTGAGGCTAATAAACATTTAAAATGACGTGAGGCGATGGTTGATGAATTTAATGCACTCATTAATCATAATACTTGGGAGTTGGTGCCCTTTGACAGCTCTAAGTATATTGTTGGGTGTAAATGGATTTATAAAACTAAATATCATTCTGATGGATCCTTAGAGCGTCATAAAGCTCGATTAGTTGCACAGAGTTTTAATCACCAGAGAGGTATTGATTTCTCTGAAACTTTTAGTCCTGTAGTAAAACCCACCACCGTTCGTATTTTACTTACTCTTGCTATTTCTTTTGGGTGGGTTATACGACAACTTGATGTTAAGAATACCTTTATGCATGGTCATCTAAAAGAAGAAGTTTATATGCGTCAACCCCGTGATTTTATTCATCCTCAATTTCCTAATCATATATGTCGTTTGCGCAAGGCTATTTATGGTCTTAAGAAAGCTGCACGGGCCTGGTTCCATAGATTTAGTAGCTTTCTTCTGCAACATCATTTTTCTTGTACTAAGTCTGACAACTCTTTGTTCATTTATCGCCATAATAATACCATTATTTATCTATTATTATATGTGGATGATATTATTATTACTGGCAATTCTGAGTCATCTGTTACCCATTTTATTTCGATTATCTCTAATCATTTTGCTATGAAAGACTTGGGTAATCTCCATTATTTTCTGGGGGTCGAGGCTATTCGTTCAGCTAAAGATATGTTTCTCTGTCAACATAAATATGGTTCTGATCTTCTAGCTCATTCTCATCTTCATACAGTTAAGCCTGTTCGCACCCTGTTAGCTTCCCGTACCACTCTGTCTCTTTCTGATAGTGAATTACTGTCGGATTCTACTGAGTATCGCAACATGGTTGGTGCCATTCAATATTTAACTTTGACATGACCAGATATTACTTGTGCAGTACACTTAGTGTCTCAGTTCATGCATGCTCCTCGTACCACTCATCTTTTTGCAGTCAAAAGAATTTTCAGGTACTTGCAAGGAACACGAGATCATGGGCTATGGCTTCAGCAGTCTAATCGGCCAACATGTGTACTTGCTTACTCTGATGCGGATTGGGTAGGTTGTCCTGATAGTTCTGGTCCACCACAGGCTTTGCTGTCTTTTTGGGTCCGAATTTGGTTTCTTGGAAGACTAAGAAGTAGCCTACCGTGTCAAAGTCTTCCACAGAAGCGGAATATCGTGCGATTGCTTACACTGTACAAGACACACCGCATATTCGGTCTGTTCTTTTCGAGCTTGGATGGCCAATCACGGAGCCGGTTCATTTATTGTGCGATAATATCTCTGCTTCTTATTTGACTGCAAATCCTGTTCAGCATGCCCGCAGTAAACATATCCATATTGATTATCACTTTGTTCGCGAACGGGTTGCTCATGGAGGCTGATTGTTAAGCATGTTCCTACTCATCTACAACTGGTAGATATTTTTACTAAAAGTCTCTCTAGTCAACGTTTTCATTTTTTTTAAAGACAAGCTGTGTGTTGTATTTCATGCACAGCTTGAGGGGGTGTAATAGAATTGTTAGAGGCCTAATATTGTACTTTACATCAAACTCTCTTTAATATAAATATATCTGCCAGGGCTCCTTAGGGAGTAATAACCTTTCCCATTATTCTCACAGTCGGGCGCCCCGATTTTCATCTAGGCGGTCTGACTAATTGGTTTGACGTCTGGCTGAATTAGTCGGCCACCTTGGGCGCCTAGTTGTCTACTCAGAGCGTTTAATCGGCCTTTTAGGGCGCCTAGATTTGCCAAACATCTTTTTTGCTGTTTTTTTAGTTTTCTAAGAGATTTATGTAAATTTAACTTTAACAACATAAATGAAGAAAGCTACTAGTTGTATATTAAAATAAAATATTATATATGTTTGTATATAATCATAAATGGCGCTACATATGATTTAATAATATTTATTACATAATGAAGTTAAGTCAGTAGGTATAAATATAATATACTACGTATTATTAAATGTGACAAATCTATCGTTCAAGAATGTTAATGTATATGTGTGTTTTTTAATGTGTATGTGTGTCTATACTCTTTATACACTACAAAAAACTTCCAATTTGTCATGGATTTTATCACGGATTTCAGTTCAAAAAATCTGTGACAAAAAAATTTTGTCAAGGACTTTGTCACGGTTTTATCCGTGACACAAAATGTGTGACTAAAAAGTTTGTCACGACCAATATTCCGTGACAAACTTTGTCACGGATTTGTCACGGCGTCCATCCGTGACAAAACAAGGCACCAGAGCAACGTCGGTATTTATTTGTCACGGATTCGTCCGTGACAAACGTTTTTCTATTTTTTTTAATATTTCATTTTGTGACGGATTTATCCGTGACAAATGTTTTTTTGAATTTATTTGAAATATCCGAAATGGGCTAGGCGAGTAACTTGAAATTTTTTGAATTCAAATATTAGGATTTTAAACCTAATTAATATACACTAAATTATTACGTTATTGACATTACTTCACAATACTAAAATTATGAAAATCTAATCATACACAATAAATAAGTAACTAACATGTGAATGAAATGAAATTCAAATAATTCACATTTAAATCCATTTCAATCAACTAATATTTAAATTTAACTAATATTATCAATTGAAACCCTAAATTAACGGTAATACCTAATAATATTATCAATTCAAACTCATTTCAATTAACTAATATTTACATTTAATTTAACTAATAATTCACACTAAACTAATGTTTCAATCCTAACTTAAATCACTATAAATCCTAAATTAGGCATTAAAAATAAATGCTAATATAATTAACAAACCTAATAATTTTATAATCCATTTTCAATTAACTAATATTTAAATTTAACTAAATTACATTTATAGTTAAATATATTGTTAATAAATTAACAACCTCACTAATTTAAGAATTGTAATTATTTAAAATGAAAAAATTAATACTTCTTAAAAAAATACACAATTCAAATGACACGCCTTATCTGCATAAACAGGGAAAATGATAAACTGATAGATAACATCCTTCAATCTTTAAACAGATACTGTATATTGTACTCTGATTGAATTTTAACTGGTATCACTCGAATGAAACTACGCTGGGATAAATAGAAAAGTTTGTCATGGATAAATCCGTGACAAACACCTTTTCATACAACATTAATTAGGTGACTGCTGGATTATCAATTATTGGGTTTTGCCACGGAAATTGTCACAGACGGATCCGTGACAATTTTTTTTTGAATTTTATCACGGATTTGTCACGGCTCAGTCCGTGACAAAGTGCCCGGAAACAAATAAATTTTGGTCGGAGTCAATTGCCAGTCACCGGAGGCAATATGTCACAGTCTGAATCCGTGACAAATGTTTGTCACGGATTTTTCACGGATTTTTCCGTCAATTCCGTGACAAGCTTTTCTGTGACAATTATGTGACAAAGCCCGTGACAACTTTGTCACGGCCCGTATCCGTGACAAAAATCTGTGACAAACGGGCTGTTTTTTTGTAGTGTATACATAGACACACACAACATTACTAATCATATTTATGCAAAAAACATTGATAAAATTTTTATTTCTATGTCTTTGACTAGTCTCCGTGTAGGCGTTCATTAGCTGCTTAGGCGCTGGACTGGCGCCCGACTAGCGTATAGCGCCATTTAAAACATTGATAACAAGTAAACCCCATTGGCCATTATGTAATTATTTTTAGGTAGGGAACAAAGAGATATATATTACAAATTCAATCAATTATTTGTTATATATCCACATTCTTTACCGGTGATGGAGTATATGGCCCGGGAACCCCCGGCCCACAGACTCCTACTACTCCAGTAAAGGCCCAACAGGTCCAGAAGGCCCAACAGGCCCAAATCATGGCGCCCGGAGTACCAAGCAGCCCACAGCGCACCAGGGGTGCCTTCGACCCCTGGCCGAAGGCTCTAAAATCTCACAGAACGGATTTCTCAAGCAAACTAAGAAACTGGGAGAAAACGGCGAGAACAGTAGCCCTCGGCACCAGGAGCCCTCGGCACCAGGGTGCCCTCGGTTTGAGGAGCCCTCGGCTACTGCTCTATAGCCGAAGGCACCTCACTCGACAAGATCTCCTCTCCACGCGCATACAGATCACCGTACCCTGTACAAACGTCCCATCCAACAACCGCATTAAATGCGGCCACATGCGGCTGCCAGCGCCAACTAGTTGAGGTGACCTCTCGGCCAATGGACGCTTGACACGTGTCCCTGTCCGGCATTTATGGCTACTATAAATAGCACCCCCTTCCCCGTTGTAAACCACGACATTCAGACTGAATACACTCTCTCTCTTACTTACTTGTGCTCTGACTTCTCTCTAAGTTATTCTCAGCAATAACCCCTCGGATATATACCCCCCGGGTACACTATCCATCATTTTGGTGCTCTCGTTGAGAGATCGAACAATCAAGTAAGAAACCCTCCCCCTTCGCCAAACACTAGCCCTCTACCAAAATGGTGAGAACAACACGTGTCAACTCCAAAAACGTGGAAGACAAGAACCTGGCCCTCGGCGACGTCAACGCCCCCGAAGCCTCTCACAGGGCTCCCGAGGGCGGTGTTATCGGTGGGTTGGAACAGGCGGCTGTCGACCTGCGCCTTCAGATCCAACAGAATGCCCCCGATGCCCGCCTCGGCATCGAGGCCAAGAAGAAAAACCGGAGCGACGACCAAGTCAGCCCTCCGGTTCTCACCATCGACGTTCAATCGACGCTCTCCGCCTTCATCCAGACGCTCACTCAGAACCCAGGTGCCTTCGGCACCCTGGCTCCGGCTCAACCTCAGGTTGGGGAGAACATCGTACTTCCCCCTCTGCCACGCCCCTTCGGAAACCCCATCCCTCGGGTAAGGAATGACGAAGGGGTAGTGGCCCAAGATACGGCCTCCCAGGAAGTTCAGTCCCGGGACCGCCACAATGACAATATAGAAAGGCCCCGCACTTCCGCCCTCAACCGGCTCGGAGGAGGGCAGGACCGCCGAGGGGTCCAAGACCGCCTCGGAGGGAAAGCACTCCAAAGGCCCCAGGAGAGCGGAGAGTCTGTCTCGAGGGCAGACAAGGAGCGTCCCCCTTGGGACAAAGGCAGGGCACCCCTTCATGCCGATGATGCTCGCCACCAAATCAACCAGGCCCACTCGGCCTGGGTTCGTTCGCAGGGGGCGGAGACCCTCCCGAAGGATCCCCGGGACGAAATTATTGCGGCCCTCCAACGCCGGCTTGATGAAATGGAGGCCAACAAAGCTCACGCCACCACCTCCACCCCTCATTCAGATCTCAAATACGAGGCCATGATGGCCAAAATGGAGGAATTACAGAAGAAGGTGGCCGAGGGCTCCGGGGAACCCGTCATCCAGCTCCGGACCCGGACGCCATTTACCCCAAGGGTACTGGCGGCCCGGATCCCGGAAAAATACCGAGGGCAACACATACAGCCCTACAACGGGAAGACGGACCCCCAGGAACACTACAGCAAATATCAGAACAGCATGATGATGGTAGGGGCGTCGGACGAATATTTGTGTCGTTGGTTCCTCTCCACCTTAGAGGGGCCGGCATACGAATGGTTCAACCGGTTGCCCGAGGGATGCATTGATTCGTGGCAAGAACTCGCCCAGCGATTCTTGACACAATTTGCCGGGAGGTGTCGCACGAGGAAGCACTTCTCCCACCTCCTAACCATACGCCAGAAGAGGGATGAGACCCTTCGGGACTTCCTGGAGCGTTGGAGGACGGAGGCCGACAAAGTCGACGGTGCTGATGACGGGACCCTCCTGGCCCTCCTACAAACCGTCCTCCGCACCGGAAACTTTTCAAGGAGCCTCATCATTGAACCCCCCCCCCCCCCCGCCCGCGACTACATAAGGGCTTTGCAGCGGGGGGACCGATATGCTGAGGCCGAGGAGGTGGAGAAATACCACCAGCATCCGGATCAGCAGCCCCCGAGGGCTGACAACAAGAACAACCGAGGGCCGAGGGCTCCTCCAAATCACCCCAAGTCTTCAGGACCCTCTGATGATCGCCCTCGGCAAGGCCAAGCCAAGCCCGGGGAGGTTATAAGAGCAACCCTAAGACTTGGGCACAGCCCATTCTCCTGGACCGCCCCCGGACACCATTGACGCACCCCGTCAGCATCATCCTTGATTTTGCTGAGGAGAGGGGCCTCGTTGAGCGCGATTCTCGCGCACCCCCGGAGGTACATGCTATCAACCCTCAGTTTCCCTACTGTCGTTTCCATCGGCATCAGGGGCACAGAACCGACGATTGCCACCAGTTAAAAATGGCCATCAAGAGATTGATACAAGCGGGGCACCTGTCCCAATTTGTTCAGAGCCCTCGGCAGGAGGGACCTTCTCATCAGGGACCTCCCCGGGGGCACCACACGAAGGTGAACGCTTGGGTGAACCCGAACACCATCCCCCTCGGCAAGAAGAGGGAGATCGGAAACTTGGAGGAGGAAGAGGAGGAGTACCCCCACTACCAAGAGAAAAAACGCCACATCCTCATGATCACCGGCGGCAATACAGGGGGCGATTCCACCACTCAGCGGAAAAAGTGGGCTCAATCTCTTTACGTGGGGGAAGTCACCCATATGCCCCCAGTAAAGCGGCTGAGGGAGGAACCCATCACCTTCACCAACGCAGATCTCCCTCCTACTTCTTCTCCTCACAGGGATGCCTTGGTGATTCGGACTGAAATAAACGACACCATCATTCACCGAACTTACATTGACACGGGCAGCTCCGTCAATGTAATGTACCTCAGCACCTTCAGAGAGCTGCATCTGGAGAGGGGGTCCCTTCGGCCCATTAAGACCCCTCTTGCCGGCTTCACCGGCGATACCATTGATTCCGAGGGGGTAATAACCCTCCCGGTGATCTTCGGTGACGGGTTCCATAGAGCCCAGCTCGAAGTGGAGTTCGTCGTCGTCAACATCGACTGCGCCCACAACATCATCCTCGGCCGGCCAGCCCTCGAGGACCTCGAGGCCATCATCTCCATGAGGCACCTCTGCCTCAAGTTTCCCGCCGAGGGGGGCATTGGCTACTCCCGGAGAAATCAGAAAATCGCCCGCGTCTGCTATCTTCAAGTCACCAAGAAGGTAAGTAAGACGGAATTCCGCGTTGACACCATCACCGGAACCATCGACGAAGAAGAAAAGAGGCCGAGGGCTGAACCAGCCGAGGACGTAGAAGACTTTACACTCGATCCGGCCAAGCCGGAGAGGGTCGTGAAGATTGGAGCCCAACTCCCTGAAGATCTGAAGACCGGTATCACCGACGCCCTCCGCGCCTACTCCACTGTCTTTGCATGGGGGCCGTAGGACATGCCGGGAATCAGCCGAAGGGTCATCACCCACCGCCTCTCGGTGGACCCCTCGGCAAAAGCAGTACAACAACGAAGAAGACCCCTCTCGGCCGAGAGAAGGGAATTTGTGAAGAAGGAAGTCGCCATGCTCCTCTCTATTAAGCACATCAAGGAGGTGAAATATCCCTCATGGCTGACCAACGTAGTCCTCGCACAGAAGCCCCCTACCTTCCGCATGTGCGTGGACTACACCGATCTCAACAAGGCGTGTCCTATGGATCCATTCCCTCTACCAAATATTGATCAACTGGTGGATGAGACCGCAGGGTGTGAGATCATGTCCTTCCTTGATGCCTTCCGAGGGTATCACCAAATTTTCATGCACGAGGAGGACGCCGAAAAAACTGCCTTCATGACTCCCGAGGACATCTTCTGCTACTTAGTAATGGCCTTCGGCCTAAAGAACTCAGGGGCCACTTACACCCGGATGGTGGCCCGAGTCTTTCAAGCCGTCCTAGGGCGCACCATGGAGGCCTATGTCGACAACATGATCGTTAAGAGCAAGCAATCTTCCAGCCATGCTGACGACCTCCGAGAAATCTTTGCCATCATGCAGAAGTTCAACCTTCGGCTAAACCCGAAGAAGTGTACCTTCGGCGTCCAAGGGGGCAAATTCGTAGGCTACATGGTGAGCCGAAGGGGTATTGAGGCCAACCCCGAGAAGATCCAGGCCATCATCAACATGGAACCCCCACGCAATGTGAAGGAAGTTCAACGATTGACGGGCCGCCTATCAGCCCTTAACCGGTTTCTATCTAAATCGGCGGAGAAGTCTCTACCCTTCTTCCAGATCATGAGGAAGACGGTTGGCTTTCTATGGACTCCAGAATGCCAGGGGGCTTTCGACTAGCTCAAACGATATCTATCTTCGTCCCCTGTGCTATCCAAACCGAAGGTAGGGGAGACCCTCTATCTCTACCTTGGGGTCAGCCCGGCAGCCATCAGCTCCGTACTCATCCGGGAGGAAGACTGCATCCAACATGCCATCTTCTATGTAAGCAAGACCCTAAGGGAGGCCGAGCTCAGGTACTCTCCTGTGGAAAAAACGGTGTTAGCCATCGTTTGGACCGTCAAGAAGTTGGGCCACTACTTTCAGGCTCACCCGGTTCAGGTCCTCACTCATCAACCCCTCGGCGCCCTCATGAGGAGCCCCACCAGCTCCTCCCGCATGGTGAAATGGGCTATCTTCTTAAGCCAGTACAACATTGACATCCGTCCAAGGCCTGCCATCAAGGGCCAAGCCCTGGCGGACTTTGTGACGGAGTGTACCGCAAGGGCAGCCACGGACGGGGAGCCCTCGGCTGCCTCAGACGACTGGTGGACCCTCTACACCGACGGCTCTTCCGCGACCAAAGCATGCGGGGGAGGGGTGGTCCTCATTACTCCCGAGGGCTTCAGGGCCTATTATGCAATCCGCTTCTCTTTCAAAGTCTCCAACAACGAGGCCGAATATGAGGCCCTCCTATGTGGCCTTCGGCTGGCTGCCAACATGAAGGCTCGACAGATCCACATCAAATGCGACTCCAAGTTGGTCGTTGGCCAAATCTCCGAGGAATATGAGGCCAAGGAGGGAAGAATGAAACAGTACAAAGAGGCGGCCAAGGAGTTGCTTAAGGTATTTGAGGCACACTCTCTCACTCAAATCCTGAGGGCTCAGAACTCCGAGGCTGACATACTATCTAAGCTCTCGGCCGACTCCCCCGAGCACATCTCCAAGATTGCAAAAATGGAGGAACTCAGCCTCTCAAGTATCCATGCAAGCCCCGTCATGAACATACAACAACGCCAAGAGGACTGGATCTCGGATATCATCACCTTCATCTCCACAGGGCAGCTACCCGAGAACGAGACCCGCGCTAAACTAGCAAAACTAAGGGCTCCTAGCTATACCATCGAAGACGAAAGGCTCTACAAACGGTCTTACAACGGCACGCTACTTCGGTGCCTTCATCAGGATGAAGCCGAGGTCGCAATGGAGGAGGTACACAGTGGCACCTGCTCAGCTCACCAGGGACCCTTCTCCGTGTCCCGAAGGCTCATCCTCCAGGGCTACTTCTGGCCAACCATGGCCAGAGATTGTGCTGACCTTGCCCGAAGGTGTACCGCATGTCAACATTTCCAGAAAGCCCCCGACAGGCCAGCGGTCAACATTTCCAGAAAGCCCCATCAGCAAATCTGTCCCCTTTTCTCGATGGGGGATAGACCTCGTGGGCCCTCTGCCGAGGGGTACCTCCAACAACAGGTACATCATTGTGGCCATCGACTACTTTACCAAGTGGGTGGAGGCTGAGCCCCTCGCCAGCATCACAGAGGCGAAATGTCGTCACTTCGTCCTCAAGAACATCCTCACAAGGTTTGGCGTCCCCCAGCAGATCATCTCCGACAATGGGACACAATTTGAGGCAGCCCCCTTCTGTGCCCTTCTGGAGGCATGGGGCATCAAACACACCTTCTCCTCCGTTGCCTACCCTCAAGGCAACAGGCAAGTAGAGAACGCCAACCGGACCTTGCTCGAGGGCCTCAAAAAGAAGCTGGAGGCCGAGGGCGGTGGCTGGGTGGAAGAACTCCACAACATCCTTTGGGCCTACCGCACCACCCCTCGGCGAGCAACAGGTGAAACACCCTTCTCCCTCTGCTACGGTTTTGAAGCCAAAGCTCCTACGGAAGTCACCCTTCCCACCCGGAGGGTGATCCAATATGACCCCGAGGTCAACGACAGCAACATGGCCCTCGACCTCCACCTCCTTTCAGAACGCCGGGAGCAAGCCTTCATCCGGGCAGAGAACTACCGAAGGCAAGTCAAAGGCTACATCGACGCCAAGGTTCGCACCCGAGAATTTCAAGTGGGGGACTATGTCCTCCGGAGGAGGGAAGCCAGCCAACCAACCGAGGGAGGAAAAATGGCACCAAAATTCGAAGGCCCCTACATCATAGCAGCCATCATCAAACCCGGGACTTACAAGCTCAAACGCCCCAACGGGAAAGAGGTCCCTAGGCGCTGGAATGTACACCACTTAGTTAAATTTTATCAATAATGTAAGAGCGGCCAAGCCCTCTTAACTAGTGAATGTACTATCCTATGGCCCAAGGCCTCCAATTTTGAAGAATGAAGACGCATTCAAGACATCAAGAACAAAACGCTTATGAGCGGCCAAGTCCTCATACTGACTACAGGCCCCAGGCCTCACCACGAGGAGAACCCCCTCCGGCACCAAGTGCCGAGGGCGGACACCATCAACACCTACGACAACAGCGAAAACGCCGTGTGTTTTCAGTCAAGATCCCTCGGTACCAAGTACCGAGGGGGGGAACTCCCATCACCGACGACAAGAAACACCAAGTGCCGAGGGTATGCCTCCACCAGCAACGTCGAAAAACGAAGAAAACGCCAAATGTTTCAAAGAAGACCCATCGGCACCCAGTGCCAGGGATACGCCCTCCTATCGACTTTCAAACACCTGTTGGAAAACGCCAAGCGTTTCCTTCGAAGGCCCTCCAGCACCCAGTGTTCCTACAGAAGACCCTTCGGCACCCGGTGCCGGGGGTACACATCTCCACCTTCAGACATCATAAAGAAGAACACCAAGTGCTCCTACAGAGGACCCCTCGGTACCAAGTACCAGGGGTACACAACTCACCCATCAACGTCTAAATAGAAGAAGAACACTAGGTGTTCCTACAGAAGACCCCTCGGTACCAAGTACCGGGGGCTACATATCGAAACTAACACCAAGTGTTGTTTCTAAAGCCGTACCCCACGAGGACGCATATACCGAAGGCGCCACCATCGGTGCCGGCGGCACGTAGTGCCCCCGGCCATTTGCAACTAGTGTGCAAATGAAAACCCTTCCTTGAAACGCTTTCCGCGTCACTACCCCCAGGGTATGACAGGCATGGGAAATGCCCATGATTCGACTTTCAAAAACGGAACGCTTTCCGCGTCATCACCCCAAGGGTATGACAGGCACGAGAAATGCCCAGGATTCGACTTCCAAACCGAAACGCTCCCCGCGCCACCACCCCAAGGGTGTGGCAGGCCACAGACTATGTCTAGCGCCGAGGGGACGATTTTCAAAAATGAGGCGCTTTCCGCGCCATCCCCCAAGGGGAGGCAGGTTACAGACCATCATATCTTGTACCCAGGAAACGACCCTCGATCCCCTCGGAACTCGGAAGGTTAACCCGAGAGAGGAGAGCCATTGGTGTATTCTGATGGTCTCCTGATAGGCCCAGCCTTACCAAGAAACCAAGTTTCTTGATGCCTTCCCTTCACCACCAATCAAAAAAAAGAGGGGGTGAAGGGAGTAGACTCAGCGAGAAATCAAAGAGTACACTCCAACAGATCACAACATGTTGAGGGATCCCCACGAGAACACCTCCGGTAATTGAAGGCTCCTATTTCCCAAAGGATACTACTCAAACAAATATCATCAAGAACGGCTAAGTCCACTGCTCGGTCACCTCCGGTCACACAAGCCCCGAAGGCTTCAACAATACAAAGGGACTGGACTATCCAAAGTCCACTAAACGGTACTTCAAACAAATACCGAGGGCATCTGTTATGCACTAATACCGAGGGCCCTTACCCCATGACAAAGGACACAACTGGATAAGTCAAACTCAACAACTTTTCAAGTGAATGCTGAGGGCATATACTCCTCATCGGCTTTCTTTACAACAACAGGATTCCACACTTTTCCTAAGTCCACACTTTTGGAAAATCACAACAACCGAAGGCTAATATATCACCCGACAACCGAAGGCATCTATTACAAATCATCAAAGGCCAGCCGAGGGGGCTTATTTCAAAATATCTGCCCCTCGGACAGACTCCTCACTGACCGAAGGTTCAACAACTACAACACACTTTGAGATTTTTCTAAGTCCCACATATTTGGCCCGAAGGGTCCTATTCATATACCCGGAGGGATCTACATCCGGAAGCTCAACATCAATTTACGCTTGGAAAATATTCTAAGTCCTGAATGAGTAGCCCCCGGGCATCTCGCAAAAGTGACGCAGAGTCAGAGGGCACCCATCACCTGAAGGCGACACAAGGAAGCAGCACTTGGAAAAAATTCTAAGTACTAAAGATCGGTCAACTACTCATACATCAAGAAGGGATGCCATCGCCCGAAGGCTCCCAAGGGAAAAGCTACACTTAGAAGGGACCTAATGGCCGAAGGCTATCTGTCAATCAAAGGCTACAATACACAAGGAATCAACACTGAGGAATTTTTTTCCAAGTCCTAAGAATTGGGTTCTCAACCTAATCACCACACAGCAATTGAACTACAAACACCCGAAGGCCCTATGGTGTGCTACACTTAGAAAAATTTTCTAAGTCCTAATTATTGCTGAGCCCTCGGTGGTATATCCGGCAAAGGGTGCCCAACTACCGAAGGCTACAACCGTATTCAAACACTTAGAAAATATTCTAAGTCCTAGACATACATTCAAAAAGGGCGAAGGCATACACTCAAGAAAAAACGACGGCATACATTCAAGGAGGAATGAATTAAAGCGAACAAGTCATGTATATATACAAGGCCCGAAGGCTAACACTCATCCATCAATCATCACAAAAAGGAGTAAATGTAATTGTTACAAACAGGCCGAAGCCGAAGGATCAATATGACCATTACAACAGAAGTTTCAAATATTTACTAAGTACAGATTACAAGTCAGCAACGGCATTCCCGGAGGCGTCCTCTACTGCAGGCTTAGACGCGGCATCATCCTCGGTTTCCTCCTCTTCGTCACTGCCCTCGGCCATCAGCATGGAGTTTTCCAAATCAGGCCTCGTAACACCTTCAGGGAGGGGAACCCTGGGGTCTGGCTGGAGGGGAGGGAGACCATAGGATGCCGGATCAAAGACCTTCGGGTCCACCCCAAAATGCTGGGACAGCCTTCGATATACAAGGGCCTGAGTAAAGTACTCACCCCCGTCATAATACTCTTTCCCCTTTCGGGCCAGCCACATTGCGCCTGGGCCTTTCACCCATTCATTCACCGAAGCCTCTACCACTGAAGCCACCCATTCTTGCCGGCCTTCGGCTTTCCATCCCTCCTCAGCAAAAGCGGCAACAGCATCCTCCCGGGCTTCGGCGACGGCTTTGATCCGGGCCTCCTCGGCATCCTTCGCGGCTTTCTTGGCAGCATCGGCTGCAGCCTTCTCCGCCTCTGCCTTGCCTTCGGCCCTGGCCACCGTCTTGGAGCTCTCGAGGATTTCATTGAAAGCCTCTTGCTCAGCTTTGCGAGCGTCCTCGGCCTCTTTGAGCTGCCTTCGGGCCTCAACCAATGCTTCATCGGCTTTCTTCTTCTGCGAGTCGTACCGCTCTAGCCTCTGGACCAGCTCGCCAAGGCCAAGGCTTGCCTGAAAGCAGACATGAATTACCGGAGGTTAAGCCACTATACACGTAAAGAATGAGGTTACCTACAAAAGAGAAGAAAGGAACCTTACCGTAACCGAGGCCATCAGAACCTTAGAGCAGAGGACGTCGTCGGCCTGGCGGGAGAGCACAAACTTATCGGTCGGAGGGGTGGCACCCCTCAAAAACTCCTTCGGGTTCAGGGTCCCGTGCATGATAGCAGTCCCCTTCGTGATGGAGTATTGGACCTTATCCTGGGGCCATGTCAGATCAGTGGCTTGACCCGAAGGCTTGGGGGGAGAAGATTCATCTACGACCACAACGGGGGCTTCCTTCAACTCCGGGGCCCCCTTCTTCTTCTTCTTCTTCTTCCCCTCCGGTTGTGCCGGGTCCTTCCCAAGCCTTTTCCTCTTCGGCTCCAGACTAGGGGAGCCCCCGACGGCGGCCTCCGCGGCGGGCCCTACCTCCTTGGCCTCTTCGGCCGCTCCCGCCTTAGGGAATATCTCGTCGACCGCCCTCTGCTGTGCGGGGGCCTCCTTCTTCTGCTCTTCCCTGGCAAGTTTTCTCTTCAGTTTGACAAGGTTCCGGGCGTCCATATCTGGTCCTGAAACACAAGAAGGCACACAAGGGTTAGTTCACTACTACAATAAAGCAAAAAAAAAATTCTAAGTATGAGAATTAAAGCCCTCGACATTGCAACAACCTTCGGCACTCTCATATACGCGATCAATTGTGGGGTAGCCTTCCTCCTTCTCCCCCATCAGCCGGTACCGACGGAAGCCGAGCTTGTACAACTCACTGGAGAGCGTTGCGCCTTTGATGGACACGTGCTTATCGGACCCCTCCGGCTTCTTGGACAACACCCGCCCATTTTTCTCGAGGGCATACCCTTCCGCCTTCAGGTGCCGCCGAAACCTATCACCAAGCGGCGCGGAGAAAGGGTTCTCGGCCAGACGGATATAGCAGAACTTGTCTTTCCACCCCTTGTGAGACGAAGGCGCCTCATCAAAAATCCTGAACTTCGGGAGCTGCTGCAAATTACCATAGCCCCCGGCATTCGAATGACCCCCCCGACACAAGTTGAACGACAGAAAGAATTGCTCCAGAGTAGGGGGGGCCCTTCGGCTGAGGCACAGCGACAGGAACCCTGCCAGATATGAGTGACTGTTTTGGGTCAACTGACAGGGGGCTAGCTTGACGAAGCGCAGATATTCCAACACGAAGGGATGAAGGGGAAATCTGAGACCCAGCTCCACCGAAAGCAGATGTATGGCAAAACAGCCGTCGGGGGCACGAAGGAGCACATCATCCGGCTTCGGCTCTACCACTTGCGCCGAAGGCCCAACAAAAAATTGTACCACCATCATCTCCCCTCGGGTAGCTTTATTTTTGACCTCCAAGGCGGCCGTATTCAGGAAAGAATAGCCCTCGGGCAGTCCCACTGGCTGGCCAGCATCGACGGCAGCTTGCTTCTTCTTCGGAGCCGTCCTCGCCTTCTTTCTCTTCTGCCCTGGGGCCACACTGAGGGGTACAACGTCTAGAGGCCGGGAGCTCCCAGCTTCAGTATCGCACCGAGGGGGAGGGATAGCTACAGTCACTTTCAGGCCCTCCTTCTGCGCCTCGTCCTCGGCCACCTGACAGGCGATGGCAAGCTCTTCATCCGCGTTCACCTGCTCGAAGTCTTTGGCCTCGAGCTCAAGCCGAAGGTCACCCTGTATCGCCTCTGCTACGGCCCTATCGTCGATGACCGAGAGCTGCTCGCTCGAGGATTCCACGTCAGACGCCACTTCAACGTTCACTGAAGCCTCCCCGGAGATGTCTTGGGAATCACTAGCTGACGACATTACTTCTAAAAGGCGAGGGGTCGGGAAACTCGTACAAAGGGGGGTCCTGAAGGGTCCTAAAGACTAACCCTAAGACCAAAAGCTAAATACTCAAATGGAGCTGAGGGCGAAAGGAGAACTGTCCTCTGAAAGTTGCTGTGATCGAGGGTGACTTTCTTTCTCTAGAAAAATTCCGACAGAGCTTCGCTAAGACAGGTGATCGCACAAGAAGAAATGACTCTGGTTCCGGGGTATTTATAGGCGCTGGAATCCGGGCTTGGGCTCGGAAACCGGGCCTCCGGACGGACCGTCATCATTACGCACCGTGTTTTCACCCAACCGGTGACGCCGCCCACAGGCAGCCAACCGTCACGCGCCACGTGTCCTCCTCGCCCAACGGCTATATCCCGCCGATACATATTCCAACGGCTATATTTCCAACGGCTATATTCTGGAAGCCCCCGGGTTTTCTACTTCACTCCACTTCATCAAGGAGAGCCTCCGGGTACACTTACCCAGAGGCGCCCCCGGGTTGTGCCCCACACAGCACATAACAGACGCCTTCGGAATCACTCCTTCAGAAGCCCAAGGCTTCATGACAGGCCTCCCCTCGGGGATTCCCCCTCAGCACTGTAAGGACCGGGTAGCCCCCGGGGGGTATGCCTCATTGACGAATAGCCTACGGCGCACAGGTAATGGGAGCCCTCGGATATCCCCATCACCAACTAATCAACAAGCAGGGGACCCCCCGGTGAAATTCAAATACTGCCCCCATCAACTAATCAAATACGCCTTCGGCTAATCAACACAGGAGCCCTCAGAACAAGGAGAGCCTTCGGCATTACCGTTATTCTCCATTTTTGACCAAGGTTTCACATTTTCGATTCATCGTTGGGGGAATTCGGTGCACTCTTTTTCCCTCATTAGGATTTTTTCCCCCAGGGTTTTTCCTAATGAGGTTTTTAACGAGGCATCCCCCCAAAATGAAACGAAAAGCGTCAGCCTTCGGCCCACAACAGCAACGCAACTACTCTACTCCTTTTCACCACTTTACAAGTGCCTCAAGGAGTGGGGGACTGGAGGACCCCCTCGGGAAAATCATTAAATTACAAAGTGTGGAAAAATTCCAACAAACGGCAAAGCAAGCCCTCAAGTCCCGACATGTGGGTAACTGAGGGACTGCCTTCGGCAGGGACATGAAAGCAACAACTCCTCACCAACTTCAGAGATTACGACAGGACAACATCAAAGGGCAAGCACAAATTACTCTTTTTCCCTCAAGTACCTTTCGGCAAAAGGAGTGAGGGACTCCTGATGGAGTATATGGCCCGGGAACCCCCGGCCCACAGACTCCTACTACTCCAGTAAAGGCCCTAACAGGTCCAGAAGGCCCAACAGGCCCAAATCATGGCGCCCGGAGTACCAAGCAGCCCACAGCGCACCAGGGGTGCCTTCGACCCCTGGCCGAAGGCTCTAAAATCTCACAGAACGGATTTCTCAAGCAAACTAAGAAACTGGGAGAAAACGGCGAGAACAGTAGCCCTCGGCACCAGGAGCCCTCGGCACCAGGTGCCCTCGGTTTGAGGAGCCCTCGGCTACTGCTCTATAGCCGAAGGCACCTCACTCGACAAGATCTCCTCTCCACGCGCATACAGATCACCGTACCCTGTACAAACGTCCCATCCAATAGCCGCATTAAATGCGGCCACATGCGGCTGCCAGCGCCAACTAGTTGAGGTGACCTCTCGGCCAATGGACGCTTGACATGTGTCCCTGTCCGGCATTTATGGCTACTATAAATAGCACCCCCTTCCCCGTTGTAAACCACGACATTCAGACTGAATACACTCTCTCTCTTACTTACTTGTGCTCTGACTTCTCTCTAAGTTATTCTCAGCAATAACCCCTCGGATATATACCCCCCGGGTACACTATCCATCAACCGGCTTTGTAGAGTGTCCTTTACTCAATTCTAAAATAAAGAAAAACAGTAATTACTCTAAATAGTACTAAATGAAAATATAATTTGCACAAATAGGATTAAAACCTAATTCTTTCACAAATAGGACTAAACATTAATTTTCTATCCTTAATACCCCTAATCTAATTAGGGGTATTAGATCTGAAATTGTGGCGGCAGCGGCAGCTGGTGGCGGGCGGGGGGGGGGGGGGGGGGGGCAAAAGATCTGAAATTGTTTTTGGCCTAGTCATAGCTCCGGCGGCGGTCAGAATCTGGGCGGCCGGCGGAGCTCTGGCCTAGTCATAGCTCCGGCGGCGGTCAGAATCTTCATTTATGTTGTTAAAGTTAAATTTACATAAATCTCTTAGAAAACTAAAAAACAGCAAACAAAATGTTTGGCAAATCTAGGCGCCCTAAAAGGCCGATTAAACGCTCTGAGTAGACAACTAGGCGCCCAAGGTGGCCGACTAATTCAGCCAGACGTCAAACCAATTAGTCAGACCGCCTAGATGAAAATCGGGGCGCCCGACTATGAGAATAATGGGAAAGGTTACTACTCCCTAAGGAGCCCTGACAAATATATTTATATTAAAGGGAGTTTGATGTAAAGTACAATATTAGGCCTCTAACAATTCTATTACATCCCCTCAAGCTGTGCGTGAAATACAACACACAGCTTGTCTTTTAAAAAAAATGAAAACGTTGACTAGAGAGACTTTTAGTAAAAATATCTACCAGCTGTAGATGAGTAGGAACATGCTTAACAATCAGCCTCCATGAGCAACCCGTTCGCGAACAAAGTGATAATCAATATGGATATGTTTACTGCGGGCATGCTGAACAGGATTTGCAGTCAAATAAGAAGCAGAGATATTATCGCACAATAAATGAACCGGCTCCGTGATTGGCCATCCAAGCTCGAAAAGAACCGACCGGATATGTAGTGTGTCTTGTACAGTGTAAGCAATCGCACGATATTCCGCTTCTGTGGAAGACTTCAACACGGTAGGCTACTTCTTAGTCTTCCAAGAAACCAAATTCGGACCCAAAAAGACAGCAAAGCCTGTGGTGGACCAGAACTATCAGGACAACCTGCCCAATCCGCATCAGAGTAAGCAAGTACACAGGTTGGCCGATTAGACTGCTGAAGCCATAGCCCATGATCTCGTGTTCCTTGCAAGTACCTGAAAATTCTTTTGACTGCAAAAAGATGAGTGGTACGAGGAGCATGCATGAACTGAGACACTAAGTATACTGCACAAGTAATATCTGGTCATGTCAAAGTTAAATATTGTATGGCACCAACCATGTTGCGATACTCAGTAGAATCCGACAGTAATTCACTATCAGAAAGAGACAGAGTGGTACATGAAGCTAACGGGGTGTGAACAGGCTTAACTGTATGAAGATGAGAATGAGCTAGAAGATCAGAACCATATTTATGTTGACAGAGAAACATATCTTTAGCTGAACGAATAGCCTCGACCCCCAGAAAATAATGGAGATTACCCAAGTCTTTCATAGCAAAATGATTAGAGATAATCGAAATAAATTGGGTAACAGATGACTCAGAATTGCCAGTAATAATAATATCATCCACATATAATAATAGATAAATAATGGTATTATTCTGGCGATAAATGAACAAAGAGTTGTCAGACTTAGTACAAGAAAAATGATGTTGCAGAAAAAAGCTACTCAATCTATGGAACCAGGCCCGTGCAGCTTGCTTAAGACCATAAATAGCCTTGCGCAAACGACATATATGATTAGGAAATTGAGGATGAATAAAACCACGGGGTTGACGCATATAAACTTCTTCTTTTAGATGACCATGCATAAATGTATTCTTAACATCAAGTGGTCGTATAACCCACCCAAAAGAAATAGCAAGAGTAAGTACAGTACGAGCGGTGGTGGGTTTTACTACAGGACTAAAAGTTTCAGAGAAATCAATACCTCTCTGGTGATTAAAACTATGTGCAACTAATCGAGCTTTATGACGCTCTAAGGATCCATCAGAATGATATTTAGTTTTATAAATCCACTTACACCCAACAAAATTCTTAGAGCTGTCAAAGGGCACCAAGTCCCAAGTATTATGATTAATGAGTGCATTAAATTCATCAACCATCGCCTCACGCCATTTTAAATGTTTATTAGCCTCAGTAAAACAGGTAGCATGTGCAGGAGTAATAACTGCACTTAAATTAAAAAATGTTTTAGGCTTAAAAATTTCCGACTTAGCGTGTGTTTGCATGGGATGTTGATTGACTACCGTAGTGGGTATAGGTGAGGTGAGTTTGGGTGAGGCACGATCGGCTGAGGAAGTGTGCATAGAGATATCCAGCGGGCTGGACGGAGTGTGGTCAAGGAAGGAGGGAGGTGATGGTGGCGGGCTGGTTGTTGTCATAGGGGAGGATATATAGGGCGATGGTACATGAGGAGTAGTAGGATTGAGAGGAGACCGAGAAGGTGATTAGGGCGGTGGAGGGAGTTGGGTCGTGGCTTTGGTAGTGGACTGGACAGGTGGGTCAAGGGTAATATCAGTGAGGTTCATTGGAGACGGTGTAGTGGGGATAGAACGTGATGTATCATGTGAGAGTGTTTTAAAGGGATATGTGTTCTCATGAAACTTAACGTGACGACTAACATAAACTCGACCTGTGATAGGATCATAACAACGATAACCCTTCTAACCAGATGCATAGCCAAGAAAAACACACTGAACAGAACGAGGTGATAATTTATTAGCTGAGGTGGCCGAAAAATTAGGATTGCAGGCAGATCCAAACACTCGCATAAAGGAGTAATCCGGAACACAGTTAAAAAGTTTTTGGTATGGAGAAAGGCCATTTAAGGTAGGAGAGGGTAATCTGTTAATAATATATGCAGCAGTAAAAATGGCATGAACCCAATATTGACTCGGAACCGAAGCTTCAAGAAGCATGGTTCGAGTTAACTGAAGTAAATGACGATGCTTGCGACCCCATTTTGTTGAGGTGTGTCAGTGCAAGATTTTCAAAAATAAATACCATTAGTTGAAAAGAATTGCTGCATATTATGATTAACAAATTCGCCTCCCCGTCACTTTGAAAAAATTTAATTTTCTGATTAAAAAGATTTTCAACCAAAGCTTTAAAATTTTTAAAGTGTATAAAAACCTCACTTTTGTGACACATGGGATAAATCCAAGTATAACGAGAAAAATCATCAATAAAACACACATAATACTTGAATCCCAAATTTGAATACACAGGTGATTGCCACACATCAGAATGAATAATTTCAAGGGCAAAAACAGAATTATCACTAGCATCCATAAAGGGCAAACGTTGTGATTTTCCTAAACGACAAGCCACACACTCATGAGTAAAGGGAGTATGACTACATAAAAATTATTTACTCTTAAGAAACTATAAAATACTATCACCGCAGTGACCTAGTCTACGGTGCCACAAAGGGCCAGAAGCAAAAACAGAAGCAAAAACTAATGGTGATGACGACGACAGACTGATAGGATAAAGTGGCCCATTACTGGTAGCTTGCAGAAGCACTGCCCCCGATGCTTTGTCCTTAATCAAAAAAGATTTTTTATCAAAAATGACAGTACAATTATTATCAGTGCAGAGCCTTTGAATTGAAATTAAATTATATTTTAACTGAGGCACATGATAAACAGATTTTAAAGTGAGAAGACAATCAGACGTAGGTAATGCAACATCACCAACATGACGAATGGGAAGATGAGCACCATTTGCAACACTAACAGAATTATAGCCGATGTAGGGAGATTTATTAACTAAAATACCTTCAGATGCAGTCATATGAGCAGAAGCTCCTCAACCAGGATACCATAGAGCAGGAGTAGTGTCACCAGGAGTAGTCAACATAGCAGGAACGGACGGTTGTGTGAAACGAGAAGGACAGGTGACAGCGGAATGACCTGCAGAAAAGCAAATTTGACAGACAACAGAATGGGGAACAGACATAAGAATACCCCCATCTGATGGCAAGCCTGCGGAACTACAATTAGTAACAAAAACGGGTAAAGCATTAATATTTAAATGTGACACAACAGAATTACAAATAATAGTACCCATAGATGTCACACCCCATGCATGTGAATCCGGCTGACCACCCCCTCCGAGGTAATAAACTGACTGCCCCTGAGGGTACCAATACGCCTGCTGCTGGCCATACGGTACTGGTTGCTGCTGTCCATGACCGTGCCCCTGCCTCCGCGGCCTCTCCCGTGACCGCGGCCTCGTCCGTGCTGCTGCCCGACCGGGTGCACAGAACCCGACTGCTGCTGGCTCGTCTGCTGACGAGACGACTATCCGGGAGAAGAAACAGCCTCGCCAAACGCCTGATGGAAGGACGAGGACTCCTGGGATCGGAGATAAAAACCCCGCTGCTCTAGCTCAAGAAGATGATTACGGAGAGTTTTAAACGGAAAATTTTGTCCAAATAATGATACCGCAATGAATAAAGACTCATACTCAGGTGCGGATCCCATAATAGTAGTTTTTAAAACTTCACGAGCAGGCACAGGGCAATTGATTGTGGCAAGATCATCAGTTAATGTTTTAATTTCTCTCAGATAATTATCCATGAACTAATCAGGTTTCTTTTTTATTTGATTGAATAACCATTTTAATTCCATAGATCGGGCTAAACTGGCAGACATAAATCGAGACTCTAACCGCTCCCAAATCTCATAGGAATGTTTTAAATCACGAACATCAATAAGTACATCCCGAGAGGGTTGCAAATAACCAAGAACGGATTGTTTGATCAATCCGCAACCAAGTGAAAAATTCAGGATTGGGAGTTTGACGGTTAAGAGCATCTATGGAATAAGTAGGTGGTACCTGAATGGAGCCATCAACCATGCCAAGGAGAGCTTGAGACACCAGAAACGATTAAAACCGTGTCCGCCAAGTAGTGTAGTCTTCCATTGCTAAAAGTTTGGTAGTCACAATATTTGTGACATTGGTTGCCACATGAGAGATAGTTTGAGCAAGATCCATAAGGAGTGTCCCGTCCGGGATAATTGTAGGTGTGCGAGAAGGAAGCATAATAGAGGAGACACCAGGGGAGCCGACGAACGTGGGGCCAGCAAAGGAAGGGCCGTCCGAGAGGGGCGGCAGCTTTAGCAGGACAGGCTGCATGGGAATTGGAGCCGACCAAGGGAACATCGGTGGGACATTCTGAAACAGAGAATATGGCATAGAGACCCGGCTTGGTGATGCAAAGTTGGAGGAGAACGTCACGCCGGATGAGATGGACGTGAGTGCCAGCAACGATCCAAAAGATGTAGGAGCGCCGGTCATGATGACGGAGGCCGCTGCAGTGGAGGCAAATTGGGCCATGTTTGCCGTCGTGCTGAAGGCTGCGGAAGCTGTGATCGACATGCTGCGGCGGCTGGCGTTGCCGAGAGGGAACATGCGGTGGCCGAAGGAGAATAGGCGGCGGCGGCTCTAGGGTTAGCTCGCGGCGCCGAGTTGTAGTGATAGAGGATCGAAAAAAATTAATCTGCTCTGATACCATGTGAGAATAATGGGAAAGGTTGCTCCCTAAGGAGCCCTGACAGATATATTTATATTAAAGAGAGTTTGATTTAAATACAATACTAAGCCTCTAATAATTCTATTACCGACCACCACCTAGCGCCTAGGCGGGGACTAGTCGGGCGCCTAGAGCAATTTTTAAAACAATGCTTGTTATATACGTAGTATTCCGTGCTCTGTATTAGAATCTATAGTTTGCTTAATGACATCTTGAAGTGGTGGAGGGAAGCAAGGGAATGAATTACACAATTGTTGATCAAAATGATCTGCATTTTTTCTTCTGCATCAATGCGACTTATTTCGATGTATTGTTAAAACAGTCGAATTGAAAAACGTGTAACATGCTAATCCAAATAAGATCTTTATCGCTAAAGATGGACGACAATGAAAGAACATGCTTGCATTCAAGGTGTACAATCAGGGCCGATCTATTCAATTTCTGAGCCTATGTGCGATACGCTATTTTGGGCTTATATGCAAGACAAATCATAAAACATATTACTCTCGTAACTTTCGGTCGTTTTCATATTAGTCCCGCAATATTATTGACTTTCAAATTTGATCCTGTAACTAATTAATATTTGCGATTTAAAGACTTTTTCCCTGAAAAATACACTTTCCTGTGATAGTATACAAAGGTGTCACTGGCATCATATTTTTCTGCCGGAATGTGTATTCTTCGGTCGGAAAGTCCTTAAATTGCAAAGATTTATTAGTTATAGGACCAAATTTGCAAGTGATTAAAGTTACAAGACCAATAACGATGATAGTCGAAAGTTGCATGACTAAAATTGCAAATCTCTCATATGAATTATAATAAAAACATCTAATGAAGTTCATAAATTAAAGGCGAAAATCACTTTATTATTATTTAAGTTATATATTTGCGCAAATATAAAAAACATGAGTATCGAATAAAAAGAGAAGCATTACTGAAAAACGTTTATCTAGAACAATGTGAAGCAAAACAACAATAATCGTTTCATAGGCAACCTTCTTTCCACTATTGAATATGACAAACAATAAAATTGCTACATATAACAACACTAAAATATCAGTTACAACTGAAAGGATAAATGAAAAGAAATATAACTACATATTGCATTCATAAGTTGAGAATAATTTATTGACCCTCGAGAGTCTAAAGTTTGAAGTATCGAAAGAATAAAGGTTTTCAAAGAGACAAAATGTTTGATCGCCAAGACGACTCCCTCAAGAAGATTGCCAATTTTTCATCCTCTATAACTACTATTAGGAACTCAAATATAGTTTATTTCAATTTGGAAACAAATAAATAATAAATAATTGGGATGAGATTTGAGAGCCACGGGCTATAAAACAATGATATAAATTTGTTATGTTATAATTAAAATGAATAAAAAGCCTTAAAGGCTAAAGAGATGTGAAGAGTAAATAGATGTGACTTTTATTGATCCAGCAACAATTGTATTACTTTTAAAAACTACAATCGATCCTACTTAAAATAAATGTATATATTATTCTTTTTAAAACATGGATTTGTTTAAGACTTTTTATTTATGTTGGGTTGATGGCCCAATGGGGATTGACACATAAACCCTTAAAGGTGTACCCTACGAACGTCTCAAGAAGGCCCAAGATAACGGGTTAGCCCCCAAGCGAGGTTCGTCCCCAACTTGGCCAAAGAGAAGGGGACGTATGTCTCCAAGTGTAGGCAGGTACCTTATCCCAGAAGCATCACAAGGCGCACGTCTCACAGGACTTGGTCCAGCAGGAAACAGGAGGCAAACCCATGGGGTCGGTCGTCCCCAGAAGGCCCAAGCCAATGGGATACCCTTCCCCATCCAGGGGACGTACGTATCCTAGTGTGGCAGGTACCTTGGCCCAGGAGCAGAACGAGACGCATGTCTCATAGGGAACAGGAGGCAAGTTCATGAGGACGAACGTCCCTAGAAGGTCCAAGACAACGGGGCACCATTCCCCATCATTCAGGGGACGTACGTATCCTAGCGTACAATGTACCTTGGCCCAGGAGCATTACGAGACGCACGTCTCGAAGGCATTCAGCAGGAAACAACAGTTAGGATCATGGGGACGAACGTGCCCTTAAAGCCCAAGACAACGGGGCACCTTTCCCCATCATTCGAGGGACTACGTATTCTAGCGTACAATGTACCTTGGCCCAGGACCATCACCAGACGCACGTCTCGAAGGACTTTGGTAGGAAACAACAGCTAGGCTCATGGGGATGACGGGATACCCTTCCCCATCATCCAGGGGACGTACATATCCTAGCGTAGCATATACCTTGGTCCAGGAGAAGGACTTGGGGACGAACGTCCCCACCCCTTTAGCGGACAGCCAAGATCCTGGCGGAATTCTGCATTTAATACAGAATATTTGGTGGTTGCGCATTTAATGCAGAAGATTTGATGGTCGGGATCAAACTAGACAAGCTCATGGGAACGAACGTGCCCACCCCTTGGCGTGAATCCAAGATCCTGGTGGTCACGCACTTAATGCAGGGGATTTGGTGTTTGGGATCAAATCATCCACAGCTGGGTTCAATGCATCTAACTATCCATTGGCGGTATAAATAGTAACATTTATTTCATTGTGAAGGGAGCCAACTTAGCACTCTAGTATTATAGCATTCTTATTATCTCGTAGCATATCTCTAGACGGACGTCCTCACATTGTAAGTACGAACGACTTCACCTTTGTAAGCACGAACGGCCTCACGCCTTTAACAGTGAAAATATAACCAAGACTTCTTATTGGGCCTCATCTTACTTGTTTGATCTTACTCTCCTAAAATACCCACTCGAAACCCTTAGGTTGTGTGTTGGGCCTACGGGTTGAAGGGAATAAACCTCAACATTGGCGTCGTCTGTGGGAAACTGATCAAAAAGTTCTTCCAAAACCAAGCTCTCAATTGAAAATCAATTTTAAACTCTCAAAACAAGTAAGATGGCAAGGAACAATGGAGGAAACTCATGTGATCTCTCCGAACGGCAGTCACGCAGCCAAAGAGCATGCCAGCAGGCGGCAAACGCCCAGTCCAGCAGCTTATGGAGCCGCCGCGAAGACTTTGGGGTGCTTACTGACATGATTCCCCACGAACTCAGGGGGGCCCTAATGCACTGAGGGAGATGGCGGATACCATCCGCCATTTGGCGGATACCATCCGCCATTTGGCGGATGAGCAGTAGGCGGAGCGGGTGTACTCCGATAAGGCCGGGCATCCCCCGGTCTCCCCGATCTGCACTATGTAGATGCTCGATGAGCGTGCAAGCGAGACCACAGATTCTCGCACCTCGATCTAGACTAGGATAGTCACGAACGTCCACTCTCCGAATATGGGGGGAGCTGGGGGAACAAGGCACAGGGTCTTCAAAGGTGCGCAGCAACACGCGGCCCTCCACATTATCGTGTTGCAGCTGTGTAAATCCCAAGCTAAAAGTGGGAATATCTTCAAGCACACGTTTAGACCTAGTCTTCTTCAACTCATATTTCTCAGCCTCGACTAATGCATCTAAATTGGTCGGGTCAGACCAGAATTTGTCATCTTCATCAACATCTTCATTTACCACTCTTGGTATCTCAGTTTCGCCTTCTGACTGTTTTTGTGCTAATTCAATGAGCAACTTCGCGGCTTCCAACATTTTTTCCACCTTTTTTTATCTCGCACATGACTTGGGGCTTCTTCAATCAAACTGACTATGTCAATTGTTATAGAAGCTAGCATGTCCGTCTTCGCCTCCAATTTCGCAATGAAATCCTGTCGAATACATCACAAATGCAATTACTATGTTCTAAAATACAATAAACTTGCTTCATTATGATAGTCACTATATCACATTTATTACCTCTTTGCATGTATGTGGTTGCTCAATCCCTCTTCCTCCTTCACTTGTGCCCGCTTTCTGCATGAAATTAATTTAATTGAGCCTAGCTAGTCATTACTAAGTTCTTACCGCTCATGCGGCGTAGAGTACAATAATTTAGAGGACCAGACTGATCTCTCATGTGATAGGATCCTAAATTATTGCCAAGACGAGCGAGCTTACGGCCCCTTAATCGCTACTAATCTCTTAGCGAACGATTAAGTGTGTGTGAATGTGTCTTAGAATAAACTAGATCTCTCTTAATTTATTGTACAAGCAATTGTAATTCTAGCGGCCATTCTAGGTTACAAGAGATATCAGTTAAATTATTCAAACGCAAATTAAACGACATTCATGCAATTAATCCATCAAGAATCTAGCCATACATCATGTCTAATCCCTTCATCAATCCCAAATCCCTAATTAAAACTACTCACAACTCATAATTGAAGAATCAACATAATTGGGAAGAATAGAATTAATTGTCATTAATTAAAGAGATGGAACTTACAAAGAATCCCAAAAGATTGATGAACATGGCTGAAAAGCTCTCTAAATTTCGTGTTAGGCACTCTCTTTAAGCTTCCCCTCAAAACAGGGGTTTATAGGCTGTTTAAACAGGGAAAACGGGGTAATCATTAAATTCAACAGTTGAAATAATGAAATCTAACAGAGTTTATTCTAAACGAGACTACTCTAAAAGTCTTCTATGATCGTTCTCAAGGCATCAATCTTAAGATATCACACCATATGTAACATAAAAAAATTGTTTGCACGTAATTAATACTTAAAGAAATAATAAACATTTATTATTTATTCGAAACCTTCAATTGTTTGCAGCAGAAATAAACAATAACAAGGAAAAGGGCGTGTTACCGCCACACCCAACCCTAAACTGACTGGATGCTAAGGCTAGGCTATCCACCATAAATGTATCTAAAGTAATCATTAAATTCAACAGTTGAAATAATGAAATCTAACAGAGTTTATTCTAAACGAGACTACTCTAAAAGTCTTCCAGGATTGCTCTCAAGGCATCAATCTTCAGATATCACACCATCTGTAACATAAGAAAATAAAAGAAACAAATAACACAAAAATTAGCTTTCGCTAAGTAAATCTCACCCAACCCCGTAAAATAATAGTTTTGTTGAAAAATAAGCATTTGTATATAATATATATAAAAACGAGTTTCCAATAATTTAGTTTCAAAACGGGTGATAAAATTTTCAAAAGGTTCCTTCAATAATTCTTGTAATTATTCCAAAGAATAATTCTCCAAGTACAAAAATATTTATTTTTCCTCAAAATAGCTTTATAGCTAATCATCCTAGTCCTTTAGACGAGCGGTGCTCAAGCGTTACCTCGATTCTTGCGCACGCGTCCAACAATCTTTTGTCCTTAGGACTCCAGGGGCGCACGCACGGCACTCACGGACGCGTGCGTGGCGCCCGTGCGTCCGACAGACATGCGCGTAAAAATCGTTGGACGCACGCGTGCGTCCCCTCTACGCACGCGTGCGTGTCTTCCAGTGAGTTTTCCGGCTTCGGTGGTCCTAATTTGACAAACCTTGCTTCATGAAAGTTGTAGATAATGAAGTCCTCTATCAACCACAACTTGCCCTATTGGATTTGGATCATCCCATCAAAAGATATTAATAAAATGGTGGAAGATCGCATTCTGAAATCGCAACAGCGATTATCTGACTTCATCGTCTGTTTTCACCTTCTTCCTCTCAGATTCTCGCAATGGTGTCTTCATATGATTTGTATCCCTCAAAGTTGGCTTTCATTTGGGACTTCAATCGTGTCCTTTTAATGCTTCTACAAAGAGAAATACTTGAACGATTGACATAAGGTCATTCTGAATGTCGTTTTCAAGCTCTATTTGTCTTCTTTTGATCCCGTAGCCAATCCTAAAGCGTATTCGTTAAAACGTATTTGTCGCCTCCCACGGTGCTAGGAGCGTTGCAACGACTGTTTCCCAGGATACGGTGGCTAACGAACGATCGTTTGAGCATACAAACGAAAGTCCCGGCGAATTGGAACAATAGCAAAACACTTGGGAAATTTTCAGAGAGCTGAAAGTGTTTGAGAGCTAAAATATGTGTATGATTGCTTGTGAACGTGTAAGAACCGTGTGTTTGTTGCAAACCACCTGTCAGCCATTTATAGGAGGATTTGTTGTGTGTTAAATGGGGTGTTAATGGACCTGAACGCCTCTGTTGCGAACAGAAGACCTCGAGCACTTCTGTTCCAGAAACAAAAATTAGACCGTATCTTTGAATGATAGATTTTTCGGACAGCATTCATGTCCGCAGGTCGCCCGCGCACACGAGTCGCGGTTTTTCTTCTCTGTTTCGGGATTGAATGATAAAAATCGTTGGACGTATTCGTGTGTCCCCCTACGCACGCGTGCGTGGCTTCAAGTGAGTTTTCCAGCTTCTATGGTCCGAATTTGACAAAACTTTCTTCATGAAAGTTGTAGATAATGAAGTCCTCTATCAATCACAACTTTCCGTATTGGATTTGGATCATCCCATCAAAAGATATGAATAAAATGGTGAAAGGTCGCATTCTGAAATCGCAACAGCGATTATCTGACTTCATCGTCTGTTTTCACCTTCTTCCTCTCAGATTCTCGCGATTTGTATCCCTCGAAGTTGGATTTCATTTGGGACTTAAATCGTGTCCTTTGAATGCTTCTACAAAGAGATATACTTGAACGAATGATATAAGGTCATTCTGAACGTCGTTTTCAAGCTCTATTTGTCTTCTTTTGATCCCGTAGCCAATCCTAGATATCTTTTGTCATCAAACCTTCATTGTGAACCTCTCGGTGACCTCCAAAGCTCTCAATTCACTCTCAAATGCTTCTCGAATCATCCCTATTGCTCCTCAAGCACCCGTGTTGGACTCTAAATTCCTGATTTTGACTCTGTTGGGTGTGTTTCGGAAAAACAAAGAACTATTAATTAATAACAATAATTAAGTAATTAATAAAATAGCTAAAGAAAAATAGAAATAAGATGGAGCAGATTTTAGCCAGAGCTCTTGCTACGCACGATGTCCTTCAAACGTATTCGTCGCCTCCCACGGTGCTAGGAGCATTCTGAAATCGCAACAGCGATTATCTGACTTCATCGTCTGTTTTCACCTTCTTCCTCTCAGATTCTCGCGATTTGTATCCCTCGAAGTTGGATTTCATTTGGGACTTAAATCGTGTCCTTTGAATGCTTCTACAAAGAGATATACTTGAACGAATGATATAAGGTCATTCTGAACGTCGTTTTCAAGCTCTATTTGTCTTCTTTTGATCCCGTAGCCAATCCTAGATATCTTTTGTCATCAAACCTTCATTGTGAACCTCCCGGTGACCTCCAAAGCTCTCAATTCACTCTCAAATGCTTCTCGAATCATCCCTATTGCTCCTCAAGCACCCGTGTTGGACTCTAAATTCCTGATTTTGACTCTGTTGGGTGTGTTTCGGAAAAACAAAGAACTATTAATTAATAACAATAATTAAGTAATTAATAAAATAGCTAAAGAAAAATAGAAATAAGATGGAGCAGATTTTAGCCAGAGCTCTTGCTACGCACGATGTCCTTCAAACGTATTCGTCGCCTCCCACGGTGCTAGGAGCATTGCAACGAATGTTTCCCAGGATACGGTGGCTAAGGAACAATCGTTTGAGCACACAAACGAAAGTCCCGGCGAATTGGAACAATAGCAGAACACTTGGAATCTTAACTCCTTAAAAGAGACTTCCCTTTATAAGGGGGTGAAAATCCCCTGAGTTTTCCGGTGTGGGATAAAACACACTAGAAACCCATCATTTTCCCAGTTTTTCCATTTCAACGAGTGAACTTCGAGAATCAATTTCTCATTCATCTGTTATCCGTTTTGAGCGTACCATATATCGAATTGTAGCCCTTAACAAGGACAATCCGAAACCACTTTAACCCGACCCAAATCGGAAGTGGACCCCACTCGAATAATTGCCCCAAAATGACCGTTTAATGCAATTTTTAAAACATTTTCCCAACAGACTCCAAATAACACAAAACTCGAACCAACGCCCGGTAAACATAACTTGAGCTAAAATTGAGACTTGTGACACAAAATAATTAGGGAAACCATCAAAAGTCGATCTAAACATGCATCAAATGCGTGTCTAAATACAAACTTATCAATGTCCACCCAGATACTACGAGAACGGTCCTCGATACTTTCCTCTTGTAGATAACTACTCTGTCCACATAAAACAACTGCAATTTCAAAGATGTTAGTATATATGTAATTTTTATGAAGGATATTATTAATTAGATTTTTAATGAATTGCATATTACCATTAAAAACAGCACAGGCCCTGTGAAGATCTTGCACTTGTTACTCCCCCATGCTTCTCTGTTTTCAATTAAAGAAGACATCACAAATTCACACCAATTCAGTTCCTTTATTCCTTCAATAGTTTCCAGATTGTTCATAACTTGATGGTTCACATAGCCATTCTGATAGCTATCTATGACCATAGATACGAGCAGCACTAAGAAATGTCTTATGAACCAAATGCCTCCATCAGTACACGCTAACATTGCTTTGCACACTTCTATAGGAGTAATTTGATTTTCATTCTTGGTAAACAACGCTCTCCACTCCTCTAACACAACACATTTTGAAGATCTATTGTTCTTACTATCGGTTTTAGTGCATTTTGCACTAAAACAAACAATACTTGAACAATATTGGGTTTCACATTCATCATCCCACACTCTAACTAGCTTCATGTCACTGTCACACCATACAGTCACTATTACTTCATTCAAATGCACAACTATACTTACTATCACTAACTAAACTCACTACATACTTCATTCACATGCTAAACTACATTTACTATTATTATTTCAAAATTTAGTCATTACCTTTCATTTGCACGTGGTCAGAGGTTTCTACAACATGTTTATCCCTTTTTTGCGTTTCTGAAACCACTAGAGCATCAACATCCTTCTCTTTTTCCTTCAATTGCTTAACACCTTCACCATGAGTACCTGCACAATGGTGGAATCAAAATTTCACATACATCTATCACACTGTATACTACACCAAACTAATAATGCATTGCACATTTTTATAGAGAAAATTTCATCAACTAATTCATGCCACTCTCACACTATACAGTCACTATTACCTCATTCATATGCACAATTATACTTACTGTCACTAACTAAACTCACTACATACTTCATGCACATGCTAAACTACATTTATTATTATTATTTCAAAATTTAGTCATTACCTTTCATTTGCACTTGGTCAGAGGTTTGTACAACATGTTTATCCCTTTTTTGCATTCCTGAAACCACTAGAGCATCAACATCCTTCTCTTTTTCCTTCATTTGCTTAACACCGTCACCATTAGTACCAACATAGTGGTGGAATCAAAATTTCACATATATCTATCACTGTATACTACACCAAACAAATAATACATTGCACATTTATAGTAAAAACTCATGAACTAATTCACAATCATCTTATGCACTATTATATCATTCACTTGCAGTACATTTTTAACAATTTGATTTTGCACTACAACAATCCTAACTCTAACAATATGGTTTTCACATTCGTCACCCTGAACCCAATAAAAACTTCATGCCAATTTAACAGTCTACTATCATTGTTTGGTTATTACATGCACAAATACACTTAGCCATTTCACTTTCTTTTCTGCATAAAATTATTCAAGAAAATCACCAAAACAATTCCACTGTAATCCAACTTCATTACAAGATGTCTAACCGCACAATTGAAACTAAATGGTACACGAACTAATACTCAACTCAAACACACATGCAACACTGGATTAACTCAATTACTTGACCTATGCAATGGAACCGTAATTGAACTATGCAATCGTTACCACATATACTCACAAAATTTCGAACTAACGCACAACGAACTCAGTTTACTGCGCAACCGTACCTTGTCTTTCATTCGAAGTACTGTTCATCATCTCAAACTCTTGTTGTACGGAACTCATATTCTTCTTTCAATTGCACTTCTCACTCTGCGACTGGTTTGAGCTTTCAATTCTTCGCCGCCTTCTGCTAGACTCGATAAAGTATTTAGGTAGTTACCATCTTTGAAGTTCTTTATTTTTTCAGGTTTCTAATACGTTGAAACCGTGCGTGATTGTGGCAAATTTTTCGGGAAGTGGGTATTACAAAACGTGTCGCATAAAAGGTATGTATTCTCCTTTGTGACATTTTTACCCTTTAATGTGTACATGTAACCGGAAATCAACATGTGTGATGCGTTTCTATGTGACGTAGTGCACCAACGGTTTGTGGACCTGCACCTTATCCAGCGTTCGTTTCTAAAGATCAAGGGCCATGATTTGTTCTCATTTCTTATTATAAGGGATGTTCTCATTATAACCCAACCATATATATAGGGAGGTTCGAATATTCAAATACAAAGTACTACTTATATGAAAAATGAGAAGTAATCTTAGCCGTTAAAATGAGAAAATGAATGAATCAGATCAATTTTAAAGTGGAAAATTTGGTGCCATCACACAAAATGAACCATATGTAAATGACAAATGTGCATGACTATGGAGAAAAAGTGCATTGGAGTAAAACAAAAGTGCATCACTTTTCTGGGTGGAAAGCAACAAGTATAGAAATCGTTTGTGTTATATTTTTAGAAGGTGAATATGCACTCTTAGATATGGCATATGCACTTTTACTATTATGTATTACACATTTTGGTTTACCGTGAGTTTTGATCCACTCCATTCATTTTAACGTGATCAAGGGATTAGATCATTTCTCACTTTTCATGGGAAGACCCCTTTGTATTAGAACTCACCGATATATATAGGGGATGGTTCAAATAAAAAGTAGTCTTAACGTGCAAAGTGTAAAGTTTGCACTTTTCATGTTTCGCTTGCACTTTTTCTTGCTTTC
Organism: Cuscuta europaea; assembly: GCA_945859875.1. Lineage (NCBI taxonomy): Eukaryota > Viridiplantae > Streptophyta > Magnoliopsida > Solanales > Convolvulaceae > Cuscuta > Cuscuta europaea. The sequence goes on along the minus strand of CAMAPE010000060.1, from coordinate 13,610,675 downwards.
GTTGCCGAATTTGGCATAATTTTGGCCGAATTTGGCCAAAATCAAAATGGCCAAAAAGTGCAACGCAAACAAGAAAAAGTGCAAGCGAAACATGAAAAAGTGAAATTTTTGCATTTTGCACGGGAAGACCACTTTTCATTTGAACTATTCCCTGTATGTATGTATGTATGTATGTATGTATGTATGTATGTATGTATGTATGTATGTATGTATGTATGTATGTATGTATGTATGTATGTATGTATGTATGTATGTATGTATGTATGTATGTGTGTGTGTGTGTGTGTGTATGTGTGTATGTGTGTATGTATGTATGTGTGTGTACCTTCTGAGTTGAGAGGTAATGTATTGGAAGCTGCGTAGTTCTAATGCATAGTTTGTCATTTTTTTCACATAAAATTTTGTGTGTTCTTAGTTTCTCCTATTTCTATTATTCTTCCTGTTGATTGTTTATTGTTTCTCATTAATTCTAATCTTTGATCCACTGACATCGTGTGATCCTAATAGGTAGGTATTACTAGGTAAAATACTTCTGATACCTCACTGAGATAATGCTAGTGGTATGGGAAAGTTCCTCAAATAGAACTAAAACAATTTGAAAATTTCAAAATAGGACTATCATGTTTTATTCCCAAAATAGGACTAATTACTGCCATGTTTAGAAAATACTGTCATGTTTGAAGACTGGTACTGCCAAAACATGACATTAATTAGTCCTATTTTGTGAATAAAAACATGACAATCTTATTTTGGAATTTTTAAACTGTTTTAGTCCTATATCGGGTAATATTCTCTCGTGGCATTTAGAGAAAATCAAGAAGTTCAAAGTAGAGATAGTGAATCAAGAAGTCCAAAAAAATTCTTACTTACCATTTTTGGAAAGTTTTTTGTGGCTAACATTTATTTATTTTTTTCTTACTCAACCACAATCATACATTTGTACTTTATTCCCACTCTTTAAATAAACGGGCCAAGTCAAAGTGTGAAGTATTTTTTGGAACGAAATAATTGTCCTAGCGACAATCACCTTTTAGAGATATATATATATACTTGATCACATTCAGTTTTATATATTTGATATATACGGTATTACACATTGATGATTAAGTATTTTGATTGTCAATATCTTATTCATAATTGTGTTCCCTTGAACTTATGTTGTCAATAAGTAAGTGGGAGCTTATATGATAACACATAAGGTCCTAAAATAGCCCCAATCAATGATCATCAAGAATGGGATATTGATGATATGCGATAAGATTGGTATGTGGACTGCATCATACTTTTAGAAAGTATAGTTGATCTCACGACTATGAGTTCCTGTAATTCATGATGGTCACATAGATATTTTAGAGAATATTGGCATACCCACCGAGAAACCATTTGATAAGTTCTATTCATGTGTCTATGGGATTATCGGCGTATAGAGCAGTGTAATAGTCCTCCAACTTGAGGTCAATACGTACTACATGTGCGGAGTGATGTACTTTGACCATGACCAACGCTTGCACTCCAATCGGGGTAGATACGGCATGTGTTGGGTGCATCACGAAGCACATGGAGTAGTAGTTGAGCCAGGAAAGGATTCATTCCTCATAATAGATTAAGAGAGAACATTCTACTTCTCATATCTAGATGGATCATAAAGTCATTGGCCAATGCAAAGATATATTCGTTTTGGATATCGAATATGATCGTTATGGATCATCTAGAAAGATTGAGAGACAGAGACTAAGTTATTGGGATAGACACAATATCATGTTCTAGACTTAGTTGAATGTTCGCTGAATGAAAGGACCGTATCACTATAAGCTCTATATTACAGGGAGTTTGAATAGTCCTCACAAATGTCCTTATATATTAAGATTGTCTGGTAAATCGTATAGGGATTCTGCCAAGACCTTAATTTGATTAGTGCTTAATATATAAGGCCCTATGGGTCACACAACTAGTGATTATACCTTTCGATTGAATTGTTAGAAGGAATTAAATATTAATTGGATTAAATAATATTTAATTTGTAATAGTGAAATGGATTAAATATTAGTTAGATCAAACTATATTTAATTCATGATGTTGAAGGAGAGTTCTATTTGATAGAATATATTAAGTGTGATAAATTAGATTTATTATACCTAATTAAGGTGTATTTATTATTAAATAAAGTTGGTATTTTATTTTATTGATTTGGAATTAAAAGGGAAAATAAAATAAACTAAATAATAATAAATAACATATAGAGAGTGGCGTGCAACCACTTCTCTATTGTTGTTATTATTATTATTATTATGTTTTATCCAACTTATTTAATTAATAATGATGTATTGGTCCTGGTAGGACTATAACTCATTAATGAGTAAGACTTTGGTTGTGATTAGGAAACTAGTTTAGAACTAGTATAAATACACCCTCCTCCTTCATAATTCACAGACCAGTTTTCAGATTCAGTATTACCAGTTTATTTCCCTGCGAAGAGATTTCCTAGCCTTTCTCTTAGGGAGATCTAACCGTTCTTTCGGAGAGGAGAAATCACGTGGATACCTAAGGTCCAGGATTATCACCGCTAGGCTGGAAGATCTGTAAGTTCTAACTCAGATCGGTTATTATTATCATATTCGTTATTTTGTCATAATCAGGGAAAATCTGTTTGGGAAAATTTTAAACTTCCGCTGCTGTACTTTCGAGGTACGTTACATCAATTTCCTAACAGTGGTATCAGAGCCAAACTGATACTAATGACATTATACGAATTTTGATAGATATATTCGTAGGTCAAAAATTTGTATTTCTTTGAATTGTATTTTTGGTTGTGGTTTGATTTTTGAGATCAAACACTTTTTGAACAAACCTAAGGATTTAATTTTAGAAGTTAAAATCTGGAATTAAATTATCACGTTGTTTCTGGCATCCTTGGCGAATGTTATTGTTGTTGTTGCTGCGAAAATCTCCACTGTGATCGGCGGTATCCACGTAGCAGATTCAATTGGCGAAATATCTAGTTGTGTTGAATCTGGCGGTGACGAACCCGGACAGCTATTTACGAACGACTCCGGCAAATAATATGTCTGCTTCATCTGATTTGATCGATACCTCGGTTTTTTGTTTGAAGGCATTGGGTCTGATAACAAAAATTGGATTAACATTAAGACATTCTTGCAATTTTTTTAAGTCAGTTTTATTTAAACCTCTTGCAACGTACTGTGATACGGAAGTTCTGCTTGGTCGCTTGTAGCATGAGTTTTCTATTTTTTTTAGTTTTGGTAAATTAGATTTTATCAAAGGACTAAGTAATTTTAGAAACCTAATAGGATTTTAGAAACCTAATACGATTAGGCCATGTGGGCTGTGTAGCTGTACGGCCAACATCATATACTCCTATTATAAAATTAATCCTGGAGGCTCCACTTTAGATATCACAAGTGTGGTTAGAAGTCCAAACTTGTTGAGATTCTTCTATTAGATTAGATGATCGATCTTTGTTTTGCAAAAGTAGCCAAAGGATATTTTTATAATAAGATTATTCGGAAATCAAGGTTATCTGTGAAACAATAGTAATATTATAATTAATCTTATTTTAATTAGATTAACTATCTTAGAGATTGAATAAGTTTAATTTTATTAAATTTGTTTTAACTAATATTGTGTGAGTTAGATCTCATTAACATATTATTTGATAATATGTTTTTGCATCTTGATTAAATAGAATAATTTAATACCCCGTCGAAAGTTCCCCATAAATTAAAATTTAAGTCTTATCTGGGATAACGACATCACCCATCATAATTAAATTAGTAGAAATATTTTTTCGTTGAAGAATATTTCACCCAAGTGTTTATTCCATTCGACAAAATATAGAACTAATTTATAGACACATATGTTTGTGATCGTGTGATGATTTTGACTTACTTAAATTAGCTCAAGTCGCCCAAGCGTCAGTGTTAATTTAGGGATGTCGATCAATTAAAAATTGATCAACCAAGAATTGCTTGGACGTAATTGGTCTAGGGACTTACCCATTATATTATTGCAGTGATCAGCCCAAGCCGGGACTGTAATATTATGAATGTGGATCTTGGCCACTATGATTGTGAAAACAATCCATGTTCTTTTTATTGGGGTCAAAGAGCATGGAAAATTAGTGGGAGCTAAATAATTAAAAGTCCATATTATTTAGTTAACTAAATGTGATCACAGGAATTATTATATGAATTTTAATTCCCGTTCTATTTGAACTTCTTTAGGCTTTTAGGAATGTCGAATTTATCATTGAGAAGTATCTTGGATACATGCAAGCTTACTGGACCAAACTTTCTGGACTGGGAAAGAAATGTGCGTTTAGTTCTTAGACAAGAAAATATTGAGTATGTGTTAGACACACCGGTACCCAAGAATCCTGATGCCAACTCTCCTGAGTTTGCCACATTTGACCTGACTGCTCGAGAGAAACACGTCACTGATGCTAAAACTGTGTAATGTGTCATGTTGGCTGCAATGTCTATGGAGTTGCAAAGGCAGCACGATAGGATGAGCGCCTTCGAGATGATTGAACACTTGAAAAGTCTGTTTGATTCAGAAAGTCAGACTCTAGAGTATGAACTCCTGACAGACATTTTCAAGTGTAGGCTTCAAGAGGGTGACAACGTGTCTGAGCACGTCCTCAAAATGATTGGCTTAATTGAAAGAGTTGCTACCACTGGAATTAAGTTTGAGGACTGTGTCTCAGCTGCTATCATCCTATATTCGCTTCCAAGTTCATTTACTAACTTCATTGTGAATTATAATTTGAACAAAACGAAAGCGACCATGCCTGAACTCCATAACATGCTCAAGTCTTATGAAGCCTCAACCTCTAAAGGAAAGATTGTTCTTATGGTAAGCTCTAACGCTAAGTCTCGTTCTAAGAACAAGAATAAGCAAAAGAAGAAAGGTAAGGTTGGACCTACTCCTACAGCTCTGAAGCCCAAAGGTGGAGGTCATATGAAGCCAAAAGTTGCAAAGGATGTTTGCCTCTACTGCAAAGAGAAGGGACATTGGAAGAGAGATTGTGAGTTGTATAAGGCTAATCTAGCCAAAGCACCAGGTGCTTCAAGCTCAGGTATTTTTATCATTAAATAAATATGTCTATAACTAACTCTCATTGTTAAAGTATTAGATACAACTTATGGCTTACACATTTGTAAAAATGTGCAGAAGCCTGAGAAGTAGTGTAGCAGTTGGACTGGGTAAAATTGACCTATGCGTGAAGGCTGAAGCAAAAGTTGCTGCTGAACGTGATAGGATCTTATAGTTTAGATTTGCCCAGTGGTTTTAGATTAGAATTAAATAATTGTTATTTTATTCCTTCTATTACCAAGAAGATTATTTCCATTCATATGTTAGACATTAAAAGATTTCTATTTCCATTTTGCTAATAATAATTGTTATTTTCGTAAAATGGTGTTGTTATGGAAATGCTTTTCTTATGAATGGTTAATTATCAATCGACATATTAGATATTAAATGAATAAAATAAAAGGATCTCGATTGAGTAATCAGAAAAATTACTACCGATCTATGACATTGTAAACTTGGTCAAATTAATGAAACAAGAATAGCAACGTTAAATAAATTAGATTATTTAACACCATTTGCTTTTGAGTCATATGGAAATTGTGAATCTTGTCTTTCAAGTAACTTGACTAATAAATCTTTTCTAGGAAAAAGGATAGCAAGCCAAAGAGTACTTAAGTAAAATTTCTGATTTATTTAAAAGGTCAAAGAATTCCGTCATAATGAAATCCTCCAGAACACCTTAGAAGTCTGGCGTTTATGCAAGGAGAAATATGGCTTTGTTAGACATGACTAGATCTATGATGAATTCATTTTCTCTTCCAAACATTCTTTTGAGGGTACACGCTATAAATCTCAATATGCATTCTGAATAGTCTGATTAGTGCAAAACGTACTATATGAGTTATTGTATAATAAAAGACATTTTCTTCACATATTAAATATGGGTTGCCCTACATATGTAAAGAAATGTGCACTAATCAAATTAAAAGCTAAAGTAACATAGAGAATGAAGATTTGTTAGATTGTCTAACGAAGGATTCAGTGGGAGAATTAAGTTGAAGAATGTTTCTAGGAGGATATCCTTTAGCTAGTGGGAGTAATATAGGAAGCGCTTCGCACCAGCAAGTGATTCTTATGAAGAAAGTAGTGGCATGGTTGTCATTCCTTCTGCACCTAACTCTCACTCTCTGAGTATAGCACCAGAAAACTCTCTAAGCATTGGATAGTCCAATGAAAGAGAACCTCTTCACGATCAGAATGAACAGCCTGAACAAAATGCAAAACATTCAACTCTGTGGGTCTACTTGGATTCGTCATGAACGAACTAGGTTAGGCTTCCTCATGGAGGATCATGATGATGTTAAGATTCCTGATACGGATGAACCTGAGACCTACATAGAAGCAATATTAGATGTTGATTCATAGAGGTGGTGAGAAGCCATAAAATCTAAAAATGGACTTGATGTGTATCAATCAAGTATGGAACTTGGTTGACTTGCCTGTTGGGTTAGACCCATTGGATGCAAAATGATTTTCAAGGAGAAAATTAATGCTGAAGGCAAGGTGAAAACATACAAAGCTAGGCTAGTGGCTAAAGGTTATAGTCAAAGAAAAGGAATTGACTATAGTGATACCTATTCGCCAGTTGCAAAACTCAAGTCCATTTGGATTTTGCTTGTTATAGCTGCTCAATATGATTATGAGATTTGACAAATGGATGTCAAAACCCCTTTCCTTAATGGAAACCTCATGAAGGAGGTGTACATGGTACAACCTGAAGGTTTTATATCCATATCAAATTCTAATTCAATATGTTAATTAGAGAAATCTATTTATGGGCTAGAACAAGCATCTAGGAGTTGAAATATTAATTTTGATGAAAAAGTCATATCATTTGACCTCATCAAATGAAATGATGGTGCTTGCGTGTTTAGAGTGCGCAACAAGGATAGCGTGGTCTTTATAATCATATATGTTGATCATAGAGAATGATATCCCCTCATTGAAATCAGTGAAAGAATGGTCACCCAAAATCTTCATGAATATCTTTTGTCTATGGTAGACAGAAAGAACTAGTAGAATTTAATTATTCTAGCACTAGTCTCATGTATGATAAGAAAGACTACGAGTCACAGCCAGTATATGTTTTTAGTCTCAATGTAATAGTAATGCTGCAAGAGTTGCAAGTAAGAAACTATTGTAAATTCGACAACTAGAGCCTAGTAAATTGTCGCATTTGATGCAACATAGGTAAGCGTTTAGATACGTTAGTTCCTTAAGGAAATAGAGGTAGTTCCTAGCGACAGTTATCCAATAATTGTTATTGTGACTGTACCGGTGCATTTGCACAAGCTAAGGAACCAAGATGCAAAGTAAGGAACTAGAAAATACCAGTATGCTATCGTGTTTTGATAACAAATAGCAAGATGAGAAGTTGCAATAGAATGCCTTCCCGTAGAGGACAAATTTGGCTGGCCCATTCACCAAACATTTGAGATGTGAGAAACATACTAGACTTTTGAGAGTCTAGGTGTTAGACGCATCGGTGATTGGCACTAGGCCAAGTGGGAGATTGTTAGTATATATGTCCTAGCGACAATCACCTTTTAGAGATATATATATACTTGATCACATTCAGTTTTATATATTTGATATATACGGTATTACACATTGATGATTAAGTATTTCGATTGTCAATATCTTATTCATAATTGTGTTCCCTTGGACTTATGTTGTCAATAAGTAAGTGGGAGCTTATATGATAACACATAAGGTCCTAAAATAGCCCCAATCAATGATCATCAAGAATGGGATATTGATGATATGCGATAAGATTGGTATGTGGACTGCATCATACTTTTAGAAAGTATAGTTGATCTCACGACTATGAGTTCCTGTAATTCATGATGGTCACATAGATATTTTAGAGAATATTGGCATACCCATCGAGAAACCATTTGATAAGTTCTATTCATGTGTCTATGGGATTATCGGCGTATAGAGTAGTGTAATAGTCCTCCGACTTGAGGTCAATACGTACTACATGTGCGGAGTGATGTACTTTGACCATGACCAACGCTTGCACTCCAATCGGGGTAGATACGACATGTGTTGGGTGCATCACGAAGCACATGGAGTAGTAGTTGAGCCAGGAAAGGATTCATTCCTCATAATAGATTAAGAGAGAACATTCTACTTCTCATATCTAGATGGATCATAAAGTCATTGGCCAATGCAAAGATATATTCGTTTTGGATATCGAATATGATCGTTATGGATCATCTAGAAAGATTGAGAGACAGAGACAGAGTTATTGGGATAGACACAATATCATGTTCTAGATTTAGTTGAATGTTCGCTGAATGAAAGGACCGTATCACTATGAGCTCTATATTACAGGGAGTTTGAATAGTCGTCGCAAACGTCCTTATATATTAAGATTGTCTGGTAAATCGTCTAGGGATTCTGCCAAGACCTTAATTTGATTAGTGCTTAATATATAAGGCCCTATGAGTCACACAACTAGTGATTATACCTTTCGATTGAATTGTTAGAAGGAATTAAATATTAATTGGATTAAATAATATTTAATTTGTAATACTGAAATGGATTAAATATTAGTTAGATTAAACTATATTTAATTCATGATGTTGAAGGAGAGTTCTATTTGATAGAATATATTAAGTGTGATAAATTAGATTTATTATACCTAATTAAGGTGAATTTATTATTAAATAAAGTTGGTATTTTATTTTATTGATTTGGAATTAAAAGGGAAAATAAAATAAACTAAATAATAATAAATAACATATAGAGAGTGGCGTGCAGCCACTTCTCTATTGTTGTTATTATTATTATTATGTTTTATCCAACTTATTTAATTAATAATGATGTATTGGTCCTGGTAGGACTATAACTCATTAATGAGTAAGACTTTGGTTGTGATTAGGAAACTAGTTTAGAACTAGTATAAATACACCCTCCTCCTTCATAATTCACAGACCAGTTTTCAGATTCAGTATTACCAGTTTATTTCCCTGCGAAGAGATTTCCTAGCTTTTATCTTAGGGAGATCTAACCGTTCTTTCGGAGAGGAGAAATCACGTGGATACCTAAGGTCCAGGATTATCACCGCTAGGCTGGAAGATCTGTAAGTTCTAACTCAGATCTGTTATTATTATCATATTCGTTATTTTGTCATAATCAGGGAAAATCTGTTTGGGAAAATTTTAAACTTCCGTTGCTGTACTTTCGAGGTACGTTACATCAATTTCCTACCAAATTCTACTCCCTCCGTTCTGGAAAATTCTTCCCGGTTGTACTTGGATCGGAGTTTACGAAAGTGGGAATAAAGTGAAAATGTATGGTTGTGGTTGAGTAAGAAAAGAGTAAATGAATGGTAGCCACATAAACCTTTCCAAAAAGGGAAATGAGAAGAATTTTTTGGGACATCCCCAAAAGGTAAGTGAGAAGATTTTTTGGGACGGAGGTAGTATGATTTTTTGTTCACCCAGATAATTAAAATTGATCACACCGACAACCAAAGTTGATCACATATACAACTATTGTCTATGAGCCGCACAACTATTGTCTGTGTGGTAAATATTGTCTATGCACACAGACAAATAATTGTCTGTGCAATATAAAAATATTGTCTCCGCACACAGGCATTATAAAGATATTGATTGATTTGCAAGTTGGTGTCAGTGTCAGACGACTGTCAATGTACTTTTTTACACGAAAGTTAATGTTTGTGGACACAAACAAGAGTTGTTTGTGTATACAAACAACTCTTGTTTGTACTCACGGACAACTTCTTATCAATCATCTGTGACCCACATTTCTGAAAATGCAATGAACATCCTAGGTCCTCATGTACCGGGCTTTGGATGATGTTAAATACATGATTCAACCACTTCTTATGCCCTCCTTCCCCAACTTCCTCATACTTCAATGAGAATTTGGACCTGGTCTATTCCCAGCTATCCCCCACCTTTATTTGTCTTTCTCAATTCATTTAATCCACAGTTTTTTTAGGAAACATTTAATGCAAAGCCTTTTAAATACTGCAAAATGGCAGCTCAACTGCTCACCGATCCATAAGCTAACTTCGCACCGAATTTCCGGAGTCTTTAACTAAAGTCCAACCACCTTCTGCTCGCCAGTAAACTAACCGCTCCACCGCTCACGGCGGGTACGGCAATTCCGCGGATTCGCGAAGCTTTCTTTTCATTTCTTAGCGCAGTCTATTGGGAGGCGCAGAAATGGTGGGACCTCAGAGACCGCAGTTCGTGCTGTTTGGGTCGTCAATAGTTCAGCTCAGCTACAGCAATGGCGGTTGGGGTGCGATTCTCGCCGATGTTTACGCTCGTAAGGTATATACCTACCAATAGCTATCCCCCTTTTGAATGTGTTTGATGCCTTTTGAATTAAATGTGACCGTATTGGTGTTTGTATTCAACGAGTTCTGGAAGGAATGTGATATTATAAGCGGTTGCGAGCTCATGATCCTCATATTTTGCATACTTTTGCTATTTATTGGCTATGATGGTGTTTTTAATAGGAAGGAAATTTTCTGGTTAGGTCTTTTTAAGTCTGGTCTAAACTGGTGGTACGGTAGATACCTGTTCTATGGGTATGTTACAACTTTATAGTCTGTTGTAGTCTAAAATGTTTAAGTTTAGTTTGAGATTGAAACCATTCCAATTAAAAACATTCTTATTGAATGGATAATTTGTAACTCCTAAATTATGGTATGCAACTTCTGCATTATAGTGTTGACTAGCATATAATAAAACTCTAGAAGAGAGTACTAATTGCAGTTATCCTTTTAGGTTGCTAAATGATGATATTGATAAAGTAGAAACATGGGAAAAACCCCGAAATAGGAGTAAAATTAACGAATCAGAAGTTACCAGGCTTTAATGTGTCATTATTAATGACAAAATCGACAGTATTTTCTGGAGCATGTCAGCATAATTACTCTTATTTTTGGAATAAAAACATACCGCTCCTATTTTGGAATTTCAAATTTTCTACTCCTATCATTCAGGACAATTCATTCAAAAACTTTCGTTTGTACAGTAATTTTTTAGAAAGAAGAAATGATAAGACAGACACAGGGGAATTAATAAATGCTCTGACCCTATTTCCAAAATTGCTGGAAATGATTTTTAAAATAGTTTTTGTTAACTTTCTACTTTTGACATCCTTCAGTGTTTGATAGATGTTTTTACCTATGTTTTTGAGAGCTGGATTTATTTTTTATTTGTTTATTTATTACAAAGATATACTCCAGTATATAGCTCTAACTTGATGTTCTATGCCAATAAACTGAACTACCTTGGATGCTTTGACTTCAATTTCGAAACTTCACCTTCTCTGAAATGAAATCTTGCAGGCAGACATATTATTGCGAGGTTACTATGGTTGGAATTCGCGTCGGGCAATCCAAGTTCTTGATCAAGTTTTCCCTAAGGTAGTGTCCTGCTGCTGATTTACATGGATCTTTCTTCTGAAAAAGCCCTAGGTATCCTTGGATGGCTACATTTTTCTTCTCGAGTTTACCCCTCTAGAATAGTGACATGTGCAACGGTGTTAAGTTGGGCATTATTTACTAGATAATCGATGTAGGGTTGGACAGGTGAAAGCTGAATACATTGGTCAAAACCTGACCTCCAGGCTTGCCCAAACCATCGAGTGGACAGGCCACTTATAAACTACCATAAGACTATGTAACATTGGACCTCACCTGAAAAGGATTATGAAGAGATGACATACTTCAACTGTTCAGGAAAATGATGTGGGTACTCAGCATTTCCTTGTAGACTCACAATGTTTTGTTGCTTTCAGGATGCAGCAGTTCAGCCAACTTTGGTGATTGTTTATTTTGGTGGCAATGACTCAATGGGTCCTCACTCATCTGGCCTTGGTCCTCATGTTCCGCTTCCAGAATACATTGAGAACATGAGAAAAGTAGCACTTCATATTAAGGTCTCTTATGGTGGGGGGAACCAATAATGTGTTTTAACATCACAATTTTTGGAAACATTCACCATTATCTCATTCTTTCACTTGGTAGACAGATTATGCAAACAAACTGTAAATTTGACTGCTTTTGTTAATCTGAATCAGAGCCTTTCGGACAAAACTCGAATAATCTTTCTCACTTGTCCACCTGTCAATGAAGCCAAAGTGAAAGAGAATACAAGGTATGTTGATCTTGCCAATCAGATCATACTACACTTCACCTATGCTCTAAGCCCAGTTTTTTGTTCTGCCTTTTAAGCCAGAGTTTTTTTGCTCCAAATTTTTGTTAGGTAACATTGGAAAGTGTTGTAGCTTGAAAGCTAAAGTTATGAAACAACTTAAGCTACATTAGTTAAAAGATGCTCTCAAATCACATGGCCAGCTTTGACATTATAATTAGTTACGGAGTATCTATTTAATTAAAAAACAATTCATGGCTCCTCGATACCAATAATTTCCACATTCACAGCAATCTATATCATAAATTACCAAATGGACTTTTATCCTACTGGAGAGCTCACACCTTTAATTCACTGTTCAACACTTAGAATTCACAGCGTAATGATTTATAACAGTAATATCAACTGGCCCCCCAAGTCTTATTTAACCATGAGTTCTCATTAATGATACTTTCTCTCAGACTCCTATTCAGAATCGGGTTTCTTTTTTAACAATTACCAATTATCTCTCTCAAAACAGTTCAATATTCAGTGAGCTAGTGCGAAGCAATGATTTGTGTAGCAAATATTCACAAGCCTGTATAGATCTCTGCAAGGAGATGGGGGTTATGGTTATTGATCTTTTCTCATCGTTTCAGAAACGTGAAGGTTGGGAAAATGCTTGCTTTACGTAAGTACCATGTAATCTTATGCTCTTTTGTTTTTTCTTTTCATGTGTCATGGGTCTGTAAGTCTGTTTGAGAACTGAGATGACAAAAGTTAGATTTATCATTTATCAAAGGGCAAAAAAGATCCTTGCATACAATTTAGTCCAGCTTAATTTTGATCTAATGCTGTATAATACGAAGTACATTTTTATCATGGATCGATTTATGTTAGCCGATCCCAAAATCTTTTGGGAATAAGGCTGGGATATTGTTGTTACTCTATAATACATTTTTAAATGGCTTACTTAATACTTTAGAGCCTGTTTGCGATGAATTGTAATATAAGTGCTTGTTTAAGAAATTCATTTTCACTTGAGGACTAAAAGTACATGTTTTCAGCAATCACAAAACTCGTTTTTCTTTTGGGATTACAAGCCCTTTGAAAAAGTCCTTGACAAACGCTCCTTTGCTAATTCAAAATACTTTCTTAATAAAACACTTTTTCTTTAAAAACTAGTCATCCCAAATGCACTCTAAAGTTATTTGCTTCCTAAATTTGATTCTCTGTGTTAATTAAGCATTGATTTTGATATTGAATGTTTGAAACGTAGTCTTGCTGCATAGTTCTAGCCCTCTCTTTTCTATATGTTTGATTTTATGATGTTGAGTTGATTCCACTGGAAGAGTTTCAAGGAAAATTTGACCTAAATGGCAGTTCCGAAATACTCCTTTTTTCCTACTTAATATGAGTACTATAAGAATTGTAAAATTTATAGGAGAAGAAGAAATTATTAATTGCATCGGTTCTGTAAAAAGATAGATATACAAAGATACAAGCAAATTTGGTCAATGAAGACCGTTGTAACCTAATTAGATGTACTTTTTTAGTTGTCTAGCTTGCCATGATTAGGGGTGGTTCGGTACGGTATAACGAATATTTTCTCTCATACCTTTGTCGTATCGAAATTTTCAGTATACAAAATTTATGTACCTTTACCTTACCGAAGTTTCGGTAACGGTATGGTATCGGTAAATTATCATGCATGCAGGGGCGGAGCCAGAAAAATGTGTGAGAGGGGTCGAAATTTAATTATATACAATATCAAAGTATCAAAATGATGGATAATTATTATACAATACTTGAGTTAAATGTTTCATATGTAGTTGAGATAAATAGTAGTTTAATGAGATTTTTTCGGTTAATGTGTTGATATATAGGTAATGTCTCATAATGTTCACACAACTAATGTAACACCCCGACCCCGTAGGCTCCGAGATAGTTACTTCTGACCTCTAGTACTGTCCTCACAAACCGCCACTAGCCTTTTCCGCGTACTTTGTCCTCACTCGTGCGCGCCCTGAGAAACTTCCCAGGGGGTCACCCATCCCAAGACTACTCTCGTGCAAGCACGCTTAACTTTGGAGTTCTTGGTTAATGAGCTCCCTTAAAAGGAGATGCACCTTATTGGTATGAGTAGTACTATTAATCCATTTAAATCTGATACCACCTGTAACACCCCGACCCCGTAGGCTCCGAGGTAGTTACTTCTGACCTCTAGTACTGTCCTCACAAATCGCCACTAGCCTTTTCCGCGCACTTTGTGCTCACTCGTGCGCGCCCTGAGAAACTTCCCAGGGGGTCACCCATCCCAAGACTACTCCCGTGCAAGCACGTTTAACTTTGAAGTTCTTGGCTAATGAGCTCCCTTAAAAGGAGATGCACCTTATTGGTATGAGTAGTACTATTAATCCATTTAAATTAAATCTCAAATGTTACAACTAATGACTGAATAAGTTGTTTTATTTTTAAATTTAAGAATATAATCAACGTCACACATCAAATTTTGCTTATTTCAAGTTAAGATGATGATGATTTTTCCAGAAGTCATAACTTTTTACTCGCAATGAGTTACGGGACCCATAATATATCAAATCGAAGGTATTTCACAGCTCTACATTCTTGAACTTTCAACGGGGTCGGCTGACCACCCTGACCCCCCCTTGGCTCCGCCCCTGCATGCATGTCTCCCAATACAACAAATTATCATAGACTAACGAAATACAAAGTATACTGAATCGGTGTTACTAGCGACATATTTAATCCATGATTAAAATGCTACATGATACATTTAACAATCTATTGATGTCATATTCAATCTTGAACAATTATTATTATTTTTATATTTAAGCAGTTTAACATGCCACGTATTAAAAAATAATACATTTTCCTAAAATAACTTGAACAATGTAAATATATACTTAAATCAATAGTGATCTCTATAAAAAATAAATAAAATTATTCAAACAACATGGATATAAAATCATTTATTCCTAATATGATATTGTGTATTTAGTCATTTTTATAATTTTAAAATATTTGAATAAGACTTTTGGACAAGTCGTGTGTTTCGACTTGTGGAATCATTATGTAGATTCATCACATAAGTGTATCCCTCTTAATTCGTCAACCACTTAGTGGCTCAATTGTCGCGACTCGCAAGCTCTTGGAACAAGATGGACTTGTTTGTGGACATTAGTACATTACTCATTAGTCATCATGGTTAGTTTGTTTGAATGTTAGATAGTAGAAGCCTAGAAGGTTATAGTGTGTTTGTGAGATTGGGCCTTTATTTGTGTATTTTGGTATTTGTAAACAATCTATGTATTAATTTTGGGCTTGAAAATTGTTATGGACTTTTACAATATTTTAGAATTAAAAGTAATTGTTGGATAGGGGAGTCGGTACGGTATTATACCGGTATACCGCGATATTTGAAAACATTTACCGTACCGAAAAAATCGATACGGTATGATACTGTATCGAAAATGACGGTATAACAATATTCCGGTATTTTCCGGTATTTCTGCCCACCCCAGCCATGATTATATATTATCTCAATAATGTGTGATAGACTGTCTAGTACGTGGCCTCTCTTTTAGTCCCTGTCTTTAGGGTTTGTTGGGATTGCTGAAAATGGTAGGAAAACGCGGGGAAGGTTAAATAAGATAAGTTTTGTTGAATTTGCTTTTATCTTGGAAAGTACGATGGAATGTCAAATTTGATTACAAACCTTTTCGAAACTTACATGTATTTCTTATATAAAAACAATTGGTTTCAACAAATAACAAAAATTGATAGAGTTCTAAATCATATGTTTTCCCCATTTTTCTTGCTGAAACAATTTCTGGACTCCAATTTCCAGGGATGGGATCCACTTATCAGAAGAGGGAAGCAAAGTAGTGGTTGAAGAGATACTCAAGGCTCTGAAAGAAGCCGAGTGGAGTCCAAGCCTACACTGGAAGTCCATGCCGACTGAGTTCTCAGAGGATTCAGATTATGATCTTGTTCTTTCTGATGGAAAAACCACCATCAATGCTTCTGATTGGACATTCCATCGTGCCATTCAATGGGACTAGATCACCATAGAATGAGGGCAGGCCGCATCCAAAGAATGGTTCCAATATATTCACAGGTTCCAGGCTAGGATGTTATTATTGCTGCATATTACAACTTCCACCTTCATGATAAAGATTCTATATACGGAGTATATGTTTATTTGGCTTCTATACTAATTTGTTTAAAAACAACAATATATAGTCTTTTGTCAACCGGCCCTCGATATTTTCTAATATTAAGTGTGCAAATAAACTGGACAAGTTCCTCTATTCCTAAGTTGTAATTTGTATAATTATATTTGACCTATTGTATAATTAAGTGTGCAAATAAACTGAACAATTTGATTGATAGAAAGTGAGAGCTGTATGTGATAATATTGTATTCATCTCAATTACCCCTTGAGGCTTACACCCCTAAATAAGCTACCAGTCTACTCACTAAGAAACATCACTTCCACATGAAGTGGCTGGTCCATTTTTTATTCGGATCAGTTCTGGAACCTTAATAGCCTGAGCTGGTAAACAGTTCCACTATTGGGGTTAGTTTTGATCAATTTAAGTTTAGTCTGATTTGAAGTATTGATTCTAGAGCCCGTTTGGCAGCACGAAAATTGGCTGTTCTGGCTGATTCTGCTGAAATTTATGAAGTTCTGGCTGAAGTGGCTGCATTGGCTGATTCTGCTGATACAAGAAAAAAATATTTTTAAAATATATTTTATTAATAAAATAAAGAAAAAATTATATGTAAAAATAGCTAAAATAGTCATCTACAGTAACTTCAGCCAATACAGCCAGAAAAGTAACCTCAATCTTACTTTTTCGACTTATTACACAATTCAGCGCGCGAAAGCAAAATTTACGTATTTGGTAAAAAAGTTGGCTGATAAGCCGGATAAGCCGAAAATGAGGGTGGCCAAACGGCCTCGTAATATGAAATAGATAACTTTACTTATTTTCAGAATTTGAGGTAATTTTTTAGTCTATAAGAGTTTTTTTTTTAATATTTTTAGTTGCTGTTTACAATTTAGTACGGAGTATTAATGTGCGTATGTGATTTTGACATTTTAAGTTGTTTATGAGAAGATTAAATGGCCATTTTTCAGATTTATTATTAAAGTGATTGTGATTTGTATCATTCCGATGGGCAGCAATGTAATTGTGGAAGACATCCGATATCTGATACTCAGTATCTTCTTTCATGTGTGGAGTTCAATTATATTTACTGTGAAGCTCTTAATTTATTGAGTTTTGTGTTTCTTCAAAATCGAAAACTGAAGAAAACAGTAACTAAGTTCTATTTTGCTTATTATAAGTTGCCTGGTTTTCTTTAATTTTTTTGATGTCTAAATAAACAAATCGACCTATAATGGCCGATTTCTTACCCCAAAAGGCCAAAAGTTATCACACAATTTTAAGTATGAAAATTTTCAAAAGATTACCTGCCCCTTTCATGCAATTTTTTCTCGTTAGGCCCTGTGTCACACTAGTTTCTACAGTAATGGGATTTTCAAAACTTAAAATTGAAGAAATTTGATAGATTTATGTTGCTTAATTCTTAAAAGTTACAAGATGAATTAGGTTTGCTCAAAAGGCCTTTAGGAGCTAGCTATATACTAGTATGACATATTTTCTTATCAACTACGGAGTAAATAACTAGAATAGGGTAGTCATCAGTCATGGCAACAAAAGCTTTCACATATTTTATCCACATGCTCACATAAATTAAGAGCTTCACAATAAATATAATTGTAAAGCCTTCAATATTTTATCCATATGTGAGCATGTGGATAAAACAGGGTAGTCTGCAGATCTACGATTTGCATTACTAGTTCTTCAAAGCTCAGACTTCATGTACTACCTCCGTCCCAAAAAGGTTGGCCAAAGTTGACTTTCACGTGGATTAATAAAGTAAAAGTTGTGTGGTTGAAATTTGTGTAGAGAAGATAAAATTAATTTTAGTCACATATTCCTTACTTTAAATGAAAATGGCAAATCTTTGTGGGACATCTAAAATATGAAATTTAGCCGATCTTTTCGGGACGGGGGAGTATGTAGTTTTAGTTTTAACTTTTTTCGGTTTAATTTCAGTCTTTTCCTCAGAATTTAATGTAATTTTTTGTCCCCCGCCAAATTAAAATGCTGGTCCGCCCCTGCCTCCATCAACTAATATTGATTCCTGGTTAATGACAAACCAGCAGCAGAAGTTGAAGCAATATGTTTCCTGGACTTGATCTTTTGGACAGTTCTGGAGATATCAAACAACTGCAGCAAAAAGCAAAAAGCAAAAAGCAAAAAGTTGAAGTGCAAGCACATCACTACAATGAAGACTAGTTAACACCTGTTTTGATTGTGAGCAACTCATAGTCATATCCAGAGGCCGAGATGTAGAGAAAGACAACCACAAAGAGTATGAAATGCCCTAAGATATTCTCGTAACACCCTAGCTTGTACACCTTTGTTATCTCCTTTCATGTTAGAACCTTGATCACAATCTTGCCTTCTTACATTATTCTCGTCAATTCGACATCAGAAATAAAAGAATGCCACTGGCGCTGCTTCTAAGGCCAGATCAGCGCTCGTGATCAAAACATAAATGGAATGATTTTCTTGCCTTTCTATTAAGTTGAGTATGAGTATATATACAGAAAGATCATAACCCTACGTACAACTCTAGTCTAAAAGGCCACAGCCCATACAAATTATAATTAGAATGAATTACAAATAATTACAAGCCCAAATGTGCCCCAATACCCCCCCCCCCCCCCCCTCAAGTTGGAGCATGCGGATCATAAATACCCAACTTGCCAAGAAGAAAAAGAAATTGGCGCTTGCCCGATGCTTTAGTGAAGATATCTGCCAATTGGTCAGAAGTGGAGACATGTTGGGTAGTTATCAATCCCTCTTGGATGGCGTCACGAACATAATGACAATCCACCTCTATGTGTTTCGTACGCTCATGGAAAACAGGATTGTGGGCAATGTGAAGGGCGGATTTGCTATCGCAAAACAAAGGCATAGCTTGAGGATGAGCTACACCAAGATTGAGGAGAAGACTTTTAAGCCATTTTAATTCCGCCGTAAGATCTGCCATGGATCGATACTCGACCTCGGCACACCAATGTTAAGCCAATTTGTTGTTTCTTGGTCTTCCAAGAAATGGGAGAAGAGCCAAGAAATACTAACCATTCAGTAAGTGACCGACGAGAAACTGGACAACTTGCCCAGTCAGAATCACACCATCCTGTTGAAGTTAAATCACAAGAGGAACGCAAGAGAATTCCTTGACCCGGGGTGCCCTTCAAGTAACGCACAACCCGAAGTGCCGCATCCCAGTGTTGCTGACGCGGGGCTTGCATAAACTGAGCGAGAATATGCACTACGTAGGCCAAGTCGGGACATGTGAAAGACAGATAGATCAATCGGCCAACAAGACGTCGATAGGACTCGGGGTCATGTAAGAACGGACCATCAGCCAAAGCAAGTGTATGATTCTGCTCAATGGGGAAACCGGCAGGTTTGGCACCCAATAACCCGGTCTCAGAGATAATATCCAAAGCATATTTGCGTTGGCACAGAAAAATTCCCTCCGTGCTGCGTGCCACTTCGATCCCAAGGAAGTATTTGAGAATACCCAAATCCTTCATATGAAAACATGAACTCAAGTATTGTTTAAAGGTGGTTAGGGAGGCTGAGTTATTTCCAGCAATAATTAGATCATCTACATAAATTAGCACATTTAGAATAATATCACCACGGCGGTAAGTGAAAAGAGAATAATCTGAATAAGACTGGTGAAAGCCATAATGACGCAAAGAGGCAGCCAACTTGGCATACCAACATCGTTGGGTCTGCCGAAGCCCATACAAAGATTTCTTCAACCGACAGACAACCCCTGGCTGAGGTGGATGAAAGCCAGGAGGGGGCTTCATGTATACTTCCTCGTCCAAATCGCCGTGAAGAAATGCATTGTGAACATCCATCTGATGAAGTTCTCAATTTTTAGCTGTTGCAATTGCTAGGAATGCCCTGACCGTAACTATTTTTGCTACGGGAGCAAACGTCTCACTATAATCAATGCCCTCCTCCTGATGATTGCCAAACACCACCAATCGGGCCTTGAGCCGCTCAACTGTACCATCTGAATGATACTTAATTTTATAAACTCATTTACATCCGAGAGCCTTTTTACCTGGGGTAAAGATGTGAGAACCCAAGTCTTATTATTTTCAAGGGCACGTATTTCAAATTGCATGGCCTTCCGTCATCCTTCATCATGCATGGCTTCCTTAAAAGATCTCGGTTCAAGTCTTGCAAGTATGGCTCCAAGAAACGCCCGATGACGGGAAGAAAATTATCACAATTCACATAGTGAGCTGTAGGATAAGACATACCTGAGTGACCTGAGGAGGAGAGGGGAAGAGGCGGGGATGAGCTCTCAGTCCGAACATGTGTGACGAAGTAACGAAGAAGCACTGAAGTACGTTTAGCCCGCTGGCCGCGACCAAGTACTGAAGTGGATAGATGACCGTCGTTATGATCGGGAGAGGCTGGGACCGTGGGTATGGAGACCGTTGCTTCATCGTGAGACACAGTGGTGGAAGTATCCAAGGCAGTAGTGACCGCATGACCTAGATCAGGAGTGTCATCATCAAATACAGGAGGGATATCAATATGCACCTGGCCTGGAGTTGTCATCGCATCATTGTCAAGGGAAAAAGGAAATTCATGCAAATGGAATTTCACGTCACGTGAAACAAATATGTTCCCAGTATCCATATCATAAACTTTCCACCCTTTTTGTCCGTGTGGATAGCCAACAAAAACACACCGGTTACTCCGTGGAGCAAATTTGTCACCCTTGGAATTCTTGTTGTGAGCAAAGCACAAGCATCCAAACACTCAGATCTGACCAAAGTTGGGAACCCGACCAGTGAGAACTTCATATGGCGTCTTTCCACCTAGCACACCTGAGGGGGTTCGGTTAATTAAATAGACCACAGACAAAATACATTCACCCCAAAGGTATATAGGGATATTAGCTTGAAATATCAATGCACGGGCAACATTTAAAATGTGTCGATGTTTACGTTCGACACGTCCGTTTTGTTGAGGTGTCTCAACACAGGAACTCTGAAATAAAATACCATGCTCATTAAAGTAAGGGTGCATGCATTTAAATTCAGTCCCATTATCGCTACGAACGATTTTCACAACAGCTGCAAATTGCGTTCCGATCATAGCAAAAAATGATAGAAAGGACTTATACACCTCCTTCTTATCACGTAGCAGATACACCAACGCAGCTCTAGAATAGTCATCCACAATAGTCAAAAAATAAATAGCATCACAAGTGGAAGGGGTTCTGTAAGGTCCCCACAAATCACAATGAATTGATTCCAAAATGTGGCTAGTTTTATTATCACTGATAGGAAAAGAATCACGGACTTGTTTTGCTTGCGGACAGACCACACAAGCTTTATTAAGAGATTTTATAAAACCACTAGAACTAAGTGTAGGCAATAATTTTAGAACCCGGTCTGATGGATGTCCCAACCGGCAATGCCACAACTGAAATTCCGTCACACCAGGTACTCTCACAGCATGCAACGTAGGCACACGTCGGAAATAGAACAACTCATCCCGTCTCTCACCGACTCCAATCAGGCTCCTCGAGGGTAGGTCTTGTATAGCACACAAAGAGTTAGTGAAAGTGACAATACACACCGAGTGATCAGTCAATTGAGAAACTGAAATAAGATGACAATTCAAATGTGGAACATAAAGAACATGATTAAGAACTAGGTCGGTGGAAAGGTGCACACGGCCTTCCATCGTGGCACACACAGTACGCCCATCTGGCAGTCCCACCATACAATTATTCACATTAGTAATATCACGAAGACAATTCAGATCACCCGTTACATGTCGGGATGCACCGGTATCAATAATCCAGTCAAGGGAACCATACGTACCAGACATACGATCAGTGGAGCGTGTTTCGGCATGAATCATGTGTAAAAGTGTTTGAACCTGTTCTTTACTCAGTTCTTGCAGCGGGTTGTAGTCTTCATTGCCGAGATGGGTTGATTCCCGTGCAGCCGCATGAGAAGGGGCCAATGAAGTCAAGGCATGTGCACGTG
This sequence comes from Cuscuta europaea, assembly GCA_945859875.1. Lineage (NCBI taxonomy): Eukaryota > Viridiplantae > Streptophyta > Magnoliopsida > Solanales > Convolvulaceae > Cuscuta > Cuscuta europaea. The sequence continues at coordinate 13,588,232 of CAMAPE010000060.1, read as the reverse complement.
CCCCCCCCCCCCACATGACCACGAGAGACCGTGTGAGGACTTGGCAGACTGCTCCCTGCTGCTGGACTTCGTCCCCCGTCGTTAATTTTATTCTTGTGCCGCTCCTCCCACCCGTCTGGGTATCAATACAATTTAAAACAGTTGCTCACATCATGGCCCTTTTGTTTGCAATGTGAACATAGAAGCCTTCCCTTCTTTGTTCTTTCAATTTTTCCTTTTGAGCGAGCAGTCTGCAGAGCAAAGGCTTGAATGTTAGGGGGTGTTTGGAACTGATTCTAATTCTGCTTCTTTTTTAAAGCAGAAGCAGAATCAGAATCAGTTTTCAGAAGCTGGTACCCCCAGCTTCTAAAAAAAATTGATTCTGAGAGTAAATTAGAGCACCAGAAGTGCTTCTGGAATTTCACCCAAACACTTCAGCTTCTGCTTCTGAATCAGTTTTGAGAATCAGATCCAAACACCCCCTTAGTGACATTAGCTTTCCCCCGTGCAATCGCACGAGAACGTTCCTCTTGAAGGAACTCCTGATGAGCTCTAGTCATGTTAAGCAAGCGTGGACCATTGGCTTCGCTGAAGCGCTTCTCCATGTATTTCCACAGTGACCGAGCTTCCTCATGGAAGGGAATTGAGGCTGCAACATTCGGCTCCATGCTTCGCAACATCCAAGAGATTATCATCAAGTTCACTGTGTCCCAATCAAGCAATTTCGATGTTGCAGTAGGTTTCCGGATAGTCCCATCCATGAACCCATATTTTCGACGAGCTTTCAACGACAGAATAAAAGCCCTCGACCAAGATACATAGTTGTCGCCTTTTAGAATTACGTGTGTAATCAAATTTCCGGGCTGATCCCTAGAACTTAGATAGAAGGATGAAGTTGGACCCACCCTCTGTACTGCTTCATCTCCCATGATATGCAGTGTGTGTCCACGCTGGTGCTGCAACTGCAAATGACGAGAACGGCTTGATACTAGCAAAAGTTTTCGCAGGGCTCTGATACCATGATCAAAACATAAACGGAATGATTTTCTTGCCTTTCTATTAAGTTGAGTATGAGTATATATACATAAAGATCATAACCCTACGTACAACTCTAGTCAAAAAGGCCACAGCCCATACAAATTATAATTAGAATGAATTACAAATAATTTACAAGCCCAAACGTGCCCCAATAGCTGGTTCTCCCTTATTCGTGTATTTTTGGCTTTTTGCTCTGTTTTGACGTCTGCAGTTGACCCCGAAGTGTTGGTTCTTGACCCCCTTTGATTTTTGGCTCCCGCTTATTCATTTTAGAACGCCTTTGCGTGCCTGGTAAGAATTTTCCGTTCTAGTGAGGGTTGAGAGCTCTCTCTCCCGTTTTTTGGCCTAACGGTCATCTTGCGGCTCACTCACGCCGGAAACAACCAAACACCGCCTAACACCACCGAGAAACACCATCAAACCACTCCCTGGAGCTCGTATATCCTCCATATTACTTCCTCCATACCTTGGTTGAGTAATATTTGGGATATCCCCGCTCCTCCTTCCCCAAATTCGTTCGCACATTCACTATTCACGAAAAAGGTCAACACACTTTTCTTCATCATCCACTAGGCCGATTTCGATTTTGAGCTTGGATTGGAGTTCGTCTTGGAGAGGAGATCAACCTTATCAAAGTTGTTTCATCATCAAGGAAGGCCGTACAACACCCTACTGTTCACAAAAGACGCCATTGGTACGGATTTCCTAGCTCAAATCAATAAACAAACTCAAAGACTCTCGGTTAAGGAGGGGTTGCTATTTTTAGCTACCCCTTCCATGAATTGAAGTTCCTCCTACCAAAATGCCAAAGTCTACGGTTAAAAAGAAGGAGGTCCAGCCTCCTACGAAGTTCTCTTCAAGGTTAAAAGCCAAGGCAAAAACAAAAGACTTGGAGGATGCTATCTCGGCAATGGACCAATTGAGTGACTCCGATTTGGATGTGCACTCGTATGCTAGTGATTCCGAAGGTACTTCTACACCTCTACCAGAATTTCCTCCACAACCCCCTGAACCTGAGGTAACCTCTTTACTCCCTCCTAAAGAGGTTACAAATGTGGGAAAAATTATGGACGAAAATGTGGAAAAAATCATGGAGGAAAATGGAAAGGAAATTGGTGGAGGGGAAAAGGGTGTGGATGGAGAAACGAATGATGTTTCTTTGAATGATGATTTGGCTATAACTGAACCTATAACTCAGGGGGGAGGGAATGTAAATGACTCCTATGTTGCTGCATTGGGTAGACCCTTACCATGGAAGCAAACCGAAACCCCTTTGGCAAAACCTTTTGTATCTCTTTTCAAGGACAATAGGGAACCTTCAAAAGGGATGAAACTAAGGTTCATTGAACCAGTTGGGGAGTATGTGGACTTGCATAAGAGGATCATGCCATCAATAGAGGAGATTTGGGGACATTGCCTAGTGGGGTACTTTGCGGGGAGATACCCCGGTTTCAAGCCAATTCAAGAACTAGTATCCAAATGGGGTGTTCCATGCAAGGTGAGGACTCATGATAGAGGGTGGGTTATCTTCAAGTTCCAAGGGGAAGAAGACAGAGCTAAGGTCCTAATGGAAGGGCCATATTCCTTATTTGGCAAGTCGCTATACCTCAAAACACTCTCGGAGGACTTTTCCTTTGAAAGTGAGGAATTTCTCAAAGTTCCAATATGGGTGAAATTTCCAAACTTACCAATGCAAATTTGGAATGAAGATGTTATTAGTGAGATTGCATCAAGGGTGGGCATGCCTCTTACAACGGATAGAGTGACACAAGAGAGGGCTATATCTCGGTATGCAAGAGTTTTGATTGAAGTTGATGCCTCAAAACCCCCTCCCCTTACACTAAAGGTGCGGTTACCTAATGGTAGATTCCATTTTCAAAAACTAATTTATGAAACATTCCCGAATTATTGTTTCCATTGTAAGGCTTATGGGCACCATGCTTTCACTTGCAAAGCCATAGCCGAAATGGAGAAAAAAGAAAGAGAGGAGAAAAAGAAACAAGAGCATGGAAAGGGGGATCAAGGCAAAGAGGATAAAGGCAAAGGCTTAGCACCGGAGAGTAATGCCGCGGCATTCCATGGAGAGACATCTAGAACCGGGGCACACCCTAAAGCCGCGGCTACCAAGCCTAATGCCGCGGCAAAAAAGCCTAATGCCGAGACTTCTACTTACATTCCAAAAGAAGAACACCCCTTTCTAAAGGCAGCGCGCCTAAAGAAAAAGAAGAGGAAACCAAAGAAAAAACAACAACATAGAGAGGAAGGTGAGGCATCCTCGGGGTATGAAACCGTACATGAACATGATGAAGAGGATGACCAACCAAGAAAGATTTCTAGCTTCAAGGAATTTTTTGATGATGAAGTAATAATGGAGATGGAAGCGGAAGAGTTTGGAGAGCCCACCATCAAAGTGATGCATATAGATGAGGTAACCGAGCCCACTATTAGACTAAACCATCTTCTACAAGAGGTGGATGGAACTAAACCAGGGGTTTACTTTACAAAAACTTGTTTGGAGAAGCTCCCGGGGGTAAGAAGAAAGAAGAAGGAATATGTCTTCTCATCACTTTTCATGAGAAGTGTGTTTAGGCATTACCTCTATAGGTACTTTGAAGACGGCCACATTATGGGAAATGGAAGCAAAGTGAAAGATATGAGGAAATTCAAAGGAAAAACAGTCCGGGTGGTAAGAGATATTAAGGAGGCTTATTTGGATGATGTTATCACAAAGATAGACTTCAAAGAGGGGGAAAGGCCGAAGATACACTTGATGCATTGTGATGAGGTGAAAGTTATGATGACTCGGTTAGACAACTACTTGGATGAGGAGGAAAGCTTGGCGCGCAAAGGGATTACCTTCACCACCGAATGCCTAAAGGCTCTTCCTGGGGCAACTTTAACGGAGGAAGGGTATGAATTCTCCTCTACTTTTATTACTAATGTTTATGATCTTTTCCTTGCTAGGTATAGGGGTTGTGAAGAGTACCGGGAGTGGAAGAGAAGACAATGGGAGGTGGCTAGGCCGAACAAGAGGAAGGGAAGGAAAAACTAAATTGTTTTTATGATTATTACATCATGGAATGTAAGGGGGCTGAATCAAGCCTCAAAACAAACCAACATAATAAATTTCATAAGGGTTAATAAGGTACGTATTATTTGTCTTCTTGAAACCAAAATGTCTTTAACTAGTTTTGCTAACTTCATGAAATTTAGATTGTCAAATTGGATGTATGTCACAAATTTTGATAAAATTGGGGGGGGGGGGGGGGGGGGCGAATTGCTATCTTGTGGGATCCTTGTTATGTGGAAGAGGATATTTTGGAAATTGATACCCAACATGTGCATGCTAGATTTTGGTGTAAAATTACACAAGTTAATTTCTATGCCTCTTTTGTGTATGTTTTGTATACGGTGATGGAGAGAAGGGTTCTTTGGGATCATTTGATTAGACTTAACACAAATATTCTTGGACCTTGGGCTGTTTTAGGGGATTTTAATTGTGTAGGTGCACCTCATGAACGAAGAGGATCTGCTCCCCCCTCGGGGTACTTAATGAAGGATTTAAATGAGATGAAACTCCAAACTAATCTAGAGGATGCCCCTTCTACGGGTGAATTTTACACCTGGAGTAGAGGTGCCATTTGGGCTAAGTTGGATAGGATTCTTATAAATCCTTTGTGGAGTGCCCATGGGATTACTTGTGGAGCCCATTTTTTTGAAATGGAATGTGATTTTGACCATGTGGCTGCCCTACTATGTATTGGAAACACAACCAAGAATGGTTCTAAACCGTTTAAGTTCTTTAACATGTGGTTGAAACATGACAGTTTTGGTGGAATTTTAGAGGATGTTTGGAATAGGAATGTTGGGGGTACGGCTCAATTTCGATTAGCACGTAAACTCAAACTCCTAAAACAGCCCCTAAAACAACTAAATACAAATGAATTCAGCCACATCTCGGCAAGAGCAAAGGAATCTAAAAAGGAGTATCAAAGAGTCTATCAACTAGCTCTTTTAGACCCCTTTGATGATTCTCTTAAGGAGAATTTAAATATGGCAAAGAAAAGAGCTTTATTTCTCAAAGAGGCCGAGGAAGCCTATCTCAAACAAAAGGCCAAGGCTATTCACATTTTGCAATCGGATAGATGTACAAAGTACTTCCACTCAATTGTTAAAAAGAGGCAAGCAAAAAATGCAATTGCATCTATTCGGTTACAAGATGGGTCTCTCACCCAATCCATGGACCAGGTTGCAAAGGAGTTTATTATATTTTTCAAAAATCTTTTTGGCACGGAGGTACCTTCTTTTGACTTTGATACAAACATTATGGCTTCGGGTAAAACCATTGACCAATCTGATTTTGATGACCTGATTAGACCTGTGTCTGATTTGGAAATCAAAGAAGCTCTTTTTGATATTGGTAATGAAAAAGCCCCCGGACCGGATGGATACTCATCAGCCTTTTTCAAATCCAATTGGGGAAAGGTTGGTGAGGATGTATGTGCTGCCGTTAAGGAATTCTTTGAGAGTGGGAATATGCTTAAACAGGTTAACCACACCATTGTAGCCCTTATTCCTAAAACATCTCATTCTCCTTCGGTTTCTGATTTTAGACCCATTTCATGTACAAATGTGACGTATAAGATAATCACCAAGATTTTAGCATCTAGACTTGGCCCTTGTCTTTCTAGTGTAGTTGACCCATCACAAGGTGCTTTTGTGGATGGTAGACAAATGACTGATAATATCTTCCTTGCTCAAGAATTGGTGAGGGGATACACTAGAAAGAGGGTCTCTCCAAGATGTATGATTAAGGTTGATATTAGGAAAGCATATGATACTATTTCTTGGACTTTCTTGGAAAAGATTTTAAAAGGAATTGGGCTGCCCAACATATTTGTTAATTGGATCATGGAGTGTGTGACTACCTCTTCCTTTTCAATATCCATAAATGGAAACTTACATGGTTGGTTTGAAGGAAAAAGAGGCCTAAGACAAGGAGACCCAATGTCTCCCATGTTATTTGTGTTGTGTTTGGAGTACTTGTCTAGGATGTTAGCTATTAGGACCTCAAATCCTAATTTTAACTATCATCCCTTATGCTCCAAACTAAAGATATCACACTTAGCCTATGCCGATGACTTAATGCTATTTTCAAAAGGGGAGCTCAAGTCTATAAAGATTCTAGTTGATGCTTTAAAGGACTTTGGTAGGGTCTCGGGTTTACTAGTGAATCAAGACAAATCTAATATTTTTGTGGGGGGAAACATTGCACAAAAACTGCCATCTATATTACAATTGGTAGACTTTCAACAAGGATCCTTTCCGGTTAGATATCTTGGCATTCCATTGGCTCCTCTAAAGATCTCTGTTGCCCAATTCTCTCCTTTGATTGATACGGTCACAGACTATTTTAATGCATGGAATACTAAGTCATTATCTTATGCTGGGAAAGTTGAGTTGATTAAGTCGGTGGTCCAAGGGGTGCAGTCATTTTGGCTAGGCATATTTCCTGTTCCCAAAACCATTTTGGACAGAATTGTGAGTTTGTGTAGAATATTTTTGTGGGGGGGTAAGCATGCTAAAGTGGCATGGGAAGATGTATGTCTACCAAAAGAAGAAGGGGGGCTAGGAATTAGGGATACAAAGGTTTGGAATAATGCTTTATTGTCTCGTACACTGTGGAATATACATGAAAAACAGGATACTCTTTGGGTAAGATGGGTAAATGGAGTTTATCTTCATGGGAGAGATGTGTGGACTTTTGTTCCACACAATAGGGACTCTCAATTGATGAAGAGAATTGCACTAATCCGAGACTCTATGGTATCTAAATACCCCTCTATACCCGAGACCATTATCAACCTTGGAAAGATGGCTCACAATGGTAAGCTTTCCTCTTCAAAGGTATATGACCTCCTTAGGATGAAAGGGACTACACATGCATGGATGTCTTTCATTTGGAAAGCCTATATCCCGCCCAAGTTTTCTCTTATTATGTGGCTTGCCTATCGCAATAGGCTACCTACATATGATAATATGGTTTACCTTGATATTGTTAATGTATGTCCGTTTTGTAAGGGTGGTCCGGAGACGGTACCACACCTATTTTTTGAATGCATTTGTACAGGGCAGATTTGGGAGAGAATCAAAGGATGGCTCGGAATCTCTAGGCAAATGTCTTCGTTGAGGAGTGCGGTTAAATGGATCTCAAGAGATTGCAACGGAGCGCATATTAGAGCAAAGGCTACAAGGATAGCGTTCAGCTATACAATCTATTGGATATGGAGGACTAGGAATGCGATTCGTTTTGATGGAGCATCGCTAAAGTTGGATGATACTATTGCACATATCAAGTATATGGTGTACAAAGTGCTTTTCTCGCTATATCCGTATCATATGATACCATTTTGAATTATAAACTTAGCCTATTTTTGTCATGAGTTGATGGCTATTATTTTGCTAGATGATGGTAGTTAGAAGATAAGCTCTACAGCTTTTGAAGTTATAGGGTATCCATGCTTGGATATGCCTTAAATTTTGCTCATATGATGTACATAAACTTGGTTACTATCTATATATTTACATTTTCCCAAAAAAAAATAGAACGCCTTTGCGTAGTTTTTCTCAAATTGAGATTTTTCCTGTATTCTCTTTGTATATTTGTATGGATAATTATAATCACCTACAATGTATATATATAGGGAGCGGATCAGGTGAGAAGTGCCCTTAGGTTGAGAAGCTGCGAAGTCTAACTTATAAGCTAAAAGTAAAAACTTTTAACCAATAAATCATAACTTATAGACCCCCTCGAAAATAATTACGAAAATGCCACCGCGTCCAAATAACTCCAGAAACTTGGAATTTTTTTTGACGCGGTGGCATTTTCGTAATTAAGATGGAGAGCTTTATAAGTTATGATTTATTGGTTATAAATTACTATATTCAGTCTATAAGTTTGCTGCGTTGTAAGATTAGATGCAAATCTAAGGGCTGAGATTACTTCTCACTTCTCATCTTAAGGAGGACTTCTCACCTCATCTTTTCTATATATATATATATATATATATATATATATATAAATTCTGAGGTCCGAAGTTCAGACCTGAGCCGCTGTCCGAACACCGCCGTTCAGAGCGGTTCCCGGTGCACTTTTTCTATGAAATTTTTATGGTATGTTCTTCATCAAGTCTAGTTTATCCATAAAAAATTTCAGCTCAAACTTCGATCTGGAAGGCCGTCAAATAATTTTTGGAAGTTGACTGCGTTTTTCTATGTATAATTTTGCGCAGATAACTTCCAAAAATTATTTGAGGGCCTTCCCGATCACATTTTGATCTTAACTTTTTGTGGATAAAGTAGACTTGATGAAGAACATACCATAAAAATTTCATCGAAAAATTCCATCGGGAACGGTCCCGAACGGCGGTGTTCTGACGACGTTCGGACTAAAACCCGTTGGACAGGAAAATGACTCTCTCTCTCTCTCTGTATATATATATATATATATATATATATATATATATATATATATATATATATATACATATATATATATATACATATATATATATATACATATATATATATACATATATATATATATATACATATATATATATATACATATATATATATATATATATATACATATATATATATATATGCATGTGTGTGCATCAACTATCCACTATATATGTGTATATGTGTGTATAGTTTAAATTATACTCCGTATATCTAATGGTTTTTTATCAGCAACAATGCTAAATATCTAACCTAAAACTAGAGTCGTTTGACTTTTGTATATACAATTATCAACTTATTTCACACATTATAGGTATAATTTTTAATATGTGTGTGTGAGTGTTTATTATATTGTACACAATCTAAAAATGCATTGATCCATTAATTTTTAAGAAAATGTAATCTTTCAAATCAAATTCTAAAAACACATATTAAGTCATAGCATGCATTTATAACATAAAATTATAGGAAAAATAATTTTAAAGTGATATTTGACTAATATTTTACTTATGATCAAATCGATTCGATATTCATATATGATTGGTTAACTATACGTATTGTTAAACAAATACAAATACAAATACAAATCAAATTAATATTCGTTTCATATTCGAATTCGAATTCGTATTCGAAAAAGTTAAACAAATACAAATATGAAATTCCACTATTCAACTCGACTCAATTCGTTCACAACCGAGTAACGGCTGGAAGGGAGCTCAAGCGTCAGGCCTGCCATCCAGACTGACCCATTAGCCAGGAAGAGTAACGGCCAGAAATTTATGCGCTGATTAATTATATATTTAATTCTACATTATCTTGTAATTAATTAGTCGTTTATTGTGTATATCGGTTTACATTTGTAAACACGTATAAAAGTCAAGTCTAATTCAAATTACAAACATTCTATTTCTAGCAATCAAAATCATTAACAACTTTCCATTTCGGTATTGCTTGTTTGATTCCCGCTTAAGTGTCTGTTGTAACTGATCGACAATGCATCTAGAGAGAGGTGGGAGCTAGAGAGAGAAGTGATTTGTATTAAATGAATTTTGAACCTCTACAACTGCTCCCAAAGGGAGTATTTATAGGGAAAAGCGGGCTGGGCTCCCAAAGTCTTGGGATTGGGAGGCCCATTACAATATAAGGTCTTTATTAGGCTGATTACATTCGTATATGTGAGCTAAGTATGGAAGTCTGGCTCTGCAAGCTCCCTGTGGAAGACGTACGTCTGGCTGACGGGTGTGTGGCAGACGAAGTCCTTGGAGGCGTACGTCTGGCTGTGGCAGACGAAGTCCTTGGAGACGTATGTCAGGATGCGGCAGACGAAGCCCTTGGGGACGTATGTCTGGCATGACAGATGAAGCCCTTGGGGACGTGCGTCTGGCTATGGCAGACGAAGCCCTTGTGGATGTACGTCTGGCTGTGGCAGACGAAGTTCTTGGGGACGTACATCTGGCTGTGGCAGACGAAGTCCTTGGTGATGTACGTCTGGCTGTGGCAGACGAAGTCCTTGGTGACGTACGTCTGGCTATGGCAGACGAGGTCCTTGGAGACGTATGTCTGGATGTGGCAGACGAAGTCCTTGGAGACGTACGTCTGGTTGACGGAGGTGTGGCTGAAGTCCTATGCTCAACGCCGTACGTCCCTGGGGTCTTGCATGTAGCTAGAGGACGTACGTCCCCGTGGTGTTCCATGTGTCGGAGGTCGTACGTCCTCGAGGTGTCCCATGTGCTGGAGGACGTACGTCCCCGGAGTCTCCCATGTACTGAAGGACGTACGTCCCCGGGGTTTCCCCCTAGGCTGAAGGACGTACGTCCCCGGGGTCTTGCTTGCCGTAGTGGAAGTATGTGGGTCATGGGGTCTAGACCCGTATACCCCATCAAGAGTCCCTCACTCTCTGAGCTAAGATGCAGACGAAGTGAAAGGGAGTATATTCTTGTTGTTTTGATGCTTTTGGCCTTTGGAGGATTACTTGGAAGTACTGGCGTTTCTGGCCGAGGTGATGTCGTAACTGAGTCGTTAGGAAAGTCCTTCATTTCGAGGCCGATGATTGTCCTTTATGATGAATGTCCTTCGCTTCGAGGACGATGAATGTCCTTGATTTTTGAGGACGATGTGTGTCCTTCATTTTGAGGACGATGGATGTCTGTGGTGTCCTTGTCATTTTGGCCAACGGTGGATCACATATCTAAGGACGTTCGTGGCTTTTGGTCCTTTGTCTTTTTTGAACTTGTTTATCTTTGCGCTGGAGGCCGATGTAGTCCACCAGACCTTCGTTTGGCCGATGGAGACATGGCCGACGAAGGTACCACTTGGTGGTCCTTGCTTGTTGTTGCTTTCTGGATGTTTTCATGTATGTGGAGGCCGATACAGTCCCCCAGTCCCACACTCCTTGAGGCTCATGTAGTGAGGTGAAGAAGAGTAGAGCAACACGCGTCTTTAAATAGGGGGCTGAGGGTGGACACCTTTTGATCCACAATGGGGCGATGCCTCGTTAAAAACCTCATTAGGAAAAAACCCTGCGGGAAAAAATCCTAATGAGGGAAAAAGAGCACACCGGATGCCCCAAAATGAACTCCAAGGGGTGAACTCTTCGGCCTCGGTGTGGAACTGCAGCGGTGTCCGTCTAGTGAGGGACGTCTGTCTGCTGGTGAGGACGACGGTGGTGATGAGCCGTGCGTCATATGTAGGCGACGGTCTTTGAGATGTAGGATCACGCAGAGGCTGAGAGGCCGTTCGTGATCTCAGGACGAGGCGATGATGAGGCCGTTTGCCGGTAGAGGCGATGGTCCCCATCCTGGAAGGGATGGAGAGCCTGATCGCTGGCCCAAGACACCTGGCGCTGTGGAAGCCGGTCTTGAGATAAGTAATCACGCCAAGGCTGAGGGACCGGTCGCGATATGAGGATGGCGACACTGAGGGGCCGGTCCAAAAATTCCCGCAACGGTCGCCATCCGGTAAAGGAATGGCTAAGACCGGTCTTGGGATACAGAATCACGTGAAGGTCGAGGGGCTGTTCGTGACTTGAGGACGTACGGCGTTGAGGAGCCGTTTGTCGTAAGGGCGACGGTCCTCATCTTGGAAGGGATGAGGAGCCCGATCGCTAGTTGAAGACACTCGGTGCTGAGGAGGCCGGTCTTAAGAGAGAGGATCACGTTGAGACCGAGAGGTCTGCCGGGATCTAGGGATGACAGTGCTGATGTAATCGCTCGTCGCATGAAGGTGAGGGTCGCTATCCAGGAAGGGAATGGTGACCCCGCTCGCTAGCTCAAGACGCTCGACGCTGAGGAAGCCGGTCTTGAGATAATCACGCCAAGGGCGAGGGACCGGTCGTGATATGAGGATGACGACACTGAGGGGCCGGTCCGAAAATCCATGCAATGGTCGCCAGCCAGTAAAGGAATGGCTAAGACCGGTCTTTGAGAAAAAGGATCACGCTGAGGCTGAGGGGTCGTTCGTGATATAAGGACGTATGGTGATGAGGAGCTGGTCCTATAATTTGATGACGAGGCGATGATGCAGCGGTTCGCCATATGAAGGTGACGGTCCCCATCCAGGAAGGGATGGCAAGCCCGATCGATGGCTCAAGACGGTCGACGCTGAGGAAGCCGATCTTGAGATAGAGAATCATGTGAAGCTGAGGAGCCGTTCGTGATCTGAGGACGACGGTACTGAAAGGCCGTTCGTCGTAAAGGTGACGCTCCCCATCCTGGAAGAGATGAAGAGACCTATTGCTGGCTCAAGACGTTTGGCGCTGGGAGGCCGGTCTTGATGTAGATGATCACGTTGAGGCCAATGGGTCGTTTGTGATTTGAGGGCGGCAATGTTGAGAAGCTGATCCCAAAGTCCAAGCAACGGTCCTTATCTATAGTGAGAGGATGAGACCGGTCTTCAGAGTATGATGATCACGTTGAGGCCAGGAGCCGTTCGTGATTTGAGGACGGACGGTGTTGGGGAGCCAGTCCGTAATATGAGGACGAGGCATTTTTGAAGTTGGCTGTCATGTAAGCTCAAGACTCTCGGCGCTGAGGAAGCCGGTCTTGAGACAGATTATGACGCCGAGGCCGAGGGGCCGGTCGTGAGGAGCAGATGGTGATGCTTAGGGGCTGATCCAAAATGCTGATGATGAGGCGTTGATGAGGTTGATCGTCATACAAAGGTGATTGTTCTCATCCTGGAAGGGATGAAGATCCCAATCAACAGCTCAAGACGCTCGGCGTTGGGGAGCCGGTCTTGAGATAAAGGATCACGTTGAGACCGAGGTCTACCGTGATTTGAGGACGACGGAACTTGAGAGGTCGTTCATCGTAAGGGCGACGGTCCCCATCCTGGAAGGGATGGAGAGCCCTATCACGTGCTCAAGACGTTCGGGGCTGGGAGCCGGTCTTGAGATGAAGGATCACACTGAGGGAGAGGAGCCGTTCGTGATCTGAGGACGACAGAACAGAGAGTCCGTTCGTCGTAAGATGAGGGAGGGTGGAGCCGACCTGATAATGGAATAATTTTGGACGCTCGTCCGAAGGTAGGGCTGTTAACGAGCCGAGCCCGAACACCCAAAGCTCGAGTTCGGCTCGATAAAGAATTAGTGGTGTTCGGGTTCGAGTTCGAAGCTCGACGAGCATTACAAATGAGTCTCATGTTCGGCTCGATAGGCGTTCAATGTTTGAAACGAGCGTTCGATAAACTCGATAAATATGCTTGAATAAAAAATTTAGGTGATGCTCGTTAATAGGCTCGTGCTCGAATGATTCGACAAGTATTCGGTTCATTAATAATCATATTTAAATTCATAAAATCATACTAATTATATTTAAATTTTGAAATATATACTTCCTCCGTTCCATAAAAGTTGCAACATTGGAATTTCTGCACTATTAACACACCTTACTTTGACTACGATTTTCTAATAATATATATAATAAAAATATTATGTATAAAATATTAATAAATTTATATTAATGTAAGTTTCCAATATATTAACTTTTTTTAATGTTTACTAATACGTAAATAAATATAATTACAGTCAAAGTTGCGCGTTGGCAAACGTGAAAGTCAAACTGTTGCAACTTTTATGGAACGGAGGATAGTACAAATTATATTTATAATTTCAGGTGTTCGATAGGCTCGAGTTCGAACCGAGCAGAATACTACTATGTTCGAGCTCAGCTCGATTAAGTTTTCAAACATAAAACTCAGCTCGTGTTCGTGTTCGAAAGCTCGTTAAGCTCGGCTCGTTAGATTCGAAACCGAGCTCGAACTCGAATAGTTCGATAAAAGCTCGGTTCATTAACATCCCTATCCGAAGGTGTGGGACGGCGTTGGGCGCCCGCCTGAAGATGAAGCTGATGAAGCCGGACGTCAGGTGAAGGATCAAGCTTTGACGCGGTCCTGAAGATGAAGGACGTCGTTGGGGATGCTCGTTTTTCATGAAGGACTGGGTTTGGTGCCTGACTGAAGATGAAGGACGGTGTTGGGACGCTCTTCCTTTGATGACGACGGTGCCGGTGGAGCCGTTCGTCACATTGAGGACCAGGTTTTGACCCTAGTTTGGAGATGAAAGACGGCGTTGGACGCACGTCCCTTGATGACGCCGGTCTTCGATGAAGCCGTACGTCATATCGAGGACCAAGATTCTACCCTGGTTTGAAGATGGAGGGCGGAATTGGACGCACATCCCTTGATGACGACGGCGTTACTGAAGTTGGACGACATTGGGGACGCTCGTCCGATCCGCATATATGGTGTTGCTTCGTCCATAATGCATAATGTTTTCCTGATACGTCATATGAAGGACCAGGCTTTGAAGCCAGTCTGAAGTTGAAGGACGACACTGGGGACACTCGTCATTTGATGATGAAGGCGTTGATGAAGCCGTACGTCATACGAAGGACCAGGCTTTGAAGCTAGTCTTGTCACGTCCCGGACCTACCCGGACACGTCAACAACCCGTCGTACAGTACGAATGGTCAACCGCAGTCCAACTCATCCATACTCTACAAGGCGTCTTGAATACCATTTACACATAGCACATCCATAAACAAACATAATGTAAAGCATTCATTTAAAACAACGGAAACATTTTAATACAAGTGTTTATGCCACACTTTGGCAAACATGGGCATACAAGCCCCAATTAATTATCCAAATATAGTATCCATGAGCAATATCGTAATTATTTTGAAAACAGAACAGAGAAAGCACGAACCACGTCTTCTCTCTTGGAACTCCCCGAAGCAACGACGGTGGTAGCAAGCTTCAACTTCTACTTGAAATTGTGTGGTGGCCTCCCCCGTAAAGGGAGGTCAGTACTTGGAAGCATTTGACAAGTACAATGACAACTATACCGAGTATAATCAACGTTTTCATTTCTAAGACCCTCAAAATAAGATGATCATAATATAAATAATAATTTATATTTCCCACTTATTATATCTATAATAAGTAAATTCATTTATTTATCGGCACACAGCCCTTCTTATATATTCTTTTTCATTTATCATTTGTACAATCCACTCCGTGGGTCTTATTATTTCTACGAGATTTGCTACCACTGTCCGAGACATCATGAGGCTCTCGGTTCGGACTTCAACATCCCGCCCCTGGACACATACCCATCGTCCCGTAGGAAGGTAAGGCTCTTCGGGGTCCTATCTTATGTGTTACCGCTGTCGGAGCCTAGATAGGGCTCCGATTCAGATTCCACCCTAACCTGTGATCACGATGCAAGTCCATATTATCCAACCCTCTCTCTAGAGACGGGAAGGGCCATGGTCCTTACTTATTCCCATAATTCCACCGGCTATCCTCAAAGACTACCGAACACGCCCGTAGGCCAATCCTATACCTAGGATCAATTTGTTATTCCTTTTATCTTGGGTATCCCTTAAGGCCTACCCCTAGTACAACTTAAGTTCATAATTTCTTACCTTAAAGTATCTCTTAAGACTACTTAAGGCATAACATTTCATAATCCAACCTAGGATCAATTTTAGTAACATTTCACTTTAATGTCTAACTAGTATATCAATACTAGTCCAATTAATTCCAACCAAACCAAGTTCTCCATTCATGGTCATTTATAAAATGCCCAACTGATTTTCCATTGAAAATATCATCTTTATATCAACATACAAAATATCACTTTTAATCATTCATATATTCTTATACGAAGTAACAAGTATATTTCAACATACATTTCATAGTTAATTCCATTATCAAGTAATCATACTCATGACACATGATTATACACAATTTACCCTTAAATTTGTATATCATGCTCTTTTCCTTATAGGCATAATCTTCTCATTCTTAGGCATTATTAATCATTAATAATCCATAAAAGCACATTTAATTACCTTAGGTAATCTCATTAAGTTAACCCACTAATTATAAGCAATATAGTCAGTCATCTTCACCTTATAGAGTGTTTAACTAGTTGTCTTTGCGAAACCCCTCGATCCTTCCTCATTCCAGCAGCTTAAAATAGAAAAATCTGGGCAGCAGGTGAAAGTCGGGCGGCTCTCGGGCTCTGCTACACGAGACAACCTCTTTTACTTGGCGGTTTGCGGCGGTTTCAACTCCTATCGATTCCTTGATTCTTCTAGGTTAAATACCAACACTTTATATCAATATTCTACACTTTTAAACGTGTAGAACTCATGGTTTAATCCACCATATGATTTTTTAAAAAAATCATACACCAAAGAACTAATTAAGAGAACAATTATGGAGTTCTTACCTTGAACTCATGCTTTATCCCTTGGATTTTCTAGCTCCTTTCTTCCTCTGAGGTTGCTGTTTGTGAGAGTTCTTTTATTGCTCCTCCCCTCAACTGTGTCCGCAGGAGTAGGAGGATAAGGGAGAGATATGCCTTCTCAATCAATAGCAAATTGATTGTGTAGACAGGTCATGTGGCATGTGTTTTTGTCTCAAGGAGACCTCTCACCCCCTCCTATACGTACTACTCCACCCCCATGTTCCCCTCCTCACTTCTTTGAGGCAACAAGGGGTGTATAATACTCCAAGCGAGTGTAGGAAGATTCTCCAAATAGTTCCTGCTATTTCTGGCAGGTTGGGTCAAAATAGCACTTGGGTTGTTCAAATATTTTCCTCAACCTCAGTTTACATTTTATTGGGCTTCTATAATTATTATGATGACCCAACTAATTATTCAGTAGCACATTCTCAATATTATGGGCCTGATAAATAATTTAATTAATCACACATTAATTAAATAAATTATTCTGTGCACAATTTTATTCGCTAGGAAATTCAATACATGTTAAATATTCAAATTCAAATACATTCGGGTGCGGTATCACATGTGCTGGAGGCCGTACGTATCCGGGGTGTCCATGTGCTGGAGGACGTACGTCCTCGGAGTCTCCCATGTACTGAAGGACGTACGTCCCCGGGGTTTCCCCTGTGCTGAATGACGTACGTCTAGGGCTGAGCAAAACCCGAACCAACCCGCAAAACCCGAAGTTTTTTGCGGATAATATCCGATTGGATACGGATATCCGATCCGAAAACGAGAAACCCGAAAATCCGATTAGTATTGGGCCTAGACCGGGTGGCGGGTAGGGTTTGTAAAATCCCAACCCGACCCGCCCGAATATCCGAAATATATTAAATTATGTAGTGTGTACTTTGAATATGTTCAATTAATACTTGTGTTCAATTATCTGTGTAATTATTTGTGCAATTTGTGTTAAATTATTTGTGTGATTTGAATGTGTATTGCACTAGTGTGTACAATTTTTGTCAAAGTGGCATTCCAACACTTTAATTATCAATTGTATTGTGATTTAATATAACCAAAATATCCAAAATATATTAAATTATGTAGTGTGTACTTTGAATATGTTAAATTAATACTTGTATTCAAATATTTGTGTAATTTGTGTTAAATTATTTTTGTAATTTAAATGTATAATGCAATAGTGTGTATAATTTTTGTCATAGTGGCATTTCAACACTTTAATTATCCAGTTATAATGTGTTTTAATATAACCGAAATATCTGAAAACCGATCTGATATCCGATAATATCTGACTTAAAAATATCTGAAATATCCGATTTAAAATATCAAAGGATCATGCCTAGTATTTAAATTAAAAAAAAAAACCGAACGAGTTAAGGGTCCACATATAGACCCGACCTGCCCGAACCCGACCCGTGCTCAGCCCTACGTACGTTCCCAGGGTCTTGCTTGCCGTAGTGAAAGTATGTGAATCATGAGGTCTGGACCCATATACGATCATTAACTTTTCTAAAAACCTATGAAAACCCATTTTTGGACTAACAGTATGTTTATATTCATTTTACCCTATAGGAGTATTTTGTACTATGTCTAAATATATTTATGAATATATTACTGTCGCCGCTAACCCTATCTCTATTTCTGACAGAGTGCTACTGTAGGTATAGCAAGATATGAAGGTGGGTTGAACCTCACTCAAGAATTCTGGTTAGATGCTTGGGGAAGTGTGGAACTTGCGGTTTTTTTATCTCATAGGCCTGCAAAGTAGTACTACGTACAAGGGAAGGCAGGATACTAGGATAGGATTATGTTAGGGGATAGATTGATATTCAGGCAATTTAAATCTTTTTTAATTTTTAGTAATTTTTTTTCAATTATCATATTTTGACCACATTGCTAATATTTAATCTAGTATAATTACTCTCTCCGTCCGAAAAGGTTTGTCAAATTGATTTTTCTTTGTCAATAGTAATCAACATTAACCAATGATATTTTTTAATACATAATTTTTTAGAATATGAAAATTATATCAAAATGTTCCTTCTTCAAAATATTTTCATAAAAGAATAAAATTTAAAAATTATATATAAATAAAATAATTAAAATCATTGTTCAATGTTTGCCATCATTGGTCAACAAAAGTCAATTTGGTGAACCTTTTCGGGAGGGAGTATTATTCAGTTTAATCCAACATACATTCCTAGATCTAACCTGGATGAGATGTCATTGGGGTTTAGGCCTGTCAATGGGTCGGGTTCGGGCCGGAACGTAGTGTTTCAGATCTGGACCTGCTAAGTTAATAAAGGACCCAGACCCAACCTGTATACCCGACGCGTCTGAAAATCTGGACCCGAATCCGGATCCAACGGGTCTCGGGACTGGGCCGAGTAGACCTGACAAGTACGGTACACACAACATTACTCCCTCTGTCCCCTTTTATATGTCCCATTTTACTATATTGGGATGCCCCTATTTAATTATCCCATACCTTATTTGGTAAAGTTTGTGTGGCTCAAAATCATTCTTACTTTATTCTTACTTTATCAATTACTATCAACCACACAAATCCACTTTTCTTAAAACTCGTGCCACCCTCTTCCGGGACATTTAAAAGGGGACGGAGTAGTATATATTTTGTGAAGGCCCGGTACCGGTCCGGGTTTGAACCGGAATCGGGCCGGGCTTGAATCGGGACTGGGGTTTTGGGATGAAGGTCCAATACCGCCCCAAATTTGAATTGGGCCCGGGTCAGCTCAGGTCATTTTTTTTACCAGTCTTTTCGAATTTTCCTCCTCCCCACCCCTAAACCCCGCCAAAACACCCATCCCAACCCACCTAGCAGCAGCCCAATGTCATTTTTTTTAAAAAAATAATTTGGTTCGGATCGGGCCTAGCCGGTCCGGTCCACTAAAATCAAGGTCCGTAGCCTGCCCCATAAATAGCCGGTTCAGGCCCCGGTCCCGATATCGCTCGGCCGGACCAGGTTCCGGGTTGGGCTGCTTGTCCCAGTCCATCCCTAAAGACATGTATATGAAATGTATAAAACAAAGTGCACAAACTTAAAAGCAAAATATATCTTCACCTTTCAATAAAGGATGACACCCCATCCCCGAGGTCCCCCCAACCCCGACCGAACGGGATGTAAATTGGACAGATAGAAAGTGGGGCTTTGTCCCCGGTACTTGCAGAGGCCTTATGCATTTTTAGCATAGTAACCCCTCATCGCAGTTGCCGGGATTCGAACCCGGGACCTAACCCTTGTGGCACTCCCTTTCTACCAGTTGAGCTACGCTCACCGGTTACTTTTATCCAATAAAGTACTTATTTTTGTAGAGGCGTATAATACTCTGCTTCTCTTTCTGTCGTACAAAAAGCTCGTAGATTAGACTAGAAATTTGGTCACAAAAAGTCTCTTGGACCAAGTATAAAAGTATACATCATCCGTTCTTTTTTAATTGCAACAGTTTACTTTTCACGTTTATCAATACACAAGTTTGACCATTCATATCTTTCATTCCTTATTAGTAAAAAAATAAAAAATTCAGATTTTGAAAACTTAAAACGAGAGGAATTTAAAAATAGATATTAGAAATTTAATCTGTTATACATTAATAAATACAATATAGTCAAAGTAAAATATGTGAATAGTGCAAAAAGTCCAATGTTGCATTTAAAAGAGAATAGAGGTGTCCACGGAAGCCGAATTCCCTGTTGGAAAAATGTGTTAAAAATTGCATTAAATGGTCATTTTGGGGAAATTATTTGAGTGGGGTCCACTTCCGATTTGGGTCGGGTCAAAGTGGTTTCGGATTGTCCTTTTTAAGGGCTACAATTCGATATGTGGTACACTCAAAACGGATAACGGGTGAATGAGAAATTGATTCTCGAAGTTCACTCGTTGAAATGGAAAAACTGGGAAAATGATGAGTTTCTAGTGTGTTTTATCCCACACCGAAAAACTCAAGGGATTTTCACCCCCCTTATAAAGGGAAGCCTCTATTAAGGAGTTAAGATTCCTAAGGGTAAAGGCTCTCTCATACGCGCAGGGGGGGGGGGGGGGTTGCCGATCAAATCCCGAAACGGAGAAGAAAAACCGCGACTCCTGTGCGCGGGCGACCTGCGGACACGAATGTCGTCCCAGAAGTGCTCCGGACAGAAGGCCTCGACCAGAACCCCTCGAAGGGGTGTTCTGTTGGCTACGAACAGAACCCCTAGAAGGGTGTTCTGTTGGCTTCGGACAGAACCCCTCGAAGGGGTGTTCTGTTGGCTTCGGGCAGAACCCCTCAAAGGGGGTGTTCTGTTGGGGTCTTCTGTCGCGCAATTCTTCCGTTACAACAATTAATGCCCAACGTTCTTCTCTTTTAATGTTGCGTTAAATGGACAGTTTATGGACGATTCAATGCCCAACGGACCGGTCATTGATGTCCAACGTTCAGGTCCATTAACATCCCATTTAACACACAACAAATCCTCCTATAAATAGCTGGTAGGTGTTTTACAACAAACACACGGTTTGACAACGCACAATACTTTCCTCACGTTTTCTTGAGCTAAAAACTCTTCCAGCTACTCCCAAATTTCACTAGTGTTCTCCTACTGTTCCAGTTCGCCGGGACTTTCGTTTGTGTGCTCAAACGATCATTCGTTAGCCACCGTATCCTGGGAAACGGTCGTTGCAACGCTCCTAGCACCGTGGGAGACGACGAATACGTTTTAAGGACATCGTGCGTAGCATGAGCTCTGGCTAAAATCTGCTCCATCTTATTTTCTGTTTTCTTTTAGCTATTTTGTTTATTAATTAATTTTATTTAATTAATATTTTTTCGTTTTTTCCGAAACACACCCAACATTCCCAACCGTTGCCATGCTATTGTGCTGAATTATTACGGGTCACTAATCTACTCTGTGAAGAAAATCTCAACCACTCCTACTCTGTATTATGATAATCAAAGAGCTACCTAGTACCTAATGAGTGTGAACTGGGGTGGGCAGCCTATGAGAATGGGGCTAAGGAGATGGGGTAGTGGGAGCTGGAGTGGGGCTGGGGGCTGGGAGGGGGCTGTGGAGGTGGCTGGGGATATGGCTAGGTGCTGGGAAGTCGAGTCGGGGACGGGGCGTTGGTCAGCTGTGGTGGTGGTCTCCGACGACGCTGGTTGTGTAGGACGGTGGTCATTGGTGAGGGCAGTGTTGGTACCAGGGCAGGGTCGGGTATATGTAACTTACGGGTCTGATAACTGTAACAGGCGGTCGGGTTGTCGATCACTGTAGCGTTATTGTAACATTAGTGAATGAGACTAGTTTGTATAATAGTCATCTTTTAGTACTACCTTCGTCCCTTAAAACATTGTCAAAGTTGACTGGCACGGAGAATAATAAAGTAAAAACTGTGTGGTTGATATTTGTGCAGAGGGGTGAGAAATAACAGAAACCACAAAATAATTGATTAAAATGGAAAGTATCAAAGTTTTTTTGGACGTCCCGAAAAGAAAAGATTTCAAGGGACAGATGTAGTACTCCCTTCGTTCCCAATAATATTTCCCACTTTCTTTTTTGGGCTGTTCCCAAAAATACTTCCCACTTTCCCATTCTGGATAATCTGTGTGGCTCACATTCATTTTACCTTTTTCTTACACAACCACAACCATACATTTCCACTTTATTTCACTTTCTTAATAAGCGTGCCAAGTCAAACCGGGAAGAATTTTTAGGAACGGAGGGAGTAATATTTTTGGCATATCCCAGAGATTATTTTCTCAAAATAAGTTCTTTCCACTTCCTCTCTAAAACAATTTAGAGTTAATTATCAAAATAGGACTAAAAGTCATTCACTTTTCACAAATAGGACAAAAAAATAAACTATGTTTGCATAGAACTAATTATGTGTACCTTGGACAATTATACCCTTATAGCTATTAAAATGTTTTAATTCCTAATAAAATAATAAAAAATAATAAAAATTCGTAAAAAATACTAAAAAATTAAGAAAAACATTTTGATATTAAAAATTTAATTAATTTTTTTTCAAGCAATTAAAAAAATAAAAAAAAATAAAAAACTCAAAAAAAAATCGCCGCCGCCTCTGCTGCCTCAACACCACCACCTCCAGTCACCAGGGGGAAAAATGTCAAGTTCATTACGAATACCATATTTATGGCAGAAAAAAATGAAAATGTTGGCATTCGAAAAGAGAAATATGCCACTTTTTTGACATTTTCAGAAAAAATGGCATTTTTCTGGGAAAATGGCATTTTTTTCATCGGCCGGAGGTGGTGGTGCTGGGAGGTAGTACAGGCGGTGGGAAAGGCATCCATATATTTTTAAATTTTTTTTACGGAGTTTTACTATTTTTTATTAATTTTTTTTAAAAATAAAATTATTTAAAAAAAACGTTTTTGAATTTTTTATTTTATAAAAAAATTATAAATTTTTTAATTATATTTTTACTAATTTTTGAATTTTTTTCGAATTTATTATGAATTAAACATTTAATTATGGTTTTTGACTATTTTTAATTCATATTTAATGGAAGGGTAAGAATGGAATGCAATAATAGGTATATTTCTAATAGGACTCATATGGTCCTATTTTGGAATAAAAACATAGTAAGTCCTATTTTAGATTTTTGCCATAGTTTTAGTCCTATTTGAACTAATTTCTAAACAGGAATTTTAAATACATTTTAAAATAACGCATTTACTAACTGTTTAGGGATTTGCGGCATACACGTTTGCCCTAAATCTCCGCCTATGTAAATTATAAGCCATGCCTGTATTCAGATTTCAGACAAAGGCACTGCAACTTAACATAGAAAATCCCCCATTAATCGGCGTCATTTATCTGCTTATTTACGATCATAACCACAGATCTTTCACTACACTGTAGAGGCGCCGATCAACATGGCTTCTTGTCCTCCAAATCCCCGCTCCGTTGAGGACATCTTCAAAAACTTTTCCGCCCGCCGCTCCGCCGTTATCCAAGCCCTTACTCGCGGTGGACCACTACTCTTCAACTTTCGCATTTATGATACTTGCATTGTATATGCGCTCGCACTCGTCGCTGAACTGAATTATTAGTTTATATGAACACTAATTCACCTATTTTTTTCTGGAAATTTGCAGATGTTGACGACTTCTTCTCACAGTGCGATCCAGGTAGACCAGCTGTGAACGGTTTTATTACTTCATATTTGTGAGAAAAGAATTTGCTTTTCGGGTTTTGATTGTGTGAGGGGGATTCTTTCGTGCAGAGAAAGATAATTTGTGTCTGTACGGTCACCCGGATGAGTCATGGGAAGTCACATTGCCTGCTGAGGATGTTCCGCCCGAGATACCGGAGCCAGTTCTAGGCATCAATTTTGCAAGGGATGGGATGGATAAAAGAGATTGGCTGACTTTGGTGGCTATGCACACTGATTCATGGCTGCTCGCTGTGGCTTTCTACTTTGGTGCTCGGCTTAACCGTTCTGAAAGGTACAATCTTTTCCAGTCAACTCACATACTTCATTAGGGAATTTTCTAATTGGGATTTTCTTTGTACCTGCAGTTTTAATGATAGTCTTTATAGTGTCATACCAATGGGATTTTCAACTTGAGTTGTAACAGATGCACATTGACCACTAAAATTATAAATGGCACTGATTTCCCATTCGAGGAAGCTAATTTAGGGCATGTTTCGTACTTTCGTATTGGGATTTTCTTATACCTGCAGTTTTAATGATAGTTTTTGGGTATGTTTTCAAACAATTAAAAAAAGTGATTTTCAGCTTTTGGCTTAAAAAAAGATGAAGAGTGTTTTCAATTAAACACTTAAAGCTGGAAACTGCTTTTACTATTTTCTATTAGACAAAAAGCACATATTTTACCAAACATTACCAACTTTTACTTTTCAAAATCATTTTTTTCTCAAACACCAACTTTTAGTATTAAGCACTTTCTTAAAAATTACTTTAAAAAGTCACTTTTTTAAAGCAGAAACAATCACAAACACTCCCTTTATAGTGTCATACCAATGGGCTTTCCAACTTGAGCTGTAACAGATGCACATTGACCACTAAAATTATATGTCTCTTTTTTGTTGCAACAGTCAACATTTCACGTTTGCGAATGCACAACTTTGACCGTCATTATATTTAATTATGTATTAGTAAAAATAAAATAAAAATCAGATTATAAAACTTAGTAATGAGACGAATTTAACAATATTTTTTAAAAAAAATAATTCACATACATCAATAAATAAAATGTAGCCAAAGTAAAGTATATGAATAGTGTATATATTCCAATGTTGCAATTAATGGGATACGGAGGATAGTATATGGCACTGATTTCCCCTTCGAGGAAGCTAGTTTAGGGCATGTTTGTAAGTTTCATTACGGAGTACAATTTAATGGTGTGACCAAATAGGATGAAATTTCGTAGCAGCTACTTCTGCCTGATACATTCATCAAAAGTTACTTATTATTATACTCATTAAGCAAAATAAGTCATATAAGGCTACCAAACAG
Source organism: Cuscuta europaea (assembly GCA_945859875.1). Classification (NCBI taxonomy): domain Eukaryota; kingdom Viridiplantae; phylum Streptophyta; class Magnoliopsida; order Solanales; family Convolvulaceae; genus Cuscuta; species Cuscuta europaea. The sequence continues at coordinate 13,563,426 of CAMAPE010000060.1, read as the reverse complement.
AGTCATAGGGTACTAATACAGTTAAGGGAAGATACTCAAATACATTATTAGAAGGTAGTCATCTGTTTGCCCAATTGTGATCAATTATCTGCTTTCATTCTTAGATACAGTAATCTGCTATCAAGGTTTAAACTCACTATGAATATTTTGGGTTTTATATCAATTTAGTGGAGGACTTTAAGTTTGGTTAAAGTTCATAATATGACCGCCGGGGGATTTTAGTAGGTAATTTAACACCTCCCATTGTAAAGCTACTTTGAATTGCACATCATTACTCTCTGTAGAACATGTGTAGTAGTCTTAGTTTTAAAAGGCGTGAAGCGGCGCAAGGCGTTTTCATTGATTTACCGAGGTGCGAGGCGCAAGGCGACGAGGCGCGCGCCTCACGGTTCTTAACATCATATCTTTGGTAAGATATATTTATACTATTTCTAGTCTTCTACATGAAGCACTCATCTCAAAAAATGATAAGATCACAAAAATACTTCAAACTATTAAACAATCTTAACATACATCATAAGAGAAACCAAATATTTATTAAGACAGTAGCAAGAAATAAATATCAAACGGCATCATTGGCAAAAGTCAAGTCACAAAACTCAATTTTAAAATTTCAAAACAAAATTAATAAGATGTTATATAAAAAATTGTTAAACAAAATCAAATATTTGGTACTCAGCATGATCTAGAACAGACCAACAGAGGTAGTAACACTACAATTTCAAGGTAATAAAATATAATATAATACATACTTAAACTTAATTAATAAACTATATACGTATAAAAGAAACTGTAGAAGAGAAGAAATTAATACCTACCTGCGACTACTCTGCGAGTCCTGCGACGCGAGAAAGTAGCGGAAGAAAGTAGCGGAAGAAACGGGACAACAAATGTGGGAACTCGGAAGCAAAGCAAACGCAGAAGGAAGAAGGGAGAAGAAGGAATAAGGAAGAAGACTAGAGAGACATCCATGAGGCGTGAGAAGCGCGCGCCTCTCAGAGGCGCAAAAGGCGTCAAAAAGCGTCGTATAAGGCGCGCCTCTTGGAACCTACGCCGCCTGGGGGTTGAAGATGCGATAAAGTGTTCGCCTTAGGGCGCCTCGCGCCTTTGCGAGCCTCAGGCGCGCTTTTTTAAACTAAGGTAGTAGTGGTTCCAAAATCCAAACCCATATATTGATAGGCGAATGCACCACGAGTATACCACACAAGTTATTTGGAGACATGCGTTACCGCCTCACCGGTAAATTGCTATCAGAGTTATTTGTGAAGGTTTTTGGGACTTCATAAATCTAATGTAAATAGTGTTTTGCAATTGGGAATTCAGGATTTTGTTTAAGAATGAACAATGAATTATTATCCTTCCTGTAGATTTACTTCTGAAGCATATGTTCTCCTTGTAGATGTTTGGTCATTATCCCATCTCTTACCCTACTTGTTTGCATGCTGACACTTAGCCCCCCTACGGATGGCCGTTTTGTTGGTTTTAAAATCTCAATCCTTCTGTTAAGAGATCATTATTCTTATTATTTGACCTCTGAATCCCCAAAGGAGACACTTTTCTACCCTGAAAATGTTTATACACATTTCATTTTCATTCCAAAGGCTGTAGGTGTGTAGCTGTTTCGTCAAGATCTAATTTGTTTATTAGCTTTAAACGTTACTTATGTGATGTGAACATATGCTGCAGTGTTTTATTGGGTTAAGTTTTGAATTTATTTATGGCAATTTGGCTATAATTTGACACACTAAAATATTGCTAATATAACAGAAAACCAATTCTACAAACCCATTCATGTTTTAATAGTTTTGCACCTATTATTGGAAACTTAAGAGGCTTTTCATGGTGGTGAAAATGGATGACTCGGTTGAAGTTGTTGATACCATACCTGAAATCAGAAAAAACTGGTTAATTATGAAAAAAGCTAAATAAAAGTAACTCCATCCTTACTTATCTAAGAAATTGTCCCAAATGGAAGTAAGAACAACATGAAATTCCAAAATAGAGGTAATACGTTTTTATTCTCTAAATAGGACTAACTACATTGATACTTGGAAAGTACTGTCAATTACGGTAATAGTCATATTAATGTCCGATAATGCCAAAATATGACATAATTTTAGGATGATAGCAAGTAAGTTACTTCTATTTAAGGAAGAAAAACATAAGAGAAAACTACCCATAGGAGTAAAACATAAGAAGTCTGCACGAATAGGACTGCAGTTTTTCGCAAGGTTTAGTAGGACTAAAGAACTCGGTTGACAAAACTACTCTTAATGAAAAAATTACTTTATTTATTAATTACGTAAAACTAATATGATGGAACAAAGCAAAATGACTCATTAAATTGTCCACGCTTCTTAATTATGAAGCAACACCCAGTCCATGCAATTTTCGACGTGATTTTCACCTTGGGTCATCTAGAAACAGTCTCTGTGTTGTTTAGTATAGGGGTAAGGCTGCGTACATCCGACCCCTTTTACACCACCGTAGGTGGGAGCCTTTGCTGCACTGGGGTAATAATGCTGATGATTAATAATATAAAATAATAAAAGAAAATATGAGAGGCACAGACACACAATAAGGCAGTCCTCTGGAACAGGACCACATCCATCTCCGGCGCCACCGCTGCCAATACCACCAGCGTCGGCGCCGCCTCTACGGGCCGCTTCATCTGCCACCTTATCCCATGTTGCTACCAGCCGCCACCATATCTAGCGTCGTTGCCACCACGTACGATGATCTTGCCGCCTCATCCAGCATCATCGTGCCCCATATGCGTGGGCGGTGACCTTTGGCACCGTCGTTGCCTCCATTGAGCTGACCATTGCAGATGTGTGATATGATCTCTCATCTTGTATGACTACAACAGAAGTGCCATCTTGCAGTTAGAGTGACATCTTAATGACATCATTGCCATCCAAACATAAATAAGATGTCATTTTCAGATTGAAAAACATGGCATTAATGTTATTCCAAAGGAGTAGTATTGCCATTTTCATAACTTTAGTGCCATAAAAATGGGACTCATTCTCGAAGAGACATTTTAAGATTCAGAGCAGTAACATTGTAAAGGTAATCCCATAAAATTGACATTATTCTGAAATCAATTTCTAATAGATGATATTTAATGGGGAAAATAGTAATACTTGAATCATTTTCAAATAAAAAAGTAAAAAATAAACCGATAAATACCTAAATAACTAAAACATTCTCGAAATAAATGAAAAACAAAAAAATTGGCATATAACAAAAACAGAGTTGGTGGAAGAAGAAAAACAAGAAGAAAAAAATTCATCAACCATACCTGGCTATCGCTCACCGCCGTTCGCTGCTCACTGGTGGACGGAAATGGAGAAAATATTCATCATCCCTACCTCCAAAAATCGCCAGAGATGAGGGAAATAGAGATCGGAAGAATACAATCAAAGGCAGAAGAAGAAAATGGAAGTGTGGATATTACTCATGATAGATGCGAGAGGAGAGATGTGAGAGGAGAGAGGGAAAAAAAAGAAAGTGTGCACTCAGACTTGATAAACATGATTAGTGGAGATGGGCATAATAGGAAGACTAACCAAACTACTCTTATTCGGGGAATAGATTAAAAAGAATTTCTACTTTGGAACTTGGCTAAAGGGTCAAATAGGTCCATGTACTTGTCGTGTTCCCTCAATTCAGTCCCTGAACTAAAAGAAGGTCCAATTTGCATCTTTTTGTCACCCGGTAAACTGATGACGTGGAAATGAAATGTCCGAATAAGTCCCTAAACCTGTCACAATTGTTCAAATCACTCCTTAAACTAATTAAAAGTGCCACAATTTCAATACATCACATATCAAATAGAAAAAATACAAAATTTAAAATAAAATATATAAATCTAAAAATTTAAAGATACAAATACAAAACGTAAATATAATTTTACACTTCATATTCATACTTTATATCAATGTTTTTACATTAATATTTTATTTAAGATTTCATTTTATACTTTATCATTTTGGAGGTTTTGATATACTTACTACACATGAAATATAAAATAGAAATTTATAATACTTTAAGAATAAGTTATAAAATAAAAAATAAAAAATAAAAAATCGAAAATAGTTGTATAACATAAATTATAAATATGATTTTTATGTATATTACAAAATAAAATAAATCGGAGTAGAAGTTAAAATTATATTGAAATATAAATATATCATAAAAACAAAAGTAAAACTCTAAAGAAAAGAAATCCCTAAATAGGAAAAAAACATATCAAGTTTTCTCAAATAAAAGTTGCAATATTTTCATCCCAAAATAGGACTCATGCATTCCTAGTTAGGATTAAATTAGTCTTATTTTGGAAAGAAAACATATTTAGTCCTAATTTAGAAATTTTCTCTATTTGCATCCTACTTTGGGCATTTTTTGAACATATATTATTTAGTATAATATAAAATATTGAATACCAAATACAATACATATAAAAAATTACCAAAATATAAAATACAAAAAAATTTAAAATAGGAAGTGAAAGGACTAAAATAAAAATTTAAGAGTAAAATATTAATGTAAAAGATATACATATAGTAACTTTTAATCTATTTTTATATTTTTATATTCTTATTTTGAATTAACAAAAAACCAAATATTTTAACCATATATATTTATACTTTATTACTTGATATTTATTTTTTTCAATTTAGTTTGAATTTATTCTAAAGTTGAACCTTTTTAAAGTTGAGGGGGTTAATTGAACAATTCGAACATGTTTAGGGACTTATTTGAGCTTTTAGGATGTTTTTACTTGGACTGTAATTTGGTGGTCTGGTCTGGTTTCTTTGTATTTTTATAACTATCCAAGGCTGGTCTGGTTTTAACTGGTCTGGTCTGGGAGGAATTACAGTCCAAGTAAAAACATCCTTAGTTTCCAAGCTAGATGAACGCTTGACAACTTGACGGGTGATGTGGCAGGTGACCCTTAAAAAAATGAAATTTGAACCATTTTTTTTTTGGTTCAAGGTGTGAATTGAACTTTTTTTAGTTCAGAGACTGAATTGAGCAAACGGGATAAGTACATGGACCGATTTGACTCTTTAGCCTTGGAACTTTCCTAATGTTTTACTCCTATTTAGGGTAATAACTTAAAACATACTACATAATACCCCTATTTTGGAATTTAGAGTTGTTTGTACTCCTTTTTCGGGAAAGTTTCCTACTTATTTTTAATAGTAGTACACAGTCAGCATGAAGAATCAAAAGGTTAATGTCTGGTTCAAAAGTTGGCTGCCAAAAAGGTGTTACCAAATAGGCTCTAAATTAGTAACTGAAAACTGTATTATGAAAATGTTTTCCCCCACAGTTAGAGGGCTTTTGCTACTCAAAATCTTTGGGGGAGTAAACCTTTCATCCTTCAAGGTAGTTTTTTGCAAACATAATAGTTTCATGTTTTCCCCCACATTAATTACAAGGAAAATAGTTTCTGTCCTATTCGTTAATGTATTTCACTCCTCTCACCATGTGGAAAACTTTCATGTTGTAAAAGAATGACAATGATATTTTTTTTCACAGACAGATAACCTTACCAAACATGTGAAAGTAAATCATACCCTAAACTTTCATATGAAAGTAATAACATTTGTATGTAATATACAACATCTTCTCCTAAATGTAACTAAAGGTGCATGTGACAAACACCGTAGTATATGCCGTCGGTTCTTATTAAATATGCATATTAGTGCCCAACATGGAGATAATTGGTGTGTCGGAGCATTTATGGATATGTTTTTCATATGTTAAAGTTCTTTTAGAAGAGATAATGTTGGTAATTAAATAGAGTAAGCAATTGTGTGGTACAAGTGCATAGTGTCAATATGGAAGGCCTGATGACTATTTAACTTGACAGGAGAGAAAAAGTGTGGAAGTTTGATGACATAATAAACACATATTCTTAGTCATGCGTTTAATTATATACTGATCCCGTGATCCAAGGACATAAACTAATCATGATTCTTGGGTTGATCCCATACATCTGATCTATTAGGATTACCCTGGTATACTTTTAAATTGTGCCTAAACGCTTGAAATTTGGGTGGTTATTATCCTTGGAGATATATTATACTCAGTAAATAGCTACCTTGGTTTAAAAAGGATCTGATTTTAGCTCTCCTAAAACATTAATCAGTTAAGTATTTAACAATTAGGGCCCACTATCCATCCCTTGTTCAACCTGTATGCATAGAGGAACATATGTAATATTGCACTTTATGCAATATCGATGTTTCTGGAACCTTGAGTATTTCCATATAAATATGAGTCGAGACTTATAATTCTTTTCTTGGTGATTGAAGATCACACTTAGTATAGTTTTTTATACAAAAATAACCATCAGCCATGGCAGTCTTTTTTGTTGTTGATACTTTCTGAATTTTGCATATTTCTGCGAGAACAGTTCAATTGCTCATCCTTAAGTGTGGCATCTTATCAATCTGCTGCTTTCTTGCCCAATCTTTAAGAAATCCACTTTTATTAGCAAGTACTACAGTTCAATTGCTCATCCTTAAGGAGTATTGATTTATTAGTGTCATTTTTTCAATATAACTTTATCTAAGCCTCTCAGCCCTGAGTTCCAGCCTAATTCATCTGTTGCGGTTTATGGGTACTGTTCTTGCTTTACAGGAGACGTCTGTTTTCCCTGATAAATGATCTTCCTACTGTCTATGAAATTGCATCGGGAAAAAGCCAATCAAGAGAAAGGCTTATTGTGGATGGTAGTAATAAGCCCGTGTCAAATCTGAAGGTAAACTTTGAAAGCCTAAGTTTTTGTTCCAGTACCCTTCTTACTTAGAAGTTAGAACCTAAGCCCTTTTTTGGAGGCTTTTGTAGGGTAGGGAAGGGAAGAGTGGAGATGACATTTAGTTTGTTAATTTGTTTTTTACATAAAATGGTAGGAACAAATATGACGGTATGTTTCAAACCTTATCATTTGTCCCCAAAAGAGTCCCATTTCAATAAAAAACCATAATTTTCATTAAATTGATTTATCGAATGCAAATTTTCCAAAGCAGTGTTCTAAACGGGCTAAATGTGATAGTTATACTTAAAAAGCAAATAAGTATAAAAATAAATGTATGACAACATAATTTGCTGGGGTTGTACCTTACAAAAATTAAGAGATTGTGCCTTTATGAAGCAGGACTCTTTTTCTAGTAGTTATTTTCTTACCTAAAACTGACAAATAAAGATAAATTAGGAAAAAAAATCTATCATGCGCTCTAAGTTCCTCAAACCATACAAGTCTTAAAAATTAGCATTATTGTCACCTTTTTTGTAAGCAGAGAGAAAAGCCAGTGAGAGGAAATCCTAGCCCTAGGAGGGTACAGGAAAGCTATGAAGATGAAGAAGAAAACGAGGAAGAAGACATTGGTGAAGACGAAGAGGACGAAAGTGATACAATTTGCGGGAGCTGTGGGGGAAATTACTCCAAAAATGAGTTCTGGATAGGATGTGATTTGTGCGAAAGATGGTTCCATGGGAAGTGCGTGAAAATAACACCAGCGAAGGCGGCAAGCATCAAGACCTACAAGTGCCCTTACTGTTGCAGCAAAAGGGCTAAGCAGTAACAGTGTGGGGAGGATGGGGGTTAGGGGTTACACAGCTTTTTAATCAAAGGTATACTGTCTGAAATTCTTGAACAAAATGCTGCACTTGTTAGCGCCTCTCTTTTAACTTTTATTTATCCGTTAGGCCTTTTTGCTCCACACCCAAGCCGACCTTTAATGTGTCTCTAACTTAAAAAAATCTGTAATTGTATGTTGTAAGTTTGGGGTACAGTTTGGAAAATGCCTTGCAATTTGTTTGGAGTAAAAGGCAAATGCAGAGTTCTTATAATTGTAAAAACTGTCCGTGGCAAAAGAATCTGTATTGTTCTACAAAATGAGTGAACGTATGAATGTGGACTATTTTATGCTACGGATGAGTAATAATAGACAGATGTTTGGGATCAAATGAAAATGAGATTTAAGAAGAGAAATGAGAATATGTCTATGATGTTAGATTTAAAAATTATGCTTTATTTTAAATGGAAATATGTACTGTCGTCAATTAATAAATAAGTAATTGCCCCATATAGGAGTAATAGGACCAAAACAAAGGTGAAATGCAAAAATAGGACTTGATATGTTTTCTTCCCTTAATAGGCCCAATTTACTCCTACCGTTAAAAACATGAAAATTAGCATCCCAATTTTGCCCTTGAACCCATTTACACATTCTCTCCCCCCTTGACCCTTCCCCCCTCATAGATCGATCGATTATTTCTCTAGAGCCCAAAGTAACAGCATCCCATCTTCTTCGCATAGATCTGCCGCGTCGCTTACTCCACCGAATGGTGCTTCCATTGCCTTTGCCTTCATCGCCTCCACCGCCTCTGCCTTCGTCACCTCCACCGCTTCGCTGCTTTCTCCATCCACCATCATCAACTCTATTTTGCTTTGGATTTCAGGTTTCTTCTTCTTCTTCTCCTTCTTCTTCCCCTTCTCCTCCTTCTTCTTCTCCTCCTCCTCCTTCTCCTTGTCCTTCGTCTTCATCTTCCTTTTTCAAATTTCGATTCTTTTGTTTTTCAGGATTTTGACATGGATTTGTCCAATTTTTCAGACTTCTATTTTCGTATTTCTTATTTCTTACGGAGTATTTCTTAGTATTTGAAATTTTTTGATTTTCTGGATTTTTGGATGATGGCATACGATTTTGCCATGTTTATGGCAGAAATGTACATTGACAAAATCATATTATGGCAAAAAAGTTTATTAAACTGGCTTTCTATTTTTTTAAATAACTTCGTATTTGTAATTTTCAATTGTGTTAGCTTGCTTATTCAATTACAATTTGGAATTTTTCGAACATTTGATTAATCATTTCATGTTTTTGCCAAATATATGGCAGTTTTGTGTTCCTATTTCAAGATAGATCTGCCAAATCTGTGGCAGATTTGAAATCCTTGTTCATGGCAGAATTCAAATGAATCTACCAAATTAAATCTGACAACAATATGGCAGTTTTTTTGAGTCAGAGTTGTGATGGTGCTCGGTGGTCAAGTTTCCACCGGTGGTGGTCGGAGGATGGAGGTAGCTGCGGCGGATGGTGACTCCGATGTGGGAGGGCGGTGACAGGCGGTAAAGGTGGAGGCATACAACGCCGGCGAGGGTGGTGACAAGCGGCGGTGGCAAGTGGCAACTGCGTTGAGGCTGGCTGAAGGTCTCGTGTGAAATATTAGGGTTTCCTGAAATTTTAATTTTACTTTTTAAATTTTATATTCAAATAAAACTGAATGGGGGCATTTTTGTACAAATAGGTATTTTTAAGTCCTATGAAACATAGACTCGTTTTTTGGTCCTGTCTGTGCACACCAAACTTGTTTTAGTCCTAGATAGGTCATTAACTCTTAATAAATATGTACTGTTGTGACATTTTATAAATAAAATAGAAATGTGCGCTGTTTTACAGTTTTACTTCTCTCATCTAATTGAAAGAATTATTTTCATCCGAATCAGGTTTAGGGGTGGACCCGGGCCGGTTCTGGGCCAGGCATGGGCCCGGGTAGGGGTGGACTCGGGTCGGGCCAACCGGTCCGGAACCGGACCGGCCCGCTACTGTGCGGGCCCGGCCCGGTGAACCGGTTCCGGGCCCGGTTCGGGCCAACCGGCCCGGTTCGGGCCAACCGGCCCGGTGGGATGGCGGTTCAGGCTCGGGCTCTTCAAAAGGTGAACCGGGCCAATTTTTTTTTTTGAATTTTTTTTTAAGTTTTTGGGTTGGGCTGGTTATTTTGGGCCATTTGAGGTGGTTAGGGTTGGTTTGGGGGTGAGGGGGAGGGTTGGGGGTTAACTAGGAAAAGCCAAAAAAAAAAAAAAATAGAACCGAGGCCCGGCCCGGACCCGGGGGTTACCCGGGCCGGTTCCGGGCCTCCCCTTCTTGAACCGAGGCCCGAATCGGGCCCGAACCGGAACCGGTCCATGCCTAGGCCTGGGTGGGCTTTTTTTTTGGGAAAGGATGAACCGGAACCGGCCCGGGTAGATACCGGGTCCGGTGCGGGCTGGTCCAATGTTTAATTTTTTTTTTTTGCTTTCTAATTAACCCCAACCCTCAAATCTCCCTAAAACGCCCAACCCTACCCTAGGAAAAGAAAAAAAATTGAAAAAAAATGAACCGGATCCGGCTTGGACCGCCTGAGCCGGTTCAAGAAAAACAAGGCCCGATTCGAATTCCAATTCAAATATTTGAAGTGTAAAAACAATTCACCTATTCAAATTATGACTCATTTTAGGCATTTTTCGATTTTCACAAATGTCTATCAAATGAATTATTTCAAAAATTCAATTACTTCAAAATTCAATTGCTAAAGAAACACACACAAATAAAGTAAACAAAGTTAATTCAATTACTTAAACCTAGAATACGTATTACCTATTTTATATTTTAATTTTAAACAATTATATAAATTATAAATATAATAGAATATATATTTATAATTCGTAAATATACAATTCGAATATATTCGAATAACTTACGAATCAAATATATGTATATTCATATTTGTATTTGAATGTTATTCGAATAATAAAATTGATTCGTATTCGAATTCGTATTCGAATATTTCGAATTCGAATCGCGAATCGGATCAAAATTATTCGATTTGTTTACAACCAAGTAACGTGGTATTTTGTAAATAAATTGAACAATGTTTTCTCTACGTAAGAGTAAACATGATTTGAAATTTCTAAAATAAGAGTATTATACTTTTCTTTATCTCTAAATAGTCATAAGTATTACTCTCTCTATCCATTAGAATGTTCCCACTTTTTTTAGACGTTCCGTTAGAAGGTTTCCATTTCCATTTTAGGAAATAATTAACAAATTAAGTGACAAATTAATCATTAAATATTAAAAATAATACATTTATAACCTCACAGTTATCAATACTAACTACATTATAATGTATACCTATTGAAATTTTTCTCTAAATATTCTCGAAGTACTTTATTTAGTTATTACCTAAATAACCGTGTCGTTTTGTTATGAGAATCTTCTGAGACGAAGGGAGTACTTGTTATCATGTTGAAATATACGGGTAATTATATTAATAACACAATCATATAAATCTTCGATAATGTCAAAGTATTATTATGATATGATTTCAATATGACAATAATCAATTATCTTGTAGAAAAAACATACTACACACAATTTCAAGTGTCAGATCCCTTTCATCAGCTATATGATGGATGCAATGATAACAAGATACATAATCAATAATAGAGATGTATATTAACAGAGATGTATACATAATCCCGACAACTGTGATGAGAGGTTACTATGCTAAAAATGCATAGGGGCTCTGCAAGTAATAGGGACAGAGACTCACTCTCTATCTATCAGATTGGAATTATAGTCCTACATCCTCCCAATGTACTGTCCGGTCGGGGTTGGGGGACCTTCAGAGATAAAGTGTCATCTTTTTTTTTTGTATATTAACAGAGAAGAAGTTCTGATAATGACGTTACAGTGATGAACGAAGAAAATCTCTCTGCTCTCTATATTACTGCGAAGGTTTTCTCTCAAAATGATAAAAGATGAGCACAAAATAATGAGAGACTTCAACTAATTCCCTTTAGGCAATATATATTCCCAGGGTAAAGAGCTCATTTGAAAAGAGAATGATTGGTGCTTCTTTGTTAGGTGACCCATTTCACGCTTCTACTTTATTTCTAAAAGGGGCTAATCTACTTATTAAATACTACCTCCGTCCCTTAAAACTTTGCTAAGTTTGACCGGCACGGGGATTAATAAAGTAAAAACTGTGTGGTTGAGGATTGTGCAGAGGAGAGGGAATTAACTAGAACCACAAATTCTTTACTTAAAAGGGAAAGTGACAAAGTTAGTGGGACATCCAAAAAAGGAAAGTTGTCAAAGTTTTAAGGGACGGGAGTAAATAGTAAAATAAAGAGTTAATGCTTCAAATAGGATTAATAGCAAAGTTAATGGCACATTTAGGACTACAAACGAAACACAAGTTTCATAGGACCAATTTCAATTTAGTTGGACAAAAATAACCCTGTTTTAATGCTTTTGATTTTGAAAATGAAAAATAAAAAACAGTTGAAACCCTAAAGTGTCAACCGCTAGCAGCAACATGCCAGAGTCGGAGCTGCCCGCCGCCGCCGACTACCGCTACCCTCGCCGCCGCCGTCGACTGCCGCCGTCGCCAACAGTCATCCTCGTTGGCCCCCTATCGCATCCCTGTCGGCGCATCGTTGCCACCTATTGCCGCCCAAATGGCGTCGCCATCCCCCTCCGCCGCCGCCATCCTATCCTTGTCATTGCCGCCAGTGTTCAATCCAGGGCCACCACTTCACCTCCGAGCACCACCGCCGTCGTCATAGCCCACCGCCGTGAATTTGCCATTAAGTTGGCAGATTTGACCTTGCAGAGAACTTACAAATCTGACTTGGAAACAATTTTTCAGATCTGCCATAAATTTGGCAGATTTATCTTGACCTATTTACACAAAAGTGCCATAATCTTACTCTAAAAAAAAACTGCCACAATCTTGGCAAAATATGAAGTCCACAACTAAATTTTCAAAAAACCAAAAAAGAATAATAGAACAATAACTTTAAAAGAAATAAGAATTTAATGACAAAAAATTAAAAAAAAAACGATTTACACAAAAAGTGTTTTGCCATTATATGATTGTCAAAGTACATTTCTGCCATAAATTTGGCAAAATAGTATATCATCATCCAAAAATATGCCACTTACACGGCAAAATCGTATGTCATAGTCCAAAAATCTGGAAAACTGGTTTTCTTTTAAAATCAAGAAATCACGAAACAGGAATTTGAAATAGAAGTCCAAAAATCCACAAATCGAATGTCAAAACTAAAAAACAGAGGAATGGAAGAAAAATCAGAAAAATCAGTTTCAAAGCCAAAAAATTAAATAGAATAATAGGAGGAGGAGTAGGACGAGGAGGAGGAGGAAAAAGAAGAAGAAGAAACCTGACAAAACGGTGGCGTGTACGCGGTGGAGTCGTCTTCGGTGGCAGCTAAGGATGAAATTGACGATGGCGTACAGACAATGTGGTGAAGTTGATCGATCTGATGTGCAGAGATGGAGCAGACGATCGATCTGTTGAGCAATGGAGAAGAAATAGATTGTAGAAGGGGAGATGGATGGATGGATCTGCTATGCAATGGATGTTATGTAATGGAGTATAAATAGATTGAAAAGAATGGGAGATCGAGGATGGTGCGCAGGAGAGAGAGGGGTCTGCATAGGGAAGATTCTCGATCAGTTAAAGAGGGATAAAAATGGAACGAGAAATTACGTAGGTTTCAAAATAGGAGTAATATGATCCCATTTGGGGAATAAAACACATATGGTCCTATTTAAGAATTTCTCTCATCTTTTAGTCCTATATGGGGCAATTACTTTAAAATAAAGGCTAAGGTATGAAATACAACCCAAATATAAATATTATAAATTGATCACAATAAAATATTCAAACAATCTTCAAAAAATGCTCTAATTCCCTCATATCTCTCCTCAGATTGAGGCGTTCCTCTATTTTCTTGAGCATCTTTTTTATTCTTGAAATTCTATGATAAGACCATCAGTTCGGGATAGTCGATTGATCCTCTTTTCATGATCTTACAGGTTCTTTCTGATGATCTTCAACGTCCAATAACAGGCTTTGTGGATTTCTTATGCCAAGACGACCCTTTTCTCATTCTTGTGTGTCAGACAGACACCCAGAATTCTGACTTGTCAAAAATGAAGGTCACGAGAAAATTTTCAAGCTCGGGACCATAGTTCAGCGGAGGGACGAGGTTGACCCTTGGTAGGTTATTTTCAATTGCGATCTGAAGGTCCTGGGAAACATGGAACCTGACTTCTCGCAACATATATCTCTTCAGGGCGTCTAGTCCAAGATTAAGTTCCTTTGTTTTGACCGTGAACTGTCTGTACTAGCACCTCAATTGATATACATCATGTAGTCTCAATGCTGGTAGGTCACCTTCGGTGATTTGGATATATAAGGTTGCCGTTGAGAAGCTCAATTATATTCTTTGGATAGTTGATGTGGCCAAATTTGTGGTGTTCAACCTTTTTGAAGTCGACTATCTCCAGCATTGGATCTTTTAACAGCTGAACAAGTTTTTTTTCAGACGGAACAATCAGACTTGCTTGCTAGCATATACATGTGTCCTGCTACTTGAACGCACACCTTTGAGATGTTTTCCAATATCTGGAAAACATTGAAACGCCTCTATGGAACCATGTCCCTCAGCATATACATGTGTCCTGCTATAGAAGGAAACAAATCCCAGGATCCTTCCCAAAGAAAATAAGACATTTTCTACCGTTACTATTCTAATTAAGGGAAAATATATTTGTATTTATTAGAGTAATTATATTAGAATATTTCCTTATAGAATAGCTCTCTGTATGTATAAATACCACTATAGACTAATGGAATGATCATCCAATTAAGTTCTGAAAACTCCTTTCGTATATTCCTTTATGGTATCAGAGCCATAGAGCTTTTACCAGCCCTTCCTCCATGGGTGGTGGCGGAAACATAGCCACAAACCCAGAGGACATCCAGGAACATGAAGACCTAAAAACCCTCTCACCAACGACTCTATACCCACCCTAAACACTACCTAAAAACACATGCTCAAGCCTAGCCAATTCCCAGAAAAATTAGATGGGTCAAATTACCTGATTTGGCGAGACCAAGTTCTTGATCTTCTCTTCGGTTCACACTTAAATCAATATATTGACGAAGATGCTACCCCACCCCCACCAAGTGATACTGTCGGTCACCTTCTCTAGACCAGACAGGATCAGCTTCTACGCCACACAATGGTCTCTTCTTGAGCATGGCTTGCAAACCCTTGATAAGCTCTGCTCGTACTTCTGCTGCTATCTGGAAAACATTGGAACGCCTCTAGGGAACCATGTCCGCATCTATTATCCGAAACCTTAAAGATTGGTTTCGTCATACGAAGCAAGGGTCTCAGGCCATCAGTGAATATCTGCATCATCTCAAAACTCTGGCGGATGAACTGGCCCGGGCAGGAAGACTAGTGGATGACGAAGATTTTCTTCTGCAGGTACTGGAGGGACTCCGTCCGGAATTTGAATCGATGGAGAACTCCATCCGAACCCTAGGCGCCACTAAGTTTGAGACGGTGTATGGCCTGCTCATCGGTATTGAAGAAAAACTTCAACAGAAAGAATTTATTAATACGTCTTCTTCTTTTTCTTCTTCTTCTTCTTCTTCTTCTTCTTCTTCTTCTTCTGCTGCTGCTGCTGTTGTGACGACAAATACGGTGGTCGCAGAGAGTGCTCCACTTGGACTGTTGACTCGACGGACGACCAACACTCCAGAAAGCTCTTCTATATTGGGCCCTAGCCCAAGTACAACTCAAACTCCAGCTGCCCGGACCTATAATCCAAATCGCACCCTTAATCGGAATTAAGCGCGAACCCAATGGCCCAATAATTCAGTCAACCCGAACCGACGTGGAGTCAACAATTTTGGGGGAAGTCAAAACCACATGGGTGGATGCAATAATCCCGGGAGTAACAATTCTGGTAATATTACATGCCAAATTTGTGGTAAACCGAATCATCTTGCTCTCAATTGTTAGCACCGTTTTGAACAGCAAGCCTACCCTCCTCAGGCTAATACCGCCACAACAAGCAGAAATGGGTGGTTACTTGACTCCGATGCAACCAACCATGTCACTAATAATCTGAATAACTTGAGCTTGGCATCCGACTACACTGACACTGATTCTCTCATTATCGGGAATGGTAAAGGTCTTGCAATTGCATAAGCTGGGAATATGACCCTTCACACACTCTCTCTCTACCTAATACCCTCTTTGTTCCGTCTATTCATACAAATTTAATTTCTGTAGCTAAATTATGTCGTGATAATGATGTTGATAGAGTATATATCTAGAGAGAAGTGAGAGCTAGAGAGAGAAGTGCAATATATGCTTCAATAGAATGATTTTGCAACCCCCATAACTACCTCTAGAGGAAGTATTTATAGGAAAAATACGGCCTGGGCTCCCAAGCCTTGGGCTTGGGAGGCCCATCTACAACTGGACCGCTATTGGTCCGAATACAAAGCCACTAATGGGCTATACAAACGAGTAAGTGTAAAATCCGGTTCTGTGAGTTCCCCGTGGCCGACAAGGGTCTTGCCCGACGCGGGCACGGCCGACGAGGACCCCCTGGTTCCTTGGCTTCAAGATCATATTCCGGGTTGGCCCCTCTTCGTCCGACGAGGGTCTTCTGGCCGACGAGGGCGCCACGTAGTGGTTGTGCTTTCTGTTCTGAGTATGTGGGTCCTGGGGCCTAGACCCATATACTCCATCAGGAGTCCCCCACTCTCTAAGCTGAGATGTAGACGAAGTGCAGGAGAGTAGATTTCTATGCTTGATGATATTTCTATACAAATATTCTTTGGCTTCCTCATCTGCTTAAAGATCTGCATGTTTCATTGCCCCGGACTCCTATATATGATTTTATGTGATAACAAGATTACAAGAGTTCCGTTTTCATTAACAAAAATCCCGTCTCTCACAAACGGGCTAAACACATTGATCTTGATTGTCATTCTATTCATGAGCAAGTTATGTCCGGTTGACTCCTTACTTAATTTGTGCCTTCTCATTTGAAGGTTGTTGATGTTTTCACTAAAAGTCTATCCAAATATTTGTTGCTGCTCTTTCGACACAAGCTATGGGTTGTGACAAATCTCAAGTTGTGCTTGAGGGGGGGGGGGGGGGTGTTGATACTTGATAATGATCATCAAAGTGATAATTATCTCATTTGTAAAAAGAAAAAATTCCACTTTTGGTCCCATGACTATTATACCACTTCCACATTTAGTCCTTGAATTGACTTTCAAATTGTCCACATTTAGTCCGTGAGAATGTTCCCCTCACCACCCGTGGTCCTTCCGGACAACATTCCGGCGAATTTAAGCCGGTAAGAATTATAATGACATTAATGAAGGGTACTTGGGTCATTTTAGATACTTAAAACGGCTACCTGCAAAAGAATCTCCAACCTAATTACATTCATTCCCTGTGAACTTCTCACCTGTACTGAACATAGGATAATTTCTTCCTCTCAAACACTCTCCTCCTCGAAGAAGAAACTGTGTAGAGATACGATTATACGAAGATGAGGAAACGACCGCCTGGAGTGCTTACAATTGGAATGAACCGTAGGCGACATGGAGAAGGAACAAGTGCTCAAGGAATTTCTCCATAAAAAGATAGTGGTAAAGGTAAGTCGATGAAGCTGTGTGTAATTTATCCAACAAATGGTTGAACCGAGGCTTACTTTATGCTTGCATTGACATGATACAATTTAATTGCTAAGGCTGCCCTCTTCCCCCTTTATGCCTTCACATTCACATGGTAGGGTAGACATTCACTTTATTTGAATGAGATTCCCTTGTCCCTTTATCTTTTTATTTCAAATGGGACCATATTCATTTATTCTTTATGCAAGGAGGTGTGTGCTCTTGTACGGTTTAATGTGTTTGTTATATTTTTTATATGGAAAAATTATGAATATGTATTTTTGTGCTTGTGGGAACCACATGGGATGATTGACCTACTATATTAAATTGTTTAAAGCAGATTCAGCTACCTGCCAAAACACACTTACTCTAAAGTTATTCTATGGAGGAAGAGTGAAAGACAGGGGAAGACCTTCATACATGGGAGGCACAGTTCAGTTATTCCATGATGTAGAAGTTGATGAGTTTGGGTTGATTGTGTTACATGAGAAACTTGAAGAGCTTGGCTGCACCCAGAATGTAAGCAAAGTGTTTTCTATTTCAGATGATAACTTACATGAACTAAAAGATGAGGCAGAAATTTGGGGGTGTGTCAATGATGGAAATGAGGGTAAGGTGGTTGAGTTGTGGGTTGAATTTGAAGACATGGGTGATGAAGACATGGCTGATGAAGAATTAGATGACTCTGATAATAGTGATTATTCCTGTAGTGAGAAGGACTTAGAAGATTTTTCTGGGGATGATGGTGACTCTGATTTAGAGGATTTTATGAGTAAGGATGATGCTGAGTTTGCAAAAAACACAGACCAAACAACTGAATATGGAGGGGCACACACAACTTCTGAAGAACAGTACACTGAAAAGGAAGCATCAATGGTTGACCCGGACCCAAATTTGTCAGATGATGGCTCAATAAAGGACTCTGCATCTGAGGCTGAGAAGTGGAGCAAATTTAATGCAAAGAGTGATATGAAAAACCCAAGCTTTAAGCTGGGTATGACCTTTTCCACCAAGAAAGAATTCAAGGAAGCTGTCCAAAATCATGCTTTTAAGATGGGTAAAGAGCTGAAGTTTGTAAAGAATGATAAGGAAAGAGTTGTAGTGGAGTGCAAGCATTTGGACTGTCCATGGAAGATGAATCTCAGAAAGGTTGCTAATTCTCATTTCTGGAGGCTACTGCAATACCATAATACACATGATGGTTGCTCTTGGGTCTATCACAATAAAATGGTCAACTCAACCAAGGTAGCCAATAGGTGGTTTAAAGAGATTCAAAGTCACTCCAAGTGGAAAACCAAGGAGTTTAGGCAGAAGGTTTGCACTGATGAACGTTTTCATCTGAGTACAAGACATGCATACAGAGCTATGAGCAAGGCCAAGAGAAAACTTAGAGGTGAAGAGGAAGATAATTTCAAGAAGATATGGTCCTGTGTGGCAGAAATAAGAAGAACCAATCCTTTGAGCACATGTACTGTCAAGTTAAGTGAATATGTGGAAGTAGATGGCCAACAAAGATTTCTGAGGATGTATATGTGTTGGGAAGCTTGTAGGGAAGGTTTTAAATTAAACATTGTAGGCCAGTGTTGGGGGTGGATGGGACTCATTTGAAAACCAATACAGAAGGGCAACTTCTTGTTGCAATTGGATTAGATGCAAATAATAACATCTTTCCTCTTGCTTATGCCATTGTTGAGGAGGAAACAAGAGAGTATTGGGTTGGTTCTTGGAACTTGTGAAGAGAGATGCTGACATTACTGAATCTAATGAGCACCTTTTTACCTTGATGTCAGATAAACAGAAAGGTTTGATTCAAGCAGTAAATGAACTACTCCCAAGAGTAGAACACAGATTCTGTGTGAGACATCTGTATGGGAACATGAAGGTGGCTGGATTTCATGGAAAAGCTATAAAAGATAGTTTGTGGGACTATGCTAGGGCATGCACTGTAAATTCTTTCAAATCAAGTCTTAACAAGATGAAAGAAATAGATGTACATGGATTTGAATGGCTGGCAGACAAGCATCCAAGGGAATGGTCTGAGTCCCACTTTTCTTGTTTCTCCAAAACTGATATGTTGACTAACAACATATGTGAGTGTTTTAATTGTGTCATTTTAGAAGCTAGAGGTCAGGCTATATTGGTGTGCCTAGAAACAATTAGAAAACTGCTTCTTACAAAGCTTTTCACTAGTAGGGAAAAGGCAAAGAAATGGACTACAAACCTGTGTCCAAGAAATGTTAAAAAATACAGGATATTGAGAAGTTGGTTGCTGGTTTAATTGGGTACCAATGTGGTGACAATGAGTTTGAGATAACAGGAATGTCTGGTACACAACATGGGGTTGATCTGAAGAAGAGAATGTGTACCTGTAGGATTTGAGACATAACAGGGATACCTTGCAAGCATGCAGTGTGTGCAATTTGGATGAAATTTGGAAGGGGGCCAGTAGATGCCTATGTACACCCTAGTTATACAAAGGAGACATATATGAAGATATATGGGGGGTCCATAAAGCCAATAGCAGGGCCACATGAGTGGCCTATAACAGACAGATTACCTCCACTTCCACCTTTGTATTCTGCTAGACCTGGAAGACCTACCAAGTTGAGGAGGAAAAATGCAATGGACTTGAGCTGATATGCACTAATTAGTAGTGCATAAATGTATATATTTTTATGATTGATTTGTGTGTATTGTTTACCGTTTTATTTAGTTTGTAAACATTTGTGTGAATTTAGTTGTAATTGTATTTTAATCTTCATTTATTAGTTGTAAAGTAGAATTAGGAATTATGGTGTTGGAAAGGAAGACTTTGAAGAGAAGAAAACAAGAAATTTGACTGCCCAAGAGTAAAACCCGACCGGGTAGAAACCCCCACCCGGTCGGGTATGATTTAACAGGCGAAATTGCCAAGAAAGTCATTGGACCCGGTCGGGTCCCCTACTTGACCCAGTCGGGTCAGATGTGACCCGTGACAAAACGGCATGCGAAGATCACCAGAACGTGGCAAATATTTGATTTTGACTGATACCCGGTCGGGTATGACACTTTACCCGGTCGGGTATCCGCCCCAGGGTGTTGAAAACACCTATAAATAGCACACTTATCCTTCACTTTTAATGATCCCTTCTTCCATACTCCTAAGCTCAGTTTAGAATAGCATTTCTTTATATTTTTCTAGCTATGTTTAGTCTCCAAATGAGGAGCTAAACTTCCATTCTTGGTGTTGCTCTTGAAGCTTGTTGATTATTAAAGTTGTGAGTTATTTTCTTAACTTCTTTCCTTGAATATTAATAAATAGTTCTTTCCTTAATACCATCTCTATATTAATGTTGGGGAGTGTTGCTAAGATGACAATTAGTTAACATCTCGACATTAGTTAGAATGGTATTTTCTTCCTCTATATTAATGTTGGGGAGTGTTGCTAAGATGACAATTAGTTAACATCTTGATATTAATTATAGTAGGATTCATCTTCTTTAATAATATTCTTCCTTGAATATTAATTAATTCCTACTCATATTTCATATTAATATTTTGAACATTACTTAAAGGATCAACTAGTTTTGTTTCATATATTAATTATTACTAGAAACAATCAACGAACCGATGGTTAATCGTTGATGGTTTCATAAGTAAGTAACTTCGGTTTATTAATGCACGGTCGTGGTTAATAAACTTAAGAGGAATTAATTTTGTTGGTTAAACCGAAACCGTTGTGTTGAGGTTATCAATCTCAATTGATTTCATCAAGGAGTTAGAAAGATTAAATGCTACTATTAAATTGATATAAGGCGTTGTTCTATATTTGATTAATAGTAAGGGTTATTAATGAACGGTCGTTGTTAATAACTACCCTCGATGAAGTGGATATACTCCCCGATTGAGTATTCGAGAGGGAATAAGTTATAGATATGACGATGATCGACTAAAATATATCAACAAGTGGAAAGTAGCAATGCCAAGTCCTTTTTATCTTTGAATTAAACACATATAGCTTGTTCATATTAGTTCTTAATTAAATTAAATCACTCAATCCAAATCCCCCCTTTTATTTACTAAGTATCATAAAAAGAGAATTATTCCTTTCCCTGTGGATACGAACTCTACTACGCTATACTACGTATAAGTGTTTAGTATTGAAATTATTTGTAGTGCACCTCACGACAAGTGCACGTCATGAGCACTGATGGAGTGAAAGTAGCAAGAACACATGTAAAGCTGCATTGTACCAAGTGCAAGAAGCAAGGACATAATGCAAGGAGATGTCCAGATGATCCAAACAACAAGGGAAAATTGGTATACTATAGTGTACTTTCTGATTTGTTGTGTTTGTTTTTATGTTAATTTTATATGTGCAGTGTTGATTTTGTTGTATTGTGTTGATTAAGTTAAGATTGTATGTGGTATTCTGTACTTAGATGCAGCCAAGGAAAAGAAGTAAGAAACCTAAGAAAAAGCAAAATACTGGGGATGAGAGAGCTTCTATTGTCCAACAATTTGATGAGGCCAATCTAGTAGATATCAACATGGTTTGTGCACAGGAGTCATCATTTGGAAGCGAAGTGCCTGTAGTTGTCACTGTAGAGGACACTGGTATGTTCACACAAGACACACAACTCACATTTGGAAGTGAAGTTCATGTAGTTGTCAATGCTATGTTCAGTCAAGAAGGGCAAGAGGCTATGTTCAGTCAAGAAGGGCAAGAGGCTATGTTCAGTCAAGAAGGGCAAGAGCCTATGTTCAGTCAAGAAGAGAATGCAGAAGTGAATCAAGAAAATAGTGAAGAAGAGAAGCAAGAAGAGAGTGAAAAACCAAAACTGAAAAAGCTACTATTAAAAAAAGGACCAAATTATGGTACTAGATCAAAAAGTACATTCAAATATGTGTTCTTTGGGAATGATGATGCCCCAATTGACTTAGATTAGTGGTTGCTGCAATTGATGTATGTTTTGGTTGTAGCATGTTTCCATACCATATGAGATATCAGAGATATGATTCTCAGAAAACAGAGTAACTACACAACCATTGTCTAATTTTCAATCCAAAACAGAGATATCATATATTATGCTCCAAAAACCATTCAAATGCATTGCTAACCAACTCAGAATAAGATTTCAGTACAACAACAGTCTCACACCTCATGGGTGCATCTAAACCATAAGAAACATTACACAACTTAACCATTACAACTACATTATTTGACTTTCATATAAATTGATACAAATACAACAACAACTGAAATAATACAGACCAATGTCCTACATTTACTACAACTTCTCTTCATCTTCTCAGCTTTTAACCCTTGCATCTCTAATATATCAAGCTTCATATCCAATGTACTGATTTTTTCCTCATACCCATTGATCTTTTTCAAAAGCCATGAAATTAGTTTTTGAGACCTCTTGCACATTGGAGGGTTAAACCACTCCATTAAACCACAACCTTGAAAAGTCTGCAACAACAACATTTAAACATGCATTATTAACTGTATAGTGCAATCAAGAATTTATTCAGATAATTTGAGGAAACAAAAACAACAATCCAAAACGTATTATTCAAGAACTTATTCAGAGAATTTATTCAAAAATTTAAACGTATACTACAATCAAGACGAACAACAAAAAACCTGAGTTCCAATGCATTTCCAAAACCTTCTCCCACTATTCCCCGCTTTCCATGTTGTCAAAAGCTTCATTTGTTGACCACATTCGCAATAGGTGACTGGAATCCACTCGCCATATTCGTATTGACCTACTGATTTCGAACTTGCAGCTTCACAAGTAGACATCTCCGCTTCCAAAAAATTAGGGTTCATTGCAATTTGAAGGCCTGAGCTTCGTTTTGGTGAAGGTCGTATAAGACGTTAGGTAGCAGGAAGTAAATTATAATAAATGACCCAACTACCCTTTATAAATGTCATTATAATTCTTACCGGCTTAAATTCGTCAGAATGTTGGCCGGAAGGACCACGGGTGGTGAGGGGAACATTGTCACGGACTAAATGTGGACAATTTGAAAGTCAAGGACTAAATGTGGAAGTGGTATAATAGTCATGAGAGCAAAAATGGAATTTTTTCTTTGTAAAAATAATACTCATAACTTTTCCTAGAGTTTATTTTGTATATGATATAATTACTTCTAGAAAAGTGGTTGAAAAAAATGTGACCTGGTAACTTTAAGTGAATACAATTGCGTTCAAAGCTTACATCATAATAAATTTGAAAACAATTATAGTCACTAAAAGTTACTAAGTCAAATTTTTGTCTATGACTTTATTATTTGTAATATTTTAGGAAAAACCTCTATATCTTAATTTTGTATAAGATATAATTATCATTCCGTACTTGTCTGTTTTACTTATACAATTGTACTCCTATTATTTTCGGCCTATACATATGAGCAAAATATAAATCACATTTTCAATGTGAAAATTAGAATGCCTTCATAGCTTTACTCTATGGAAAAATATTGTAATAACCAATATGTAAGGTGTAATTCTTGGTATAAAAAGATTAAGTTCATTCAATTCATTAACTTTCTTCAAATAAACAAACTAATAAATACACCAACTACTAAACAAGTCACCGGCCGTATGATCTGGTTTGATCTCATTTTAGAATGAAACGAGTCCAACTAAAAATATCCCAACCTTTCAAATGAGGTAAACATCTGAATTATTTAATTTATATGATACGAGGATAATTATATTAGTAAAAACAATTCAAGTAGCACATGTGTCCATAGTCCATACAAACAGAAGTTGGGGCTAAGTAAATACATGACCAAAAGCATGTATTACCCTTTATTATGCCCTTATTTATACATATCCAGGGCAATAAGCAACTCGTGCGAAGCTGTGAGCACATTTAGCTTAGCTTAGGTTCCTGTATTTAATTTTATTAATTACTCCTTATTATGCTTGAGCTTTTCCCAATCCCTCGAGTTGTGTTTTCCCACTGGGTCCTTTGATCCTTATGTAGAGTCTGTACTGATCATAAGTCATTGGTGAATATAATGCTGGATTTTCCGGTGTCACAAACTCTTTCACCGGTTGTATCACCAAATCACCGCGGGGATTATAGAAATACGCCAGTGACACACGCTCTTTGTTTGAGTTCACGATCGCTCTATGTTCGACGCTTTTGTATATCGCATTGCTTAACACCTGCACAAACATGTATAACTTAGCATGTTAAAGTACTGTAGCGGTAAAATATGAAATAATAAAATGCTATATTAAGATTTTGATTTACTATTTCTATTAGATTGACTTTTTAGAGTAGAACACGAGGTCCTTACATTTGTTGGGTAAAATGTCTAAGGGTATATTTGAAAGTTTGGAGGGAAGGGGAGGGGAAGGCTTTGGAGGTATGTTATTGGAGGGGAAAGGGAGGGGAGGGTGAGGAAGCCCTTCTTTGTATTTGGGAGTACGAAAATTGGAAGAAAAGGGGTTTTGAAAGAATTATAATTAAAATCACTTTGAGACATGATGAATTCAAATCTTTGAACTCATATTCATTTTTAATTTAGCTTAAATACCATCTTGTTAATTATCCTCCAAAACCCTCCAAATTGGGGAAACTTAAAAATTAAGCATTTGGACGGTTTTGAAGGGTTACAAAAGTTTTCCAAAACCATTCCCGCCGATTTTTTAAACTCCCAAACATGAAAAGGAGGGTCATAAACCCCCATTAACCTTCCCCTCCCCTCCAAAACCCAACTCCCAAACACACCCTAAGGCAGATTGGTCATTCAAAATAGGTTATAATATTTACCAGTCAGGTGACTAATATAAACCCAACGATCACATTGATAATTTATTGAATATAAATATTCGCACGTTTACATTATTTTTTATAAAACAACCTGTATTGATCCTTAAAATAAGTCTGTGGATAGTTTGTTGATCATTGTTCTATCTTTTGACTATAGTAACTATTATGATTGCCCTTGTCCAAATGTTTTGCACATGTCAATATCATACACTTGCATTTCGACAAAATTATAAAAAATAAAATAAAAACGTACAGAAAGAGGATTGCCCCATGATCAACACGTTATTATGATATAATAATGTGATTTATTTACTACGTAGTATCCCACTATGGTATACTTTCTAGTTTTCACTTTTCACTATTTTAAAAATGTTAGAGACTTAGAATATAAACTTGATTGAGGTATCGTATTACAGAGTCTTGTGTGTAAAACATCCTCACAATCTGTTGATAGTTTGTTGATCATTGTTCTATCTTTTGACTATAGTAACTATTATGATTGCCCTTGTCCAAATGTTTTGCAAATGTCAATATCATATACATTCATTACGAGGAAATTATTTAATATAAAATAAAAATGTACGGAAAGAGGATTGCCCCTTGACCAACATGTTTTTATGATATAATTATTATGATATATCACATTATTATGATATAATAATGTGATATATTTAGTACGTAGTATCTCACTATGGCATACTTTTCAGTTTTCACTTTGCACTATTTTAAAAATGTTAGAGACTTAGAATATATACTTGATCGGGGTATCGTATTACAGAGTCTTGTGTGTAAAACATTTTCATAATTTGTTGATAGTTTGTTGATCATTGTTCTATCTTTTGAGTATAGTACTCCCTCTGTCCCATATTTAACTCCGGTTTTGACCGGGTACGGGTTTTAAGATAGTGAGATTTGTGTGGTGGAGAGTTATGCAGAGGAGAGAGAAATGTGTAAGAATGAGTGTGAACCACATATTCTTTACCAAAAAGGGAAAAAGGAGATAAATTTGTGACGGACCGAAAAGGAAAGAATGAAGATAATTCCGGGACGAAGGGAGTAACTATTATGATTGCCCTTGTCCAAATGTTTTGCAAATATCAATATCCAGGGCCGGCCTAGACATATAGAAGGCCCTGTGCAAAATTGAAAATGAGGCCCTAAGTTTTTTTTATCATTATATAATCATTATTATATTATTACTTTCACCGTTTTTAAATAATAGTGTCCTTAGATTTTTTGTGGGTTTTAAGATGAAAATAGTAGGCCCTAAAGGTAAATGAAAAGTAGAAAAGAGAATAAATTAAGAAAAGTAAAGTAATGACAAAGTATGAAAAAGAAAGTAGTTACAAGCTCGTTCCAAACTGTACGAGGGTTTTGTGCTAAATAATGTAATTAGGCCTTGTGAAATAAAGAAATCACACAATTGTAATTAACAATTGTACTTTAATTACATAAAAATATTACTATTTAATGTTTGTATTTAAAAAAAAAATAATAATATAGGAATTTTTAATCAAATAAATAAAGATTTATTATATTATATAGACTATATTTAAATTTTTTGGCCTTCTGAAATTGAGAGGCCTTGTGCGATTGCACTTCTTGCACGCCCTCATCTACGGCCCTGTCAATATCATAAACATTCATTTCGATGAAATTATTTAAAATAAAATAAACACTTACGGAAAGAGGATTGTCCCTTGACCAACATGTTATTAATTATGATATAATATGTGATTTATTTACTACGTAGTATCTCACTATGACATACTTTTCAGTTTTCACTTTTCACTCTTTTAAAAATGTTAGAGACTTAGAATATATACTTGATTGGGGTATCGTATTACAGAGTCTTGTGTGTAAAATATTCTCATAATCTATTGATAGTTTGTTGATCATTGTTCTATCTTTTGAGTATAGTAACTATTGTGATTGTCCTTGTCCAAATGTTTTGCAAATGTCAATATCATACACAGACTTTAAACATGACAAATTTTTCTAAATTTGGCAGAAATTACTCTCATTTAGGAGAAAAAATATGAATGTCCTATTTTGAAATTTCAAAACGTATCTACTCTTATCAAGGACAATTTTCTATAATTATCAATTATAAGAGCATATGTTCATCATCAATTTTATATTTTGATTATGGCGGGATTTAGCGACAGCTACATATTTAAAATAATAGTATGAGGTAGGTTCGGATTCAAAAATCCGAATCGGATTGGACTGAAGATAATTATACCACACTTAACATAAGTGGGGTGAGCTAGCTAAATACTACGCAGTATCTATTAAAAATGAAAAATAATACACTATTTTTTTTTTATAAATAAGTTACGTTACCATGTGCTTCACGTGTGCAAATAAGTTCTTATGATTTTTAATACTCCCCCGTCCCATTTGACTTTGCCAACTTTCCTTTTTAGTTTTTCCGAAAAATTTTGCCACTTTCACATTAAAGTAACTATTTTGTAGTTCTGCTCATTTCTCCTTCCTTTATACAAATTTCAACCACACAATTTTACGATTCTTATTTCTCACCTAACTCACATGGTGCAAAGTTCATTGGGACAAAGGTAATATTTAATTGGAATTTTAGCAATCCAGGACCTGAAAGATAAAAGAATTATCAACAGAGGACCTGAAAGATAAAATGTATCGATATACTCCCTCCGTTTCTAAAAGAAACTCACACTTTCCTTTTTGAGATGTTTCAAAAAGAAAGTCACACTTCCCTTATTTCCTTATTTGGCAAAGAAATCTAATCCAAACAGTGCCAACTAGTGCGAAACAGTGCCAAACAGTGTCCAAACAGTGTCAAACAGTGTCTAAACAGTGTTTTCTACAGTAAAGTCAATTTATTTCCTTAATAATCGTGAAGTCAAACCGTGACTTTCTTTTGGAAACGGAGGGAGTGTGACCCAGATGATGGAAAACTATCAATCTAGGGTTCGAATGATTGAAAACTATCAATACATGACCTAAGTTTTCATAAATCTTATTATTATTTTTATTTTCAAAAATTTAAATATTATTTATTTTTATTAAACTACTCCGTAATAAACTTTTGT
This sequence comes from Cuscuta europaea, assembly GCA_945859875.1. Classification (NCBI taxonomy): domain Eukaryota; kingdom Viridiplantae; phylum Streptophyta; class Magnoliopsida; order Solanales; family Convolvulaceae; genus Cuscuta; species Cuscuta europaea. The sequence continues at coordinate 13,535,204 of CAMAPE010000060.1, read as the reverse complement.
GAAGACAAATTTATCAAATATTAGTAATGGAATTAATAAAAAATTAAATAAATCAAATCCTATGAAATGTTAGATCCTAAATTGACAGTTTTTCATCATTCGGGTTCTATATCGATATATTTCATCTTTCAGATCCTGGATTGATAAATTTTCAAGATCCTGGATTGATAAATTTTCAAGGTCCCGATCTCATAAAATTCCAATTTAATTATAAGTGTACCCCGTTCCCACACCCTATATTTTTCTATTTTATCGCACCACCGTACGCATTTTAGCGTAATGTGAGAGTAAAGCATGAACACAGTTTACAAATATTCTACATATGTATCAGGGTTTCTTTTAAATACTCCGTACAGAAGTTACTTCATTCTAAAATATGATAAGAACATATAACGAAAAGATTGATAATGTCATATTTTGTAATACTCCGTAAAAAATAGTGATCCAGGAGTTTGGGACTTGGGTTATGGTTTAGTTCCATTTAGGAATATAATGTCTTCATATTTATACATCGCTGTTTCTTAGGGATTCAATAGGTTATCCAGAATAGGGCCTCCAAATTTTTTAGACCTCAAAATTTTAAATTTCTTTTAGTACTATATAATATGAAGTAATATTATATATTAATACTAATTAGCAAAATACATTTAGTAAGGAAGAAAAATATAGATCCATCAATTTTTTCGTTGTTTCTTTTACTCTTTAGTTCTTTTTTAATGACTATTCAATTGTTTTGAGTATAAGTATTTGGATTGATATTTTTTTCAATTTTTTTGCATGTATGTGGAGACTCAATTTTACATTTACAATCCTCTTTATATACAGTATATATATGTTAGTTAATTAGTATGCTAACCTGAATTTGATCACCAATATTAACAATGAGGGCTTGGTTGACTGGTTTGACAGTCACCCAGTCGCTATTTTTCCGGACCTGGAGGCCGAGAACGTCGGTGTCTGGCAAGAGTACGGTGAGACCGCCGGGATCGGAATGAGAAGAGAGGCCGAGGGTTAGGTCAGGTTGAGGGCATTTTGGGTAGAAGTTAATCCTCATGCAAGCACCAATATCATCTGCACCTCCAAAAGCATTCTGTAAAAATCCCTCATCTAATCCCAAGTTTGTTGACAAAATACTCATTAATCTTCCACAGAACTTCACAACTTCTTCTGAGTATTCCTCTACCGTATCCCTAATCACATCAAATCAACAACCAATCATCATTAACACCGATACTTTAATTAAACTGATCAAATTTTCTGATGATCTGATAATGAGAAATTACCCAAAATAGGACAAAAAATGTTTGTATATTGCAAAATAGGACTATCATGATCTTATTCCCAAAATAGGACTAATTACTGCCATCTTTTGGCAGTACCAGACTTTAAACATGAAAGTATTTTCCAAACTTGACAGTAATTAGTCTTATTTTGGGAATAAAAACATCGCAGTCCTGTTTTGGAATTTTCAAACTTTTTAGTCCTATTTCGAGAATTTTTCCTTTGATAATTCTAGCTCGATCTAAATTATACGTAGAGCAATTTTTATGTGCGGATTTGATAATTCCAGCTAGATCTAAAAGGCCAATTATAGAACATTCTTTATTACGTTCCCTTTCATGCTGTTTAATTAAGTCAAAACGTTGAATTCCTAAACTGGAGCAAGAATAACCTAGGGCAAAGTCCGAAACATGTTGCCACATTTTTAGCTAGATAGAGTACATTCATTCCTTTACACTTAGTCCATTGACCCCTCTAGGCCTCTACACATCCGGATTTTTTTTTATGTCCAGGTGTCGGTACTTGCGCTCCCGTAATCCTGAAATCTATGAAGTACCCTTCAAAGCCCCTAAACAGTTAAATCCAAATCTGATCACAAACAGTCTTCGTCGGTACTGGTTTCACAGGATGAATCCAGTAGGACAACCTGTTAACTGAATCCACCATGGCCCTCCCACCATGCGGACTCGGTAGGCCTGAATTTCATATGTGTGTAAACTTGGCATATTTTTAGTTGGATTGAAATTTTCTATTTGATATAATATAGTTTGATTTAAATTAATTTGGTATAAATTTGGTCTGATCTAGTTTGATAAATTTTGGTTGTATGTGTATTTTATAACAATTGAATTTTGATCTAGTATGAGTTGATCTAGTCTGATCTGTTTAAATTTAGTCTAATTTGTTTTGATCAAGAATATCTTGAAATCGAAACCAGGCTAATTAAAAATTTCCTTAATTATTACAATATTTGAATTGTTAGTAATTTATTATATCATCAAACACAAGTGTTTGATTCTAAGTAATTGAAGATTCGCATGTCTGTGTGTATAAACTTATTACGGAGTACAACTTTATTTTATAAAACATGAAGTGCACTCTAATTAACTAAATTGACATAATTATGTAAAATGGTTCAAATCATGTTTTCGATAACCTTAACTAATATGGATATAAATCTAACTAAAATGTATTTTGAATATGACACATGAAAATTTATCAAAAAGATATGTATGACGACTGAACAATACTCCGTATTTAATTTGGTAAATATGAACCTCTTTATTCAATTATTGATTTCACATATCTATGATCAACTAAATAATAGTCATAAAGATATAGTAATCGTGTTTGAACTTTGAAGAGACTATTTGTGTTTTTTAGAATGTTTTTACTTGGATTTATTTCTTTTTGAGACTAGATCAAATCAGATTTAAATAAATCAGACTATAATTATTAGACTTGAATAGACCTTGCCACACTTCGACCATCGTGAAATACACATTGACCACACATTTATTAGACCATATCAGGCTTCTTTAAGTCAGACCAGATTTAAATAAATCAGATTAAACAAGACAAGGAAATTGCAATCCAATTAAAATCATGTTAGGGTTATACCAATATTTCCTATCACATGTAGAGTCTCTCAAAATATTCCTTTTGAATTTGGCTTAATTTTGTTTGGTTTCATACATTTGTTTGGAGGAATGAACCCTCTTTATCAGACATTAGTATTGTAAGTCTGAAAATTCAAAACTAAACTTAAAAAAAACGGTATTAATTACTTCGAATACAAAGATTCCATATATGTCTTTGGAAAATGTCACGATAGGCCTATAGCTATGATTCTTCAATTTGGTTGATGAAATAATTTAAGGAGATTTCTAGGGTACCTCTTAAAATTAAGAGTGTATCGTACCTATTTCATTGTTTAGCCAATACTACTCTGACACACATAATTAAAACATGCACATAAAAGTGGGGCAATTTTTCATTGGTCCACATAATGCAATGTAAATTTTGAGAGGCACTCTAGAAGGACCCATAATTTAAAGGTGTCGTTTTTCAAAGACTCTATACACTAGTGACTCTATACACTAATTTAAAGGTGTTGTTTTTCAAAGACTACACTAATTTAAAAATTCAATTGCAGTTGCGTGACGATGGGATAGTCGTCGAATTTTATACCACGTATTTGTCATTTGTCAACCAATTGAAATCCAAGTTAATTACCTCAATGACATGTAAACGTCATATTTTAACTGTTTGACCATAAAATTAACAGGGAAACGTCATATTTCAAAACGCTAATCCAAAACTCTCCTATTTACAGCGTTTCTATTTCAGCGTTTCTGTCCAAAAATGCCAATGCTGAACAATTAGTTACCAAACATCTTTTTCATTTATTGAAAATGCTAAGAGTGGTCAAATCGTCATTTCTTGACTGAAACGCAATTTACCAAACACCCTCAATATCCGAGCGCGCACGTCACGAGTTTATGAAATATGTACATTTGTTTACATAATAGTGACTCTAATGACATATTTATAGTAACTTAGGTTAATTTCTTATCTACAAATATCGGAAAATGAATAAAAAGTGATTATGTATTATATTTTTGTGGGATTTTTACAAATATATTACTAAAGTAAAACTCATTGACACATATATGTCAAATTAGTTACTACAATGTAGTGTCATGATAACTTATGTTTAAAAACTAAACATAAGGTACTATGACTAAATTATTACTCTTGCTACTAGTCACATTTTTATAAACAATCTTTATTTTAGTCACATATATGTAATTATTTCTATTTTTGTTATCTCTTTTATTCTTATAATTAAAATACGAAATTGATTATAAAATATTTATCTAATCTCCAACAATATAATCCCCTTCACAATCCTTTTAAAACCCCAACCCCCAATTGACCTTTAGATGCCACGCGCTTCCCGGAACTCGAGTATGCTTTAATTTCAATCGCCTTGTAAAAAAATGACTTTTTTTTTCAATCGCCTTGTTTTCTTTTACATTTGAAATGGATGTTCATATACTACCTTAAATAATGACTAAAACATGACTAAAATGAAGATAGTAACTAAATGTATGACTTTTTATATGTAGTAATTATAATAGTAAAATGGAGTGATTATAACTTACGTGGTCAATTTCTATTACACCTTAACATGTTCTTACTCTTATTTTTATATATAGTTTTCAATGCGAGTCTTTAACTATTTTATTTTCAGTTCTATAGAAGCCTTTAGAACTTCTCATAAAGTATTTTTTCAACAATATCCAAACATATATATGTTCCAAAAGTGTTTTCATTTTACTCGTATAATTTAATAATCCTTCCATTTTATTTGCCGCATATTTATTTTTTAAAAATTTCTTTTATCATACTTGCTCACGTACTTTTATAATATAAAATGTTTTATTTTATCAAAATTAAATACATTAACACCCTTAATTTTCATCTTTATTTGTTCAATTTATTTCGTTTTCTATTTTTTCTTTTCTATCATAATATTAAGAGAGTTCTAATAATAACTATTACAAAAATTGTCCTAAATGAGAGTAAAAACGTTTATGTAGTTTAAAAAAGGATTATCATATTTTTATATTCCTTAAATAGGAGTAATTGTTATCATATTTTGGCACTATCAAATTTTAAACATGAAGTTTTTTCAAAACTTGACAAAAATTACTCTTATATATTTATGGATTAAAAATATGATAATCCTATTTTAGAACTTCAAAACGCTTTTATTCCATTTTCGTAAATTTTCTCCAACTATTTGAATATTAAAAACTTGCTTTATTTTTCTCTTCAATTATGCGATACACTCATACACCTATTGTATAAAAAATAACCGCACAATGATAAAGTTTCGAAATATTAATGGTATTAATATTTAATTAATTATAACTTCCAAATGAAAGTGGAAGCTTCGTCTCCTAATGGGTGGAGTATTAAGTACGTAATCGCGTTAAATGTTGATGATAACACTTGGCTTTTGGACGCAACGAGTATCCAAATAAAGAAAAAGAAGAACTTAAATTCATCATATTTTCCTACATCTCAAAGTTGGATCCCTCATCCTCGTTTCAAGGCTTTACTCTTCTTATTATTTAAGCGTTCTTAATTAGATCGATAAGGCACTCACTTACTATATTAATTTGTTTACTAATAAACAAGATTTAATCACACTATTTAATCACTTATTTTATCATTCTTATGATAATTAGTACAATGGATGGAAGAGAGACAGCACTTGGACGTATTTATATATTTTTAGTAAAACTCCTACTCCGTATTTGTTTTTTGAGCGAAAACAAAAGGCAAAGATGAATTGTGTAATTAATTGAATAGGAAAAACGGCATTTTTTCATTGTTTATCTATATGATATGAGGTTTGCAAACTACTAACTAATTGTCACAATGAAACCTTTTTTGATCATCAATCATATCTACTACTATATCTTTTCAATAGTAGATATTTGAATTTCAGCCAGAAATTAATTAAAAAACGGGAAATTTATGAGTAAACATCGTTCGATCAAATTAGATATCAAACAAATTGAAGATTATATTTACTTGTTGTTATATTTTTAAACGACCAACATGATCTTTTTATAAGTTAAATAACTATTCATTTTTTGCAATATTATATAATGTCGTTTTTCCATTTAAATTGAAGTTGGCATCTTTATCTTCTCCTTAATTTAAAGTTTTCATTCACTTGGTGATTTGAGGATTATGTTGAGCAAATCTTTTGGAAAGACAAAAATATAAACTAGAGAAAAATCCATATATAGGATTAAAAAAAGAATTCATTTAATTCACTCTTATTTTAAGAATTAAAGTTTTTAATCACTCTTATTTTAACATAGGATTAAAACAAGACTTAGGGAAACATACATACTTTGTTATGTAAACAATCAAAAGTGAAACTAAACAAAGACAAGTTCGAGATATATTATCACCCTCGTTCCTTATAACTTCTTCATCTTTGACTTTCATTAATACATTTTTGTTAAACTTTCGCCGGTGATATATTTTTGTTGTTGAAAACATTCTTAAAGCGGATAAAAATTACTGAGTATATCTTTCCCAAAAATATACTTATACTCTGTACTAAATAAAATTATTCGTCAAATTATATAATCATTCATTTAAAAAGTCATACACCTTATATGACAAAGTTTCAAGTATGCGTAGTCTAAAAAAAATTGCTCAATCAAGTATATATGAATGCATTAATTATATATAATGCTCGTAATTAATTAAGTATATACCTCAGATGAGTGGGGATTTGAGGCCATTTGTTATGATCCTTGATGGAAGAGGGAAGATAGTGAAGAAAAAAATAGTCGTTCCAATCAAGAACCGCCCCCTTCTCCACCCCTAGACGGCTGCCGTAGCCCTCATAGGTGACCGGAGAGTTTGCATACACTTCTTTAACTTCCACCGGCTGGTGGAAGAACTCACGCCACACTTCCCGAGCACCCTCCATCAGCTCCGGCTTAACGCCGTGGTTCACCGCCTGAAAGAAACCCCATTCCCGGCATGCCGCCGAGACTTGGGACATAACCTTAGCCTTCGCAAGGGCAACGTCATCGCCGTCTCCGTGCAGGAATAAAGGCCCGAGGTCGATCACCGGAATATCAAGATCCCCGCCGTCGTCTAGGGATGAGCGTTGTTTTGGGGAAGGGCGGTCGGCTGGGGACTTGATGTATCTGTCTGGGATGGCGGAGAGGCCGGCGGCGGCGAGTGACTGGACTCGGACGATCGGTTCCGTCCAATCATGGGGCATGTTGTTGATCGTCATTTTGATTGCTAATATATGGATTAACTAGTTGTAATGAACTAATTGCTAGTTAATTAAGTAGCTATGTAATTAAATAGTTGTAAACTTGCAAAAGTAGAGTACAGTCTAAACGAAGACACAATCACACAATGATGATTACCTAATAGATTTGTGAAGTTGCCGGCAATGAAAGTTGTTTAAATAGAGCACTAGTTATCTTTTGTTCACGTAAGTAGTATTACCATCCTATTTTACGTGTCTTCTTTGACTTTGACACAATTACTAATAAAGTGGTTGAACATATAATTTTTTTTTTTTGAAATTTGATTATAATAAAGTGAAATATTGTGAACCACATGTTTCTTTAAAAAAAGAAAAACGTGACCCTTATTTTGATCAACCCATAAAGGAAAGTAAAACATGTAAAATGGGACGAGAGAAGTAATAAAAAGTGAAGAAACATAGTAATATGTTTTTAAATATATTGGATTAGATTAAAAGAAAAAAAGTTATATCGGAATAGTTTCAATCCCAAATTAGAAAAGATAAGCAACAAAATTTATCATACTAGATGGAAACTGAGTAGATTGTTTGAACAATCGTAATGTACACATTTAAGAGATATCAATCAAATAAGACAGACCAATTTAGATCAGACCAAACAAGATCCGATTAAAAAAAACCAAGTTAAACCGGATCAGATCATATGAGACGTACGATCCAATGCGAGACATTGATCCTAACTTTATTTTATTCTAGCAAAATCTCTATCTTGTCTAGGGTTAAGTTTTGACAACAAAAATTCTAGATATTGCTATCGACAAATGCGGCTACGTGGTTCTTTTCTCAATGTTAATTTTGACACTTGTTTTGTGAGAGAGTTCGCTCAATTCTGACAAGTTCAAGGGAGGAGAACACGTAGGTAGATGCCATGCCCTACCATCCAACAGTCCAGGAACAAAGGTCCGAGGTCGATCACCGGAATATCAAGATCCCCGCCGTCTTCGAGGGATGAGTGTTGGTTTGGGGGAGGGCGGTCGTCGGCCGGCCGGGGGATTGATGTATCTGTCTGGGATGGCGGAGAGGCCGGCGGTGGCTAGTGATATGATTTGATTTGGACGATCGGTTCCGTCCAAACTTTGGGCATGCTTTTGATCGTCATATTAATTGCTAATATATGAATTAAATTGATGTAATTAATTAATTGCTAGTTAAGTAGATGTAATTAAAAAGTTGTAAAGTTGTAATAGTAGTGTACAGCGTAACGAGACACAATCATGCAGAGATTTGAGAGGGTCGGGGTAGCGTGATTACCTAATAGATTTGTGAAATTGGAGGCATTTAGAGTTGGTTCAAATAGAGCAATAGATTTTGTTCACGTAAGCAGGTACATAACTCTGATCTTCACTTATTTTATGGGAGAATGCGACCAAAACTTGTCCATTTTCAAAAAATAGGATCTCTTAATTAAAATTTACATAAATATAATTTTTTTTTTATTTGTGATTGGACAAAATACCATTATAGAGTATGAGTTGTTGGCCCCCAGGTTGTCAGACTGCCTGCCACCGATCGACGACGACAGTCGTCAGAAATTTGTTCTCATGTTGGCGCCGCCGTCACCACTGTCAGAGTTCATCACTGCCACCACTGGTATGATCCACCACCTAAAAGAATGATCTTGGCTATGCCAGGGAATTACTAAGGGGTCAATTAATTGTATTGATTAACTAAATTAGGGATAAAAATTTAATTAATTTTTGTCATTGATCAAAGATGATTGTCATTTACCAAGAAAACTCAATTTGACAAATATTTTTGGAACGAGGGAAGTATTAAATAACCATCACATCATTGGTGACCATTGATGTTCTAAAGGACTTGATTGACATGTTATTATCAATGCACACATGTGCCACTCACGTTAGCATGGTAATGATGACAACCGTCAGTCAGTTTAGCGGTCCAGAAATGACATGAGTTCGCAGCCTGCTATATCATCCACAAGCTGGTCGATGTTGAAGAGCGGGAACGGATCCATTGGACAGATTTTATTGAGATTCGTATAGTTCACACACATGCATCCGAAATATTAGAGGTTTGGGTGCGAGGACCATGTTGGACAATCAAGCTGCATACTTGAACTTCGCGATGTGACTGTTGTTGAGGATCGGAGCATAGTCACCTCTGACAAACTCTCTGCACTCCATGGATATACCTCTTCCTTTGTTTGACCGGAAGGTAAACAGGCCCGACCCAGCCCAGGTGCAACTGGAGCAGCTGCACAGGGCCTCCAATTTTGGAGGGCCCCCAATTTTTTTAAGTGTAGTAGTATGCATAGGCTAGGCCCATTAGTAAAGAGTAATAACTAATAATTCGAAAAAAGGTCTGATCCAATAAAAACAAAAAAAGCCGTCCGCCTCTTTACTTCCCTAACGAGTAACGACGTACCACGTGGAATGGCTAAATGCCTAAATCGAAGCGACGAACGGACGAAGACCAAGAAGACTGCGAATCTGCGATTGAGAGAAATCGAAGCGGCGAAACTACTAAAACGTCGGAGAGGTATGAAATTTAATCAATTTATTGTTTTTACCGTTAGATTTTAATCTTAAATACCTTCTATTCTTCTCAAGTTGAGCAAATCGCCTAGCAGTGCTATGTGCTAATCTGCTAAATTGCTAATCTGCTAATCTTCTATTCTGCTGGTCGCTGGGCAGCACTGTAGGTCTGCAGCAGGAAAGCTGAAGCAGCCGAGTGAGGACTTGAGGCCGAGTTGAGGGTGGGGCGGTGTCGCGGTGGGCATTGGCATTTGGCAGTTTGGCACACAATCTGTTTGGACTGTTTCAGGACTTCAATTCAATCTTCATGTGTTTTTGTTCCCATAATCCCATTCACATTTCCTAGTTCATACTTTGTAATTGTTAATTTGGAATTTTGGATTCATCTACATCTTGTAATTTATAAATTAGAATTTAATAAATTGATATTTGAAAATGGCTCCGAGAGTTAGAAAATATGAATCCGGATATGAAAAACGAATGAAGAAAAAAAAACAGATGAGTTTATTTTATCTCAAAAAGGAGCTTTAGAAAAATTTGTTACAAGAGAACCACAAAGTGTTTTTGCGAATGAAAATACTTGTGCTAGCGGTGGTGTTGATGTTGATGATATTGTTGGTGCAACTGATAATGATGTTGATGTTGATGATTGTGTTGGTGCAACTGTTAATGTTGTTGATGATGATCTTGGTGCAACTGCTAATGATAATGTTGATGGCATTGTTAATTCTAGTTGTGAATTTGATGATAATGTTGTTGCTAATGATGTTTTTGAAAGTATTGATATATTTGATCCAAGAAAATGGGATGTTCTTGATTGTAACATGATTAATAATTTAGTTGAAAAGGGTCCAATTAGAGATTTATCTATCACTAAGGGTCCTAAAGATCAATCATCAAGAAGGTTTTCATCTGCATTTTACACTAGAATTTTACCAAATAGAGAGAAGTGTGATAGAGAATGGCTAGTTTATTCAAAGGAAATTGATAAAGTTTTTTGTTTTTGCTGTAAAATATTTAAAAAAGGGATTGGTAAAAATCAATTAGCGAATGAGGGATTTGAAGATTGGACACATGTTACCACTAGGCTTAGAGAACATGAATGTAGTGCTGAACATCTTAAAAATATGACTACATGGTATGATTTGCGTTTAAGATTGCAGAAAAATCAAACGATTGATAAAACTTCTCAAAAACTTTTCGAAAAAGAAAAAGAGCATTGGAGAAAGATGTTGTTGAGAATTGTTTCGGTGGTGAAATTTCTTGCTAAACGTAATCTTGCATTTCGTGGTACGAATGAGAAGTTGTATCAAAACAGTAATGGAAATTTTTTGGGCTTAATTGAGATGTTGGCAGAGTTTGACCCTGTTGTTCAAGAACATGTTCAACGTATTAAAAATGATGAAATTCATTATCATTATCTAGGGCATAGGATCCAAAACGAGTTAATACTCTTGCTTGGTTCTCAAATTAAATCTGTAATTATTGAAAAAATCAAACAAGCAAAATACTTTTCTGTGATACTTGATTGTACCCCTGATATAAGTCATCAAGAACAAATGTCTTTAATATTGAGATATGTGGATGTCTCGTCAAACTCAGTTTGCATTGAGGAATCATTTTTAGGGTTTTTGAATGTTAATGATACGACTGGTCAAGGCCTTTTTGATGTTATGCAAAATGAATTGGTCTCTCTTGATCTTGAGCTTGATAACGTAAGAGGACAGGGATACGATAATGAGTCTAATATGAAAGGAAAACATCAAGGAGTGCAAAAAAAAATGTTGGATTTAAATCCTAGAGCTTTTTATACTCCTTGTGGTTGTCATAGTCTTAATTTGACTTTATGTGACATGGCTAATACTTGTGTTAAAGCTAAGGATTTTTTTGGAGTTATTCAACGTATGTATACAATTTTTGAAAATTCCACTAAAAGATGGAAAATTTTGAAAGAAAATGTAAAGGGATTAACTCTTAAATCATTGTCATCTACTCGTTGGGAGAGCCGTGTTGATAGTGTTAAAGCTATAAGATTTCAGATTTTAGAATTACGAGAAGCTTTACTTGAGGTAGCAGAAACCGATAATGATTCCAAAATTAGGAGCGAAGCAAAATCTTTAGCAGAAAATGATCTTGGTAATTTTGAATCCATTGTGGCAGTAGTTATTTGGTATGAAATTTTATATGCTGTTAATTTAGTTAGCAAGGATTTGCAAAAAATTGACATGCTTCTTGATGTTGCTATTGAAAAATTAAAGGGGTTGATTTCTTATTTTGAAAACTATAGAGAAAATGGTTTCTCAAGTGCCTTAGAAATTGCATCGAACATTTGTATTGAATTAAACATTGCCGCGGTATTTCCTCAAAAGCGGCAAATTCGAAGAAAAAGGCAATTTGATGAGAATGCAGATGATGAGTGTTCTAGTGTTTCCCAATCTGCACAAGAGTCGTTTAGAGTTAATTAATTCTTATGCATTGTTGATCAAGCAATAACATTACTTACCACAAGATTTGAACAATATCATCAACAATATGAGAATATTTTTGGGTTTTTATTTACCTCCGAAAGGTTGCGTTTATTAGATGATAACAATTTGAAATCTTGTTGTAATTATCTTGAAGCATCACTTAAAAAGGATGAACAATCAGATATTGATGGAAATGAATTATATGTAGAATTAAAGTTACTTAAAGACTTTTTGCCAACGGAGAATATGGGGCCTGTTGATATCTTGAAATTTTTAAAACGTCTTGATTGCTTTCCTAATGCGGTTATTGCATATAGAGTTCTGTTGACTATTCCCATTACTGTTGCAACTGCAGAGCGAAGCTTTTCAAAATTGAAGGCGTTAAAGACTTACATGCGGTCAACAATGACACAAGAAAGACTTAATGGATTGACTTTAGTGGCAATTGAGAGCGACATATTGCAGACTATGTTTGATAATTGGCTTTTGTCTAAGTTTTGTCTTGTGTCTTTGATTATATTGTAATGATGTTTGGTTTGATAATTTCAATACATGCAATTTGCATTAAAAACTATATACTATTACAATATTTGACAACAATAATCTCACATTTTAACTGTCTTCTTAGAATAGTTCTATCTTTACGTAATCTCAAAATAATCTCACATTTGAATCTCATCATCTTCTCAAAATAGTCCCATATATCAGTTTCCCTTTTCTCTACAGAAACATTCTCTTTTTATTTTTATCATCTCGACACTTTTTCTCCCTTTTCATCATCTTATTCTTTTATTTATTCTATCTGTTTATGTATTTCCTTTTTGCCTTATCATAAAATCTTTTTGTTGGGTGTGTTTCGAAAAACAAAGAAAATTAATTAATAAAGATTAATTAAATAAAATGACTTAAAGAAAAACAAGAAATGAGATGAAGCAGAATAAGTCAAAGCTCGTGCTACGCACGATTTCCTTAAAACGTATTCGTTGCCTCCCGGGGTGCTAGGAGCGTTGCAACGATCGTTTCCCAGGATACTATGACTTCGAACAATAGTTTAGCACTCAAACTAAAGTTCCAACGAACGTGAACAAAAGCAGAACACCGAAGGAGTTTGTATGGAGTGCTAGAGGTGCTGTTTTAGCTATGAAAATACGTGAACGAAGTGTATTTAGAGTTGTTTCTTTGCAAAGCACCTACTAGCCTTTTATAGGGGTGGATTAAGGTGTGTTAATGGCTGTTTAAGGGTTATGATCGTTGGACATCAATGTCCTAGACGTTGGGCATTTATGTGCATGGAGCAAAAATTAAAGTAGGAACGTACCAGAAGAACAAAACTTAACGTTATCTTTAGAAGATAGATTTTCGAACGGACGGCATTCGTGTGTGCAGGTCGCCCGCACACGCAAGTCACGGTTTTTGTTCTTCGGTTTCGGGATTTGATTCGCACCCCCCTGCGCGCGTGAGAGAGCCTTTCCCTTTAGGAATCTTAACTCCTTAGGGGAGGTTTCCCTTTATAAAGGGTTCAAATTCCCTTGTGATTTTCGGCGTGGAAAAGAACTCACACTAAAACCCACATTTTCCTAGTTTTCTCCATTCCAACGGGTAAACTTCGAAAAATAATTTCTCATTCACCCGTTATCCGTTTTGAGTATACCATATATCGAATTGTAGCCCTTAGCAAGGACAATTCGAAACCACTTTGACCCGACCCAAATCGGAAGTGGACCCCACTCAAATAATTGCCCCAAAATGACCATTTAATACACTCTTAACACACTTTTTCCAACACTTTTTTCGTAGAATTTCTCCTCAATAGTTTTTTTTTTCTTTCTTCTTGTTCTTCCCCATTTCACTCTATTTTACTTTTTATGTGTAACTATTCGATTAATTCGCTTTTAAGATCTTTATCCTGCACTTGTCGTTATTTTTTTTTAATTTGTGATTTTCTTTTTTATGCTTCTTTTTTTCTTTTCTACACATTTTAAAATTAAAGTCACTGTTTTTCCTTTTTCCCTTTTCATCTCATCCTTTTTCGCTAATTTTGACATGACTTGTAACTTGTTGTCTTAGTATTTTTAATCCCCCCCTCAACTAATATATATCCCTGATCCCTCCCATCTATCCTCTTAATGTAAAGAGAGTATACATCACTTTTTTCTTATTTAATTTTCTCTGATTGTTTTTGTTTTTCTTTATATTTCGTTCTTTCCCTACTTTTTTTCATAGAGTTTTTCCCATGATTGATGGAATAGATGGGTGGACTTACTTAGAAAAATACAATGATGTAGAAAGAAGAAAAATACAATGATGTGGAATTAAGGTAAAAAGAAGAAAGAAAAATAGAGGAAAGTGAAAATCAAAAGAAAATATAAGAAAAATGTACTTTGGGAAAAAGATCTTTTATAAAAAGAGAATAATTAATTGAAAGAGAAATACATAGGGAAATGTAATAAAAATATGAGAAAAAGAACAAGAAAATTGCTAAAGTATTTGTTCGAGAAGGAAATTTTGCAAAAAAAACTCTCGTAATAGAGTGGAAAATAGAATAAATAAATATGTAAAAGAAATAGATAAAAAAAGGAATAAAATAGGGTCTAGAGATAAAATTAAAGAAAGAAAAATATGAGAGAGAAAAAAGAAAAATGAAACATGAAACTATTTTGAAAAGATATATGGAAGGTGTGATTATTTAGTTAATAATGTTTTCCAAACTAACACTTAATAAATAATTGTAACGGTAAACTTAAAACCATTACAATAGAGCACTTTTTAGTAACCCTTTACACAAATGTTACAATTTTATCATTACAATAGACGAATCAACCGATCAAGGGCTAATATAACGAAAGAAGATATGATTAAAAACTGAGATTATTATGAGATTACGTAAGTATATGATGTGAGTTTTCTCGCACTTAAAAATAGATCGGAGTATAGGGTGTAAGTACGAATATCGTCTCCACAGGGACAGACAAAAGGGAATTAAGAATTAATTAAATTCAGCGATAAAACTAAATAAAAATAAATGTGATGTGCGAGATTTGATTGATTGGGAAAATTAAACTGCGAATAAAGAAATTAAACTAATGAGTTCTTTCTAATTAATGACGATACAGAACATGGATTGATACCGGAGTAATCTGATTTGTGGCTGATTAGGCTTAATTACATGAAATTAATTTAATTGAGGCTCGCTAATCATTACTAAATTCTTACCGCTCTTCACTACAAAAAAATTCGCTTGTAGTCACGGACCGTAGTCACGGATTTGGTCCGTGACTAGTTAGTCACGGTTCTAATCACGGTTTAGTCACGGAACGTTTAAAAAAAATAGTCACGGATTTGGCCGTGACTACGTCCGTGACTATAGTTAGTCACAGATGTAGTCCGTGACTAAAGTGTTCCGGCCAACCCAATTCCGCCTCCGGCGGGATTTTTTTTAAATTTGAAATTAGTCACGGAGGGTTCCGTGACTAGTGTCGTGACTACAAATCGTTTCAAATTTAAAGTGCTCTGACAAATCGTACCAAAAATGTGTAGTCATGGACACATCCGTGACTACAAGTTTTATATATGCAGCCTCCGCTTCATTCAACAAAATCACACCATCTACTCCAGATAGAATTCCAGATAGAATTGAAGGATGTAATCTACCCATCTCATATCATTTTTCCTGTTTATGCGGATAAGGTATGTAATTTGAATTACGTATTTTTTTGTATGAATTCGTTGGTTCATTTTAGCTACTACATTGGTTAAATTAATACTTAATTAATTAGCGAAATAAATTCCTTAAATTTAGTTACATTAAACGTAGGTGTAATTTAAACAAATAGGGTTAATTAAGTTGTATTTAATTAATTAAACTTACGTAAATTAGTTAAATATGTAAATTAGTTAAATACATATGTAAATATATTATTAAATATAATATTGGCAATACATATGTTATTAATTTTAAAATATAGGGTTAAAATTACGTAAATTAGTTAAATACATATGTAAGTATATATGATTAAATATAATTTAAATGCATATTATTAATATTAGTTAAATGTAAGTATTATTTAATTCAAATGACTTTATATATATATATGATTAAATATAAGTATATGATTTCTTTATATTGGAAATTATTTTTAATTAAGGCGGCCTAATTTAAGATTAATAATGATTTAAATTAGGGTTAGTTAATTTAATTTAAATGTGTTTATTATATATATGCTCAAATTATTGGATTTGCTCATATTATTTAATTTAGTAAATGTTAGTACACTAATTTAGGGGACCAGGTTGATATCTTATGCGACATGATCCTAAAATTATTGCCAAAACGAGTGAGCGTACGGCCCCTTAATCGCTACTAATTTCTTAACGAATGATTAAGTGTGTGTGAAGGTGTCCTAGAATAAATTAGATACTCCGTATCTCTTAATTTATTCTACAAGCAATTGTAATTCTAGCCACGGTCCTAGGTTACAAGAGATATCAATTAAATTATTCAAACACAAATTAAATAACATTCATGCAATTAATCTATCATGAATTTAGCCATACATCATAATCAACCCGTTCATCAATCTCAATCCCTAATTAAAACTACTCACAACTCATAATTGAAGAATCAATAGAATTGAGATGAAAAGAATTAATTGTCATTAATTAAAAAGTAGAAACTTACAAATACTCAAGGAAATTGAAGAACAGAGCGGAAAAGTAGAAGAAATTTCGTCTCTAGGACTCTCTCTAAGCTCCCTAATAAAAAAAACAGGGGTTTACGGGGTGTCTAAATAGAAAACAGATCAATCTAGTCCGAAATAGGACACCTGGGGCGAAAAACGGCCAGGCACGACATGCCTCTCTGGCAGTCACGATCGTGTCTGGGTGGCAATAACTCCCTCGAGAATCCTTCAGCACGCATGGAGTGCGCGTGTGCGTTACCTTATCTTCTATATTTGACAAAGCTGTCTTCGTGACAGTTGTAAATAATGAAGTCCTATATCCACCACAACTTGCAAAAATGGATTTGAATCATCCAATCTAAAGATATGAATAAAATGGTGGAAGGTCGCATTCTGAAATCGCAACAGCGATCATTTGACTTCTTCGTCTGTTTTCACCTTCTTCCTCTCAGATTCTAGAAATGGTATTTTCATATGATTTGTAGACCTTGATGTTGGCTTTCATATGGAACTTTAATCGTGTCCTTTCGATATTTCTACAAAAGGATATGCTTGAATGATTGACAGAAGGTCATCCTGATCGCCATTTCAAGCTCTATTCGTCTTCTTTTGATCCCGTAGCCAATCCTAGAGCTCTTTTGTCATCAAATCTTCATCGCAAACCTCCCGGTGACCTCTAAAAATCTCTATTCATTCTCAAATGCATCTCGAATCATCGCAATTGCTTCTCAAGCGCTGATGCTGGGCTCAAATCTCTGATTTTGACTCCAAACAATACAAAACTCGAACCAACACCCGATAACTTTGACTTGAGCTAAAAATAAGTCTTTTGACACAAAATAATTAGAGAAACCATCAAAATTCGATCTAAACATGCATCAAATGCGTGTCTAAATACGAACTTATCAGTATAAGATTGTTTTGAGAAAACCAGTGAAAGATAAGATTATTATCGTTATTTTTTCATATTTTACTTTTATAATAACATTTTATTTCCAGTTAGTTTTCACTTTCTTTTAAAAAAAAACATAACTTTCATTAATAATTATCCCTCAATAGGATGCCCCGAATAGAAAATGGTGTAAACTCTAACCAAGAAGAACCATTATCCTTAGAAATAGCTTGCCTAGCTAATGTATGAGTGACCATATTCGCCGATAGTCGCACATATTCGATAGAAATATTAGCGATAGACGTCATCATGTGTCTAATATCATCTGACAAGGCTGTATCATATAGGAGTACCGACCTCGGCAATTTACCCCATGCACAACCTTTTGAGCATCTAGTTCAATGATAACTTTTTGCCAACCATTTCCTATAGCCCATTGTGTCGCTTCCCATATGGCTATCAGTTTAGTAGAGCTTGCTTCAAAATTTCCCCTATGTTGTCATCCCATCCCTGCCACAAAAGATCCGAACTCATCCCGAGCAACCATGCCAAGCCCATGTGTGAACCTATTTGGGCCCATTGCACCATCTACATTAATCTTAATACAACCCATCTGCGGTCACTGATACGTTCGTAATTTCCATATTTATGTTTATGTTTTTAATTAGTTTTGCTTGACTTTTACTTTGGAAATTACACACTTTTGGTGTAATAGATTAGATTGTTAAATTCTTGTAAATAGGTTAGATTAGATATATTCTGAGCTCAAGCAGGTATTGATCACTCGAAGTACAGTTGGTGAACCCAAAAAGTGGAAAGAAGGTGCAAAAGTTCAAAGACAAAAGAAGATCCTGAATTTTGGTCTATACTCGGTCGAGTATTAGCTATACTCGATCGGGTATTAGGTTGGAACTTCAAATCGGATTAGATCCGAAGACAAGGGAACATGCAGGGAAGATTTCGGCCACGATTTTATGTCTATACCCGATCGGGTAGACCGACATACCCGATCGGGTATGCCTTTGAATTTCAAACGAAGATCGGTCGAGTATGGTCCGAATACCATTTTCTAAGCATACTCGACCGAGTATTCATATATACTCGATCAGGTATACTCTTAGAAAATAGCCTGAAACCGGTCGAGTATGCCTCGGATCGAGTGTTACACACGTACTCGATCGGGTACCATGTATATACCCGATCGAGTACCCGAATCCCATCCCAAAAACCTAAAAATACACCTCCTTTCCTTCACAAAAAGAGATCCAATTCCTTTGTACATCTAAGCTCAGTATAGAATAGCTCTTTCTTTATATTTTTCATCATGTTTAGTCTCCAAATGAGGAGCTAAAGTCTTCCATCTTGGTTTTGCTACTTTGAAGCTTAATGAATTTGTAAGTTGTGAGTTATTTTCTTTAATCTTCTTCCTTGAATATTAATTCTTTCTTTCAAAATACTATCTCTATATCAAAGTTGGAGAGTGTTACTAAGATGACAATTAGTTAACATCTTGACATTGGTTATAGTAATAGCTATTTCTTCCTCTATGATAATATTGGGGAGTGTTACTAAGATGACAATTAGTTAACATCTTGATATTAATCATAGTAGGATTCATATATTTTAATATTCTTCCTTGAGTATTAATTAATTCCTATTCATATTTCATGTTAATATCTTAAACATTACTGAAAGTATCAAATAGTATTGTTTTTCATATTAATTATTACTAGAATCAATCGGTTAATACGCTTGTTATTAATCCGGTTCTTTCAACGGTAGTACACTTGGAATATTAATGCATGCATCTCATGGTTAATATGCCAAGGGGAATTAATTATATTGATTAAACCAATAAACCGCTTGTGTTGAGGTTATCAATGTCAATCGTTTTCATCTTAAGTTTATTGCTACTATCAAGTTAATATACGGCGCTTGTTCTATATTGACTCGATAGTAAGTTTTATTAATGAACGCATCTCGTTATTAATAACTACCCTCGATGAACTGGATATACTCCTCGATTGAGTATTCGAGAGGAAGATAGTTAAAGATATAACCGGGATCGACAAACATTTCATTAAGTGGATAAAAGCAAAACCAAGTCTTCATCTCATTGAATTAAACTCATATAGGTTGTTTATCTTAGTGTTTTTAAAGCAAACAAATCTAAACCCCCCTTTTGTTACTATTTATTTAAAAGAAAAGTATTCCTTTCCCTGTGGATACGAACCTTACTACACTATACTACGTATTAGTGTTGTATTGTATTTATTTTGAGTGCACCTAACGACAAGTGCACATCAAATTTGGCGCCGTTGCCGAGGAAAGGCAATTAATTTTTCTTTTATTTTCATATCAAGAAAAATCAAAAAAATATTAAATAAAAATATAAAGAGTTCTTATTTCTTCTATTTCTGAGCTTAGTGGAGTTTATGGTTAAACATCGTTCCATAAACGAAATCACATATCACAAAAACCCAGAAATAGAACAAACTTTCGAGCGGTTGAAAAGTAAATTTTCTAACACCGACTCGGAAGAATCATCTTCCAGAGATTCATACACCGCTAGCTCTAGTTCTAGCGACACCGAAGAGTCAACCACAATGGCTCTTGAAACAAGAACGCTGAGGGAGCTCACAGCTCCAAACCTCAACCAACAACCACTGTGTATTACCTTCCCTACACTTGATGAGGGTAATACGTTTGAGCTAAAATCTGGGCTCATTCATCTGCTGCCTTCCTTCCATGGCCTGAGGGGAGAGGACCCGAACAAACATTTATCGGAGTTCCACGTCGTTTGCACAAGCATGTGCCCAAACGGTGTGACAGAAGAACAAATCAAACTGCGGACATTTCCATTTTCACTGAAGGATACCGCAAAGGATTGGCTATTCTATCTTCCTTCAGGAAGTATAGGTACATGGGCAGCCATGAAGAAAGCATTCCTGGAAAGGTATTACCCTGCCTCTGTCTCATCCTCTCTAAAAAAACAAATTAGCAACGTGGAGCAGAAGGATGATGAATCGTTCTATGAATATTGGGAAAGATTCAAGAAACTGTGTGCAAGCTGCCCTTATCATGGCTATTCGGAGCAAGACCTCATCTTATATTTCTATGATAGTCTTTGCAATGAAGATAGACGGATGATAAACGCCGCATGTGGAGGAGGGATTGTCAACAAGACCCCTTCTCAAGCTACAAACATCATCTCGGAGTTGGCCGAGAATTGTAGGCACTATGATCGGCGATCATCAAAACGAGTTATGGCGGCAGAATCCAATAACTCATTGGAAAGTCAAGTAGCCGGCTTGACTTCTTTGGTTAAAGATTTTCTCTTAAATCCGAAACCTCAAGAAGTCAAGGTCCGCGGCATATGCTCGACACAAGGGCACCCCACCGACTCTTGCCCAACACTACAAGAGGAGAACGTCGAACAGATCAATGCTTTGGGTTTCCAAAATCAAAAGAGGTATAACCCTCAAAGCAACACCTACAATCCGGGATGGAGGGATCATCCTAATCTAAGATACGGAAACTCTCAACCTCCTCAACCATCAAATCCTCCCCCTCCACAATATAAACAACAAGGCCAAACTTCAAACTCGAACATGTCAACCGAAGACATGATTTGATCACTTGCCATGAACATGGCAACAATGCAACAAAGTGTGGTTCAATTCCAAGAAACAACAAAATCCAGCATCCACAACTTAGAAAGCCAAATCAGCCAAATCTCCAATGCCGTGAGTAGGCTTGAAGCTAAGGATTCGGCAAGACTACCATCTCAAACGGAGCCGAATCCTAGGCAACAAGCCCATGCAGTCACATTACGGAGTGGCAAGGAGTTGGTTATTGCCAAGGAGAAGGCAAAGAGCCACATTGGCGAAGAGGAGGAAGAAGAGGATCTGGTGGAAGTAACTCAACCGGAGGTAGAAGTTCAAATCCCAACCCCACCACCGGTCATTCCCGAGATTGAAGCACCCTTCCCCGAGGCTCTAAGGGAAACACGAAAGCTGGAGAAAGACAAGGACATCTATGAGACATTCTCCAAATGTGAGGTAAATATCCCTCTCCTTAACTTGATAAAGGGTGTTCCTAGATTCGCAAAATTTTTCAAAGAACTATGTACAATAAAAAGGAAACATAGACTCAATGGAAAACAAAAAGTCCAAGTTAGTGAACATGTTTCGGCAGTTTTTCAAAAGAAACTCCCAAGGAAATACAATGATCTGGGCATGTTCACTATACCTTGCAAGTTGGGAGGAACTACGTTTTCAAAAGTCATGCTCGATTTAGGAGCATCAATTAATGTCATTCCTTACTCTTTATACAAATCACTTGAGCTTGGCCCTTTAAATGAAACCGGAGTAGTCATTCAACTTGCGGATAGATCAAATGCCTACCCTAAAGGTATTGTCGAAGACGTACTAGTTATGGTTGACAATTTGATTTTCCCCGCTGACTTTTATGTTTTGGAAATGGAGAATGATAAGAATGCGGTTCCTATCCTTTTAGGAAGGCCATTTTTAAAAACCGCTAGAGCAAAGATTGACGTATTTAGCGGCTCTTTAACAATGGAATTTGATGGGGATAAAGTTGAATTCAACATTTATGACTCCATGAAATATCCAAATGAAAATCATTCTTTATTTGCCATTGATATTGTTGACCCCCTTGTACAAAATACTTTTGAAATCAATAAGGAGGACGAATTGTTAAGTATACTTGAGAATGACTTCGGGGAAAACTCTTCAGAACTTGCCTTGACCCCCAACACACAAGCTATGATAGTGGAATTGGATACTCACTTCCAACTCCCACTTATGCCACCGAGGTCTAGGGCATTTCCGCTAACCATCCCCGAGGAAAAGCCTCTACCTTCAGTTTTGCAGGCACCCGACGTTGAGATGAAACCACTCCCAACACATTTGAAATATGTGTTCTTGGGGGAAAAAGAGAAACTACCGGTCATTATCTCAAACAAATTGACCGGGGAACAAGAAGGCAAATTGATAGCGGTGCTCAAGGAGCATAAACTAGCAATTGGATGGACTATAGCCGACATCAAAGGCATTAGTCCATCTACTTGCATGCATCACATCTTAATGGAGGATGAAGCCAAGCCGGTACGACATCCGCAACGAAGACTAAACCCACCTATGATGGAGGTGGTCAAAAAGAAGGTGATCAAACTACTCCAAATGGGGATAATCTTCCCCATCTCCGACAGCAAATGGGTTAGCCCAACCCAAGTGGTTCAAAAGAAGACCGGAGTCATGGTAGTGGAAAACAAACATGGAGAACTAATGCCCACCCGAATTCAAAATGGATGGAGGGTATGTATAGATTACCGTAGACTCAATGCGGTAACTAGAAAGGATTTCTTTCCTTTACCCTTCATCGACCAAATGCTTGAGAGACTTGCCGGGCATAAGTTCTATTGCTTTCTTGATGGCTACTCCGGGTACTTTCAAGTGCCTATAGCCCCTGAAGATCAAGAGAAGACCACTTTCACTTGTCCATTTGACACTTTTGCATACCGGCACATGCCATTCGGACTTTGCAATGCCCCGACCACATTCCAACGATGCATGATGAGCATATTCTCTGAATATGTTGAGCTATTTATGGAAGTCTTTATGGATGATTTTACAATCCATGGAGACTCATTTGATTCATGCCTACTTCATCTATCTCTTGTTTTGAAGAGTTGTTTAGAATCAAATCTTGTTCTAAACTCTGAAAAATGTCACTTTATGGTGGAGGAAGGAATTGTCCTAGGCCATGTGATCTCGTCCAAAGGAATAGAGGTGGACAAAGCAAAAGTGGAGGTTATCCAATCACTACCTTATCCGACCACCGTTAAGGAAATACGATCATTCCTTGGACATGCAGGTTTCTACAGGAGGTTCATCAAAGATTTCTCAAAGATTGCATCTCCTTTATGCACACTTTTGCAAAAGGAGGTGGAGTTCATATTTTCCGAGGACTGCAAGAAGGCCTTCAATGCTTTGAAGGAGAAATTAGTAACCGCACCTATCATCCAAGCCCCGGATTGGTCTCTTCCCTTTGAGATCATGTGTGACGCTAGTGACTATGCGGTCGGGGCCGTTTTGGGCCAAAAGGTGGGAAGGGCATCTCATGTGATCTATTATGCATCCACCACACTCAATGATGCCCAACGCAACTACGCCACCACCGAAAAAGAAATGTTGGCCGTCGTTTATGAGCTCGAAAAATTCAGGTCATATTTACTTGGTACCAAAGTGATCATTTACACTGATCATGCGGCTATTAGGTTCTTGATGACAAAGAAAGAGGCCAAACCACGGCTGATTCGATGGATACTACTCCTGAGCGAGTTTGATGTTGAGATCAAGGACAAGAAAGGCATGGAGAACTTGGTGGCCGATCACTTGAGCCGTTTGGTCTTGGGTGAAGGAAACAATCATATCAAAGATGATATCCGAGGCGAATTTCCCGATGAGACCCTTTTCTCCCTTAAGGAAATTCGTCCTTGGTACGCTCACATTGTTAATTTCCTTGTTCTAAACAGGTTTCCACCAAGCTTCTCTAAAGCTCAAAGAGAGAAACTCCAGCATGATGCAAAGCAATACGTTTGGGATGAACCATATTTATGGAAACATTGCAAAGATCAGGTCATTCGAAGGTGCATTCCCGAAACAGAAATTGCATCCATACTTGCTTTTTGTCACTCACATGCATGTGGTGGCCACTTTGGAGGAAAACGAACATCCATGAAGGTACTTGAATGTGGTTTTTGGTGGCCAAGCTTATTCCGAGATGCTCATGTCTATTGTCAATCTTGTGATAATTGCCAACGCATGGGCAACATCTCTCGAAAGCACGAGATGCCACAAGTTCCTATGCTCTACGTGGAGATCTTTGATGTGTGGGGAATAGATTTCATGGGACCTTTTCCTAATTCCCATGGAAATCTATACATTCTATTGGCGGTAGATTACGTATCCAAATGGGTGGAAGCAAAAGCCACAAAGACCGATGATGCCAAAGCGGTGACTGAATTCCTCAAAACCCGCATCTTCTCAAGATTTGGAGTACCACGCATCTTGATAAGCGATAGAGGCACTCACTTCTACAACAAAACTGTGAGTGCCTTGTTGAAAAAATATGGCATCACACATAAACTCTCCACCGCCTACCACCCACAGACAAACGGTCAAGCTGAGGTATCGAACAGAGAGCTGAAATCTATTCTTCAAAAGACAGTAAATCCAAACCGTAAGGATTGGAGCCTGCGCATGGATGATGCCTTATGGGCATACAGGACCGCTTTCAAAATCCCAATTGGAATGTCACCCTATAGACTCGTGTTCGGTAAGGCCTGTCATCTTCCGGTCGAACTCGAACACAAGTCTTATTGGGCGGTCAAAACATTCAATCTCGACATGGCTAAAGCGGGAGAGCAAAGGAAGTTACAACTTCAAGAACTAGAAGAGCTTCGATTGGAGTCCTATGAGAATGCCGCCATCTACAAGGAAAAGACGAAGGTATGGCATGACAAAATGATAATAAGAAAGGATTTCCAAGTTGGAGACAAAGTCCTTCTTTTTCTCTCACGCCTTCGCCTTTTCCCCGGAAAATTGAGATCACGATGGGAAGGACCATTCGAGGTGGTCAAAGTCTACACCCATGGCGCAGTGGAAATAAAAGGCCTCGACACCGGAAAAATCCTCAAGGTTAATGGACATCAACTCAAACCATTCCTTGAAGGTTTCCAGAAAGAAAGCATTGAATGCATGGATCTCATCGATCCAATCTTTGAAGAATGAACACAACAATGGCGTCGTGCCGCGACGTTAACTAAGGCGCTTCTTGGGAGGCAACCCAAGCAAGGTACATTTTTCTTTTATTGTTAACCCCCCGTCAATATTTTCAATTATGTTTTTGGGAGGTTGAGAGAGAGGGCACTAATCACAGGTTTGTAAAGGAAAAGAAATAAAAATGCAGGTTTTGGAACATCTGGGAACATACCCGATCGAGTACAACCTGATACTCGGTCGGGTATGACCAAAAGAAAAGGGAACCGGGCACTACTCGATCGAGGAAGCATTCAAAAATTGAAAAACAAGGGATACCCGATCGGGTATCACTATACACCCGGTCGGGTATGTATAGAAATGCTAAAGTTCAAGGAGACTGACTCCCACACTCGACCGAGTACACGCCTCAAAAATAGAAAAGAGCACATACCCGATCGGGTATGGAAGAATACTCGACCGGGTACCGGAGGCAGGCTGCTCACAAAGTTCAACTTCCAGAAATACTCGACCGAGTAACATTACATTACCCGATCGAGTACCGGAGGCAGACCACTCATGAACTTCATTTTCCAGACATACTCGACCGGGTAACAACACACTACCCGATCGAGTACAGGAGACAGGCTGCTCAAAAAGGCCACTTTCCAGACATACTCGACCGAGTATCAGCACATACTCGATCAGGTATACGGGTATTATAACCCCAAATCAGCCCCAAACACTTCATCTTCCCCAAAATCCCCAACCCCAATTCGAACAAAACGCCCCCAACCTCCATTTTTACACCTTCTCTCTACCATAGCTCCCTCATTTCTTCACCAAATCATCCCATTTCAACACCAAAACACTCCCCTCATCCTCCTCTACACACTCATACTTACCAATCCCACTCTCCCCCAATTTTCAGAGGTCCGAAAAACCCTACCCCCACCTTCAAATTTCGGATTTCAAGGCCAAATTCACTCCAAAATGGCTCCAAGGAAAGAGAAAGGACAAAGCTCAAACACTAGGGCATCCATCCCGGGTACGAGGACATCCTCTTCATGGACAACGAACACCGCACTCGCTTCATGTCCACAATTGAAAGGCAAGTTAAACCTTCTCGCTTTTTATGTCATGATGCCCTAAAGGAATTAGGAGTGTACAAAATGATGAAGAAATTTTTTCATGAGTTGAGCATGGATAAGATTTTCAAAATGCAACATCACTCAAATGAAAAAATTATCTATGAATTCCTAAGCTCTGTGCAATTTGAGAACAATGAGGAGGATTTTAGGGATGATAAACTCAGGTTTCGATTGTTTAACCACAACCACACCATCACGAAACTTGAGTTCGCCGAACACTTTGGTATTCCGGTCCCGTACCAAAAATCTATATCCGACAATACCGTCTTCAGCCATACCCTATGGACAAAGATGACCGGGGAGACTAAATTTAACTCCTCCTAACTCTATATTAGTCATGTCCAACATCCCGTCCTCCGCCTATTTTTGAAATTCCTCGCCAACTCCTTGCTTGGACGTCCCAACAACCATCACACTAGGATGGGGGATGTGTGCCTGATATCGGTAGCCCTATTCCGTGTCCACGTAGATTTCAACCTATGTAATCTTATGTGGGCACATCTCAAAAAAGAAAGCGTGGCAAAGGGTGCCATTGTAGTGGGCGGGGTGATTATGCACTTGGCCACAAAGTTCGGGTATACGGATAACTCTCCTATACCCGACTACTGTTTGATGAACATTGCTTGGCTGGGCCACTCGGGCTGCACATCTTTTTCACACACCGTTTATGGTGAAGAAAGGCCCAGAAATATGTACAACTGGCACATCCACCCCAAACCCCTCAAATACTTCCTCCTGCCCAACCCAGAACTCCCCCAACTCCACTACAAAACAGGAAGAGCGGAGCAACATTACCTCTTCCCACACGCCCTTCCACCACATCTCCAGGAACCCGAACAAGAACCTCCCCAACACCAACCCGATTACGAGCCCTATGCTCAACTCTATAGCCATCACAACATGGGCCAGGACCTCCCATAACAGAGCCAAAACCCTCCACCACCCGACTTCTTTCAACAACTTCTGGAGGGTCAACAACAACTGCTTACGGGAATAGCCCAAATGGACAACCGGCTCAACCGATTAGAGGAGGAGCAAAGAGCCGGGTTTCAGCGGTTAGAGGATGAGCAAAGAGCTGGTTTTCAGCGATTGGAGGAGCTCAGGGAGGCCGATAGACATCGGTATGAGGAAGACCAACATAGGTTCTACGGACCTATGTACTCTTATATGGCACAGCAGGGATCCTTCCATACCATGTCGAACCCCCCTCCACCACCCTCATGGTATGACCCCACTCATTGGGGTAACTTTGGAGGATCTGGCTCCGGGGTGGAGGGTACGACGGCGGAGATGGCGGGGACACCTACATGGGAGATGGTGGCCAAGGGAGAGGCTTCGGAGGGAGCTACTACGGAGGAGAAGGCGGGCACTAGGGACAGTGCTTGATTCAAGTGCGGGGGAGACACTCATGATGGTATGTACTTTTCATTTCTACCTAGCACTATGCATGTAATTCTTTTGAACTTTTACACAAAAAAAAATAAAATAAATAAACAAAAGAAAATAAATGCTAGTTAGGTTGAAAACCCAACAAAATGGGCAATCTAAGCAAAAAAGGCTTATATAAAAAAAACAATGAGTGAGTTGGAGAGAATGGAAAATGAAAAGAGGTGCTGGGATGAAAACCTGAAAAGGCTCCTAGGCAAAATGAGAGATATGAGAGAAATGTTTGTTCTTGCAGGCACTCATTGTATCCTTGTGAAGAATAAGAAGATTCAAGATAAAGAAGAAGAGAGGAGGAGAAGAGAAGATAACACTAGGAGGCCATTAAACCCACGATGCTCTTTTGTAATTTGAGTTTAAAACTCATTTTTCTTTGTCATCCTTGGTGGTCTTTGTGTTTGTATTGTGTTTTTGTTGAACTGTGGAACTTTTGGACAAACATTGACACTTGTAAACATTTGATCTTACTCGAGACGAGTAAAGGTTTAAATGTGGGGGAGTTGATACGTTCGTAATTTCCATATTTATGTTTATGTTTTTAATTAGTTTTGCTTGACTTTTACTTTGGAAATTACACACTTTTGGTGTAATAGATTAGATTGTTAAATTCTTGTAAATAGGTTAGATTAGATATATTCTGAGCTCAAGCAGGTATTGATCACTCGAAGTACAGTTGGTGAACCCAAAAAGTGGAAAGAAGGTGCAAAAGTTCAAAGACAAAAGAAGATCCTGAATTTTGGTCTATACTCGGTCGATTATTAGCTATACTCGATCGGGTATTAGGTTGGAACTTCAAATCGGATCAGATCCGAAGACAAGGGAACATGCAGGGAAGATTTCGGCCACGATTTTATGTCTATACCCGATCGGGTAGACCGACATACCCGATCGGGTATGCCTTTGAATTTCAAACGAAGATCGGTCGAGTATGGTCCGAATACCATTTTCTAAGCATACTCGACCGGGTATTCATATATACTCGATCAGGTATACTCTTAGAAAATAGCCTGAAACCGGTCGAGTATGCCTCGGATCGAGTGTTACACACGTACTCGATCGGGTACCATGTATATACCCGATCGAGTACCCGAATCCCATCCCAAAAACCTATAAATACACCTCTTTTCCTTCACAAAAAGAGATCCAATTCCTTTGTACATCTAAGCTCAGTATAGAATAGCTCTTTCTTTATATTTTTCATCATGTTTAGTCTCCAAATGAGGAGCTAAACTCTTCCATCTTGGTTTTGCTACTTTGAAGCTTAATGAATTTGTAAGTTGTGAGTTATTTTCTTTAATCTTCTTCCTTGAATATTAATTCTTTCTTTCAAAATACTATCTCTATATCAAAGTTGGGGAGTGTTACTAAGATGACAATTAGTTAACATCTTGACATTGGTTATAGTAATAGCTATTTCTTCCTCTATGATAATATTGGGGAGTGTTACTAAGATGACAATTAGTTAACATCTTGATATTAATCATAGTAGGATTCATATATTTTAATAATCTTCCTTGAGTATTAATTAAATCCTAATCATATTTCATGTTAATATCTTAAACATTACTCAAAGTATCAACTAGTATTGTTTCTCATATTAATTATTACTAGAATCAATCGGTTAATACGCTTGTTATTAATCCGGTTCTTTCAACGGTAGTACACTTGGAATATTAATGCATGCATCTCATGGTTAATATGCCAAGGGGAATTAATTATATTGATTAAACCAATAAACCGCTTGTGTTGAGGTTATCAATCTCAATCGTTTTCATCTTAAGTTTATTGCTACTATCAAGTTAATATACGGCGCTTGTTCTATATTGACTCGATAGTAAGTTTTATTAATGAACACATCTCGTTATTAATAACTACCCTCGATGAACTGGATATACTCCTCGATTGAGTATTCGAGAGGAAGATAGTTAAAGATATAACCGGGATCGACGAACATTTCATTAAGTGGATAAAAGCAAAATCAAGTCTTCATCTCATTGAATTAAACTCATATAGGTTGTTTATCTTAGTGTTTTTAAAGCAAACAAATCTAAACCCCCCTTTTGTTACTATTCATTTAAAAGAAAAGTATTCCTTTCCCTGTGGATACGAACCTTACTACACTATACTATGCATTAGTGTTGTATTTTATTTATTTTGAGTGCACCTAACGACAAGTGCACGTCAGTCACTTCCATCTCCCATTTTCTTTTCGGTTTTCCTTCTCCTGCTCTTTGTTTTGAACCTTTCTCCAGCCTTCAAGCACATTCTCAGCAACACTCATCACGCCCTGCCAGTTCGACTTCAGCTTGCCCCAGTTGGCATCATACTTTACTTTCCATAGGCTCCTTCATAATATTACAAAGCACAAGAAAACTCTTTTGAGCAATTGCTGAATATCAAAGACGCTCATTCAGCGAATGTAGCTGTATTCTAGTGACCAATTCGTTTAATTCTCCACACCTCTCTTGCAAAAGTGCAATCATGAAATACATGCATTTATGTCTCTCGATCAGCACCGCATGTCTGACATGAGGGACATACAGGCACACGTCTTTGAATTAATCGCTCCTTTGTTGGTAAGTTGCCCGTACAAACATACCCAAAAAATACCTTTACCTTTGGTGGAATGTCTAGGCCCCTAACTGACACTTCTCAAACAGTTGCACTTGAATATTTTAACCCAACCATTTCCGATTCATCTCTTCATGTTGTGAGCCTTGCACCAATTCCCAAACTACCGTTCTACTTTGTTCATCACAACTTGATTCCTAGGCTAGAAGGGAGATTCACACCCTCTAGAGTTGAACTGGCCTATATTTACCTTTTAGCCAACAAAATTCCTATCAACCTTCCTGGATTAATGATGGCTCATCTAAGTTCTACCATTAGTACCTCATCCCGAAGGATTGGGATTCCATATGCCCCACTGCTTACAAAAATATTCCTATCTAAGGGCATTGCTCTAGACAAATTCTCCTCTGAAGAAGCCTGCAAGGTCCTGGACAAAAGATGTCTTAGCAACCTCGGACTAATTATATCAAACTCTCACCTACTTCCTAAACCAACAGATCCCTCTTCTTCAGAACAAAAACCCAGACCAAAACCAACTCCTGTTCCTTCCATCGACTCAATGATGGTGGTACCCCCAATCACTGACCGCATAGATCTCCTGGAATGATATATTCAACACCAATTTGCTTCCCTTTCAGACTCCATCTCCGCATTGGCAAAAAAGGTGGACACACTGGCTGATTCAACCAATGCTATTCGGAATGATTTCCAATCCTTCAAACAGGAAGTGGCGGAGCGGTTCTGTGAATCTGGCTCAACTAATCGGAGAATAATTTACTCTTCTGAGGATGATTAAACATTTTTCTACTAGGGTGGGGGGGGGGTTTGTCTACATAAACATCTTAACAAACTGTCCTACTTTTACTTGACACTGTTTTGGTTATTTTCTGTTTCCTTTTGGTTGATGCCAAAAGGGGGAAATAATCAGGTGCCTAATTGTTTTTGCTACATTAAAAACAACCTACTGTTACTTTACTGCAAAGTTTTTCTCAAGCACTAACCTGCAGGGACTCTGGTGGCACCATAGGGTTGTCATCAACAAAAAGGGGGAATTTGTTGAATACGGTTGTTTTGTTGATGACTAAACTTTACAGGAGAACGGCTGATAGAACCGCTCACAGTTCCCTGTTTGATACGATTGTTTGGTTGATAACTAACCATACAGGGGACCGGCGGATAAAACCGCTCCCAGTTCCTTGAGTAACAGGAACGAATGGATATTATTAATTTGATTGACTAACCATGCAGGAGAAACAAAAACACAATCCATGATATGATTTGAGTTAATACGGATTGCACCTACTTGTTCGTTTATTGCTATGATTTCCTTATATAAGTAATTATTCTCTTTCCACGATTGATATAGCTTAAGTGTAGTACGTAAAATATTCCATAGCTACACGGTTGTGACAGAATAAAATCTGGTTGAAATATATTTCATATCTAAATGTGTTAATTGCTTATGTTGAGAAAAATATTCTTACCTTCTTGAATATTGACCAAAGTCTACCTTATTCGATAATTAATTGATTGAATCAAAAAGGATGCACGAGATATTTGTATCTAGTCTTAGTCCAGGGCCGATATACATAATGGTTGATCTAGCTACCTTAAACATTGAGCTCGAATAAGGGAAGCATTATAAAGAAGGAAAGCAATTCAAAATATGGGGGCAAGTCCCAAGATTAGAAGATCAACTATTAAAGGAAGGATGTTTAAACGGTCTGCTCAAGGCAGCCTATATAAACGAAGAAGCCAAAGAGAAATAGTGTGTGTTTGACCAAGCTTCTAATTGAGATATATACTCCAGAATATTTACTAAATCCAAGGCACCTGAACCTGTTTGCGAAGTTCCAGACTGAGTTTCTTTTTCTTTCCTCTTATTGTAATTGGGGTATTTGAGGATTGACTAAGTGTAGCATCCTCGGGTCGGTTAATGTGTTGTGAGAGCTTTGTTGTAAAACTGAGAGGCTCTCTACCCGCAAGGTAGAGATGCATAACTCTTCCTAGAGAGGATAGAGTTGGGGTGGCTCAAGGGTAGACTAGAAGAGTTTCCCTTGTAATCATTCAAAGGCTTTTTAGTGAAGTTGTTCAAATTCCTCCGAGGGAGGTCGAGGTTTTTTAATCCCTTTTGAGCCAAGGGATTTTTCCTCGTTAAATCCTTGTGCACTTTATTATTTCGTAATTCCCTAGACCCCACACTAGAACTGTGCGAAAAACTGCCACGGTTCCATACACACACACAATTCACCCCCCCTCTTCTGTTGCTAACCGTTTCATGAATTGGTATCAGAGCCGGTCTTCACCACAGAAAGGTTAAAACCTTGGGAAGAGATCCGGAAGCATGAATACGGTTGAACGATTGGAGGAAGGATACTCGACTCAACGACCACCGTTGTTCAACGGCAAATTCTATCAATTCTGGAAGAGTCGAATGGAGAACTTCATCAAGGCTGAGAACTACCAGGTATGGAACGTAATTGAGGTAGGCGATAACATCATCACTAAGGAGGATGTCGAAGGTAAGGTTATCCCTAAACTCAAATCTAAATACACCTCTGATGATTATTGTAAACTCGAGCATAATGCTCAAGCATTGAAATATTTGATTTGTGGACTTGGTCCGGCTGAGCACAACCGTGTTCTTGGATGCAAATCCGCAAAACAAATGTGGGATTTACTTGAGGTTACGCATGAGGGTACCTCGCGTGTAAAAAGATCCAAAATTGACATATTTATGCGTAATTACGAATTATTCGTGATGAAGCCTAAAGAGTCAATTAGGTATATGATTACACGCTTTACTAATATTATTAATGAGCTCTCAGCACTTGGAAAAGACATTACTGTAGAAGATCAGGTGAGAAAAGTTATGAGAAGCTTGCCCTCCGCATGGAAGCCTAAAACTATAGCAATAGAAGAAGCTAAAGATCTCTCTACCATGACGCTAGAAGACTTGACCGGCTCACTCATGACATATGAGCTAGGCCTACAAGAAGAACAAGATGCAGAAAATGTGAGAAAAGAGCGAGGAATAGCTCTCAAGGCTCGAGAAGAAGAAGAAGAATCCGGAAGTGAATCGGAAGATGAAATGAGCATGTTCGCCAAGCAATTCGGAAAGATGTATCAGAAATTCAAAGGCAACCGAAATAAACAAGGTAAAAAGGGCTTCCAATCTTATAATAACCAAGGTTGTTTCGTTTGTGGTTCCTTTGAGCACAGGGCAAAAGATTGTCCCCAAAAGAAAAATGATAGATCCTACGACAAGAACAAGACCAGTTCCCATCGGAGGTCCAGTGAAGATAAAGGGTTCAACAGAGACCTCAAGAAGGCAATGATGGCAGCTTGGGGAGACTCATCCGATGATGAAGAAGAAGAAGAAGAAGAAAAAGGCCTAAATCATGCAGGATTGTGCCTCATGGCTAATTCCGATGTAGAATCCGACCAAGAGAATTTCGAGGTAAACTTGGAGAGTTTTCTTTCTAAATTTGACTCCCTCTCTAAAGGCAAGGTCTGAAAGATTTTTAAAAGATTAACTATCGAACTAAATCAAAGTCTTTCTGAAAACGATCATCTTAAATCACAAATCACCGAACTTGAGTCTAAACTCGAGGAAGCCACTAGAGCCAAGATAAGGCTGGAAACAAAAGTGGGAGAGTTAATAGATGAAAGGCTCAAGTATAGTGAAGTGGTTTTAGAACAAGATAACCTCATTTGCTCACTCAGGCTCGATAATATGAATAAACAAGTTAATGACGAAGAAAAACTTCTAAGAAAAATTCCGGACATTGCCTTGCTCATTAATCATCTCAATCGCCTTGAGGACGAGAGACATGATTTCAAAAATAAATCGGAATACCAACCATATAGTACCAAGGTAAGAACCAGGTCTAGACAGCATTCTAGAACTGGACCCTCTCGGTAAAAAAGAAAGGAAAACGAGACTGCTGGTCTCGGATACATTCCAAGAGATACTCAAATAAATCAAAAACCGAGTTTTCAGAACCAACCCTTTTATGGTAATAGAACTAGAGGACAAACCAGTTCTAGACCGTACCATAGACAACCTAGATCTGGACCTGTAACACCCCGGCCTCACAGGACCCGAGGTAGCTACTCTAGACCAATAGTACTGTCCTCACAAACCGCCACTAGCCTTTTCCGCGCACTTTGTCCTCACTCGTGCGCGCCCTGAGAAACTTCCCAGGGGGTCACCCATCCCAAGACTACTCCCGCGTAAGCACGCTTAACTTTGGAGTTCTTAGGTGATGAGCTCCCTTAAAAGGAGATGCATCTTGTTGGTATGAGTAGTACTATTAATCCATTTAAATTAAATCTCAAGTATTACAATCACCCCCACTTAGTAACACAACATCCTCGTTGCGCCCATATACCAATCTCAATCATATCCCAGAATCTTTTCCCCTGCTAAGTGCCCGCCCGATATCCAACGGATCAACACACTGTCGCAGGGTTTCTCTGATACCACCTGTAACACCCCGGCCTCACAGGACCCGAGGTAGCTACTCTAGACCAATAGTACTGTCCTCACAAACCGCCACTAGCCTTTTCCGCGCACTTTGTCCTCACTCGTGCGCGCCCTGAGAAACTTCCCAGGGGGTCACCCATCCCAAGACTACTCCCGCGTAAGCATGCTTAACTTTGGAGTTCTTAGGTGATGAGCTCTCTTAAAAGGAGATGCATCTTGTTGGTATGAGTAGTACTATTAATCCATTTAAATTAAATCTCAAGTATTACAGGACCAACCTGGTTCGATAAGCTGGTTCAAAGGCACAAAACAGGTTATGGACAAACACCTAACCGGAAA
The DNA here is from genome assembly GCA_945859875.1 of Cuscuta europaea. Classification (NCBI taxonomy): domain Eukaryota; kingdom Viridiplantae; phylum Streptophyta; class Magnoliopsida; order Solanales; family Convolvulaceae; genus Cuscuta; species Cuscuta europaea. The sequence goes on along the minus strand of CAMAPE010000060.1, from coordinate 13,499,725 downwards.
TTTTATAAAAGGGGCAAAGATCTTTTCGGAAATCAGAAAACCAAATATGTTGATACATATGATAGCCGGATTTGCGGACATTGTGGCAAAGACGGACATCTTAGGTATCAATGTCACTCTCGACAACAGGCCTTAGAGAGAAGCTTTAATTTCAGTAAATATCCCTCAAACCAATATAAAATGGAACCCAAGCAGGTCTGGGTTCCACGCACTAAACCCTAATCCTGGAACAGCGCCGAGTGAGGGGGAACAATCACTGGTTCCTTGACAGTGGTTGTTCTAAACACATGACCGGAGATAAATATTTGTTCCTCTCACTACGGCCATTTAGTGGTGGAAAGGTGACATTTGGAGACAACAGCAAAGGAGAAATCATTGCTGTGGGGAAAATTGGAAAGTCACCCGACCATGCAATAGACAATGTTTTCCTAGTCAAGGGTCTAAAGTTTAATTTGCTTAGCATTTCTCAGTTTTGCGATCGAGGTAACAGTGTAGTTTTTGATCATAATGTATGCCGCATTGTCAATAACAAATCTCAGCAAGTCATACTAGAAGGCAAGAGACTCGAAAATACAAATAAAGTTGATCTCGACTTATTGCCAAGCATAAGTTTAACCTGCCTAAGCGTTATTGACAATGATCCCCTACTCTGGCATAAAAGGTTGGGCCACACTAGTTTTTCATTAATCAATAAACTCAAAAATAATGAATTGGTAGTCGGGCTACCTAAAATCAAATATTCCCTTGATCATATTTGCTCTGCCCGTGCCACCGGAAAACAATCTCAATCATCTTTTAAAACAAAGAATTTTGTGAGCATAAGCAAGCCCATTGAACTAATTCATATGGATTTGTGTGGTCCAATGTCAGTCCGAAGTCGGGGAAACAAAGAATATGTGTTAGTTATTGTTGATGACTTTTCACGATATACATGGACTATCTTTCTTGCAAGTAAGAAAGATACGTTTAATGAGTTTGTTGTTTTTGTAAGGAAAATTGAGCATCAAACAGGGCTGCACCTAATTAAGATTCGATCTGATCATGGAACCGAGTTTGACAACTCACTATTTGATGAATTCTGCAAAGAACGAGGCATAGACCACAACTTCTATGCTCCTAGAACTCCTCAACAAAATGGGGTAGTAGAACGGAAGAATAGGACCCTGGAGGATATGACTAGAACAATGTTGATTTCTAGTGGTCTGGCAAGAAACTTCTGGGCAGAAGCACTTAACACAGCGTGCTATATAATTAACCGAGCTATGATCCGCCCACTTCTAGGGAAGACACCCTACGAACTACTCAAAGGAAGAAAACCAAACATCAGTCATCTAAGAACATTTGGATGCAAATGTTTCGTCCACAATAATGGGAAGGACAATATTGGCAAATTCGATGCAAGAAGTGACGAGGCAATCTTTCTCGGATATTCTACTCACAGCAAGGCTTACAAAGTTCTAAATAAACGAACTCAATGTGTGGAAGAAAGTATCCACATAATTTTTTATGAAGCCCTTTCATTAAAGCCGAGGCAAGATGATGAAGGAGATATAGGAATCCTCCGCAAAGAAAATCACCCCCATGAAAACGTTGAAACAAGCCATGACCAAACTGAGGAATCACTGGATAATGAACAAAACGATCCTAGAACTGAAGAAGGACCCGGACTGACCACGACAAGTCCGAGTGAAGAACCAGCTGGTCCAGGTCCAGATACCCTATACGAGTTTGTGGATCAACCCAACGCTCCAAGAGGATGGAAGCATCATCGATCACATCCCCTGGATAACCTCTTAACAGATCTAAATCAGGGAGTAACAACGAGATCTAAATTAAGAAATTTATGTACTTTCTTTGCTTACTTATCACTTATAGAACCGGAGAACCATGAAGTGGCTCTCTCCGATATTGACTGGGTTCTAGCTATGCAGGAAGAACTAAATCAATTTGAAAGGAACAAGGTGTGGCATCTAGAACCAAGACCCAAGAATAAAACCGTAATTGGTCTCAAATGGGTATTTAAAAATAAGCTTGATGAGCACGGGCAGATCACAAGAAACAAAGCGAGGCTAGTCGTCAAGGGCTATAATCAACAAGAAGGGATAGATTTCAATGAAACATTCGCACCGGTGGCAAGGCTAGAAGCAATCCGAATGCTCATAGCATTTGCGGCTCATATGGGTTTCACCCTCCACCAAATGGATGTCAAGACAGCATTTTTGAATGGTTATCTTAAGGAAGAGGTATACGTTGAACAACCACCGGGGTTTGAAAATCCAGATTTTCCTAATCACGTTTTCAAACTAGATAAAGCACTTTATGGGCTCAAACAAGCACCACGCGCTTGGTATGAACGTCTATCAAAATTTCTTTTGGAAAATGGTTTTGAAAGATGAAAAATAGATAAAACACTTTTTCTAAAAATAAAAGATCAATCCCTCTTGGTTGTTCAAACTTATGTAGATGACATTATATTTGGTGCTACTAACGACTCACTTTGTGATGAATTTTCTTCTCTTATGAGCTCCGAGTTCGAGATGAGTATGATGGGCGAATTAAATTTTTTCCTTGGTCTCCAAATCAAACAAACAAGTAAAGGAACTCAAAGATCTCAACAAAAATATCTCAAGGAGCTTCTCAAGAAGTATGGAGCAAGTGAAGGCAAAACAATGACAACACCGATGGGAACAAATGACAGGCTGGATGCAGACGAAGCAGGAACCAGCATAGACCAAAAGAAATACCGAGGAATGATTGGGTCTCTACTATACCTAACTGCCAGTAGACCCGACATAGTTTTCAGCGTAGGTCTATGTGCCCGGTTCCAAGGCAAATCCCAAGGAGTCTCACCTCAAAGCAGTCAAGAGGATACTCAAATATCTCAAAGGAACTATGAATCTGTGTTTATGGTATCCACGTAATGAGGATTTTAATCTTATTGCATATGCAGATTCTGATTTTGCAGGTGATCTATTAAACAGAAAAAGCACATCTGGAACGGCTCACTTCCTAGGTCCTTGCCTGGTTTCATGGAGCTCTAAGAAACAAAACTCAGTTGCTCTTTCAACAGCCGAAACCGAATACGTAGCAGCCGCATCGTGTTGCTCACAATCCTTGTGGATCATGCAACAAGTGAGTGACTACGGGATCATCCTAAATTGCACGCCAATTCTATGTGACAATACTAGTGCAATCAGCATCTCAAAGAATCCGGTCATGCACTCACGAACAAAATATATCCACATCCGGCATCACTTTCTGAGAGATTGTGTGGAAAAGGGGCTAATCAAGGTAGAATATTGCAACACCGACAAGCAAATTGCCGACATTTTTACAAAGCCCCTGGGAAGAGAAAGGTTTGAATTAATTCGACTTGAACTCGGTCTCATCAATGCTTAAAATTATTCTAATCCATGCAAAAAAAAAATTGGTACAACCTAAGGAGAAATTCTTTATTTTTTTTAAAAAAAAGGAGGCAAGATCCTTTCAGTTTTTAAAACTGCCAATTTTTTTGGGAGAATACAGCTACATAACCGGCCACTTCCTATTTGGAAGGAAATCATTAAAGATTTTTTGGGAAGTGGGAAAGTATCCCGTATACCAACACGCCGCCCACTTCCAAAATAAAAACCTTCCATAACCTCCTCCCTCTTCTCCTTCTTAAACCGCCATGGTCAAAACCAGAGGCTGCGCTCCTCCAACTGCTCCTCGTCGTTCTAGCCGGAAAAGAAGCGTACAACCACCCTCACCTTCATCACCTACCTCGATTGAACTCGAAGCCTCACCTCCTTCAACCATGCAATCCGAATCTGGTGATTCCTTACCACCATTCCCGGCGTCCTCTCAGGGGGAACAAGATAAAGGGTCTCCATCGCCAATTAAACCTCCCAAAGGAAAACCACCAACTCGCGACGGAAAGGTGTTGCCCCAAAAGTACACTCGGAAAAGAGCAATCGCTGAGGGAATCATCTCCGAAAAGGGCTCCACCAAAAAGTATCCAAGGATGGGGAGGGTAGTCGACGAAGACGCCGCACGACTCAAGGAGGAATATCTCTCCCCGGGAATAGTTAAGGTACTCTCCATATCCTCTGGTGATATTACTCGAAAAACCTCTGATTTTACTGAGCTTATTTCCTTCCAAAAATGGGTAACCTTGTTTGATTCCCAGAATTGTCCCTCTGTGTTTCCTGAACTCATCTCAGATTTTTTGGCTTATCTTATTATCAAAGACAGTGTCTTATCCTCTAGGGTACAAGGTACAAAAATTCTGTTAAATGTGAGTGATCTAGGTCAAATTTTGGGTGTTCCATGTACTGGTATATGCCAATATAACAAAACCGAGTGGCCCCTAACTGACACTTCTCAAACAATTGCACTTGAATATTTTAACCGAACCATTTCCGATTCATCTCTTCATGTTGCGAGCCTTGCACCAATTCCCAAACTACTGTTCTACTTTGTTCATCACAACTTGATTCCTAAGCTAGAAGGGAGATTCACACCCTCTAGAGTTGAACTGGCCTATATGTACCTTTTAGCCAACAAAATTCCTATCAACCTTCCTGGATTAATGATGGCTCATCTAAGTTCTACCATTAGTACCTCATCCCGAAGGATTGGGATTCCATATGCCCCACTGCTTACAAAAATATTCCTATCTAAGGGCATTGCTCTAGACAAATTCTCCTCTGAAGAAGCCTGCAAGGTCCTGGACAAAAGATGTCTTAGCAACCTCGGACTAATTATATCAAACTCTCACCTACTTCCTAAACCAACAGATCCCTCTTCTTCAGAACAAAAACCCAGACCAAAACCAACTCATGTTCCTTCCATCGACCCAATGATGGTGGTACCCCCAATCACTGACCGCATAGATCTCCTGGAATGATATATTCAACACCAATTTGCTTCCCTTTCAGACTCCATCTCCGCATTGGCAAAAAAGGTGGACACACTGGCTGATTCAACCAATGCTATTCGGAATGATTTCCAATCCTTCAAACAGGAAGTGGCGGAGCGGTTCTGTGAATCTGGCTCGACTAATCGGAGAATAATTTACTCTTCTGAGGATGATTAAACATTTTTCTACTAGGGTGGGGGGGGGGTTTGTCTACATAAACATCTTAACAAACTGTCCTACTTTTACTTGACACTGTTTTGGTTATTTTCCGTTTCCTTTTGGTTGATGCCAAAGGGGGGAAATAATCAGGTGCCTGATTGTTTTTGCTACATTAAAAACAACCTACTGTTACTTTACTGCAAAGTTTTTCTCAAGCACTAACCTGCAGGGACTCTGGTGGCACCATAGGTTTGTCATCAACAAAAAGGGAGAATTTGTTGAATACGGTTGTTTTGTTGATGACTAAACCTTACAGGGGAACGGCTGATAGAACCGCTCACAGTTCCCTGTTTGATACGATTGTTTGGTTGATAACTAACCATACAGGGGAACGGCGGATAAAACCGCTCCCAGTTCCTTGTGTAACAGGAACGAATGGATATTATTAATTTGATTGACTAACCATGCAGGAGAAACAAAAACACAATCCATGATATGATTTGAGTTAATACGGATTGCACCTACTTGTTCGTTTATTGCTATGATTTCCTTATATAAGTAATTATTCTCTTTCCACGATTGATATAGCTTAAGTGTAGTACGTAAAATATTCCATAGCTACACGGTTGTGACAGAATAAAATATGGTTGAAATATATTTCATATCTAAATGTGTTAATTGCTTATGTTGAGAAAAATATTCTTACCTTCTTGAATATTGACCAAAGTCTACCTTATTCGGTAATTAATTGATTGAATCAAAAAGGATGCACGAGATATTTGTATCTAGTCTTAGTCCAGGGCCGATATACATAATGGTTGATCCAGTTACCTTAAACATTGAGCTCGAATAACGGAAGCATTATAAAGAAGGAAAGCAATTCAAAATATGGGGGCAAGTCCCAAGATTAGAAGATCAACAATTCAAGGAAGGATGCTTAAACGGTCTGCCCAAGACAGCCTATATAAACGAAAAAGCCAAAGAGAAATAGCGTGTGCTTGACCAAGCTTCTAATTGAGATATATACTCCAGAATATTTACTAAGTCCAAGGCACCTGAACCTGTTTGCGAAGTTCCAGACTGAGTTTCTTTTTCTTTCCTCTTATTGTAATTGGGGTATTTGAGGATTGACTAAGTGTAGCATCCTCGAGTCGGTTAGTGTGTTGTGAGAGCTTTGTTGTAAAGCTGAGAGGCTCTCTACCCGCAAGGTAGAGATGCATAACTCTTCCTAGAGAGGATAGAGTTGGGGTGGCTCAAGGGTAGACTAGAAGAGTTTCCCTTGTAATCATTCAAAGGCTTTTTAGTGAAGTTGTTCAAATTCCTCCGAGGCTCCGAGGGAGGTCGAGGTTTTTTAATCCCTTTTGAGCCAAGAGATTTTTCCTCGTTAAATCCTTGTGCACTTTATTATTTCGTAATTCCCTAGACCCCACACTAGAACTGTGCGAAAAACTGTCACGGTTCCACACACACACACACAATTCACCCCCCCTCTTGTGTTGCTAACCGTTTCATCAGATTGTATGTTGTGAGTTATTTTTCTTTAATCTTCTTCCTTAAATATTAATTCTTCCCTTAATTTATCTCTTTATTAATGTTGGGGAGTGTTGCCAAGATGACAATTAGTTAACATCTCGACATTAAGTATAGTAGCGTTGATTTTCTTTAATCTTCTTCCTTGAATATTAATTAATTCCTATTCATATTTCATATTAATATTTTGAACATTACTTAAAGGATCAACTAGTTTTGTTTCATATATTAATTATTACTAGAATCAATTGATTAATACGCTTGTTATTAATTCGGTTCTTTCAACGGTTGTAAACTTGGATTATTAATGCACGCGTCTCATGGTTAATAATCTAAGGGGAATTAATTACATTGGTTAAACCAATAAACCGCTTGTGTTGAGGTTATCAATCTCAATCGTTTTCATCTTAAGTTTACTGCTACTATCGAGTTAATATACGGCGCATGTTCTATATTGACTCGATAGTAAGTTTTATTAATGAACGTGTCTCGTTATTAATAACTACTCTCGATGAAATGGAGATACTCCTCGATTGAGTATTCGAGAGGAAGATAGTTAAAGATATAACCGGGATCGACGAACATTTCATTTAGTGGATAAAACCAAAATCAAATCGTCACCTCTATTGAGTTAAACTCATATAAGTCGTTCATCTTCATATTTAATTAATTAAAATCACACACACCTAAAACCCCCCTTGTTACTAGTTACATAAAAGATAAATATTCCATTCCCTGTGGATACGAACCTTACTTTTTTATACTATGTATAATCATTGTATTGATATTTATTTTGAGCGCACACCACGACAAAGTGCACGTCAAATAATTTATTTTAAGAAAAAATAAAAAAAATATAAAGAGTTCTTACTTTTTCTATTTCTGAGCTTTGTTGAGTATATGCTAAAAACCCGCACTGTTAACCTACTCACATACCAAACAAACCCTGAAATAGAACAAGCCTTCGAGAGGTTGCGAAATTTATTTCCGCACACACCCTCGGAGGAATGATCAAACACTTTTATGATTTCTCTATCATCATCAACAAGACCATCATAATAAACTAAAAGATATTCATCTTAAAATATAAATATAAAATAAACTTAATACCTAAAATATTTTATAATGCACAAATTAAAAAAAAAAATAAGTTAGAAGGTTGGTTGGAAAAAGGAAAAACAAACTCCAACATTAAATAATATCTTTTACTATGCATTTTAATAATAATAGTTGTTGTTTTCTGGAAGTACAAAACGGTTGTTAAATAAAAAAGAATAAAAAGTAAGAAGGAGAACAATCACGGATTCGTATATCATACAGCCGGTTGTACGGTGAGCACCGTACAGCCGGCCCAACAAGGAACAAACTAATAGGCATCTAAACAGGCCCATAATAAGTCCATACGTAACAGGCCCAAGGAAGAAATAGCAAAATAATTTGGTGGCATTTTTGTAATTAATGTGAAAATCGTGATTTTTGCTAAATGAGCATCAGTGTACTGTTAATGAGCAATAGTCCAATTTTAATGAGCATCGTGTTATTACAAAAAAGCTGATATCACAACAAAAAATGGTGACATTTTCGTAATTCACTTTCTTTTTCTTATTTTTTAAAAAATCTTCTTTTTATATTTTTCTTTTAAGGAAACGTATTAAATTATATCTACAATCAATTCCTGTGAAGTTCAATATGTGAATCTAATGTAATATTATATCGTTGAAATATGCATTTGATGGAGTATATGGCCCAGGGACCCCCAGCCCACATACTTCCTCTACTACAATCAGGCCCAACAGGCCCAAACGGGCCAAACCCAGCAAAATGGAGCTCTGAGCAGCCCACAATACGCAAAGGGGTGCCTTCGGCCCTATGGTCGAAGGCTACCAGTGACGGAATCGAGCTCAGAAACATCACAGGAGAACAAGGCTTGAAAACCAAGCCTTCGGCACCTGTAGCCCTCGGCAGGTAGGAGCCCTCGGTTAGAAGAGCCTTCGGCCCAGCACCCTTCAGCCGAAATCATCCACCTCGACAGAATATCATCTTCACATGCGTCTGGATCACCGTACCAAGTACAAACGTCACATCCAACCACCGCATTTAATGTGGCCACATGCGAGTGTCAGTGCCACCACGGTCGAGGTGACCCCTCGACCACCAGAAAGCTGACACATGTCCTTATCTAGCATTTATTTCTACTATAAATAACACCCATTTCCCTCATTGTAAACCACGCTTAATACATATCGAATATACACTCTCTCTCTTACTTATTTGCTCTGACTTCTCTCTAGTTATTCTCCGCAATAACCCTTCGGATAAGCTACCTCCCGGGTACACTACCATCAGCATTGATATGACATTTTAAAAATGAGCATAACATCGGTATCGATTGAGCATATGAAAATAATTGAGCATCAAAACATTTTTCATTGAGCATTAAACCTCATATACTGAGTATTAAAAACGTGCAATTGAGTACTGATTGAGCATTTGTAAATTATAAAATGAACATTAGTAAGAAAATCATAAGCTTTTTTTAGTTGAGCAAAAATATAATCTCAAACATTAACCATATTTTAGATTATAAATTTGCATAATAATTATATAAAAGGTAAAGCATGTTAAAGAAAAAAATAAAGACAGGTGGTAGAAAAAGAAAACGAGCAACCGTCATCAACATAACCTTTGCACTACAACTTGGATTTAATTACAAAAAACTTGATTGTACCATGATCTACATATCGCCGGTTGTACAATGTAATTTCTCCCTTGGTCCCGGGCACTTACCGACTTACGGAGTACGCAGTACTATCGTATAATATAGTGGTGAGTCATAGACTCATAGCCTCATCATAGGGCTGATTCAAATAGTATGTCTACAAAAGTTTTGAGTTCATATGGTTAGTGTATCGGAAGTTTTGGCAAATAAGAAATTTATAAATCTATTGTGCCCAATTTTTTGGTATACCAAAACTTGGGTATCATCCTTATCAGGGTATACCAATCTTTCATATACGAAATAAATCATTTATATATATATTAATGAAATTGACAGTGATTTTGACAAATATTTGAAAAAAAATTAAAGAAGGATTGATTTGACAGGGAAATGTCAAATCTGTGCCAAAATTTCATGTCAATCCGGTAATTTTTTTATCGCCGTACCCATTTTTTTGAGAGTAGTATACCGAATTTGTGAATGCACAACAAAATTGGAAGATCAACAAATTTACGAAACACAAATAATATGTTATTACTCCGTATATTGGATCTAGAAATACCAAAATCATATGGAGCAGGAGAACAATACTTTTGAAAACTTTTGAACTAAACGTGCATGTGTTTCTTTTCCAAACATTATGTTTTTTCTGTAGTTTCAAAACAAAAACGTTGACATTATTCGGTAACATTTTCTATTTACCGAGAACCGGGAAAAGCTATTTTCAATTTTGTAGGGGTTTGAAAAATTAACATACATATTAGGAATTTTATCAATCCATAACCTGAAAGATAGACAAACTATCAATTCAAGACCTGAAAGATGAAATGTATCGATATAGGACCCGAATGATGAAAACTATCAATCTAGGACCCGAATGATTGAAAACTATCAATTTAGGACCTATGCATGTTTTCATAAATTTTATTATTATTTTTATTTTAAAAAATTTAAATAATATTTAGTTTTGTTAAACTAATAAACTTTTGTGAACAAAATTTCACCAAATATTAGCAATGGAATTAATAAAAAATTAAATAAATCAAAACCTATGAAATGTTAGGTCCTAGATTAATTGATAGTTTTTTATCTTTCGAGTCCTATACTGATACATTTCATCTTTCAGGTCCCGGATTGATAATGTGTCTATCTTTCAGGTCCCAAATTGATAAAAGTCTTACATATTATACGTAGTAGGTATTACTATGTTTATTTCATAGTACAGCAAAAACTTTGACCTTTCAATATTATCATAAAGCAAAATCTACAGAATCTATACCACGACCTCCGTCCCACGTCACTAACATTGGGACATGAGGAGATACTGTGATTATTAGGGAAAGTGTGTTTATGTAATTGATATTGAATTGTAATTTAAGAATAAAGTAAGAATGATCTAAAAGCATACGTATCATACCATATTTGGCATGAGATAATCATAGGAGAACGGACAAAAAAGGAAAGATGAGACACATTCAGTGGGATGAGAGGAGTATTACTAGTTAAGTTCTGTTCCCATAACATCCCCCTTTTAAGCCAAAAATGGCAGCGTTTGTCAAAAAAAAAATATCAAGTCAATAATGCGCTAGAACGGTTTTGAAAAATTAACATTAATAAATTTATATAGGGATGACAATGTTTATTTCATAGTACAACAAAAACTTTAACCTTTTAATATCATAAACCAAAATTTACGGAGTCTACCACACGAGTCATATTAGTTAAGTTGTGTTTCCATTACATTGCGGCTTTTATGTCAAAAAAGGCAGCATTTGTCAAAAAATATACAGACAATATAGCATTGGAAGAGTTTTGAAAAATTAACATAAACGTATTATAGGTAAGAGTGTATGACTATGTTTATTTCATAGTATAACAAAAATTTTAACCTTTCAATATCATAAACCAAAATTTATGGAGTCTACCAGACGACTAGTAATAGTTAAGTTGTGTTCCCATAATATTCCCGTCGTTTATGCAAAAAATGGAGGCATTTGTCAAAACATATAAAGGCTAACACTAGTAACCCGCACGGGTAGTTCAGTTGGTCGAGTGGTGGGAGATTTGGAACAATGGACCAAGGTTCGAATCCCCGCAGTGACCGGGTGGAGGTCACATAATCTGAAATTAAGTTGAGCCTCTGGTGCGCACAGGTATATGAGCCTACTGCCATTTTGCTGACTGAGTCACCGTGACTAACCTCCCCACCATCCTGTCGGGTGAGGGTGAGGGACTCCTAGAGTGGGAGATTCCATCTTTTGGAACAACTATAAAGGCTAACACTAGTTTCTTTGCCCCTACAAAAAAAAGGCTGCCTAGATGTAGACTATAGGACAAAACACGTTAATGCTGAATGGTGATAACGGAGCCAAAATTTAGTACTAGTGGTGTCAATAAAATAAAAGAATATTACTCTGCATAATATAATGTGTACATATGTAAAGTGAAATAGAAAAAGATTGCCTTATATAAAATTAAAGCGTTAATTCAAAATTGTTCACAGATTTCATTGTAAACAATTTTGAATAAATCTTTTTGAATAGAAGTAATTAAGACATATCATTCATAAAAGCATCCCTCATTCGATTGTGTAGTCTTCTTCATGATCTTCATGGCTAAAAAAAGCTCTCCACACCTGCCATCATCACTGGTAAAATCAAAGCTAATTTCAGAAGTGAGAAATTAATGGATAGACCACATATTTCTTTTGAACACTTAAAGTCTAATAAGTAATTAGTACTACTTCCGTCCCATTTTATGTGCCTCATTTGATTTTGGCACAATTATTAATAAAGTAGTTGAAAAGGTAAAAACATTAGGGTTGAGATTTGAGTAAAATAAAGTTAAATGTTGTAACCACATACTTCTTTCCAAAAAGGGAAATGTGACACTTATTTAATGACAAACTAAAAGGAAAAGTAAAACATGTAAAATGGAACACGGGGAGTGTTAAAGTGTAATTACCTAAGAACCCAATAAATGCTTCTAGCATACTCTATAAATAAAGACACTAGGCTGCAAAATAAGCCCATGGTCTATTCCCTCATCTTTGACTCTCATTTACCTAATTTCTGTTTTAGTTCGTTATCTGTTCCAATAAAACTGGTATCAGAGTTGCGTTCAAGTTTCTTATGCGAAACTCAACAAAGAAGAACTTTCAAGCAATGAATAACAACACTTTCCCTGTGAATCTCCCTATTTTGGATGGCAAGAATTGGCATCGGTGGTCTGTAACACCCCCAAATTTCCCACCCAAAACGTTGATATAATTGAAATAAAACTTTTATTTATTGATAATGAAAATTTAAAGAAAGTAAAGCGGAAGTCTTAATAAGGGAAATGAGTGTTACCGCCACATCCGGTCATCTCTCAACCGGATGCACAGACAACTAAAACATAACAACTAATTTAATAAAATAAAGTGTTTGTAAAGTAAATGTTTATTTCATGACTAGTATAACTAAGGCGACTTCTAATTCGCTCTCGGACCATGCAAGCAATCATCAATCGACAAAATCATCCTCACCTGCACAAATAAAGTGCAGAAACAAAACAAGGAAAAGAAAACAAAAATTAGCTTTAGAGCTAAGTAAGTACTACCCAACCCCGTAAAATAATCATGTTTGACTAAAATAGATCTTTATATAATAATATATAAAAATACTCACACCATCGAAATTCTTTTCACTTTGATTTTTCTCAAAATTACTTCTTTACAAAACTCCTCAACTTCTCTTTAAAACTTCATAATAACTCTTCCCTTTGATTTCCTCAAAACTACTTCTTTACAAAACTCCTCAACTTCTCTTTAAAACTTCATAATAACTCTTCCATTTGATTTCCTCAAAAATCACTTCTTCTCTAACTTCCTAGTAATTTAGAAGGGCGGTGCTCAACCTTTCGGTAGAGCCCGGTGGACCGTGGTTACGGACGGCCACCCCGAACAAGTGCTGGTACCACAACTGCTCTATTGGAAACGAAACGACTACCTTAAATGTGCACACCCCCTAAAAGGGATTCCAAGCCCTCCGAGTAGTAAGTCGTAACGAGTAGTCGGGACTCAGTCTACCAACTACCCCTGAATAAGATATCTTGAATGATTAGGGACTACTACCATAACTTCTTCTTAAAAGGGATCATCGATCCAAATATCACTTTAAACTCAAACTGTACTTCTTAGTAGTAGCAGACCTAATCACCCTCCACATTTATCCGGACGTGGAAAACCGACACCACGGATTTCTCCCGTGATGCTCACCTCTTATTAAATCATTCTTTTATCTTGAATTAATATACTTCAAAATATTTCTCAACTTCTCAAACTGATTTAAAAATATTTAGATAAAATATTTACCCCCAAAAGCACTTAGTTTCACGAATCATCTCAGAATCACATGCATAAAAGTCATACTTCACACTTAAAAATCATGTATCACATAATACATATATAATACGAGGAAACGATTTTTGGATTGGCAGAGAAACTTACCTCAAATCACGATACCTCCTAACCGAAACTTCTATGTCGATCTTCTCCAAAAATCACCTTCTAAGAATATTACAATTTCTAATATCAACATATTATCAAAATTATAGGTTAATTCCTCTACCCTTTCATTATAGATATAATAGTCCATAATTTAGTCCACTATTTACGTCATCCATTATTATTATTATTATACTTATTATTATTATTATTATTATTATTATTATTCACGGCCCAGCAGTTCCAATTACAAAGAATACCCGGCCCAACTATACTCACAATCCAAACAAAACAGTCCAAAAGCATTAAATGTACGGAATACGGAGTACGAGATTACATACTGTAGCTTTCTTCGTCACCGTTCACACAGTCCGGCAACGCAGCTGATCACGGAAACTCGACTCCAACCTCCGACGGTGATGGCAGGAAGAGATGGTGTCTAGGGAAAACGATAGCGACGGTGGTAACGTAGTCCGGCGGCAACGTCTTCTTCTTCTCCGGCAAGTCTTCGTCCTCTTTTTCTCCGAAGAGGGCCTAAACCAGCTTCTCCGAGTCGGCTCACTCCCTTCGCTTTCTCTCCTCACTCTTTTGTTCTTTCCTTCTCAGTTTCGTTCGTTTTTGATAGATAGAGTAGGGAAGTGTATATATGTGTGTTCAGTTCGTTGTTGCCGTTACAGTTATCTCTCCGGCCGTTTTATTCTGAGTTTTAATTATTTTTAATGTTCACTATTAAGGCATCGGTCCGTTGGGTTACAACTCGCATGTATATACCGTCCGTTGCCGCTGCCCTCCTTAATTGTTATTGTTACTACGACGCATGTATGCGTATGTGTATGTATAGGCATGTACCATCATGATATATGTATGTGTTGGTGTATAGATGTATGTGCGCTATAATTACGTATGTATTATGTGTGTGCAATATGTATTATCGGTGTATGTATTATGGGTGTGTATGATGACATGATGTGCATTACGTATGTATATATGTACTCGTATAACATACCAACTAATATATCGATATGCTATTCCTATGTATAATATGTATTTGCATGTCATAGAGGTATGTACGGGTATAATTATGTTTGAATAATCAACTCAGCTATACATTAGTTTATCATCTTATTTCATTCTTTCATCTTTACATACTATTCTTATCAAACTAATTAAATCTGGTTTATTTTTATCAGTTATTTTATATTTGTTTTATTTTTATTTTATTTTAACTTTATGTTTCTATTTTAAAATTTAAGGGGGATAGAATGTGACAGCCTAAAATTTTTATACGAGTACATATATACATACGTAATGCACATCATGTCATCATACACACCCATAATACATACACCGATAATACATATTGCACACACATAATACATACGTAATTATAGCGCACATACATCTATACACCAACACATACATATATCATGATGGTACATGCCTATACATACACATACGCATACATGCGTCGTAGTAACAATAACAATTAAGGAGGGCAGCGGCAACGGACGGTATATACATGCGAGTTGTAACCCAACGGACCGATGCCTTAATAGTGAACATTAAAAATCATTAAAACTCAGAATAAAACGGCCGGAGAGATAACTGTAACGGCAACAACGAACTGAACACATATATATACACTTCCCTACTCTATCTATAAAAAACGAACGAAACTGAGAAGGAAAGAACAGAAGAGTGAGGAGAGAAAGCGAAGGGAGTGAGCCGACTCGGAGAAGCTGGTTTAGGCCCTCTTCGGAGAAAAAGAGGACGAAGACTTGCCGGAGAAGAAGAAGACGTTGCCGCCGGACTACGTTACCACCGTCGCTATCGTTTTCCCTAGACACCATCTCTTCCTGCCATCACCGCCGGAGGTTGGAGTCGAGTTTCCGTGATCAGCTGCGTTGCCGGACTGTGTGAACGGTGAAGAAGAAAGCTACAGTATGTAATCTCGTACTCCGTATTCCGTACATTTAATGCTTTTGGACTGTTTTGTTTGGATTGTGCGTATAGTTGGGTCGGGTATTCTTTGTAATTGGAACTGCTGGGCCATGAATAATAATAATAATAATAATAATAATAATAATAATAATAATAATAATAATAATAAGTATAATAATAATAATAATGGATGACGTAAATAGTGGACTAAATTATGGACTATTATATCTATAATGAAAGGGTAGAGGAATTAACCTATAATTTTGATAATATGTTGATATTAGAAATTGTAATATTCTTAGAAGGTGATTTTTGGAGAAGATCGACATAGAAGTTTCGGTTAGGAGGTATCGTGATTTGAGGTAAGTTTCTCTGCCAATCCAAAAATCGTTTCCTCGTATTATATATGTATTATGTGATACATGATTTTTAAGTGTGAAGTATGATTTTTATGCATGTGATTCTGAGATGATTCGTGAAACTAAGTGCTTTTGGGGGTAAATATTTTATCTAAATATTTTTAAAGCAGTTTGAGAAGTTGAGAAATATTTTGAAGTATATTAATTCAAGATAAAAGAATGATTTCATAAGAGGTGAGCATCACGGGAGAAATCCGTGGTGTCGGTTTTCCACGTCCGGATAAATGTCACTACTAGAAAAATGCCTTACAGTGACACCAAATTAGTGTCACTGAAAGTTTCTGTGACACTAAAAAAGTGTCACTGAAAGTGGGGGCTAGTGACACTACAAGTGACTTTTTAAGTGTCACTACAAGTGTCACAAAATTGTGACACTACGATATCACAGTATAGTGACACATTGGCGACATAGCTATTCGGCGACACTTGTACATCATATACTCTAGTGAAACTAAAGTATCACTAAATAGTGATACCTTGGCGACATAACTATTCGGCGATACTTTTACATCACATATTTTAGTGACTCTGCGGTATTTAAAAAATCCATTTCAATTATATTTTAAAAATTCCAATTCAATATTAACTAATCCCATAAATGATAATAAAGTAAATAAATCTCAAAACATGGATTCAACTTTTAAAGCATAATATTCATTTGAAGCTCAAGGCTACATTGTTGTTAAAGTTTGCATATATTCTAAGGTATGCAAACCCAGAAAATGTTCTACTGGAAAAAACATGACAAAAAATCCAACATTCAACACCAAAGTGAGCCGCCTACACGTCCTACGTACATATAGCAAAATTAATCAAACAATGTTGCTAAGAATTTGTAATTATACAATGTCTTCACACATCATCAAGTTGATCTTCATAGCAACATCATTCCCCCTTTTGTTCAAGAGAAAACACTTCTTCCGCTTCGAGAGAACAACCCTGAGGATTATTTTTCAGATTTTAGATATACTTTTTCTCGCCTCAATATGGAGGAAACCAAAAAGAATCATATAATAATTTCAACACACTGTTATTTTTCTGATTATCTACAAGCAGAATATCACACATGAATTTTGGCTGCACCATTTAAAAATAATGCATACAATGTCCAGCTTGTGAAATCAATAAGCTAGGCAGAAATGGAAAAATATACCTCAGCATTAGAAGGTGAAGGATTTTTTGCCATTGTTTCACGAATATCTTACTGCAAAACATAAAGACCTTGTTACTAAACAGAGTTATACTCGTGCAGATAGGACTGCATATAGGAAACCAGAGTTATACCCGACAAAACTTCGTTACTTACTAAACATTATCTTACTACTAGTGCATAAGTATGAATTGAAGTACTAAAACAGTAAGAGAAAAATTAAATATAAACCATTTATTATAAATGAAATAGATAGTATTACCAATTGGATCTTGGGGAAATGTCGGATCTACCTCCGATTCACTAGCATAATCCAAAATTAGTTTAAAGTATTAAACGAATTAAGAAAAAATAACTATAAATTTAAATAATTATTAACGCCATCCTCTTACCATTACTTTCTCTAACAATTCTCTCATAAAACTCTATTTCGTTCTCACTATCATCACCAACGATATTTCTCGCTCTCCTTTTTCCACATGCAGTATTCGTATTAAAAGTAAAAGATCCACCTGTTTAAACCATGAGAAAATTAGATTGAAGTATTAAATGGTCATGCAATATAAGAATTATAAAATCAACCTGTTACTCACAAAAATAAACCTATTTTTGGTTGTGTTTCTAAAGTATACACATATGCACATGTGAGTAAAAGAGAAAGAGACTCAAAATAAGCAATAATACGGGTAGTTACGGATGTGAGAACAATCTGGAAGCAAACTTGTGACTAATATGTTTTGATCATTCAAATGCAACTCATTTATTTTTGCAAAAATTTAAATTAACTCAGCCATATGAAACAATATCTGCAATAGGGGAAGTATGTGGACAATACCTGCAATAGTGCAACAATAGTACCAAATGAATTCCATAGTAATGGGGTGAGATCTTGAAGTAGCCATATGCCCATATGTATGAAAAAAATTAAAATATGTGCTACTGAACTCTAGATTGAACTGTCATGAATGAATATTAGTATGTATTGCAATTGGATATTAGATTAGAAGTAAAAATTAAAAAGAAAGTTTATTTCCTTATTTCCTTACAATTGTCTAGACTGAACTATCATAAAAATTAAAAAGAAAGTTAGCTCTTGACTGACAGTTAACATTTGAATACTTAGAAAGTTAGAAACTACACTTGGACAATAAAGTTCTATTGAACTATATAAAAAAAAGAACTCGAGAGTATGATATACAGAATCAGAAATTAAGATAGAGTTAAGTTACTGTATGAAAAGTGAACAAGAAGAACATAAGTTTGAGATGGAGGCTGGAGCTAATACTATATAACTTGGGTTTCCGTATTCATACTCATCATGGCAAATACTCCCAATAGTGGAATGCAATGGAAGCAATAAAAATGCCAAAAAAAACAGAAAACGGGGTTGTGATTGAGTTAGAGACAGAACTCGTTCTTGCAAAGTTACATATGCACCAAACAAGTCCTAAGCCCTAGCTAGCAGGCAGCTGATAACTCACTCTCTGGTGAGATAAACCGGCCTGAATAACAACTGAAAAGGGGTGAATTAGGGTTGATAATAATAAGAGATCACCTGAAAAGTGTAAATCTGGTTATTCGGGTGAAGCCTCCTCAACCCGAAAGCTTCTTAGGGGCAGCAGATGAAGGGATGGTGACAAAATTCATACAAAAAACATTATTAGGCTGGTGGCAAAATTTTACACAACCAGTCTGTCACATTGCCCTTACAAAAAAACATTGAAATAATATTCCAAAACAATCATCAATATAATTTATTCCATTCTACGTTGAAATAAATTACTAGTTAAAGTTTGCATTGCTTCCTTGAGGAATTTTATCAAACACCGTAGATGCATTCCAAGTTCTTATCAATATTAGGCTATAATTTATCAATCTATAAGTCAATCTTGGTGCTCATGTAGATTGTAGATAAATACGATTTACATACAAAGTTACAAACTGTCTCAACTAAGTATCATGTCATTTTTTTGGAACCAAAAGAAAACTCTTGTTCATGAATAATTCATGAACATACTGTAGATTGCTGGACTGCCAAAAATAATGAAATAAACCTGGGAATGAGCTGCCAAATTTGTCCTAAGAATGAGCTGCCAAATTGTTGATCGCTAATATTGGACTTCCATAGGCATCACATTTGGTGAAGGAGCTTATGGCTTGTTCCTTCCCATTCTCATCCTCTTTAGGTCAGCTGCTATGGGCTCTGCTCGCTCCATTTGGTGGAAGTATTTCTATAACACTACAATGAATAATGCTAAGTAGTAAATAATAAAAAATTGGTAAGATCAAACCCATTTCTTGGTGGAGCCTGGTCATAGAGCTTGAAATCTGAGATGAGGCCGTCTTAAAGTGACGATGATGGTGTGATGCCTTCTTTGGTCGCTGGAGAAGAAATCCCTATAGCTCTATTTCAAAGTCTGTCGCTCAACTTGAATCTAAGGTCAATTGTTCCAGTCGTTCAACCTTTCAGTTGCTTTTCCGTAGTAGGCCTGGTGAGTCGATCGAAAGCGCGGATGCAATTACAATTCTCTCTGAGGTTGTCGACGACGCCCTCTTCCAAGATCCCTACCAGCCGCTATCGAGAGTGTCGCCTGCAGATAGGCGATTCATCTTGTCGCTGAGGAAAACTCTCTGGCGCGCGCCTCTCATCCTCTCATCGCTGAGGCAAACACTGCCTGGAGCGATGGATTTAGGGTTACTAGCAAGCAGGCCAGCCCCGTAAGTAATAAGAATAGTGAAGCGCGCGGGCCTTCAAATATACTCCGTAAAAATGAAACTGTCACTACATGATGCTCATGTATTTTTGTTAGAAAAAGAGTGACACTTTTATGTCATTAATGTCATTTTATCAAAAAGTGTCACTATAAAAGTGTCACTGTAAACCGTTTTTCTACTAGTGTGTGGAGGGTGATTATGTCTGCTACTACTAAGAAGTACAGTTTGAGTTTAAAGTGATATTTGGATCGATGATCCCTTTTAAGAAGAAGTTATGGTAGTAGTAGTCCCTAATCATTCAAGATATCTTATTCAGGGGTAGTTGGTAGACTGAGTCCCGACTACTCGTTACGACTTACTAATCGGAGGGCTTGGAATCCCTTTTAGGGGGTGTGCACACTTAAGGTAGTCGTTTCGTTTCCAATAGAGCAGTTGTGGTACCGGCACTTGTTCGGGGTGGCCGTCCGTAACCACGGTCCACCGGGCTCTACCGAAAGGTTGAGCACCGCCCTTCTAAATTACTAGGAAGTTAGAGAAGAAGTGATTTTTGAGGAAATCAAATGGAAGAGTTATTATGAAGTTTTAAAGAGAAGTTGAGGAGTTTTGTAAAGAAGTAGTTTTGAGGAAATCAAAGGGAAGAGTTATTATGAAGTTTTAAAGAGAAGTTGAGGAGTTTTGTAAAGAAGTAATTTTGAGAAAAATCAAAGTGAAAAGAATTTCGATGGTGTGAGTATTTTTATATATTATTATATAAAGATCTATTTTAGTCAAACATGATTATTTTACGGGGTTGGGTAGTACTTACTTAGCTCTAAAGCTAATTTTTCTTTTCTTTTCCTTGTTTTGTTTCTGCACTTTATTTGTGCAGGTGAGGATGATTTTGTCGATTGATGATTGCTTGCATGGTCCGAGAGCGAATTAGAAGTCGCCTTAGTTATACTAGTCATGAAATAAACATTTACTTTACAAACACTTTATTTTATTAAATTAGTTGTTATGTTTTAGTTGCCTGTGCATCCGGTTGAGAGATGACCGGATGTGGCGGTAACACCCATTTCCCTTATTAAGACTTCCGTTGTACTTTCTTTAAATTTTCATTATCAATAAATAAAAGTTTTATTTCAATTATATCAACGTTTTGGGTGGGAATTTTGGGGGTGTTACATGGTCGATCCAGATGAAAGTCATCTTTGAGTACCAAGAAGTCAGCGAAATAGTGAAGAATGGATATCCAGCTATCTCGGATTCATCCACAGAGGCGCAAAGAGCTGCGTACAAGGAAAATAGGAAGAAGGATTTCCCAGGCATCATGTGCAGTCGCAGCATTAGAGATCTTCTCAAAAGGGAAGGATACTCTGGGAGAGGTGGTAATAGATGTCGTGGAAGAGGCAGAGGGGGTTCCAAGACTGCACAACATCAAGATTCTAAGAAGAATGGACATGATTAGCCTGAAGGCAGTTCCAGGAGAGGAGGATCTCAAACTTTGAGAGGGGGAAAGAAAAAGATTGATAGGAAGAAGGTTAAATGTTTCAATTGTAACAAAATTGGACATTTCTCTAACGAATGCAAAGCTCCTCCTGGTCAAACTGATCATCAGAAAGGAGCACATGAGGAGGCCAATATATCAAAAGATGATGAGGCAAATTCTGGTGATAATCCTGTAGTACTTATGATGTGTACTAATACTGACTCTAATGGTGATGACACGTGGTATATTGACTCTGGCTATTCTAACCATATGACTGGAAAACGTAGTTGGTTAGTCAATTTTGATAACACCAAGTAAACCAAGGTCAAATTTGTTGATGATAGAATCATACTTGGTGAAGGGACTGGTGATGTATTGTTGGGTAGCACTGGGAAGAAGGTGGTAATTTCTAATGTGCTATATGTCCCTAATTTGAACACCAATCTGATTAGTGTGGGTCAGTTGATTGAGAAGGGTTTTTCACTGAGTACACATCAAGGTTTTATCAGGATATTTGATAATAGACAGAAAATGGTACTGCAAATTCCTATGGCTCAGAATAGGACCTTTCAAGTGAACTTGAAGGCCATTGATACACAGTGTTACTCAATGTCTTCTCTTGATGATGATGCTTGGTTGTGGCATTTGAGAATGGGGCATCCGAATTTTAGAGACCAGATCTGTATTCAGTTACACTCCTCCTAGAGCTAAGGATCTTCTTGAAGTTGTATATTCAGATGTATGTGGTCCATTAGATGTTCCATCACTTGGGGGCAATAGGTACTTTGTTACCTTTGTTGATGAGATGAGTAGGAAGATTTGGCTATACCTTCGAAAACTGAAGAGTGAAGTGCTCAACATCTTCAAGAGTTTTAAAGTGATTGTAGAGAATCAATCTGGCAGGAGTATAAAAGTCCTAAGAACTGATGGTGGTGGAGAATACACCTCAGGGGAGTTTGATCACTTCTGCAAAGATTCTGGAATCCAACATGAAGTAACTGCCCCTTATACCCCTCAGCATAATGGAATAGGAGAAAGGAGGAACAGAATTATTCTCAATATGGTGAGGAGCATGTTAAAGAGCAAAGATCTGCCACAAAATTTCTGGGGTGAAGCTGCTACTACATCTGCATATGTGCTGAATAGGTGCCCTACTAAGAGTCTTAGTACTATGGTACCTGAAGAAGTTTGATCTAGAGTAAAGCCATCTGTAAAACACCTCAGGATCTTTGGCTCTATCTGTTATAGACACATTCCTGATCAGAAGAGAAAGAAACTTGATGATAAAAGTGAAATTTTGATCCATGTTGGCTACAACTCAACTGGTTCATACAAACTGTATAATCCCATCACTAAGACTGTAATCTATAGCAGGGATGTACAATTTGATGAACTACAAAGATGCTTCACTCTCTAATACCAGAGTTTTACTAGAATGGGATGGTGCTCCCAATCCCAGCCATCAAGGAAATCAGAATAATGAGGAAGTTACTACAATTGTAACTAGGAGCGGGCCCTCAAGGCATAGAAATTTACCACCATATCTCAGGGAGTATGAGGTATTCAGTTATGAACAAATCACTGAAGAAGGAGACTTGGTGCAGCATATTGCCTTACTAGCAGACTCAGAAGCAATTCCTTTTGAGGAAGCAATTGACAACCCAGTTTGGGTTAGGCCATGGAAGATAAGCTGAAGGCAATTGAGAAGAATCATGTCTGGGAGCTAGCTGAATTACCACCTGGGAAGAAGTTTATACTTGTGAAATGGATTTTTAAAGTGAAGAATCACGTTGATGGAATTGTTACTAGATATAAAGCACGTTTGGTGGCCAAGGGCTTTATGCAAAAATCTGGTATTGATTATTCTGAGGTTTTTGCACATGTGGCCAGATTTGAGACTATAAGGGTGATAGTAGCGGTTGCTTGTCACAAGAACTGGCTACTTTGGCACTTAGATGTAAAGTCTGCATTCTTATATGGTTTTTTGGATGAAGTGGTTTTTATACAGCAGCCTCCGGGTTTTGAATTGAAAGGAAGAGAAAGATAGGTACTGAGACTGAAGAAGACTTTGTATGGCCTAAAGCATGCCCCAAGGGCTTGGAACGATAGAATCAATGATGTCTTGGCTAGCAGTGGTTTCAGGAAATGTACTGTTGAACATGGAGTATATTTCAAAAGTACCACAACTGAGATAAACCTGGTCATATGTTTGTATGTTGATGATTTGTTGATCACAGGTAGCAGTGTGGCTGAAGTTGATAAACTTAAGGCTTTGTTAAATCATGAGTTTGAGATGACAGATTTGGGTGAACTATCATTTTTCTTGGGAATTGAATTTCAGAAGGTGAAGAAAGGAATTCTGATGAATAAAAAAAATACTTATCTGAAGTACTGAGAAGATTTGATATGGAGATGTGTAAAACTGCGGATACTCCTATTGAAGTCAATATTAAGATTGATAGGTTTGAGAATGAAGCTGAGGTGGATGCCACTGCATACAGATAACTCATTGGATGCTTGAGGTTTCTCGAAACATACCAATATCCTGTAGTTCTACTAAACAAGATGTGGTAGCATTGTCTACATGTGAGGCTGAGTATATTGCAGCCTGTTATGCAAGTTGTCAAGGCTTATGGTTATTGTCCCTACTGAGGGACTTGAATCAACACCCTGGGAGTTCAGTTGAGTTATTTGTTGACAACATATCAACAATAAACTTAGCTAAGAATCCAGTTCTATATGGGGGAGTATTAAGACCGGATTTCATTTCATAAGGAATCAAGTCAGTCAAGGAAGGATCACAATGGGACGACATTGCTATACAGACTTGCAGATTGCAGATGTTTTCAGAAAGGCATTGAGGGCTGACAAGTTCAAGAAATTTAGAGATATGCTAAATATGATCAGTTTGTAATAGTTTAGCATTTACATTTTTTTCTGTTGGTTCTTTGCTATTAAGGGGGATGTTAAAGTGTAATTACCAAAAACCCAATAAATGCTTCTAGCATAATCTATAAATAAAGACACTAGGCTGCAAAATAAGCCCGCAGTCTATTCCCTCATCTTTGACTCTCATTTACCTAATTTCTGTTTTAGTTCGTTATCTGTTCCAACAGGCAGTGGCGGACCCAGAAAGTCGGAGCCACGAGGTCCCTACCCTTTTATATCTCTAATCTCTAATTAATACAAGTATAAAACTAATAAAACAATTTATCCAATTTTTCATTTACTAATGGCGAATCATTTGAATTAACACCTGAACTATTCCCGGTACTCTAGGTTTCTTTAAATTTGGGTACAACATCAAAATATCTTTTCATCCTAAATCGTATAAAATTGAAAATAACATTTATAAATACATGAATTTATTAATTTAATCTAACATTAAAAAAAAGATATGCAAAGAAAAGCAGCAGAGAAAAAAAACTACGCGACTGATGTTGTTGGTCCCGGTTATACTAGGTACAGTCTAGAGGGGGGGGTGAATAGACTGTACTGCTTTTTATCTTTTTTTTTAAGCTAAGTACCAGATTTAACAGAATAGCATATTCTGTTGACAGAACAGACTGGCAGCAGATGGGGTTCTGGTAGGGGTTCTGTCAGATCAGCCTCAGAGAAGCAAAGGCAGTAGGCCTTCTGTTAACTCACAAGACACGTTCTGCTGAACACAGAGACCAAGTCTATGGAGTTAATCAGTTCTAACTACGTGCAGGAAATAAAAGCAGTAAGTAAATGAAACCAGAGATTTTTATAGTGGTTCAAGGAACAACTCGTTCCTCTAATCCAATGTTCCACTAAGCTTGTAAAAATGCCCGTATACAACGCCTTAGTCCTAGCACTTAAGAAGCTCTCCACGTCTTCTTCAAGTCTAGATGTCTCCTGGGATTCACTTCCTAGCTTCCTTTAAGACTGGTCCTTTCGCTGAGCTTCCCGGAAGTATCACCAATTCACTGCTCCATTTACTTAGACGTCCTTCTCGTTAGAGAAGAGTTTCTTGATGAAACTGGGGTTCCTCCAACTTTCTTTGTCACAAAAGATGTTTTGATGAAGTGCTTTAAGTGTTGAAGAACGAATGGAACTTTGCTTGAGTTGGAAATAAGGAGATGTGAGTAAAAAAATCTTTCCAACGTTTGCCTTCTCTTGTAGAAGATAAAGAAGTTTTAATCTCAAGGAGGCTTTTTGATTTTGAATCCTTGAAGGTTTTGTTAGAGCAAGTGTTGAGCAAAGGATGTAACAAAGTTATCCGGTTGTTCTTCGTAGAGTATCTTTTATACTTGGGTTGTCTTCCCGTTGGAGGAGGAGGACAATGCATTAAATGCACGAACAGTTGACTTGACCAGTAGGACCCAGGAAAGTTGGCGAGTTGCTATTTTGGGATAAAGTAATCCTGAAATATCCTGGAACTTCGGCCAATCATCAGCTTTTACTCTTCAGGGTACGGGGTGCATAAATGTGCATTTAATGCACGTACTGTAGCTTTTCCGTTGTAGTCTTCTAGTCATTGAAGGAATCTTTCGATGGTTTCACGGGTTGAAGTAGTTTTAAGAAAATTCTCCAAGTGTCACGCCTTCTGGCGTCTTCAGCAGAAAGTCTCTCAGAGAAGGTCTTGAGCCC
The DNA here is from genome assembly GCA_945859875.1 of Cuscuta europaea. Taxonomy (NCBI): domain Eukaryota; kingdom Viridiplantae; phylum Streptophyta; class Magnoliopsida; order Solanales; family Convolvulaceae; genus Cuscuta; species Cuscuta europaea. The sequence continues at coordinate 13,473,624 of CAMAPE010000060.1, read as the reverse complement.
TTCTGTTGGAATAAGCTATCAGAGGGTCCTTTAGGTCTTCTGTCAGATGCGAACTAACAGAGAGTCTAGATGTCTCCTGTTGTAGTGATGTCCAACAGAGAACCAGAGGATTTCTGTCTGAGTAAGAATCAACAGAGAGCCAAAGGTCTTCTGTCAGGACTAAGCCTATCAAAAGGTCTTCTGTCAGGAGGTCTTCTGTCAGTCGACTATTCTAAGAAACTTTACAAGGAAAATTTCTAATACAATAAATCTAAAGAGGGGGTATTCTAAAATCCTAATTAATATAGCATCATCAATATCTAATTACAATTATTCCTTACAATTTCCCCCTTTTTGATGATGCTAAATCCCTTTAACTATTTCCAGAGAAGAGCCTTCACCATAAAAGAAATAAAGTTTAAAAACTTTCATTAAAATTCTTGGTGGGCAACTTAGCATAGGAAAATAGTAAGAGTACGATACATTCAAGATAGCAGATAATACAACAAGATAAAAACAAACACACAACCATAACAGAGAATAAAAATAGATATGAGAGAATTGCCTTACAAAGTGAAAGGCAGAGATGTTCTTTTATTAAGGGAAAGGGTAAGGGTGGTCCTTTACAGGTTTTCCCTTGCAGCATAAGCTATTGCTTGATCATCCAATTCTTTCAGCCGTTTCAATTCTGCATTGACTTCTTCTCTGATCTCTGTGAGGTTCCCAGCTCTTTGATAGGATGCCCAAATGGGTGATAGCTTGCAATCAAGATAGTTGAGGACACCTTCATGGATGTCCTTCCCTGGAAGAATTCTCTTATGATACCAATACTCAGCTTCCTCTAGTGAGCCGCCATGCCTAACTCTTATTCGACCTTCTCTGTCAAGGTAGAGGTTCTGCTGCTGAGTAGAGGTCATCTTCTGTTGTATTTCCTCAAACTGGGCTATACCTATCCTCTGAGATCCACCTAATCTCCATTCTCTGAAGTCTGTGAGGAGAAGGAGGTTTAGAGATTCCAGCGTCTTTCTTCTTTTGTATGGAAGCCTGGAAATAAGGAGCTGGATCAACACCAGTAGAGGGGCCAGCTGAGGTTCTGGAAGACTGTTTCTTCTTCTTCTTCTGTTGGGGAAACTCTTCCCCCTTTTTGGCATCATCCAGGTCAGAGATCATCATTGCTATCTTTTGAAACTCTGAAGCCTGAGATGTGGCAATCTTCTCAAGGGTTTCTAGCAGAGTCTGTGTGACAGAAGTGAGGCCTTATATCAGACCTTGTTGCTTCTGAAGAGCTGATGCAATATCCTTAGAACTTGCTTCCAGTAGAACCAATTTCTGGTATCTTTCTTTGTCAGCAGCAAAGAGAGTTCTGGCTTGATCTCGGTGAACTTTTCACAGTTCCTCAATGTTTAGAAACTGTTCCTTAGTCTTAGTATCAGCCCATTGAAGCTCTTCAACATTTCCAGAGATGGTTTCAATAGCTTTGCCTTGAGCCATCAAGGTCTGGTGAAAGGAGAATAGGGTTTTATGAATACCTTCTACTTCTGTTGTGAGAGCATCTGTCTTGGCAGTGGATCGGATGAGGTCATGAATTTCTGGAGGGACTCTGTCAGTGTAGCAAATCTATCTGAAATGAAGTGCATGCCAGAGTTGAAATTCTCATTGACATGAGAGAGATGCTCGTAATGCTTGTCATTGATTTGGATAAGCTTGTTCATCCCATCCAACATCTGACCACCAAATTCTTCTGCAGCTTCTACAAACTCATTGAAGGGAATTTGAGGTTCTGTGTCCTCATAATCAGGCATTCCCAGTCCTCTTGACATGGGCATTGGGGGCCCTGTGGGCTGTTGCTTACTCTGAGGAGGAGTCTTTCTCTTCTTGGATGTGGCCTTGTTTGATTTGCTAACAATGAATCCATCATTGCTAGAAGCACCAATGCTAGAGAGGTCAATGTGAACCTTAAGATTGTCCGGGTTCAGATTGGATGCAGCAGAGTGTTGAGGTGAAAGGTGAGGGTTGGCAGCCTTGGGTGCTGATTTCTATGGTGAAGGAGTTGGAGTTTTGGATTTATGGTGGGAAGGGGTTCTCAGATGTGAAGAGGTTTTCTGAAGAGATGGGGTTTTCTGGTGATGGGGTGATGGTGGTGGGGAAGGGGAGCGGTTTCTGTTGGACGGAGTTGGTTTACAAAGTGAGGTATGTTTGGATTTTTCAGAGGTGGTTTTCTGTTTTGATGGGGATTTTTGGGGTGAGGGTGCGGAGGTGTTCTGTTGTGGGGTTGTTCTCTGTTGGGGTGATGATTTCTGTTGAAGAGATTGTGGTGGAGTGGTAAAGGGAGTCGAGAAATTGGCTGTGGGTTGTGATTGATGAGGTGATTTAGGAGAGGAGGGAATTTGAGGTTCTGTATGAACAGAGGGGGATTTAGAGATTACCTCAAGTACAGTTTCCTCGAACTGTGAGTCTCTCCATTCTTTGATCAGCTTCTCCATGGCCAATGGGAGATCATTAGTTGTTGATGGTTCTCCTTCTGCATGGGCGCTTGGACGAAATTTGATCAAGGATTCTTTCCGCTTCTTCCTAATGAGCCATTCATCAAAAGCATCCATTTCATGTTCTGTTAAGGCTTTGACCGGTTCCTCTTTATCAAAATGAATAAGTTTGGTCTTTCCTTTGTAGTTCTCCTTCTTCTTTTCTGCTAGGACAGATAGAAGGAAATCTTTGTTGAGCCATTGCTCAATATCTTCTGTATTGGCCCACTTGAGGACTTCAGCTTCCTCAGTGATAAAGTAGGGAAACTGCCTGATCAGCCCAAAGAGAGGTCCCACTCTCCACTTTCTCCATGCTAGAACCCTGATAAATTGTTTAGCCAGGGCAGAGGTGATATCCTCCTGAGGTTCTGAGGTCTCAGGGGTTCTGCGGATGACCTCTTGATCTTCTGGTGAGAGAACCACCAAGGGTTGATCTGGTATAGCAGTAGGGGGGAGAGCTGTGAGATTCCCTCTGAATGGCAGCATCCAGCATAACTACTGCTTCCTCTGAGTCGCTTGACTCAAAAACTATTTTCTTGCCTTGCCAGGCATTCTTGTTATGTTGAACAGAGGGGATGAAATTATCACGTTTCCCCTGACTTGCAGGAGTCAGAACCTTGGCCTTCTTCACAATGGGAGAGACAGAAGGGGTGCTTTCTGTAGAGATAGGAGAAGGTGCCTTTCTCTTTATCACAAATTTCTTTGCCACCAGCTTCTGGACTTTAGCTGGGGCAGCCTTCTTTGTGACAGCCTTCTTCACAGGCTTTCTTACCAGAGGCTCTTCTTTCTCGGATTCTGAGGGGGTGGAGGGTTTCTGTTGCTTCTTCACAGCCTTCTTGGACTTGACCACCTTCTGTTGGAGTTTCTCTCTGTTGAACTCGAGGGTCCTCAACCTTTTCTGCTCTGCCCTGAGAGCAATCTTCCTATCACTGGAAGTGTTCAGGAACAAGAGTTTGGTGTAGTCTGCCTCAATGGAGTTTCTTAGTCCTATTCTGGCTTTTAGCAGCAATTCTGACAATAGAAGTCCATAACCCATGGGGGTTTTGAAGAGACCGGTTTCCTTATCCATCTCCTTTATGAATTCTACTAGGGACTTGACAATTACCTGTTCCCAGTTGATGTTCATCCCATGATGAACAACAAAGACAGCTTTTGCATTCAGAGCCGTCATATCATCAGTAGAGGTGCTCTTGCTCCAGACACACCTATGGAAGATGTTGACCAGCTTCTCATAATCACTTTGGAGGCGATTCTTCTTCATGTATGATTTTGTAACACTTTCCACTTCCGGTATGCAATAGAGCTGAACAAAAACTTCAACAGCAACCCTGACACTGTGTACGGCAATGAACCCTTCAGTGTCTTCTTCTTGGGGATCCTCCACTACGCCAAATAGAGCGTTGACAGTTTCAGGAGTGAGGACGATGTCATCACCATGGACATGGGACCTGATGGTTTCCCCCTCGAATGTGGCATTGAGATAGAACTCTGCCACGTCCTTTGTGCTGTAGGAATCGAAATGATAGCCTACCACCTTGTTAAGTTGTGACTCCTCCATACCCTTGATGATTTTCCTCATCATTTCCTGGTTTGCTGCGAGTTCTGGAAGTGCGGAAAGATCACAGTTCATCCCAGTATAGATATTGGCGACCAAGGTATTGATTTCTTCTTCGATGAGGTCGTTGATGTTCATGAAAGCCATTGCAGAGAGTTTGAGGATTTGAGAGCTTGAGAGATATGGAAGTTCGAAGATTTGAGAGTAATGTGAGTAGTAGCGGTTTAGGTTGAAACGAGGGGAATATATGGGTTCGAGTTAGTGGACGTTTGAGATTATTGGCGGTTCCGAGGTACCAATAAATGAGAATAGGGGCGCAGTAAATGTTTTGCGGCTGTAATACCGTTTAAGGGTAAAAGGGTAAAAGACCTTCATTAATTTACTAGGTCACCCGTTTTATCAAGATATTTCTAAGTCCACAACCTTCTGTGGGTAAGAGGAGTTTCTATTGCTCAGGTGTTCTGTTAGGATTAGAGGCTCTCTGTTCAATGTAGAGAACAGAAGGGGTTCTGCAACAGAGGTTCTATTAACAGAGAATCTGTAACAAAAGATCTTCCTTTCAACCTTCTCTGGGAATTTCATCCATCATTCCCAATTCCTCTCTCAGTTTATTGAATCTAGCCTCGGGCAAAGGCTTTGTCAGAATATCTGCAAGTTGATCTTCTGTTGACACATGCTCCATGCATATGTGCTTTTTCTCAACATGATCCCTGATGAAATGATGTCTGATCTCAATGTGATTTGTCTTGGAGTGAAGAACTAGATTCTGAGTGATGGCAATGGCACTTGTGTTGTCACACAGAAGCTTGATCTCCTTTGCTTGAATGCCATAATCCTTCAGTTGTTGCTTCATCCAGAGTAGCTGAGCACAGCACCTCCCAGCTGCAATGTATTCAGCTTATGTTGTACTTGTTGAGATTGAGTTTTGCTTCTTGCTAAACCAGGAGACAAGTCTCCCACCTAGCAGTTGGCAGTGACCAGAGGTGCTCTTTCTGTCTAACCTACAACCTGCAAAATCTGAGTCAGAGTAACCAATTAGTTCAAAGTTACCTCCCTTGGGATACCATAGGCCTGCATTTGGATTTCCTTTGATGTATCTGATGATTCTTTTTGCAGCACTTAAATGGCTCTCCTTGGGCTTTGATTGGTATCTGGCACAGATTCCAACAGATAATGATATATCTGGTCTGCTTGGAGTTAGGTAGAGGAGAGATCCATTGATTCCTCTGTATGTTGTTGCATCAACATCTTTTCCTTCATCATCTGGTCCAATTCCTTAAGATGTGTTCATGGGAATATTTACTGAGGATTTTCCTTCTACTCCAAACTTCTTGATCAGGTCTCTGGTGTACTTCCCTTGGTTGATAAAGATTCCTTCTAGAACTTGTTTGACTTGCAGTCCTAGGAAGTAGCTCAGTTCTCCCATCATACTCATTTCAAATTGACTCTGCATAACTTGAGAAAATTTCTTGCATAATTCTGCGTTAGTACTTCCGAATATAATATCATCAATATATATTTGTACTAACATAATATTGTTAGAAACAGAGATTTGAAATAGAGTTTTGTCAACATTTCCCTTAGTAAACCCATGATTCACTAAGAATAGGGACAGTGTGTCATACCATGCTCTGGGAGCTTGCTTAAGACCATAGAGGGCCTTTCTAAGCTTGTAGACACAAGAAGATTGAGTAGGAATAACAAAACCTGGTGGTTGTTCCACATAAACTTCTTCTTCAAGATCTCCATTCAGAAATGCACTCTTGACATCCATCTGATAGACCTTGATGTTGTTGTGAGCTGCATAGGCTAGAAATATTCGGATGGCTTCAAGTCTGGAAACTGGTGCAAAAGTTTCACCAAAATCTATTCCTTCTTCTTGGCAGTATCCCTTAGCTACCAGCCTTGCTTTATTCCTTACAATGTTGCCATCTTCATCAGCTTTATTCTTGAATACCCATTTGGTTCCAATGACATTCTGATGCTTTGGTCTAGGAATAAGTTCCCATACCTTGTTCCTTTCAAATTGAGTGAGCTCCTCTTGCATTGCATTGATCCAATCTGAGTCTGCAAGAGCTTCTTCTATAGTCATAGGTTCCATTTGAGATATTTAGCAGGCAAGCATTGCTTCTCTTCTTGTTGTAGCAGATCTGGTCTGTACTTCACTTCTGATTTGTCCAATCACCTGGTTAGGAGGATTGTCTCTTAACCATGTCAGACCAGGTTCTGTCAGTTGTTGTCTGGGTCTCTTTGGTTCTTCTTCTTCTGAATCTTCATCTTTATTTAACAGAAGGGGGTTTGGTACAGGTGTAGGAAACACAGGATTAACTGCTACCTCTTCTGTTGGTTCAGGAATTCTGTCTTCTAGGTTGACTTCTTTGAGGGTCTCTGTTACTTCTTCAACAGAGATGCCATCATCAAACTTTACATGTATAGATTCTTCAACATGTAGAGTTCTTCTGTTGAGTACTCTATAGGCTTTGCTGGTGCTAGAATAGCCTATGAATACACCTTCATCAGCTTTCTCTTGAAAGACTTTCAGATGCTCCTTTCCATTGTTGAGAATGTAGCATTTGCATCCAAATAAATGAAAGTAACTGATGTTAGGTTTTCTTCCTTTCCAAAGTTCATAAGGGGTCTTCTGGTGATTCTTGTTGATCATACTTCTGTTCTGGGTGTAGCATGTAGTGTTGATTGCTTCAGCCCAGTATCTCATAGGTAATCCAGATTCTGCAATCATTGTCCTTGCAGCTTCTTTCAACGTTCTGTTTCTCCTTTCTGCCACGCCATTCTGTTGAGGTGTTCTGGTGGCAGAGAGTGGATGAAAGGTTCCATTCTGGTCACAGAAGTCCTTAATTACTTGGTTGACAAATTCAGTTCCTCTATCAGACCTGATTGTCATGACCTCCAAGTTCTTCTCAGTCTGAAGTTGCTTTAACAGAGATGGCAACTTCTGAAGAGTTTCATTTTTCTTTGACAAGAAGATAGTCCATGTGTATCTGGAGTTGTCATCAACCATGACTAGGGTGTACTTATTGCCACCAACACTTGGAGTCTCAACTGGTCCAAATAAATCCATGTGGATCAGATTTAAAGGACTTGTAGAGAGATTTCCAGTAATGGGTTTGAAAGAGTTCTTCTGTTGTTTTCCCTTCTCGCAAGCACTGCAGAGGGTCTATTTCTTGTAAACTATGTCTGGCAGTCATTCTACAATGTGTTCTCTTGCCAGTTTGTTGATTGTTTTGAAGTTCAGATGACTAAGCTTCTTGTGCTAGTCCCAGCTTAGTTTTGAATCTCCTTTGGCTATCAGGCACACTCCATCTTTTGCAGTTTTCCAATCAACTACATAGATATTCTTCTTTCTTGTTGCTGTAAGAACCACTTCCTTTGTTGTCTCACCTTTTACATAACAGAGGTCTTTGGTGAATTCAACAGTGTAGCCTTTGTCACAGAATTGGCTAGCACTCAGCAAGTTGAACTTCAGGCCTTTGACACAAGAGACATCATCAATAATTATCTGGTTCTTGATCAGCTTCCCTCTTTCTTTTGTTTGACCTTCTTTATCATTACCTCCAAAGGTAACTCTAGGTCCTTTGCATTTCTGGAACTCTGTTAGGCAACTTCTATCACCTGTCATGTGCCTGGAGCATCCACTATCAATAAACCATTCCTGCTCAGAGATAGCTTCAGCACACAGTTCCTACAAGATCAAAAGAAGGATTTAGGTGGCCAAGTAATGTTGGGTCCTGGGGGGTCATGGAGTCTGGGTAGTTGGTACCATTTCGGTCTCATCAAGTGAAACCTTGGTGGGTGGTACCCATTGTCCACCTGGTAGTTATAGTAATCTGAACTGTGATTCACTTTGGGCAGATGCTTGTGAGGGTCATGCTTCCTGTTTACATACTTTTGCATAGCTTTCTTGGTTAGAAAGAAGTCCCATATACTATCAAGAGCAGAGGGGCGGTTAGCTTTGGGCTTCTGAAGTTGACCAACCAACCTCTTCTGCCTAAAGTTAACTTTCTCTTGATACATGCCCTTCTGGTGATCATTTCTAGCACGGTTATCATGAGGTTGTCTGTTGACAGCTTGTCTTTGATTTTTATTATTCTGAAAACCCTTTCTGTTGTTAGGTTTTCTGCCAGGTTCATTGATTTTCAAAAGGGGTTTCTGTTGAACCTTTATCTTTCCTTTTTCTGGTCTGACTTCCTCATGAATAACTTTGGTGCCAGATACACCAGCTTGGCAGATGGGGCTAGAATTCAGTGGCACTATGACCTTATCTGCCTTAGCAACACTGGTGCTAGGCATTACAGAAGGCTCGCCTGATTCTGTTGAGCCATACCCAAGACCAAAACCAAAGCAAATCTGTTGATCAAGTACAATCTTTTTCATGGAAGATTGGGCCTTCTGGTAAGCTTTGTACTTAATCTCAAGAGGCTCAATTTCTCTTATTCTCTTGAGAAGAGAAACATTTTCAACTCCCAGCTGATCTCTCTCCTTAATTAGAAGATTGATTTTGGTCTCAACCTCCTTTCTTAAGTCAAGAATCTCAACCTTCAGCCTACTGTTTTCTTCTTTGACAGAGGAATAAGTGGCTTGGATGGCCTTAAACTCTTCCCAAAATTCTGACATTGAATCAGAATCAAAAGCTAAGTCTACCAAAGAAAAACTAGATGTAGAAGTAGAGGTTACCTCATCATCAGAATGGGCCACGAGGCATAGGTCTTCTGTCTCAGCATCCAGGCAACAGAAAACCTTATCAGAATCAAAGTCAGAACTGGATTCTGTCTCAAAAAGAAGATCTTTCTCAAGTTGTTCTGTGACGAGTGCTTTTCTCCTTCTAGTATTCTATTCATATTTCTTTCTCTCTCCATCCTGTCCTTTTCTTTTGGACACTCTTGGATGTGGACAATCTACCTTAAAATGTCCAGGTTGTCCGCAGTTTTAACGGAGAAGCTCTCCACTGGTATCTGCAGACTTGGTCTTCTGAAACGGTTTTCTATTGGTAGATGGACTTCTTCCATCTTTGGTATTCTTCATAAACTTCTTGAATCTCCTGGCAAAGGCAGCGATATATTCATCAGATAAAAGAATTGAAGGGTCAAAATCATTTACCTTAGATGTACTGGTTATGAGAGCTGTGGTTGTCCTCTCCTCTGGTACATCTTCCTTCTCTTCAATCATCTCGAACTCATGAGCTTTGAGATATGAGATAAGCTTATCTGTGGGGTATGTCTTCACATCCTTGCTGGCTTGAACAGCAACCACCTTCATCTTCCATGCTGAAAGAAGACCTCTCAACACTTTGAGGTTGATCTCCTTGGTTGTAGAGGATGTCCTTTGCAATGTTGTCAAGGTTATACTTTCTTCTTTCTTCAGTAGTCCACTCAGATTTGGCTTTATTGATCATCTGAGGTCTGGTGTTATCTATAGCATGCTCAGGGTTGACCTTCTGAAAGCTTGTGAATGGCCCAATGTCAAGTACTTCTCACATCTCATCATGAAGAGCACAAAGATGTGCCTTCATCCGGATCCTCCAATCATCAAACTTAAGATCTGAAAACATGAGATTCTTGGGAAGAGAGTGATCCATAATATGAGATTAAAGATAGAGGCAAAAAGAAAACAAGTGGATCTTTGTTCAGCAAGGAGACTCTGATATCGCTTGTTGGTCTCGGTTATACTGGGTATAGTCTAGAGGGGGGTGAATAGACTGTACTGGTTTTTAACTTTTTTTAAGCTAAGTACCAGATTTAACAGAATAGCCTGTTCTGTTGACAGAACAGACTGGCAGCGGATGGGGTTCTGGTAGGGGTTCTGTCAGATCAGCCTCAGAGAAGCAAAGGCAGTAGACCTTCTGTTAACTCACAAGACACGTTCTGCTGAACACAGAGACCAAGTCTATGGAGTTAATCAGTTCTAACTACGTGCAGGAAATAAAAGCAGTAAGTAAATGACACCAGGGATTTTTATAGTGGTTCAAGGAAAACCTCGTTCCTCTAATCCACTGTTCCACTAAGCTTGCAAAAACGTCTGTTTACAACGCCTTAGTCCTAGCACTTAAGAAGCTCTCCACGTCTTCTTCAAGTCTAGATGTCTCCTGGGATGCACTTCATGGCTTCCTTTAAGACTGGTCCTTTCGCTGAGCTTCCTGAAAGTATCACCACTTCACTGCTCCAGTTACATGGACGTCCTTCTCTTAAAGAGAAGAGTTTCTTGATGAAACTGGGGTTCCTCCCACTTTCTTCGTCACAGAACATGTTTTGATGAAGTGCTTGAAGTGTTGAAGAACAAAGGAGGCTTGAGTTGGAAATAAGGAGATGTGAGTAAAAAAATCTTTCCAGCGTTTGCCTTCTCTTGTAGAAGATGAAGAAGTTTTAATCTCAAGGAGGCTTTTTGATTTTGAATCCTTGAAGGTTTTGTTAGAGCAAGTGTTGAGCAAAGGATGTAGCAAAGTTATCCGGTTGTTCTTCGTAGAGTATCTTTTATACTTGGGTTGTCTTCCCGTTGGAGGAGGAGGACAATGCATTAAATGCGCGAACAGTTGACTTGACCAGTAGGACCCAGGAAAGTTGGCGAGTTGCTATTTTGGGATAAAGTAATCCTGAAATATCATGGAACTTCGGCCAATCATCAGCTTTTATTTTCAGGGTGCAGGTGCATTAAATGTGCATTTAATGTGCGTACTGTAGCTTTTCCATTGTAGTCTTCTAGTCGTTGAAGGAAACTTTTGATGGTTTCACCGGTTGAAGTAGTTTCAAGAAAATTCTCCAAGTGTCGGGCCTTCTGGCGTCTTCAGCAGAAAGTCTCTCATAGAAGGTCTTGAGCACTTCTGTTGGAATAAGCTATCAGAGGGTCCTTTAGGTCTTCTGTCAGATGCGAACTAACAGAGAGTCTAGATGTCTCCTGTTGTAGCGATGTCCAACAGAGAATCAGAGAACTTCTATCTAAGTAAGAATCAACAGAGAGCCAAAGGTCTTCTGTCAGGACTAAGCCTATCAGAAGGTCTTCTGTCAGGAGATCTTCTGTCAGTCGACTATTCTAAGAAACTTTACAAGGAAAATTTCTAATGCAATAAATCTAAAGAGGGGTATTCTAAAATCCTAATTAATATAGCATCATCAAAATCTTATTACAATTATTCCTTACAGATGTGATTATATTTTACACACTTTTTAGGCCTAGTTTGTTGATAATTTTAGTTATTAAAGTTGTACTTTTGTACATATTTTTATTATTTGTCGTTAATTAGTATTAGTGCAGTCCTATGCGTGTATTTTGTATTTTCTGGTACATTTGATGTTATTTGGATACATTTAGCGTGAAGAAATGAAGAAAATAAAAGTTCAAGTTAGAGGATAACAAAAGTGAAATTTCTTTAAAAGAAAATAAGGAGTAAATTGGAGAAAAGTAGTAAAAATTAAGAAAGATGGAGCTAGGATTTGAGCTCTACTCATCATTTGGACAAAGGACATATAGGGGTGGGCACGGTCCGGGACGGAACGAGTCTTGGATGATCCCAGAACCTGTCCTGTTTTAGATTAACGGGTCGGGACGGGACGGGATAAGACATTGTCCTAATTTTGCCCCTTTTAAACCGGTACCGGAACAAACCAGAACGGTTCGGGACGTCCTGAAAAAAAACAGCAGTAAAAAATGCAGTATAATAAAAAAACAGAAGCAGAAAATGCAGTACAATAAAAAACAGCAAACCATTGTAAAAGAAAATTGGAAAAAAACTGCAGCAAAAAACTGTAGGAAATGACAGATTGGCAGCATAATATGGCAGAATTGGCAGCACAACAAAAAAACTGCAGGATAAATGGCACCCCAAGAAAAAAACTGTATCACCAAAAACTGCAGCAGGAAGCCATGAAAAAGTGCAGGACCAAATCTGCAGGGCAAATGGCAGCAGAATAATATGGCAGCACAAGAAATAAAATCTGCCCCAAATGGCAGCACTACAAGAAAAAACTGCATCAACAAAAACTGCAGCACTAGAAGAAAAAACCGCATCAACAAAAACTACAGCACTAGAAGAAAAACTGCATCTCCAAAAACTGAATCACCAAAAACTGCATCACATAAATAATGTCTTAAAGATATTATGCACTTTGCGGAATAGTAAGGGGGTGCTAAGAAGTCAATCCCTAAACTAGTAAAAATAAAGCATTGTCGTAGGCATATTGCATAATCAGGAAGTTTGGAGATAGTAAACAAAAAATATTGTTCTGAAATCAAAGGTCATCATATTCTTCATCATCAGAAAGATCTCTTGATCTCCCCCAACATCAACGCCAAGTTCAAGAATGGTATTATCTTCACCTTCAAGGGTCACTATAATTGGCCCTTTTGCTTTGTTGGTTGGATCAAATCTAGAAGTTTTACTTGAGCTCATGTTCCTCAACTCTACAAAATATTTACAAGTTAATAATTAAAAGATAATATTAAATGGTGAATAAAGAAAGAGAAAAATGCAACAAACACAAATAAATAATTATTAATTAAAATTATACCTTCTTCAATGTTCTCATAAAATTCTAGCTCTTCAACACATGGCTCATCTTCAAAGTTGGTGATGATATTGTCACCCCTAAGCCAATTTTGCATGCATATCAATGCTTCAACTGATTTGGGAGTTAATGAGCTTCTAAAGGCATCTATCACCCTCCCACCTGTGCTAAATGCACTCTCCGATGCCACAGTTGAAACCTGGACAACAAACAAGTCCTTAGCAATTAGAGCTAACACAGGATATTTATTACCATTCATTTTCCACCATCTTAATAGGTCAAATGACCTATAATTTTCTGCTAGCTCTTCTTCTAAAAGTTCACTTCCTCCCTCCTCTTCAACACTTGTTTCGGTGATGGCCATCACCTTATCTTTTAAATATCGATCAACCTCATGCTCGACCACCTCTTCTTCAATTTCAGTTACCCGCTTACTCCACCTCGTCACATATTTGTTAGCAACATGGGATGAACCACTTTTTCCACTAGAGCTTGAACTTCCTTCTTTCAATCTCTGTGTTTTCAATTGGAAGTTAGTGTTGCTAGTCTCATTAGCTTTCCTCTTCTTCACAGACTTCTCTTCATACTCCTCATACAAAAGAAACAAAAGTTGTTTGATTTGGTTTACTTTTTGTTCAACCTCACGTGCAACCCATTTTAAATCCTCTTCCAGAATGTCCTTCACATGGTTTAACTTAAACCTTGGATCTAAAACAAGACCAATAATGATCAGAGGGTTCAATTCATTGAGCTTACTGAAATACTTGATGTATTTGGTTCTCATGAGTGAAAGAACCTCACTCATTTTCTGGTCATTGTCATTAGTTAATCCACATAGCTTAATATTCATCGTTTATTCCATTTGAACGATGCCATGAAATGTAGTATGAATTGTAGGATGGAGGGAAGCACTAACTCTAAGGGTTATATCATAAAAAACCCTTAAAATCCTACAAAGGTATCACACGATACCCAATCTTCTTCCTTTGGTGGCCCCACTCTTTTACTATTTTTTTGCATTACCACATTTCCCTCATCATCGAAATGTTCCTCTGATTCTTTAAAGTACGCTATGTACGGGCTGTTAGGATCTTGTTCCATCCTTTTAAATGCTCTCTTTAACTTCAAGGCAGAATCTAACATCATATAAGAAGCATTCCATCGTGTGAGAACATCTAAAATCCCCACTCATTCAAACAATCTTCTAAAATTTGAGTTATTGTTGAACCTTGGTGATTTGGGATCACACAAAAGTTTAACACCCTTTTATGCATGCTCCAATTAGAATCTATAAAATGGGCTGTTATGACCATATAATTATAGTTTTGTATACTGGTCCATGTATCGTAGTGAGACAAACTCTATGAGAACCTAACTCTTGAGTCAGTTTCTTTTTTTTGCATCATACATCTCAAGAAAAGCCCTAACCAGAGTTCTCCTAGATGGGACTTTAAACAAGGGCATACCAATCATACAAAATTTTCTAAAACCCTTCTTTTCCACAAATGAAAATGTTAACTCATCAATCACAACCATTTCGACACAAGCACCCATAGTATCTTTTTGATTAAATTCCCTAACAACAAGCTTGTTAAAATCACCCTTTTCTGAAACTAACACTTTGTTGGACCTGTTGCCATTAACAGGGTACCATTTGCAGCTGTTGGAAATATGTTTTACTAAACCCCCAGTCCCACTGGGCCCACTATCAGTTGCAAAGTCTCCACTATTCTTTGGACAATACTTACACTTAGCCCTTTCTTTATACTCTAGTATGTCATCATAAGTGTTAGTATCCTTATTTTTTACCTTTTTAATAGTTCGAACCCAATAACTGATAAAATGCTCCCAAACTTTTGATCTATAAACTCTAACCTTCACACCGGGAGGAGGTTCATATAGAATGTTAGGACCAACCGGCATGTTAGATGCCACCTCACATGTACTGATGGCTGGTCTTGTAGCAGCTGCAGGTGGTGGAATAGGAGCTTCTTGTAATCGAGAAACTTGAGTTGTGCGAGTAGCTTTAGATTGTGTTTCTGATGGCATTTGTGAGCTCCTAGAATTTGAACCAACTTGGCTAGAGGCTTTGGATTTGGTTTTACCCATAGGCTCCCTGTAATAGTATAAGTGCAAAACATAATTAGGTTTCTGTAATACTAAAACATAATACTACGTATTATGTTCAACAACCCAACTTACCATTATATTCTTTCCCCATAGTTCAGATGGTACTATGGTAGTGCTTTAAAAAAATAAGAATGTTTTCCATCCTTTACTAATTTCATAATACATCACAACATTTTATTGTTTAAAAATACATACAGCCTAGAAAATATTCTTCACGAATATATCTCCCAAATGAATGAATAAGTAATCTTCCTTAAACAGTAAAAAAAAAAATTAAAGGCAACAAAAACAGAATAAGAAATTCTGAAATTTTACCACCAGATTCCAGCCCTTATATTCAGTATTCACCATTGACTATGCACACAATTCTCACCCTTATTTATTATTATTATTATTAATATTATTCGTAGACAAAACCAAATATGTATTTGTGCGCAACAATCCACACATAGATGTTTACCTTGTTCAGATAATCGTGGATAAAAGTGGTGTGAGTGATTCCTTGATATCCAACAATCCCTGCGCCAACATGAGAGAACCAGAGCCGTTTAGAGCTTAAGAAAAGTAGAACCAGAGCCCCGACGTAGAAGTGTAGATGAACGGACTCTCTCTGCTGCGGAAGAAGAATGGACAGAGAACTTGTGTAACTTTGAATTATATTTTTGAAATAAGGGCAAAAGTTGTCCAACACTTCATTACACCCCAAATTGGAGTGTTTGAAAAATGGTAAATATAGGTGTTAGGAAGGTTATGAGTAACACTCTCAAACACTTACTAACACCCTTAAAAAATTAAAATTTTCTCCCAAACAAGTGTTAGACTAAACACTCCTTAACACTTCCATTACTAACACCCCTTAACACCCAATCCAAACAGGCCCTTAGCGGTAATGAGGTGTATAGGTTTGAAGTTTTTAACATTTGCTCTTTGTATAAAAATTGTACGAAGCCCTCAAGCCCAAGGATTAATTTCTTGGAAGCATTTTATTGGGCTGCCAGTTAGTAGTGGGCTGCGCAAATTGCACCACTAATAGTAAATTACTAATGTGCTATTATTTGGAAACGGGACAACGGGACGGGACGGGACATATTTCATGTGTCCCGGTCCCGTTCTATTTAAAACGGGACGGGACCGGTAAGGGACAAAAATAGTATGTCCCGATTAGAACGGGACAAAATCGGAACGGGACCGGAACATTCCGGGACGGGCCAACAGGACCGGGTCTTGTGCCCACCCCTAAGGACATACTCAACCAATGAGCTAAATGAATCAAGTTGCAGTTTTTGTTGGAAATTCGTATACATTGTTTAAGGTCAGCACTGAAAAAAGGAATAAAAGAAAGAAGCTGGGTTTCGAACCAGCAACCTCGTATTTGGAATAAGCACCCGTCACCGCTGCACTGCTCCGTTCTTTTGGTTTTAAGGTCATTTTTGGGTAAATATACATTGAATAATTAATTTTATATAATATACTCTCTCCGTCCCGCTAACAATGAGACAAAAGAGAGCGGCACGCAAATCAATAAAAAATGGTTTATGTGGTTGATATTGAATTTATAAATTAAGAATAAAGTAAGAATGATTTAGAGTGACACAACTTTGTCAAATTTGGTATGGGACAATCTTAGTGGGACGGACCGATAAAGTAAAATGGGACAATCATAGCGGGACGGAGGTAGTATATATATATATATATAATATAAGTATTTTTTTAGGTGCACGGGGTCCCGGGACCCCATGGGACCCTTAGTGGGTCCGCCTCTGCCAACAGGGAGTAATAGCTAGTAACATATTAAGTAATTTAAAAGTTAAAACACATAAAATTCATTTTTTGCATGTCCTCGAAAATTTAAAGTAGTTGCAAATTCTCTCAATTTGTGTTCGATCATATGATCAAGGAAAAATTGATTGTAATAATCCCAACTATTGGCGGTTCGCTTATAATAATCTCAACTATCGATTATCTCAAAATAATCCCAACTTTAGTGATCTTCCGCCAATAATGGTCCGACATGACCGGCTATAAATAAATTCCTATAGTTTCTAAAGTGAATGAGAAGAGATATAACAAGTAATCCATGTAAATAATTCAACTTTTAATTTTTACGCTTTATTTCTATTTAAAATTCACTTTTTATAGCAAGTCATATCTGGTCATGGACCATTATTGGCGGAAGGTCACTAAAGTTGGGATTATTCTGAGATAATCAATAGTTGAGATTATAATAAGCGGATCGCCAATAGTTGGAATTATTACGATCAATTTTTCCTATGATCAATTATATAAATACAGGGAAAAGACGTAAAGAAAAAAGAGCAATTCACGTGAGAACAATAATTGTGACAAATTAAGGAAAATAAATTTTCAAAATATCATACCAGTATGACAAATAGACAAATACAGAATACGTACTACTCATTAGTTAAAGTGTCATTCAAAAGCAAATGTAGAACTGGTTTGGTAATTCTCATTTTCGCTTTATTTGACTTATCAACTAACTTTTAATTAAATACGTAATTTTTTATTTCGCGCATTGAATTGTGTAATAATAAGAAAAAGTAAGATTAGAGTTATTTTTCTAGCTGTATCGGCTGAAGTTACTTTAAATGACTATTTTAGCTATTTTGTATATAGTTTTTTTCTTTTTTATTAATAAAATGTATTTTAAATATAATTATTTCATAAATCAACAGAATCAGGCAATACAGTCACTTCGGCCAGAACTTCATAATTTTCAGCAGAATAAGCATATTAAACCGATTTCAGTGCTATCAAACGAGCTCGTAATAGCTAATAAGTACTATCTCCGTCCCATTTTATGTGTCCTACTTTGACATGGCATAATAATCAATGAAATGGTTGAAAAAGTAAAAGTTGTGGTTGAGATTTGAGTATAATAAAGTGAAATGATGTAGATCACATATTTCTTTCCAAAAAAGGAAATGAAACACTTATTTTGTGACAACCTAAAAAGGAAAGTAAGACATGTAAATGAGGAGGGAGTAATAAGTAATTTGTGCAACAAGCAGCAACAATGGCCGACAGGAGGCTACAGCAACGTGTGGGAATGAGCAAATGGCGGATGAGGAATCAACAACTAGGAGTAGGCGATTGTGGGGTTGGAAAACATGATCTAGGAGGATTGTCGTCCTGCAGTTTACTAGTTGCGATTTGGAGTTGGATAATAAGGATGTTTTTACTTGAACTGAAATTTTCTGGTCTGATCTGGTCTGAACTTATATGATCTGGTATGGTCTAGTAAATGTCTGGTCTCTATGTATTTTATAACTGTCCAAGTCTAGTCTGATTTGATCCAGTATGCGACTGAAAACAACCCAAGTAAAAACATCCTAAGATGCGTGTAAAATAGCCAACCGTCCAAACTTTTGATTTTTAATGGTGGTCTCAATTTTTTATTTTTGAAAGGTTATATATATAAGAAAAAACACGTAAATAATGATAAAAAAACTTCAGAAAAATATAAGAATAAGACTAAAATATTCTTATATTCTTTCAAACAAAAAATCATGGTTAGTTCAAATAATGTCGTGAGATCGACATACACACGCATCATATCATTTGTTTGTTCCCACAGACAACATCAGTGTTGAGCTTTATTCCTCCAGATCCCAAAGTCGAACACAGTCCTTTGGGCTTCATAGGAATATTGATAGATAAGTGAGTATATAGATGGATGTTAAGGTAAGTAAAGTGAAAGAGGAAACATCAAAGAAGTGCGATTCTATTCCAGCAAGTAAAGCAGTTACACACGAATGTCGAACGGGAATTCTTATTCTCTTGGTGAAGCTAAAAGCTTTTGGGAGAGCTAGAGAGTAGTATATTGCTTCTGAGTACAAAATTGTTAATCATTTACAATGAAATAAATGCTCTTATTTATAATATGAATGCGTAGTTGGAGGCGGTGATGTGGCCGACCCTGAGTGGATGAAACCTCAACCATAAAATTCTCCATATCTGATACATTTAATGCGCTTCCTGCCAATTATTAGGTTTCCCGCCAACTGCATTGAGATGTTCCGTTATGGGCAACTTGCTGGAGTGGGGAGAGAAACTGTGACACCACACCCGGATGTACTTGAATTTAAAATTCAATACATGTTTGGATTTCCTAGCGAATAAAATTGTGTAAAAAATGATATAATTATATAATGAATGATTAATAAAATTATTATTGGGCCCATAATATTGAGAATGAGCTACCAAATATTTAGTTGAGTCATCATAATAATTATAGAAGCTCAATGAAATGCAAACCAAAGTTAAGAAAAATGATTGGGCAATTCAAGTGCTATTTTAACTTAACCTAATAAAAATAGCAATAATTATTAGAAGGGACTTCCTACATCCACTTGGGATACTCTACCAATCAAATAACTCCCAAATAATGGGGAGGAGACAAGAAAATAAACTAGGGGCGAACTATTGGGGAGAAGGGATGGATCAAGACAAAGCCACACCCATATGTCCTATCATTGATAGTATCTTGGCCTTTGATTGAGAAAGAACACCTCCTTAGTCATTCTACACCATTCGCACAAGAGAGAAAGAGAGAGGGGTCTTGGGATAACTCTAGCAAAGTTCTAGCTTGGAGGTAGCAAGAAGGAAGAAATCCAACAAGAAATAGTTTGAGCTCAAGGTAAGAACTCTACCTATTTTCTTTAACTAGTACTCCCTCCGTCCCTAAAAACTTTGCTATCTTTCCTTTTTGGGATGTCCCAAAAAACTTTACCACTTTCACTTTTAATCAATTATTTTGTGGTTTCTGTTATTTCTCTCTCCTCTGCACAAACCTCAACCACACAGTTTTTACTTTCTTATTCTCCGTGCCGGTCAACTTTGGAAAAGTTTATGGGACGGAGGTAATATTGTTTTTGTTATGTTTTTTAAGAAATCATATGGTGGAATAAACATGAGGTTCTACACGTTTAAAAGTGTAGAATATTGTTATAAAATTGTGGTAATTAACTTAGAAGAGTCGATAGATCGTTAGGAATCGAAATCGCCGGAAATCGTCACTCAAAAGGAGCTGCCCGTATTGCAGAAGGACGAACGCCGCCCGGCTTCTGCATAAGCTGACCATATTTTGGTTGTTGTCAGGGATTTTCGTTTCAATCGGCCTACGACTGGGATTTATATAAGAGTTAATTATCAAACTAGGACTAAAAGTCATTCACTTTTCACAAATAGGACCAAAAAATAAACTATGTTTGCATATGACTAATTATGTATACCTTGGACAATTATACCCTTATAGCTATTAAAATGTTTTAATTCCTAATAAAATAATAAAAAATGATGAAAATTCGTAAAAAATACTAAAAAAATAAGAAAAACATTTCGATATTAAAAATTTAATTAATTTTTTTCAAAAAATTAAAAAAATTAAAAAAAAATAAAAAAAAAAATTTTAAAAAAAAATAAAAACTCAAAAAAAAATCGCCGCCGCCTCTGCCGCCTCACCTCCAGTCATCAGGGGGAAAAATGCCAAGTTCATTACGAATGCCATATTTATGGCAGAAAAAAATGAAAATGTTGGCATTCGAAAAGAGAAATATGCCACTTTTTGGCATTTTCTGAAAAAAATGACATTTTTCTGGGAAAATGGCATTTTTTTCATCGACCGGAGGTGGTGGTGCTGGGAGGTAGTACAGGCGGTGGGAAAGGCATCCATATTTTTTTAATTTTTTTTACGGAGTTTTACTATTTTTTATTAATTTTTTTAAAAATAAAATTATTTAAAAAAATGTTTTTGAATTTTTTATTTTATAAAAATTTTATAAATTTTTTAATTATATTTCTACGAATTTTTGAATTTTTTCGAATTTATTATAAATTAAACATTTAATTATGGTTTTTGACTATTTTTAATTCATATATAATGGAAGGGTAAGAATGGAATGCAAAAATATGTATGTTTCCAATAGGAGTCATATGGTCCTATTTTGGAATAAAAACATAACAAGTTCTATTTGAAGTAATTTCTATTTATATAAGTATGTAAGTGCAACAACGGATTGATCTGGCCATACCCGTTGACCCGTTGACCGCTAAAATGCCGCCCAAGCTCCAATAATCTTCTGCCACTGCGAATTTTGGGTGAAGATAGGCGAGATTAGTAGGAGAGGCCGCCATGGCTGAAAATGAGAATGCCTTCTCTGAGCTCTCCGACGACATCGTTCTCAACATTTTCTACAGGCTCGATGGAGACCCACGCAACTGGGCACGACTCTCCTGTGTCTCAACCAAATTCTCTTCTCTCATCCGTAACCTATGCTGCAAATCCAAGTGCTCACAGACGATTTCCTCCGTCGTTTCCGATCTCGTCTCCGCCTCCTCCGTGGCTCCTCCTGGCGGTTGGCTTTCTCTCTACAAGCTAGCTTTCTGTTGTCCTGGCCTCCTCCACGCCGGAGTGCTCATAGAGAATTCCGATTTCGGCCTCCAACGCGAGCTCGGCCCGGATGAGGATTTCCTAGCCGCCGCCTCTGAGAAGACTCTCTCTATCGTCAAGAGCGACGGCGTCGGTTCTGAACAACCTGATTGTAGCTGGTCTTTGTTTGACGATCTCATGTTTGATACTCTCTGCGATGCTTCCGAATCATCATCAAACCAAGTGCGCGACGATTCTACCAAAAGGCCTCCGTCTCCAACGACGGAAAATTCAATCGAAATCCTCAGATCTAAGAGAAGAAGAACAGTCAGATCTAGTTGTTCTCATATGGCATCCGGAGCCTGGAATTTGAGTCGTGAGCACGGGATTAAACTCCTTGCGAGTAGATTCAGAGAGGATCGCCTGTACATATCCGATTGGCCAGGTTGCCTTCACATCGAGGAGAAGAGGAACTACATGCTATTTCGAGGAATATTCAAGAATTTCAAGCAGTCTAGGGTTTGGAGGACAATTAATGACGGGGACAAGAAACAGACGGATCTGAGTTGCGCATTCTGCAACGCCAAACAGACGTGGGACTTGCATTCTGCGTTCTGCTTAAGAAGGTATTTTGGGTTCCATGAAGACGGTGAGCAGGTTGTGCGAGCCTATGTTTGTGAGAATGGACATGTTTCAGGAGCTTGGACTGATTGGTCCTTGTATACCTGAATCATCTTCCTTCTCCTTTCCCTTATCTAATCTATATGATTATTATGTTCAACAAATCTTATTCAGATGCATTTATTTTGATTGCTCTTTAGCTGCTCCTACTGATAAGCCATCACGGCCAATAAATTTGAATTATTGATAAATCTGCTCTTACTCCTGCTGAACCATTTCTGGTCTTGCTTGGTTTTTACATTTCTATGAAAGGCTGGAAATAGGGCATTGTATCCATTTGTCTTCATGTTTGAAGTCTTTGGTTTTTGATTGTTCCTTTTCATTGCTTTCTTTCTTAATATCATCACACTCCATATAAAATATTTTCTGTTTCATTTTAGTTCATTTGTAAAGCATTGCCAATTGAGAATTGTTAAAGCATTGCCACCAAAGTGTAGAACATAAGTAGATCCAATAGCAACTAATTAGAGAGCGCCATAATGGGTTCTTAAAGTGGCAATTACATCTACAGCTGGTAACGGTTGCCAGCTTGACTAATGATAGCAAATATAAGGAGAAATTATTGTTATGCAGACAGCACCTAAGTAGCGCCCGTAGGGAAACGGGGACAGGAAACTCTAATGTCAAAATATCAAGAAACGGGTACCGCGACGAAACGTCGAAATGAAAATTAAAATTTTACTAATAGAGTCATATTCCTGTTCAGCCAGTCGGTCCGGTTCCAACCGGGCTTTTATTTGGAGAAGTGAGGCCCGGAAACCGGCCCGGGTAGCTCCAGTTCTGGGCCGGGCTGGATCACCTAGCGGTTACTGGGCCGGGTAACCTATTTTTTTTATTTCTAAATACTTCCTACCCCCACCCCACCCCCCACACCCCAAACCCCTCCAAAACACCCAACCCAACCCAACCCATTTACCTTTTAAAAAATGTGAAAAACAAAAAAATGAACCGAACCGGGCTCAAACCAGCCGGGCCGGTTCGTGATTTGGGAGGCCTGTGAACTGCCCTGTGAACTGCCCTCTACAGTCTGCTAATTGGAAATCCGGTTGATTGACCCATTTGACTGACCCAGATTTTTTTTAAAAATAATTACAAGAATTCGTCGGCCCATTGCAAAAAGGTTTCCCGTTGTTTTCGAGCTGTTTCTGGCTGTTTCCCGGCGTTTCACGTTTCAGAAACGTTTTAGGTAGTGATAGACCCGGGCCGGTCCGGTTCCGGTTCCGGGCCGGGCCCGGGCGGGCTTTTTTTGCAAATCCTTGGGCCCGGAACCGGCCCGGGTTGATACCGGGTCCGGGCCTAATGATATTGTTTTCTTGTTATCCCCCGACCCCCCAAACCTTTCCAAAACACTCAGCCCTACCCTAGGAAACGAAAAAAATTGAAAAAACAAAAAAAAATTGACCCGGGCCCGGCCCGAACCGCTCGGGCCGGTTCGCCCAAAACTGGACCCGAGCCCGGCCCGCCCGACCCGCCCGACCCGCCCAAACGGGCTAGAAGCCCGGAACCGATCAACCGGTCCCGGTCCGGTCCGGGCCCGCACAGTAGCGGGCCGGGCCGGGCCGGGCCGGTTTAGTCCATCCCTAGTTTTAGGGGCGGAAACCTCCCCTGATTTGTGTTTCCGTGCTTCCTAGGATAGTGCCACAGTGGTGGTGGTTGCTTAAACTGCTGCATCACAGCCTCCCCCTAAAGGGTAAAGGAAGGTTTGCAAAAGTTTTGTTTAACTATTTTTCAGTTTTTTTTAGTTCAAAGTAATATTTCAACATGTGCGTTTAATTTGCTTAAATTTAAACAGTTTAAAGCTGAAATATGCAAGTAGGGATATCGATTAAAATTGTTTTTTTTTTACTTTTTCTATGACCACCAGAAGTAATAATTATTCACCAATTTATTCCAATTTTTACTTTTTTCAAGTCACTTAGTTTTTATACAAAAAAAATCACTTCGTATTTCAAACACTAACAATTTTAACCCTAGCCCTCTTTTCATATAAAAACCGATCTGAACTGGTATCGAATTGGCCCATAATGGTAGCGAACTGAATATCGAGTATTTAAACGGTATTATCGAATTGTATCCTGAACCAAAACTGTACTGTTTGAGACAGGTATAAGACCGGTTTTAGATTTTGAGAACGGAAAAGTACCAGACAAACCATTCAAAATCAATACATGCGAGTTTCTTTTTTCTTCATCCCAATAAATATCTTTACCAATAATTTTGTAGCCAAAGTATGATCTCATTCATCATTAAAATAGCTAAATGTGCGTTTTATATAAATTTTGTTATTCTTTCTTTAAGATAAGTTATGTTTTATTTTGGTATAGAGTTATAGAATGCTAAAATTCTAAAAATAATTAATGACTACTAACTTCAGTAATGTAGTGTATATGACTATTTGTTGTATCATGTTTATATTATGTAGTGTTGCAATTCAATCAAAATGATTCAAATCTTATCTTCCAGGATGCAACAATGACTTCAGACCAATACTAAACCTCGAACAAAGAAGAATGCTGATAAAATTTCTATAATATTCAACAATTTGATGATATTCTTTTTATGCTTACACAAGAATTTTATTAAGATGATTTATATCTGATGTATCATCATTTTGCTATATTTTTTTTATCAAGTGTGTTGCACTATTTGAGTATTTGCAAACTTGAAAACAAAAATATAAGCCTCTTGAATATTTCCTAGCAATTACTATGCTATTTCTTTTTTTTATCAAGTATGATGAATTTACTAATTGTAAGTTTCTTTTTCCAAAATTTTTAGCATTAGTTTGGCATTGTATTGTACCATTTCATACGTTTCGAAACGACATGGTATCAAATGGTTCCAACCTTAGAATCGATTTGTACGAAACCATTCGAACGGGTACATTACGGATTTTACTAATTTATTGGACCGTACTAGATCACGCCCACACCTAACTGGTAGATAAGGAGTGTCACAAGGGGTAAGTCTCGACTTCGAATCCTTACAAAATGCACAGACCTTTGCAAGTTCCTGGGTAAGAATCTCACTCACTATCTGTCAATTTGTGATTAAAGTTCAATTTACATCTGTCGGTGCTGGGATCGCTCAGGGACGTGTGTCATCCTTTTGTTATATAAAATAAATAATTAAGTCTATAGTTTTTCAATCGCTTGAGTTGTTGTTTTGTAGAGGCATAACTGGATTTGGTTAAAGCCAAACACAAATCATGAATTTCGAGAATTTTCTATGTTGTAAGTTGCGAATTTTCTTCTCTCCTGTTTTATTAGTACTAGTTTGTGTACCTGTGCAGTGTACGGTAAGATAATTGCTTAAATTGTTTCTTAAAATTATAGGGATTGTGAATTGTATGTGAATTCAATTCATCAATTGGAATTTAAAAGAGAATTCAAATAGAGATGTCAAAAAGAGTTGAAGTTCATGGGCAAGCTCATTTCATCCCATTTCATGATGAGTTAAAGTTGT
The DNA here is from genome assembly GCA_945859875.1 of Cuscuta europaea. Lineage (NCBI taxonomy): Eukaryota > Viridiplantae > Streptophyta > Magnoliopsida > Solanales > Convolvulaceae > Cuscuta > Cuscuta europaea. The sequence goes on along the minus strand of CAMAPE010000060.1, from coordinate 13,448,391 downwards.
CATTTTCCAACTCAATGAACTCAAAGGTTTTGTGTGTCAGTCTCCAGGGTCGAAGGTTAGGTGGGTTGGCTCATGCAATTCACTACCAAAATTATTTCAATTATATACTTATTGTTTTACAACCTTTGTTGTACTATTATTTCTATAATAACTATTCAAATAAATTACTCCAACATATTTTTATGTTATAGTTCAAAACATTTTTTAACAATTAGTAGTCATTATTTAAAAATATTTATTCAAAAGACCTAATTGTATATTTATTTTTGTATCATGAGTGCTTTTTCTATATATCATTTAATAGCTATCAAATTTTAGTATAAGAATGATTTAATAACTTTTTTAATTAAACTTATCAAGTATTGTGCACTTATCAAATTTTAGATCAAATGACAATGGGTGGAGAGAAATGAGAATGAACATGTAGCGTTAGAAACGAGAATGAACATGATTTAATAACAATTTTAATTAAACGTATCAAGTATTGTGTACTTAGTATATTATATTGATTTCTGATATAGAGAGAGAATTTAGAACACATGACAATGAGTGTAGAGAAATGAGAATGAATATCTAGCGTTAGATTTGAGAATTATGTATTGTGTGAAATAGAAAAGTGCACTACATGAACCATAAAATATGGGGTTTGATAGATGGAGGAAGAGCCAAGTGATGAAGACGAGAAGCATGCCAAAGATCCGATCTGCTGCAACCAGAAGTAACCAAGTTCATCTTTTCCAAACAAATATTCGAATGGAAGCAAAACCTATGCAGAAGTAGTTGATGGGAAGCGAAGTTTTATTCCAGTGGCTAAAAGCATTCTCCGTTTTGGAATATCTCAAAAGGCAGATGCTATGATTCCGTACGAGCAAATAGTCACAATGAACCTTTCATTCCAATTTCAGAGGAAGACATCCAGAAACTATCTAGGTGCTATGAATTTGCTCTTGTGGGTAAGTTTTCTCATGGGCGTCCTAGCCTCATAGATATTCAAAATACTCTCAATCAATTTCATTTGGGGTAATCACCTTAATAAGAGTAAAACATTGAATATGCGCTTCAATAGGAGTTCAATGTTTAATAGGAGTAAAAGTGCAATGACATGACTAAAATACCCTTAATGAAGTTCCAGATTTATTTATAATTAAAAAATAGAAAAATAAAAACCAAAACCCTAAGCCTACTCTGCCTTCGTTTCTATGGTGGCGCTACTGTCTAGGAAGTTCACCTCCGGTGAGTCCACCACCGTCATCGGAGAGTCTGCCAACGGTGAGTCCGCCGCCTCCGCAGCCAAGTGAGTCTACCGCCGGAAGAACCGTCGTCGCTCTGCTGTTCTTTCATTTGGCACCACCGCGTCATCTGCCGCCGCCCTCCATAACACCACCGTCTCCAGCCTCTGGCCAATCCACTTCTGTTCTCTGTTAGGGCCACTTCTTTAATAATAATAATAATAATAATAATAATAATAATACTAGTAAGAATAATACTAGTAATAATAATAATAATAATAATAATAATAATAACAACAACAACAACAAACAACAACAACAATAATAATAAGTTATGAGTGCAAATTGAATGTATGTTTTACTCGCTGAATGTTGTAGCAAAACAGATGAAAACAAATGCCTTCAGGCTGATGTCTCAGACAAGGCGACATTGTGGCATCATCGATATGGGCATCTTGGATACAAGGGTCTTTTCACCTTGCACAATAAAAGGATGGTCACTGGTTTACCAAAAATCATGTATGAAGGGGAAACAACACCGAGTACCCTTTCCAAATAAGAGCACATGGAGAGTGTTAGAATATTATTTATTGTGTTCAATTTATCTGTAATTTATTTAATGAGTCTATTGTTATAAAATGGAATGAAATAAACAAAAGATCGGGGAGAGAAAGTAGAGTATGAACACTTAGTGATGGAGGTGTATCAGAGATGTTGTAATGGTATAATCAAGGTGTGTTTACAATGAAGCAAAGAGCCTCTATTTATAGGCTAAACAAGTGATTAGCTCAAGATGAGGGATTAATATTAGCCACATAATCATTATCTAGAAATCATAATTGTGATTTCTAGATTATCTTGATAATGATAATAATGACTTATTAATCATGAATTAGGAGATGACTAATTCATTATATTTCAACACTCCCCCTTGAATGGTCATCTTCCAATTATTCATGGGTATTAGTTTCATAGTATTATAATGTACCGTCTCGTTAAAAACCTTTTTCGGAAAAACCTAGTGGGATAAAAACCCGACGAAGGGAAAAAGAGTGCAGTGCATTATATTACTCCCCCTCAATTTAAGATATATCTCGAAGACGACACATTCCAATTTTGTGGACAAGTTCTTCAAATTTCTTCGGTGCCAATGACTGTGAATAAATCAGCAGGGTTGTCGCAGGACTTAATTTGTTTGACATCAACTGTTCCTTCTTTCTCAAGATCATGTGTGGAGAAAAGTTTTGGTGCTATATGCTTTGTTCTATCCCCTTAAGGGTGTGTACACTTAAGGGTGAAGTTCGGTTTCCAATTGGTGGTCGGTGGGAGCCGGAATTCCGGGATGAGTCGTACACAACAACGATTCATTGGACTCGAGGAATCTTGAGTTTCGCTCATCTTAAAAGAATCTAAGAGTGACATTGATTTTGGAATGTTGATATTTTTAGTTACATAAGTTATCTTTGAAAAGTGATACTTTTATTTGAGATGTTAATTGTTTGGAGCTTATAAGGATTATTATTTTTACTAAACGGGTATTTGAGATTATAAAGTTGATAAATGATGTTTATGATTAGAAAAGAATTTTGGTGGTATGAGTTTTTTTATGTAGTATTATATGAAAAACTATTTTTGACAAACCTGATTATTTTACGGGGTTGGGTAGTACTTACTTAGCTCTAAAGCTAATTTTTGTTTCCTTTTCTTTGTTTTGTTTTCTGCACTTTATTGTGCAGGTAATGATGAATATGAAGCTAATGATGTTTGACGAGCATTGAGAGCGCTTTAGAAGATTTAAGTGTAGCATTCACTTAGTTTAAATAATGTTACTAAATTTTGAATTTAAGTTTTTAATTCGGTTGAACTCATGGTAGATAACCTTAAAAAAACTATTCTATATATGCATGAAATGCCATTTATTCAGAAATAGCATTTAGACATATTTACAAACACTTACGATGGATCAAAGACATTCAGTATTTCTAACAAATTATACATAGTACAAAATGATACAGACAACGACTTTAGGAAAAATGGTTTGACAATTGGTGCTTCATACGTGAAAATATGAAGCAACTAAAAATGCAGCAACTAAAATTATAAGCAACTCAAAAGTATACATAGTACAATATGATAAGTAAATATTACATATGTCAATCAAATTAACATATACGAAAAGGGTTAATTGTGTTTAATTCTAAATTAACATAATTAAAATATTTAATTTTATGATTTCAAAAATAATGGAAACAAATATGGTTTTGAACAAAAATGGCCAAAATTAGTTACTTGTTTCACAGAAACTTAACCATTTTTTTTAGCGCCACCCTTAGGCATACGGTCTATTTTGGAATTTCAAATGTTCTTTCAGACATTCTGTCGAACACTTGGTGTGCTCCTAAAGAATGGTTCCTATTTTAGCCTTTTAAACAAATCATGAAACACTTTCTGGGCTGTTTGGGATAACACCCTTCCAACAGCTATAAAAGACACTTTATGTCATCCCACGTCCCTCTAAAAACGCCCAGAATCATCATAGCAGCCAAGAAGACACACTATGGACATAAATTCGTTTTTTTATTTAATGGTCAAAACCTGAATTTTGTGTGCGAAGGTGTTCCATGAATAGTTGAAATGAAACCCGTAGAGTAACAAAACATGAAATTTCAACCATAATGGATAGAACACGTACCAGGAAAAGTGTGAGCAATTGGGGAAAACCGTCCGCCATTTGAATAAGATGCATTTATATGGCCATGAGAGAGAAGGATTGAAGGTGGTCATGCCAATTGGAATTCCATAACTTGAACTGGAGAGGAGAAGGATCGATTTGTGTTGGTCCCGTTTGGTTTGGTATGAGAACAGTCTAGAGGGGGGTGAATAGACTGTTCAGGATTTTAAACTTTTCTCCAAGTCACAACTGACTTACCAGAGATGGTCGAATTCTGGTGACAGAGAAGGTCAAGTTCTGATGGCAGAACTGGACCTGGCAACCAATTGGTTTCTATCCGGGTAGCCTCAGAAAACACTAAGGCAAATGCCTTTCTGATAACTCTTGAGGAAGATCTGCTGAACACAGAGTCCAACCTTTTGAGTTAAACAGTCAAGTTCTTAAGTGCAGAAACAAATGAGTAAAGTAAATGACACCGGGGATTTTTATAGTGGTTCAAGGAACAACTTGTTCCTCTAGTCCACTGTTCCACTAAACTTGCAAAAACAACAGTTTACAATGCCTTAGTCCCTAGTACTTAAGAAGCACTCCACGTCTTCTTCAAGCCTAGTTGCCACCCAGGATGCAGTCCTGCTTCCTGATGGCTGGTCTCGTTTCACCGAGTCTCTTGGAAGTATCACCAATTCACTTACTCCAGTTAGTTTGAGACGCCCCTTCTTTTTCAAGAAGTGTTTGATTCAAAATCAGATTTCTCCAACGTTGCTTCTTCACAAAGGATGTGTAGATGATGCTTTCGAAGTGTTGAAGAACTGAGGAACTTTGCTACTTGTTAGTTGGATGAAGGATAAGAGAGTATATCTTCCAATTTGAGCTTTTTCTTGTTGAGGTAGGAGAGTCTTTGATCTCAAGAAAGCTTGAAGGTATTTAGTTCAGAGTAAATAATTTGAGCAAGTTCGTGTAACAAAAGTTATCCTGGTAGTTCTTCAAAGTGTATCTTATATACTGGGAGCAGTCTTCCCGTTGGAGTGTAGAAGACAACTTCATTAAATGCTTGTACTGTTGATTTGACCGGTTGGACCTTCGACTTGCTATTTTGGGGGCGCGAAGATACTCGCATGGTCAATCATCAGCTTTAAATATATCTTCGTACGTACATCATTAATTGAGCATTTAATGCGTGTACAGTACCATGTTCCCGTCAAATGGCTCCTAGCCGTTAGAGGATTTCCCGTTAGTTTAACGACCGTTGTTAAGTGCCTTCGAGTTCTGCTAGGTAAGAGCAGGTCTGATGAGGCTTTCTGATCCGAACTCTGATGTCCGCCTCTGATGCCAACTCTGGTAGCTTCTCTGGAGAGCAGCTATGGGAGCAACTCTGGGAGCAACTGTGGTAGATATTCTGATTAAGAGGGTTTCTGGTACGTCGACTATGCTAATACTTACAAGGAAAAATTCTAATACAAAATTTCTACAGGGGTACTTTCAAATTCTAATTAACCTAGCATCATCAAAATCTAATTACATTTATTCCTTACAATTTGCAAGCACAAATGACATGAAATTAGCTCCATAAATGCGAGATTAATGAACACCTAATAAAGAATAAAGAAATAAAAACCAACACTTACATATACGCCGAAGAAGACGAAGAGCAGGGGATGTGCGAGCAGTGTGGCCGAATCTGCCTCTGCGACTAAAGTCGGAGCGAGAGGAGGTGACCTTGTGAGTGAGCGGGTGTGGGCCGTGTGGGCATTACTAAAGGAAAGAGTTTGCGGGGATAATAACGGAGACTAACGGCGGTACAGAAATGCTAAGCAAAGTTTTACAATCATTTAAGTATATTGTAGATGTCAACCAAGCTCACAGTATCACCAACAAAATTTTCTATACCCACAATACCCTAACTCTTATTCATGCTTATTAGATTGTAGATATACTTATTGTTTTACAACCTTTGTTGTACTATTATTTCTATAATAACTATTCAAATAAATTACTCCAACCTATTTTTATGTTATAGTTGAAAACAATTTTTTAACAATTAGTAGTCATTATTTAAAAATATTTATTCAAAAGATCTAATTGTATCTTTATTTTTGTATCATGAGTGCTTTTTCTATATATCGTTTAATAGCTATCAAATTTTAGTATAAGAATGATTTAATAACTTTTTTAATTAAACTTATCAAGTATTGTGCACTTAGTATATTATATTGATTTCTTATATATAGAGAGAATTTAGATCAAATGACAATGAGTGCAGAGAAATGAGAATGAACATGTAGCGTCAGAAAAGAGAATGAACATGATTTAATAACAATTTTAATTAAACGTATCAAGTATTGTGTACTTAGTATATTATATTGATTTCTGATATAGAGAGAGAATTTAGAACACATGACAATGAGTGTAGAGAAATGAGAATGAATATCTAGCGTTAGATTTGAGAATTATGTATTGTGTGAAATAGAAAAGTGCACTACATGAACCATAACATATGGGGTTTGATAGATGGAGGAAGAGCCAAGTGATGAAGACGAGAAGCATGCCAAAGATCCGATCTGCTGCAACTAGAAGTAACCAAGTTCATCTTTTCCAAACAAATATTCAAATGGAAGAAAAACCTATGCAGAAGTAGTTGATGGGCAGCGAAGTTTTATTCCAGTGGCTAAAAGCATTCTCCGTTTTGGAATATCTCAAAAGGCATATGCTATGATTCCGTACGAGCAAATAGTCACAATGAACCTTTCATTCCAATTTTAGAGGAAGACATCGAGAAATTGTCTAGGTGCTATGAATTTGCTCTTGTGGGTAAGTTTTCTCATGGGCGTCCTAGCCTCATAGATATTCAAAATACTCTCAATCAATTTCATTTGGGGTAATTACCTTAATAGGAGTAAAACATTGAATATGTGCTTAAATAGGAGTTCAATGTTTTATAGGAGTAAAAGTGCAATGACATGACTAAAATACCCTTAATGAAGTTCCAGATTTATTTACAATTAAAAAATAGAAAAATAAAAATCAAAACACTAAGCCTACTCTGCCTCCGTTTCTATGGTGGCACTACTGTCTAGGAAGTTCGCCTCCGGTGAGTCCACCACCACCGTCGGAGAGTCTGCCAGCGTTGAGTCCGCCGCCTCCGCAGCCAAGCGAGTCTGCCACCGGAAGAACCGTCGTCGCTCTGCTGATCTTTCGTTTGGCACCAACGTGTCATCTGCCGCCACCCTCCATAACACCACCGTCTCCGGCCTCTGGCTAATCCACTTCTGTTCTCTGTGAGGCCCACTTCTTTAATAATAATAATAATAATAATAATACTAGTAAGAATAATACTAGTAAGAATAATACTAGTAGTAATAATACTCCCTCCGTCCCATCAGAAGGTTCCCACTTTCCTTTTTTGGACGTCCCATTAGAAGGTTCTCATTTCCATTTTAGGAAACAATTAATAATCTTAATTGAAAAATTAATCATGAAATCATAAAAATAATATATTTATAACATCACAGTTATCAATACTAACTACACTATAACATATATCTATTAAAATTATTTCTCAAAATGAACTCGAAGTACTTTATTTAATTATTGCATAAATAACCGTGCCGTTTTGCTATGGGAATCTTCTAACGGGACGGAGATAGTAATAATTATAATAACAATAATAACAATAATAAGAGTAATAACAACAAACAACAACAACAACAATAAGTTATGAGTGCAAATCGAATGTATGTTTTACTCTCTGAATCTTGTAGCAAAACAGATGAAAACAAATGCCTTCAGGCTGATGTCTCAGACAAGGCGACATTGTGGCATCATCGATATGGGCATCTCGGATAAGGGTCTTTTCACCTTCCACAATAAAAGGATGGTCACTGATTTACCAAAAATCATGTATGAAGGGGAAACAACACCGAGTACCGTTTCCAAAGAAGAGCACATGGAGAGTGTTAGAATATTATTTATTGTGTTCAATTTATCTGTACTTTTATTAATGAGTATATATACTTAATTAGATTAGTTGAGAGAAAATTAGGCCCAATTATAAGTGCTCTAATAAGCCCACACACCTAATGATAATGTTTCCTAATTGTAATAGGGTAATTCAAACCACTCACTATAAATACGGGCTGAGACTTGTAGCAAAAGAGATGAAAACAAATCCTCAGGTGTGTGGGCCGAAACTATCTCTACACATCGTGAGATCTGGGGAAATTTATGACACACCAGCTGCTATGCATGCCAATGTCTGTGGAGGAACACTGCCCACGAGAGTTCATCTTGCAATGGTGCATGAAGTTGTAAGGTCAGTTGAAGACACAAAGCAAGAGCTTATGATAATCTTCTAGTAGGGAGAATGGGGATGCTGGCTGACTTTCAAACTCTGGGCCTAAGTAAATCAGCTGCAGATCCCCTGAAATTCTCAGTTGTTTGGACCCTGATCTCAAAGATTGATTCAGTTGCAGACGGCAGAATATCAACTGCTGGTGTTAGGGGTTCTCATACTAAGGCATATCATCTGGAGAATATCCCAGTAGATCTGGTTGATCTTGCGATAATATACAGGGCTTATAAGACTGCGAGGAAAGCTACAGTCTAAAAATTGATGAAATCCTATGGGAAAAATATCCCAACTGAAGAAGATGGTGATGAGTCTGCTGCTCATGACTCGATCCTACCAAGATCAACAGCAATAGAAACCCTTAATGCTGCAAGTGAGTTAGGGCTTATTTATACCCTGACAGAACAAGATCTTCTGAGTGCTCGGTCGGCTGCTAGGTACAACTCTATTCTCCTTGCTGAACAGGAGAACACGATTTATTTTTCACTAGATAAAATTTCGGAAACCAGCTCAGTGGAGAAGATATCTCCTGCTAGAGCACGAGCAATGGCTAGAGTTGTTGATTCGATCATCTCGAATTATTTTAAGAACAAGAATTACCACACAAAGACTGACATGATAAAGTATGTCATGATGCTGATCAGAGGGTCCATGAGGGGAAGTGTTCATCGTGATAGGCCATACAATTCACGGGTTCTTAGAGAATGGGGAAAGATATTAGCTAATAGAGTTTATGAGTTCTTTGACTATATTAGTCCAAATTACAGGGAGATCAAGGAGAGAGGATCACGGGGTTATCATAAATATGAACCACTCAGGGAGGATGAGCTTGCATACTTCAGGGATTACTTAGAATCAACAGAATCAAGTGATGTTGAGTTGGGGCATGTATCGCAGTATGATCAAGCAGTGAAGTTTCTTGTTAATTTGGCAAAGTGGGGCACTCTTCCTAACATGATGCCTTATCTGAAAAGACTCGAGTGGCCAGCATCTGTTGATGATATATACTATGACTTTATAGAGCCAGCACTGAAGTTAGTTAGAACTGTCTCATACAAAACGGTTGAGAAAGCCCTTGAAACTATCTCAATGGATGATACCATGACCGGAGAGGATAAGAAAACTTTGGATGATGTTGTCTCTTATTTGCTCAGTCCCTTCGGGAAAGATGTGACATTTTATAACCTATTGTCTGCTGAGCCGCTGAAGACGTATCGAGGTTGGGCAGGATCACTATCTAATCTAGATATCAGATTTAATTTCCCTGATTATGATGAGTCCCATTTTGCACATACCTTAGCATACTCCCTAGCCATACCATTATTATTAGCATCTGGCAGGATAGGATTCACTACAATACAGAATGTCCTACTCGCTAACTATTCTGATTCTGTAATAACCATTGCACCACAGCTATCAAGTTACTGTTTACCCCTGTTAAGTGAACCTGATGGGATGACACTGGGGATTTTAGTTGGTGTATCAGAGGATGATATTGAGATATATTTACCTACATGGCTTGGTAGAACAAGGGGACCAAGAATGTGTATAGTTGAGGTGCCACCAAATGCATCAGCATTCTCCTTGGGTCTGATAAAGTGGCTAACAAATCATGACTACACATATGTGACAGTTGCGTTGTCCACTGACAAGAAGGGAGTGTCCATCTATGTTGCAGCAATCATCGATACAGAGTATCCTGAAGTTGAGAAAAGGATGTTGGATCACTCAGACAGGATAACATCTTTAGGTGACACCGCACTATCTAATTATATTGACCTACTACAAGAAGGAGACCATCACTTATTATCTTCATTATCACTTTCTCCTCTACATCAATGTGGGATACCAGCTTCTGCTTCAATCCTTACAGGGAACACTTATAAGTTTCTCCATGTTGAGGAAGAATTATTGGATAGACATACTGTTTTTTTTGTGGAATCAGGAAGACCTACTGCTTCAACACAAATTATATCACGCCTGGAACCTATGGTTGGCGCTTATCTGATTAAAGCACTACGAATGAAGAAATCATCAAATCAGGCAGCCATCTGTATTATGTCGGGAGCTTATTTCTACTATAGGGCTATTTTTCCAGAAATAGACCCAGAGAATCTCAGGCGATTTATCCTCTCACTTGTTGGAGACTGCTCTAGGAAGATGATACAAGAGATTGTTTTAAGGCACTTAGTAGACCCACTCTCAGCCTTGCCAGATATCCCAATATCATCGCTACCAACAAAAGCACAAATGCTTGAATCTGAGCTAGAAGATTTCTATTATAAGAACTTTCGCTACTTTAAGACACTAGACAATGCACTGATCTCACACCTAGATGTTTATGGTAAACATATACTACCTGACTCAGATGTTGGAGCCCTCACAAGATATATAAGGGACCACAAGGAAAACCTTGATCCAGATGATGTCAGGGAATTCCTTCTTGACAGGGAGTCTGAGGAGAATGAAGTGATCTCTGGTGTGGCAACTGCAATACCAAGATTAGCTAGAACTTCTTACTCGTCTCTAGAAAGACTAATCTCAGTAGAGAGGAGATTTCTAGATAATGATATCAAGAGATCTGGAAGTGGGTCATTAGAAGTGATAAAGGAGGTGATTTCTATGCCTCTTGACATAGATAGTACCACTCACATTTAGTGGTACTAAGACTTCCCCTCTTGATGAGATCAATGGGTGGATTGCAAAGAGGAACCTGCCAGAGAATTTTGCACTGATGGCAAAAGTGACTGATTCTGGAAGCGAGAGTGATGACTCTGAAGAAGAAGACAATGCTCCCACATCATCTGAGAATGAAGTAAGTAAGCTGAACTCATTGATTTCTAAGCAAAATGTCAAAATGAAAGAGTTAACCACATCTCTAAAAAGAGAGAAAAACAAGATAAATGAAGTCAAAGATAGACTTGCAAACAACCAAAAGGTTATGGAAAAACAAGTGTTGGAAGGAGCTTTTGAAACAACATGCTTAAAAGATTCACGAGATAAAGTTTCTAAGTTAGAGTTACAAGTAACTAAGCTTAAGCAAACTGTTAGTGACTTAACTAAGGAACGTGATGAGAATAAACGACAACGATCTGAAGCTGTTACACGTTTCGAACTCATTAACAATGAGCGTGGTCATCTTTACTCTAAGATAAAAGAGTTAGAAGATATTTTAGCCAAGAAAGGACAAACTGAATAAACAATTCATCTGTTGAATAGTAAAATCAAAGACATTCAGTTTTACAACCCTAGAGAAGGACTTGGTTTTCAAACCCTTTGAAAATTTTAAGAAAATTGATTGCATTCAATTGTACGACATAAGGTACATGAAGTAAGGGTTAACTAATCTAATGAAATTTACATATGCTGCTGAAACTATTGAGGAAGAAGATGAGAATAGGAAAAATAGGGTTAAAGCTGAAATTAGTTTCGATTACACTGCTCTCAATAACAGCTATACTACTAGAGAAATTCCTTTGTCTGAAGACTACCTTACTTACTCTCCTCCTGAGAATCAAAATGTGTCCAGTGAGGAAGAAGCTTCAACCTCAAAAGTTTCAGAACCATATTTTCCTCCTTTAATAAAGCAAATGGCTGATCTCCATTCTTCTTTTGAAGAAGAAAGAGAAAAGTTTAAAAATGAAAAGGAAAATCTTTTAAAGAAAATCTCTGAATTGTATGATAAATCCTCTCAAGGCTCAAAATCTCCTGAAACTTCTTTTTCTAATGAGCTTAAAAAGAAAAATCATTTTGAAAGGAAAAGGAACTTATCTTCTGCTCCACATACATGAAAAGCTTTTTCTAAATTCACTGCAGGAAGGATGACCTGGACTCCCAAGAAGGATTTAAGCAAGGAAACAAGACCAGTGTAGACAAAGAATATTTCTAAAATCTTTAATTTTGTAGAAAAGTCTTGTAATAGATTTAGAGATTGTTTTCGTTCTAGTTCTTCAGCTAACTCCTCCATTTCTGTTTCTAATGGTTCTCCTAAGCTTTGTACTTCTCACTCTAGTTCTGTTGATTCTAATTCAAGTGATTGTTTTATGCGTGATCAGTTAAATTCTCCTTTTTCAAAAAATGATGTGTGTGATGTGAATGCTAATAATGAGTGTGTTACCTTCTCTTCTTGTAAGGGTGTATGAATTATACTCTCAAGGTATATTCTGTCAAACATCTCAAAAGACTAGCAAGAGAGAAAGTTTTCACAAACACTAAAATATCACACTCACCGTTCCGGAACTCTTCAAACAAATTTCAAAAAGTCAAACAAGTCTGGGTTCCTAAAAGTGATCTGATCATAACTGATTCTATTCTTTCTTCACATAAAAAGGATGGACCCATCCTTAAATAGGTACCTAAGCGCTTAATTTTGCAGGTCAGTCATGTGTGGTACTTAGATTCAGGTTGCTCCACATACATGACTGTGAAGAAAGAGCTGTTGAGCAACTACATTGAAAAGTTTGGTGGGAAAGTGAGGTTCGGATATAGTGACTCTGCTCCATCCTTGGATACAGAGATATCAAGGTTATAATCAAAGGCGTGTCGTATGTTGCTGGATTGACGCACAACTTGTTTAGCATCAGACAATTCCGTGACAAGGGCATGGAGGTCATACCGGCAAAAACCACCGGCAACCTCCCTCTAGCCGTCGTCTAACACCGGAAACCTCCCTCCCCGTCGCCTGAGAAAACCACCTCAATAACCACCGGAAAACACCATCAAATTCACACGCCTCCATAGCCAAAAGCTTAAAATTCATACATAACCTTTCAAACCCTCAAAGCCGAAATCCCATTCGAAATCTCAACCGAAATCCCAATCTTGGAAACTGACCCTGCCGAATTCACCTTCCCCGAGATATTCACCGAAATCTTTAAAGACGGCCACCCGAATTTCCATCCGAAATCCCTCCTCCCGAAATCATTACTAAATCGGGGACCCGACTTCACTCCCGAAATCTCACACCCACAAGCCCTCTATCCAAAATCCTAAAACTATTCACCCGGCTTCCTACATTCGAATTCCATACCTCTGAGATCTCAACCAATCAACTTTACGCCCAAATTCCCATTACCCAAGTTCCTTTAGCCCAATAACCAAATAATCCAAATCAAAGCCCAAAAACCTTAAACTAAGGCCCATTTACCCAAAACCAAGCCCAATTCGCAAAGACCAAAACCCATTCTGTTCTGATCAATGTTTTATTTGTGAATTTTTGGTACAATGACTTTCATCACAGAGGAGGAAGTCTACCCAAAAGAGAACTCGATTGAGATAAAGGATAACAATTATGTGTTGAACCCACTCTACTCAAGTGTCAAGACAGAGTGATGATTTCTATCCTAAAAGGACATTCATTGTGGCAAGCACTCACTTTATCTGTCAAAGCCCCAAAAATCTACCTAAGACAGCTCTGGGGAACCATGCACACAATTGACAATCCAATCCCCACTCTAGAAGCCAAAATAGCCAACTCCACTGTCCAAATAACTAAAGATACCTTCCGCACCCTCCTCCACCTACCCATATTGTCTAAATATGATCCTTTCCCAGACAACACTTTCTTTTCTGACATGCTCAAGATAGGCCACTTACCCTCTGACCCTATCCTCTCAATTTTATGGCAACAAATTACCCAGGCCGTGGAGAACCCTCTTTGCCATTCTGTATAAATGTCTCTCCTCAAAACAAACAGGCCATGACCAATGCAACACTCACATTCTGAAGCTAGTCCATGAAGTAATTTTCTCAAAAAATTATGATTGGGCACAACTAATATGGTTAGAGATTCTAGAGCAGCTAAATAACCATGCATCAAACAAGAAGACCATGTACATCCCATATGTACGTTGGTTCTCCATTCTGATCGACCACTTCGTGAAGGAAGACACTAGCATACCACCAAGGCCATCAACAGAGTTGCAAGAGATTCCTCAGCTACTCTACTTCAAGAACTCTGAAAACACTGATGAGATGCAACCAATGCCCATACCTGATGAACTTCTCAGCCTTGCTGCTCCAAATGATCCACATGTGCATGAATACAAGGTTAGTATCTCTTCTGCTCCTACGACGCAGTCAAACCCAACTGTGTCTACCTAGGGAACTTCAAAACCAAGTTGAAGTAAGGGTCCGAGAGTGACTAAACCTAAGAAGAGGGCAGGTGAGACTCTGTCCAAGAGAGTTGTTGTCTCCTCCTCAAGTGAGATTAATGTTTCATTAATCCCAGTCACTACAATAAACAGAACTCAGCCCACAGGTACAAGTTCTGACCTTGTCAGTTCCTGAGTAGAAGACGCTACATTGAGTTCAATAGCGCAAAATGAGCCAGAACTAAACTACTCAACCGTCTCCCAATAGATGGTTGTTTCAACCCAAACAGGGGAACCCATCAGTGAACCGCCCACACTGTTACCCATTGCACGTTAGGTCAAGTGTCCTCTATTCCAGAATTTTTATCATTTTCTAGGGCACAACCTACCTCACACACTGATACAGGTTCATTACCACCTGTCATAACAACCAGCGGTACGCCTATGATGGTTGGAAGTCCTACCACACTAAGTTCCCCAGCAGACCACGACACCGCTATTTTTAGTGATGCTGTGAGAACTGATACTACTTTTAGGTCAAGTTTTTCTCCTTTCGCTAGTTTTTCTACTTTTAGGGTGGATTTGAGGTTTGAACTTCTAGCCTTCAAATTTTCACTTTTACAAGACCTACGTCCAGTAGTCCCAACTGGTGTAGCAGACCAAAGATCACACTCAACTCCCTCCATGGGAACTGTTCCATCCATCATTACTCCTACCCCCATCATACCCACAGTCACCATATCCACACCTTCTACCTCACACCCTGACCTAACCCAAATGAATATCATTGACCTATCCGAGTACTTTCTTGACAGACTCCTTTCTGAACCCAACCTTCCATCTCACCTCTTACAAGTCCCTGAAATTCTAGCCCTCGCCCCACCTTACATCTCATCCACCTCATGCCGTGATCAAGAGCGTTTGCCTAAGCGTAAGCATGATGACTCCGATGAATCAGATCATCATGAGGGGGAGAAAAGGCTGCGTACTTGTGAGCAAAACCCTTCACAATCTCTCATTCCATACTCTACTAGCTTTGAACCATCATCATCTTCTCAACCTGAACCCTCATCATCCGAAGCCCCACATGACTCATTAGCCTTAACCGTTTATCATCCTTCCGTGCCCCTAAATACCGAGTCAGGACTCTGTGTCCTCTCGAGAACTTCTATAGGCTCATCCTTCATAGATGTAGACCAAGGATTGGAAGGAAGTCCTGACAATGCAACATATGAATCACCATTGTCTTCAGACCGTCAGAACGAGCAAATCTTTAGTATGATGAAAACGGTAAGTCTCTGTGACTCCGATGTTACATTACAACGGTAAGTCTCTGTTGCTATCCCTACATCAGTTCAACCCTCATCATCAAAGAAGAAATCATCAAAGAGAAAAGCACCGTGAGATATGTCTGAGAAAGTCAAAGCTCCATCTGCTGCTGACCTGCTATTGCTAGAATGGGTTGAACAGGACGTAAAAGAAAAACTACAAGAGATAAGCAATGAAGAAGCTCTCACTAAGCTGAATTACATCCCGAGAATTGAAGAAGAAATCTGTTGAAGAGCTAATGGGACTGGAACCTGAAGAATATGCTCAAGGTGAATTTTATGACGATCCGCTCTCGGACCTTCACATAGTCAAAGATCTAGTCAGAAGATGCCCACAGGAATCAAAGATTGAGTACAAAGTTCAAACACCTTGGGAGAACGTGACAATAATTGTGCCTTTTCAAGAAGATCTGAGATTAAAGATTTGGAGAAATGAGAAGCGTATCGAGAAGATTGACAAACTTGAGCTGAGAGGATTGGAACATCTAGAAGGAACTGTAGCTTCCGGTCATATATGGATGCTGAGCAATATGTCTGCAGATCAGAATGATCCATATGGACATCGTGAACGATTATTGAAGCATTTTGAGTCACCAATCATTGCGATAAAGTCAGTAGAGATCCATAAATGTGGTTCCGTGAGATATCCTATCTATGAGTTTGAGAGAAGAGACGAAACTATTCAAAGAGTCTCTTAAGTCGATCTGTACCACGTTGTTGCAAAAGATCTGATTCAACTCCTTTATGAGTACAAAAACATCAGGCTGAAGGACATGCCTCAAAAGGACAAAGAACATGGCCTAAATGCAATCAAGAGGTTCATGATGAGACAAGTCAAGTATTATTCTCTCTTTGATCTGCAAATGGCCATTGAAAACAACTTTCCTAAAGTGAACATGACTGTTCCTAGATTGAGAATTTTGAAGAAGGTACCATCACTACGGATCCAGAGACAGGAATCATTTACAAGGATTACAAAGGCATCAAGCGGATCCTACTCATGAACGAAATCCACAAATATTGCGATGGTACGCTCAGAATTATAGAAGAACATCTAGAAGAAGCTGCACTGATGTTACAGAATTAAGAAGATCCAGAAAACCCAATCTAGATTGCTCTCGTTGGAGATTTTGCCGAAGCCATAGGAGTTAGACTTGATTTCAGGAGGACTCTTAGACATTATGAAGTCATACTTGGCTATTGGAAGTCATTATACAAGACTCAGAAACAACTCGAGCTTCATTGACAATTGAACACAAAGGGGGAGAACGTTAGAATATTATTTATTGTGTTCAATTTATCTGTAATTTAATTAATGAGTCTATGTATTTAATTAGATTAGTTGAGAGAGAATTAGGGCCAATTATAAGTGCTCTAATAAGCCCACACGCCTAATGCCGTGTTTCCTAATTGTAATAGGGCAGTTCGAACCACTTCCTATAAATACAGGCTGAGATGGCCAAAACTACTCTAAGTCTCTACACATTCTGTTTCCACATATTATTCTCGTAGAGCACATAGATTAGAAATTCTCTCTCTAGTTCATTCGAGTACTGTGTAATTTTCTTCATGGATTCATCATCATTAATACACGGTATACGTTATTGGTGAATTTCTCTTCTACTGTTTTAAATTCTTACTATTTATTTAGATTATTCGACTGTTGAAATCTAGGCATAATTCACACAAAGAGCAACTGAGAAATTGTAGCTCATCCATTCTGATCTATGTGGTCCGATTACACCATCATCAAACAGACTCAAGAGGTACCTAATAAGTTTCATTGATGATTTTTCTAGGAAAACCTAGATATATTTTGTGCTAGAGAAATCAGAAACTTTCCATCACTTCAAACTTTTCAAAACACGTGTAGAAAAACAAACAAGCATGTTTATCAAGTGTTTAAGAACAGATAGAGGGGGAGAATACAATTCTGGAGAATTCGAGGAGTATGCAATGAACATGGGATCAAAAGGCAACTGACCACCGCTTACAATCCTCAGCAGAACGGAGTTGCTGAGCGTAAGAACTGGACCATTATGAACATGGTGAGATCTATTTCATCCGAGAAGGGAGTTCCAAAAACATTCTGGCCAGAAGCTATGCAATGGACAAAATATTTTCTTAACAGATCTCCTACATTGGCTGTGAAAGACATGACACCTGAAGGAGCATGGAGTGGTGAAAAACCTTCTGTAGAGCATTTTAGAATTTTTGGGTGTATAGGACATGTTTCACATTCTAGATGTGAAAAGAACAAAACTTGATGATAAGAGTGTGAAATGTGTTTTTCTAGGATTCAGCAGTGAGTCTAAAGCATTCAGAATGCGTGATCCTTGCAAAAAGAAGATCCATATCAGTCGAGATGTGATATTTGAAGAAGACAAGATGTGGAACTGGGATACTAGCTATACTTCTAAATCATTCAAGGAATGGGAACCAGAACCAAAATGATGGATATGAAAGTTCATCTCAACCTCTTATTGATGATCCTGAAATTGAAGAGGCCACGCCAAGGGAGAGTAGGGTGAGACAACCACCAATATGGGCAGCCGATTATACCTCAAGAGAAGGATTCTCATATGAAGAGGATGAGGTAAATCTTGCAAGAATTGAAAATTTTGAGATTGAATAACTTGCATTCATGGTCATTTCAGATCCCACAAGTTTTCAAGAGGCAGTTAAGCACCTATAATGGAGGCAGGCAATGGAGGAAGAAATCACATCCATTGAAAGGAATCAAACATGGAATTTGACTATGCTTCCTGCAGGAGCCAAAACCATTGGTGTGAAATGGCTTTATAAAACCAAACCCAATGAACTGGGGGAGGTGGATAAATTCAAAGCCAGACTTGTCGTGAAGGGATATTCACAGGCATATGGAGTGGACTACACGGAAGTATTTTCACTTGTGGCATGAATGGACACCGTGAGAATGATTATTGTGTTGGCTGCACAAAGAGGATGGATACTTTATCAGTTGGATGTAAAGTCTGCCTTTTTGCACGGAGAATTGAAGCAAGATGTGTTCGTAGAGCAACCTCAAGGTTACGAAATAGAAGGAAAGGAACACATGGTCTACAAGCTACGTAAGGCACTTTATGGATTTAAACAAACGCCAATGGCCTGGTTTAATCACATAGAGTCTTATTTTTTCAAGGAAGGTTTCAAAAGCAGTTCCAGTGAGCAAACCTTGTTTGTCAAACGAAGGGAAGGTAAAATTTTGATTGTTAGCATCTATGTTGATGATCTTTTATTTACTAGTGATGATGATAAGATGGTGGATGAGTTCAAGTGTTCCATGAAAAATGAGTTTGACATGACAGACTTGGGAAAGATGAGATATTTCCTTGGAATAGAGTGATACAGAGAACTGATGGAATATTCTTATGTCAAAGAAAGTATGCAGCTGAAGTAATTGACAGATTTGGAATGCAAAACTACAATTCAGTTTGCAATCCAATTGTTCATGGACAAAAGATTGGTCAAGATGAGGATGGTGTGACAATCGACTCCACTTTATATAAGCAAATGGTGGGCGCATCCTATTGTATCTCATGATAACGTGTCCAGACTTGATGTTTGTGATCAGTCTCGTTAGCAGATTTATGACAATTGCATTATGCAGCAGCGAAGAGAATCATGCGGTATTTGAAAGAAACAATAAATTATGGTATTTGGTACTAAAGGGGTGAAGAAGGTGATCTCGTAGCTTATACCGACAGGGATTATGCAGGAGATATTGATGATAGTAAGAGTACATCAGGTTATGTATTTCTAATGAGCGGAGGTGGTGTAGCTTGGTCCTCTCGGAAACAGCCTATTTTGACTCTTTGTTAGAGACTCTACTAAACCGAGGGGAGATGATAAATACTTTGTCAAAGTATATTCTAGAAGGAAGTAGAGTTAGTTATTAGTTATAGTTGTTGGTAGCTAATAACTGTTTTCCGGTTAGTAGAGTAGTTACTTACTTGCTATAAATAGTAAGTAACTATTTATTCATTCTGGGAAGATCAGAGTTGTATCTCTATCTTTGGGGGCTGTGGCCATTGTTGCCTTGTGAATAAAAGTTGCAGTTGCTTTCTTGTTGAATTTCTGTGAATAGTTTGTAGAATTGCAGAGTTCTAACATTGGTATCAGAGATTTCGATCACTATGGATGGTACAGACGTGCGCAAAGATGGAAGCAAGGATGGATAACTTGGAGAGAAATCTACAGCAAACTACCGAATTGCTAACTACGATGATGGCGCGAATGGACGCAAGAGATGAACATCGTTTGCGCAGTCGATCGCATACTTCACATGCATCGCATCGTACCTCACATCAACACTCTGCGAGACATGATGACTCTTCTACAGGATCTGAAGGTCACTCGGATTATTCCCCGCCTAATAGACATCGCAATCATCATCAGTCCAGGAGAAAGTTGGACCTACCGTTATTCAATGGTGAACATACTTACGGATGGCTGGTACGTATTGATCGCTATTTTCGACTCAACAATATTGAAGAAGAAGAGAAAGTCGAGGTGGTAGTACTCGCGATGGAAGACAAGGCTCTTAGCTGGTACTAGTGGATGGAGAAACAGGCTAGGGAAAGGACTTGGGAGAGGTTGAAGAAGGCGTTGACCCGTCGCTTCCAGCCAAAACTGGTTCAGAATCCTCTGGGGCCTTTACTGAGTTTGAAACAAAGGAATTCTGTCAAAGAATACCGTGAACAATTTGAGATGGCAAATGCTTCTATAGACAATCTGGACAGCAAGGTAATGAGAGGAATTTTTTTAAATGGGCTCAAGAAGGATATCAGGGCGGAGCTAAAGCTGTACAAGACAATATTTAGCGGAAATCATGGATAAGGCCTTGTTAATTGAGAATAAAAATGAGGAGATGATTTCCAGGAAACACAAGGAAGAAGGAAAAAAGTTCTGGAAGGATAATACAGTTAGGGGAGTCTAGTATACTAAATGGAGTGAGGGAAGCAAGAATAACAGTAACATTTTGCATCCAACTTCTTCTGGGAAACTTACTGTGTGGATACCAATGTAGCAGAAGGTGGTGAGAGTTTTCATTCCAAGAAGATGGGCCCCAGACTGTCTCAAAATGAACTAATGGAAAGGAACAAGAAAGGATTATGCTTCAAGTGTGGTGAGAACTGGAATAGGGGGCATGTTTGCAAGTGAAAAACTACAGGATGGTTTCCAGTGGTTCTGATGAAGGAGAGACAAATTACATGGAGTCTAAAACCATGCAATTGTCTGTGGCTCTGTGCTTAGCAGAGAAGGTATTCCTTCCATGAGAACTTTCAAGATACTGGGGAAATTAATATGGGCCGTAGAAGAAAGGATGGTCAGTGTACTCATTGATAGTGGGGCTACACACAATTTCATATCTCAGAAATGTGTGGATAAATGGGACATTCCTCACAGTCAAATCAAGGGGTATAAGGTCCAAGTTGGGAATGGAGAGTTGATTCAGAACAATGGCAAATGTGTGTGGTTGAAGTTGACAGTGCAGGGGATTGAAATTCATCAGATTTTTATGTCCTATAACTGGGAGGGACAAATATGATTCTAGGGTTGGAGTGGTTAACCAAATTGAGGAATATGAAGGTCAATTTCCAAAATCAGACACTGAAATGGAAGCAAGAAGGGCAAGATTGCATGATTAAGGGTGATTCAGTCCTTAATAATGTGGAAGTGTCCTTAAGAACCATGACACAGATCATTCAGCAAGTAGGAGATGAATACTTGCTATACTGTGAAGGGAGGTTAAATGAACAGGAGCAGAATTAAGAAGGTACCTTGGAGTGGGAAGATATTTTGAAAGAATTTCCTGAAGTGTTCAAAAAGGAGTTGGACTTTCCACCTGAAAGGGCTTGTGACCACTCCATCAACATCAAGGAAGGAGCTAGCATTCCAAATCTAAGGCCATACAGGTTCACATATGATCAGAAAAATGAAATAGAAAGAATTATTCAGGAAATGTTACAGTCTGGAATAATTAAAAACAGTAACAACCCTTATAGCAACCCCATTTTACTTGCCAAGAAAAAAGATGGGGGCTGGAGGTTCTGTGGAGATTACAGATCCTTGAACAAAATAACAGTACCGGATAAATTCTCCATCCTAGTGATTGAAGAATTGCTTGATGAGTTAGGTGGAGCTAAAATCTTCTCAAAGTTAGATCTGAAATCTGGTTATCACCAACTCAGAATGAAAGCTCGTGAAACCCACAAAACTCCTTTTAGAACTCATGAAGGCCATTATGAATACTTGGTAATGCCTTTTGGGCTTACCAATGCTCCTTCCACTTTCCAGGCCTTAATGAATGAAATTCTCAGACCTTTTTTAAGGAAATTTGCTCCGGTCTTTTTTGATGATATATTAGTGTACAACAAATCCATCGATGAGCACAAGGAACATTTGAGAAAGATTCTAGAAGCCTTATAGATTAATAAATTGGTGGCAAATGTTAAGAAATGCTCTTTTGGCCAGCAACAATTGGTGTATTTGGGCCACATTATTTCAGAGGAAGGAGTTTCTGCAGACCCCAGTAAAATAGAAGCAATGGTGGATTGGAAGGAGCCACAGGATTGAGAGGATTCCTGGGTTTGACTGGCTATTATAGGAGGTTTGTCAAGGGGTACAGTAAGATTGTTGCACCCTTGACCAACTTGTTGAAGAAAAGGGGGTTCATTTGGGATGAAAGGGCAAGAAAGGCATTTGAAGAATTGAAAACTGTTATGACTACTTTACCGGTGCTCAGCACTCATGATTTCTCTAAAATGTTTACCTTGGAAACTGATGCCTCAGGGAAGGGAGTGGGTGTTGTCTTGATGTAAGAAGGTGGACCCCTAGCCTTTATGAGCAAGGAGTTATCCCCAAAACACCAGTTGAAGTCTGTTTATGAAAAGGAATTAATGGCCATAGTGTTTGCAGTCCAAAAATGGAGACCATACCTGCTAGGAGGGAAATTTGAGGTTTTAATTGATCAGAGGAGTTTGAAATACCTTACTGAGCAGAAGGTTATGGGAGAAGATCAGCAAAAATGGATCACCAAGCTCATGGGATTTGATTTTACTATCAAATACAAACCAGGGGTGGAAAACAGAGCAGTTGATGCCCTTTCTAGAAAGATGACTATGAATTCATTATCCATAGTCACCTGTTAAGAATGGAAGGGATTATAGGAGGAATTGGAGAAGGATGCTTGGTGTGGAGGCTTAACCCAGAAGGTCCTAACTCAGCCTGACAAGGTGAAGAACTATAGGATCAAGGGTGGATTACAGTATTTCAATGGGAGATTGATAATTCCTCAGGGGTCTAGCAGAATAGCAAAAATATTGAAGGAATACCATGAATCAGTTGTGGGAGGACATTACGGATACTTCAGAACAATGAAAAGAATCTCAAATCTATTATATTGGGTGGGAATGAGATCTGAGATACAAAACTTTGTTCAAAGGTGTGATATATGTCAAAGAAACAAGTATCAAGCTCTAAAACCTGTTGGGTTGCTGCAGCCATTGCCTATACCTACTCATACTTGGAGTGATATAAGTATGGATTTTATTGGAGGGTTACCTAAATCATTGGGGAAAGATACCATACTGGTGGTGGTTGATAGATTAACCAAGTTTGCACATTTTCTGCCATTAGCACATCCCTATCATGCTAAGGTAGTGGCATAATTGTTTATGAAGGAGATAGTGAAGATTCATGGATTTCCTGAATCCATAGTGAGTGATAGAGGCAGCCTCTTTCTGAGTACATTCTGGTTAGAATTGTTGAACTAAATTGAAGTATAGTACAACTTATCACCCTCAGAGTGATGGACAAACTGAAATAGTAAACAAGTGCTCGGAGATTTATTTGAGATGCATGACTGGGAGGAAACCAAAATAGTGGGTTAAATGGTTACCTTGGGCTGAACTATGGTACAATACCAACTATCATATCTCATTACAGAATACTCTCTATAAGGCATTGTTTGGTCAAGACCCACCTGTAATCATTAGAGGGGATGTCAATTTATCAGCAGTGGAGGAGGTTTCAAGGCTGACAGCAAAAAGAAATGAGATGCTTAAGGAATTAAAGGAGCATTTGGCCAAAGCTCAAAATCAAATGAAACAACAAGCAGATAAGCACAGAAGGGAAGTGAAGATAGAAGTTGGAGACAGTGTGTTTTTGAAGATACAACCATATAAAATGAGGAGTTTAGCCCTCCGGAACAATTAGAAATTAAGCCCCAGATTTTATGGACCCTTTGAGATCCTAGAGAAGAATAACCCAGTGGCTTTCAAGTTAAGGTTACCTATGGGGAGTAGAGTCCATCTTGTGTTTCATATTTCTCTATTGAAGAAGGTTTTGAAGCCTACTAGTACATACCAAGATCTTCCAGTAGGTATGACAGAGGGGTGTGAGTTACTGGTCAAACCTGAGAAGATAAAGGATGTCAGAATAAATGCTAATGGAGAGAAGGAAGTTCTGGTGCACTGGGAAGATCTTCCAGACTTTGAAGATTCTTGGAAAAAGGAAGATATCATCAAGCAACAATTTGCAGCCTTCCAACTTGGGGACAAGTTGAATTTTCAAAGGGGGAGTATTGTTAGAGACTCTACTAAATTGAGGGGAGATGATAAATACTTTGACAGTATATTCTAGAAGGAAGTAAAGTTAGTTATTAGTATTAGTTGTTGGTAGCTAATAATTGTTTTCCGGTTAGTAGAGTAGTTACTTACTTGCTATAAATAGTAATAGATGGGAGATTGTTAGCAGGCTGTTTTGAATTTAGTCATTTTGGGAAGATCAAAGTTGTATCTCTATCTTTGGGGGCTTCAGCCATTGCTGCCTTGTGAATAAAAGTTGCAGTTTCTTTCTTGTTGAATTTCTGTGAATAGTTTGTAGAATTGCAGAGTTCTAACACTCTTTCAACCACTAAAGCGGAATGTGGCAGCAACTACATGTGCATGTCAAGCTATTTGGATGAGAAGAATATTGGCAGAAAACAGTCATGCACAAGCTGGAAGCATGGCAGTGTTATGTGATAACACATCTACTATTAAACTGTCCCAGAACTCGGTGAAATGAACTCTTCAGAGAGTTTTTTTTAAGGAAACTCTTCGGAGAGTTAATTTCAAGGGAGGGTTTGTTAATTAGCGTGCTTTAATTAAGAAATAATTGACGTATTGTTATGGGTTGCAGTTAGAGTCAATTTCTGTTATTATGTTTAGCTGAGTGCATGAGTTATAGATCATGTCTTAATATTCTGGAAAGTTAGTTTTTGTTAAGTCCTATAAAAGGCACTTTGGATTGATTAATAAAGATATCATATTCTGGTGCTATTTATATATATTATTTATTGAGCTTCATATTTATCATATTCCCTCCAGCCCTGAATTTCCTTGTATTTTAGTTTTTCTCCTTAGCCAACTCTTTTCCTTTGGTTTTTCTTCAGCGGTTATTTAGTCCCACACCGGATGGAACAGAGGATTTGCACTTCATATCTTCTTATATAATGGCTCCTTTGTAGAAAATATGAAATAGGTAGCTATTAATGCTTAAGTGCGATTAAGAGCTACTCCATACACAAATATCGTATTAATATACGATTATGTGGATGTTAATTCGGTTCTTTCACAAAAATTAAAAAACCGGACTGAAAAATTGGTTTCTGAAAAATTGGGTCCTGAATAATTTTAGTTCGGTTTTGGGTTATAAAATTTAAGAAACCAGCCTAGTTGGATTTTTTTGTTGTTTAGGCCTCATGTTGACCATACCTCTAGTATATAGGTACTTCTCTCCATCCATATTCTTCAAAAACATGAGAGTTCTTTCTCCTCCTTTCCCCCTCTCCCTATCTTCCCTTCTTCCTTGCCCACCTCCTCCTGTGTGCTCTAGCTACATCGACATGTGCACTTATAATGCAAGATTATTCACAATCAAGTAACTATGCCTCCTCCTCTATGCACCAACTACATGGATTTTGTGCACCTACAGTGCGCGTGTGGTGCACCTATTGTGCATGACAATTCAATAGCAAGCCCATATGTTAAAATAAAAGTTTGCTTAAACTTTGACATAAACAATTTATTTATCGAAATCCAAGAACTTTGAAATAAACAAGTTTGATCCCAATCCTAGATGATATTAGGTGTTACATGATACTTGATTTTCTTTCGAGTTGAAGTAATTAAGTAATGACTATAATTCTTCTGATCAGTGTCTATGAGATTCCATGCAACTACTGTGCGAGTGTCGTGCACCTACCATGTCGGATTATTTACAATTATGTCACTTCGCAAAAAATTTAGTTTGCTAGAACCTTAAAGTAAAATATAAGCTGTGCCCATTATGGAGCATACACTTATGGACATATGGTGTCTACAACTTAGTTGTAGTTATGATATATTTTCTTGAATTATTACTTCATACACTTTGGTGTATGATGTTGATGCAGTTCTTTCCTTTAAATGTCAAATACCGCCGTTAAGATTTGCCATCAAAGAACAACACACTTACGAAGAAAATGCCAAGCTACGGTCAATACCAAAATAGACTTCGGTTAATGGTAATGATGCATTTTGATACCCCAATTGTTAAAAGAGGCCGGAATATGTTATTTGAAAAAAACATATCTCAATATAGTCAAATGACGATGAGATTGTAGCATTAATATTAATGCCTGAAAGCATTACCTCATGGAGTACTAAATTACCACAATCTAGCGTGGTATATCATATATCACAGAGTAAATGACTAATGACGAGGATCATATATACTCTTGTTTCACGTTAAGCTTAAGATCATGTATGTTGTAATTAAACAAGAATTACATTTTCAAGTCTACACTACTGAACATTACACAACATTAAAAAAACAGGTCTTTTTTTCGTTTTTAAAATCATAATCAATCGTTCATATAAAAGAATGTGGTTAATAATATTTTTTTAAGATTGAATGAGCCACATTTCTACTTACTCAAAATAAATGAAAAAACTTAATGGTGTGTATATATGTGTATCTCGACCACTAATTTTATCATTAGCTATGTGTTATGTACATTCTTTTTTCTCAGACTAATCAATACCTGATTTTAATAGCCATGATATGTGTAATTAATTATTATTTTTGAAGAAAGTATGCGGAGATCAAACTATTATGTTATGGATTTTAGGATGGATATTATACGGTACTATGGAATGAAGCATTAATATACTTAGGGAATTAGGAGTAAATAACAATTTTCATGTGCCTACACAACACTACGTTCTCCTAAAACTTCCTATATATAATACAATGTCTTATTTATGACAAAACAATAGTATGAAAAGAGAAAAATTAGATATTTATTTTGTTGTTAAACGTACTTATTGGACACATTTATTCATAACAAAAGTAGTTAATAGTATTTGCATTGAATGAGCTATCTTTTAAAGATAAAATATGGTTGTGTTATTTGCAATTGAACTAGTGGCTTTAGACTGAGTTAGTTAATATGTAGTACTAATTATACTACGTAGGAATCTTTAATTGAATGTTTACAGTACACAATCACACATATAAAATGTGAAAAATATGTTTGATCATTCAATGCTTGGATTGCCATTTATATATGCAATTTACTAACAAATTTAACAAAAACACACATAAAAACGAGATGTGCATGCATTACAGCAATTTAACAATGCATTTAATCACTTACTAGAGCATTACGTACAGCAATTTAACAATGCAATTATCTGCATTTCTACCTACTAAAAATAAATGAAAACTCCAAGTACAATGGTTTTTATATGTGCGTCCCCAACACAAGATTTCTCATTCTACCAGACTTATTCCACCCGAAGTTCGAGCTGCGGCCTCAGCTCCTTACGTGGCGCATGCACCTGCCAACTTGTGAAGCACGAAGAGGGCCGGGAGTCAAGCAAGTATGTGACAAAGACACGACGTATGGCCACCAGCCATGCCGCCCCGTGCCATCTAGGACCCTACATCAGCCCGTCGGCCGGATCTAGCTGTCCAGGCGGTCCACCCGTCCTGGACTACAGCCCTCCAATCTACACCGTGTTGAAAATTAAACTTGTTTTTGGGCCTAATTAATATTTAGTTTTAGTTGTTGTTGGGAAGGCCCAAGTGATAGAAAAATGTACAAGAAAAAAATTCTAGAGCTTCTCTAGAAGATATGGTCTCTAGAACTCTCCTATCATTAATCGTATAGAATTATCTAGAATGCATTAATTATAGAAGAGTCTAGATGCTTTTGTACTAGTATAAATAGAGCTCCCCTACCACCACTTTGTATCAAGCAAATCAAGCAAATTGAGTTGTTCTAATAAAAAGAGTTCTTCCCCTTTGTTCAAATATCTCTTCCATAATATTTCAAATTTAGCCTCCCAATTTCCCAAATCTTCCTTCACTTATTTCCAACAGTGGTATCAGAGACGTTCGGTCATCACCCAAAAATGGCCGGTTCTCTTCAAGTTCCTCCATTAAAAAGGAGAATTATGATAATTGGAGCATTCGCATGAAGGCAATACTTGGATCGGAAGATGTGTGGGACATGGTAGAGGAAGGCTTCGAGGAACCCGAGTGATGGATAGTGTACCCGGGGGGTATATATCCGAGGGGTTATTGCTGAGAATAACTTAGAGAGAAGTCAGAGCACAAGTAAGTAAGAGAGAGAGTGTATTCAGTATGAATGTCGTGGTTTACAACGGGGAAAAGGGGTGCTATTTATAGTAGCAATAAATGCCGGACAGGGACACGTGTCAAGCATCCATTGGCCGAGAGGTCACCTCATCCGGTTGGCGCTGGCAAACGCATGTGGCCGCATTTAATGCGGCTGTTGGATGGGACGTTGTACAGGGTACGGTGATCTGTACGCATGTGAGGCGGGCATCATGTCGGGAGAGGTGCCCTCGGCTGCAGAGGACTAGCCGAGGGCTCTTGGTGCCGAGGATCCCTGAGTGTCGAGGGCTCCAGATGCCGAGGGCTACTGTTTTCTGCCATTTTTCTCCCAGTTTCTTAGTTTGCTTGGAAAACCCGTTCTGTGAGAATTTAGAGCCTTCGGCCGGGGGGGCGAAGGCACCCTTGGTGCGCTTTGCGGGCTGCTTGGTACTCTGGGCGCTGTGATTTGGGCCTGTTGGGCCTTTTGGGCCTGTTGGGCTTTCACTGGAGCAGTAGGAGTCTGTGGGCCGGGTGTTCCCGAGCCATATACTCCATCAGGAGTCTCTCACTCCTTTTGCCGAAAGGTACTTGAGGGAAAAGGAGTAATTTGTGTCTTCTGAGGTTGGTTTGTCGCTTGCATGTCCCTGCCGAAGGCAGTCCCTCAGTAACCCACATGTCGGGACTTGAGGGCTTGCTTTGCCGTTTGTTGGAATTTTTCACCAATTTTGTGATTTAATAATTTTCCCGAGGGGGTCCTCCAGTCCCCCACTCCTTGAGGCACTTGTAAAGTGGTGAAAAGGAGTAGAGTAGTTGCGTTGCTATTGTGGGCCGAAGGCTGACGCTTTTCGTTTCATTTTGGGGGGATGCCTCGTTAAAAACCTCATTAGGAAAAACCCTGTGGGAAAAAATCCTAATGAGGGAAAAAGAGTGCACCGAATTCCCCCAAGGATGAATCAAAAAGGTTAAAGCCTTGGTTTGGAATGAAGCGAAATGTTGATGCCGAAGGCTCTCATAGTCTGAGGGCATGTTTGTTGTATTGCCGAAGGCACGCTGTTGATGTCCTGGGAGGTACCGGGGGGCCCGTCGATCTGGGGATCGAGGGCGTGATGAATGAGGGCAGTAGTTGAGTTGTCGCCGGGGGGTCCCCTGCTTGTTGATTAGTTGGTGATGGGGGTATCCGAGGGCTCCCATTGCCTGCGTGCTGTAGGCTATCCGTCAATGAGGCGTACTCCCCGGGGGCTATTCGGCCTTTATAGTGCTGAGGGGGAATCCCCGAGGGGTGGCCTGATATGAAGCCTTGGGCTTCTGAAGGAGTGATGCCGAAGGCGTCTGTTATGTACTGTGTGGGGCACAAACCGGGGGCGCCTCTGGGGTAAGTGTACCCGGAGGCTCTCCTTGGTGAAGTGGAGTGAAGTAAAAAAAGTCCGAGGGCTCCCAGAATATAGCCGTTGTAAATATAGCCGTTGGAATACGTAACGTCAGGATATAGCCGTTGGGGGGGGGGTACACGTGGCGCGTGATGGTTGGCTGTCCGTGGGCGGCGTCACCGATTGGGCGATACCGCGGTTTGTAATGATGGCGATCCAACCGGAGGCCCGGTTTCCAGGCCCAAGCCCGAATCCCAGCGCCTATAAATACCCCAAGGCCAGGCCACTCTCCGCTGTGCGATCTCAGTGTAGCGAAGCTCTGGCAAAGTTTTTCTAGAGAGAGAAACTTGCCCTCGGTTGAATCCTCAGTTCTTAAGGTCAGTTCCCCCTGCTCTTCTCCTTCTAGTTAGCTGTGCCTTGTGCCCTTAGGCTAGGAGATAGAATTTTCTAGGAAACCTTAGTTCTCCCGAGCCTTCTAATTAGTGAGCAGATGTCATCACAGAGCAACTCCCAGGATATCTCGGGGGAGCCTTCGGTCGAGATGGAGACATGCTCAGATGTGGAGTCCTCGAGCATGGAGTCCTCGGCGGGTGGTGATGCCGCAGTGGCCATGGAAGTGGAGAAGGACCTCCAGGCCGAAGTCGAAGCCGAGGGCTTCGAGCAAGAAATCGAGGACGAAGAGCTCGCCCTCGCCGTGCAAACCGCCGAGCAAGAAGAGGAGAGGGAGAGGATGAAGGTGACGGTTGCCATTCCTCCCCCCCAGGGTGCCGGGGAAGCCAGCTCCTCCCGGCCATTGGACCCGACGCCCATCAGTGTGGCTCCCGGGAAGAAAAAGAAGATGAAGGCGGCCCCGAGGAAGAAGCAAGCGGCAGTTGATGCCGGGCGACCGGTGGGCATACCCGAAGGCCATTCGTTTCTGAACACTGCCGCTCGAGAGCTGAAGACGAGGGCGTCCCCGGCAGAATACCAGGCCACTCAGATGCTAGTTGGCCCTTCGGCGCGCGTGGTGGAGCCCAGGGCGGATGACTTGTTGCGGTATGCGCCCGAAGGGTGTTTTGCTGTTCACACCCTCTCGGTGGAGATGGGGCTTCAGTTTCCGCTTCATCCTTTTCTCTTGGAGTATCTGAGGTTTGTGGGGTTGACCCTTTGCCAGCTAACGCCCAACAACCACTCCTATGTGGCCGGCTTCCTCTCCTTGTGTCATAGTCGGGGGGTTGAGCCCACACTTGATCAATTCTTCATGTCCTTCAACCTCTGCCGGGGGGGGGGGGGGGGCATTCAAATGCTGAGGGCTTTGCCAACCTTCAGCAGGTACCGGAGTTCCGGATTTTCGATGACGTGCCCTCGTCCCACAAGGGGTGGAAGGAGAGGTTCTGCTACATTCGCCTCGAGGAGAACCCCTTCCCGGCCCAGCTCCGCAATAGCTTCCGGCGCCATCCGAAGGTGGGGAGCGCAGCTCTGGAGAAGAATGGCAAAGTGTTTGCCAAGAAGCCGGAGGGGTCTGACAAGCACGTCAAGATTAGAGACGTCACCCTCCCAGAGGAATTGCTTAGTCTGGGCTTCCGGCAGTTCAGGCCGAGGGGCTCTTCGGATGAAAGATACCCTCCCCTCGATCGAGTCTTCGAAGGAGCTGGAGGTGATCACCGAATGGTTCACTGATGCGTTAACAGTCCTTTCTTATTTCCTATCTTTTATGACGTAGTAACTGGTAGCCTTCAGTCTAACCCTCTTGCGTTTTTTTTGTTGCTTGCAGGTAATAATATGGACGTCGGTTCCCTCTTCGCTCTGAAGAACGCGAAAGGGAAGAAGAAGGCCCCGGCGGGCACTTCTGCCAGGGAGGGGCCCTCTCAACCTGCTGTCACTGCTGCTGGCGCCGGAGGGTCCAAGGGTGCCGGGCCCGTGAAAAAGAAGAACGCCGGCAAGGGGACCGAGCCCCCGGCCAAGAAGCCGAAGACTAACGCCCCTGCCAAACAGCCGATCACCGATGTGGTGGTGATCGTTGATGAAGGGCACGCCTCTGCCTCCACCCCCCAGGAACAAATCAATCAGGAGTTCTTTGGGCGGGAGAAGTTGGAGGCGTTAGTACTGAAGGGAGCCTCCGTGTTGGAGGGCAGTCTGAACCCTTCGGCTCTGATGAGCCAGATGCTGCCGTCGACTGACCGACTAGCCCTTGCCCGGTTGGACGAGGGATCCCTCGAGGCGAAGGTCCTCCTGAATGCTGCCTCCGTAAGTCACCCCCTTCTTTGTTTGTTGTTGTGTTTTCCTTTTGTAACATGTTCGTCGTGCCTTATTCTTGCCTTCGTGAATTGCAGAGCTTTATGGGCCTCTGCGAGCACCTCCGGAGGGTGGAGCAAATGAGGGGGGCTAAGGGTGCAGCCGAGGGGGAGGCCGACCTCCTCAGGAAGAAGCTTGCCGAAGCTTAGGACTCTCTCCGTCTAGCCACCGACGGCTTGGAGCAGAGGGTGCAGGCTGCAAGGGCTGAAGGGGTTAACGAGGGACTGGCCAGGGCCGGGGAGGCCGGTGCCGAGGCCGCCCGCATTGCTGCTGATGAAGCCCGCGCGGCTCGAGAAGAGGCCGTCTCCAAGGCCCGAGAGGATGCGGTGACCAGCTTCACAGCCGAGGGGTGGAAGGCTGAAGACCGGAGGGAGTGGCTTGCTTCGGTGGTGGGGGCTTCGGTGGACGAGTGGGTCGCTGAGAGGGGCGACTCGTACTACCAAGGCGGGGAGTTCTTCACCCAACGCCTTATCTACCGGAAGCTTGCGAAGCACTTCCAGGTGGCACCGGAGGAGTTCCATCCAGAGGCTTATGGCCTCCCCCCTCGCCAGCCAGACATCAGGATCCCGCTCCCCGAGGGGGAAGAGAGGCCAGTTCTTGAAGACTCGGAGACCCTCCGGGAGTGCGGCCTCGGGGGTGAAGAGGATGAAGCCGAGAGCGAGGCAATATCCACAGTCCCCCCTTCTTGAATTGTATTCCCCCTTTTGTGTTGTAATTGTTGGCCTCGGCCCCTTTTGTAAAGTACATTTAAACTTCCTTTTTTTTGGATGAATGAGCACATATGCCCTCGGGCCTTTGATATATAACATGCTTTCTTTTGATTTGTTCATTGTCGAATATATGCCCTCGTCTTGTTTTGGATGTATGTTTTAGGACTTAGAATATTTTCTAAGTGTTTGAATACGGTTGTAGCCTTCGGTAGTTGGGCACCCTTTGCTGGATATACAACCGAGGGTTCAGCAATAATTAGGACTTAGAAAATTTTTCTAAGTGTAGCACACCATAGGGCCTTCGGATGTTTGTAGTTCAATTGCTGTGTGGTGATTAGGTTGAGAACCCAATTCCTAGGACTTATAAAAATTTCTAAGTGTAGTTTTGCCCTCGGATGCCCTCGGCTGGTAGCCTCCTTCCTGATGTGTGAATATTGGACCGAGGGCCCAATGTACAGGACTTAGAAATATTTTGCAAGTGTAGTGTGTCATGTAGCCTTCGGCTACTGTGGAGCCCCAACTGAAACGTTGATTAGGCCGGGGGACCAATCTTCAGGACTTAGAAAACTTTCCTCAGCGTTGATTCCTTGTGTATTGTAGCCTTCGATTGATAGGTAGCCTTCGGCTATTAGGTCCCTTGAGATGAGGGTGAAATATGTAGGACTTAGAAAGATTTCTAAGTGTAGATTTTCCCTTTGGGAGCCTTCGGGAGATGGCATCCCTTCTTGATGCATGAGTAGTTGACCGGGGGAAAAATATGTAGGACTTAGAAAGATTTCTAAGTGTAGATTTTCCCTTTGGGAGCCTTCGGGAGATGACATCCCTTCTTGATGCATAGCCTTCGGCTGTCATATTCCCTTAGCTGTAATATTGATTGGGCCGGGGGCCCATCTTTAGGACTTAGAATTTTTTTCCAAGTGCTGCTTCCTTGTGTCGCCTTCGGGTGATAGGTGCCCTCTGACTCTGCATCACTTTTGCGAGATGCCCGGGGGCTACTCATTTAGGACTTAGAATATTTTCTAAGCGTAAATTGATGTTGAGCTTCCGGATGTAGATCCCTCTGGGTATATGAATAGGACCCTTCGGGTGATCGTGAGGCCCTTGTGTTGTATGAGTATTTGACCGAGGGCCAAATATGTGGGACTTAGAAAAATCTCAAAGTGCGCCGTATACGTTGAACCTTCGGTCAGTGAGGAGTCTGTTCGAGGGGTAAATATTTTGGAATAAGCCCCCTCGGTTGGCCTTTGATGATTTGTACTAGATGCCTTCGGTTGTCGGGTGATATATTAGCCTCCGGTTGTTGTCATTTTCCAAAAGTGTGGACTTAGGAAAAGTGTGGAATCCTGTTGTTTGTAAAGAAAGCCGTTGAGGAGTATGTGCCCTCGGCATTCACTTGAAAAGTTGAAGAGTTTTGACTTAGCCAGTTGTATCCCTTGTCTTGGGGTAAGGGCCCTCGGTATTAGTGCATAACAGATGCCTTCGGTATTTGTTTGAAGTACCGTTTAGTGGACTTTGGATAGTCCAGTCCCTTCGTATTGTTGAAGCCTTCAGTGTTTGTGTGACCGGAGGTGACCAAGCAGTGGGCTTAGCCGTTTCTTGATGATATTTGTTTGAGTAGTATCCTTCGGGAAATAGGAGCCTTCAATTACCGGAGGTGTTCCCATGGGGAGCCCTCGGCATGTTGTGATCTGTTGGAGTGTACTCTTTGATTTCTCGCTGAGTCTACTCCCCTTCACCCCCCCCCCCTTTTTGGTTGGTGGTGAAGGGAAGGCATCAAGAAACTTGGTTTCTTGGTAAGGCTGGGCCTATCAAGAGACCATCAGAATACACCAATGGCTCTCCTCCCTCGGGTTAACCTTCCGAGTTCCGAGGGGATCGAGGGTCGTTTCCTGGGCACAAGATATGGTGGTGTGTAACCTGCCTCCCCTTGGGGGATGGCGCGGAAAGCGCCTCATTTTTGAAAGTCGTCCCCTCGGCGCTAGACATAGTCCGTGGCCTGCCACACCCTTGGGGTGGTGGCGCGGGGAGCGTTTCGGTTTGGAAGTCGAATCCTGGGCATTTCTCGTGCCTGTCATACCCTTGGGGTGATGACACGGAAAGCGTTCCGTTTTTGAAAGTCGAATCCTGGGCATTTCTCATGCCTGTCATACCCTGGGGGTAGTGACGCGGAAAGCGTTTCAAGGAAGGGTTTTCATTTGCACACTAGTTGCAAATGGACGGGGCACTATGTGCCGCCGGCACCGATGGTGGCGCCTTCGGTATATGCATCCTCGTGGGGTACGGCTTTTAGAAACAACACTTGGTGTTAGTTTCGATATGTAGCCCCCTGGTACTTGGTACCGAGGGGTCTTCTGTAGGAACACTTGGTGTTCTTTTTCTTTTTGATGTTGATGGTGGAGATGTGTACCCCCGGCACTGGGTGCCGAAGGGTCTTGAAATGAAACACTTGGTGTTTCCTGTTGCCGGTGATGGGAGTCCCCACCTTCGGTACTTGGTACCGAGGGGTCTTGTTCGAAACACTTGGTGTTTTCACTGTTGTTGAAGGTGTTGGTGGTGTCCTCCCTCGGCACTTGGTGCCGGAGAGGGTTCTTCTCGTGGTGAGGCCTGGGGCCTGTAGTTGGTATGAGGGCTTGGCCGCTCATAAGTGTTTTGCGGTTGTTCTTGGTGTCTTGAATGTATCTTCATTCTTCAAAATTGGAGGCCTTGGGCCATAGGACAGTACATTCACTAGTTATGAGGGCTTGGCCGCTCTTACATTATTAATAAAATTTAACTAAGTGGTGTACATTCCAATGCCTAGGGACCTCTCTCCCGTTGGGGCGTTTGAGTTTGTAAGTTCCAGGTTTGATGATGGCTGCTATGATGTAGGGACCTTCGAATTTTGGTGCCATTTTGCCTCCCTCGGTTGGTTGGCTTGCTTCCCTCCTCCGGAGGACATAGTCCCCCACTTGAAATTCTCGGGTGCGAACCTTGGCGTCGATGTAGCCTTTGACTTGCCTTCGGTAGTTTTCTGCCCGGATGAAGGCTTGCTCCCGGCGTTCTGAAAGGAAGTGGAGGTCGAGGGCCATGTTGCTGTCGTTGACCTCGGGGTCATATTGGATCACCCTCCGGGTGGGAAGGGTGACTTCCGTAGGAGCTTTGGCTTCAAAACCGTAGCAGAGGGAGAAGGGTGTTTGACCTGTTGCTCGCCGAGGGGTGGTGCGGTAGGCCCAAAGGATGTTGTGGAGTTCTTCCACCCAGCCACCGCCCTCAGCCTCCAGCTTCTTTTTGAGGCCCTCGAGCAAGGTCCGGTTGGCATTCTCTACTTGCCCATTGCCTTGAGGGTAGGCAACAGAGGAGAAGGTGTGTTTGATGCCCCATGCCTCCAGAAGGGCACAGAAGGGGGCTGCCTCAAATTGTGTTCCGTTGTCGGAGATGATCTGCTGGGGGACGCCAAACCTTGTGAGGATGTTCTTGAGGACGAAGTGACGGCACTTCGCCTCCGTGATGCTGGCGAGGGGCTCAGCCTCCACCCACTTGGTAAAGTAGTCGATGGCCACAATGATGTACCTGTTGTTGGAGGTACCCCTCGGCAGAGGGCCTACAAGGTCTATGCCCCATCGAGCGAAGGGGACGGATGTGCTGATGGGGGCATAGTTGACCGCTGGCCTGCCGGGGGCTTTCTGGAAATGTTGGCATGCGGGGGATCTTCGGGCAAGGTCAGCACAATCCCTGGCCATGGTTGGCCAGAAGTAGCCTTGGAGAATGAGCCTTCGGGACATGGAGAAGGGTCCCTGGTGAGCTGAGCAAGTGCCACTGTGCACCTCCTCCATCGCGACCTCGGCTTCATCCTGATGAAGGCACCGAAGTAGCGTGCCGTTGTAAGACCGTTTGTAGAGCCTTCCGTCTTCAATGGTGTAGCTAGGAGCCCTCAGTTTTGCCAGTTTAGCGCGGGTCTCATTCTCGGGTAGCTGCCCTGTGGAGATGAAGGCGGTGATATCTGAGATCCAATCCTCTTGGCGTTGTTGTATGTTCATGACGGGGCTTTCATGGATACTTGAGAGGCTGAGTTCCTCCATTTTAGCAATCTTGGAGATGTGCTCGGGGGAGTCGGCCGAGAGCTTAGATAGTATGTCGGCCTCGGAGTTCTGAGCCCTCGGTATTTGGGTGAGAGAGTGTGCCTCAAATACCTTAAGCAACTCCTTGGCCGCTTCCTTGTACTGTTTCATTCTCCCCTCCTTGGCCTCATATTCCTCGGAGATTTGGCCAACGACCAACTTGGAGTCGCATTTGATATGGATCTGCCGAGCCTTCATGTTGGCAGCTAGCCGAAGGCCACATAGGAGGGCCTCATACTCGGCCTCGTTGTTGGAGGCTTTGAAGGAGAAGCGGATTGCATAGTAGGCTCTGAAGCCCTCGGGAGTAATGAGGACTACCCCTCCCCCGCATGCTTTGGTCGCGGAGGAGCCGTCAGTGTAGAGGGTCCACCAGTCATCCGAGGCAGCCGAGGGCTCCCCGTCCGTGGCTGCCCTTGCGGTACACTCCGTCACAAAGTCCGCCAGGGCTTGGCCCTTGATGGCAGGCCTCGGGCGGATGTCGATGTTGTACTGGCTCAAGAACATAGCCCATTTCACCATGCGGGAGGAGCTGGTGGGGCTCCTCATGAGGGCGCCGAGGGGTTGATGAGTGAGGACCTGAACCGGGTGAGCCTGAAAGTAGTGGCCCAACTTCTTGACGGTCCAAACGATGGCTAACACCGTTTTCTCCACAGGGGAGTACCGGAGCTCGGCCTCCCTTAGGGTCTTGCTTACATAGAAGATGGCATGTTGGATGCCGTCTTCCTCCCGGATGAGCACGGAACTGATGGCCGCCGGGCTGACCCCAAGGTAGAGATAGAGGGTCTCCCCTACCATCGGTTTGGATAGCACAGGGGGTGAAAATAGATATCGTTTGAGCTCGTCGAAAGCCCCCTGGCATTCTGGAGTCCATTGAAAGCCAGCCGTCTTCCTCATGATCTGGAAGAAGGGTAGAGACTTCTCCGCTGATTTAGATTGAAAGCAGTTGAGGGCTGCCAGGCGGCCTGTCAACCGTTGAACTTCCTTCACATTGCGTGGGGGCTCCATGTTGATGATGGCCTGGATCTTCTCGGGATTGGCCTCAATACCCCTTCGGCTCACCATGTAGCCCAAGAACTTGCCCCCTTGGACGCCGAAGGTGCACTTCTTCGGGTTTAGCCGAAGGTTGAACTTTTGCATGATGGCGATGATTTCCCGGAGGTCGTCAGCATGGCCGGAAGATTGTTTGCTCTTGACGATCATGTCGTCGACATAGGCCTCCATGGTGCGCCCTAGGACGGCTTGAAAGACTCGGGCCACCATCCGGGTGTAAGTGGCCCCTGAGTTCTTTAGGCCGAAGGCCATTACTAGGTAGCAGAAGATGCCCTCGGGAGTCATGAAGGCTGTCTTTTCGGCGTCTTCCTCATGCATGAAGATTTGATGATACCCGCGGAATGCGTCGAGGAATGACATGATTTCACACCCCGCGGTCTCATCTACAAGTTGATCGATGTTGGGCAAAGGAAAAGGGTCCATAGGGCACGCCTTGTTGAGATCGGTGTAGTCCACGCACATGCGGAAGGTAGGGGGCTTCTGTGCGAGGACTACGTTCGCCAGCCATGAGGGGTATTTTACCTCTTTGATGTGCTTAATAGAGAGGAGCATGGCGACCTCCTTCTTCCTAAATTCCCTCCTTTCGGCGGAGAGGGGTCTTCTTCGTTGTTGTACTGCTTTTGCCGAGGGGTCCACCGAGAGGCGGTGGGTGATGACCCTTCGGCTGATTCCCGGCATGTCCTCCGGCCCCCATGCAAAGACAGTGGAGTAGGCGCGGAGGGCGTCGGTGATACCGGTCTTCAGATCTTCAGGGAGCTGGGCTCCAATCTTCACGACTCTCTCCGGCTGGGCCGGATCGAGCGCAAAGTCTTCTACGTCCTCGGCTGGTTCAGCCCTCAGCCTCTTTTCTTCCTGGTCGACGGTTCCGGTGATGGTGTCAACACGGAATTCCGTCTTACTTACCTTCTTGGTGACTTGGAGATAGCAGGAGCGAGCAATTTTTTGATTCCCCCGGGAGTAGCCAATGCCCCCCTCGGCGGGAAACTTGAGGCAGAGGTGCCTCATGGAGATGATGGCCTCGAGGTCCTCGAGGGCTGGCCGGCCGAGGATGATGTTGTGGGCGCAGTCGATGTTGACGACGACGAACTCCACTTCGAGCTGGGCTCTATGGAGCCCGTCGCTGAAGATCACCGGGAGGGTTATTACCCCCTCGGAATCAGTAGTATCGCCGGTGATGCCGGCAAGAGGGGTCTTAACGGGCCGAAGGGACCCCCTCTCCAGATGCAACTCTTTGAAGGTGCTGAGGTACATTACATTGACGGAGCTGCCCGTGTCAATGTAAGTTCGGTGAATGATGGTGTCGTTTATTTCAGTCCGAATCACCAAGGCATCCCTGTGAGGAGAAGAAGTAGGAGGGAGATCTGCGTTGGTGAAGGTGATGGGTTCCTCCCTCAGCCGTTTTACCGGGGGCATATGGGTGACTTCCCCCACGTAAAGAGATTGAGCCCACTTTTTCCGCTGACTGGTGGAATCGCCCCCTGTATTGCCGCCGGTAATCATGAGGATGTGGCGTTTTTTCTTTTGGTGGTGGGGGTACTCCTCCTCTTCTTCCTCCAAGTTTCCGATCTCCCTCTTCTTGCCGAGGGGGATGGTGTTCGGGTTCACCCAAGCGTTTACCTTCGTGTGATGCCCTCGGGGAGGTCCCTGATGAGAAGGTCCCTCCTGCCGAGGGCTCTGAACAAATTGGGACAGGTGCCCCGCTTGTATCAACCTCTCGATGGCCGTCTTTAGCTGATGGCAGTCATCGGTTCTGTGCCCCTGGTGCCGATGGAAGCGACAGTATGGGAACTGAGGGTTGATAGCATGTACCTCCGGGGGTGCGCGAGAATCGCGCTCAACGAGGCCCCTCTCCTCGGAAAAATCAAGGATGATGCTGACGGGGTGCGTCAATGGTGTCCGGGGGCGGTCCAGGAGAATGGGCTGTGCCCAAGTCTTAGGGTTGCTCTTTTAACCTCCCTCGGGCTTGGCTTGGCCTTGCCGAGGGCGATCATCAGAGGGTCCTGAAGACTTGGAGTGATTTGGAGGAGCCCCCGACCCTCGGTTGTTCTTGTTGTCAGCCCTCGGGGGCTGCTGATCCGGATGCTGGTGGTATTTTTCCACCTCCTCGGCCTCAGCATATCGGTCCCCCCGCTGCAGAGCCCTTATATAATCGCGGGGGGGTTCAATGATGAGGCTCCTTGAAAAGTTGCCGGTGCGGAGGACGGTTTGTAGGAGGGCCAGGAGGGTCCCGTCATCAGCACCGTCGACTTTGTCGACTTCCATCCTCCAGCGCTCCAGGAAGTCCCGAAGGGTCTCATCCCTCTTTTGGCGTATGGTTAGGAGGTGGGAGAAATGCTTCCTCGTGCGACGCCTCCCGGCAAATTGTGTCAAGAATCGCTGGGCGAGTTCTTGCCACGAATCAATGCAGCCCTCGGGCAACCGGTTGAACCATTCGTATGCCGGCCCTCTAAGGTGGAGAGGAACCAACGACACAAATATTCGTCCGACGCCCCTACCATCATCATGCTGTTCTGATATTTGCTGTAGTGTTCCTGGGGGTCCGTCTTCCCGTTGTAGGGCTGTATGTGTTGCCCTCGGTATTTTTCCGGGATCCGGGCCGCCAGTACCCTTGGGGTAAATGGCGTCCGGGTCCGGAGTTGGATGACGGGTTCCCCGGAGCCCTCGGCCACCTTCTTCTGTAATTCCTCCATTTTGGCCATCATGACTTCGTATTTGAGATCTGAATGAGGGGTGGAGGTGGTGGCGTGAGATTTGTTGGCCTCCATTTCATCAAGCCGGCGTTGGAGGGCCGCAATAATTTCGTCCCGGGGATCCTTCGGGAGGGTCTCCGCCCACTGCGAACGAACCCGGGCCGAGTGGGCCTGATTGATTTGGTGGCGAGCATCGTCGGCATGAAGGGGTGCCTTGCCTTTGTCCCGAGGGGGACGCTCCTCGTCTGCCCTCGAGACAGACCCTCCGCTCTCCTGGGGCCTTCAGAGTGCCTTCCCTCCGAGGCGGTCTTGGACCCCTCGGCGGTCTGGCCCTCCTCCGAGCCGGTTGAGGGCGGAAGTGCGGGGCCTTTCTCTGTTGTCATTGTGGCGGTCCCGGGACTGAACTTCCTGGGAGGCCGTATCTTGGGCCACTACCCCTTCGTCGTTCCTAACCCGAGGGATGGGGTTTCCGAAGGGGTGTGGCAGAGGGGGAAGTATGATGTCCTCCCCAACCTGGGGTTGAGCTGGAGCCAGGGTGCCGAAGGCACCTGGGTTCTGAGTGAGCGTCTGGATGAAGGCGGAGAGCGCCGATTGAACGTCGATGGTGAGAACCGGAGGGCTGACTTGGTCATCGCTCCGGTTTTTCTTCTTAGCCTCGATGCCGAGGCGGGCATCGGGGGCATTCTGCTGGATCTGAAGGCGAAGGTCGACAGCCGCCTGTTCCAACCCAGCGATGACACCGCCCTCGGGAGCCCTGTGAGAGGCTTCGGGGGCGTTGACGTCGCCGAGGGCCAGGTTCTTGTCTTCCACGTTTTTGGAGCTGGCACATGTTGTTCTCCCCATTTTGGTAGAGGACTAGTGTTTCGCGAAGGGGGAGGATTTCTTACTCGATTGTTCGACTTCTCAACGAGAGCACCAAATGATGGATAGTGTACCCGGGGGGTATATATCCGAGGGGTTATTGCTGAGAATAACTTAGAGAGAAGTCAGAGCACAAGTAAGTAAGAGAGAGAGTGTATTCAGTATGAATGTCGTGGTTTACAACGGGGAAAAGGGGGTGCTATTTATGAATGCCGGACAGGGACACGTGTCAAGCATCCATTGGCCAAAAGGTCACCTCATCCGGTTGGCGCTGGCAAACGCATGTGGCCGCATTTAATGCGGCTGTTGGATGGGACGTTGTACAGGGTACGGTGATCTGTACGCATGTGAGGCGGGCATCATGTCGGGAGAGGTGCCCTCGGCTGCAGAGGACTAGCCGAGGGCTCTTGGTGCCGAGGACCCCTGAGTGCCGAGGGCTCCAGATGCCGAGGGCTACTGTTTTCTGCCGTTTTTCTCCCAGTTTCTTAGTTTTCTTGGAAACCCCGTTCTGTGAGAATTTAGAGCCTTCGGCCGGGGGGCCGAAGGCACCCTTGGTGCGCTTTGCGGGCTGCTTGGTACTCTGGGCGCTGTGATTTGGGCCTGTTGGGCCTTTTGGGCCTGTTGGGCCTTTTGGGCCTTTTGGGTTTTCACTGGAGCAGTAGGAGTCTGTGGGCCTGGTGTTCCCGGGCCATATACTCCATCACCGAGGACATCAACGCCTTATATCAAAATCAAAAGAATGCCTTGAGGAGTACTAAGAAGAAAGATCAAAAGGCGTTGTCTATCATCCATCAAGCTTTGGATGAAGTCATGTTCGCAAAGGTGGCATGTGCAACTACAAGCAAAGAAGCTTGGGAGATATTAGAGAATTCATTCAAAGGAGTAAATAAGGTGAAGAAAGTAAAACTTCAAAGTCTTCGAGGTGAGTTTGAATCTTTAAACATGAATTCTTCGGAAACTATTGACGACTATTTATAAAGAGTTCAAACCGTCGTGAATCAACTTAGAAGATATGGAGAAGAAATCAAAGACAACCGTGTGGTTGAAAAAATTCTACGATCTTTAGATTCAAAATTCGATTACATAGTTGTGGCAATAGAAGAATCTAAAGATCTAGAAACAATGACGGTTGATAATCTCTTGGGATCTCTTCAAGCTCATGAAGAAAAACTAAAGAAGAGAATAAAGCAAGAGCCATCGGAGCAAGCCCTTCAAACCAAGCTCATCTTAAAAAATAAAGAGATTTTCCAAGAGGGAAAAAATCAAAGTTCAAGATGGCGCGGTCTAAGCCAAGGCTATGGAAGAGGAGGTTATAAGACTTTCAACAAAGAAGAGAGAAGTCCACATTTCTATCAATTAAGAGGCCGTGGAAGAGGAGGTTTTTTGAGACCAAGGTATGATAAGTATCAAGTTCAATGTTATAATTGTCAAAAATTTGGTCACTTTGCCCACGATTGTAGATTGGCAAAAAATGGAGTTAAGGAGCAGACAAATTTTGCCAAGGAAGAAGAAGTAAATTCAACATTGTTGATGACCCATAAAGAAAGAGAAAGTGAATCCAAAATGACTTGGTACTTAGATACGGGAGCTAGCAACCACATGTACGGGAAGAGAGATATGTTCGTCGAGCTTGATGAATCGGTAAGTGAAAATATCTACTTTGGAGATGAATAAAAAATCCCGGTAAAAGGAAAGGGGAAAATCTTAATTCGGTTAAAAAATGGAAAAAGTGATTTCATCTTTAATGTCTACTATGTGCCCAACATGAAATCAAACATTTTAAGTTTGTGGCAACTTTTAGAAAAGGGATATGACATTCATATGAAAAATCACACCCTTTTGATGAGAGATAAAAATGGGGGTTTGGTTGCTAAAGTACCAATGTCAAGAAATAGAATGTTTTCATTAAACATTGAAAATGGGGGTCCAAAATGTTTGAAAGCATGTTTTAAAAATTCATCTTGGATTTGGCACTTGAGGTTTGGGCATCTGAATTTTGGAGGTTTAAAACTGTTGAGTGATAAAGGTATGGTGAAAGGTTTGCCCAAAATCAATGAAGCTAATCAATTGTGTGAAAGGTGTTTATTTGGAAAGCAACCAAGAAAAAGTTTTCCAAAGCAAGCATCTACAAGATCAAAACAACCATTAGAGCTTGTACACACGGATATATGTGGGCCAATTAAACCAAGCTCTCTCGGAAATAGTAATTATTTTG
Source organism: Cuscuta europaea (assembly GCA_945859875.1). Classification (NCBI taxonomy): domain Eukaryota; kingdom Viridiplantae; phylum Streptophyta; class Magnoliopsida; order Solanales; family Convolvulaceae; genus Cuscuta; species Cuscuta europaea. The sequence continues at coordinate 13,404,793 of CAMAPE010000060.1, read as the reverse complement.
CTCTTTTCATTGATAATTTTAGTCGGAAAACATGAGTTTATTTTCTAAAACAAAAATCCGATGTTTTTGGGGCCTTCAAGAAATTTAAATCTCATGTTGAAAATGAAAGCGGGTTTAAAATAAAATCCATGAGATCCGATCGTGGGGGGAATTCACTTCAAAAGAATTTGAAAATTTTTGTGAAGAAAATGGTATTCATCGCCCCTTAAAGACTCCATATACTCCACAACAAAATGGAGTTGTTGAAAGGAAAAATTGATCCCTTCTTAATATGGTTCGAAGCATGCTTAAAAGCAAAAATGTTCCAAGGGAATTTTGGGCCGAAGCCGTGGATTGTGCGATTTATTTGTCAAACCAATCTCCTTCTAGAAGTGTTTGGAACAAAACCCCCCAAGAAGCATGGAGTGCAAGAAAGCCCGGAATTGCCCACTTGAAAGTTTTTGGGAGTATTGCTTACGCTCATGTGCCGGATCAAAATATAAGCAAATTGGATGACAAAAGTGAGAAGTTTATCTTTATTGGATACGATGCAAGAGCAAAGGGGTACAAGTTATACAATCCAAGCAATGGAAAAATTGTGGTTAGCCGCGATGTTGAGTTTGATGAAGAGAACACTTGAGATTGGACTCAAAAGGAAGAAGACTACAATTTCTTGCTTTACTACAATGAAGAAGAAGAGGAGAAAGAGCTAGCCCATGAAGAGCCCACGAGTCCAACTCCACCATCACCCGAGCAAGAAGGATCCACAAGTGAAGACAACTCAAATGAAAGGCCGCCTCGCTTAAGGAGCATACAAGAGCTATATGAGGTAACCGAAAATATAAATGATCTAACATTATTTTGTCTTCTTGTCGATTGTGAACCAATAGGTTTTGAAGAAGCGACTAATGACAAGAATTGGAGGGAAGCCATGGATGAAGAAATGAAGGCCATCATAAAAAATGATACGTGGGAATTGGTCACTTTACCCAAAGGACACAAAGCAATTGGTGCGAAATGGGTGTTTAAAGAAAAGAAGAATGCCATGGGGGAAGTTGAAAGGTACAAAGCAAGGTTGGTTGCAAAAGGGTACAACCAAAGAGCCGGTATTGACTATGAAGAGGTATTTGCTCCCGTTTCCCGCTTGGAAACAATAAGATTTTTAATTTCTTTGGCGGCTCAAAATAAATGGAAAATTTTCCAAATGGATGTGAATTCCGCATTTTTAAATGGAAAGTTAGAAGAAGAAGTTTATTTAGAACAACCACCGGGATATAAAATAAAAGGGCATGAAGACAAAGTTCTAAGATTGAAAAAGGAACTTTATGGTTTGAAGCAAGCCCCAAGAGCTTGGAATACTAGAATTGATAAGTATTTCCAAGTAAATAATTTCATAAAATGTCCTCATGAACATGCTCTTTATGTCAAAAAGGAAGGAAATGGAGATATCTTGATTGTTTGCCGTTATGTTGATGATCAAATATTCACGGGAAATAATCCAAATTTATTTGAGAACTTCAAAAAGGCAATGAATCAAGAATTTGAAATGACCGATATGGGCTTAATGTCTTATTATTTGGGAATTGAGGTGAAACAAAGTGAAAGTGAAATTTTTATCGATCAAGAAGGATATGCAAAGAAAATCCTTGAAAAGTTTAAAATGGATGATTGTAATCCAATCAATACCCCAGTGGATTGTGGTGTAAAATTATCTAAGTTTGGTGATGAAGAAAAAGTGGAGCCCACAATGTTCAAGAGCTTAGTTGGGAGTTTACGATACTTGACTTGTACAAGACCCGACATTTTATATGGAGTTGATCTCATTAGTCGGTATATGGAAGATCCAAGAACCTCTCATTGGAAGGCTTCCAAGAGAATTCTTAGCTACATCAAACTATCAAAGGTACTCTTAACTTTGGCTTGTTTTACAATTCTTGCAAATATTTCAAGCTTGTATGCTATAGTGATAGTGATTGGGCCGGAGACGTTGATGATCGCAAGAGTACCACCGGATTTGTCTTTCTTTTGGGTAATACGACTTTTATTTGGAGTTCAAAGAAGCAACCCATTGTGATCCTCTCCACATGTGAAGCTGAATATGTTGCCGCCAATTCATGTGTTTGTCATGCTATATGGCATCGAAATCTATTCAAGGAAACAGGCATGCCACAAAAGGAAGCTACGGATATATATGTGGATAATAAGTCGGCAATAGCATTGGGAAAGAATCCGATATTCCATGACCGTAGCAAGCACATTGATACACGCTATCACTACATTCGAGAATGCATTGAAAGAAAAGAGGTTGAAGTAAAGTATGTAAGGTCCCATGATCAAATCACCGACATTTTCACGAAGCCGTTCAAGCACGAAGATTTTCGAAGGTTGAGGACCATGCTCGGAGTTAAAAAAACAAGTTTAAGGGGGGATGTTTAAAATTAAACTTGTTTTTGGGCCTAATTAATATTTAGTTTTAGTTGTCGTTGGGAAGGCCCAAGTGATAGAAAAATGTAGAAGAAATAAATTCTAGAGCATCTCTAGATGATATGGTCTCTAGAACTCTCCTATCATTAATTGTATAGAATTATCTAGAATGCATTAATTATAGAAGAGTCTACATGCTTTTGTACTAGTATAAATAGAGCTCCCCTACCACCACTTTGTATCAAGCAAATCAAGCAAATTGAGTTGTTCTAATAAAAAGAGTTCTTCCCCTTTGTTCAAATATCTCTTCCATAATATTTCTAATTTATCCTCCCAATTTCCCAAATCTTCCTTCACTTATTTCCAACACACCGCTCCATCCTCCAGGTAATCTCTAAGGGTATGTTTGGGAGTTTGGAGGGGAGAGGATTGGAAGGCTTTGGAGGTATGTTGTTGGAGGGGAAAGAGGGGGGAGGGTGAAGAAGCCCTACTTTATATTTGGGAGTAAAAAAATTGGAAGAAAAGGATTTTTGAAGAAATTATAATTAAAATCACTTTGATATATGACGAATTCAAATCATTGAATTGATATTCATTTTTAATTTAGCTTAAATTACCATCTTTTTAATTATCCTCCAAATCCTCCAAATTGGGGAAACTTAAAAGTTAAGCATTTGGGGGTTTTTAAGGGTTACAAATTTTTTGAATAATGTACTTCATGTACAAAAAAATAACGGGATTCACACAGATTGATCGATGATTTCATGCCAAATAGGTCATGACAACATGTCATTGACACATATTTGGCATATCCGTGCCAAATCCTCTATATGTTTTGGCGAATCCCTGCCAAAAATTCACTAAGGAGTACAAAACACAGTTAGTCACTTAGAACATAATCACATTCTATCACCTTTCATGACTATAATCCACCAAAGATTATCTCCATTTCTACCTACTCAAAATAAATAAAAACTCCATATATAGTGGTGGAGTATATGGGTCCACACCCCATGACCCACATACTCAAAAGAACAAGAAGCACAACGGTCACCCAGCGGGTCCTCCGTCGGCCAGATAGCCCTCCATCGGCCGTAATGACATCAACTCAGAATATGATCCAGAAGCTAGGAGAACTGGGGTGTCCCCATCGGTCGGGTCTCCATCAGCCATGTCTCCGTCGGGCAGACCTCCGTCAGCCACAAAGAGCTCACAGAGCCGGATTTCATACTTAGCCAATTTACATACTTTGTATTCGGCCTAATAGAGGCCTCATTGTAATCGGGCCTCCCAAGCCCAATACTTCGGAGCCCAACCCACATTTTCTCTATAAATACTCCCCTTGGGGGTAGTTGTAGAGGGTTCACAAATACATTTATTACAGCATTCATTGCACTTCTCTCTCTAGCTCTCACTTCTCTCTGAAGGGTTAATACTCTATCATTTGGTGCTTTCATTGAGAGCTAGAACAATCAAGTTAGCATCCTTCGTCGCTACCAAGCACAACTAACTGACTATGGGAAGAGCAAGGTCAAACCGCAACCTCATCAGCAAGATGATCCTCGAAACTCAGGAGGGCCGTGAGCGCTCTGGCGATGCTACGGCCGAAAAGGTCGTGGAAGAGGAAGTCTTCCAGGAGACCATCGATCCCACGGCTGATCTTCGCAACCAGCTCATCGCCCCGGACGCCCGCATCGGCCTTAAGAAGGGCGATAACGCATCGCGGAAACCGACTTCTCCCGCCGTTGACCCTCAGCTTCAAGCCGTGCTCTCGGCCATCATCGCCAGCTTGGCTCAAAACCCCACCGTCCTCAGCGCACTCATGCCAAGGACGGGGGAGAACACTATTCCACCACATCCACAACCCCAGCCGTTGGTCATGAAGATAGGAAACAACGAGGGTGTGGAGGACCAGGACACGTCGTCATCCCACTCCCACCCTGCTTCCTCTCTTCGAGCTGGACCGACCCCAGCGTGTGGAAAAGCCTCGGCCTTTAATAGGCTAGATGACACGCGCCGTCGGGCAGCGTCGGAGAGGATGGTGGGACGGATTGGTAAACGTGAGCCTGGCTCGCCAAGGGAAAGCTTGGGGTCCGTATCCCGGACACCGGATCGGCCCCGCCCGGACAAGGGCAAAGGAAAGTTGCACGAGGATGACACGCGCCACCAAATCAACACGGCTCACGCAGCCCGCGTGCGAACCCAGCAAGGCGCCACTGCGGCCACCAAGGACCCCCGGGACGAGGTCATTGCCAAGCAGTCGGCCGCCATCCCTACGACCAACACGTCCAGGGACCCCGGCTTCGACGCACTCATGCACAAGGTCAGCACCTTGGAAAGGGAGTTGGCCGAGGGGCGGAATGACCCAATCATCCAAATCAAGACCAGGACTCCCTTCACCACGAGGGTACTCTCGGACCCTATTCCCGAGAAGTACCGGGGGAATGCCATTAAGCCCTATGACGGCCGCACCGACCCTCAGGAGCATTTCAGCCGCTATCAGAACAACATGCCGATGGTGAATGCGTCAGACAAGTACCTCTGCTGCTGGTTCCTTTCCACTCTCGAGGGACTAGCGTACGAATGGTTCAATGCGCTCCCCGAAGGAAGCGTGGACTCATGGCAGGATCTTGCCCAACGCTTCCTCACCCATTTTGCTGGAAGGAAGCGCATAAAGAAATACTTCACCTATCTCCTCTCTGTCAAGCAGCAACATGACGAATCACTCTGGTCTTTCATCGATCGATGGACGACGGAGACCGACGAGGTCGAAGGGGCCGATGAACGCACCCTCCTCGTCCTTTATCAGGGCGCTCTCCGGAGCAGCCCATATGCGAGGAGCCTCATCACTGACCTGCCGATGTCATATACGAAGGCACTTCAGCGAGGGAACCTGTACGCTGACGAGCTCCACTCCCACAAGAAGGATGGAGGGCAACCCTCGAAGAAGACAAACTCTGCGCAAACTCCAAGCGCACCCTCGGTCGGGGACCGAGGACAAGGAGGACAGAACCGCCAAGGGTCTGGCGGACAAAACAAGAAGGACCGCCCATGGCGTCCAAGGATGGAAAGGCCGAGGACCCCTCTCACACACTCGGTTAGCTCCATCCTCGATTACGCCGAGGAGCATGATCTCATTGAGAGAGATCCTCGGTCGACAAAGGAAATCTATGTTGTTCATCAGGGCGACACCTACTGTTGTTACCACAAGAACACCTCCCACAACACTGACGATTGCGTCACGCTGAAGAGATCCATCGAGCGCCTGATTTGGCAGGGGAACTCTCCCAATTTGTTAATGGTGGCCCACGCAAATATACTTGGGTAAACACAGGCAAAAATGGGGGGGAACCCTCGACGAAGAAGAGTGAGATTGGTAGACTCAGCGACGAGGACGAGGACTTCAAGGAGCCCCATCCGAAGAAGAACCACATCCACCTCATCGTGGGAGGCAATACTGGGGGAACTCCGCCACCCTGGAGAAAGAAATGGGCCCAATCCCTATACTTTGGCGAGGTGTCCCACGTTCCTCCCCAGCCGAAGAAGCAGCGGTCGGAGGCGATCACCTTCACCGACAAGGATCTGCCTCCAGGCCCTGCGTCACACAGGGACGCCCTCGTCATCCGATGTGAGATAGGTAACTCTATCATCCATCGTGCTTACATCGATACGGGGAGCTCCGTCAACGTCATGTACCTTGACACATTCAAGCAACTAAAATTGGACAGGGCCGGCTCAAGCCGATATGGACACCGTTGTCCAGCTTCACCGGGGACTCTATCGACGCCGAAGGCACGATAGTCCTTTCCGTGGAAGTCAGTGACGGCTTCCATCGCACCAAGATTGACATGGATTTTATGGTGGTCAATCTCGAAAGCGCCCACAACCTGATCCGGGGAAGGCCGACATTGGAGGACCTGGAGACCATCATCTCCATGAAACACTTATGCCTGAAGTTCCTCACCAGCGGCGGCATCGGATACGCCAGGGGGAACCAGAGGATAGCAAGAGCATGCTACCTCAAACTGACGAAGCTAGCCGCAAGTGCCGAGAAAAGGGTGGACACCATCACTATGACCGTCGCCAATGACGAAGAGAGGCCACATGCTGAGCCGATATAGGACATCCAGGAAGTCCCCTTAGATGCCTCTCGGCCAGAGCGAATCCTGAAAATCGGGAGGCAACTCCCTTAGGACCAACGTGATGCCATTCTCCTAGTTCTGCGGTCGATGCCGTCATCTTTGCATGGGGCCGAAGACATGCCAGGCATCAGCCCGAAAGTGATCACCCATCAGTTGTCAGACGATCCAACTTCCACACCCTTCAAGCAGAAGCAGTGCTACCTCTCAGCCGAAAGACAGGACTTCGTCAAAGGGGAGGTCACCATGCTCCTCTCAATCTGCCACATCAAGGAGGTGAAATATCCCACATGGCTGGCCAACGTCGTCCTCACCCAAAATCCGCCAACATTCAGAATGTGCATTGACTACACTGATCTGAACAACGCGTGCCCTATGGACCTATTCCCTCTCCCCAACATTGATCAGTTGGTGGACGAGACGGCGGGCTGCGAATTCATGTCGTTCCTTGATGCCTTCAGTGGGTACCACTAGATCTTCATGCACGAAGATGACGCTGAGAAGAGGGCCTTCATGACCCCAGAGGGAATTTTTTGCTACCTCGTCATGACTTTTGGGCTCAAAAATTCAGGCGCCACATACACCAGGATGGTAGCCAAAATCTTCAGAGCAGTCCCCGGCCGGACGATGGAGGCATACGTTGACGACATGATCGTTAAGAGCAAACAGTATACCACCCATGCTGACGACCTCCGGGAAATCTTTGAGATCATGAACAAGTTCAAGCTCCGCTTGAACCCCAAGAAATGCACCTTTAGCGTCCAAGGGGGCATATTGTTTGGCTACATGGTCAACCGAAGGGGCATTGAGATTAATCCGGAGAAAATCCAGGCCATTGTGAACATGGAGCTTGTTGGATAATTGATACCCATATTGTATAAACTAGTAGAAATTTAGCTCAAGAATGGAGAAGGAGAAGAAGTGTATAGAATGAATGAATTAATATTAGTTGTATATTTGAGTTGTGTCTTTACAAGTTTACATAAGGGGTATATATATGGAAATTTCGAGTCTGGGCCTCTAATATGGGCCTGACAGACCCGGTTACATAAATGGACTGATAGTACAAAAAACTGTACTAATATAATGTACAATAATATGAATGATATCCGCTAAATGTGTGTGGGCCGCTGTCCAAGCCCAATAGTCGGCAGACCAGGGGGTCGGAGTCTATATACTCCATCAGGAGTCCCCCACTCCCTGACTCGAGAGTACTCGAGGCGAAAGGGAGTAGTCCAAACTGTATCTGCAACGTTCTTCTGTCTTTGGTTTCTTCCTTTTCGGTCGGGGGACCACCACCCTTGTCCATGATGGGGGGATGCCTCGTTAAAAACCTTTACTAGGAAAAAAGCCAGTGGGAAAAAATCCTAATAAAGGGAAAAAGAGTACACCTAGCGCCCCCAACATGAAACAGGGAAGGTAGGCCCCCTCCGGCATATTCATTATTGTCTAGCTCAACCCGTGTTCATGTGACTAGCTCTCGTTCCTGCTCATGCGTGATATTTGCTGCTCATCTAGAAAATCTGACCCCTCAGTCCCCCACTCCTTGAGGCGAGTGGAGACGAAGTGAAAATGAGTAAAGTCATCTTCGTACCTACACATTTAACATGCATATAAATTTTTCCCTTGGGGTTTATGTTTCCGATCGGGGGTTCGTCACTTGAAAAAAGTGGAAATGTGAATTGTTGATGTAATGATAAAATACTCAGTAGAGTGGATGCGTGAGCCATTCGTACGCAACGGTCGCCACTCTTGGAATGACTAAGACCGGTCTTCGTGCCTAAGAGTCAGGGCTTTGTGCCTGAGAGTCGGGGCTTTGTGCCTGAGAGTCAGGGCTTTAAATTCTAGTGATGGGTCTCAAGCCACACTCTACTAGGCATTTGATCATAATTGCGTGATAGTGTGACATTTAACCGACAACAAAAATATTAATTAAAATAAATATAAATAATATTAAAATTAAAGAATACTTATCTGGACCGAAATGAGTGTTGTGGTATTGTAGCCAGCTGAATAAATGTACCAAAAACGTGAATCCCTCTCACATGGTTGACTGGGCCTTATATTCTTGTCTGCCACTAAGTGCCAAGCAGCAACAACTCATCATTTTCGACGGAAGAGGAGCAGCACCTGACAAGTGAAGGAGCCCGCACATGGGAGTTCACTGCGAAGACGCCCATGAGCTTCCAGCTTGACCGCGTCTTGTGGAGCCACGGCAGCAGATACCATTCTCCGGCGAGGGAGGAGGGACCTCGGTCACCGTTCCACCGGACAATCCCCCGGCAAGCAATAATGGAGGGGAGCCCTCTACCGGAGTTGCCGGATGAGAAGGAACAACCCCGTACAACTCCAGGAGCCAAAAGCGATAGAAACAATAAAGCAAAGAAGAATAGACTCCTCTGGCGGTGGATCTCATTATCGGAGTCGCCTGTTGCAGAGTCCGACCAGTCGATCTCAACTCTGCCACCCGCCGCCAGGTTGGTGACGACATGGGTTCGCTCCATCCGACCAATGGCTGTGAGCAGTGAGCGAAGGGACTGTATATGAGCTACCGATGACCAGAAGCTCCCGATCGTTAGTGACGGTGTCAAGCAAGCAGTGTATTTCCTTCCCAGCGGCCATTATTGGCGGAGATCAGAAGATCTGGTTCAAACGATCATGAGCAGGAGTTGGATGAAATTGCTGGAGGCCTCTGCAGCTCTATTCCTTAAACGGCGGTCGAGGACCCACGCCCAAATGTCCAGATCCTTCCGCTCCAATCAGACTGTTGCTTGCCTTCTTTACAACCGGAATTACAGACCTGAATCCGTGAATTGCTATTAGAATTCCAGAATCGCATATCCAGATCTGGAAATTTCCAATGAACATTCTTAGAATTCTTCATTGATAATATCGAATTTTAGGAAACCTTTGTGAATATTCAATGGATTTGGGGAGGATCTCACTTGATTGTGTTCAAACCTCTCAACGAGAGCACCATTGTTGGATAATTGATACTCATATTGTCACGCCCCGGACCGCATCCGAGCCACGTAGACAACCGCCGTACAACCCGATAAGAACAACAACAGTTCATCCCTATTGAGTTGTACAAGGCGTCCGATTTATTCTATTGCCAAACCGATTAGTAAACACATACAATCAACATCAATATCATAAACAATCAAATGCGGAAAATAATAAAATGTTTGATACTTAGCCACACGTGGCAAACACGGGCACGCAGGCCCCCAACTGTTTTAATGAAAATATTGTTTCAAAAATCCATGAGCGGTTTATACATTTGAAATAAGAATGGAAGCACGAACCACGTCTTCCTTCTCGATCAGTCACCCTAGGCAAAGGTGCAGATAGTAGGACTCTAGCCTCAACCTGAAAAATGTGAGGGCCCCCGGAGGGGTCAGTACTCCATAGAAGTACTAGTGACAAGCAGGCTATATGAAGAATAACTAATGTTTCAGACACGAGACCCAAAAATAGGGTGATATATACATATAGATGTCCCTCATCCACCCGATGATACATACTGTATATATACTCGTAAAATACTCAACCCGTAGGTCATTTACCTTAAAGAGTCTTTTAGAGATAAAGTTCTTGCCTGACTTTTCTCACTCCTTTCCCGGTTACCTAGCTCACAAGCTATAGTCTACCTTCGATTCATACTACCGAGTGTTTTAGGATCATTTACCGTCCAAGGCACTCAACCCATCCTGGAGTATTTAAGATCATTTACCGTCCAAGGGTACTCGGCCCCACCTGGAGTATTCTGGATCATTTACCGTCCAAGGGTACTCGACCCCACCTGGAGTATTCTGGATCATTTACCGTCCAAGGGTACTCGACCCCACCTGGAGTATTCTGGATCATTTACCGTCCAAGGGTACTCGACCCCACCTGGAGTATTCTGGATCATTTACCGTCCAAGGGTACTCGACCCCACCTGGAGTATTCTGGATCATTTACCGTCCAAGGGTACTCGACCCCACCTGGAGTATTCTGGATCATTTACCGTCCAAGGGCACTCAATCCCCAGTCTATTCTCTACCAAATTCTAACCTGGATATGGCTAACCTTTCATTCCTTTAACTATGGACAATTCCTAGCCCTATAGTCATATAACAATCCTTAGGATCCAACGTGGGCGGGTCCCACCCGAACGGCCCACGTTAACCTACTCAAAACTGCCCGTTTTGAGCATAACCCAATACTCGATCGAGTATTAACCCATACTCGGTCGAGTACAGGAGACAGTAGTCCACAAAGCTGATTTTCAACAAATACCCGGTCGGGTATGTGTCAATACCCGATCGGGTATGGCAGTTGACTTGACGGTCAACGCCCCTTTTGACCCCCCAAACGGAGTCCGATTAACTTGAAATTTTATACACATATACTTCTTGATGTCCTTGATCCAAAAATACCATTTTGGATCCCTGGATCATCACACAAAATATGTTATCACATTTTTAATCACCAAACCTACATAACATGCTTTTTAACTATGTTTTGTGTATAATCATGGCATAAACACACACTTGGTTATCTTTAATCATTCCACAAAACATATTCCTGATTAATTTAGGTAATCTCATGCCTCACGCAAAAGTTATAAAGCATAAAGCCGTCTTCTCACCTTAATGAAGCTTATGAAGTTCTAGCCTTCCCGATTTAGCTCCGATGAAACTCCGGCGAACTTCAACGAACTCCGGCGACAACTCCGTGAAAGTTCCTTGAATACTTTAGACAAGTTACTAACAAGGTTTTATCATCATAAAACCCATAGCAATACATATAACCTCAAAAGGTTATTTTCCGGCGAACCGGTCACTTTGGCTTCTAAGTCCGTTCTTGGACTTAGAACTACCTTCCAACCCCTCTTTCTACACATCCCAACGTGTAGAACATTACTAGGGTGTGAAATATGATTGAATAATCATAAAAGAGTATTGAAGAACCAGAAATTGGATTAATGGAGTCCTTACCTTGCTAAACACAAGTTTCCCTCTCTGAAAACCAACTTTTCTCTTCTCTTTTCCCCTCCTTCTTCCTCCTTAGCTCCAGTTCGTGAATGGTGGATGTTGTGAGGTGTTTGCAGAGCTTCTATCTCAAGGATGGATGGGTTGGACGAGCTGGAGGGTTAGGTTGATGATTGAGAATGCCTCTTTGGCATTTCTCCAAAATAATGTCAAAGGTGAGGTCCACCTTCCCATTGATTGGTCTCTCAATCAATTTCTCCTTACTCCTGCAGGTTATGTGCGGCTCCCCTTGTCATTGGCAGCACCAAATCCGTGGGGTGGCCCCCACTCATGTGGGAGGTCATCCCTTTATGTCCCCAAGTGTACACTCGGCCCCGAAAGTTGTATTTCCCGGACTGTTTTAAGTATATTTTATTTTATCGGGTCAAATAAAATATAACACTCGTTCTCAATCCTTATTGGGCCTTAGAATCATTATGAAATCCCCAACTTTAATTTATAGGTTTTCGAAATCCCTTTTTGGGCTATTATCTGATAAATTGCCGATACCGATAATTTAGCCCGTTTGACCAACCGGTCACCCTTGTGCCATTGTCATGGCCCAATTAGGATATCCACCACCATATACATATTATCAAGTCCAAGATTAATATAATATGTGGTCCCGATAATATTGGGCGGCCCCACATCCGGTGTGGGCCCCACGTGAATTTTACTATTCACGTAATAGAAATGATAAAAATTTACAATCACGTAAAAAATGCTTTTATACATTTCTCAAGGTTCAATACATAATTTGGTACAGTACAAATACTCGGGGGCGGTGTTACAAGTTCTACCCCCCTTATTTGGGATTTCGTCCCCGAAATCCATGTGTCTAATCAAACAGAAATGGATATTGTTCCCTCATTAGGGTCTCCACTTCCCACGTTTGCTCCTCGACACGATCACTCTTCTAAAGTACCTTGACCATCGGCACCTCTTTGCTCCTTAGCCTCTTTACCTGTCGGTCTATGATCTTTACCGGCTGTACCGTATAATGTAGGTCCTCTCGGATTTCTACCGGTGGTTTCTCAAGAATATGTGACGGGTCCCGCACATACTTCTTGAGCATAGAAACATGAAATACATTATGAATCTTTTCTAACTCTGGAGTCAACTGAAGTCGGTAAGCTACAACCCCAATCCTTTCAAGGATTTTGAACGGGCCTATGTAACGTGGGTTAAGCTTACCCCGACTGAGGAACCTGATGATCCCTTTCCAAGGGGATACCCTCAAAAATACCTCGTCACCAACCTCAAACTCCAACGTCCTTCGACGTTTATCAGCATAGCTCTTCTGTCGGTCTTGGGCAGCCTTGAGCCTATCCTGTATGACCTTTATCTTCTCCTTAGTGATCTCGACTAACTCGGTGCCCTCAAGCTTAGCCTCGCCGACCTCGTCCCAACACAATGGTGTCCTGCATTTCCTCCCATACAACGCTTCGTATGGGGGCATGCCTATACTTGCCTGATAACTGTTGTTATAGGCGAATTCTACTAAAGCCAACTGATTGTCCCAGCTCCCCTGGAACTCCAAGGCACATGCCCTTAACATGTCCTCCAAGATCTGAATCACCCGTTCAGATTGCCCATCCGTTTGAGGATGAAACGCGGTGCTAAACCTCAATTTCGTACCCATGGATTCCTGGAACTTAGGCCAAAACCGTGATGTGAACCGTGGGTCCCTATCCGATATTATAGTAACCGGAACCCCATGCAGTCTCACAATCTCATCTGTGTACAATTTGGCCAATCGCTCGAGCGTATAGGTAGTGTTGATAGGTAGGAAATGAGCGCTCTTGGTCAGCCTATCGACTACCACCCATACCGCGTCGTAGTTCCTAACCGTCCGTGGTAGACCCACCACGAAGTCCATGGTAACATGCTCCCACTTCCATTCTGGAATGGTAAGTGGTTATAGTAACCCTGCCGGGTGTTGGTGCTCTGCCTTAACCTGTTGACAAGTAAGGCAACGGCTCACGTATTCTGCAATTTCTCTCTTCATTCCCGACCACCAGTAGCTTTCCTTCAAGTCCCGGTACATCTTTGTACCGCCCGGGTGCATGGCATACGCAGATGAGTGAGCCTCCTCAAGGATAGATTTTCGGAGCTCCTCATCCGATGGTACACACACTCGTTCCTTGAATAGTAGAAGTCCATCTTCCCTCTCACGGAAACCCTCAACGGGCCCCACAAGCATCCGTTCCCGGATTTTCTGAAATTCCTCGTCATTGCCTTGACATGTTCTGATTTCATCTAATAAGGTGGGTCTCACCTCAAATCTGGCCAATAGCGCCCCACCCGTGGATACCTCCACGCGTGCCCTCAGTGCCCGTAAGCATGTGAGTAAAACCCCTGATGATGAGCTCTTCCTGCTCAGTGCATCAGCTACTACATTAGCCTTGCCTGGATGATAGTCAATTATCAAGTTGTAATCCTTAATCAACTCCATCCATCTCCTCTGTCTCATGTTCAACTCTTTCTGAGTGAACACATACTTCAGACTCTTGTGGTCGGTGTAAATGTGACACAACTCCCCGTAGAGGTAGTGCCTCCAAATCTTCAATGCAAATACCACAGCACCTAGCTCCAGATCATGTGTGGGGTAGTTTACTTCATGCTTCCTCAACTGCCGAGAAGCATAAGCAATTACCTTCCCTGATTGCATCAGTACACATCCCAGTCCCTGAATGCTAGCATCGCTGTAGATGTCATACCCTAACCCTTGCACGGGCAAGGCAAGCACTGGTGCTTCGGTCAAACGTTTCTTTAGCTCAAGAAACCCCTTCTCACACTTGTCATCCCACACAAACTTAGCCCCCTTTTTAGTGAGCTTCGTGAGTGGGGATGCTATCACCGAGAACTTTTCCACGAATTTGCGGTAATACCCCGCTAAACCGAGGAAACTCCTTATCTCCTTCACGTTCTTGGGCCTCTCCCAATTAGTGACCGCTTCAATCTTGGAGTTATCAACTGAAATGCCCGAGCCCGATACCACATGCCCGAGAAAACCGATCTCCCCAAGCCAAAATTCGCATTTAGAGAATTTGGCAAAGAGTTGCTTCTCCCGCAATGTTTCAAGCACAAGCCTTAGATGTTTTTCGTGTTCCTCTTCATTCATGGAGTATATCAAAATGTCATCAATGAACACTATGACGAACTGGTCTAAGTATTGGTGAAATACTCGGTTCATGAGGTCCATGAATGCCGCGGGGGCGTTCGTAAGCCCAAACGACATTACTAGAAACTCATAGTGACCATACCTCGTACGGAATGCACTTTTGGGTATGTCACCCTCCTTGATCTTTAGTTGATGGTAGCCTGACCTCAAGTCAATCTTAGAGAACACCGTTGCCCCCCGTAGTTGATCAAACAAGTCATCGATCCTTGGCAAAGGATATTTGTTCTTTATCGTGACCTTGTTCAACTGACGGTAGTCGATACACATTCTGAGTGTACCATCCTTCTTCTTTACAAATAGTACCGGTGCTCCCCATGGTGAATGACTCGGCCTGATGAATCCGCTGTCCAACAATTCTTCCAATTGCACCTTCAACTCTTGAATTTCAGCCGGTGCCATCCGATATGGAGGAATCGAGATGGGTTTTGTACCGGGTTCTACCTCAATGGTGAACTCAATTTCTCGATCTGGTGGGAGTCCCGGGAGTTCTTCAGGGAAAACTTCTGGTTACTCACTCACCACTCTCACCTCAGTGAGACTCTTCTCCTTGCCCTCCTTGCCTATGACATAGGCCAAGTATGTTTGACACCCTTTCCTCATCATACGCCTTGCTCTTATGGCCGATATGATACAAGGGTTGAATTTCCCTCTATCTCCCTCGAAGCATAGAGTGTTTCCTTCTCCATCCTTTAGTTCTAACACCTTGGTGTAGCAATCTACCTTCGCATGGTGTTTTTCGAGCCAATCCATGCCAAGTATAGCATCAAACTCGAGCATATCTAACGGCACAAGGTCACCCGTTAGACAGTGCCCCCCTATCCCTACGTTACACGAGGGATAGTAGTGTTTCCGCTCTACATCATCTCCCAATGGCGTAGAGACCAGCAAAGGTTGCATCATTGCCACCAAAGGCATGTTCAATCCTTTGGCAAACGTTTCGCTCACAAACGAACGTTGTGCCCCGGTATCGATGAGAATTCTCGCATCCCTATCGTTGATCTTTAGTGTTCCTACATATATAAGTCATGTAAGTCACCCTATTCGTCATCCCGACAGAAAAGGACCGGACGAAAAAATTTCATCCTAGAATTACCCTATACCCGGTCGGGTAGGGTCTTCTACCCGGTCGGGTATCACTCGAATTCTTAAAGGGAAACCCCCCTGTCTTCCTTGCTCGGTCGAGTACCAGCCTTGAATTCGGGCAAAATGTCAATACCCGGTCGGGTATATACCTATACCCGGTCGGGTATCACTCAAAATCCACAAATAAAAGCTCCATGTCTTCTACGCTCGATCGAGTACACACTTCGAAGCTCAAAATATACACATACCCGGTCGGGTATATAGCCATACCCGATCGGGTATTGCTCGAAATGTCAAAAATAAGGCATCCTGCCTTGGCTGCCCGAACGGGTGCACACTTCAAACTCGAAGCATAGCTTATACCCGGTCGGGTCTATAGGAGTACCCGATCGGGTCCTTCATATTTTTGAAGATTTTTCAACCCATTACATGATCAAATACGTGTGAAATCAAGAGATTACCTGCAATGGAGTCCGGGTTGGCCCGAGCATCAGCCTCGGTCATTGCATACACCCGTGCTTGGGTCCTCCCTTGGTTAACGGACGCGGCGTTGCTAGCCGTGGGTCCGCTCCTTCCCGTGCCGGCCTGAGACGGCCCCGCACGTCCCCTACTAGTCGTAGGTCCTCCCATGGCTCCCGATGGTCCTCCCCCGTTCAGCATTGGACAAGAGGATTTGAGGTGGCTCGTGCTACCGCATTTGTAACACCGGGGTGGTTCATTGCACTTCCCCGCATGATTCTTGCCGCAGTTTGCACACCTCGGTGACCATGTACTCCCTGGTTTGGCCCCTTGCCCTCCTGAACCTTTGTTCCTTTTCGCCGGTGGTGCCGGCGTCCTGAATGAATTGCCACCCCCAGCGTGATGCTTCCGGGAGTGGTCTTGGGGTCCAGCGTTTCCCCATCTTCTTTTCTTCGCCTCCTCGGCGTCCCTCAACTTCCTCTCGTTCCATTGGGCTTCCCCAAGGAGCCCCTGATCAACGATTTGGCTAAATGTCATACTGTGATGGTAAGTAGCCCGGTCACGGATGTCCAACTGTAGAGCATCCCAAAAGTGATTGGCCATACGATTTTCATCCAATGAGTATTCCGGGATGAATCGTGCCAAGTCACGGAACCTTTGTTCCAATTGCCTCACCGAGCAACCATCCTCCTGTTTCAGGTTCGTGTACTCTCTTCTTTTGAGATTGACTTCAAAAGTTGAGTAGTACTGATTATAGAACTCCACTTCGAATTTCTCCCAAGTGGCTTCACCGCGAAACTTTCCCTCCACGCCTTCCCACCATACAGCGGCTACCCCTTCTAGTAACCTGGTGGCAACCCTCAACTTCACGTCGAGTGAAATTTGCATGTCCCTAGAAGCATCATTCAGCTTCTTAATCCAGTCGGCGGCCTCAGATATGTCGCCCTTGCCATCAAATGATTTGCACCCCAAGGCCCTGGCCTCCTTGAGGTACTTGGAGATACGCACCATCGTGTCTCCTCCAAATGCCCCCGATGGAGCACTAGAAGCACCTCGGCTTCCTTGCCCCATGGTCTGCCTAGCCTGTCTAGCTTGGCGCCGCTGTTCTCTCTTTTCCTTATTCTCGAGGTACCATTCTAGTGCCTCACTCATACGGTCATAATGAGGATCATCATCCTCATCTTCTTCCTCAAAGTCCTCCCCGTTGTACGGGGTCTCCTCTTGCTCCGTGCTTGGAGCATAGGTGAAGTCGTCCGGTTCGGTGGCCCATGACGGGTGCACGGAACCGACGCGTGTGCTACTTGTCGTCGGCGTGGTAGAACGCCCACGACCCCTGCCTCGGCCTCCTCCTCGGCTTTGGCCCCGGCCTCTACCCCTAGAGGTCCGTGATTCCGCCCGAGTGGCATGCCCGGTGGCCCCCGGCACATGCCCTGTCGGGTTCCTCCTAGTTACCCTGCGTCCACCCTCCATTTCTGAAAGAAATAAGGAATGAGTCATTAGACTCGTTTCAATGTCAATTGACGGAGTAGTACAAAATACACCACTTGGTCCAACATTATGGCCAACAAACTGTTAAGGGTACCGTCTTAACAATAAGAGGTCAATAACTTGGTTTCCAACGGTTCCTTAAGTACAAAAACTGTTGCTCATGGTTTTATTCAAAACTTTTTGAGGATAACCATATTGAGAGATTAATTATATAGTTTAGAAATCGATGGCTCTGATACCACTTAATTGTCACGCCCCGGACCGCATCCGAGCCACGTAGACAACCGCCGTACAACCCGATAAGAACAACAACAGTTCATCCCTATTGAGTTGTACAAGGCGTCCGATTTATTCTATTGCCAAACCGATTAGTAAACACATACAATCAACATCAATATCATAAACAATCAAATGCGGAAAATAATAAAATGTTTGATACTTAGCCACACGTGGCAAACACGGGCACGCAGGCCCCCAACTGTTTTAATGAAAATATTGTTTCAAAAATCCATGAGCGGTTTATACATTTGAAATAAGAATGGAAGCACGAACCACGTCTTCCTTCTCGATCAGTCACCCTAGGCAAAGGTGCAGGTAGTAGGACTCTAGCCTCAACCTGAAAAATGTGAGGGCCCCCGGAGGGGTCAGTACTCCATAGAAGTACTAGTGACAAGCAGGCTATATGAAGAATAACTAATGTTTCAGACACGAGACCCAAAAATAGGGTGATATATACATATAGATGTCCCTCATCCACCCGATGATACATACTGTATATATACTCGTAAAATACTCAACCCGTAGGTCATTTACCTTAAAGAGTCTTTTAGAGATAAAGTTCTTGCCTGACTTTTCTCACTCCTTTCCCGGTTACCTAGCTCACAAGCTATAGTCTACCTTCGATTCATACTACCGAGTGTTTTAGGATCATTTACCGTCCAAGGCGCTCAACCCATCCTGGAGTATTTAAGATCATTTACCGTCCAAGGGTACTCGGCCCCACCTGGAGTATTCTGGATCATTTACCATCCAAGGGTACTCGACCCCACCTGGAGTATTCTGGATCATTTACCGTCCAAGGGTACTCGACCCCACCTGGAGTATTCTGGATCATTTACCGTCCAAGGGTACTCGACCCCACCTGGAGTATTCTGGATCATTTACCGTCCAAGGGTACTCGACCCCACCTGGAGTATTCTGGATCATTTACCGTCCAAGGGTACTCGACCCCACCTGGAGTATTCTGGATCATTTACCGTCCAAGGGCACTCAATCCCCAGTCTATTCTCTACCAAATCCTAACCTGGATATGGCTAACCTTTCATTCCTTTAACTATGGACAATTCCTAGCCCTATAGTCATATAACAATCCTTAGGATCCAACGTGGGCGGGTCCCACCCGAACGGCCCACGTTAACCTACTCAAAACTGCCCGTTTTGAGCATAACCCAATACTCGATCGAGTATTAACCAATACTCGGTCGAGTACAGGAGACAGTAGTCCACAAAGCTGATTTTCAACAAATACCCGGTCGGGTATGTGTCAATACCCGATCGGGTATGGCAGTTGACTTGACGGTCAACGCCCCTTTTGTCCCCCCAAACGGAGTCCGGTTAACTTGAAATTTTATACACATATACTTCTTGATGTCCTTGATCCAAAAATACCATTTTGGATCCCTGGATCATCACACAAAATATGTTATCACATTTTTAATCACCAAACCTACATAACATGCTTTTTAACTATGTTTTGTGTATAATCATGGCATAAACACACACTTGGTTATCTTTAATCATTCCACAAAACATATTCCTGATTACTTTAGGTAATCTCATGCCTCACGCAAAAGTTATAAAGCATAAAGCCGTCTTCTCACCTTAATGAAGCTTATGAAGTTCTAGCCTTCCCGATTTAGCTCCGACGAAACTCCGGCGAACTTCAACGAACTCCGGCGACAACTCCGGCGACCTTTTCAACTCCGTGAAAGTTCCTTGAATACCTTAGACAAGTTACTAACAAGGTTTTATCATCATAAAACCCATAGCAATACATATAACCTCAAAAGGTTATTTTCCGGCGAACCGGTCACTTTGGCTTCTAAGTCCGTTCTTGGACTTAGAACTACCTTCCAACCCCTCTTTCTACACATCCCAACGTGTAGAACATTACTAGGGTGTGAAATATGATTGAATAATCATAAAAGAGTATTGAAGAACCAGAAATTGGATTAATGGAGTCCTTACCTTGCTAAACACAAGTTTCCCTCTCCGAAAACCAACTTTTCTCTTCTCTTTTCCCCTCCTTCTTCCTCCTTAGCTCCAGTTCGTGAATGGTGGATGTTGTGAGGTGTTTGCAGAGCTTCTATCTCAAGGATGGATGGGTTGGACGAGCTGGAGGGTTAGGTTGATGATTGAGAATGCCTCTTTGGCATTTCTCCAAAATAATGTCAAAGGTGAGGTCCACCTTCCCATTGATTGGTCTCTCAATCAATTTCTCCTTAATCCTGCAGGTTATGTGCGGCTCCCCTTGTCATTGGCAGCACCAAATCCGTGGGGTGGCCCCCACTCATGTGGGAGGTCATCCCTTTATGTCCCCAAGTGTACACTCGGCCCCGAAAGTTGTATTTCCCGGACTGTTTTAAGTATATTTTATTTTATCGGGTCAAATAAAATATAACACTCGTTCCCAATCCTTATTGGGCCTTAGAATCATTATGAAATCCCCAAATTTAATTTATAGGTTCTCGAAATCCCTTTTTGGGCTATTATCTGATAAATTGCCGATACCGATAATTTAGCCCGTTTGACCAACCGGTCACCCTTGTGCCATTGTCATGGCCCAATTAGGATATCCACCACCATATACATATTATCAAGTCCAAGATTAATATAATATGTGGTCCCGATAATATTGGGCGGCCCCACATCCGGTGTGGGCCCCACGTGAATTTTACTATTCACGTAATAGAAATGATAAAAATTTACAATCACGTAAAAAATGCTTTTATACATTTCTCAAGGTTCAATACATAATTTGGTACATTACAAATACTCGGGGGCGGTGTTACACATATTGTATAAACTAGTAGAAATTTAGCTCAAGAATGGAGAAGGAGAAGAAGTGTATAGAATGAATGAATTAATATTGGTTGTATATTTGAGTTGTGTCTTTACAAGCTTTACATAAGGGGTATATATATGGAAATTCCGGGTCTGGGCCTCTAATATGGGCCTGACAGACCCGGTTACATAAATGGACCGATAGTACAAAAAACTAATCTAGAACATCTGAATAATAATAATGTACAATAATATGAATGATATCCGCTAAATGTGTGTGGGCCGCTGTCCAAGCCCAATAGTCGGCAGACCGGGAGGTCGGAGTCCATATACTCCATCAGAGCTGCCATGCAATGTCAAGGAGGTACAGCGGTTGACGGGACGACTTGCGGCCCTAAGCTGTCTCCTCTCCAAATCGACTGAAAGATCTCACCCCTTCTTCCAAATCATGCGCAAAGCCAACAACTTCATATGGACGACGGAGTGCCAGCAAGCATTTGAGGAGCTGAAGCAGTACCTTTCATCCCCTCCCGTGCTCTCCAAGCCCAAGCCCGGCGAGACGCTCTTCTTGTACCTAGGGGTGAGTACATCGGCCATAAGCTCTGTGCTCATCCGCGAGGAGGAAGGGGTACTCTACGGGAGGCAGAACTCAGATACTCCCGCTTCGAGAAGACAATGCTAGCCATTGTCCATATAGTGAAGAAATTAGGGCACTATTTCCAAGCACACTCCGTCCACGCCCTCACTCAGCAGCCCCTCGGCGCACTTATGCGGAGCCCAACTAGCTTCTCAAGGATGGTGAAATGGGCGATCTTCCTCAGCAAGTTTCTGATCAAAATCAAGCCAAGTCCATCCATCAAAGGGCAAGCCTTGGTTGACTTCGTCACTGAGTGCACGGCAATGGAGACGGCCACCACCATACCCGGGTTAGAGCTAGACGAAGCATGGACCCTATTCACTGACGGTTCATCAGCCGCCAAAGCATGTGGAGGCGGCGGCGTCCTCATTTCCCCTGAAGGATTCGGAGCATACTATGCCATCCGCTTAAACTTCATGGTGTCCAACAACGAGGCCGAGTATGAAGCCCTCCTCAGCAGCCTCAGACTCGCAGCCGGCCTCAAAGCGCAACACATCAGAATTAAATACGACTCCAAGCTGGTGGTGGGCCAGATCGAGGGCTCGTACGAGGCTAAGAAGGCAGGATGAGGCAATACAAGCAAACAGCTGAAGAGTTACTCAAGGCTTTTGAAACCCACGAGATCAAACAGATCCCAAGGGAGGAGAATGCCGAGGGTGACATTCTCTCCAAACTCAGCATGGACACCCAGAGCACATCTCCAAGATAGCCAAGATTGAGGAGCTCAGCATGTCCAACATCCATGTCAGCCCGGTCATGTGCATTCAACAACGTCCGAAGGACTGGATCTCCGACATCATGACCTTCATCACCTCGGGAGACCTACCCCAGGACGAGGAGAGGGCCAAACCAGCCAAGCTCAGGGCCCCAAGCTACACCATTGAGGATGGGAAGCTCTACAAAAGATCCTACAATGGCACTCTCCTCCGATGCCTGCACCAGGACGAGGCCGGAGTGGCCATGGAGGAAGTCCACTGTGGCATCTCTTCCTCACACCAGGGCCCTTTCAGCATGTCCGACCGGCGACCGGCTCATCGTCCAAGGCTATTTTTGGCCGACGATGGCACGAGATTGTGCTAATCTTGCAAGGAAGTGTACCACGTGCCAGGTACTTCAAAAGGCCCCTGGTCGGCCAGCCGTCAATTACGCCCCGGTCCGCACTGCAATCCCATTCTCAAGATGGGGGATTGACCTGGCCGCCCCCTGCCAAGAGCAGTCGGAAACAAGCGCTACATCATCGTCGCGGTCGACTACTTCACCAAGTGGGTCGAAGCGGAACCTTTGGCCGGCATCACAGGGGCCAGATGCCAGAAGTTTGTCCACAAAAACATCCTTACCACTTCGGCGTCCCTCAGGAGATCATATCCGACAACGGTACCCAATTTGAAGCCGCACCTTTCCAAGAGCTCCTCCACGCATGGGGAATCAAGCATCGTTTCTCCTCCGTTGCCTATCCTCAAGGTAACGGGCAAGTTGAGAACGCCAACAGAATCATACTGCAAGGCATGAAGAAGAAACTCGAGGACACAGGAGGCAGCTGGGCCGGCGAGCTCCCCAACATGTTATGGTGCTACCGTACCACGTTAAGGAGGGCGATGGGCACAACAACTTTTTCCCTGGGCTATGTCTTTGAGGTAAAAGAACCCACGAAGGTCACCATACCCAGCAGACGGGTTGAGCAATATGAACCTGAGGCTAACGAAGAGCATATGAAGATCGATCTCCACTTGGTCGAAGAGAGACGCGAGCAAGCCTACATCCGGACAGAGAACTATCGGCGTGAAGTAAAATCATACTATGACGCCAAGGTACGTTCCCGGGAATTCCAAGTGGGGGATTACGTCCTCTGCCGAAGGGAGGCAAGCAAACCGACAGAAGGTGGCAAGCTAGCCCTGAAGTATGAAGGGCCCTACATCGTCAGTGCTGCGGTAAAAGCTGACACCTACAAACTTAAACACCCAAATGGGTCTAGAATACCACGAACGTGGAATGTACATCACTTGGTGAACTTCTATCAATAATCCGAAGGAGGCGAAGCCGACAAAGCCCTCACCCCTTAACGGGTTATTGATCGATTACCACCCTCGGCCTCGAGCCACTTATCAATGAAAGTTGTGTTCAGCTTATTTTTTGAAAAATTAAGTAAAGAATACCGCATATCATGTCGACCCCTTAGAGCGAAACGCTCAGGTATGGTCGACACAGCATATCGCATCGACCCCTTAGAGCGAAACGCTCAGGTATGGCTGACGATGTCCCAAGACGTTGGGCCTGCAAACGGCCCACGTCTTGAAATGGGAAGCTTACCGCATCATCCTCGCGCTAAATCGCAGGACGATGGGCCTGAAAGAACGGCCGAGGTGACAAAATCCCCAAACCTGGGATTAGGAAACGGTAGCCATCGGTAACCGACCAAAAGCCTGAGCCCGCGCTGTAAATAGACGACGGGACCCCCCAAAGATTATGGGACGATCCAGAAGGATTCCCTACCGGCCAAGGGAATAGAAACCCCCTCGGCCGAAGCCTGAAAGAAGGATACCCGCTCCTCGCTCAAAGAAGTAAAGAGGAAGAAAATAAAATAGGGACAGCCAAAGGACCGTGCACTCACCGGCATCGTGCGAAATCCCCACAAAGCAAAAGAGGGACAGCCAAAGGACCGTGCACTCGCTAGCCTCATGCGAAATCCCCACAAAGCAAAAGAGGGAAGCCAGTGGACTGTGCACTTGCCGGCCTTGAGCAATAAAAATAAAATCCCCACAAATTTCGCTAAGTACATATCAGTTAAATGCTATATTTGGACGACCGTTCTCAGGACCATTGAGCATGATCCCATATCCAAGCCTGGTCCTAGATGTTTATTGGACAAAACATGCATGCACAGACTACCCCAAAATACTTGGAAAAATTCCCAAGTGACATTTAGTTGGCCGATGAAGGCCACAGGGAAGACGACGCGGACTCAAAAGATCCGTGGGAAATATCCGCCCTTAGCCGAGCAAGGATCGGACACCTTCATCGGCCACTGCTAAGGAAAACAACTACTTGATGTCAGCTAACACTAAGAAATATTTTAAGGAATGAAATGACAACAACAACACAAGGACGAGGACGATGAAGTAGATACTAAAGCTGGGGAAGATAACCAAATATTTGAATTCAAATTTAAAAGTACAAAAGGGGGGCACATCGGCCATTACATATCAATCACAGAAATTAAAAAGGGATCAAGTTTCTTCCCCTTCGGCGCCTTGAGTGGGCCTATCACTGGTTTCACCGACTTTGGAAGTAGTAGTGTCCACAAATATATCATCGTCGCCCCAATCATCCTGGCCGATGTCAGAGCTCAGGATGGGGGGCTGCCTCTCCTCTTCAAGAAGCTTGACCTCAACCTCCGGATCCTTCATCTTCGGGGGCATCTTTAGGCCGGCAGCAAACAACTTCGTTAGATTCAGTTCCGTGAAACGCCGATGCAGCCTCCGGCCGATGTCATAGAATACTGGCTGGGCCCAATCTTCAAGCCTGACTGCCACGACCTCAAAGAACCAAGGCCGGCGCTCCTCAGCTTTCCAGCCAACGGCCAAGAACTTCTCGATGGCGGCGTCGGCGGCCTTCTCTACAGCAACCTCAGCAGCTCGCTCGGCCTCGACCTTGGCTTTTTCAGCCTCGTCAGCACGCCGAAGGGCCTCCTCATGAGCTTTCTTCTCATCGGTGAGTTTCTTGAGGGCATCATCCCTTTCGGTGATACACTGATGGGCGGCCGCATCGGCATCATCAGCCCTCTTCGTCAGCACCTCCACATCGGCCCACAGCCAGTCCAAAAACCTCAAGGCCTCATCGGCCGAAGCAGCCTTTTGCTCGATCTGCCTTAGCCGAGCAATCTCCGCATGCTGCCTCTTATGGCTCTGCATCAGCATGAAGGCCTCCTGCACAAAGCATGACAATTAGAACGACGATGACACCTGCAATGATGTAAATAACGAAAATAACAATGTAAAGCCAACTTACTTGGACGAGG
This sequence comes from Cuscuta europaea, assembly GCA_945859875.1. NCBI lineage: Eukaryota > Viridiplantae > Streptophyta > Magnoliopsida > Solanales > Convolvulaceae > Cuscuta > Cuscuta europaea. The sequence continues at coordinate 13,379,304 of CAMAPE010000060.1, read as the reverse complement.
TGGTCCATTCCACCGTCATAAATCTGGATGTTACCTAGCCCATTAAGATAAGCCCGATCTTCATCTGAAACGGTCTGGGAGATCACCTCATGGCCGTCAATGAGATTCTCATTGAACACGCCGCCTTTAACGAGATATTCAACCTCAAGCTTGTAAGTCCCCCTGACCAGCTCTTTGTCGGACCGATTTTTCCGAGAGCCTTGGGCTTCAGGGGGAGGCTGAGAGACAGCAACGGACGAGGGGGCGGAGGTGAGGTCCACAATGATGTCAGCGTTGGATCCTCCACCGTCTCCAGCTGGGACGGCCAGAGTTCCGGCATCAACAGCAGACGAGGGAGAAACCCTCTTAGACTTCTTGGAAGGTGACGAGCACTTTGTCACGGTGCATCAAAATAATTCGGTACTAACACTTATACGTAGTATAGGTGAAGTAGAGTTCGTATCCACATGGAAAGGAACAATTTTCTTGTTATGAAACTTTAGTGATGAATGATTTGATTAAATTAAAAACTAAGATGAACGACTTATATAAGATTTAATTCAAGAATAAAAGGGGCTTGGCATTGCTACTTTCCACTTGTTGATATATTTTAGTCGATCATTGTTATATCTATAACTTATTCCCTCTCGAATACTCAATCGGGGAGCATATCCACCTTATCGAGGGTAGTTATTAACAACAACCGTTCATTAATAACTCTTACTATTAATCAAATATAGAACAACGCTATATACCGATTTAATAGTAGCATTTAATCTTTCTAACTCCTTGATGAAATCAATTGAGATTGATAACCTCAACATAACGGTTTCGGTTTAACCAACAAAATTAATCCCTCTTAAGTTTATTAACCACGACCGTGCATTAATAAACCGAAGTTACTTACTTGTGAAACCATCAACGATTAACCATCGGTTCGTTGATCGCTTCTAGTAATAATTGATATATGAAACAAACCTAGTTGATCCTTTAAGTAATGTTCAAAATATTAATATGAAATATGAGTAGGAATTAATTAATATTCAAGGAAGAATATTATTAAAGAAGATGAATCCTACTATAATTAATATCAAGGTGTTAACTAATTGTCATCTTAGCAACACTCCCCAACATTAATATAGAGGAAGAAAATACTATTCTAACTAATGTCGAGATGTTAACTAATTGTCATCTTAGCAACACTCCCCAACATTAATATAGAGATGGTATTAAGGAAAGAACTATTAATTAATATTCAAGGAAAGAAGTTAAGAAAATAACTCACAACTTTAATAATCAACAAGCTTCAAGAGCAACACCAAGAAATGGAAGTTTAGCTCCTCATTTGGAGACTAAACATGCTATAAAATATAAGAAATGCTATGCTAAACTGAGCTTAGGAGTATAGAAGAAGGGATGATTTTTTAGAGAAGAAAAAGAGTGCTATTTATAGGTGTTTTTCAACACCTTTGGCCGGGTACCCGACCGGGTCAAGTACTTACCCGACCGGGTCCGGTCAAAATCAGATAATTCACCACGTTCTGGTGATCTTCGCACACCGGGTTGTCCCCGGTCACTTCTCACCCGACCGGATGAGGTATGGGGCCTGACCGGGTCCAGCTCTTTCCTCAGCAGTTCGGTTTTCAAATCAGACCCGACCGGGTGAAGTTTCCTACCCGGTCGGGTATTTGCTCCTGGACAGTCAAAATTCCTTTTTCTTCACTTCAACATCCTCCTTTTCAACATCCTAATTCCTAATTCTACTTTACAACTTACAAATGAGAACTAAAATACAATTATAACTAAAATCACACAAATGTTTACAAACTAAATAAAACGTCAAACAATCACCATCAATGAAACATAAAAACATATAATTATGCATTACTAATTAGTGTGCATCAGATCTAGAAGGCTGCAAACCAGCCACAGTCAACTTCTTCTGACCGTCGTCCGCCGGCCGCTTCTTCTTCGGCTGAGTGGGCGGTTTCTTCGCCTGATCGGAGCTCAGCTGGGCTCCACTAGCCGATGCCTGCTTTGCAACCTCCTTGGCCACCACTTCCCCAGCCGCTTTCACTGCAACCCTCTTTATGATAGATCTGCGGTCCATGACAAAGTCTGCACGGAAAAAACAAACAATGTTAGTAAAGCAAGAAAATAAAATGGGACCAAGGACGCTAAGAGGGTATTACCATCGACTTCAGCATGCACACCCAAGTACATGCCATCAGGCTCCTCAAATGTCGTGGACATCCTCAGCCACAGGTCATCATCATCCTCTGCATCCCCATATACTCTTTCACGCTCCTCGGTCCGTCCTTCAAAAACGCCTTCACCTGAGCATCTAGGAGTGCGCTCTTCAGCACCTCATGGAGGTTGAACCTTCCGGTATGACCAACTGAAGGAAACTCGGTCCCTTCTTTGCCCAACGATACAAAAACAAATTTACTCTTCCAGTCGTGAATAGACGAAGGAAGATCAGTAAAGGATCTCATGATCTTCACCTGCTGGAGGTTGGCATAGCCGGCACAGTTCTTGTGGCTACCTGGGCCTATTTGGTACATGTTCATGAACAGGGCCGTCGGCGGCGCGATATCGAACTCGGAGCAACGAAGTAGGAACCCGACGATGAAGGAATAACTATTCGGGGTCAGCAAGGCCGGAGGAAAGTCCATCATGTCCAGATACTCCGTGATGAACGGATGAAGGGGGAACCTAAGCCCCTTTGTAAAACTCATGGGATATACCCCAAAATACCCCACCGGAGGATTTACATGATCCGTCGGCCTAGGTGCCCTAACCCTACCATACGGCCCCACGTACATCTTGGAGACCAAGTATTCACCAGCGTTGCTCTGCAGCATGATGACGTAAACATTGGTAAGATCCAAGCAGGAGACGCCTGGACCTTTCTTCGACCGACGACTCCTCTTCGGTGGAGCTTTCCCTTTGACGGCAGAGAGGGGATCAGGACACAGAATGGTGGCTGACCTGGACGCTTCGTCCACCGCACGCAAGACTCCAACGTCCTCACCCTCAGATGATGAGGTGGCTTCCTCATCCTTGCTTTCCCCGTTCTCCTGCTCCCCTGATTTCAAGGAGCTCAACTCATCAATCTCCTCGCAACACTTTACCACTACTTGGTAATCAAGGGACTTAACAGAGACCTCGTCGTCATACGGGTAGTACTCTTTGTCCAAGGACTTCACCATACCAACTACTCAAAGCCCTAAGGGGGGACTACTTGGGATCTAATAAAAGGTTTTTGACTAACACTAGATCAAGGCTCTAAGGGAGCAAAAGATACGACAATACAGAAGAACAAGTGAAGAACTAACCTTGAAGATCGTTGAGGAATGAAGAACACTCGAACCAGACTCTCTCTCTCTCTAGAAAATTGGGCAGCACTTCGTTGGCACAGATCACAAATGGGGCTTTTGATTCGGAGTGGAGGGGTACTTATAGACCTCCTCTCAACGATCACTACACGTGGCACCCCCCAAGTGGTCACAAGTATGGCCACCACCCCAAAGACCAATGAGGTTCCACCGCTTCAAAGATGGTCAGACCCACTTCTAGCACTATCAGCTCAATTCCAAGGGATACACACTAGAACCTAAGCACTAAATTCCGGAAAGAAACGAAAACTTTAACAATTCATATAACACCAGCAATTCGACTCCTGGGTTCTAGCCCACTTTGTCAAATTTCAGCCATTATAAAACATCAATTCACTTTTTTTAAAAAAGAAAATTATTCCACTAGTAATACATAGCACTGCTTTGACGAGAGCTGATTGAAAACAAATTAAAGCCATGAGTGTAGAGTCAATAATCTTTGAAGTAAGCTAAGGAATGATTAATTTAGCGATTTGAGGTTTTGGAAATCTTTAACAGACCAAAGAAACTAACCAAACCTTACAGAAATTCATGCTTTTCAACAAACCTAAAAGAACAAATAGAAATAGAGAGAAGGGAAATTGACTTACAAGGTTTGAGATTTGATTTAGAACTAAGAAAACTTTGATTGCAATTGGATGTGATGAAAAGGTTTTGCCGGAGAGGAGCCGAAATCAAGGTTACCGGAGGTGCGGATTCTTTCTACAGTCTTAGGCGTATAAGTACACATAGCATTAATCCCAGGACTTTTATTATAAAAAGATATTTATTTGGGCTAACATAACTAATTTGGGTCTCTTAGTCCCCTAAGACAATACTTGTGATCCAACTGAATAATAATATTTTTCCATTTAAATAGATGTTAAAATAGTATTTATTTTTTTTCGATAAAACTTATTATGAGCTTACCGGTCCACGTTATCTGCCAAAAAAAAAACAAAACATGTTAAATAATATATCACGTTATTCATAGAAGAAACTTATTTAACTAACTAAAATAAATTATATTGATCAAAGTTTTGCTCATAACCTAAAGTTTATAACATCTGCCCCAGCCGTAAGCTTAACCAAAAGCTTATTATTGATAATAGTTCTTAAGACATCCTTAAATACTCCTTAACCTAATAATAAAATAAGGATAAAGATAGAAATAACAATTCAATGAAATAAAGTAATATAACCGGTCTAGTGAGAGTTGAGAGCTACTCTCACAAGGAATTGTCTGCCACCAACGGTCCTGTCCTCTCTCTCACGCCCACCGTCAACCACCACATCCACTACCGTCCACCACCATCCACCACTTCATCCCGGAGCTAGGACATCTTCCATACTACTCATCCAAAACCATGCGCACAACACTATTCATACGAGAAAGATTTTGTTCATTGCTTAGGTTAAGGAGTATTGATTAATATAACTAGCCCATAAATATCGGGGTGTTACAATAAACCAAAGAGTACACCACACAGTTAGTCACTAATTAGAACATAATCACATTCTAACACCTTTCATTACTATAATCCACTAAATATTATCTTCATTTCTACCTACTAAAAATAAATGAAAACTCCATATATAGAATAAAGCGTTTACAGTTTGTCCAACCAAATACCCCCACTAAAAAAAACTTTCTTTTGATTCTGTAATTAGCAAAATGAGCAGGGCTGTACTTCCTCATCTACCCGAGGTTTGAACGTTTGTCTTTGTTTTTCATACATAACAAATACTTCATATATCAGATTTAAAGCACTCTAAGTGAGCCTAATTATTAATCACTCCTTTTTTTTTTAAATGCAGTCATTATCTTGTTTTTCTTTGTTAGAAATGCACGTATTTTATGCTTTTACTCATTTTGATTTGGGGCTATGTACAAATCACCTGTCAGGTTTAGTACAATGTTGATGATATCATTAGTCGATTATTGGAAGAAGTTCTTACTTCCATACTTTCTTCCTCCTCCTCTTCCACCTCTCCCCGGAAACCTCCCCGTCTTCCTTGCCCACCTCCTCCTTTGTAACCTAGCTACATGGACATGTGCACTTATAATGCAGGATTATTCACAATTAAGAAACTATCCCTCCTCCTCCATGCGCATACTACATGGATTTAAAGCACCTACTGTGCGGATGTGGTGCACTTATTGTGCATGGCAATAGGATAGCAAGCCGTTCTCTTAAAATAAAACTTTGCTTTTAAACTTTGACATAAAAAATTTATTTATCGAAATCCAAGAAGAGTGAAATGAATAAATTTGATCCCAATCCTAGATGATATTAGGTGTAACATGACTTATACATGCTTTTCTTTCGAGTTGATGTAATTAAGTGATGATTATAATTCTGTGTATGAGATTCCATGCAACTACTGTGCAAGTGTCGTGCACCTACCATGTCGTATTATTTACAATTATGTTACTTCGCAAAAATTATAGTGTGCTAGAACCTTATAGTAAAATATAAGCTATGCTCCATTATGGACATATGGTGTCTACTGCTTAGTTGTAGTTATGATATATTTTCTTGAATCATTACTTCAGATGTGTGATGTTGATGTAGTTCTTTCCTCTAAACGTTAAATAACGCCATTAAGGATTTCCATCGAAGAACAACACACTTATGCAGAAAATGCCAAGTTGCGGTCAATACCAAAATAGACTTCAGTTAATGGTAATGATGGATTTTGAATTGATGCTGATAGAATAAAAAAACCTAGCAAATGATAACATCTGCCCTTTCCGTAAGCTTAACCAAAAGTTTATTATTGATAATAGTTCTTAAGACATCCTTAAATACTCATTAACCTAATAATAAAATAAGGATAAAATTAGAAATAACAATTCAATGAAATAAAGTAATATAACCCATCACCGGTCTAGTGAGAGTTGAGAGCTACTCTCACAAGGAATTGTCCGCCACCAACGAACCTGTCCTCTCTCTCACGCCCACCGTCAATCACCACATCCACTACCGTCCACCACCATCCACCACTTCATCCCGGAGCTAGGACATCTTCCATACTACTCATCCAAAACCATGCGCACAACACTATTCATACGAGAAAGGTTTTGTTCATTGCTTACAAATGGCTCGTTGGATTCAAAGCTTTTCTTCAGGAAATGTTTGCTACTCTAGAGGACCTTAAATCTCAAGTTTGAGCCTAATCCAACCGTGCCTTACAAGACTTCTGAAGGTAAGCTCAAAGAACACTATTCATAGTTAACTTTCGTTTTGAGCAAGATCTACACAAATCTAAGGGTGAGGGGAGGCTTTCATGCAATGTTTGGGGATCGCCCTTCCAAGGTGTACCTCTAGACAGCCATTCTCATCAACATTCGAGCTCTCGCATTTTGAGGTTACATCATCTTCTTTGATGGGTAAGGTAGCCAACTGAAGTTGTAAACTTAAAGGTAGTCCACCCTGGAAGAAGTCTTCTATGTGACTTCAAGCTTTGAAGGCACAATCCAAAGAAGGGGAGGGGAGTAAGGTTATTACTCCTACTCCTAGGAAGAAGAAGGTACCCGAGAGTGAGAAGGAAGAGGGGAGAGGCCACAATAAGTGAAGAAGAAAACAGTAACTCTATCATGGAGGAAGAAGATGTTACATCAAAGGAGGTGGGAAAGGTCCTTGAGGATATACCTATCTACAATTGAATCTATTGTTGAGGTCATAGTTGTCCAAGAGGTAAATGTACATATTGATCAAACTAATTTGCACATTGTGGAGGAAGTAAGCTCCTATTGTTGAACCTATTGTTGAACCTCTTAAACAACCTATTGTTCATGAGGAAACCACTATAGAGGAGAACTCATCATCTCATGCTATTGAGTACCATGAAGTTTGTTGCATTTTTCAAAGGTCTTTTTGGAAATTTCGTACCATCAGATGTTTATGATCTTGGGGTCATTGCTTCGGGTATGTCCATTGACCAAACTAGTGTTGACAACTTTATTAGTCCAGTTACTGATCTGGAAATCAAACATGCATTGTTTGACATTGGTAATGATAAAGCACCTGGGCCTGATGGGTATTCATCAGCTTTCTTCAAATCAAATTGGAGTATAGTTGGTGATGACTTGTGTGCTGCCGTCAGGAATAGGGATGGAAATCGGGCATGGTTGGGGCGGGGGTTCACTACCCCATCCCCCACCCCATGTCTAAAAAATCCCCAGGACACCACCCCCGCCCCATCCCCCACTACTATTCGACCTGCCCCATCCCCATCCCCGACCCGTTAGACCCACGGGTACCCAATAGGGGCGATATTCATAAAAAAAATGAATAGCAAATAAATTGAAAACCTAACTAAAGTTATAGGCTTATAGCACTAGCACATAAACAAAACAAGAGACAAAGACTAAAGTTAATTGATAATTTACAAGTCTTCAAAAAATCAATAAATTCATGGACAAAGTCACAAAGAGGATTGTCGTCTTGAAGACTCTTCAACTAGGTCAACATCTTCTTCTTCATCCAACAATGTAGCAAGCGAGATCTTTTCAGATGTAGAGGAAGCACCTGACCCAAAACAAATCAAAATCACAAATTAATAATGTGTAGCATAAAAAACCAGATGCTAGGCCAATTTAACACAACTCTTTCAATGCAAGTATTGTATACTTAAATGATGTCTTACTGCATGCAGTACGCTTTTATCTACATCTGAACACATAGAACACATATAGACGTAGCCATACAAATTAAGTAACAGCATTGATTTGCAGCAATGCTCAAACCTTCACAAATGATGCAGCCTTTGAGACTTTCCCTAAAAAAAAGTCCTAAGAAATAGTAAAAAAAATACTAATAGGCTAACAACGTGTTAGTACTTCTATTGAAACAGAATATACCATACAAAGTTTTGAATGAAAACTGTTTTTTATTAATGATGAACTATATCTTTACATTTTATTTCATTCCATAGCCATGTTCGAGTACACATTAACCGTAGGGGTGGAGACAGGGGGAGGCTGGCAGGGGCCTTGGCCCCTACAAGAAAAAATTTGTGTTGTATATACATGTGTATAAATATTTATAAGTAGTAAAAAATATAGTGAAAATTTACGCTTTGACCCCTGCTATATAAATTCCTTAAGCCTCGGCCCCCGTAACCTGTCATTCCTGGCTCCGCCCCTGCATTAACGCCTCCAAAGTATTTGCATGTAGTCTACTTCGATAAGGGGTGATGGTTCTTCCAGATGTACTAAACGCAGATTCTGATGCCACACTTGAAACAGGGATAGCTAAAATATCTTTAGCCATTTTTTGCAAATAAGGGTACTTAACTCCATTTATTTTCCACCAACCAAGTATGTCAAATTTTTGAAGCCTTGGTATAACACTTTCTTCAAAATAGAAATTCAACCGAGACTTGGAAATAACACCAACAAACTCGGTTGCCACAAATTTGTCAATATCAAAAAGTGGATCTGCATGTGTTTCATTCCTACTTGAACACCCAATAACGGAATTACTTGTTCCCCTAACTTCACCCAAGTTGGATTGAGATTTATAATTAAGCATCAAAGAGTAACAATTTTGATGAATTTCTTCAACTTTCACGGAAGACATGACACCATAAATGATAGGAAAATAGTACTCAACCAGTTTCATCTTGTACCTCAGATCTAAAACCACAGCAACACCTTGGATGACATTACAATCTTCCCAATACTTCTTATATTTTTGCATCACCCTCTCTGCCATACCCTTTATTGTAACATTAAAACTCTTCATCCATAGCGCCAAAGATATTCTAATATCACAAACTTTTGCAAAAAAATCATTGGAAGTAAGATATTGAGTTCCAGAAAACATTTCAGTTATATAGAAGATCATTTTTAGCTTTTCACAAATTTCTTCACAACGGATCCATTCCTCATCGCTAGGCAAACTAGTGTTGTGTTTCTCAGGAACCTTAACCCGTGGAAATACATCTTTATATAGTGAAGCAGTTTGCAACATTATAAAAGTCGAATTCCAACGGGTTTTGCATGTTGGGTGTGTTTCGGAAAATCGAAGAAATATTTAATTAAATAAAATTAATAAATAAATAAAATAACCAAAGAAAATCCGAAAATAGGTGGAACAGAAATAGTCAGAGCTCGTGCTACGCACGATGTCCTTAAAATGTATCTGTCGCCTCCCATGGTGCTAGGAGCGTTGCAACGACCTTTTCCGAGGATACGATGGGTAACGAAGGATCGTTTGAGCACACAAACGAAAGTTCCGGCAAACGGAAACCAAGGTAGAACACTTAGGAAATTTTCGGGGAGCTTGAGGTGTTTTTAGAGCTCAAAATAATTGCAGAATGTGTATGATTGCATGTGTTGTTGCAAAGCACCTGCCAGCGATTTATAAGAGGATTTGTTGTGTGTTAATGTGAGAGTTAAAGGACTTGAACGTTGGACATCAATGACCAGTCTGTTGGGCATTGAATCGTCCATGAACTGTCTATTTAACGCTGCATAAAGGCATAAGAACGTTGGTCATTTATTGCTGTAACGGTTCGGAACCGTTCAGCTACGTGACTAGAATACCCCCACCTAGGGTGTTCTGATTTGAAGCCACCAGAGGACATCGTGTCCGCAGGTCGCCCGCGCACGCAAGTCATGGATTTTCTTTTCCGTTTTCGGGATTTGATCGGCACCCCCCCTGCGCCACAATCTCAACATCAGCTTCATCTAGATCTAGTTCGTCTTCCTCTACCCCAATCGTCATCTTGTATTTTTTCACGAAGTTGTCCATATAAACCTGTTGCTTTAACCTTTTGCGAGAACCTTTCCAAAATCCTCCTTGTGATCCTCTCCTTCTTCCAATAATAACAACCTTCTCGGCGCCGTACTCGCCTAAGCGAACACCGCCGGACAAAACAAGTTAGGCGTTGCCTGAGACGACAACCCTAGAGAGAGAAAGTAAAAAGCTTACTTTGGCAAACATACACTCAATTTGATGAGTAGCTGTAAAAAATGTTCCGCAAAATCAAACGAATTTATTGAACCTTACTTTTCTATTACTCCGTATTATTTTTATTTATTTTATATTACTTGTTTTTAATTTTTTTATTTCTCCTTACTTTTTCTTTATCTTTTTTATTTATTTGACCTTACCAGTAATGTTATAGTGCTGTAAAATTAGATGAACTCATTTAGTCCTTTAGCAATATTTCCGCATGAAGTTGTATAAGTAATATTACCACAATCTATTACCACAATCTACCGTATTACGCAGTATGAATGTTTTTACTTGGACTGGAATTTGCTAGTCTTGTCTGGTCTATTTTGATCTGGTCTACATTGGTCTGGTTTGAGAAATGGATGGTCACTATGTATTTTATAACTACGGAAATATATTCTGAACTGGTATGATTTGGTTTGGTTTGATCTGGTTAAGTCTGATCTGATCTGAGACTGAAAACAATCTAAATAAAAACATCTTATACTCCCTCTGTTCTTTATTAACTGTCTCGCATTCCTTTTGGGGACGTTTTTAATTATTTGTCCATCTTTCCCTTTTTGGTAAGTTTTTTCAATTAAAATACCTTTATACTCCCACTTTAATTACCATTACTCCTTTCTCTTTCCTACTTTTTCATTAACCACAACCCACTACACCTTTTACACTACCCCTATTATTTTCCTCTGAAAACATGTGCCAAAGCCTAAGAGGACTATATTTAAGGACGGAAGGAGTTTTAATTATATTGGGTGAAATGACCGATGATAGGGATCATACATACCCTTGTTTCATGTGAAGCTTATGATCAGTAATTAAACATGAATTATATTTTCAAGTCTACACTAAACATTACACAACAACTAAACTAAAATAAAGAAATACTTTCTTTTGTGCTTAAACTATGCCTCACTCATGGTTTAAACTGTGACTTTCTCTTATGTGGGATTTTTTTATTTTCCTTTAATTTTGAGCTTTCTCGAAACTTCATTATGTCTTTCTTATTTTTTGTCTGGTAGTATAATAACTAAGTAAAAAAATAAACAATAACTTGAACTTTTTTATCAAATTTACACTTTTATCAGGTTTTGTAGCGGTTTAATGTAGTTTCTGAATATGTAAATTTTATTTGCTAAAAAAATCAGAGTGTGAACATGGATCAAGTTATTTTATCGTCACTCAAGTATCATTAACCGAATCGGGAACCTCTCTATGGGACAGAGTGAGTACTTTTTTATGTAATTTTTCTACAAAATTTTATTTACTTCTCTAAAAAATTCTTTCAAAAATTCATATATCGAATGGCAATTCAATAAAAACGTATACTTCTCTCACTCTTCTATTAAAAGTTCCAACCTTCTAAATAGTTATGAATATATTACTCTCTCTATTCTTTGATAACTACCTCTTATTCCATTTTGATCAGTTTTTTATTATTTGTTCTTCTTTCAATTTTACGAATGTTTTTAGATAAATACTCCACTTTGATTACTTTTACCTCGGCCCCTTTTACTTTTTACATACTACTTTTGTTTTGACTTCATCATCATTTTACTCTTTTCATTATACTTTCTTTCTTAATTTATCATCACTTTACTCTTCTTAATATATTATCTTTTCTAGTTTATCATTTATTCTACACACTCTATATTACTCCTACATTTTTTCCCTTAAAACCCGTGTCCAAGCCTAAATTAAATGTGCATTGATATAATTTTAAAAAAATAAGCACAATAAAATTATTGGTCTAAAATAAGAAATTTGTGCTTCTTTTTGTTAATTATACTCATATGAGCATATACAAATTGATATTTGAGCATACTAGAGATTTTAAATGAGTTTTTTAATTTTTTTCAATGCCCATTTCCTAAGTTGTCTATGTTCAGTTGAAATTGGCGTAATGTCCACTTTAAAATGAGCATTACACGAGACATTTCAAAATATCATATCCATGCATATTGGTGTAATGCCCATTTTTTATTTTTGTATGCTTATTTCATAAGTTATTTATTCTCATTTAATATTTGAGCATACTAGAGATTTTAAATGAGCTTTTTTAATTTTTTTATGCTCATTTCGTAAGTATGTATGCTCATTTGATATTGGCGTAATGCCGATTTTATAAGTTACATATGCTCATTTGAATTGATGTTATGCTCATTTTTAAAATGTCATCATATCAATGCATATATCAAAAGTATCATATTACAGTAGATTCACATATTGAAATTCATAAGAGTTGATTATAGATACAATTTAATAACTTTTTACAAAAGAAAAAAATAAGAAAAAGAAAGTGAATAAAAAGATATGAAGCAGGGATCACGATGCCCATTGTTGAGCTCCTAATACTCAACAGAATATGTTTGATGCTCACAACAAGTGCATTAATGCTCATTTAGTGGAAATCACGAATTTCATTTAAATTACCAAAATATCATCGGTTCTACGGTGCTCACCGTACACACGGCTGTACGGTATAGACACTCTCATTGATCTGCCCCTAGCAACGCATATGATGTTATTAGTTGGACTCCAATTTGCTGGTCTGATCTGTTTGGTCTGGTCTGTTGAAGTCTGATTTGTCAGGTCTGGTAAATGTCTAGTCTTTGTGCATGTTATAACTATGAAAATCTGGACGTCAGATCTGATCTGTCTGTTTAAGTTTGGTTTGCTCTAATCTGGTTAGGATTGAAAACCGTTTGTAAAAACATTCATAGTAAGAAGTCAAAAATCATGAGTAGATACATTTAAATTGATGATTAGCTGTAAAAAAAATGTGCCGGAAAATCAAACGTAGTTATTTGAATGAACTGGCCGGTTGACTACTTTTGCAATATTTCCGCAAGAACATACAGTATTATATTAGTAATATTACGACAATCCAGCATAGTATTACATAGTATATATTAAGTACGCAGTATAACATTACTGATTATTGGGTTAAATGACTGATGACGAGTATCAGACATGCATACGCTTAGCTTGTTTCATGTGAAGCTTAAGATCAGTAATTAAACGTGAATTATATTTTCAAGTCTACACTAAACATAACACAGCAACTAAAATAAAATAAAAATTAGGACTTTGTTTTGTGCTTAAACTATGACTCAATCGTACATATAAAAACGTGGTTAATATATTTTAAGATTGAATGAGCCATGCTTTGAAGAAATTAATTGATGATTCTATTGTTTGCAGAAACTTTGTGAATTTATACAACAAATATCACATAAATATTTGAATAATGTACAACATGCTACATAAAACTTAGAGAAATGGTGCTAAATAGGAGCTTAAGTTTCCATATGTAATTAAATAAGACATTGACTTTTTTAACTCTTAAGTTTGTCCGTGACTAATTTCAAATTTAAAAAAATCCCGCCGGAGGCGAAAATGGGTTGGCCGGAACACTTTAGTCACGGACTAGGTCCGTCACTACCTCTAGTCACGGACGTAGTCACGGACAAATCCGTGACTACTTTTTTTTTAACGATTCCGTGACTACACCGTGATTAGAACCGTGACTAACTAGTCACGGACCAAATCCGTGACTACGGTCCGTGACTACAGGCGAATTTTTTTGTAGTGACCCTTAATCCCTATTTCTTTTGTTTCTTCGTCGACAAAGTCAAGGAGAATTAATTTCTCTTTCATACGGCACAAGTGAGAGCGGAGATGAGGCACAACAGAGATGAGGCACAACGGAGAAGAGACAACAACAGCACGGCGACGGGGCAGCGGTGGCACGATGAGTTGGTGAGGCGGCCGCCCAGTGACGCGGCGGAAACTGCACAGCGACGCGGCGGCGGCTGCAAAGCGACGTCGCGGCAACATAGATGTGGAAATTAAATCCCTGGTTAGTCTCCTCCGGCCACCTTATTCTTCCTTCTTCTTTTCTGTTGCGTCTTCCTTCGCGTTGAACTGCGGCTCTGTTGTGTCAATCGATCGTAAAGTTGCCAGAGCTATTCTAGGTGTGACCTTTCTCATTTTGCTTTCTTCTATTCTTTTCTTTCCGAGTTCCTTTCTTTTTTTGTTCCGAATTCCGTTGAACTGCAGCTCTGTTCTAATTAACTTTTAGTTAGTTAGTAAATTAAAATTTATTAATTTTTGGAATGCGTCTTCCTTCTTGTCAGTATGCATTTTTTGCTATCTTTTTGTCAATTTTGGAATGGAGTTTTAATTTATCTATATTAACTTTTTTGAAGATCGAACTTGCTGTTACATTATAACCAAAAGTCATAATTTATTAACTATTGGAATGATCTTCTTAGAATTAAATTAAGTATGTCAATATGTGTCAATTTGTTTGCCATTGTTTTCAAAGATGGGATTCTGGACATTACCTCTTTGACAAAGAATGCTATACATTTACGGCATTATTTTCAACAATAGTGTAACATTATTGATATTTGAGAATGCTTCTAATGGTAATGTTACACATTGTGAATTTTACTTGACATTGTGATGTTTATCTTGAAATTGTGTCATTTTGTTTTTATCTTAACATTATTGATTTTAGCATCTTTTCTTTATTTCACAATGTTTACAATACCGTCATATTGTTTTAACAGGGGCGTCGACACTGGCTGACGTGCTAGTTGCGTCGGCGAATTCTACTACTTGTTGTCACATTTTTTTAATATAATAAAATACTCCTATAAAGAATGACATTGTTTACGACAATGTAACATTGTTCATTTTTTACCATGCTTATAGTGATAATGTTAGACATTCTAGCATTTTATCTTGCCATTGTGTCACTTTTTTGACATTGTAGCATCTTCTTTTTACAGCAGAGGTCCTTGAAGGACTGTTGGACAAGGCCGCAAGAGTAATAGAAATGGAGGTTGTTGAAGATCCAGTTGGGGGGCGGGGGGGGGGGGGGGGGGGGGGGGGTCGTTTGAGCACCAGCACCGACAGCCGCCGCAGCACAAACAGAGACGATTATTGACATTATTTTTAGCAATGTAATTTTTATAGTGATTGACATTCACGAAATTGTCATTTTGTTTTATTTTTTTTGAGAGAAGAAGAGTACTATGTTCCCATTATAAATGTTTGGTTCCACTTTCATTGTTATGACATTGCAAATGTCGTTTACATTGTTAAGTTTTTTATAGTGATGAATTTGAATTGGCTTTGTTTTGACAACGTTGCACCTGCTGAAAATAAAAATTACTACGTATATTTTAGAGCTTTGGCATTAGTTTTAACAATGTAATTTTCACAATGATTGACATTCTTATGACATTGTTATTGACATTTTTATGACATTGTCATTGACATTCTTATAATATTGTCGTTGACATTCTTATGACATTGTTATTGACATTTTTATGACATTGTCATTGACATTCTTATAATATTGTCATTGACATTCTTATGACATTGTTATTGACATTTTTATGACAATGTCATTGACATTCTTATAATATTGTCAATGACATTTTTATTGACATTTTTATGACAATGTCATTGACATTCTTATAATATTGTCATTGACATTCTTATGACATTGTTATTGACATTTTTATGACATTGTCATTGACATTCTTATAATATTGTCATTGACATTCTTATGACATTGTTATTGACATTTTTATGACATTGTCAATCCATAGCATGCCCTGAGACATTTCTAGAATAGTACCGGCCAGCAATGGCAGCGGCAATAGCACAATAAATACTACTTTAGTATGAAACATTATTTTTGTCAAATAAGACTGCTACAGTGCTACTAGTGCGGAAATCCTTTCTTATTTCTATTGATGAGGAAATCCTTTCTTATTTCTACGGTGCTACCAGCACTAAGACGAGCTCATAAAAGCAGGCATACGACATCGAAGAAATTCGCAAACAAAGAGGAAGAGATGGAGAAAGGTGGAGGAGGAGAAGGGCTAGGGGAGGAGGATGGGAGGAGGAGACTACTCGCCGTCCTGATGTCGGCAATTGCTCCGGTGATGACTTTCACCGCCTATAACCCGGCGGAAACCAGCGGCGAATCGTAGATAATTTTACCTGCGGGTTGCGACCAACCGGAATAATTGCTCCTTTGAATTTGTTTGTTAAATCTCGTCGGTATCAGACTTGCAAAAGCGGATGGGTGGTGTCTTATGTTGAGAGCAGAATTTGTTGGGAAACGGAAGGGTATTTTTGTCTCAGAGTTCAAAATTGGTCCTATTTAGGAGTTTAAAAACTTTGAGTCCTATTTAAATTCGCCGCTCCACTTTTAATCCTATTAAGGTCTATTTCCCTAAAACTTATAGGATTGACAAGGATTCATAGTTGATTTTATGCCAAATAGGTTGTGACAAATGTCTTTGGCATTGATTTGGCATATTCGTACCAAATCCTTTATGAGTTTTGGCGAATCGGTGCAAAAAATCCTTGTCAATCCTGGGAAGTTTTATTTTTTGTAGTGTCAAATTGAGGTCTGCCGAATCAGATTATTTTTTGACCATTACTTGATCATTGAACACAGAGCGCCAGATAATAAACAAAACGAGGAGTGCATGCACTGAGTAAACCGCTCATCACTTAGAAGATAATCACTATCAATATTACTCCCTTTCATTACTATAATCCAATAAAAATTATCTGCATTTCTACCTACTGAAAACAAATGAAACCTCCAAGTATACTCAGTGGAGGACCTAAGGGGGGCTAGGTGGGGCACGTGCCCCGCTTCGGACCTGGAAATTCATTAGTGGCATTTTAAGGTAAAAACCAGTGCCCCACATTTTGGACCCGAAGTGTTTATTATAGACTAAGTTTAGTGTCTAGTGTGTTTTCGCTCTCATTAATCTTTGGATCCACCACTGAGTATACTGGTATATATATGTGTGTGTCTCCATCACACATATAGAATAGATCAGAGCGTTTACAGTACAGTTTCAGTTTGTGCCATAAAAAAACTTGTTATTGATTCGGTCTGTGATTTGCAAAATGAGCAGGGCTATACTTCCTAATCCACCCGAGGTTTGAACGTTTGTCTTTGTGTGTTTGTCTTGCATAACAAATAGTATCACAGATTAAAAGCACTAAGTGAACCAAATTAATCAGTTTTTCTGTTATAACATGCAGTCATAATATTGTTTTTCTTTGTTAGCAATTCATGTAATTTTCTACACTTGGTGGAATAGTGAATATCAAAATAGATGTTTTATGCTTTTACTCATGTTGGGCTACATACAATCATCTGTCAGATTGTGTACAATGCCGATGATATCATCAGTGGATTACCGGAAGAAGTTCTTACATCCATACTTTCTCGCCTCCCACTCAAGGATGCACCCAAAACGAGCATCTTGTCAAGGAGGTGGATGAACTTGTGGACCTGGGTGGCCAACTTACAGTTCGTTGATGAAGATGCAAAACTTCAGGTAAAAGAGAATCCGGAATCCCGAACAATGGAAAACTGCAGGTTCATTAACTGGGTGAATCGGGTTATCAGGCAGCATAAACAGCCCACCCTAGGCGCAATGAAAATTTGTTTTGATCTAGATAAGTTTTCCAAAAGTGCTATAGATAATTGGATTGTGTTTGCTCTTTCAAAGAGCGTTGAGGAATTCGAAATGGACTTTTCGTTGTCTACTTCCCAGTTTGATAGGTATGTACTTCCACGAAAGTTCTTCAAAAACATAAGATCATCGTCGTCATCATCATCGTCATCATCTTCTTCTAGTAAACCAATCAGAACATTCAAAAACATTCCATCCACATTAGCCCTTAGAGTCATTCGTTTTAGGTCTGTTAGTGTGAGTGATGACACATTGTCACGGTTGCTTTTGAGTTGTCCTCTTCTAGAGTCGCTCACGTTGCACGACTCGAGAGAATCTGTGGATGTGAAGGTTTGCGGGCAGTCTCTGAAGCTCAAGTACTTGGAATTAGCTTTATGTGACCACATAAATAGTTTGGAGATCCGAAGCCCGAATCTCGTTGCATTGCGTTATTCGGGCATGGGGATTAAATTTGACTTTCAGGAAGTCCCAATGCTTCATGAGATTTCAGTGGGAACGCATCATGCAGGGGCTGAAATCAGTGTGTTTCAGCAGCTTGCTTGCTGCTTTAATCAGTTGGAAACATTAAATTTGGCATTCTCTTACCCGGAGGTATGTGTGTAAATATGTATACAAGCATAGTATGATGGCTGTTTGACTATAATGATCCGTTAAGATTTGGGATTCCATCCTAAGAGGGGAGGAGTAGCCCAGATCATAATATAAGACTTTATTACTTCACAATTTTCCGATGTAATACTTCAACATTAATACTCTTGTGGTGGATTTTATATGCATGCAGTTACAACATGTGAAGATACCAGATATTGGACAATTGCCAAAACTAAGACAATTAAAGATACAGGTTTCTGCATGGTATGATGAGTGTCTCCTTGAATTCACCAACCTAATGAAACTGTGCCCAATAATGGAAAAGTTTGCTTTGCAGGTGTGTTTTAACTAAATACTGGTACTATCATATAATAAGAAAGTCATAAATATATGATGTTATGTTTCTATAAATTTTATTTATTCAATGCGAGAGTTTCGGGTGTATGGTGCAGTTAATGTGGGGCGGAACACCCCCGATACAGAGAAGAGAAGTGGAAGATTTAGAAGAATTTCTTCATGAATCACTCCAAGTTATCGAGATTTTAGGATATTTTGGAGGATGTGGTGAGACTGAGCTTTTGAAGTACCTCATTCTGAATGCTCCATTTCTGAAGAAGATAATAATTCATCCTGTTACTCAAGTTGTGAATGTTTCTTTAACGAAAGATGATAGAAGGGATAGAGAGTATCTTAGAAGTGTAGCCATAGAGAAGTTTCTCCCTATCATAGCACCCACAACGATTGAAATAGTTATCATGTGACTAGTTATGTTCTTTCTTAAACTTAAGACAAACTTCTTGTTATTCTTATGTACTGTCCTCCCCTTTAGAGAGTAATAAATATTTATACCAAATTTATACATACTGTATATACCTGCATGAGTTTTGGTTCAAATAAGAACATGATCTTAGAAGAGAAATGAGAATAAATCTGGACCGTTCGATTTGATTTAAGTAAAATTCAGTGTGCATCAGATGAAACTGTAATGTGCGTTAGGTAAAATTGAAATGTGCAACACAAAGGGTACGATACAGTGACATTATGTGAAGCTAAATCGTGCACTAGGTGGAACTGAAATGTGCACCAGGTGAAACCGAAATGTGCAAAATAAAATGTACGATGTGATGTTATTTTTGTACCTTTTATTCCGCACATAAGTTTAAACGAACATAATACAATCCAACGGTTATGTGCAGAAATGTTATTCTACCTAATGCACACTCGAGTTTAAATTTTTATTATGCACATTTCAATATCATCTAATGCACATTTCAGTTTCATCAAATGGACAATTCAGTTTCACATAATACAATTCAACGGTTCAGATTCATTCTAATTTCTCTCATTGGAGTCCGTTCTTACCGAAACCACTCCCTACCTGCATGTTTTTCAAAAATTTAAGTGTTCATGTGAACATATTTGAACATAAGAGGCTCGGCCACTGCTCAAGGCCCAAACTTAACTAAATACGTGGTACAGATTAAAATGGTTGATGGTTTTTAAACAATATCTTAAAATTAAAATGGTGGATTTCCCTTCAGCTTGTAAATCGAACTTTAATTGGAAACTAGATATGCAATATTGTTCTAAATTTTTAAAAATTAATGCCCATAGGGCTCCGCTTATTCCGCAATATTGTTCATATGTTGATCAAAACACATCCTCTGCCATAAACAAAAGTGCAAAAGATAAAAAAGAATACCCAATTGATCGGAGGTAGAAAGAAAGCAATTCAATGCCGCACTGCCGCAGAGACTGTTAGTAAACTAAAAACACTGATTCCAAATAAAAAAAACCACCCCGTTCACGTCAGTTTTGATTCAAAGGAAGTGACTTTAATTGCCACTATAATGATGAAGTATACAAACAAGACTACTAATCATTTATTTTAAAACATGATTATATAACTAAAGTATATTGTTTTCCTTAATTAGGAGTAAATAAATCTTATTTTTGAAAGAAAATTAATAATGAGGATCATATGTATGCAGTTTATGTTTTAATTCTATTTTAAACTCTATGGAAAATCATCATTATCATTACAATCTTATAAAAGTCAATGAAATTTAGGAACAATTTAGCTAGAAAAAAATGGTCGTGTAAGCATGTTCCTTTTTTAGTGTTTTTTTGGGTAAAAGATAACTTAATTCTTCTTAAAATCAAGGACCAAATACAAAATCATCACATTAAAGACTACATTGGGATGAGACATAGAGCACAAAGATCGCTAAAAAACGACATAACTTGCTAACTTCACAAGATGGTAGACTCCGCTAAAAGCAATGTTGCACATACTATTAGAATAAATGGGAACACTAATTAAAGAGTAAAGGGAAATAGAACAAAAATAAGAATCACAAGATCTATTTTTGCAGCCACTGGCAAGCAAAGATACAGTTTGTCTAGCCCCCGCAAAAGGTCCATCTTCCTTATCATAGAGATCTCTCATCATTGGCTTGGGTGCTCTCCAGACTGCACTGCCACCTGCAAATTTTTTGAGCCCATCCTATCAACATCCATGCTAGGCTTGGACACCTTCTTCACTTTCCACCTGGATCACTCTGTGCTTTCATGGTTCTTCCAGTTGAAAAGCCACTTCCTTACCCTTTGAGGTCAACCCTTCCATCACATAGTTGCCCTGATCACCCATAACCTTGCCCGAGTTACCCAAGTTCTCTCCATCCTCCCGCCTTAGGCCTATTGCCACTAGGTATTTGCAAAGACTCCTGTGAATTCCAATATATGAATCTAATTCAATATTAAACTTTTGGAATATGCATTAAGACATTTCATTGAACATCAAGACATTTTCGTTGATCATCAAGTTTCCTCTATTAAACATTGAAACTCTGAAATTGAGCATAAAAATTTCAAATCCTATTGAGCATCAAAATCTCCATTGAGAAGTGCTTATCTTAAAATGTTATATCAATGTACATTTTGTGTAAATATTATACTCATTTGGGTATAGCATAAAACTCATTTTTGTACTCGATCAATTTATAATGTATGTTATAGCAATGTTCATTTCTTTAAAAGTTATGCTCATATATGTGTAACATGAAAAATTATAACTCAAACATGTAACATGTTCATTACAAATAACTTAGGATAAATTTTTCTTAACCACAAAGCTCAACAGATTTTAACACAATGCACATTATAAAATTGGTGAATGCTCATTTTAAATGTAATGATAGAAAAGTATAACATTAATTGCTCAATATATCACCTATAGTTGAATCCAATATATAAAAACCAAACATAAAATCTTATAGCAAATTGTTTAAAGATAAAACTTAAAAATAACAAACAAAATCAAGAATTCTTTAATTCAAGTAGCATCAAAGTTATTTCAATCAATGCGAAAAAGAGCTGTTATGTAAAATAAATTATACGTATTAATAATTAATACTATATTCAACTACAACAAAGTGTATTGAATTTTTGCTCAAGAAAAGAACAAAAATTCACTTCTGAATTTTTACGAGCAATTGGTGGGCATTACTATTTAGAAGATAATTTTAATGAAATCATTAGATCATTAATAATTAAATAGAGTGATGAAGATGTTTAAATCAGATGTTCATTATCTTTAATGTTTTCAGAATTCAAATTGAATCAATTTTGAAAACAATTTTTTACTTATTGAAATTAAGAAGAAGAAAATAGAAGGGAAAAGTCAAGTCAGGCCAACTGTGTGCAGTGAGCATCGAGAGGAGAGAGCAGGGTGAGGGAGTTCAAATAGATATGATAGAGTATATAGACTCGGACCCCCGGGTCTCACGACTATTGGGCCCGGACAACGGTCCACACACGCTTATCGGATGTCATTCATATTATTGTACATTATTATTCAGATATCTAGATTAGCCTTTTATGTTATCAGATCTTTTATGTAACCGGGTCTATCAGACCCATATTAGAGGACCAGACCCGGATTTCCCTATATATACTCCTCTTGGAGCTTGTAAACCCTAAGTCACTTCTATACACAATGCACATTATTCATCTTCTTCCTCACACTATAGCTCAATCTCTCGCTCATTATATGTGTTTGGATCTCTATAATCCATCAATGGTGCTTTCATTGAGAGTTTTGAGCAAATCAAGTGAGATTTTCAAGGTCCGCCTCAAGTTGAGAGAGATAAATTGAACAAGTATGGTTGTCAACCAAAAATGTTCTGGAAAAATTCAAATGAAAAATTAAAGAAGAAATTTTGAGATCTGAAAGTTGACGGTCGACATTCGGAAGTCCAGGTTGTTCATGCTCATCACGTTCACACCCTCTGTTTCCGGTGGTGGGTGTTGTCAACCAGAGTCATCCGCCTCTTGTTTCAACGCCTCCTGCCTTGCTCCGCCAACGCGCTTGGACCACACAAGCCGAGGTCCCAGACTTAAGTCGCAGCTGTCTCCCGGAGGTCGGAGCTCCCTTTCTCCTCCGCCCCGTCGGCCTCTGTCAACGCTCCACGTCTGAATCAAAACCACGATCAGTTGTAGCGAAATAAGGGCCTCTGGGCGAATTCTCCGACCGATAATGACCCTGACCGCATCCACGTCACCCTGAGGGCTTAGGCCAAGGTTTTGCGGCTGCTCCCTCTCTCCGGCGGCGAGAGCTACCGAAGCTTTTCTGATCCCTTGAGCTGGCGATGACCATGGCAGAGGACAGGGTAAGGTGTGGCGCTCGAAGCCTGTGACCCCTCTCTGCCCTGCAGTAGTGACTGCGGCTTTCTTTCTGATGACGGTGACCGTAGGCTACTGGCGGCGATAAAGTAGATGCTCTCTTTATTCTCCAGACCTAACATAGCTACAGGAAATGAGCGCAGGCCACACGTTTGAAGAAGGGCCTCCTAGTGCATCGACTGTTAGCTATCAGACTCCGTTGGGAAACTTGGGCCAAGAGGGAGAGCAGTGTGCGAAGATTACATGGAGCCCAAAATTGAGTCTCAAAGTTGTTGATGGGCCACAGTTTTAACAAAACTTGAAGTTCAGCCTATTCTAAAGTTAAGTTCTCTTTCTCTAAGTTTTATATAATTTGTCAAATTATAAATTGATTCAAGAGTACAAAAAAGGTCATAAATGAAAAACTTTAATAATATAGCATCAAACTTCAATCTCGAGGGATGAATCATCCGTGAAAAGACCCGTAAATAGCGTCTAGCGGATCTCAGCTATGAACTTGAGTGACAAGTTAAGCTAGATTATTAATTTACTATCATTATTTTTTAAATAGTGTGTATTTTTTTACATTAAAAAAGCGGACTTATGAATTCCGAGCACTCGCGCACACCGGGCGAGCACACACACTCGCGCCACCGGGTCACGTCAAACGAGTGTGGATAGTAAGCTCCCCATCCAAATGTTATCAAATGCATACTCTAGTTTCTATGTTATGTATGAGTTATGTGTGCCCTTAACTATCGGATTCGAACTGCGATCCCCCAGTCGGTGTAGGTTTAGTCCTTTACGCGTGCCACGCTCCAACTAAGCATAGAAACCTGACTTGAGCTCTAGCTTGGAAATTTGAGGCCACTTAATGTAGGTCCAAATCCAATAGCGAATTATAAGCTCAAGAAATTACAACAATTTTATTTGAATGCATAGGTGCAACTAAATGATGACATCATACTGGCCACCTAGCCGTCTCTCCTGGTCATCTTTATTTGATGGCTTGGACTTTTTATAGGCCTCTCGGCCACACGTCTCGGTCACTTTATTTGATGACCCGGATATCATATTACGGATGGTCACTCGACCTATCTCTTAGTTATCTTTATTTGATGACTAGGACCACCTATCATGCCGAGCTACACACATACGAGGACCGATCTTGGCCATCCCCTTAGCAGATGCTGACGGTTGCAGTTCCACGCCCAGGCCGAAGGGTTCATCCCTTTTGCTTTATTTTGGGGCATCTGGTGTACTCTTTTTCCCTCATTTGGATTTTTTCCAAAAGGGTTTTTTCCTAATGAGGTTTTTGACGAGGCATCTCCCCAACGTGGATGTAAGTTTTAGGAATAAAACTTCCTTGATTGAATGAGCCATTCGTCCAGAGTATAAATACAGTTTGTACAGATAACTACAAGCTGGTACAGATCCTAAAAATTAGGATCTAGATAACTATGAGCTTATCTACAACTAACTAAGTCTATCCGACTCACTATGTACATCAATCTAATCAGAAAAAATAATGTAACATTTTTCTAATAATGTAACATTTTTCTACACTCCCCCTCAAGTTGGTGAATATATATCATACATTCCCAACTTGCTTATAAGTAGCTCAAATATAGGTCTAAATAACCCTTTGGTGAAGATATCCGTTGTTTGATCTTTAGTGGATACAAATGGTGTGCAAATGATTCCAGCTTCAATCTTCTCCTTAATGAAAAGTTTGTCCACTTCAATATGCTTAGTTCTATCATGTAGCACAGGGTTATGAGCAATGCTTATAGCAGCTTTATTATCACAATATAACTTCATAGGCAGCTCAATCTCCATCTTTAGTTCTGTGATTACTCGTTTGATCCAGAGTAACTCACATATTCCATTAGCCATAGCTCTGAATTCTGATTCTGCACTACTTCTAGCAACCACATTTTGTTTCTTACTTCTCCAGGTTACCAGATTTCCCCATACATAGGTCCAGTATCGAGAAGAGATCTCCTATCAGATATTGAGCCAGCATAATCTGCATCAGTAAAAGCTTCAATTGTCCTATTGTTTCCCTTTTTGAAAAACAATCTTTTCCCTGGACAGCTCTTCAGGTATCTCAGAATACTGTAAGTAGCATCAAGATGTTCTTGGAGAGGATGATGCATAAACTGACTCACCGTGCTTACTGCAAATGCAATATATGGTCTTGTGTGTGCCAGATATATTAATTTTCCTACCAATCTTTGATATTGGTGAATATCAACTGGATTTCCCTCCTTGATATCTCCCAATTTCTGACTTGGGTCAATTGGAGTGTCTGCTGGTTTGCAGGCACTCATTCCAGTTTCCTGTAGAAGATCTAGAACATATTTCCTTTGTGAGACAACAATACCCTTCTTTGATCTAGCTATCTCCATTCATAGGAAAAATTTAAAATTTCCTAGGTCTTTAATCTCAAATTCATGAGCAAGTTTGTCTTTCAATCTTTTAGTCTCTGTGTGATAATTTCCTGTGAGGATAATATCATCTACATAGACAATTAAGATTGCAATCTCCCCCTTACCTGAAAACTTCATGAATAAAGTATGGTCAGCTTGAGCTTGATTAAATCCTTGCTTCTTTATGAACTTTGTGAATCTGTCAAACCAGGCTCTTGGAGACTGTTTAAGTCCATATAAAGCCTTCTCTAATCTGCAAACTTTTAACTCAAACTTATTTTCAAACCCAGGAGGGGGTTCCATGTACACTTCTTCTTCAAGTTTCCCATTTAAAAAAGCATTCTTTACATCCAGTTGTTGTAATGGCCAGTCTAAATTGGCATCAAGAGATAAAAGAATTCTTACAGTGTTCAACTTTGCAACTGGTGCAAAAGTTTCTTTGTAATCAATCTCATAGGTCTGTGTGTACCCCTTGGCAACTGGTCTTGCCTTATACCTCTCCAAACTTCCATCTGTCTTAATCTTGGGGGTGAAAATCCACCTGCAACCAACTGTAGGTTTATTTTTAGGTAACTCTACAAGCTTCCATGTCTGATTCTATTCAAGAGCCTCCATCTCCTCCAAAACAGCTTTCTTCCACTCAGGTTTAGATAGAGCATCATGTATGGTTGGAGGAATAGAAATAGAAGAGATATTGGAGGTAAAGGCTGCAAAGTCTGAGGTCAATTTAGAATAAGAAACATAGTTTGAGATGGGTGACATTCATGTAATTTCCATGCTTACGTTTATGTTTTTAATTAGTTTAGATTGATTATTACCTTGGAAATTACACACTTTTGGTGTAATAGTTTAATTTGTAAAAATGTATGTAATTTGTTTAGATTAGGTTTATACTGAGCTCAAACAGGTCCAAGATCACTCTAGGGACCATTGGTGAAAATCACAAATGGAAGGAAGGTGCAAAAATCTCAAGATGAATTGAAGATTGATTTTTTCATGTTGTACCCGGACGGGTATGACCTATACCCGATCGGGTACCTTGTTGAAAAATCAAATCGGATCGGATCCGGGACAAGGCAACATGCAAGGGAGATTTTGGCACGATCGAGTGTTCATACCCGATCGGGTGGCCGACATACCCAATCGGGTATAACCCAGTTTTTTTATACTTCCGTGAAGCAACCAAATACCCGATCGAGTGCCCTTACAGCCCGATCGGGTACACGACCCTGCAAGCCTAAAAAGCTTATAAATAACCCCCTTTCCTTCCCACAAAAATCACCAATTCACATATACTTCTTAACTCAGTTTAGACAAGTTCTTTCTTTAAATTTTCTTCATGTTTAGTCTCCAAATGAGGAGCTAAACTCTTCCATCTTTGTTTTGCTACTTTGAAGCTTAAAGAATTTGTAAGTTGTGAGTTATTCTCTTTAATTTTCTTCCTTGAATATTAATTCTTCCTTTAAATACTATTTCTATATCAATGTTGGGGAGTGTTACTAAGATGACAATTAGTTAACATCTTGACATTAGTTATAGTAATAGTTATTTCTTCCTCTATGTTAATATTGGGGAGTGTTACTAAGATGACAATTAGTTAACATCTTGATATTAACTATAGTATGATTCATACTCTTTAATATTCTTCCTTGAGTATTAATTAATTCCTATTCATATTTCATATTAATATTTTGAACATTACTTAAAGGATCAACTAGTTTTGTTTCATATATTAATTATTACTAGAATCAATCTATTAATACGCTTGTTATTAATTCGGTTCCTTCAATGGTAGTAAACTTGGATTGTTAATGCATGCGTCTCATGATTAATAATCTAAGGGGAATTAATTATATTGTTTAAACTAATAAACCGCTTGTGTTGAGGTTATCAATCTCAATCGTTTTCATCTCAAGTTTATTGCTACTATCGTGTTAATATACGGCGCGTGTTCTATATTGACTCGGTAGTAAGTTTTATTAATGAATGCGTCTCGTTATTAATAACTACCCTCGATGAACTGGATATACTCCTCGATTGAGTATTCGAGAGGAAGATAGTTAAAGATATAACCAGGATCGACGAACATTTCATTAAGTGGATAAAAGCAAAACCAAGTCCTCATCTCTATAAATTAAACTCATATAAGTCGTTCATCTTAGTGTTAATTAAATTAAATCAAATCAAACTTAAAACCCTCCCTTGTTACTATTCACATAAAAGAAAAGTATTCCTTTCCCTGTGGATACGAACCTTACTTCACTATACTACGTATTAGTGTTGTATTGATAAATTATTTTGAGTGCACCTCACGACAAGTGCACGTCAAATTTAGCGCCGTTGCCGGGGAAAGGCAATTATTTTTTCTTTTATTGTATTTCAAGAAAATAAAAAAAATATAAAGAGTTCTTACTTTCTCTATTTCTGAGCTTGGTGAAGTATATGGTTAAACACCGTTCTATAAACGAGATCACCTATCAAACAAAACCAGAAATAGAACAAACTTTCGAGCGGTTGAGAAGTAAATTCTCTAATACCGACTCGGAGGAATCATCTATCAGAGATTCATCAAGCGCTAGTTCTCATTCTAGCGAGACCGAAGAGTCAATAACCATGGCTCTTGAGACAAGAACACTACGGGAGCTCACTGCTCCAGATCTCAATCAACAACCATTATGTATTACCTTCCCTACACTCGATGAAGGTAATACATTTGAGCTAAAATATGGGCTCATACATCTACTTCCATCCTTTCATGGCCTAAGAGGAGAAAATCCGAACAAACACCTTTCGGAGTTCCATATTGTGTGCACAAGCATGTGCCCCAGTGGTGTCTCGGAAGAACAAATCAAATTGAGGGTTTTTCCATTCTCCCTCAAAGACACTGCAAAGGATTGGCTATTCTATCTTCATTCGGGAAGTATAGACACATAGGCAACAATGAAAAATTGCTTCTTGGATAGGTACTATCCCGCCTCCATCTCATCTTCTTTAAAAAAACAAATAAGCAACATTGAGCAAAAAGAAGATGAAACATTGTATGAATATTGGGAGCGTTTTAAAAAGTTATGTGCTAGTTGCCCATATCATGGGTACACCGAGCAAGACCTCATCCTCTATTTTTATGATGGTCTTGCAGATCAAGATAGGCGCATGGTGAATGTGGCATGTGGAGGGGGAATTGTTAACAAAACCCCTTCTCAAGCAAAGAATCTCATCTCGGAGTTGGCCGAGAACTCCAGACATTACAGTGGGCGACCCTCAACTCGAAGGGTTGCCGCAGCAGAATCCAACACCTCGTTGGAAAGCCAAGTTGCCGGTTTGACTTCTCTGGTCAAAGAAGAACAAGTCAACGCCTTGGGTTTCCAAGGCCATCAACAGAAGAGGTATGATCCATTCTCAAATTCTTACAACCCTACAATGCGGGATCATCCTAACTTGAGGTATGGGAACCCTCAACAATCCAGCTCATCTTCTCAATCTAGTATGTCAACTAATGACATGATCCAGACTTTGACCTCAAACATGGTTACCATGCAACAAAACATGGGACAATTTCAACAAACCATGATACAATTTCAACATGAGACAAGGTCAAGCATTAACAATTTGGAAACTCAAGTTAGTCAAATTGCAAATGCCATGAACCGACTTGAAACGAAGGACTCGGGTAAACTCTCATCTCAAACGGAGCAAAACCCGAGGCAACATGTGAATGTCATCATGTTGAGAAGTGAAGCGACATGGAAGGAGGTAGATCAAGAAAGTAAGGAGGTGGACCCTGAAGAAGAAGTTCAACCAGAGGAGGGGGTCACAACAGCCAAGCTCCCTCCACTTTCATCATATGAACGAGTAGCCCTGTTTCCTGAGGCACTGAGAGAGACAAAGAAGCCGGAGAAAGATTCTGACATCTATGAGACTTTCGCCAGGTGTGAGATAAACATTCCGCTCCTTAAATCAATGAAAAGTGTCCCTCGTTTTGCTAAATTTTTAAAAGAATTATGCAAAACATAAAGGAAAAATAAATTGAAAGAGAAATAAGAGGTTAAGGTTAGTGAACATGTCTCAGTTATTTTCCAAAATAAACTCCCCGAAAAATGTAGCGACCCAGGCATGTTCACTATTCCTTGCACGATAGGGGGCACCACATTTCCTAGGGCCTTGTTGGATTTTGGGGCATCAATAAATGTCATTACTTATTCCGTTTATAAATCCCTACAACTTGGCCCACTACATCAAACCGGTGTAGTAATTCAACTAGCGGATCATTCTAGCACTTACCCGAAGGGTGTGATAGAAGATGTGCTAGTAGAAGCGGAAAATATGGTTTTCTCTGTCGACTTCTATGTCCTCGAAATGGGAAATGATGATCAAATAACACCTATCCTGTTGGGTAGACCCTTCTTAAAGACCTCAAAAACTAAAATTGACGTGTCTAGTGGTTCATTGACCTTAGAATTCAATGATCAAAAAGTAGAGTTCAATATCTTTGACTCTATAAAAGACCAAATTAAAGATCACTCTCTGTGCTCTTTAAATATTTTTGAACCACAGGAACCGATATTTTTAGAGAAATCTTATAAAATCCCAATTTTTCGAGAAGAGGAGAAAATTGAACATAGAAAGTCATCATTAGATGAGATGTTGACAAGAACGAAAGTTCAGCCTTACTGGAAAAGGGCGAAAAATAAATATGAAAAATGGCCAAATAGGGCCTTGAAAAATGTAATAAGGGATGCTCATGATCCCACATAAAACAAAAAAAAAAGTGAATAACGCCGTGCCATGACGTTAAATAAGGCGCTTCTTGGGAGGCAACTCAAGTTTATATTTTGTTATTTTCATTCATTTTTGTGTGTGTTCTTACATTTTCAAAAAAAAAATCCAAGGCATGATACCCGATCAGGCAACACATGTACCCGGTCGGGTATAGGCAAAAAAATCGAATAGGCCTGGATCGGGTAACCCATACTCGATCGACTCAGGGGTTGAAAATAATAACATACCCGATCGGGGACCACTACCCACCCGGTCGGGTATTGTTCAAAAAATTAAAAAAAAATCTCGTAGCAACTTACCCGATCGAGTACCCGGCCTATTCGATCGAGTATCAACCCCTGGGCTGAATTTAATAAAACAAACACATACCCGGTCGGGTGTACACATGTACCCGGTCGGGTGTATTTTTAAAAAGGCTAATTTAGTTCGTGGCAAAGTACCCGATCGGGTACACCCATACACCCGGTCAGGTAAATTAAATTTTTTTCGGGGAATTAGTTCGCACCAAATCGCCCGATCGAGTATACCCCAACTCGATCCGGTAGGAGCCCGGATTTTGAAGAAATACACGCATACCCGATCGGGTATGTCGAGCCACCCGATCGGGTACACCAACTTTTAACCCAAATCAGATCCCAAAATCAGCCACTTCATCTTCTCCAACATCCCAAATTCGAAACCCCTCTCCCAAACCCACCATTTTTGAACCTTCTTTCTTCAATTACTTCCTCATCTCTCACCCAAATCACCTCTTACAACAACCAATATCTTCCCCTCACTCTCCCCTACAACCTCATACCCACAAAACCATCTCTCTCTCCATATACAACAAAACCCGAAACCCTACCCATCTCACCCCTTCTCCGAAAATCAAGCTTCAACAAGCACACCAATTGCACCCAAAAGAGACAGGGCTGAGAGTTCAACTGCAAGGGGACCAATTCCCGGATTTGAGGATGTCCGGTTCGGCCCGGGGAATCAAAGGCAACGGTTCTTGGCTCAAATAAAAAGGCAAGTAATCCCCTCCAAATTTCTATGTCATGATGCTCTCACTGCTTTAGGCCTGTTGAAAAAAATGCGCAATTTGTTTCATGAGTTGGATATGAACTTGATTTTTGATATGAAGTGTAATTGTAATGAGAGGGTGATATATGAATTCTTGAGCTCGCCTAAGTTTGTTGAACGTGAGGAAGGGGAGGAGTTCAATAACGACACACTCACGTTTCGTTTATTCAACAATGAATACACAATAACGAGACGTGAGTTTGCCCAACATTTTGGCATCCCCGTGGCCCATGAGAGGGGAATACCAGAAAATACAATAGATGGCCACACTTTATGGGCTAAAATGACCGGAGAATTGAATGTGAGCGCGTCTAAACTTTCCATTAGTCACGTTCAACATCCTATTCTCCGACTTTTCCTAAAGTTTTTGGCCAATTGTTTGCTCGGTCGCCCTAACAACCACCACACTCGGATGGGGGACGTGGCCATCCTCACCCTAGCCCTCTTTCAAATACCCGTGTCATTCAACCTTTGCAACCTAATGTGGGATCATTTGGAGAAAACTTCCAACAAAACGGGTAATATTGTTGTCGGGGGGGGGGGGGGGGGGGTCATTATGCATTTGGCCTCCAAATTCGGCTATGTGGATAATGAACCAATAGTTGATCATTGTTTGATGAATTTGATTTGGCTTGGAAACGCGGGGTGCATCTCCTTCACCCACAAAGACTACAACGGGAGAAACCACTACAAGTGGCATATCCTACCCAAACCAACCATCTACTTCCCTATCCCCTCCAAAGAAATACCTAAACTTAGGTATAAAAGGGCAAGTTTTGAAATCACGCATTACCTACTTCCTAATGCCATACCACCACATTTTCAAGCCCGAGCCGAACAACCCGAACAAATTGAGCATCAAGAAGCCCAGGGAAATGCCCAACATGATATTCCTGACCCCCCTCAAAACCCACCACCACAAGACATCCCCAATCCTCTTTACAACCCTCCTCCAACCGACTATTTCCAACAACTCTTGGAGGGCCAACAAGCACTACTTGCTGGGTTAACCACAATGAACCTCAACTACACAAACATGGGTGAACAACTTGCACAAGTCCGAGAGGAGCAACGGGCGGGCTTCCAAAGAATGGAAGAGCTACGGCAAGCCGACCACCGCTATGAAGAGGACTATCGTAGGACTTATGGTCCTATGTACTCTTATATGACCCATCACGAGCATTTCTTTTCTATGGCCACTCCTCCTCCACCACTATCTTGGTATGACCCCTCTCAATGGGGTAACTTTGGAGGTTCGAGCTACGGTGGTGGGGTCTATGATGACGGGATGGGAGACGACACTACCATGGGTGAAGGGGCAATGAGGGTGGCACCGGTGGAGGCTTTGGAGGAAGTTTTTATGGCGGTGAAGGCGGGCACTAAGGATAGTGCCTTGATCCAAGTGTGGGGGAGGAAGACTCATTTTTTGGTATGTTAAAATCCCTTTTGTTTTACCTCATACTAAGCATTATTTTCTTGTACTCTTTGTACACACACACACCCCAAAAAAAAAGGAAATAAATGCTACTTAGGTTGAAAACCCAAAAACGGGCAATCTAAGCAACAAGGGCTTAAAAAAATGAGTGAGTCGGAAAGGAAGGAAAAACAAAAAGAGATGCTAGGATGAAAACCTGAAAAGGCTCCTAGACAAAACGAGAGATATGAGAGAAATTTGTTTTTGCAGGACATCATCTATTGAAGAAAAGAAGAAGAAGAAAAGGAGAAGAGGAAAAGAAGAAGTAAGGAGCATAGAAGACCCTTAAACCCAAGGAAATGTTGTTCTGTAAACTCATTTAAAATACTTGGTGGTCTTAGTTTCTTATTTCTTACTATCTTTGAACTTATGATCTTTTGATGAACATTGTATAAACATTTGGTTTTACTCGAGGTCGAGTAAAGAAACTAAGTGTGGGGGAGTTGACATTCATGTAATTTCCTTGCTTACGTTTATGTTTTTTATTAGTTTAGATTGATTATTACCTTGGAAATTACACACTTTTGGTGTAATAGTTTAATTTGTAAAAATGTTTGTAATTTGTTTAGATTAGGTTTATACTGAGCTCAAACAGGTCCAAGATCACTCTAGGGACCATTGGTGAACATCACAAATGGAAGGAAGGTGCAAAAATCTCAAGATGAATTGAAGATTGATTTTTTGGTGTTGTACCCGGTCGGGTATGACCTATACCCGATCGGGTACCTTGTTGAAAAATCAAATCGAATCGGATCCGGGACAAGGCAACATGCAGGGGAGATTTTGGCACGATCGAGTGTTCATACCCGATCGGGTGGCCGACATACCCGATCGGGTATAACCCAGTTTTTTTATACTTCCGCGAAGCAACCAAGTACCCGATCGAGTGCCCTTACAGCCCGATCGGTACACGACCCTGCAAGCCTAAAAAGCCTATAAATATCCCCCTTTCCTTCCCACAAAAATCATCAATTCACATATACTTCTTAGCTCAGTTTAGACAAGTTCTTTCTTTATATTTTCTTCATGTTTAGTCTCCAAATGAGGAGCTACACTCTTCCATCTTGGTTTTGCTACTTTGAAGCTTAATGAATTTGTAAGTTGTGAGTTATTCTCTTTAATTTTCTTCCTTGAATATTAATTCTTCCTTTAAATACTATTTCTATATCAATGTTGGGGAGTGTTACTAAGATGACAATTAGTTAACATCTTGACATTAGTTATAGTAATAGTTATTTCTTCCTCTATGTTAATATTGGGGAGTGTTACTAAGATGACAATTAGTTAACATCTTGATATTAACTATAGTATGATTCATACTCTTTAATATTCTTCCTTGAGTATTAATTAATTCCTATTCATATTTCATATTAATATTTTGAACATTACTTAAAGGATCAACTAGTTTTGTTTCATATATTAGTTATTACTAGAATCAATCGATTAATACGCTTGTTATTAATTCGGTTCCTTCAACGGTAGTAAACTTGGATTGTTAATGCATGCGTCTCATGATTCATAATCTAAGGGGAATTAATTATATTGATTAAACCAATAAACCGCTTGTGTTGAGGTTATCAATCTCAATCGTTTTCATCTCAAGTTTATTGCTACTATCGTGTTAATATACGCCGCATGTTCTATATTGACTCGGTAGTAAGTTTTATTAATGAACGCGTCTCGTTATTAATAACTACCCTCGATGAACTGGATATACTCCTCGATTGAGTATTCGAGAGGAAGATAGTTAAAGATATAACTGGGATCGACGAACATTTCATTAAGTGGATAAAAGCAAAACCAAGTCCTCATCTCTATAAATTAAACTCATATAAGTCGTTCATCTTAGTGTTAATTAAATTAAATCAAATCAAACTTAACCCCCCCCCCCCCCTTGTTACTATTCACATAAAAGAAAAGTATTCCTTTTCTTGTGGATACGAACCTTACTTCACTATACTACGTATTAGTGTTGTATTGATAAATTATTTTGAGTGCACCTCACGACAAATGCACGTCAAATTTGGCGCCGTTGCCGGGGGAAAGGCAATTATTTTTTCTTTTATTGTATTTCAAGAAAATAAAAATAAAAATATAAAGAGTTCTTACTTTCTCTATTTTCGAGCTTGGTGAAGTATATGTGTAAGGAATAAATGTAATTAGATTTTGATGATGCTATAGGATTTTTTTTTAAATTACCCCTTAGAAAATTTGTATTAGAATTTTCCTTGTAATTGTTCTAGTATAGTCGACTGACAGAAGACCCCCAGACAGAAGCCCTTTTGGCCCTCTGGTGATAGTGCCTTCACAGAAGTCCTCCTGACTCTCTGTTGGACTTCACCAAGGCAGAAGCACTTAGGTCCTCTATTGGCCTCTAACAGAACAGAAGGACTGGAGACCCTCTGCTGTCATCCGTTGTAACAGAAGTGCTCATGACCTTCTCTGGTGTACACTCTGATAAAGAGACCAGAAGGCTTGACACTTAGAGAAACTCAAGTTTACTTCCAAGCCGGCGAAATCAACGGAAGATTCTCTAACGGCTAGAAGACTTCAACGGAAAAGCTACAGTACGCGCATTAAATGCTCATTTAATGCGGATACGTACGAGAAGATATTTAAAGCATCTAATTGACCACCTTTTGGAAAGAATCTTCTCAAAATAGCAAGTCACCGAATTCAGTGGGTCCAACCGGTCAAGTCAACAACACGCGCATTAAATGCAGTTGTCCTCCTTCACCTCCAACGGGAAGACAACCCTAAGTATAAAAGATACTCTTCGAAGAACAAAGGAACAACTTTGCTCTGCTAACTTTGCCAACTTCACCACATTCTTTGCGAGAAAAACACATTCAAATCATTCAAGGCAAAAAGGTCCTCTTGAGATTCAAACTCTTCATCCTCAACAAGAGAGACACAAGTTGGAAAGAATATACCTTCATATCATCAAATCCAACAAGGGTAAGGTTCCAACAGTTCTTCAACAACTTCAAGTACTTCATCTACAAATCTTTTGTAACGAAGCAAGTTGGAGGAACCCCTGTTTCAACAGAAACTCTTCTTGTTACAAGAAGGACGTCCAAGTAACTGGAGTAGTGAAGTGATGATACTTCCGGGAAGCTCAGTGAAAGGACCAGTCTTAAAGGAAGCCAGGCAGTGCATCCCAGGAGACATCTAGGCTTGGAGAAGACGTGGAGAGCTTTTTAAGTGCTAGGACTAAGACGTTGTAAACGGTCGTTTTTACAAGCTTAGTGGAACAGTGGATTAGAGGAACAAGTTGTTCCTTGAACCACTATAAAAATCCCTGGTGTCATTTACTTACTGTTTTAATATTTGCACTTAGATAGAACTGTCTAACTCCTTAGACTCGGTATCTGTGTTCAGCACAACTTGTCCTACGAGTTAACAGAAGGCCTACTGCCTTTGCTTCTCTGAGGCTAAATCAACAGAACCCCTAACAGAACCTTATCCGCTGTCAGTCTGTTCTGTCAACAAAACAGGCTATTCTGCAAAATCTGGTACTTAGTTTAAAAAGCTAAAAACCAATACAGTCTATTCACCCCCCCCCCCCCTCTAGACTGTATCCAGTACAACCGGGACCAACAAGTGGTATCAGAGCCTCCTTGTTCTAATAATCTCTTAGGTTATTTTACGTAACAAAGATCCACTTGTTTTTCTGTTATTTTCCTCATTTCTATCTGATATAATGGATCACTCTCTTGCCAAGAATCTTATGTTCTCAGATCTTAAGTTTAATAACTGGAGGATCCGGATGAAAGCACATCTCTGTGCTCTGCATGATGAGATGGATGTGGGAAGTTCTTGACATTGGACCTTTCACAAGCTTCCAGAAGGTCAATCCTGAGCATGCTATTGACAACACTAGACCCCAGATGATCAGTAAAGCCAAGTCAGAATGGACCACTGCAGAGAGGAAAATACAACCTGGATAATATTGCTAAGGACATCCTCTACAAATCCATTGATGACAGATACTTCAACAGAATAAAGAAATGCAGAACCGCAAAGGAAATCTGGGATACTCTCGAGCTCATTGGGGTCGGTGATGAGCAAGAGAAAGATAACAAGCTGACCATAGCCAACAAAAAGTTTGATGATTTCAAGCTGCTCTCTGGAGAAACCATCTCCAAGATGTATGATAGGCTCCTCACCCTTACTGGAGAAATCTCAGAGCTTGGCAAAGAACTCACCACCAAGGAGATCAACCTCAAAGTATTGAGAGGTCTTCCTTCTACATGGAAGATGAAGGTGGTTGTTGTCCAAGCCAGCAAAGATGTAAAGACCTATCCAACAGACAAGCTCATCTCTGATCTCAAAGCTCATGAGTTCGAGATGATTGAAGAGAAGGAAGATGTACCAGAAGAGAGAACCACTACAGCTCTTACAGCCAGTACATCTAAGGTAAATGATTTTGACCCTTCAATACTTTTATCTGACGAATATATGGCTGCCTTTTCCAGGAGATTCAAAAAGTTTATGAAGAATCCTAAAGATGGAAGAAGCCCATCTTCCAGCAGAAAACCATACCAGAAGGTCAAACCAACAGAGAGCAGTGGAGAGCTTCTTTGTTACAACTGCAGACAACCTGGTCACTTCAAGGCTGATTGCCCCCATCCAAGGGTGTCCAAGAAACAAGGACGGGATGGAGAAAAGAAGATGTTCGAAGACAATCCCAGAAGAAGAAAAGCGCTCGTCACAAAACACGTCGAGAAAGACCCTCTGTCAGAGACAGAATCCAGTTCTGACTCCGATTCTGATGAGGCATTCTGTTGCCTAGATACAGAGACATAAGACCTATGCCTCATGGCTCAATCTGATGATGAGGTATCCTCTTCTTCTAATTCTCGTTTTTCTTCGGTAGGCACCGCCTTAAATGATGATGCAATGTCATCATTGTGGGAAGAGTTTAGAACTATCCAGACAACTTATTCTTTAGTTAAAGAAGAAAACAGTAAATTCTTTAGTCAATCTCTTAACTAAGGAAAGGGACTCTGTCAAAGCTGAAAATGTTTCTCTTCTCGACAGGATAAGAGATATTCAGCATTTGGAAGTCAGATTTAACAGTCTTATGAAAATGCAAACTTCTCTTAAGGCTGTTAATGTTGATCAAATGCTACCCTCCGGTTCTGGTCTTGGATATGTTGCAACAGAATCCGGTGAGCCTTCTGTAAAACCTAGCACCAAAGTTGTTATGGTTGATAAGGTCATAGAGCCACGGACTTCTAGCCCCATTTGTCATGCTGGTGTATCTGGCACCAAGGTTATTCATGAGAAAGTCAGACCAGAAAAGGAAAAGATAAAGGTTCAACAGAAACCCATTTTAAAAATTAATGAACCTGGCAGAAAACCTAACAACAGAAAAGGTTTTCAGAATACCAAAAATCAAAGACAAACCCATAACAGACAAACTCATGATAACCGTGTCAGAGATGATCACCAGAAAGGAAGATATCAAGAGAAAGTTAACTTTAGGCAGAAAAGGTTGGCTGGCCAACTTAAGAAGCCCAAAGTTAACCGCCCCTCTGCTCTTGATAGTATATGGGACTTCTTCCCTACCAAGAAGGCTATGCAGAAGTATGTAAACCGGAAGCATGATCCTCACAAGCATCTGCCCAAAGTGAATCACACTTCAGTTTACTATGACTACCAGGTGGACAATGGGTACCACCCACCAAGTATTCACTTGATGAGACCAAAGTGGTACCGGCTACCAAGACTGCATGACCCCCTAGGACCCAACATTGCTTGGGTACCTAAATCCTTCTTTTAATTTTGCAGGAACTGTGTGCTGGAGCTATCTCTGAACAAGAATGGTTTATTGATAGTGGATGCTCCAGGCACATGACAGGTGACAGAAGATGCCTAACAGAGTTCCAGAAATGCAAAGGACCTAAAGTTACCTTTGGAGGTAATGACAAAGAAGGTCAAACAAAAGGAAGAGGAAAGCTGATCAAGAACCTGATAGTCATTGACGAGCACTTTGTCACGGTGCATCAAAATAAATTCAATACTAACCACTTATACGTAGTATAGCGTAGTAGAGTTCGTATCCACAGGGAAAGGAATGATTTTCTTTTTATGAAACTAGTAATTAAAAGGGGGGTTTTGGTTTTGAGTGATTTAATTCAATTAAGAAACTAAGATGAACAACCTATGTGAGATTTAATTCAAAGATAAAAACGACTTGGCATTGCTACTTTCCACTTGTTGATATATTTCAGTCGATCATTGTTATATCTATAACTTATTCCCTCTCGAATACTCAATCGGGGAGTATATCCACTTCATCGAGGGTAGTTATTAACAACGACCGTTCATTAATAACCCTTACTATTACTCAAATATAGAACAACGCCTTATACCGATTTAATAGTAGCATTTAATCTTTCTAATTCCTTGATGAAATCAATTGAGATTGATAACCTCAACACAAGCGGTTTCGGTTTAACCAACAAAATTAATCCCTCTTAAGTTTATTAACCACGACCGTGCATTAATAAACCGAAGTTACTTACTTGTGAAACCATCAACGATTAACCATCGGTTCGTTGATCGTTTCTAGTAATAATTAATATATGAAACAAAACTAGTTGATCCTTTAAGTAATGTTCAAAATATTAATATGAAATAAGAGTAGGAATTAATATTCAAGGAAGAATATTATTAAAGAAGATGAATCCTACTATAATTAATATCAAGATGTTAACTAATTGACATCTTAGCAACACTCCTCAACATTAATATAGAGGAAGAAAATATCATTCTAACTAATGTCGAGATGTTAACTAATTGTCATCTTAGCAACACTCCCCAACATTAATATAGAGAGGGTATTAAGGAAAGAACTATTAATTAATATTCAAGGAAAGAAGTTAAGAAAATAACTCACAACTTTAATAATCAACAAGCTTCAAGCGCAACACCAAGAATGGAAGTTTAGCTCCTCATTTGGAGACTAAACATAGCTAGAAAAATATAAAGAAATGCTATTCTAAACTGAGCTTAAGAGTATGGAAGAAGGGATTCTTTTTTTGTGAAGAAAAAGTGTGCTATTTATAGGTGTTTTTCAACACCTTTGGCCGGGTACCCGACCAGGTATAGTACTTACCCGACCGGGTCCGGTCAAAATCAGATAATCCGCCACGTTCTGGTGATCTTCGCACGTCGTTTTGTCCCGGGTCACATCTGACCCGACCGGGTCAAGTAGGGGACCCGACCGGGTCCAGTGACTTTCTTGGCAATTTCGTCTGTTAAATCACACCCGACCGGGTGGGGGTTTCTACCCGGTCGGGTTTCACTCCTGGGCAGTCAAATTTCTTGTTTTCTTCTCTTCAAAGTCTTCCTTTCCGACACCACAAATCCTAACTATACTTTACAACTTATAAATGAGAATTAAAATACGATTACAACTAAAATCACACAAATGTTTACAAACTAAATAAAACGGTAAACAATACACACAAATCAATCATAAAAATATACATTTATGCACTACTAATTAGTGCATATCAAACACCCCCACACTTAAACCTTTACTCGTCTCGAGTAAATCAAATCCGATCCAAGAAGTCCTTAAAATGACAAGAATATCAACACACACATCCACGAGTGTTTTTAGAAACACATAAAGTAAATCCCCAAAAATATAATAGTAAAGAGGGTCTTCAACTCCATATTTCTTTATCAACCTCAACCTTTTTTTTTGTTACCCTTAGGATCCTGCAGACATAAAAGAAAATACTTTCTCTCGTTCTCTCATTTTGCCTAGGTGCCCTTTCGGGTTTTCATCCCAGCTTCCCACATTTTTCTGTTTTAATCCTCACAACTCACTTTTATTTTTGCCTTATTTTTGCTTAAGTTGCCCTTTCAGGTTTTCAACTTAACAAGCTTTTATAATTTTTTTTACAAGAATAAAGAGTATGAATGTAAGTATTCCATAAAACTCTCCCCCCAAGCTAATCAAAACACTGTCCCTAGTGCTTGTGTCTAAGATGAGTGTTTTTTTTGGATACTTTTTGGGAGGTTTTGTTGGTGATTCGTGGGTGTGGAGATGAAAAGGGTGAAGAGGTGATGAATGAAATGGGTTTAATTGGTGGATGGATGTAGAAGATATAAAGCTTTTGACTTTTGGAAATGGAGGGAATTTGGGGTGTGATTCGAAAGGGAAGACAAAGGGGGGTGATTCATTTTTTTTTAGAGAAATGGCCTGGTTTCCAAAAATCGAGATACCCGTCCGGGTGGGGTAGTGTACCCGGTCGGGCGTAAACTGTTCACCCGAGGCAGAAGGTTTTTGCTGGCTTGCCCGGCCGGGTATGGAAGTCTACCCGGTCGGGCGAAAAATTTATTCTTGTTTTGCTCATTCCTCGCCCGGGTGATTGCCCTGGTGTTTTGTTTTTAGAAGTAACCCGACCGGGTAGGGTTTATACCCGGCCGGGTCCAATCCCAGTCCATTTTTTTTTTGAAATGTGTAAAAATAAAATAAAACAAGTAAACGTACCTTGCTTGGGTTGCCTCCCAAGAAGCGCCTTAGTTAACGTCGCGGCACGACGCCATCATTGTGTTCAGTCGTTCAAACTGGGATCATGATAGTTTATCTTTGCCACATTTTCATTCCTAGGGCTTCCATAGGAATGCTTGATTTTCTGACCCTTCACTTTGAAAATCTTTCCAGGATCAAATATCCATATTTTCATTGATTCATGTGGTGAGAGTGAGGGAAAGAAATTATCATTTAGCATGGTCAATGGAAAGTGTTTTGATCTTAGTGGCATGAGAGGGGGTGTCAAATGTTTACTTAACTCCACTGTCATTTCCTGCATATTGGTGAATGAAAAGAAATCCAAATGATATTCTCTCGGTTTATTTGCAACCGCGAAAAGTGCATTTGAATTATCCTCACATTTGCTGAGGATTTCATCTTCGTCCTTCTCTACCCTTTCTGTTTCCCTTAGAGCCTCAGGAAATGGTGGCATGTTCTCAGGAATGGCCGATGATGGAGTTGAGTTTTGAAGTTTCTCCTCCTCTGGTTGAGCTCCCTCCGTAAGCTCCTCTTTTTCTTCCTCCTCGCCAATGTGGTTCACAATGTTTGGCACTTGTTTCAATTGATTCTCCAAGTTCAGTTCTTTGAGCACTGTTTCTTGCGGGTATTGCGACATATCTTGTTGCATTTGTGTCACATTGATAGTGAGAGCTCGGATCATGTCTTCAGTGGACATGCTGGAATAATAACTTGAGTATGGATTATATGTGTTGGAGAATGAATCATACCTCTCTTGGAAAACAACATCATCATTCTGTTCAAAGTATTCTTCTTGCAGCTTGGGGCAAAAATCCGTAAGATGCCTTTGTGACATGCAACTGTTGCAGCCCTTGGTATCTTGAACGTTTGAGCATAAGAGAAACTCCTTTACTAAAAATGTTAAGCTAGAAATTTGACTCTCTAGCGATGATGTGTTGGTATCCATTTACTCATATAAGCTAAGAAAACAGAAGAGCAAGAGATTTTTTTTTTAATTTTTTTATGTTTTTTTTTTGTTTTGATTTTTATGAGGAAAAATAAAAAGAAAAATAATTGCCTTTCCCCGGCAACGGCGCCAAATTTGACGAGCACTTTGTCACGGTGCGTCAAAATAAATTCAATACTAACAACTTATACGTAGTATAGCGTAGTAGAGTTCGTATCCACAGGGAAAGGAATGATTTTCTTTTTATGAAACTAGTAATTAAAAGGGGGGTTTTGGTTTTGAGTGATTTAATTCAATTAAGAAACTAAGATGAACAACCTATGTGAGATTTAATTCAAAGATAAAAACGACTTGGCATTGCTACTTTCCACTTGTTGATATATTTCAGTCGATCATTGTTATATCTATAACTTATTCCCTCTCGAATACTCAATCGGGGAGTATATCCACTTCATCGAGGGAGTATAATTGTCATCTTAGCAACACTCCTGGGCAGTCAAATTTCTTGTTTTCTTCTCTTCAAAGTCTTCCTTTCCGACACCACAAATCCTAACTATACTTTACAACTTATAAATGAGAATTAAAATACGATTACAACTAAAATCACACAAATGTTTACAAACTAAATAAAACGGTAAACAATACACACAAATCAATCATAAAAATATACATTTATGCACTACTAATTAGTGCATATCAGTCATTGATGATGTCTCATATGTCAAAGGACTGAAGTTCAACTTGCTGAGTGCTAGCCAATTCTGTGACAAAGGCTACACTGTTGAATTCACAAAGGACTTCTGCTATGTGAAGCATGAGACAACAAAGGAAGTGGTACTGACTGCATCAAGAAAGAAGAAAATCTATGTAGTTGATTGGAAGACTGCCAAAGATGGTGTGTGCTTGATAGCAAAAGGAGATTCAAAGCTAAGCTGGGACTGGCACAAAAAGCTCAACCATTTGAATTTCAAGACAATCAACAAACTGGCCAGAGAACACAGTGTAGAAGGGCTACCAGACATTGTGTACAAGAAGGAGACCCTCTGCAGTGCATGTCAGAAGGGCAAACAAGTGAAGAATTTCTTCAAACCTATTGCTGGAGATCTTTCTACTAGTCCTTTAAATCTGATCCACATGGATTTATTTGGACCAGTTGAAACTCCGAGTGTAAGTGGCAAAAGATACACACTTGTCATGGTGGATGACTATTCCAGATATACATGGACTATCTTTCTAACAAAGAAGAATGAAACTCTTCAGAAGTTGCCCTCTCTGTTAAAGCAACTTCAGACTGAGAAGAATTTGAAAGTGAAGACAATCAGATCAGACAGAGGAACTGAATTTGTCAACCAAGTCATAAAAGACTTCTGTGATCAGAATGGAACTTTTCATCAACTCTCTGCCGCCAGAACCCCTCAACAGAATGGCGTAACAGAAAGAAGGAACAGAACCTTGAAAGAAGCTGCAAGAACAATGATCGCAGAATCTGGACTACCAATGAGATACTAGGCTGAAGCAATCAACACTGCATGCTACACCCAGAACAGAAGCATGATCAACAAGAATCACAAGAAGACTCCTTATGAACTTTGGAAAGGAAGGAAACCAAACATCAGCTACTTTCATGTGTTCGGTTGCAAATGGTACATTCTCAACCATGGAAAGGAACATCTGAAGGTCTTTCAAGAGAAAGCTGATGAAGGAGTATTCATAGGCTACTCAAGTACTAGAAAAGCCTATAGAGTACTCAACAGAAGAACTCTACATGTAGAAGAATCCATACATGTAAAATTTGATGACAGCACATCAGTTGAAGATGTGACAGATACCCTCAAAGAAGTCAACATCGAAGATAGAATACCTGAACCAACAGAAGAGGTTGCAGTTAATCCAATGTTTTCAACACCTGCACCAAACCCCCTTCTGTTGAATGAAGATGAAGACTCTGAAAATGAGGAAGCGGAGAGACCAAGACAGCAGCTGACAGAACCTGATCTAACATGGTTAAGAGATCATCCCCCTGACCAAGTGATTGGTCAAATCAGAAGTAGAGTTCATACCAGATCCACATCAAGAAGAGAAGCAATGTTTGCCTGCTATATATCTCAAATGGAACCCATGACTGTGGAAGAAGCTCTTGCAGATTCAGATTGGATCAATGCAATGCAGGAAGAGCTTACTCAGTTTGAGAGGAACAAAGTATGGGAACTTGTTCCTAGACCAAAGCATCAGAATGTCATTGGTACCAAATGGGTATTCAAGAACAAAGATGATGAAGATGGCAACATTGTAAGGAATAAAGCAAGGCTGGTAGCTAAAGGTTATTGCCAAGAAGAAGGAATAGATTTTGATGAGACCTTTGCACCAGTTGCCAGACTTGAAGCCATCAGAATCTTTCTAGCCTATGCTGCTTACAACAACATCAAGGTCTACCAGATGGATGTCAAGAGTGCATTTCTAAATGGAGATCTTGAAGAAGAAGTTTATGTGGAACAACCACCAGGTTTTGTCATTCCTACTCAATCCTCTTGTGTCTACAAGCTTAAAAAGGCCCTATACGGTCTTAAGCAAGCCCCCAGAGCATGGTATGACACATTGTCCCTTTTCCTAGTGAACCATGGGTTTACTAA
This sequence comes from Cuscuta europaea, assembly GCA_945859875.1. NCBI lineage: Eukaryota > Viridiplantae > Streptophyta > Magnoliopsida > Solanales > Convolvulaceae > Cuscuta > Cuscuta europaea. The sequence goes on along the minus strand of CAMAPE010000060.1, from coordinate 13,334,339 downwards.
AGGAAAGGTTGACAAAACTCTATTTCAAATCTTTGTTGCTAATCATATTTTGTTAGTACAAATATATGTTGATGACATTATTTTTGGTAGCACTAACCCAGTATTATGCAAGAAATTTTCTCAAGTGATGCAGAGTGAATTTGAAATGAGTATGATGGGAGAACTCAGCTACTTTCTAGGACTACAAGTCAAACAAGTTCCAGAAGGAATCTTTATCAATCAAGGGAAATACACCAGAGACTTGATCAAGAAGTTTGGAGTGGAAGGCAAGTCATCAGTAAAGATTCTCATGAACACTTCTCAAGGAATTGGACCAGATGATGAAGGAAAGGATGTAGATGCTACAACATACAGAGGAATAATAGGATCTCTGTTGTATCTGACTGCAAGCAGACCAGACATATCATTCTCTGTTGGAATCTGTGCCAGATACCAATCAAAGCCCAAGGAGAGCCATCTAAGTGCTGCAAAAAGAGTCATCAGATATATCAAAGGAAATCCAAATGCAGGCCTATGGTATCCTAAGGGAGGTAACTTTGAATTAATTGGTTACTCTGACTCAGATTTTGCAGGTTGCAGATTAGACAGAAAGAGCACCTCTGGTCACTGCCAGTTGCTAGGAGGAAGGCTTGTTTCCTGGTTTAGCAAGAAGCTGAACTCTTTCTCAACAAGTACAGCTGAAGCTGAGTACATTGCAGCTGGGAGTTGCTGTGCTCAGTTACTCTGGATGAAGCAACAACTGAAGGACTATGGAATTCAAGCAAAGGAGATCAAGTTGTTGTGTGACAACACCAGTGCCATTGCTATCACTCAGAATCCAGTTCTTCATTCCAGGACAAAGCACATTGAGATCAGACATCACTTCATCAGAGATCATGTTGAGAAGAAGCACATATGCATGGAGCATGTGTCAACAGAAGACCAGCTAGCAGACATTCTAACCAAGCCCTTACCTGAGGCTAGGTTCAACAAGCTAAGAGAGGAATTGGGAATGATGGATGATATTCCAAGAGAAAGTTGAAAGAAAGACTCTCTGTTGCAGATTCTCTGTCAACAGAACCCTTGTACAGAACCCCTTCTATTCTTCATCTCGAACAGAGAACCTCAGTGCACATCAGAACATCATCGACAGCAGACCTTCTTACTTATCCAACGGGTGACCTGGTAACTTATTAAAGGTCTTTTACCCCTTTACCCTTAAAACGGCTTTATAGCCGCATTATACTTACTGCGCCCCCTTTCGCATTAAACTGAAACCTCGAAACTACCAATAATCTCAAACGTCTATTAACCCAAACCCTTATATACCATTTTCTCTAAACTAAACCGCTACTGCTTCCTCTACTCTCAAACCTTCAAAATCTCATATCTCTCTAGCTCTCAAACTCTCAGAACTTTCAGAAATGGCTTTCATCAACATCAACGACCTCACTCAAGCAGAAATTGAACTTCTCGTCAAGAACATCTACACCGGGATGAACTGCGACCTCTCCGCACTCCCAGAACTGGCCACCAATCATGAAACCATGGAGAAAATAATCCAGGGAATGAAGGATTCCCAGCTGGATAAAGTGGTGGGATTCCACTTCAACTCCTACAGCACAAGGGATGTAGCAGAGTTCTACCTCAACGCTACATATGAAGGCGAGACCATTAGGTCTAAGGTCAACGGGGATGACATCGTCCTCACCCCAGAAATCATCAACGCCCTCTTTGGCGTAGTGGAGAATCCACAAGAAGAGGACACTGAAGGGTTCATTGCCCTAGACAGTGTCAAGGTCACAGTGGATGAGTTCATCCGGCTTTACTGCAGACCAGAAGTTGCTGAGGTTCCCAAGCTGAACATGAAGAAGAATCTTCTTCAGAGTCACTACGAGAAGTTGGTCAACATTTTCCACCGGTGTGTCTGGAGCAAGAGCACCTCTACAGATGATATGACTCTTCAGAATGCAAACGCTGTCTTCGCAGTTCATCATGGGATGAACACCAACTGGGGACAGGTAATTGCTAAATCCCTAATTGATTTCATCAAAAAGAAGGATAGGGAGACTGGACTGTTCAGAACCCCCATGGGTTATGGACTTCTGTTGTCTGAGCTAATGCTCAAAGCAAGAATTGGGCTGAGGAACCCAATTGATGCTGACTACACCAAGCTGCTCTTCCTCAACACCTCCAGTGACAGGAAGGTTGCTCTCAAGGCAGAGCAGAAAAGGCTGAGAACTCTTGAGTTCAACAGAGAAAAGCTACAACAGAAGGTTGTTCAGCCAAAGAAAATTACCAAAAAGCAACAGAAACCCTCTACTCCTTCGGATTCTGAAGAAGAAGTCCCTTTGATCAAGAAGGTGGTCAAGAAGGTCCCTAAGAAGAAGACCACTCCTGTCAAAGTCCACAAGCTAGTGGCTAAGAAGGCTGTGATCAAGAGAAAGCAGCCTTCCCCCTCTCCAACAGAGTCTACTCCTTCTGCTTCACCAGTTGCAAAGAAGATCAGGGTGATGACCCCTATCATTCAGGAGGAACTTGAAGACTCCATTCACTCTGCACAACCCAACAGAAACGCTTGGCAGGGCAAGCGGATTGTGTTTGAGTCAAGTGACTCAGAAGAGGGAGTAGTGGTGCAGGATGCCACTACTCAGGGGGAACCACGTCTCTCCCCTCCTGCTTATACAGTTGTTCAACCACTGGTGGTTCCTTCACCAGAACACCAAGAAGCTAGCAGAAACTCAAACTCTGCAGATAAGCAACTCATCAGGGTTCTTGCATGGAGAAAGTGGAGAGTGGGACCTATCACTGAGCTGCTTAAAAATTTGTCCCACTTCATCTCTGAGGAAGAAGAAGTACTTCGATGGGCTGACACAGAAGATGTGGAACAATGCCTGGACAAAAACTTCCTTCTTTCAGTCCTACAGAAAAAGAAGGAGAAACACCAAGGAAAAGCTCTTCTGTTCAAAGAATCACCAGAAGACCATGTGAAGGATCTTCAAGAGCATGAAATGGATGATTTTGATGCTTGGCTGGTTGAAAAGAAAAGGAAGGAATCTATGATCAAGTTTCGACATAGTGCACATGGAGAAGGGGAACCCTCTACTGCAAATGATCTACCCTTGGTCATGGAAAAGCTTGTCAAAGAATGGAGGGAATCTCTGTTCACAGAAACCGTCCTAGAGGTAATCCCTACAACCATTCCTTCTCCCCCTCCCTCTCCTAAAATCACTTCACCTCAACCTCAACTGAAATCCCCATCACTCTCACAAAAATCCATCTCCAAACAGAAAACCTCTTCACACAAAACCAAAAACCCTTCTCCCTGCAAACCCCAACCCTCAAACAGATCCAGATCACCATCACCTCCACCCTCTCCTACACAACAACAGAAAGCTTCCTCACGCCAACCTCCACACCAACAGGAAAACCCCTCTACCAAGAAATCCAGAACTCCAACCCCCTCTTCTCCAAAGTCTGCACCACAAGATGCAGCCATTCCTCTCTTCCCTCAACACTTTGTGGCTTCTACTCCCAGCAAGGAACCTATCTTCAAGATTCATTCATCTACTAGTGATAATGATGGGTTCCTCACTTCCTCCATAGCTGCTGACCTTACTTCCAAGAGGAGGAAGACCCCTCCCCAGAATGAAGAACAACTCAGAAGGCCTCCTATGCCTAGGTCAAGAGGTCTAGGTATGCCCGGGTATGCAGAATCCAAAGAAGCTAAGCCCCAAATCTCCTTCAATCAGTTTGTCACTGCAGTTGAGGACTTTGGTGGTAAAGTGCTTGATGGAATGGATCAACTGGCTGAGATCAACACTAAGCACCATGAACATATCACCTTTGTACATAATCATCTTGAGGCTGGACTTCAGCACATCTCAGAGAAGGTTGAAGCTCTAACTCAGACACTGGTCACCTTCATGGAATCATCATCTGCAAAACTTGATGTTGTTGCCAGAGAAGTTGATGGTGTCAACTCTGTTCTCTACTCCCAATCTCAGACTCTCAACAAGCAGAATAAACAACTCAAGGATATAACAGAATCCCTTGACATTGTACAATGGTATGAAGACCAATCTGCTGAGAAGTTTATGCAGCTACAACTCTTAAACAATGATCACAAAGATCAAGTGGCCAACCTGATCAAGAAGGATCAAGAGAGATATCAGAAGCTGATACTCCTCGAAGCTAGCTCTCAGGACATCAAGTCTGCTCTTGATCGTCAACAGAACTTCATAGAAGGTCTGACTTCTGTCACTCAAACCTTACCAGAAGCTCTTGAGCAGATTGCCATCTCCCAGGCAACAGAGTTCCAGAAGATTGCTAATATGATCTCTGACCTGGATGATGCCAAAAAGAAGAAGAAGAAAAGGAGAAGAGGAAAAGAAGAAGTAAGGAGCATAGAAGACCCTTAAACCCAAGGAAATGTTGTTCTGTAAACTCATTTAAAATACTTGGTGGTCTTAGTTTCTTATTTCTTACTATCTTTGAACTTATGATCTTTTGATGAACATTGTATAAACATTTGGTTTTACTCGAGGTCGAGTAAAGAAACTAAGTGTGGGGGAGTTGACATTCATGTAATTTCCTTGCTTACGTTTATGTTTTTTATTAGTTTAGATTGATTATTACCTTGGAAATTACACATTTTTGGTGTAATAGTTTAATTTGTAAAAATGTTTGTAATTTGTTTATATTAGGTTTATACTGAGCTCAAACAGGTCCAAGATCACTCTAGGGACCATTGGTGAACATCACAAATGGAAGGAAGGTGCAAAAATCTCAAGATGAATTGAAGATTGATTTTTTGGTGTTGTACCCGGTCGGGTATGACCTATACCCGATCGGGTACCTTGTTGAAAAATCAAATCGGATCGGATCCGGGACAAGGCAACATGCAGGGGAGATTTTGGCACGATCGAGTGTTCATACCCGATCGGGTGGCCGACATACCCGATCGGGTATAACCCAGTTTTTTTATACTTCCACGAAGCAACCAAGTACCCGATCGAGTGCCCTTACAGCCCGATCGGTACACGACCTGTTGGAGATATTTAATTGTGAATCAAGTTGGTCATAGATTAGCTTTATATTTAATCCTTGTATTTAATTAGTGCATGAATTAGATAGAAATCGGGCCAAGTGTTAGGCCCATATAAACAGGCTAAAAGCCTGGTACGCCTAACCTAAACCTCGCCTATAAAAAGGGAGCCGAGGTTTAGGAATAGGTTGAACGTCGTACTTATTATTCATAGCCTTACGCGCATATCATTCTGTTGTACGAGTTCACGGTTTATCAAAGAAGGTTTTACGGTGATTCATTCTGTGTTCATCTTTACGTTTAATCTTCCTTGTTAGATCGATTATTCATTGCTGTTACAGAAATAGGGACTAACAATTGGTATCAGAGCCGATCGAGAACCGATCAGAAGAACTCCTGCAGAATACTCTGTTTTTGTTAACGTAGTTCTTTCTGTCGATTTTTTGCTCTGTAATTTTGTTTTTTGTTCAAAAATTGTAAAAGTTACACCTTTAGAATCGCCTTTTCAAAGCGATCAAAGGGTATACTTCAGATTGTGTTTTACGCATATACAGATTTCGAGATATCTCGAGCAGGGGTTGTCGACATCCTAATTTTTCACAGGTTCTGCTACGTTTTTCGAGCTGAAAACTTTACCCAAGGATCTCGACATTCTACTCTACAGGAAACTACCTTCAGATTTTGTTTATCTGATTTTTACAGGTTGCAGGATTTCGACATTGAGGATTTCGACATCTAGGATTTCAAGATCTTGATTTCGAGTTAAGGATTCGACATCTGGTCTCGACATTTGGCTTCTCAGATTAAGATTTCGAGTGATTACTTTCTCGACATTTCAAATCTCGAGATCAGCATCTCGACATTTGAAATCTAGAGATCCTTAATCTCGAGATCCTTAATCTCGAGCCCAAATCTCGATATCGGGCCTCCTTTATCGAAATCTGAGATTTCGATATTCAGATCTCGACATCTGATTTTTCGACTTTCTGCCTCTGAAAATCTTTTGATCAATTTTCTCGAACGGTCAGTTTAGTACAGCAATGGCTTCAGAATACAATGCACAAGGGAACAGCAGTACCCCTCCTAGCCTCAGGAAGGGAGAATATCAAATGTGGAGGAACAGATTTCTTAATTTCCTCGAGCACAAAGAGAACTCCGCTGCGATGCTTGAATCTTTGCTTGAAGGACCAGCTGAACTCTTGATTTCAGTTGGTGGAGATCCAGAAAATAATCCTCCTATTTTTCCAGAAATAAGGAGGAAAGTGCCATCTGAATACACAGAAGCTGACAAGCTCAGGCTTCGCGGAGATCTCATGGCCAAAACTTACCTTCTTCAAGCAATTCCAAATGAAGTATATGTTCTCATAGGCAGCATGCAAACAGCTAAGGAAATGTGGGATGAGATTGAAAAGCTGCTACAAGGCACAAGCATCAGCCTCAAAACCAAGAAGACTACGATTCTTATCGCTTATGACTCCTTCAAAGCAGGTCCAGGAGAACCATTGAATGAGACTTACAACAGACTCGTTCAACTGGTAAATGAACTCAGAAAAATCAAAGTATTCAGGTCCAATCTGGAACTGAATATTAGATTTTTATCCAGTCTGCATCCTGCATGGGAAAAGACAGTGAAGGATGTAAGATCTCGGATAGATTTGGACGAAATTGACCTCTGCACACTCTATGAACATCTGAAGCAATTCGTCAACGAGGTTGCCTGTGCTGAGGATCATCACACCACAAACCCCTTAGCTCTTGTAATGGAGGCTCAGCCAAGAAGGACAACCACTTCATTAAAGAAGAAAAAGAAGAAGGTGGTGGTTGAATCAGATGATGATGAGAGTGATGATGACAAATCTGATCTAGAGGCTGAGCTAGCAGACTTACAGAAGAAGATGGCACTGCTTGCCAAAAGATTTGCTAAGAAGAACAGCTCCTCCAACAGGCTGAGAACTTCCTCCTCAAACTACAAGCAGAAGAACCATGATCAAGGATCTTCTAGGAAGGCATCATCAGCAGAAGAAGCTCCAAAATGCTACAATTGCGGTAAGCCTGGACATGTTATCAAAGACTGCCGTCTCCCAAAGAAGAAAGATGCTAACTTCTACAAGCAGAAGATGTTGTGGAATAAGCAGAAAATGCTGATGGTGCAGAAAGAAGAAGAAACCTCTGCCAAGATTGCTGAGAATGAGAACTGGGCAGAAGATTCTTCTGAGGAGGAGAAGGAGGAAGACAACTATGCCCTTATGGCACGTGTGGAGGGAGATGAAAGAAAGGGTGATGCTGCGATCCCCGAAAGCGAGTGCTCAACAAGCTCTATAAGTACCTCACATACTTCTTTAAATAATCAAATGCAGTCCTTACTTGAAAAGGACAATCTAATCAAAGAACTAAAGGAGAGACTAGACAATAATCATAGAGTACTGAAACAGAATCTAGACCAAAAGTCTTCCTTAAGTGTTCAACTTGAAATTGCAAAAGATCAAGTCAAAAAGGTGTCCTCAGATTTTGAAAGCTTTGAACTTAAGATAGCTGAATTAACTAGGAAATTTGAGGATAGTGAACGGGGAAAAAGCACAGCAAAGGCTGAATGCGATTTTTTGCATAACAAAAGAAGAACGCTTTTAAATAAAGTAAAAGAACTAGAGGATCTAGCTGCTAGAAGAGGTCAATCTGAACAAACTGTTTTTCTGCTTAACAGCAAACAAAAGGATGACCGATTTTACAATGCTAAAACAGGACTGGGCATAACCAACCCACGTAATCTAAAGAAAGTTAGTTGTCTTCAAATCTATAACAAAGATTACATGGGACTAGGGTTTGGAGAGAAAATGTATTTTTGAAGTGATGAAGACTATGCTGAAGTAGAAGAAGAAAAGAGAAAGAATCCAAAACCTGCAATTTCCTGTGATTATCCCTCTGTAAATGAAAAACAACTTTCAGAAGAAAAACCTACTTCCTGCTTTAGTGAATGCCTTGACCCTTATGCTAAAGATATTCCTCACATAGGACATCCTCTAGACCCTCCCCCAGGAGTAGGTATTGCTAAAACTGGTGAGGAACCGTGTATATTTCACATGGCTCAAAAGCTCAAAAACCTACAGAAAACTCTTGATGACGAGAGAGAGAGATTTGAAACTGAAAAGAAAGGTTTTGAGCGTAACTGGCAGGAACTTCTTCAAAAGTTCAATGATTTGAGTGAGCAGTTTCATGCTAAAACAGACCCTTCTACGACTAAATCTGACAGCTCACACACCTCACATGAGAAAACCAATGTTTTAAAAGGTTCGTCCACTCATCTCTCTTCTCCTTTGTTTACAGGGAATGAAGTGAATAAGGAAGGAGAAGAGAAGAATGAGTGGAGGAAAAAGAGGAAGGAAATCGCAGATGGCAAAAAGAAAGTTTTTGAGAATAATGCCAGCCCTAGATCTAGTTCTATTTTTTACTCCAAAGTTAATTGTAATTCTGTCTCTACAAAACAAACTTCTAGTAGTTCAGTCTTGAGTCTCAAGCTGAATATTTCTGAGACATCTTCTAGACAACGTTCTATTTATAATACAAGTGTTGCTTATGGTTATTCTGTTCCAGATCCCCATAATTATGAATGTGATGTGAATGTTGTTAAATCAAAGCCTCCCAGAAAGCTCAAACCTGAAAAAGAAACCAAGAAAGGAACTTCTAAGGGAACGTTTTGTATTCCTGATATGAAATATGCCTTTAGAGTTCATTCTAGGAAACATCTTAATCGGCTTTCTAAGGAGGAGATTTTCAAAACCAAACTTAAGAAACAACCGTTCAATCACAAAGCACTTGTCTACTCTCCACCTAAACCTAAAACTGAAACGGAAAGATGGGTCCCCAAGATAAGACCCATCAAAACTGAAACTGAAAGATGGGTTCCCAATCGAAGACCCATCAAAACTGAAACTGAAAGATGGGTTCCCAATCGAAGACCCATCAAAACTGAAACTGAAAGGTGGGTCCCCAAATTTAGACCCACCAGAACTAAAATGGAAACGTGGGTTCACAACATCAGACCCACCAAAATGGAAACTGCTAGGTGGACTCCAAAAACCAGACACACTGCAAAAGCAGATCTGGCTATTGGAAAGCCCACCAAAGATAGATCTTTTGTTGAAAGAGCTGCTGACCTTGGATCACTGCTCAAAGCAAGATTTAAAAAGGTGTTTCTTGATAATAAGGAAGGACCCACTCCAAGTTGGGTACCTAAACCTGTTTGATTGTTTTGCAGGACGGTCATGTGTGGCACTTAGACTCAGAATGCTCAACCCACATGACCGGAATAAAGCACCTTTTGAGCAACTACACCAACTGCTACGGAGGAAATGTCAGATTCGGGAATGACGCCTCATCTCCTATCCTTGGGTATGGGGACGTCGTCTGTGCCAGTGTCACAATAAAAGATGTTTCATTTGTCAAAGGGCTCAAACACAACTTACTGAGCATTGGACAATTCTGTGACAGCGGAATGGAAGTGAGGTTCTTTGCAAAACAATGATGTGTTCTTGACAGCACAGGGAATACATTATTAACGTGTTACAGAACATCAAATCTGTACACTATTGATCTGAAAAGCGTCCAATCCACCACTTCCATCTGTCTGCTGTCCAAAGCTTCAACTGAACAGAACAACCTATGGCACAGACGTCTCTCCCATCTGAACTTCAAACATCTATCAACCTTGTCCTCCAAGAAACTTGTCAAGGGGCTTCCTCTGCTAAAGTCTTCCGCTGAAAATCATTGTAGTGCCTGCAAAATGGGCAAAATGACGCGAAGCTCCCACAAGTCAAAAACCGAACCTTCATCTACTCATCAGTTGCAGCTAATACACATGGATCTGTGTGGACCTATGAGAGTACAAAGCATCAACGGTCGCAAATACACTCTGGTGATCGTTGATGACTTCTCTAGGTATACATGGACAAAATTTCTCCGTTCAAAAGACGAAGCTGCGGAAAACATTATGACCTTTATCAGAACGATCCAGAAACTGCTACAGCACAGTGTTCGAATTGTTAGAACTGACAATGGTACCGAGTTCAAAAATCAGACTCTCATTGAGTTCTATGAATCACTCGGTATCACTCAGCAATTTGCAGCAGCTAAAACTCCCCAGCAGAACGGAGTTGTTGAGAGAGAGAACAGAACCCTTGTTGAAGCAGCACGCACCATGTTAATTCAATCAAGACTGCCTCACTTCATGTGGGCAGAGGCAATCAATACTGCGTGCTTCACTCAGAACAGAACTTTCATCCACAAGCGCTTCGACAAGACTCCATATGAGATCCTATTCAACAAAACTCCTGATATTTCTTTCCTCAAGGTTTTTGGCTGCAAGTGCTTCATACTCAGTGATCGGACAGAGAGAAGTAAGCTGGATCCCAAAGCCAGAGAAGGCGTGTTCATTGGCTACTCACTGCAATCCAAAGCTTACAGAGTCTATCTCAGAGACAAGCGGACTGTCATCGAGAGTGTAAATGTTACATTCTATGAAATGGCAGACTTTGCTATTGAACATCTCCAGACCGATCCATCAACTGTTGTACCAGTAGCTTCTGATAAAGCTGAACCAAACACCGAACACGACGATGTGATTCTCGACTCTCTCTTCAGAAACTTTTACGAGAACTCACAACCTCCACCTCCTGCATACACTCCAGAGTCAACATCAACTCCAACAGCAGAGATTCCGCTCCTCACAGGACCAGATGATGTACCATCCACACCCTCAACCCCTCAAACCAATCCCAGAGGTGTGGATGATCACGGCTTTGCTATAAGTCCGGAATCATCTCCACTACACACCACAGCTGCCCCAGAGCCTTCAACCTCATATCAGGACTCAGATCAACCAATAATTACTCCAACTCCTCTAGCTCATGAGAGGAAGTGGACGAGAGCACATCCTGTTGAACAGATAATAGGTGATCCAAGTCAAGGTGTGCGAACAAGATCAGCAACAACAAATGAATGTCACTATGCATGCTTTCAAAGCAAGAATGAACCGTCCAAAGTCTCAGAGGCACTCGCTGGTCCAGATTGGGTGATTGCCATGCAAGATGAGCTCAATCAGTTTGACAGACTAGACGTGTGGACACTCGTGCCCAAACCCTCTCAGAAAACCATCATTGGCACTAAATGGGTGTTCAAGAACAAGAAGGACGAAGAAGGCATAGTGATACGCAACAAGGCACGACTGGTCGCTAAAGGATATAATCAGCAAGAGGGCATAGACTATGATGAAACTTTTGCACCCGTAGCAAGAATTGAAGCAATCCGCCTTTTTCTTGCGTACGCAACCCACAAGAACTTTACCGTCTTTCAAATGGACGTTAAGACTGCCTTTCTGAATGTAGTCTTGGAAGAAGAAGTCTATGTCGCTCAGCCCGAAGGATTTGTAGATCCCAGATATCCCGACCATGTGTACAAACTAAAGAAAGCTCTGTATGGGTTGAAACAAGCACCAAGAGCTTGGTACGATGCATTAACCGAATTTCTGGTTGACTCAGGTTTCTCAAAAGGGAAGATTGATACCACACTTTTCATCAAGCGACAGAAGTCTGACATTATCCTGATTCAGATCTATGTTGATGACATTATCTTCGCCTCCTCAAATCCACGTCTGTGTAAACACTTTGAGAAACTGATGAAAACAAAGTTTGAAATGAGCCTGGATCGGGTAACCCATACTCGATCGAATAAGCCTGGATCGGGTAACCCATACTCGATCGACTCAAGGGTTGAAAATAATAACATACCCGATCAGGTACTACTACCCACCCGGTCGGGTATTGCTCAAAAAATTAAAAAAAAAATCTCGTAGCAACTTACCCGATCGAGTACCCGGCCTATTCGATCGGGTATCAATCCATGGGCTGAATTTAATAAAACAAACACATACCCGATCGGGTGTGCACATGTACCCGGTCGGGTGTATTTTGAAAAAGGTTAATTTAGTTCGTGGCAAAGTACCCGATCGGGTACACCCATACACCCGGTCGGGTAAATTAAAAAAAATCGGGGAATTAGTTCGCACCAAATCGCCCGATCGAGTATACCCCAACTCGATCGGGTACGAGCCCGAATTTTGAAGAAATACACGCATACCCGATCGGGTATGTCGGGCCACCCGATCGGGTACACCAACTTTTAACCCAAATCAGACCCCAAAATCGGCCACTTCATCTTCTCCAACTTCCCAAATTCAAAACCCCTCTCCCAAACCCACCATTTTCGAACCTTCTTTCTTCAATTACTCCCTCATCTCTCACCCAAATCACCTCATACAACAACCAAAATCTTCCCCTCACTCTCCTCTACAATCTATTTGTAGGAAAGAAGTGTTGTAGTGAACTAAGAGGACTTTTAAATCCTAAAGTTTTGGATGGCATGCGATTAATTAAATAAGTAGCATGTAACACTGCTTCTCCCCACAAATATTTTGGTATGTTTGTTGAAAACATGATTGCACGAGTGACTTCAAGCAAATGTCTATTTTTCCTTTCTGTAATTCCATTTTGAGCTGGTGTATTGACACAAGAGCTTTGATGAATAATGCCTTTTTCAGTAAAAAAGTTGTTTAAAGTTTGAGAAAAATATTCACGACCATTATCACTTCTTACCATTTTAATTTTGGTATTGAATCGAGTTTGGACCATAGCATAAAATGTTCTAAATATTTTCTCAACTTCAGATTTTTCTTTGATTAAAAATACCCATGTGACACGAGTATGATCATCAATAATAGTTACAAACCATCTCTTTCCCTTTAAAGCTGGTATTCTAGATGGACCCCAAATGTCACTATGTACCAAGGTAAAAGGACTATTAGGTTTATAACTGTGGGGTAAATAAGTGTTTCTGTGATGTTTTGCAAGTGCACACATATCACAATTAAACAAAGAAGCATCTTTATTCAGAAATAATTGAGGAAACATCTTTTTCAAATAATAGAAACTAGGATGTCCTAGTCTGTAATGAAGTAAATACAAATCTTTATTATTTGACAAAGAAACAGTTTGCAAACAAACATTTCTTGGACCTCTTTTATTAGATTGAGTTTCTCCATCAAAGATATAGAGTCCATCCTCCTCCTTAGCACTGCCAATCATCTTCCCCGATGCCAGGTCCTAAAAAATGCAATAAGAAGGATAAAAAGTGACACAACATTGTAGATCTTTAGTTATTTGACTAACTCAAGTAAGATTGCAGGATAGATTAGGGACATGAAGGACTTTGGATAGATTCAGTGATGAAGAAATACTAATATTTCCCATCCCTGCAATGGCTGATAGAGAACCATCTGCAACCTTAACCTTTTTATCCCCTGCACTAGGTTTATATGAAGAAAAAAGATTTGAAATAGAATTCATGTGATCAGTAGCCCCTGAGTCCATAATCCAGGTATTTTTAGATTTCCCAGAACAAAAAAAAATGATGAGTAGGTACCATTTTGGGCATAAGAACAAGAGGAAGATTCTGGTTTGGATTCTTTCTGGGAATTTTGGGTTTTCTGGGAATTAAGGAAGTTAAGAAGTTGTCCTATCTGCTCCTGAGTGAATGAAAGCTGATTGAACTTGACTTGTGGTTCTTGTTGAGTCTTAGTCACAGTTGTTTGTAGGGCCTTCTCAGTTTTTTTCTTTCCTGCCCTTGGTGGTTTGCCATGAATTTTTCAACAAGTCTCCCTAGTGTGCCTTAATTTCTTGCAATGATCACACCAGGGTTTTTTCTTGTCATCACTCCTAGCCACCATTGTTGAAGAGTCCCCAGATTCCTCATTATGTACTGGAATGTTGTACATAACCTTCTTCCTGCTATCCTCCATCCTGATTTCAGAAAATACCTCCCTGATAGAGGGTAGAGGTTTTTTTTTCAAGTATCCTCCCCTTAACTTCATTTAGATCTCTATTAATTCCTGCTAGGAACATGTAGACCCTATCATTTGCTTCCCTTTTTTGGTGTCTTCCTAGATCCTTGGCACTCTCCCACTTCTCATCATCATGGCACTGATCCAACTCTTGCCATAGGGATACCATCACATTATAGTAAGAGATGATATCTCTATTGCCTTGTTTGGATTGCCACAACATGGTTTTTAAATCAAAAATCTGAGAAGAGTTCTCAAGATCTGAGTAAGTTTCCTTAATGGAATTCCATACCTCCTTTGCAGTTTTCATGAACATGTGAGGTTTGACAATTGATGCATCCATTGAACTTAGAAGCCATGCTATCACCAAGGAATTTTCTGACCTCCAGACACTGTAGCCATCATCACCAGTGTTTTTCTCCTTTATTTCACCAGTTATGTACCCTAGCTTGCCCCTTCCATCAATAGCCAGCTTGACAGACTGTGACCATTCGAGATAATTCGTGTCATTCAATCTATGGCCAGTAATGAGCATAGATGAATGAACTGAGGTCTGGTAGTTTGTCATTGAGCTATTTGGGGAGTTAGGGTTATGGGTTTGTGAGTGGGGAGAAGAGTCAGATTGCTCGGTTTCCACCATTGTGGTGTTTAAACAGCCTGCTCTGATACCAAGTAAGTTTTAGGAATAAAACTTCCTTGATTGAATGAGTCATTCGGCCAGAGTATAAATACAGTTTGTACAGATAACTACAAGCTGGTACAGATCCTAAAAATTAGGATCTAGATAACTATGAGCTTATCTACAACTAACTAAGTCTATCCGACTCACTATGTACATCAATCTAATCAGAAAAAATAATGTAACATTTTTCTAATAATGTAACATTTTTCTACAGTGGACAAAAGGTGTCGACCCTCGGAGGGGACATCACGAGACATGCACTACTCTACTCCTCTTCACCTCACGACATTCACCTCAAGGAGTGGGGGACTGGAACAGCGGGGGACTTAGCGCCTCCGTTAACCAAAGAAGCAGAAATTAAAAAAATTTCACAAAATTTACTCACCAGACGACGACAGATTAGCACACAGTTCTACTCCCTTTCGCCTCGAGTACTCTCGACTCAGGGAGTGGGGGACTCCTGATAGAGTATATAGACTCGGACCCCGGGGTCTCACGACTATTGGGCCCGGACAACGGCCCACACACGCTTATCGGATGTAATTCATATTATTGTACATTATTATTCAGATGTCTAGATTAGCCTTTTATGTTATCAGTTCTTTTATGTAACCGGGTCTGTCAGGCCAATATTAGAGGCCCAGACCCAGATTTCCCTATATATACTCCTCTTGGAGCTTGTAAACCCTAAGTCACATTTCTATGCACAATGCACATTACTATTCATCTTCTTCCTCACACTATAGCTCAATCTCTCCCTCATTATATGTGTTTGGATCCCTATAATCCATCAAGATATATAATAATTACTACCTCCGTCCCCCTAATATTTAGACGGAAGGAAGTTGTGTGATTTTTAAGAAAAGTGAAATTACGCAGTTGATAATGAGTTGATAAAGTGAGAATACAGTAATATTGAATTAGAGTCACACAAATATTACCAAATATGATATGAGACAAAAGTAGTGGGATGGATGGAAAAAGAAAAATGAGACAATTATAGTATGACGGGGGAGTACAAAATTATTGGGTGTACACGTACACCTAGGTGTCCCTTAAAACTTTGTCAAAGTTGATCGACACGGAAAATGATAAAGTAAAAACTGTGTGGTTGAGTTTTGTGCAGAGGAGAGAGAAATAATAGAAACCACGAAATAATTGATTAAAAGATAAAGCGATAAAGTTTTTTGAGACGTCCCAAAAAGGAAAGATGGGAAAGTTTTAAGGGACGGAGGAAGTAAATTGCACACCAAAGTGCTAAGCATAGTTCGATCTAATAGATAAAACCGTTATGGCTTGGTTCGGTTTGGTTCCAACATTAATTAATTAGTCATTTACTATTTGTTCGTTCCTATTTTTTATGAATGATTCTGTTCTTGATTCCTATAAAAATATGTGTGCGGAACCGTTAAGGAACCCTTATATAATAATTAAGTTTTATCTATTACTTTTTTTGCAAATGAGTTTTTATCTACTTGTATTACTTACTCCCCCATCCCAATATAAATTCTTCTTTCTCTTTTTGGCAAAGAATGTGTGGTTCACACAATTTGTCTCCACTTTCTCTCTCCTTTGCGTAGTTTTTAGATCACACATTTTCCACTTTCTTAATTTGTGTACCAAGTTTGATCAGGAGATAATCTTGGGACGGAGCAAGTGTTAGTTTATATTTATATAATTTAATATTTATTTAGATATTAAATTCACATACTGATTTAGTTTAGTTAATAGAGCTGATAACCTGATAAATATATAACTGATTTGTCTTGTGGTGAATTTCCATTTTTGTTTTCTTTACTAAAAAATTATTTAAATTTGTTATGTACTTCCTAAATGATACGTAGTATATAAAAATAAAAAGTATATCCTATTATGTTTTTGGAATATTATCAATTCAGAATTTGAAAAATATTTTGATCATCAATAAAAGACCTCGAAGATAAAGTATGTGTGTTCACACAGTCGTACGCAAAAAAAACATTATGGGATAGGCACAGATTTGACACAAACTTACTGATGATTTCGTGCCAAATAGTTCATGCAAAATTGTTTTTGGCACGAATTTCATATATCTCTGCTAAAATTTCTGTCAATTTTGGTGAATCTCTGTCAAAAATCATTGTCAATCCTTTTTTTGTAGTAATATATATAGGGTACAAATGTTCAAAAAACACCAATTTAAGACCTAAAAATTCATGATTTTAAATACTTTCATATTTTTAAAATTTCAATATTATTTAATATTACTCCGTATTAAATTAATACTTTTTTGTGCAAATAATATCAGCATAAATCAACAATAGAATTATATAAAAATTAATTACTCTATATTTATACATTTGATCGATGTATCTTTCAGAATTTGGATCGATAGAAATAGCATTTTTTCAACATTAATTTTAAGGGACCAAAGAGCCACTTTTTCAAAGCACAATAAAAAATTTAAATTAAAATGGGGGTAAATAATTTCATTAAATATTAAACTGCCACATGATGTGACCCCAATCAGTTACAAACTTTTATTTATTTATTTTACTTTTTTTTTACTCCAGAGACGTCTGGAGGAGGGGGGCTGGGGAAGCCTGCGGTAATCTAGGCTGAAACTCATTCCCTGAAACTCACTTCATTGAGTTTCAAACTCGAGACCTCACGTAAGGGAGAGTGAGTCGGCGACCAGCTGAGCTGGACCGCTTCCTCCAGCTACAAACTTATAATCGCACCAACCATATAGCTATTTTAAATTAGAAAATTTTGAAAATAAGATCAAAAGATTAAAACGAATTCTAAAGTAAGATTGAGTATACTTTCTTCCTAAAATAAGACTGACCATATATTATTAAAAGGATGGAAAAGAAAAACAATTTTAAAGAGGAGTATACACATCGTATTTTGAGAAGAACCAACTCCAACTTCAAAAAAAATGAAATGAAAATTCTCTAAAAATTAGAGCTTTATACTGTATATAATAATTTCACAAAAATTGAAAGGTGCGTCAAATTGTCGAAATCAATCGAGTTAATTAACAAAATAGGATTAAAAGTCATTCACTTTGCACAAATAGAACCAAAAAATAAACTATGTTTTCATAGGACTAATTATGTGTGTCTTGGACAAATATACCCTTATAGCTATTGGAATGTTTTAATTCATACGGAGTAATAACATAATAAAAAATAATAAAAATTCATAAAAAATATTAAAAAT
Organism: Cuscuta europaea; assembly: GCA_945859875.1. Classification (NCBI taxonomy): domain Eukaryota; kingdom Viridiplantae; phylum Streptophyta; class Magnoliopsida; order Solanales; family Convolvulaceae; genus Cuscuta; species Cuscuta europaea. The sequence goes on along the minus strand of CAMAPE010000060.1, from coordinate 13,316,540 downwards.
TAATAAAAATATTTCGATAATAATATTTTTTTCAAAAAAAATTAAAAAAAAGTTTAAAAACAAAATAAAAACTCAAAAAAAACCGCCACCTTTGCCGCCTTAGCACCACCACCTACAGTCACTAGGGGAAAAAATGGCAAATTCATGACAAATGCCATATTTATGGCAGAAAACAATGAAAGACTATTCCAAAGAGAAATATGCCATTTTTTGACATTTTAAGAAAAAATGATAGTTTTTTTAGGAAAAATTGCATTTTTCATCGGCCAGAGGTGGTGGTGCAGCGAAGTAGTACAGGCGATGGGAATGGCATCCAAATTTTTATTAATTATTTTTATGGAGTTTTACTATTTTTTATTAAATTTTTAAAAAAATCAATAAAAAAAATTTTGAATTTTTAATTTATAACTTTTTATTTATTTATTTACGAATTTTTGAAATTTTTTCGAATTTATTATGAAATAAACATTTAAATATGACTTTTTACTATTTTTAACTCATATTTATAGGAAGTGTAAGAAATAGGTATGTTTCAAATAAGACTAATATGGTGGTATTTTGAAATAAAAATCATAACAAGTCTTTTGAGTTTTTGTGGTACTTTTAGTGCCTATTTCTAAAATCAATTCAAGTGGAAATCCCCATACTGAAAATGGTGTGTAGCAAAGTAAAGAAACACCGAGAAATTGGATGAGATCGGTGGAAACTGGAGACTGCCACGCGACGAACCGCCGGACTCGTGTCATCGACGTGTCAGCTTCTGAAAGCGTCTCTCGTTGTTCTTCTCCACGAGGCTCTCCATTTTCTTTCTTGCATAGTTCCACGTGTCACCATCAGCACCTTACAGGTGTCATCATCCCATCCTTACAGGGGTCATCACCCTGGCCTTTTCCCATGCCTATAAGATGTTCGACGTTTGTCCCCAAAGATAATCTTGCACTAGTAATTCATACCTCAGTCAATCTGTGTGCTTAATTTTGAGTAACAAACAGTACTAATCACAATGGCGTCGCAGCAGCAGGACAGATCTGAACTTGACCGGAGGGCCAGAGAGGGGGAGACTGTGGTTCCGAGTGGGACCGGCGGCAAAAGTCTCGAAGCTCAGGAGCACCTTGCAGAAGGTCTATTTCTTTTTCTGCTCTCTTTTTCCTACAATATTTTGTTAGAGCCGTAATGAATTTGGAGGCTCATAGTAATGTGGGATGTCGATTTTATAGAAATTCATTATTATGGAAAAAAATCAATCCAAATACTTATATCCAAGTCAATTGATCATAAAAAAGCTTTTAACATTATTTAATATTTGATTTAAAGCAACAGAACTCGTTACTCAAGTAATTTGTAATGATTAATGTAATATTAATGTAATATTAGAGTAAAAAATATGTAAAAGGACAGACTGAAAAAAGTGACATTGTTGATATTAGTATATAATATTAATATATAGTACCAATAATTTTTTTAAAAATTGGGTCCCATAAATTAGGGGACTTGTTCAACCTATTGATGAACATCCTAAAAAATGGCTCTATATTTTGTTGAAAGCATAATTCTTTCCTATAATTAATGTTATACGTAGTACAATACACGGTTGTGTGTTTTGTTAAGTAGGATAAAATTGATAGTATAAAACATGATGTTTTTATTACTACTAATTCAAATTTGTTATAAAATTTTATTTGCTCGAAGTATGTATTGATAATGTGTGTGTGGACAAGCTAACAAGTCGATGGGATGTATGCAGGAAGACACAAAGGAGGGCAAACACGGAAAGAGCAATTGGGGACAGAAGGGTATAAGGAGATGGGGCGCAAAGGTGGGTTAAGCACCGGAGATGAGTCGGGCGAGGAGCGTGCTGCCCGTGATGGCATTGAGATCGATGAGTCTAAGTTCAGGACCCGTGCCGGATCGGAGTAGTTTTCCTCGCTAATCCCTCAACCGCCTAATAAATTGCTCTCTTGTTTCTAGTTTACGCTAATGTAATAAACAATAACAGATCGATATCGTCTCCATGCTAATAGATCATGTAGGTCTAGCTAGCTAAGCTTAGTGTCTAGGGTTTATGTTATGATTTTGCATGTGTATATCAGTATATGTCAGTCTTGGAATATGAATCGTCTATGTTAATCGTCTTTAGGAGTGTTCTGAATCATTCTAATAAACGTGGTAGATGTTATTTCTGGAACAATTTCTTAATTCTTTGATCAAAAACGAAATTTCCATAGCTAATATCAACATTAATTGATGTCTGGAAATAATTTTTTGTGCATGCACAATCCAGAAAGCTGGACCGCATCATACTCACAGCTATGAGTTCATGTGGATCGGCATATAGAGGAGTGATGCACTTAGAAAATGACAAGTAAGGATTCCTTCCTCTTGATCTATTAGGAGGGAATATTTTAGTTCTCATATCTAGATGGATCATAAAGTCATTGGTCAATGTAAAGATATATTCATTTTGGATATCGAATATGATCGTTATGGATATTCTAGATTTAGTTGAATGTTCCTTAAATGAAAGGACTGTATCACTATGAGCTCTATATTACAGGGAGTTTGAATAGTTCTCGCAAATGTCTTTATATGAGACTCTATGGGTCACACAAGTACACAATAATGATTGTACCTTCCGGTTGAATTGTTAGAAGGAATTAAATATTAAAAATATTAATTGAATTAAATAATATTTAACTTGTAATACTAAAAATGGATTAAATATTAATTCTGTCATTAAACTCTTAGAGCAAGAATTTGACAATTATCGTAACCGTAACGGACAACTCGAGCTAGTGGAGCATTTGCAAGGCCTAATGACAATTATTGTAACGTCTTTATGTATTATTAGCTTCTTTAATATGGATATAATGAAGATATTGATTGTAATTGACCGGCCTTTATGACAGATTTGAAATCGTCATAAAGTGCGACCAACTCGTCAGTAACGTACAAAGTCATTCGAATAATACACAAGCTTTCACTTTTATTCACCCATTTGCCATCTCCTTCATTGCTCTTGTACGAGACCCATTCTTCATATAATTTTCTTTTTTAATTAGTTTTAGCTTATCAAATTATTGCTTAAAGAATTTAGCGCCCACTGTGGAGCATCGTGCAAGAGAAATATCATTGAGCATGATTAGCAGTAATCCTTTGTTGGCAGAGTTTCATGCGCAGTTAGAGTCGGCAAAGGAGGAAATCCGAAGAGAAATGACAGAACGAATGGCTCATCTCCAACGGGAGAATGACCTGCTCCGATCCCAAGTCCAATCAGCGGTATCAATTGCCTCCAATTCTAGAGGCAACCGGAGAAATGATATCACACCCGTCAGAACACGATTGGAATTGGATTCCATTCCGGCAATGACGGAATCACCTATCATCACCACTGAACTCGTCTCTCTCACATTGGGCCTCTCACCTGCCGAAGATTCGCAACCTACAGTCATCTCTCAAGTCATCCCTTACACACCTCTCGTCCCTGAGACGACTCCCCTTCCCAGCATATCGACTTGTTTCTTTCCGGAGTTCCTTCGCCCCGGACCAAGAACGACATGCTTGCACTCGGCCACCCAAAGCCTACCAATGGATTTGGCCATATCAGTCCCGATGGAACCGTCTATCCCTCACTACAGAAGTAGAACTCATGGTGAGCCCGGTCCGTCCAACTTCATGCAGAATCGCAGACGGAACATCTTCGACGACCTGCCACCTGAGGTTCAGACACAACGACCGCGTAGACCCGTCAATTTAATGGATGAGAATTGCAGGGGGCGACGTCCGGAAGTCATAGTCATTCCATCACCAACCCATCCCGAAGTGACACGACCAACGATTTCAACAGGAGGACTACTTCAACCAGGTCTGGCGGATACAATGTCTATGATGATGGACCAATTACGTCAGATGAAAGAAAAGATCAACGGGTTACCAGGAGTGCCCCCACCTTTGGATCAAGCATCACGAACATGTTATGAAGATTCCCCCTTTTGCAGACACATCACCGATGTGGAAATACCAAGAAAATTCGTCGCACCATCAATGAAGATGTTCGATGGTACGTCTGATCCGCTGGAACATGTTGCTCAATACAAGCAGCGAATGCTCGCCGTATCGCTTCATCCAGATAAAAAAGAAGCATGATGTGTCAAGGTTTCAGAGCGACACTATCTGGTCCCGCCCTAACATGGTTCGTCAACCTGCCAAATGGAGGGATCAACTCATTTGCGTAACTAATTGACGCTTTCAATCAACAGTTTGCAAGCAGTCGAGTTCTTGAGAAGCAGACAAGCGACCTTTACAAAATCATCCAGCGTCGAGACGAGTCACTAAGAGACTATCTGCATCGCTTCAATAAAGAAAAAGTGTTGATTTTCAGGTGTGACGTTTCGACGGCAGTGGAGACATTTCGGAGGGCTTTAATCGACGATTCAGAACTGTACAGAGAACTGACTAAATACTCCTGCAGAACCTTCGAAGATGTCCAGGCCAAGACCTTAGCTTTCATCAGGCTCGAGGAGGACCAACAATCACGGCTTCGACAGGATGGATATGACAGGGGGCAACGTAAATCCAATACGTCCGGGAAGCACGATTACCGGACTTGCAAACCCTATGCTAGAACCGAGGATCGGTCAGTAGCGTCAATAGTAGGATGGTTTGATGATCCAGATTTGCCACCCGTTATTACCGATTACTGCTTCAATGTCACCACCCCGGGACTCATCCACTCTTTAGAGAAGCTTGGGGAAAAAGTTTGATGGCCCAAGAAAACCGACAACCCAGCCGGACGTCGAGACCCGAGTAAGCATTGTGATTTTCACAATGACATTGGGCACAACACTGAGGATTGTGTCGCGCTGCGGAAAGAGGTGGCATACTTGGTGAGGAATGGCTATCTGACAGAAATCATGTCTGAACATACCAAATCGCTTCTGGGATGGAATGTCTGAATGTTACAGTAACACTATCTAATTATTGTATTTAGTAATAGAAGTAATACTTATTCATATTTTTGGCATATTACTATAATAGTTAAAATAATTTTAACTACTTATTAATAACCAAATTATTTTTTAGTTAATAATATAATAGTTACAATATTTTTACTTTAGTATTGAAAATATTTACTATAATATTTTAATAAAAATATTTAAATTACTATGATAGTCAAAATAATTTTAGGATTAATGTTATTAATATAATAGTTAAAAAAATTAAATTCATTGGTAATAAATATACATAACTACTTATTAATTACTAAATTATTTTAGAATAATAGATTGTCGGATCTTACAATCTAATTTATAACTACTTAGCCATTAATTAACTATCTTATTTTTGTACTTAGTTTTAACAATGAGAGATATTTGTTCTTGTAATATGTTTTTGGGAACTCTTTTATCAAATTATTTAAAAATACTAAACTTTAATATTTAAAAAATATAAAAATAAAAAATGCATGAAAATGTAAAATCTCACACATGAAAATGTAATCTCTGGTTTATCAAATGTAAAGTGAAACAAACAAACTCAATATCTTATAAAACACTAAAAACATATAAAAGAGATAAGAATATATTATAGAAAAAAGTGCATGACGAAAAAAAATAACAAAAATGCTTATTAATATAAAAAATTAGAGAAAAAAGTAAAATCACGTAAAGTTCAATTTTTAGTATTTTGATGGGGAAGAAAAGAATTATAAAAAATCACAAAATTGAATAAAAAGAAAAGGACGTTACCCTGCCATGAAGAAGACCGAAAGAGAAAAAACTTATATTAAACTACATTGTGTTGAGATTGATATATCGTGCGCACGATATAACGATCTTACGGTATAATTGCAGTATTTTCCACACATCCATCTAGAACCTATATTTTCCATTCGTAGTTTTTCATTGTTTGTAAATACAAATTCTATTTCACTATTTGCAAACTAAAAGCTACTCGGTACATAAGATGGCAAATACAGGTTAACAATATGGGGCGAAAATACATGGCAAACTATGGATAGAAAACACATGAACTTGCTTGTGAAGGTTTTTTACTTCCATTGTAGAAGTAAAAAAGACATGGCTCAAACACATGGCTTAAACAGTCCCTCCATAAATGTAAATTCAAATCAAACCAGATACCATTGTAATCATAATTGGGTGAATTTAAAAGAATTTAGCCCTTTGTTAGCTGGAGGAGCTTGCCAAACATAGCCTAAAAATTGCTAATCAGCCCTTTAATTCGTCCTACAACATCATACTTGGTATATAGTCTTATTATAGTCCACGTGTCATGCTAAGAATGTGTCATCTTTTTTTCTCGATTTGTCTCGCTAAATTGTTTTAATTATATCAAATTTTATATAGTTTAATTCACTACAAAAAATTACGGGATTGACACAGAATCTGGTACGGATTTACCGATTTTTCGTGCCAAATAGCTCGTGCCAAAGTGTTTTTGGCACGAATTTGGCATATACATGCTAAAATCAATGTTAAATCCCTGTCAAAATCCTTGTCAATCTCATGTTTTTTTGTAGTGATCATGTGATTCTAAATTATTCATATTTTATCAATTCAATGTTAATCTTATAAACTCAATTTTTTTAATAACTACATCATTTCCTCATATACATTTATTAATAGGATGTAGGTAGTATAGATCTATAATCGATCTATAGATTAACGAATTTTAATTTATACATGGACACCTTAATAACATTATGAAATGGGCACCATATTACACCAACATTTGATGCTTTTTGCTCGGTACTTAAGAAGCACTGATTGTTATTTGTGACAACAAATTGAGAATGATACACTAGTATTAATGTAATATGGTACGTTTATAAACAAAAGACGTGATTATACAGTGGTGGTCAATGTATAAACAGCCAATCAAATCGAGGCAGCACAGAATCCACATTCTTACGTCTTTGACCGTCACAATAGAGAGCAACTTCTTCAAGTTCATCAATCAATCACGGGTGGGTAAACGCAACCGCCACCCTTATTAGCGTGGTTTGCTTTCTTATTTGAGTTCTCCATTTCTGTAATTAATCTCCATTCTCCAACCCATATTCTCAGCATATAATTTTTAATATGGCATTAAATTAGCACCGAGTAATAATAACTAATACACGTAGGATTGCAATCAATTCTCTGGCTGAATTGACTGAAATTATTTAACATTTTGATTTTTTCATATATATAAAAATTTTTATTATATTAATAAATATATGTATTTTTAAAAATGAATTTGTCGGTAAATTTAAGCATTAGAATGCAAACAACTCATAAGATTACAAGTTGGTTTGGTGCTCCGGGTTTTTGACTTATCAACCTTATCGATCAATTTTTTCTCCAAACATACACCTTTTGATTTCTTGTGTTGAAAATCAAAATAAGTAAGGTTAAACTTATTTTCTAAAGGAATTAGTTGAAGTTAATGTAGAAGACATTTTATTTATTTATTTTATTAATAAACTATATTTTAAATATAGTTTTTACATAATTCACCACATTTAGTCAATTCAACCTCTTCAACCAGAAATTTATCAATTTTGATAGAATCAATTGATTTCAGTGTTATCAAACAAACTCTACATTTGCTTAGGGTCGTGTCACCCAACTTGCAATGCCATACGCCATGTCACACGTGTCACATATTCGCTAGTCATATTCCATATCATCGAATTTGGCTGTAGTACAAAAACTCTGTCATTAGTGAGACTTGCACCCAAGACCTTCCAACTTTGTATTAGGGCAAGACCCCTGAGCTACAATATAAGGTTCACTTTGGGGGTAGTTGTAGCGCGTTCAGAAATCATTTATTGCAAGCATTCTCTCTATATTTTAGCTCTCCCTTCTCTCTCGCAGTATGACATAACGGGGAACCTATCATTTGGTGCTCTCATTGAGAGAGAGAGAGAACAGTGAAGTCAGTACACCTCGTCGCTACTGAGCGATATCTGCACTTCGACAAATGAAGAAGACGAGATAAAAACCCCTCTACACTTCAAAATCCGGGAACGAGATGGCCGAGGAAACTGCCGAGGAGTTCCAAGAAACCATTGACCCTGAAGATGATCTCCGCGGCCAGATTAACGCCAACCAGCCGGACGCTTGGACCTTCCTAGACGGAAGACACAAGAGCAATGAGGCGAATGCTGCCCTAAACTCATCCCAGTGGTCCCCCAGATTGACGTCCAGGCGGCGGTCTCCGGCGTCCTCGCGGGCCTCGCTCAAAACCCGGCGGCACTTAGCGCGCTCCTACCACCCAAAACCAGGGAGAATAACACAACGAACCCACCACCTCCTCCACCGGTGATACCCAAAAACTTCCTACAAATCAGCAACAATGAGAACGTGGTCGCCCAGGATACGTCCTCTTTCAAGACGGTTCCTAGGAAACAGTCAGTTAACATGCAGTGGGGCCACATATCCGCGTTCAAGAGGTTGGGATGCAGTCAGAGGAGGCCAGTCTCCGAGAGGATAGGTGGACAAGGCGGCTTCAAGAGGTCGGGATCCCCCCGAGAGAGCTTTGGGCCCGTCTCCCAGACAGCGGAGCGGCGCCCCATCAATAAGGGTAAGGGAAAGTTGCACAAAGGGGATGCCAGGCACCACATCAACAAGGTCCATGCTACCTGGGTTCAGACGCAGCCCCACCGTTACCGTGATTAGCAAGGACCCACGGGACGAAGTGATCCAGCAGCCACAGCAGTGCATCACGCTTATGGAGGCGAAACAACAACCAGGCAAAGCAGGGCCCAAACTATGGCGCCCTGATCCAAAAAGTCACGAATTAAGAAAGGAAGCTTGCAGACAGCCGAGATGAGCCCGTCGTTCCTTTCAGAACAAGGACCCCTTTCACCGCCAGGGTCCTCTCCATCCCCATTTTGGAGAAATTTTGTGGGCAGGCCGTCAAGCCATATGACAGACGGACTAACTCGCAGGAGCATTTTACTCGCTACCTGAATAACATGCTCATGATGAATGCATCTGACGAATACTTGTGCAGGTGGTTCCTCTCAACCTTGGAGGGGCCATCCTATGACTGGTTCAACGCGCTCCCGGAAGCCAGCGTGGACTCATGTGATTGTTGGAGATCGGCGGGAAGCATGGTGCACCCGGCAAGCTCATATCCATAAATGGTCCCTGCCACCAGGCTGGCACCGGGAGAGAACTTGATGGTGAGGGACTCCTGAGGTCCCTCAGCGACAACACTGCCCGAAGCCCCTTCAGAAGAAGCTCCATCGACGAGGACTTGGAGAGGTTGGGTCCTGTCGCCCCCGGTGCCACTTGCTCCACATCAATCACCTGCACGTCAGAGGCTTGGGAAGCAAGAGTTCCTTAGCAATAAGGGTGCTCTTGTGCAGGGTTTTCTGACCATCGACCGCTTTTGGTTTCTTGGTCTTGGCCGCCTCGGCTTTCTGAGTTACAGGCCTCTTGGCTTTCAAGTCCATCTCGACTTCCTTCTTCGATGCACCGGCACCCTTCTTGGCCTTCTCGACCTTAGCGACATCTTTGACGGCCTTTTTCTCCGCCAACTGTTCTTGGCGCTTCAGTGCGAGCAGAGTCTTCCTATCCATGTCGTTCCCTGCAAAAAGAAAAACAAGAGCCTAGATTAGCAAGCAGAAAAAACCACAGAGGCATGAATAAAGACTAAAGGGCCCAAGGCATTACTACAAGCTCGGGACTCAGACATTTCAACCTCCTTAGCCCACTCGGGGCCTTCCACCATCTTGGGAAACAAACCCGTCCTTCTTCTCACCAGGGAGCTTATACCTCTCATACCCAAGGAGTGTCATCCTCTCCTCGGACATGTACTTATCCATGACTCGAGGCCCACCATCTAGAAACACTTGCAAAACGGGAGCGATGTTGTCGGCAGGAACCTCCCCCACGACGGGATGTTTTTAAACACCTCGTTATAATCCAATGAGACTATGTTTTCATCACCCACCGAGATAAAGATGAACCTAGCTTTCCAACATTTAATGGAAGACAGCAGCCCCTTAAAACTCCTCCTATTCGGCAGCTGTTGCAGATTAGCGACCCCGCCACAATTTTTGATACCTAAATCCTTGCCCCTCAGCAGGAAGCCGGTAATCAGTGCGTAGCTATTCGGTGATAACTCGACAGGTCTCAGACCAGTGTAATCGCAGTAGCTTATAAGAAAGGGGTGGAGAGGGAACCGCGAGCCCTTAGATAGGCAGAAAGTGAAGGCACCGAAATAGCCCTTCGGAGGGTTTAGCACACAGTCCGACGGAAGTGGCTCTCAAACCAACCCCTGTCGCCACCGAACATCTGCACCAGCGTGACGTCCCCCTGCGTGTTCTCATTCCAGATTATTTTCAGCAATGAGCAATCAAAGAAAGAATATCTTTTTGGCACCCCGTCCGGGACAGGGCATTGATACCTTTGCTTCTTCTTCGACGGAACCGCAACTGAAATCAGCGATGGGCACATCCCCTGCCCCGAGGTAGACGCACCAGCTTATTCCGCGGCATCAGCTTCCCTCAGAAACTCTGACTCATAAACAATCAAAGCACGATCCTCGGAATCATTGGTGGGACCAACCTCGTCCTCCTCTTCGGAGTCAGAAACGAGTCCTTGTTGTGCTTCAGAACCTTGGGGCTCTACTCCACTTCAAAACTATCTAGGCTAGAGGAATGTTCTTCGCTCTCGGAAAGCACATCAGATGACCCAGATATGTCTTGAGAGTCCGACGACATAATTAACAGATTTTTACAACTAACCACTACAAATCAAATTACAGGTATCTACGAACACCTAATCTAAGACTCCAAAAGCTAAGTATGCATAAAACACGAAGAACGGGTGAAGAACTAACCTTGAAGGTTTGAAGATGGTGAAGAACAGCTAAGGAGGGGTTTCTCTCTCTAGAATTTGACAACACTTCGTCCGTTCTCAGAAAATAGCACAAAAAATGAGAGGTAAGGTCGAGTATTTATAGGCAAAGCAATCATGACCCCTACACGTGTCAACACGATGGCTACTGCTCGGTTCAATCGATGTGACCACCCAGATTTGACTTCTCATACGGCGACACATGTCCCTAAGTTGTCTCCCTCCTATGATGAGCCCCAGCTCTTCACAGGAATGCGATAGCGCTCCGGAAAAATGCCATAACTATGAGCACATCGACCGAATCGCCAATAACAAACGAAGGATGGGCACATAATTAAGGTATACAGCTAACTCTGGAGACCGGAACAAACCCCTCATATTGAGCACTGTGGTGAGGGTCTTGGGCCAACGACCTTCGGACAGGGATTCACCCACAGGGTTGCCTTGTCCAGGGTTCACCAACGAGATCGGATCTTGTGCCATTTCATAGGGTCGCATCTCAAGAAGATAGGTACAAACAAAATCATTGGGGGTCTTCGGCGGTAACTCATAACTCTTCATCCCGTTACACATCTCGACATCAGGAGTGGGGGATCGACTGGGGGACTGCATCTCGGATGACACGAAAAGGCGACAAGAAAACAAGTACACGTATAAACACATCTCGGAGGGACTCCTGAAAGAGTATATGTGCTCGGACCCACGACCCACATACTCCTGGACACACGGACGGCCCAAAACCTACACCAGCATTAGAAAGCCCAGTCAGAGAACACAGTCCAGAATGAAAGAGCGGAATTTCTGTCCGCACCATCACCTCAGCACACCTGCCTCGGAGGAACACACCTCGGTCCTAGGCTACGAGGCCTTACTTGAGGATTTTCGTCATCAAGAATTCAAGAGTGGGGTGCACCAATGCACCTCGGACCAAAGCCAACAGACATCGTTGTTATGTTGTTAGCGGATTGGAACATATGTAAATGACCCATTAACGGCTCATTATTGTAATCGGGCCTCCCAGGCCCAAGGATTGGGAGCCCAACCCACATTTCCTCTATAAATACCCCCTTTGGAAGTAGTTGTAGCGGGTTTAGAAATCATTTATTGCAAGCATTCTCTCTCTATATACTACCTCCGTCCCGGTGGGCTTTGCCAAGTGCAAAGTAGGTGAGAAATAAGAATAGTAAAAATCGTGTGGTTGAGATTTGTGTAGAGGAGAGATAAATGTGCAGAGCCACGAATTAGTTATTTTAATAAGAAATTGACAAAGTTTTTTGGGACAACAAAAAATACAAAGTTGGCAAAGTCCAATGGGACGGAGAGAGTATTTTAGCTCTCCCTTCTCCCTAGCAATACGACATAACCTCGAAGCTATCACTTATAATTTTTAAAAATATCAATGCTAATGGGCTATCATTGAAATGTAAATTTCCTCATAGTGTGGACAAATAAATTAATCAATACAAGCTACTTGCTAGAATGAAGAGAAGTTTGAATTAAAATGGTAATTATCAAATATACTTAATTTATCGGGTAATTAGTATATTAAATAATTAATTAAAATCCAACTGTGAAGCTTTTTTTGTGACAGAAACTGTAAAGCTACAATATTGAAATGCAGGGGTAAAACCCCAACACCTGTTTTTTTATCATTCCCCAACACTTGTTTTAATTTTAAGAAATATTTAATTTTCTCAAGTTGATATTTTGTTAATATTTCCTATTTCTTAACTTCTTAATTAACAGTACATATTTTTGTATTTATTCTAAAATATGCATGTTTATATTACTAATAGTGCTGCCGACCTGCTGTGTCAACATCCCCTCAATTTTGAAATCAAATTAATTCCACTTTTGTCCTACAAATTTTGTATCAATTCCACATTTAGTTCACGTCTTTCAATTTATTCACTTTTGGTACTTGACTGATGTTTTTAACCGTTTGTGGTCCTTTTCTAACGATTTTAACCATCGGAAACAATGTCGGAAGGACCATATATGGACGAAAACACAATAGTCATGTATTAAAAATGGACAAAGTGAAAGATGTGAACTAAATGTAGAATTAATCTAAAACTCGTAGGAACAAAAGTGGAATTTATTCTTTTGAAATCCATATACATATTTTCAAACATGTGTGAAACTTACAAGGAGATATAATTAGGAATAGAGGAATTGAAGTACATGTTACTACTCAATATTTGTCTAAATGGCTAGTAAGTTAATTTGTTTAAAGAAAAACTCTCTGTCCCATTAAATTATTCTCACATACGAAGTATCATTTTGGGACGTTCAAAATTATTCCCATTTTTTCAAAAAGTTACGTGTAACTAATATTCATTTACTTTTTTCTTACTCAACCACAAACGTACATTTTCACTTTGTTTTCACTTTTTAAAACTTCGATCCAAGTCAAGTCAGGAAGAATTTATGGGACGGATGGAGCGTATTATGAGCGGAATTGGTAATCGTAAAATTGATTAAATAGGACATATCCACTAAAATTGCTTTTTTATTCGATTCACTAATATTGTCTTAAACTAGTGAAAAACGGAGATTAGAGACGCTTCTGTACAGGCGCGCGCGGCGCTTTGAAGCGTCTCCAATTTTTTTTAAGAAAAAGCGCCTCCAATTTTTTTTATTTATTTTTTTAATTCGAAGATTTGCGGCGCTTTTTATACAATAAGCGCCGCACGCCCGGCATCTTACATCATAATTCACGACGCTTTTGGCATCACAAGCGCCTCTAATATGTATAAAAGAACCACACATTAGAGGCGCTTTATTTGTAGAAGCACCTCTAATTTCAATTTTAAAAAAAACAAATTTTTAATTATCAAATATCCTGCTTTATTTACAAAACGCTTGAAAGACATTATATGCACATTCATTCATAAACTCCATATTAAACGTACAATCAGAATTCAACTCCATAAAGGTTCAAATATTCCAACACAATCAAAAGAAATTACATTAACATCTTCAAATGTCTACAAATCCTACATATTCATATTGTCATCTACAAAAAATCTAGCCCACACATTTCTTATTTCATCAAACTCTTCCTTCGAATATGGTTGAGTTCTTGAATTCCAAACCTGAAAGCATTGATAAACATAAATAAAATGGATAATATTAAACTAAATTATATATAAATAAGTTGTTTTGTGAAAACCACTTGTTGAAGTATATAAACAAAATACCTGTCCAATATCAGAATTTCCAACATAAGATATTACTTCCCACATAAATTTCATGTCATAATACCCACATTTTGTATTGCCCGTTTGCCTTGCACACTTTAAATTGATGAAAAATATACAACATTATTACATAATAATATAATTTTTTCAAATAACTCTTCTTTTTAATTAAGGCATAAATATTATATATAGATAAGAGTAGATATCACATCAAATGTACCTTGATGTCATGCCACCTAATTGATTTGCCTCGACCCTTTTGTAAATTTGGTAAATTTTGTCTATTTCTATGGGAAATTATCCAAAACAGGAGCAAATGACATTTGGAATTCCAAAAATAGGACTAGTATGCTTTTCTTCCTGAAATAGGAGTTATTACTGTCATGTATGAAAAATACTCTCATGATTGAAAAACACTGTCATTAATTATACTACCTCCGTTCCCATTTTAACTTCCAAATGCTTTTGACACAAAGTTTAAGATAGTGGATATTGTGTGGTGGAGAGTTGTGCAGAGGAGAGAGAAATGTGTAAGAAATATTGTGAACCACAAATTCTTTACCAAAAAGGGAAAGTGGAAGTTTTAATTGGAACGGACGAAAAAGAAAAGTTGGAAGTTTATTTAGGAACGGATGGAGTAATAAATATTGTCATGTTAAATGCAATGTACTGCAACTATTTGGCAGTCACGGCTACAAGATGACAGTAAATACTACCATGTTAGTCTCATTTCGGGAATAAAAACTAAGTAGTCATATTTTGAAATTTCAAACTTCATTTACTCCAATTTTGGAAAATCTCCCTAGTTTTATATAGCATTACTTTATTCTTACTTTATCAATTCAATATAAATCAAAGAGATTTGTTTTTTTAATAACCGACATCATATTTTTATTTGTCAATGTTAATGGGGCGGAATCACCAAAGTAGTATAATTCCATGCATGAAATTAAAAATTGGGACGACAATTAAATAATAATTCTCGTAATATTGCTAAGTTGGGTATATGGGTTGTTCTGTGGGTCTATATGTATATACTGAGTTGAGATAAGGTGGGTGGAGGTGACCCTTGTCCCTTGTGGGTTGAGTAGTCAATTTTAATCTATCTCACATGGGTTGTGGGCTATTTTAATTTAATTTGAAATGAGATTGCTTAGTCGGCAGGCTTCCATGCCCGATTGGTCAATATTTACTATGCAGTATGTACTAATTGGTTGCCAAGCTAGTGGGAGTAGTGATTTGGGTCTCCTGCTATCAAACTATCAAAGTAAAGTAGCATGCCAACCAACCATTTCAGCTCGCCGGATGGGAGGTTACCGTGTTCTAGCGGAGGTTTCGGATTCGAATCCTGCTAGGCACATTTAGAGGAGAGGAGAGAGTTCTTGCTCTCAATGATTCTTCCTGCCTTCACGGAGTTGCACAACGGCTTAGAAGGAATCAGATGGAAATTCAGGTCGCGAGTTCGCGTGGTGGGAGAACCCTTCTGGATACAGAAGGAAGGAAGCCCTGCATACTAGGAGGACCCTTCTGGATTCCGTTGAAAAGAAGTCGGACCCTTCTGGATACAGATGGAAGGAAGCCCTACATACTAGGAGGACCCTTCTGGATTCAGTTGAAAGGAAGTCCTTCTGGATTCGTCCTATGGTACAAGTACCGACGAAGGCTGACTATGATAATATCCGGATTTGACTGTCTAGAGCCATTGGAGGACCCTTCTGGATTCAGTTGAAAGGAAGTCCTACTGGATTCGTCCTATGGTACGAGTAGGGGTGGGAAAATATACCGAAATTTCGGTATACCGGCCATACCATACCGAAAAATACCGAATTTATCGAAATTTTCGGTATACCGAAAAGTTTGGTACGGTATGATACCATACCGGGTCACTTCGGTACGGTAAAGGTATGGATTTTTTAAATTTTCGGTATTTCGGTATATACCGAAATACCGTTAATTTTCGGTATGGTACGGTATATACCGAAATACCGATATACCGAAATAGAATTTGTAAATTTTTAGGGCCAAACCCATTAAATGAAATTATTATAATACCAAGGCCCAAAATTAAAATAACCCATCTTATAATACTACGACCCTTCTCTAGTTCTCCCAAGTAGAGGCCTAAATCCCTAATCAAATAAATGGGAGAATTTTAGTTTGCACCCCATATTTTGGGTGATATTTGACTTTGCACCCCATTTTTAAAATCATTAATATATGCACCCCATTATCCCAAAATTTGTGAAGGAGTGGGGTGCAAAGTCAAATAATTTTATAGTGAATTGGGGTCCATACATTAATGATTTTGAAAATAGGGTGCAAACTCAAATATCACTCAAAACATGGGGTGCAAAGTCAAATTCTCCTCAAATAAATCAACGTAGAGTCAAGCAGCTTCTCTTCTCTTCAACGAGTGACAGAGCTGTGGACTATTGAGCATTGACGATGGAGATGCGGACGAGTGACGAAGACGCCATTGACGAAACACGGAGTAGCGGACGACCGTCATTATTTGCTAAAGTTTAATCATCCTAGTAATATGAACAATCTGGTCTATGCTCATTCTATATTTATAAACAAATGATAAAGTATATTGATAAAATATTTATACGGCGGACGACCATCATATTACCAAAGTAGAAAAATCTCTTATTTATACGGAGTTGCAACAATGATTCAAAGATTTGTTATTACAAACATTAGTTATCATTGATTTATGTTGGATAAATATTCTAATTTTCATTATGGATTGTGTTGAGACTTGAGATATTAGCACATAATTTTAGTATTTTCTACTTTAGATTAAATATTGTGTTTTAGTTTTGGTATCGGTTTATGTATTGATGTCGTATGCTACTTTTGACTTGTTAAAATCATTTTTTTGTTCGGTAGGCCCCTTAAGCTAATACTTTATACGGAATTGTCAAGATTTTTTTTTTTTTAATTTTCGGTATAAAACGGTATGGGTTACATACCGTACCGGAAATTTCGGTACGGTATGCGGTATGGCGTTGAAATTTCGGTATACCGTACCGAACCAGCCCTAGGTACGAGTACCGACGAAAGCTGACTATGATAATATCCGGATTTGACTGTCTAGAGCCATTGGAGAGTAGTCAATAGACTCCAAGATTAAGGAAGCGCAAACACCGACACCTGAACTATAAAAAAAAAGTAGCATGCCCGCCCCATTTCGAGAGGATCTCGATTTGTGGAAGTAGTGTTATTCAACCATAAAAGTAACTTCAATCTCACTTATTTTGAGTATTACAATATTTCACACATGAAATCAAAAGTCACTTATTTTGTGAAAAAGTTGATTGATAAGTCGAAAAATATGATCACATTAGAGTGACAAAGCTGCTTTGTTATTCCAAGGTCTTCACATGAACACCCATAATTTTGAAAAACATGCAAGTATACATGTGTAGATTTAATGTAAATATATTATTCTTTAAATTATTAATTGTAAGATAATTGAACACATAAGAAATAAATTCTAAATCCGCCATTGTCACATTATGAGTTTTAAATATGATATATGCCCCGTGTGATCACAAAGAGATGAAAATAAACAGTGCTTGCCCTAGAAACCACCAAATGCATGTTTGATAGGCATAAGTTTCTACCTTCTAGCCTTTGTATTGTTTAAAAAAAATTAAAAGTTTCAAGTTGTATGTTTGACATGACAATTTTTAGTAGTTTTTCTCAAAATAAAAGATTTTTTCAGAAGTTACAGCAGATAGCATCTAGGAGAAAGTCTGTAACTTTTGGCATTAATCAATAACAATTACGTGTGATATCAAACAGAACTAAATCAAATAGTTAGCTTTTATCAAGGGGAAGAAGGGAGGGCTGCAACAGGGGAAAGAGCATATTCTCGCGGGAGGTAAGCTTGAACAGAAGCATAGACAAGTCGATCAAGGGGAAGGATCTTTGCACAAGGATATGGAGGTAGAGACGAGGACATCAGAAAATGGAGAGGAGGGGGACTACAATGCCCGTCTGTCACGCAATTGAAGAATGAGTTGGAGGATTAAGGAGGGATGGAAGCAAGAGAACTCCATCAACCGAGCTTTTACTTTACTCGTTTTTTATTTCACAGACATGATTCGGTTTTTTGTTGCTTTTTTATTCTTGCATACAATAACGTAACGGGGATGAATTTGTGGGTTGGTGTTTTTGACAAGGCATTTTCTTGTTGGAGCAATTAGGCTGACTCAGCCGCCAGGGGTGGAGGTGGAGGCGTGTGGCCAACCGGACCCCGGCCCAGCCCAAATTTTAAAATTGCTTATATTTTTAATGTAAAAATTAATGTGTAAAAAATTATCTGTAAAAATTCTTTGTACCGGCCTAGCCCAACTCTTACTCCTGGCTACGTCCCTATCAGCCACTAATAGCCTCTTTGCTATTACCGTTCAGCGATTAGTCTGAGCATTACGTGAGGGGATCAATGGACTTTTGGTATTATTCGATTAGAGGGAGAGTTAGGTCTTGGGATATGATTGTTGTCTTGGATTGTTTGATTCTAATACTCCGTATAAGTTTTTCCTTCCAAAAAAGGATTTCAAAATATGAATCGGAATTAGTGAAGCTATTTTTGGGTATATAAGATTAATTAGTTAAACTTAGTTCTCGTTTACGCATCTTAGCTTGAAATTTAGTACTCCGTAAAGGGGAAAAGGAATTGCACGCAATGTGATTGTAAAACAATTATTTGGAAGATCATTTTACAAAAAAAAAAAAATGTACTCGGTATATAAGACATTAAGCAGGGGCGGATGTAACAAGAGATGGGGCAGCTGCCCCTAATAACAGTCCACTAGACCTTATGATTTGCTAGTAAATATTGGAAATCCATGTATTTACTCCTAGTAAAAAATTTTGGTTGCCCCTTATACCCGAGTTGTCGGACTTAGCCTAAAGCCCAAAAGTGGGTAAATCTGAAATTCAGATTTCAGAATCAATCAATTGGGACCAAACTCACTTGAGATTCCAAAGTTTGGAATGAAATGGAGCAGGGGAGTAGCGACCAAATGCTATATAAATTTAATAGCCCATGGTCATAGGTTAAGAGTGTGTTGCGTGTGCGTAGCAAATGTCCGTAGTCCTCCACTCCTCTGTACGTATTAAGTCAAAATGAAAATAATATGCGAAACGCCGTATTAGGTATTAGATAGTTAAATAAAATGTATTAATGTCTAAATAACTTAATATTTTAAAATTGTAATTTTAAAATGAAATCTATTCTATGTACAAATCAAATAAGGAGAAAAAAAGTTGAAATCATTACAATGGAATTATAATAGATTTCTTCAAAATTATAGAGAAGAAATCATAGAATAAACGCATAAAATTTGCCCCCAAAAACATCACAATTCTATGCGTTTATTTGCACTTTTTAAAAAAAAGTGCAAATAAACGCATAGAATTGTGATGTTTTTTGTAAAAGCTTTTGTTATTCTCACTACAAAAAATTAATGGGATTGACAGAGATTCGTCAAAATTCATAGTGGAATTGGCACGAATATGTCTAATGCGTCAAAAACATTTTGTCCCGAGCTATTTGATACTATCGAAATCATCGATCAATCCATTTCAAATTCATATCAATCCCATAATTTGTTGTAGTGATTTTATGTAATAATAAAATATAGAGTAGTATTTTATTTAATTTTGTTCTTGTGATGTGCTACTTAAGTATTCTGCCCCCAACAAGTTTTCTTTCTGGATCCGCCACTAACATTAAGACTTAACCATCCTATAAATAGGAAAAAGAGTAACTTTTTGTGTATACACACGTTTTTCTTTATAGCGCAAATAAATTTTGCATTTTAAAGCAAATTGCATGTGATATTGACTATATATAAGAGGTGTGTATGTATAAATCAACGTATAAAGAAATTCTTTTTTCTATAAAAAATGGTATTTGGTCTTTTCTTAGAATGAAAAGCTGAAAATTCTTGTACTCCGTATTAGATAATTAGACGGTTTCTTTAATATTTTATATAATTATATTTCTACACTTTAAGACCTAATCGCTAGACGGAACCAGCTTTACCAAGCATATACCTAGTCAAACCACCAAAAGCGATCGAATCTTATATTGCAAATTGATGGAGTCTTTAAAACCATTCAACTACAAGGCTATAAATGCTTTTCAGAAAAATAGTTATTCCCTTACAGTATTCCTTTGACCATTTCTTGTTCTTTTAACTTTTGACCTTTAATAGTGAACCTAGTCAGATTTTAATATTTACTCCTATCTATTTTATAAAAAGAAGTAGGAGTTACGTTATTTTAAATTTTTTAAACAATAAATATCAGTATCTTTCAAAAATAAACAATAAATATCAGTGTTTTTTATAAAAAATTTATTAAAAATATATTCTCCATATGTTTAATTCAAATTTGTGCTTGCAAGTACAAGTTTGTGTGCACAAACCCATAACGTTCACACGTACAACAAAATTATCATCATAATGATCACGGGCTATTCTAATGTAAAAATAAATAGAGAGATTTACCTAAATAGGACTACAACAAGGTAGAATTGCAAAAATAGGACTGTTATGTTTTATTTGACAAATATAAGACTAAAAGAGGTAATCTGACAAAACTACCCTAAATTAAAAAAGCCTAATCGCGCTACTACTGTGATGCACACCAGCGACGCACAACAGCCTCCATCGCTATTGCTGCTTCTAATGGTGCTGCAACCGTCCAACAATAGAACCATCGTCACCGTCCAATCAGACCACAAACTCCAGTAGCCGCCCTCCCGCCGCCGCCCTCCAGCGAGACACCAACCACTGTCAATCGTTAGTGCAGGACCTCCCCCTCTAGCAAAATCACAAAATAAGACCATAATTCCTATTTTATGAATTTCTTCTTCTTGTTGTTGTTGTCAATTTTGATTACTTTGAATCTCAAAATGCCCTGACTAATGATTCCAGAAAATGTCACTTTTTGAATAAGAGTGTCATAATTATTGGGTATTTTTACAAAATGTCACTTTTATGTCATTACAATATTTGAAAATGTCATATTGAGAATGTCATGTTTCTATACGAAATTGTCATTATTGTGCCATAGTGCATATTAAGTGGCATTCTTAAAACATGTCATTTGTATATGGAAAAACATGTCATTTTCAAGCTATCCTTAAATGTCATATAAAAAATAAACATGTCAATTTTTAAAAAATGACATCTTGTGTATTGTGATGTTAAAATAATGTTGGCATTTTGGAGTAGAAAGATGACATTTACAGAAGGAGAAGAAGAAGAAGAACAAGAAGAAGAAGAAGAAGAAGAAGAAGAACAAGAAAGAGAAGGAGAAGGAGGAGGATGAGGAAGAGGAAGAATACCTGATTTTTAAAGGGAGCAGAGCAGTCAAAGAATCAACCAAATGATTCGTCTTGTGGCTAATTTAGTACCAGAGAAGCCTATGTACGAACAAGGATTCATTTGACTTCCCCCACCAGGTTTCTGGCTCCGCAAAGAAACTAGCTAAAACAGAGCTTGCATGATGATAGTCCCTATACTTAACAATCAAACAAACAGTGATAAGCAATGAAGAAGAAGAGCAGCGGAAAACCTATCTCTCTATCTCGCCTCTATGCACTCTCAAGCCTCGAAAACCTTAGGGTTTCCATAAGTTAGTCTCCTTTTATAGGAGAAGTTGACTAACTTATGGATTACAAAGAAACTAACGGGCTGATACACATTTGTGGCTCATGTTACACATTTAATTAATAACTACACAATTACAAAGATATTTAATTAGATTGGACACCATAAAATATTCCTAATGATTCAATCTCCCCTTGGTGTTCAATCGTGTTGAATCAGCATTGCAGCGCAGATGTCTTTGTTGTTATTCAGCTTCCTTTGTCTTTCAACTTGACTTCTTGAGAAGGCTTTCTGAAGAAATCCTTGAAATCTCCCCTTTGATGTCTTCTTGGAAATTTGATCTTTGATGTCGGGGGTTGAGGAATCTTCCTTTGGCTTGCTTGTAAACCTTGCCTTCAGAAGTAGCTCTTGATCAGCTTGAATGAAGTCCAGTGGCGCATCTAGAATGGATGTTCTTGAAGAATTGCAGGCGCACATGGAAATCATTTTCAGAATTCGAGTATGTGACCTTTGTCTCCTCTACAATGTAGTTTTTTTGACTATTCGAAGGCAATGCGTTTGAGGAGACCTTGTCGGTGGCACAACAGAAAAAGATGGTTGACTTGTGAGCGTAGCTGACCATTTGAGGTGTAGAGATAGAAGAGGGTCGTTGAAATTTTTGATAGGAGAGAAGTGTCCGAGAATGATTTGGTGACGTTTAACAGCATGTGGACCACTCTCCCCCTCATGACGATCCGATGAATCGGGGCGTCATGCTTTTATTCTTTTATACTAAGAAGCAAAATAGAAAAACAAACAAAAAAGGTAAACACCGGAGACACCATGGTGTTCCGTTATCACAACATCAATGTAAACACTGACGTGTGGCCTGTATAAAATGATAGAAACATTAAATCTGTAACAGGACTTCCAACCAGGTATTGTGACGCATCCGAAAGATGTCACTCTGGTTGTTATTTGTATGATCATAAAGATTAGCATAGATAACGTAGCCCCTGAGGTCGTGTAGACACCCGTTATCATCACTGTAGAGATAAACTCTAAAGCAATGGCCTGAAAATGTTGGTGATTCTTATGTTGCAACAGCAGGACTTCCATCCTATCATTGGTCTACATATGTAATAGATGAGCCCTATGGAAGTTCTAGCAGGTCATGTAGACCTGCAACTGACTCAAAAAGTGCTTCCGTGTCCTAGAAATTTCAAAACATTTGGGAGTGAGGTAACTAGACACAACGTGAGCAATGAAAGTTCAGTGGCATGGGGCTGATGCCACTGTAGTCAGTATCACTTTCCTCGGAAGGAGACAATAATGAGAGATGCGGTTCCCCGTGAAATATGATTAAACACATGTCTGTTGGGAGACAAGTGAGTGGTCTTGGGTAGGGTTCAACATGCACTGTTGGACATGATGCAGTGACTTCTACCCGGGATCTGAATAAATTCAGTCCTGAACCTATTGGGATTGTCCGGAGTATTTGAGTGGCTGGGAGTAAATGTTCAATGGATAGCAGGCAGTAGAGGTAGCAGACTTATCATTGATTATTGTTTTCTAGCTCACTTGAGCCTTCTGCTTCCTAACGCTCATAATGATCACTCACTCACTCACCTACTCTCGACTTTGTCCCTTGGGTAGGCTTAGATGGGTTTACTAAGCCATAGGAACGTGTTCTCTCATTGATTTTCTCTCTGTACTCCCCCTCAACTGGAGCACTCGATATGCTTTGTCATTGTTAGGCACCGGGAAGGATAACATTGAACACTACCCCTAAAATGTTGCATCTGTTGAGAGATTCCTTGCTTTGTCGGTGTAAGGCACCAGGAGGAGGAAACTGAAACTCCCCCTCAGAATGTGCAAAGATTGATTGCTCACAGCTCGTCATACCCGCCATGTGTGTGGAGCAATCTGAACAAGTACCACACATGACGGTTTCCCTAAGCTCATCATTTAGAGTTTCAGCATAGTGATGATCACACAATGTTGATGAGTTAGGGGAGGCTTCAGTAGTTGATTGTTGATTGTTTTAAGATGACCGTTGACGCGAGGTTGATTGAATTATCTACGATTTTAGGAACTCTACGGTGTAGTTTAGAAAAACTTTGACCTTAGGTTTGACTTTGGAAGAATTTGAACAGATTTGCCTAAGTTTTGACCTTGTCATCGGTGATTTACAAAATTTATCGGAAAACAGATGATATCTTGGTCAAGAAGAGCGTGTGTGGGCGCGTGGCTTAAGGCTCTGAAAAGCCTTCCATAAAAATGTAGATCTTTTTGTTAGCTTTCCAACAATATAAAATTCGCTTAAATCGGATCACCGAGTCAAAAGTTATTGCCAAAACAGTGTGATGTCGCTGAAAATCTCGAAATTTTGAGTTTTTGAGGAATTTCTTAGAAGTTGAGGTTCTCGATGTTGAATATCGAAAACAGGTGGGATTAAGGAAAATTCTAAGGCAATACCTCGAAATCCTAATCTCAAGGTTTAAACCTCGAGATCTTAATCTCGAGTTTGCCTCGAAGAATAATGACGAAATCCACCTGCAAAACAAAACCTCTAGACTTTGAAATCTTCAAAATTTCAAAATGTTTGGAACATCGAAAACTTTGGAGTTTCGAAAACCTCATACTATCAAAACTTGTTGTTTGAAAAACATCAAAACATCGAAAACTTGTTTAAAACTTTGAAAAGCAGAGATTCATCCAAGGATACTATAATGTAGAGGTTCGATGAACTGCGAAGAATGTCAAGCTTCGAAAAATTATGAGTTTCAAGAAACTGCAAACTTTGAAAGATACAAAACATCAAGAAATTCAAAAAATCTCGAAATCTTTCAGCATGTTGAAATCTCAAACATCGAAATCCCAAAATATCGAGGTCCCAAATTTCAAAATCCCAAGTCTCGAAATCCTCAAAATGTCGAGATCCTACAAAACGAAAACTTCGAATTTTGAAAATCTGAAAACTATTCTGAATAGCCCTGAAGGTCGAGATTCTTCCTGTATGAGTTTCAAGTCAAAATCGTTTCTGCAGCCAAGTAAAAATAGAATCTCGAGATCTTCGAAATTTAAAAATTGCAGAAATCGAAAACGAAGATATGGTGTAGAATCATTTTGAAAAGGCGATTCCAATAGTATAGATTTTACAGATTTTCGTTCACAAACAAGATTACAGGAGCAAATCTCTATATAAAAGAAAAATAGAAGAAAGGCAGAGCAGTTCTTCGTAAGATACAAAAACGCAGATAGATTCAACATTTTTCACACCTCGGCTCTGATACCAATTGAAGGATCGATATCACAGCCGGGAGGCAGACTACTGATATTGTCCACTTTGGGTTGCCCCTCACAGATTTAAAACGCGTCAATAGTGGTGGAGAGACTAGGTCTTATAAGGTACCAAGGACCCTCTTAGCCACCGGTGTGGGATTCTTTGGCATTCCTACTGAAGAGGCGGGTTTAGGAGTCGCAGGTTTGACCAGCTCGAGGGACTGAAAGGCCCATACCTAACAATCTCCCCCCACACCGGTGCTGCCCCTGGCTCTGATACCAATTGATAGTCCCTATACTTAACAATCAAACAATCTAACAGTGATAAGCAATGAAGAAGAAACAGATAGAAATATATCAAGAAGATTGAAACCAAATTTGGTATACCGTGAACATGGTCGTTGCTCTCCCTCGAGAAGGAGAGCAGCAGAAAACCTATCTCTCTATCTCGCCTCTATGCACTCTCAAGCATCGAAAACCTTAGAGTTTCCATAAGTTAGCCTCCTTTTATAGGAGAACTTGGCTAACTTATGGATTACAAAGAAGCTAACGGGCTGATACACATTTGTGGCCCGTATTACACATTTAATTAATAACTACACAAATACAAAGATATTTAATTAGATTGGACACCATAAAATATTCATAACACATGAATTTGACTGACGGCGGTGAGCAGGCAGCTGCTATGGTACCAGGTCGAGTTGCGCGCGATCGATGGCGGTTGAGCTGCGTCCATGGCAGCTGAGTCGCAAGGGGAAGGTGTAGTCGTAGGTCTCGCGACCATGATAAATACCGAGCATTTATTAATTATTTTTATTTGAATCTTAACATCTTGTATTTATTTATCTATGTACCTCATTTCTCGATGAGAAAATTGTCCAATATAGGACTAAAACTCAACCTTTTTCTCAAAATAGGATCACATGCATGTTTTTCTCTAAATAGGACTAACCTTACCGTTTTTACCCCTAATTCTATTTAATTAATTAATTGATCTAAATAATTGCCCCCCCTAGTTTCATTGCACAACCAAGGCAGTCTGGAGGTGGCGGCAGCTCGGCGGCAGCGGAAGAGGTGATTTCCGGTGGCAACGGCGGCAGTGGCGGCGGTTTCCGACGGCGGCAAGAAAATAACAGACATTAAATAGGCAATAAATAGACAATAAGTAGACAATAAATAAACAATAAATTCTGATAAACACCATTGCGGCGGCGGAGAACTCCGGCGGTGGCGGAGGCGGCGACAGCAGAATCTGGCAGTCTGCCGGTTTTTTTTTTTGAATTTCCGACGGTGCTCCGGCGGCGGCAGCGGAGGAGGCGGCGGCGGCGGGTGACGGCGGCGGCAGAATCTGGCAGTCTGCCAAACATTTTTTTGGAATTTTCCGGCGGTGCTCCGGCGGCGGCGGCAGTGGCGGTGGCCGGAGCTCTGGCGGTGGCCAGAGCTCTGACGGCAGGCGGCTGGCCGGAGGTGGAGGGGCAGCAGTGGGGGTATTTTGGTCCAATCACACATAAAAAGTCCTATTTAAGAATGTTTAAACTAATTGGTCCTATTTTGGGAAAAAAGGCATGTTTTGGTACTATTTAGGTAAATCTCCCTTTCTCGATTCTCCAATCATTTTGTATTATACTATTTTTAATAACTCTTAATTCTTTTTTATTAACAGAGATGTGATATTTGCAATTTTAGTCCCACAAGTTTAGGTTGTTTTCATTAGGAAAAACTATCAAATAAGTCTTCCTACTTTTATGAAAAAGTAAATTGAGTCCTCGAAGTGTTTTGTGAATCAATCAAGTTCATCAAGTTTAAAAAAACATCAAATCCGCCATTTGAGCGGTAATCAACCGGTAACTGAGTTACCTGGTGATGTGGATGTCCAAGTGGCATTTTTTATTGTTTTCTATTATTTTTTATTCTTTGTTTTCCTTTTCCTTTTTCTTTTTCTCCTCTCTCTTTCTTCTCTCTTTTTTGTGTTCTCGTTCTTTCTTCTCTAGCCCCCAGACTCGTCCGTCTTCTTCCCTCATTTCTGCATTTCGTTCTTTCTTTCTTTTTACTTTCTTTCTCCATGTCAATCGATCCACTCCTTTCCCTTACTTATGCAGGTCTCCATCTTCGAGATCCGAACACAGAAGGGGCTGGCCTGGGAGGTTTTGGCGCATCGAGGTAGGGGTGGGGAGGTGTGGATATGGAACCATGGAGGTATATAGGTAAGGCGGATATGGTGACTGGTGAGTATGAAAATAGGGGCGGCGGAGTGGTGGGTAGGGAGGTAGGGCGGTGGAGGTGGTGTGTATGGAGGTAGGGGCGGCCGAGATGGTGGATATGGAGGTAGGGATGACGGAGGTAGGGTGTAGGCGCAGTGGAAGTCGCCCGCCGGAGAAGGGGGAGGAGGTCACCTGTCAGAGAAGGTGGTGTGCGTCTGTTGCCTGCCGGTGAGGAAAAAGAGAAAAGAATGGAAAAAAACAAAACTGGAGCCACATGGGCGTCCAAGTCAGCGATAACCGGTATTAGTGGTATCTAACCGGCTAAATAGTTAATTTGATTGATTTTCAAAAGTTTGTGGACTCAATTGATTCACAAAAAACTTCGAGGACCCAATTGACTTTTTTGTAAATGTAGAAGGACCTATTTGACAGTTTCCCTTTTCATTATTAGTCTCGTAACTTTAATCACTTACAAATTTGGTCCTATAACTAATACTCCCTCCGTTCTTTTTTAGTTGCAACGGTCAACATTTCACATTTGCCAACACACGTCTTTGACCATAATTATTTCTTAATTCTTTTAGTAAAAAAGATATTAAAAATCAGATCTTGAAAATTTGTAATGACATGAATTGAACAAAAAAAAATTAAAAAATAATTTTCATAAAATAATAGCGAAAAATGTAGTCAAAGTAGAGCATGTGAATAGTGTTAAATTCAACATGTTGCGATTAAAACAGAACGGAGGATAGTAACTCTTTGCGATTGAAGGACATTATATTTCCCCAGAAAAGTACACTTTCCAGCAAAAATATACCAGATTAGATGCCTTCGTCATTGCACTTTCTGCAAGAACGTGTACGTTTTCGGGGAAACGTCCTTGAATCGCAAAGATTTATTAGTTACAGGACCAAATTTACAAGTAACTAAAGTTACGGGATTAATAATGAAAAAATAAAAAAATTACAGGACTAAAATTGCAAATATCCCTTGTTAACACAATAAAAGTTCACCAAATGTACAAAGTATATACAGTTACAATTTCTTAAAATATGAGTCATTCATGTTCAATCTTTATGAGAGGGGCACAATTTTATTTTTTTAAATTTATAATTAATGAATTGTTTTTCTAAAGTGAAAAAAGTGAAAAACAATTTAGCATGCTTTCACGCACATTTGAGTACGTGAAGCCGGAGCATAGGTATTTTGTGATATCTAAATTTATCGCATTGGTATTTTGTGATTTGAAAATCCACAAGCTTTCTTGTTATAATTAATCATGTGTATAGTCCCTTAATCTAACAAATTTAATATTTTTAATGATGTAAATGTTATGATTGAATATGTAAATATGTTTGTCAAATTATCTAAATTATGCAAAAATACCATAACCATGTACTATGTATTAATCAATATCATTTTATTAACCAATAAATATTGTTTTTCCAAAGTATTATGTGCATATTTAATTGTAGCATGGGATGGTTTGCACGTTACACCCATCTATTTTAAGGGAAATTTGACTTTTACATCAAGTTTTGAACAATATTAGACTTGATATCACATTTTTAAAATTATTAATATGTATACCTATTTCACTATAAACCACTAGGGAGTACTAGTAGGCTTTTCATAATTTTTGGCTAATGAGGAGCCTATTCGTTAACATTCGTTAACATTGATTATGCTGAAATTTACGAAAGATGGACTCAAGTGGCTGAATTGGTTGATTCGATTGATTTATGAAAATTTATATTTAACATATTTTTTATTAATAAAATAGAGAAAAAATTATATAAAAATAGCTAAAATAATGATCTACGGTAATTTCAGACAATACATCAGGAAAATAACACAATCTTACTTTTTCATATTATTACACAATTCAGTACACTTAATAAAAAATTACATATTTAATGAAAAGTTGATCGATAAGTCAGAAAAACAGATTTAACACTCGAAATGTACATATAGTTAACTTTAAAATAGGGTACAAACTTCAATATATCCAAAATATAGGGTTGAAACTTCAAAGTCAAAATCCCCTTTTATTTTACATATAAAGACTAAAGAGGGTTGCCATTTTCATTTCATTCAGTCAAACACCGCAGAATTGAAGGAAACCCTAACTCAAATAAGAGATGCCGTGCGCAGTAGTTCGTTCGCCGGTGTTCTCGCCATCGCCGGTGTTCTCGCCATCGCCGGTGTTCAGCAAATCAACTGCTTCATCTCCGATCAGCAGGAACCTTTATGTTTCCTCATCATTGTCACCGTCCAACTCGTCGTCGGTGTCGCCTTTACGCTCGTTGACTCTCCGACTTCCCACCCAGACGCGCAATTTTATTCGGAACAAAATTAATGAAGATCCATCTTGCTCAACCTCGTCTACAACCCCTACACCGGTTTTGAAGAGAAAGAGGCCGGCGAAAATCAATATTCCGATATTGCCGTTGAATTTCGAACCATGTGTTCAGACTCCGAGGGGTGATGATAGAATGGAAGAGGTTGAGGTTGAAGGAGAAGGGTACTCCGTGTACTGCAAAAGAGGAAAAAGGGGTGTTATGGAGGATAGGTATTCGGCCATCGTTGATCACCAAGACTCTAAACAGGTAATTCTCCCCAGACTTTGCATCTTTTTCAGTTTCTTATTGTTAAATATCCACAATATAAAAATGGAACCGGAGGTTTAAATTTTACCAATAGTCGTGCAATATGATATCCTTTAAAATAAATATATGAAGGACTATTTACCTTTTGAAGTGCTTGTGCATATTCCTTACCGAAAAATAAATTCTTATCCTGACTAAGTATGGAGTAATTATCATCACTTAGAAGTGTATGAATACATTACTCTTCACTGAAAAGGCATAAGCGTAACAATTTTTTCAAATCCTTCTATAGCTAATTCAATTTATGCCAAGTCCTTGCTCTTTGTTCTTGTTGAACGGGGAATCCTATCTTTATCCTAATATAATATGTGCCTTCAGGTTTTTTTTGCCATATTTGATGGGCATGGAGGAGCTGCAGCCGCAGAGTTTTCAGCAAGAAACATGGGTAGGAATATTATGAATGAGGTTTCTGCTCGGAGTGAAGAACTTGAAAAGGCTGTGAAAGAGGGTTACCTCACAACTGATGATGAATTTCTAAAGCAAAATATCAGGGGCGGAGCTAGCTGTGTGACGGCATTGATTCACGAAAACAAACTTATTGTCTCAAATGCGGGTGACTGTCGCGCTGTTATGAGCCGAGGTGGGGTTGCAGAGGCCCTAACAGTTGATCACCGGCCCTCAAGGGAAAGTGAAAGAGAAAGAGTTGAAGCACTGGTAAGCTAAGCAGATGTATAGATCTATGATAGAATGTATTATGTATAGTTGGTTTAGGGTCATTCATCTAGTCCAATCCACATGGCCTAAAGTTCTAAATATGTGAAGTGGCTGTTTGGTAGCCACTGTTTTCTGGTAATCAGTCTTACTAGCCAATACCCATTGGTTATTAATAGGAAAAAGCTCCCGAAGATGGTATTTTTAGCCATTTTCGTACACATTTTCTTTATTTATGAATTAAAGACTCTTTTTCACAATACAATAATTTCAACAAGTTCATCGATATCAACCACAATTTCAGTCAAGTTTACCCTTACTGAACACTGAGCAGGTCCTAGAACATTGAATCCAGTCAATTATCCTGACTCACCTAAGGCCATATAATCCCATATCTCTCTTTCATGAATATTTTGAATTATTTTGTGTCATGACTGATAGATCGTTCGCTTGTCTGTAGGGTGGCTATGTAGATTGCCTGCGTGGTGTATGGAGGATTCAGGGATCCCTTGCTGTGTCACGAGGAATAGGAGACTCTGAATTGAAGAGATGGGTAATTGCAGATCCAGAAACAACAACAACAATATTATCTGACCCTGAGCTTGAATTCTTAATCCTGGCTTCTGATGGAGTATGGGACAAGGTAAATTAAGAAGCAAAGATACATTATGAATTGCAGAAACAAAAAAATGTGTACTTAAGATATTTTAATCTAAACTGGTCATTTTTTTCTTATCTTATTTGCAGGTTAGTAATCAGGAGGCAGTTGATGCTGTCCGATCTATGTGCATCGGTGTCGACAATCCTAACCCACTCTCTGCCTGCAAAGAGATAGTTAACATGGCCCTGACAAGAGGCTCCTTTGATGACATAAGTGCAATGGTCATCCATCTTAGCCATTTTGTTCAGTGATCTAGACTCCTTTTAGTAGCCATAGTAGAGGCCTGGTCTGCGTATCTATAGAATAATAGATCTTGACTTAGTTCACTGAAATCAGTGTGTTACCAGACTCTTCCTTTTAGAAATTTAAGGTTCAGCCATCTCAACCACATGACCCTTCCCAAATCCCAAACGGCATCCTAATGCTCGAGTATATTTATCTGGGATGAAATGCGAAGACTCCTGGGTTTTTCTGTGTGGTTGGTGGTCTAGACATGCCAAGGCCATACTTTTTTCTTGAGCTTAACATGTTGAATTCATTACAAACTGATATTTTATGTAACCATTCACTTGTACATGGATTTGGAGTTTAATCATACAATGAATTTGATGTTCTATACACTGACAACAATGTTATGACTTATGAGAATGCATTTCAAGAGCCCGTTTGGCAGCACGAAAATCAGCTGTTCTGGCTGATTCTGCTGAAATTTATGAAGTTCTGGTTGAAGTGGCTGCATTGACTGATTCTGCTGCTACAAGAAAAAAATATTTTTAAAATATATTTTATTAATAAAATAAAGAAAAAATTATATGTAAAAATAGCTAAAATGGTCATCTACAGTAACTTCAGCCAATACAGCCAGAAAAGTAACTCCAACCTTACTTTTTCGGCTTATTACACAATTCAGCGCGAAAAAGCAAAATTTACGTGTTTGATAAAAAAGTTGGCTGATAAGCCGAAAATGAGGGTTGTCAAACGGCCTCCAAATGTTTTTTTGCCTTTTCAAATTTACCCTGCCATATGTTTGTACATGACATTTTAACCCTTGCGGGCCGGGCCAGTTCAGCGCAGTGCCGGTTCCGGGTTGGGTCACCCGGCCCAAGTCCACCCTTAAGCGAGGGGGTGCCATAAGGGTTAGGTCCCGGGTTCGAATTCGGAATTGCGATGAGAGGTTACTATTCTAAAAATGGATAGGACCTCTGCAAGTACCGTTGATAGAGCCCCACTCTCTATCTGTCAAATTGAGATTATAGTCCAACTTATGTCTCCCAACGTACCGTTCGGTCGGGGTTGGGGGCCCCTTAGGGATGGAGTGTCATAACGGAATAAAGATGGTAAATGGAATAAGGGTCCCTTTTGTGAGGGTTGTTTGGTTGAAAATTTGAAACTTGAAATACTCCAACGGATTGAATTGTTGGTGACTTTATTCTAGTCAACTAGTCAATTAAGTTTTGCCCATTCTCTAGAAACTTGAATAAGTTTTGACTTTATTCTAATTTGACGCTTGATATTTTGTATAAACGTCAGTGTCTAATGCTAATACAATTACAAAAATGTTAATTGTATACTTCAAGTTGTACACCATTTGTACACTATAGATGCACTTTTCTCTTTTTTAGATGAACCGTCAATACATTGATAAAATTGATAGTACAAACAAACCCAAAGGGGCATCCCCCACGACATATCACACAGGAAAACACTAGAGAACAGATAATCTCTCTTATCCATAGCAAAACTCCAAAAACAAAAGAAAACAAACATCTTAGAAACGAGGGGGAAATTAAAAATCAATCATATGTGGAGGATACAACCTAAACAAAATTATAAATGTTGTAACTTCGATAGATGATAAAACAATATTTTGCACGACTGCTTTGTTCCTTCAAAGATCCCTGGTATTTCGGGCCTTCCAAATAGTAAGCACAGAGCAGCAGAAACCCACACGGGTTGCGTTGAATATAACCCTTGCTCTGTTACGTTTTAGGTTAAGTAAACGATAAATTAAAGAGCTAGAACACAAGAATTTACGTGGTTCACACAATCGGGGTGATTGTGCTAGTCCACGGCGAACGAGAGAGAGAGCAGTGTATTATTATCAGTGTGTCGTCAGGGTTACAAGTACATAAGAGTTGTTTAAATAGGTTTAAGAAAACCTAAACAATAATTAGAGCCGCAGGCCCAAAAACTAAGCCCGTATTAATTTTCTCCCGCATACCCGGTCGGGTACCCTCCTGTACCCGGTCGGGTATCTGTTCCAGAAGACATTTCTCCACGTTACCCGGTCTGGTAGCCAGGCGGGTATCTCCTCTGGTCCAAGACTCAACATACCCGGTCGGGTAAAACACCCTACCCGGTCGGGTATCACTTCCAGAGGGTTGCCCGGCCAAATTCATCTTCATACCCGGTCGGGTAACCCAACCTACCCGGTCGGGTATTTTCTTCAACATTCAGAACAATGATCCATCTTCAACAATCTCCCACTTGAAGGCTTGTTCAACAATCATCTGCCATCCAAGAACATGTATTCTCTGTAAAACCCCTGATCTCTCTCTCTCGTTCACGCCTTCTCATCAAGTGTCTAGAAGGCCGGTTGAAGCCATGCATAGCTTCAACTTCTCTGTTGTCACCGCCTTGGTAAGCATATCTCCTGGATTCTTCGTACCAAGGATCTTCTTCAAATTTATGGTACCATCTTCAATCAACTCTCGGATGAAATGGTATCGCATTTTGACATGTTTCGTTCTGCTGTGAATTGAAACACCGGATTCTTCGCGAGATGAATAACACTCTAGTTGTCACAATATAGACCGCAATCTCACTGCTTCATGCCCAACTCCGAAAGAAAGTTCTTCAACCAGATCAACTCCTTGGCCGCTTCAGCAAGGGCCATATACTCTGCTTCTGTGGTTGAAAGAGTCACACTCTTCTGTAGTCTGGACATCCAACTGATCGCCGTACCTCCAATAGTGAACACATACCCTGTAGTGCTCTTCCCGTAATCATAACAGCCCCCCAAATCAGCATCGGTAAATCCTTCTAGGATTACACCATTCCTCCTGAAACAAAGGGCAGTTTCAGAAGTGCCTTTCAAGTAACGTAACAGCCACTTGACTCCTTACCAATGTTCCTCCCCTGAATTTGACATGAACCTGCTAACAACTCCCACCGCATGAGCAATGTCCAACCTTGTTGACACCATCGTGTACATCAAACTGCCAAACGGCTGATGCATAAGGAACTTTAGCCATTTCTTCTTTGTCTTCATTGGTCTTTGGAGACTGCTGCTCGGAGAGTTTCAAATGACTCCCTAACGGTGTATTCCTTGGTTTGGCATCCGTCATTCTGAACTTCTCAAGGACCTTCTGAATGTACTTCTGCTATGAAAGCTGTAAAGTACCTTCTACCCTGTCTCTGACTATGCTCATCCCAAGAATCTGTCTCGCTTCCCCTAAATCCTTCATCTCAAACTCTTCGGACAACTTCTTCTTTAGCTTGTTAATCTCCTGCATGTTTGATCCAGCCATCAACATGTCATCAACATACAAAAGAAGAATAATGTATGATGACTTGAATTTCTTCAAGTAATAGCAATGATCCATCCTGCATCTAGTGTACCCATTCCGCTGCATGAAACTGCCAAACTTCAAGTACCACTGTCTAGGAGCTTGCTTTAGTCCATATAGACTTTTCTTGAGTTTGCACACCAACTTCTCCTTACCACTCACTGGGAAACCTACTGGTTGAGCCATGTAAATGTCTTCTTCAAGGTTGCCATGAAGAAAGGCAGACTTCACATCCCACTGCTCCAAATGCAAATTTTCAGCAGCAAAGATACCAAGGATCAACCTGATAGTAGTCATCTTCACAACCGGAGAGAAGATTTCATTTCTATCAACCCCCCTCTTCTGTTGGAACCCTTTGACAACTAGCCTGGTCTTGTACCTTTTGCTTCCATCGGCTTCATCTTTGATTTTGAACACCCACTTGTTCTCCAAAGCTTTCTTTCCCGGTGGTAGCTTGACTAAGGACCAAGTTTGGTTCTTGTCAAGTGAATCTAACTCATCCTACATGGCCTTCTTCCACTGCATGGAATCTCACGGTCAGCGCCTCTGAGTAAGATTCTGGCTCTCCATTCTCGGTCAGCAACAGGTAATTTGCTGAAGGAGAATTTCTATTTCGAGGTCTTCTGTTTCTAGTGGACTGTTTTGTAATACCCGAGATTAATTTAAGAGGATTAATAGTACTACTCATACCAACAGAGGTGCATCTCCTTTTAAGGGAGCTCATCACCCAAGAACTCCAAAGTTAAGCGTGCTTGCACGAGAGTAGTCTTGGGATGGGTGACCCCCTGGGAAGTTTCTCAGGGCGCGCATGAGTGAGGACAAAGTGCGCGGTAAAGGCTCGTGGTGGTTTGTGGGGACAGTACTAGACGTCAGAAGTAACTACCTCGGGGCCTACGGGGCCGGGGTGTTACAGGTGGTATCAGAGCAACCCTGCGACAGTGTGTTGACCCGTTGGATATCGGGCAGGGCACTTAGCGGGGCAAGATTCTGGGGTTCGATTGAGATTGTTAAGGGCGCAACGAGGACGTTGCTATCCTAAGTGGGGGTGATTGTAATACCCGAGATTAATTTAAGAGGATTAATAGTACTACTCATACCAACAGAGGTGCATCTCCTTTTAAGGGAGCTCATCACCCAAGAACTCCAAAGTTAAGCGTGCTTGCACGAGAGTAGTCTTGGGATGGGTGACCCCCTGGGAAGTTTCTCAGGGCGCGCATGAGTGAGGACAAAGTGCGCGGTAAAGGCTCGTGGTGGTTTGTGGGGACAGTACTAGAGGTCTAGAGTAACTACCTCGGGTCCGTGTGGGGCCCCGGGGTGTTACATGTTTAATGTGTGGAGTAGCTACCTGTGAACTCCCACTATCTTCATCACTCCCATTATCTTCATAAATTCCTGTATCTCCTGAGCTCCCACTACTCCCTGAGCCTCCAGCCGTCTCACCACAACCAGCAGGTTGTGCTATGTCATCTTCAGTCATCCCGTCAAACACCACTTGATGTTTGTTTTCTGGTTGCTTGCCTTTGCTTGTATCTTCTGCAACACCATCTTTATACAGGGCATTCTCATTGAAGCTGACATCTCTACTTCTGATAACCTTCTTGTTGTGGTTGTCCCAGAACTTGTAGCCCATGTCATCCAACCCGTACCCAATAAAGATACATTTCTTTGCCTTTGCCTCGAGCTTGTCACTGTCTGTATCTTTAATTTTGACATAAGAAATACAACCCAAAACTTTCAAGTGAGTAAAAGATACCTCTTGACCTTTCCATTCCTCTTCTGGAATTTTGAAACCTATGAGAGATGAGGGTCCTCTGTTGATCAAGTACGCTGTTGGGTTCACTGCATCGGCCCAGAACATCTTTGGAAGTCCTGTATGCAATCTCATGCTCCTGGCCCTCTCATTCAGTGTTCTGTTCATCCTCTCTGCAACACCATTTTGTTGTGGTGTTTCTGGAACCGTCTTCAGCATCTTGATCCCCTGTTCAGCACAATACTCTAAAAACTCTGTGCTACTGTACTCACCCCCATTATCACTCTTTAAACACAGGTTGGGGAAAATGTCGTTCCTCTCCCACCTCCACCCCTCTTCGTAAACCCTATCCTTCGGTTAGGGAATAACAAAGGGGTCGTGGCTCAGGACACCGCTTCCCAGGAAGTCTAGTCTCGGTACCAGCACGGTGCGAACAAAGATAGGCCCCAGACCTTTGCCCTCGAGAGGTTAGGAGGAGCGCAAGATCGTCGAGGGGTCCAAGACCGCCTCAGGGGTAAGGCATTCAAAAGACCTCAGGAAAGCGGGGGATCTGTATCGAGGGCAGACGAGAGGCGTCCCCCTTAGGACAAAGGCAAGAGACCACTCCAAGCCGATGACGCCACACACAGAATCAACCAGGCTCACTCGGCCCGCGTACAATCGTAGGGGGCAGAGGCCCTCCCGAAGGATCACAGGGACGATATTATTGAGGTCCTCGAGCGCCGCCTTGACGAAATAGAGGCTCGCCAAGCGCACACGACCGCTTACGTCTCGCAGGCGGACCCCAAATACGCCACCATGCTGGCCAAAATGGTGGAGATGCAAAGAAAAGTTGTTGAGGACTCCGGGGAACCCATCATCCAGCTCCGGACAAGCATGCCATTTACCCCAAGGCACCGGTCAAGGAAACACTTCTCCCACCTACTAACGGTGAGACAGCGGAAGGAGGACACCCTCTGGGGCTTCTTGGAACGCTGGAGGCTGGAGACGGATAAGGTTGACGACGCTGACGATGGAACCCCTTTGGCTCTCCTACAGATGATCCTCCGCCCCGGGAACTTTTCAAGGAGCCTTATCATCGAGCCTCCCTACGATTACATAAGGGCCCTACCGCGGGGGGACTAGTACGCCGAGGCCGAGGAAGTAGAGAAATGTCACGAAAACCCCGAGCAGCTGCAACCCAGGCCAGATGATAGGAACAACCGGGGACCCGGGGCTCCGTCCCGCCAGTCCAAAGGTCCGGCCCCCTCGGGTGATCGCCTCCGACATGGCCAAGCCAAGTCCGGGGGGATATTACAAGAGCAACCCGAAGGCTTGGGCGCAACATGTTCTCTTGGAGCACCCTCGGACACCCCTGACGCATCCCATCAACATCATTCTCGACTTCATCGAGGAGAGGGGCTTCGTAGAGCGAGACTCTCGCACACCCCGGAGGTATATGCCATCAACCCCAATGAACCTTACTGTCATTTTCATCACCACCAAGGGCACAGGGCCGATGACTGTCATCTGCTGAAGGCAGCCATCGAAAGGTTTATACAGGCGGGCCATCTATCCCAATTTGTAAGGGGCCCTCAGCATCAAGGGCCCCCTCGAGGGCCACCGGTGAAGGCAAACGCCTAGATCAATCCAAATACCATCCCCTCGGTGATCCAAATGGCAAGAAGATGGAGATCGGGAACCTTGACGAAGAAGAAGGGTACAACCAGTGCCAGGAAAAGAAGCGCCACATCCACATGATCACTGGTGGCAACACGGGGGGAGACTCCACAAGCCAAAGGAAGAATTGGGCGCAATCCCTTTATGTAGAGGAAATCACTCATATGCACCCCGTAAAGCGGTTGAGAGAGGAGCCCATAGTATTTACCAATATCGATCTCCCCCCGACTTCCTCTCCTCACAGGGACGCGCTAGTGATCCGGAGCGAGATGAACAACACCATGATCCATAGAACTTACGTTGTCACGGGCAGCCCCGTCAACGTAATGTACCTCAGCATATTCAAGGAGCTGCTTCTGGAGAGGGAGTCCCTTCGTCCCATCCGGACCCCTCTATCCAGCTTCACCGGAGACACCATAGATTTCGAGGGGGTGATTACCCTCCCGGTACTCTTCGGTGACGGGCTCCATAGAGCCAAGCTTGTAGTGGAGTTCGTCGTCGTCAACATTGACTGCGCTCACAACATTATCCTCGGTCGGCCTGCCCTTGAGAACCTGGAGGCAATCATCTCCATGAGGCACCTATGCCTTAAGTTCCCAGCTGAAGAGGGCATCGGGTACTCGAGGGGGAGCCAAAAGCTTGCACGCGCAATGTACCTCTAAATAACGAAGAAGGTTAGTAAGACTGTGTTCCGTGTGGACACCATCACCGGAGTGGCAGAAGAGGAGGAGAAGAGACCGAGGGCAGAACCAGTCGAGGAAGTAGAAGACTTTGCGCTCAATCCAGCCAAGCCGGAGAGAGTCGTGAAGATTGGAGCCAATCTCCCCGAAGACTTGAAGACCGGCATCATGGATGCCCTCCGCGCCTACTCCATTGTTTTTGCATGGGGGGCGGAAGACATTGTAACACCCCCAAATTTCCCACCCAAAACGTTGACATAATTGAAATAAAACTTTTATTTATTCATCAAAGAGTTAAAGAAATACAGCGGAAGTCTAAAATAGGGAAATGAGTGTTACCGCCACATCCGGTCATCTCTCAACCGGATGCACAGGCAACTAGAACATAACAACTAATTTAATAAAAGTAAAGTGTTTGAAAAGTAAATATTTATTTCATGACTAGTATAACTAAGGCGACTTCTAACTCGCTCTCGGCCATGCAAGCAATCATCACTCGACAACATCATCCTCACCTGCACAAATAAAGTGCAGAAACAAAACAAGGAAAAGAAAACAAAAATTAGCTTTAGAGCTAAGTAAGTACTACCCAACCCCGTAAAATAATCATGTTTGACTAAAATAGATTTTTATATAATAATATATACAAATACTCACACCATCGAAATTCTTTTCACTTTGATTTTTATCAAGACTACTTCTTTACAACAATCCTCAACTTCTCTATAAAACTTCATAATAACTCTTCTCTTTGATTTCCTCAAAAATCACTTCTTCTCTAACTTCCTAGTAATTTAGAAGGGCGGTGCTCAACCTTTCGGTAGAGCCCGGTGGACCGTGGTTACGGACGGCCACCCCGAACAAATGCCGGTACCACAACTGCTCTGTTGGAAACGAAACGACTACCTTAAGTGTGCACACCCCCTAAAAGGGATTCCAAGCCCCCCGAGTAGTAAGTCGTAACGAGTAGTCGGGACTCAGTCTACCAACTACCCCTGAATAAGATATTTTGAATGATTAGGGATTACTACTACCATAACTTCTTCTTAAAAGGGATCATCGATCCAAATATTACTTTAAACTCAAACTGTACTTCTTAGTAGTAGCAAACCTAATCACCCTCCACATTTATCCGGATGTGGAAAACCGACACCCCGGATTACTCCCGAGATGCTCACTTCTTATAAAAATGTAAATTTTATCTTCGCTTAACAATACTTCAAAAATACCTCTTAATTTCTCTAAAAAAATCTTGAAGGTATTTAAAAAATATTTAATACCCCAAAAGTACTTAACTTATATTTCTCAGCAACCATATACATAATATCTTTTCACAATTCTCATACACAAAATTCAACAATTCACACTTATTCACATAATGCATAATAAGCATATAATACGAGGAAACAATTTTAGATTGGCAGAGAAACTTACCTCTAGTCCGGGTGCTCCTAATTCTCTTATTCTACTCCGGTCTCTAAATAATCACCTTTTTAATTAAGATGATATAATTAGTCACTTACTCTTTAATAATTATTTTACTCGATTTTTACCCTTTTATTTTATTTTTCGAATTCACTAATTCAATTATTTTATTATCCGCGTTAATCACTTCTTATTAATTAAATTACCTTATTAATTCAGTCGTTAATACTTAAATTCTAAAATATACGAATATAATTAATTACAATATCAAATTTCTAATTTATTAATCATCTTTTTATTTACTCAACTCCTAAAGCATATGGTATGTCTTACTATTATATCCGAATTATTTTTAATCTAACTAATCAAATATCGAAATTAGTTTATATTAACATTATTAGCATTAATAAATCCGAATTAACTAACATATTCTGATTTCATTAATTACTTAAACACTTAATATTTTAAAGTCCGTAATTATGCAAATTTTATATTACTCTACCTTAATTAGTCCAATAATTAGTGAAAACAAAATCTACCAATTTATTTAATCTAATAATGATACCAAGTCGAAATAATTATTTTAATATAATATTCTTTAATGAATA
Organism: Cuscuta europaea; assembly: GCA_945859875.1. Classification (NCBI taxonomy): domain Eukaryota; kingdom Viridiplantae; phylum Streptophyta; class Magnoliopsida; order Solanales; family Convolvulaceae; genus Cuscuta; species Cuscuta europaea. Next base: position 13,275,695 of record CAMAPE010000060.1, on the reverse strand, counting down.
TTAAACTATAAATTCATTTCATCGATAATAAAAATTTTATTATTTAATTACTTAATTAGCTTTATATGGTCCAATTTAATAAAATAGCCAAGAGTCGACTTTATAAATTAATAACCGTCCATAACTACATTTTGGATCTATATTTGGTTTAGGTTGTCCAATTATTTATTTTATAATTCATTTTCCTTAATTATTCATTTATTTTCGTATATCAAATAACCGGTCCATTCACAATTAAATATACTAATATTAATTTTTATTAATTATAAATGGTCCATAATGTCTTAGTTAGTCTTATATTTATCCTAGTTTTCTCTAATATTTATTTCATAATTAATTTCGCCATTTACTTATTTATTTACTAATTGTGTAAAAATTGGCCCAATTACCATTAAATCAATTAAAAATAGCTAAAAATATTATTTTTCAATTCCGGTTGGTCAGAAAATGTATAATTACACCAGGTATTTAATTTATATTTTTCCAGATTTTATTTATTTCATTTACTATTTTATTGTTAATTTTTATTGCAACTGGACCGAACTGGCCCAAATTTAATTCTTCTGGCCCAAAGATCAGGCCCAAGACAGACCCCAGCCTTGGCTGGGTCGTCTTCTCCAATGACTCGCCGGAAAAACGGGGAAGAGAAGAAAAAAAATAGGGAAGAGGTTTTACCTCGTCGGAAACGGCCAACGGGGTAGCGGTGCACTCCTCTCGGGACGGCGAAGGTCGGTGAAGGGTTGGCGGCGGCGACGGCGGCTCCTGCTCCTCCGTTTTCTGTCGGGAAAGTTTTCCGGCGAAAACTCCGGCGAGCGTTTTCTCTCTCGTTTCACGACCGTTTTCAATGATTCTTCCTCCGTTGGATTCCTCTCACGAAGGGGAAGGTCCGGGAAGCGTTTTCAGGGCTCGGTTTTGAGTCTAGCGATGGGTTGGAAAAATTCAGTTATATATATATATGCGTTTTTCCGACGGAATTTTTGGGATGAAAGGTCAGGCAACTCTTCTGCTATTTATAGAGATGGCTGGGTGTAAAGCTTCTGATTCAGATCCTAAAATCCTGCTCTTATGGTTTCTTCCTTTTTGTTTTGAACGTTACATGCGTTTGGAGATCTTCCTCCATAAATTTTTTTTAAAAAAATATTTCTTCCTTTGTAACTGATGCGTAGGTTTAAAAAAAACTTGTTTCTTTAACGTATAGTATTATACGTAGGTTATATATTTAGGAGAGAAAAAAAATGGGAATTGTGTTTTGTAAACAAAAAAATAAAATATAGCTTTTACTTCTTATGCATAATTGGTACTTGATATAAAATTTTACTTCCTTTATCGGACCATTTTTATCTGACTAAAAATGTCACAATTGTAAATTTTCTGTCTGGTTCACTTGTTTCATAAAATGTTGTTCCTATTACTGAAATATTTTTATCTGACTAAGACGTCATAAATTTTGAAATTTTTATCTGATTAGAATGTTACAACTGTTGAATTTTTGTCTGACTCAATTAATAATTAAAATGTCACTTCCGCAATATTTTATGATTTATCTGGCTAAAAATTATTTTTATTATTTTTATTTAAATTTTTGGAGTGTCACATTCTACCCTCCTTAAAAGATGTTTCGTCCCGAAACATTAACTATATCTAAACAATCAAATTCTTAAGTATTACAGACATGCCGGGAATTAGCCGAAGGGTAATCACTCACCGCCTGGCGGTGGACCCTTCATCCAAACCTGTGCAACAGAGAAGAAGACCCCTCTCGGCCGAGAGGATAGATTTCCTAAAGAAGGAGGTTGCTATGCTCCTATCCATCCGACACATCCGGGAGGTAAAATACCCCTCATGGCTGGCTAACGTGGTCCTCGCGCAAAAGCCGCCCACTTTCCGCATGTGTGTGGATTACATCGATTTAAATAAGGCATGCCCTATGGATTCTTTTCCTATACCAAACATTGATCAACTGGTAGATGAGACAGCGGTTTGTGAAATTATGTCCTTCCTCGATGCCTTTCGCTGGGATCACCAGATCTACATGCACGAGGAGGACGCGGAGAAGACAACCTTCATGACACCCGAAGGTATCTTCTGCTATCTGGTTATGGCCTTCGGCCTAGAGAATTCAAGTGCCACCTACACCCGGATGGTGGCCAGAGTCTTTCAAGCCGTCCTAGGGCGCACCATGGAGGCCTATGTCGACGACATGATCGTCAAAAGCAAACAATCGTCGAGCCATGCTGACGACCTCTGGGAGATCTTCGCCATCATGCAAAAGTTTAACCTTCGACTAAACCCGAAGAAATGCACCTTCGGAGTACAAGGAGGCAAGTTCTTGGGCTACATGGTGAGCCGAAGGGGTATTGAGGCCAACCCTGAGAAAATCCAGGCCATCATCAACATGGATCCCCCACACAACGTGAAAGAAGTCCAGAGGTTGACGGGCCACCTGGCATCCCTCAACCGCTTCCTTTCCAAGTCAGCAGAGAAGGCACTCCCCTTCTTCCAAGTGATGAGAAAGACGGTTGGTTTCCAGTGGACCACTGAGTGCCAGGTAGCCTTCGACGAGCTGAAAGAGTACCTGTCTTCACCCCCTGTGCTCTCCAAACCCCAAAGCGGGTGAAACTCTATATCTCTATCTTGGCGTTAGCCGTGCTGCCATCAGCTCAGTCCTCATCCGGGAAGAAGACGATATCCAACATGCCATCTTCTACGTTAGCAAAACCCTCAGGGAAGCAGAACTCAGGTACTCTCCCGTGGAGAAGACGGTGCTAGCCATCGTTTGGACCGTCAAAAAGCTAAGCCATTACTTCCAGGCGCATCCGGTCCAGGTCCTCATGCACCAACCCCTCGGCGCTTTGATGAGGAGCCCCACCAGCTCTTCCCGAATGGTAAAATGGGCCATCTTCCTTAGCCAATACAACATTCACATCCGTCCGAGGCTTGCCATAAAGGGCCAAGCCCTGGCAGACTTTGTGACGGAGTGCACGGCGGAATCGGTGGTAGACGAGGAGCCCTCGGCACCTCTGAGTGAATGGTGGACTCTATATACAAACGGTTCCTCGGCCGCCAAAGCATGCGGGGGAGGCGTCGTCCTCATCACACCTGAGGGTTTTCGCGCCTACTACGCCGTCCGCTTCTCCTTCAAAGTTTCCAATACCGAAGCGGAGTATAAGGCCCTCCTCTGTTGCCTTCGACTGGCAGCAAACATGAAGGCTAGACAGATCCATGTGAAGTGCGACTCCAAGTTAGTCGTCGGCCAAATTTCGGGAGAGTATGAGGCCAAGGAAGGGAGAATGAAACAATACAAAGAAGCGGCCAAGGAATTACTCAAGGTGTTTGACGCGCACTCCCTCACTCAAATACCGAGGGCTCAAAATTCTGAGGCCGACATCTTATCGAAGCTCTGAGCTGAGTCCCCGGAGCACCTCTCAAAGATTGCAAGAATCGAGGAACTCAACCTCTCAAGCATACACGCTAGCCCCATCATGCAGATACAACACAGGCTGGAGGACTGAATCTCAGATATCGTCAACTTCATCACCAAAGGGCAGCTACCCGAGGATGAAACCTGCGCGAAATTAGAAAAGCTGAGGTCTCCCAGCTATGCCCTCGAAGACGGGAGGCTTTATAAACGATCCTACAACGTCACGTTACTCTGATGCCTTCATTAGGATGAGGCCAAGGTTGCAATGGAAGAAGTACACAATGACACTTGCTAAGCTCACCAGGGACTGTTCTCCATGTCCCGAAGGCTCATAGTGCAGGGGTACTTCTGGCCTACAATGGCCCAGGATTGTGCGGACCTCGCCCAAAGGTGCGCCGCCTGCCAACACTTTCAGAAGGCTCCCGGCAGACCAGCGGTCAACTATGCCCCCATTAGCACAACAATACCCTTCTCTAGGTGAGGCATTGACCTTGTAGGCCCATTGCCGAGGGGTACCTCCAACAACAGGTACATCATCATTACCATCGATTACTTCACCAAATGGGTGGAGGATGAGCCCCTCGCCAGCATTACCGAGGCCAGGTGTCGCCATTTTGTCCTCAAGAACATCATCACAAGATTCGGCGTTCCCCAATAAATCATCTCCGACAATGGTACTCAGTTTGAGGCAGCCCCCTTCTGCGCCCTCCTAGAGGCGTGTGGCATCAAACACACCTTCTCATCAGTTGCCTACCCCCAAGGCAACAGACAAGTGGAGAATGCCAACCGAACTCTACTGGAGGGTCTAAAAAAGAAGATGGAAGCCGAAGGGGGAGGCTGGGTAGAAGAACTCCACAACATCTTATGGGCCTACCGCACCACCCCTAGGAGGGCAACCGGCGAAACACCATTCTCCCTGTGCTATGGGTTCGAAGCTAAAGCTCCCACTGAGGTCACTCTCCCTACCCGAAGGGTGGACCAATACGAACCTGAGGTCAACGACACCAACATGGCTCTCGACCTTCATCTTATCTCGGAGCGCCGAGAGCAAGCCTAGGGCGGAGAACTACCGAAGACAGGTAAAAGGCTACATCGACGCCAAGGTCCGTTCCTGGGAATTTCAAGTGGGGGACTATGTCCTCCAAAGGAGGGAAGCTAGCCAACCAACCGAGGGCGGCAAAATGGCGCCAAAATCGGAAGGCCCCTACATCGTTACAACCATCATCAAACCCGGAATATACAAACTAAAACGCCCCAATGGGACCGAGGTCCCTAGACATTAGAATGTAGACCACCTGGTCAAATTTTATCAGTAACATATTAGCGGCCAAGCCCTCATAAATCGCGAATGTACTTATACAACGGCCCAAGGCCTCCTATTTTTCAAGAATAAATACATGTTGAAGACACCAAGAAGTGCAAAGCGCAAATCGCTTTCGAGCGGCCAAGCCCTCATACAAGCCCTCGGTGCCAAGTACCGAGGGTAGACATTCGAATCAACTATAAATCGGAAGAAAAACACCAAGTGTTTTTACATTAACACGAGCCCTCGGTGCCAAGTACCAAGGGCAGAATGTGGAACATGACACCAAGTGTTGAAAATGAAGATGTTCCCCATGAGGACACAACTATATCGAAGGCGCCACCTATCGGTCCCGGAGGCACCAAGTGCCCCGGCCATTTGCAACTAATATGCAAATAAAACCCTTCCCTGAAACGCTTTCCGAGCCACTACCCCAAGGGAATGGCAGGCAACTAATATGCCCAGGATTCGACTTTCAACACGAAATGCTTCTCGCGCTATCTCCCAAGGAGAAGCAGGCAACAGACTATGTCTCGGGCTGAGGGAACGACTTTCAAAACTGAGGCGCTTTCCGTGCCATCCCCCAAGGGGAGGCAGGCCACAGACCATGTCTCCAGCCAAGGAAACGACCCTCGAACCCCTCGGAACCCGGAAGGTTAACCCCGAGGGGGAGCCAGCGATGTATGTCGTTGTTTCCCGATAGGCCAAGCCTTACCAAGAAAGCAAGTTTCTTGAAGCCTTCCCTTCACTATTCCAAAAAAAAGATGGGGTGAAGGGGAGTAGACTCAGCGAGCAATCGATGAGTACATATTTTACAATGGAACAACCTTCGGCGGCTAACAGGAAGATTGCCTTCAAATCCAACTACTATTCAACAAGGATTGCCAAAAATTGGCTAAGTCCACACTCTGACAGCTTCCGACATCATTCAACACCGAAGGCCCTAATCCTACAAATGGGTTGAATTTGGTTAAGTCCAATATGCTACAGCTTCCGGCATTTCAACAAACGTCGAGGGCAGGGACTCTATGTATGAAGCTTGGATTCCAAAGCCCATATTTCTGAGGTCAACTCTGAAGGCCTCTACTGTGCAGCACCCTCCATCTTAGCATGGACCGAAGGCATCTGCCCTTTATGTATCAGGATAAAATCATCCAAGCCCACTTTTTGAAAGTGGGCCCCGAAGGCTCCTGTTACGTGGCCTTCGAGAAGACAACATGGATCATACACTCAACAAAGATCGAGGGCACCTACTATACATTACCAAAGGTGGCTGCTCATTAACATGAGCTCAAATTTTCTAAGTCCACACTCCAATAGCCTCCGGCACTACAATCAACACTCAAGGCTCCTATTTTACCAAAGGGCCAGAAATCAACTAACTCCACATTTCCACAGAAGGCTACTACTTGCAAAGTCAATGGGCTAAGTGCCCCCGGCACCACCATCCCATGCTAAAGAAACTTTGCCTAAAACTACTACAAGGTGAGGGCATGTTCATGGCATTACCCAAAAATTTGGCTAAGTCCACAATGCCAGTTCCCCCAGGGGCAGGTGACGAAGGCGTAGTGGTAAAACATCGCTTGAGAAATTTCTAAGTCCTAAATCTTTGGCCCTCGGACGGCTCATGACATCCACACAAGATTAAAAGGAGGCATCGACCGAGGGACCAGTGGTGAACGTTGCTTAAAAAATTTCCTAAGTCCATGAGTTAAGGGCCCCCGGCACCACCATGCTCTGCTAAGGGTAACTGAAGGCCTAGTGGTAAAATATCACTTAGAAAAATTTCTAAGTCCTAAATGTTTGGCCCTCGGTCCACTCATGGTGCAGACATACATTCATGAAAAGAAAGCATAAAAGAAAAATAAAGGCACCAATAACACATTCATTCATCAAAAGAGAAGACAGAAGCAAATTCAGACAGCAAAGGCCCGAAGGCATCCATTCACAAGGAAAAAATTAATGATTGTTAATTACATAAAGGCCGAATCCGAAGACAATTGTTATTACAGAATATTGTTCAAAAATATCCAAGTACGAAATCATGCATCAGCACCCTCGGGGACAGCCTTCAAGGTCACATCCTCCTCAGCATCTTCATCTCCATAGCTGCACTCCCTCATCCACTCGGAGTCTTCCAGGGTAGGCCTCTCCACATCCGAGGGCAAGGATCCTAACGTCCGGCTGCCGAGGGGGGAGACCATATGCCCCCGGCTGGAACTCCTCCGGGGGAACACCAAAGTGCTTGGCCAGCTTCCGGTAGATGAGGCATTGGGTGAAGAATTCGCCGCCCTGGTAGTAGGATTCGCCCCTCTCGACCAACCACATCTTGTCAGGGCCTCCAACCCAGGCGTCCACTCTCTTCTGCACCACCAAAGAGATCCATTTCTCCCTAGCCTCGGCCTCCCAACCCTCGGCAACAAAGGCCTCAACAGAAGCTTTCTTAGCCTCGGCAACCGCATTCCTCTTCGCCTGCTCGACGGCCTCAGCAGCAATACGGCCGGCTTCGGCAGCAACCCGGGTGGCCTCTGCAGCAGCCTCCTCAGCCTCGGCCAAGCCCTCATCTTTGCCTTCGGACTTAGCAGCCTGCACCCGCTGCTCCACGCCTTCGGTCGTCAGGTGGAGGGTTTCTTCAGCCTCAGCCAGCTTCCTCTTGAGATTAGCAACCTCCTCATCACCTGCAACCTTGGCTTCCCTCAGCTGATCCACCCTCCGGAGGCTCTCACATAGACCTATGAGGGCCTACAACAATAAGGGCAGGGAGGGTCAAACACCTTGCGTAAGTTACAAAGTAAATAAACGTAAAAACTGACGAGGAGAAGTGACTTACAGAGGCGCTATCCCGGAGGACCCTTGAGTTAAGAGCCTCATCTTTCATCCGAGCGAGGGCTAGTCTATCAGCCGAAGGCATCATCTGGCTCACTAACGCCGAAGGGCAGAGGGTGGCGTCCAGGATAGAGCTACCCTTCGGCACAATTGCCTCCAGCTTCTCTTGGCTGAAGAAGGCCTCATTAATTTGTTCCTGAGGCATGAGGGAGGCAGCAACATCATCCACAACGATGACGGCCTCGGCGGCAGACTGCTTGCTGGAGCCAGCCGTCTTCGTTGAGGGTTCTGTGCCCTTCGACGGCATTTTCTTCTTTTTGGCCGCATCGGCCTGGGAGCCCTCGGCTCCAACATCGACAGCGGTGGCTCGGGAGGACTCTTCACCCCCCTTCTGGAAGAAGGCGCCCACCGGCTTGGGAGCTGTCGGCTCCCTCTTCTTCTTGGCTGGGGCCTTGCCCTTCAGCTTTTTCAAAGCCGCGAAGGATAGGACGTCCATGTTAGCACCTGCAAAGAACAATGTAGAATTAGACTGAGGGGTCAAATGCGAGGATAAAAGAAAAATGATGCAAAATTTATCTAAGTACAAAAAACGTAAAGCCTTCGGGAACCACCTCGAGTGCTCTCGAAGGCTCGACCAAGCAGGGGGTATTTCTCATCTTTTCCCCCCAGAAAACGATAGCGCCGGTCTCCGGAAGCCCAGTGCGTACAAATCGTCCGAAAGAGAGGAGCTCCTAATCGTTGCAAGCTTGTTGGACCCCTCCGGGAAAGCTGTTATCTTCTTCCCGCTCTTCTCAAGGGCAACACTCCCCACTTTTGGGTGTCGCCTAAAGTAGTTCCTCAGCTCCCCCGGAAATGGATTCTCCTCCATTCTGATGTAGCAGAAGCGATCCCTTCAGCCTTTATGGGACGAAGGCACATCAGAGAAGAGCCTCCATCGGGGAACCTATTGCAGGTTGGTGAACTCCTCGACGTTCGTATGACCTCCCCGGAAGAGGTTGAAGCTTTGAAAGAACAAGTTGAGGGTAGGGGTTACCCACCGGGACCGGCAGAGGTGCAGGAAGCCTGCGATGTACGAGTGGCTATTTGGGGTTAGTTAGTAGGGGCCAACCCAATGTACCGTAGGTACTCACGGAGGAAGGGATGCAGTGGGAACCGAAGGCCCATGGAAACAGAGAGAACATGCACCACGAAACACCCCTCGGGAGCCCGGGAGAGCACATCATCAGGGCCCGGCTCCACAACAGTCGCCGAGAGCCCAACGTGCAGCTGTGTAACGTAACACTCCGCCCTATCATCCCTCGACTTCACCTCTAGAGCAGCAGTATTGAAAAATGAGTAGCCCTACGATATGTCGACGGGTTTCCCACAATCGGCAACACTCCCCTTCTTCTTGGGGGCCTTCACCTTCTTCTCGATCCTCTTTTCGGGGGCCACCCTGAGAGGCTCCGGGTTAAGTGGCCGAGAGCTGCTGGCCTCACCAGAGTTACGCGGGGGAAGGACAACGACGATAACCCTCTGCCTTTCCTTCTCCTCCTCCTCCTCGGAAATCTGCACGGCAAGAGCAAGCTCCTCATTCTTCACTACTTGTTCGAATTCCTCTGCTTCGGCTTCGGCCACGAGGTCCCTTTGCACCTCCACCGCAACAGCTGAGTCATTGTTAGACGAGAGCTCCCCGTTTGCTGACCTCTCTTCCGACCAGGTCTCGGACTGGACCGAAGGCTCTCCGGAGATATCTTGGGAATCGGTAGCAGACGACATCCTTTGAAAGTGTTTGAAGAAAGGAATCGAGAAAGGAAGGAAAGTCCTAAGGCCACTAACACTGAATCTAGGGCTAGCTAAGCAAATTATGCAAGAAGTAGGAAGAACGGAAGAAGAACTAACCTCATGTACATGGTTTTGATCGAGCTAGACTCTTTCTCTCTCTAGAAAAATTTCGGCAGAGCTTCGCTACAACAAATCGCACAAGGGAAGTGGATCCGGCCTTGGGGTATTTATAGCCTCCCATTTCGAGTTTGGGCCGAGAACTGGGCCCCGGTTACAAAACGCATCATTACGGACCGCTGCCTAAGCCAACCGGTGACGCCCGCCCGAAGCCAGCCAACGGGAGCACGCCACGTGGACCCCACCTACAACGGTCTTACTCCAACAATTATATCCCAATGGTCACGTCCCAACGGCTAGTTTTGACACCTCATGATGCCCTCAGCAGACACCCTCCAGGCGAACAACAAGCAAGCCCTCGTGAGAACACATTCAAACCCCTTCACCAAGGGTTAGCCCTCACCCCTCGCCAATCATCGCCCTCATATCAAAGACGGCCCTCGGGTTTTCGGGGGCTACTCTCCGCATATTATAAATGGCCCTCGACCTCAGCAACATCCTTCATCTCAGACCGAAGGGTTCACCTTTTTACTTCATTATGGGGGCATCCGGTGCACTCTCTTTTTGGATGTCTTTACTAAATGATGTCATTTTTATTACACTAATGTATAAAAAGCAATATTTTTCCGACTTTTCATTTTTCATTGTCTTCCTACATTTTAGATTTTCAATTGTAATCCAATGATTACATAATCTTCTACAAAAATGAAAAAGTTAAATGCTTGTAGTTTTCAATTAAAAATTCTATATTTTCACAATCTAAAAATGTCACATATACACGAAAATGTTAATTTACGTCATTATTCATATCAAGTAGCATTCTCTCTAGAGGTTGCAGGAGAGCGGTGACTTCGTCGGAGGATGGCGGCGGCAGCGAACTTAAGATGTTTTTACTTGGACTGTAATTTGATGGTGTGGTCTGGTCCGGTCTAGTCTGGTCTGGTTTCTTTGTATTTTTATAACTATCCAAGTCTGGTCTGGTCTGAACTGGTCTGGTTTGGTCTAATCTGGTCTGGTTTGGGATGAATTAGAGTCCAATTCAGTAAAAACATCCTTACTGGAGGGTGGAGGCCCTAGGCATTGGTGGAGGACTTGAGGGGAGTCCAAGAACTTTTAAATTTTTTCCGTTAAAGGTAACTTTGGCCCCGTTTACTTACGACTTAATTACTCCTCAAACACCTCGCAGACGATACCCAAGCTTGTGGAGTTGCCTGTAGCTGCGTCCGACCTATCGTGATTCGTGATTCGTGAAAGAAGCTCTCCCCTGCCTTCTTCATCAACGTATTGGATGTTTTTCTATATCTATTTAAGATTTTGATTTCTTTTTAAAAATTGTAGAGTTTTCCTTATTCTCAATCTAATTGTTCTCTCACCTTCTTGTAAAATTTATGTTTCGAATTTATGGTAAATTGATTAGATTTTATATATTTAGCTAAAATTTCTGTAATTGAAGCTGTAAACCCACGAGACAATCCGTTCTTGCTTGTTTCTATCGGTCTATGAGCTTATCTCATTTTCACTCAATCTTTCCTACGGAGTATCACAGATTTTCCTTTCTTCTTTATACTCTTATTATTGTTGAATTGAAAAGGGTTTCCATCATCTTTTCTGCCGAGATTGAGTTTGACTTGTTGCCTCAGCAATAGAATCCCCTCTAGTCCCCGTAAATCCATTTCTTACTGCTGCAATGTTTGATTTTAACTGCTGCAATGTGTGGCTTCATAGACTTAATTGCTGCAATGTTAACTTTATTTCTCATGTTTTTTGTGAGGCCCCTGGACAGTTTATTTGTCCGGGTTTTTTGAGCCCCTAGTTTGTATGTGGTTTAAAAAGAGAATTCAGGTTTTATCTATGATGGCTTCAGTTATGCCACCTATCTTGTCTCTTAGATTTCCTATATTGAAATGCCCTAACGAGACAACTGCATCTAAGGTCTTCATGATCCTGTTTAAGTATAACTGCTCTGGGAAATTTAGAAAGAATCACCCTATCAGCCAGCTCAATACAATACAATGTTAATGAAGATGAACAATAGCATTGCATCTGCTTTTGCTATTGCTCATGCCTCCTCTCTTAACCATGAACAAATTGCTGCTCCTGGCCTCCTGCTTATGCCCCTAGTGAAGATGAGGAAAAGAAAGCTTCAAAGAGCTTATCTGGTTTTATTTTCTTATGTAATGGAAGGTCCAAACCAGAGTGCTACAAATATCGTGTTTTTGGGCTCCCATTGAGTAAGGTGGAAGTTGTAGAAAAGATTAAAACAAGCACAAGGCTTTTCCTGTTTGATTTTGACGTGAAGCTTCTATATGGTGTTTATGAGGCAACTTCCAATGGAAAAGTAGGGTTGGAACCTCTTGCTTTTGATTTTGATCTCGCTGCTTAAGCATTGATCTGCAATTTGATGCCAGCCTTTATCTCCTTAGGTTGATGAAATTTTGATGTTTTTATGTAGTTTATAATGAGACATGGCATTTAGTAACCAAACATAAAGTAAGTAACGTGTTCCCTTACATTTAGAAGCTAAGCCCAGTCCTCTGGCATAAGGGCCTTTGTATGATTATCATGTGTGTGATGCAGGCATTTATAACATTATTCGTCTTGTGCATTTTTAGTAATAAATTAATGATTTACCCAACATCTTTGTGATTTTTTTTTTGTGAATTTTGTGTTTTACATGTCATGTTAAGTCATTACAAAAAGTAACATTCAAGATGACTTATTCAAAGAATGGAAAGATGATGCTATACTAAATAATGAAGCACAAGAGAAAGGCAGAAAAATGGAAGAAGATGTAGATGGAGCACAATGGGGCACACGAAATTGACAATATATAACGAATTTGCAGGATGAAATTGCTAATAGACTAGTAGGAGATGTTTAAGTTAAAAATATTCTCTTAAATCTCCTATTTTTAATTTAGGTATGTGTAATTTGTTTTTTAAGTAATTCATAGCACAATGATTTTTAGGCATATGAATTATCTTTATGAACTTGTTATTTTGGTCTAGAAAAATAAAAAATGAATACAATGGTTAAGTATGTAATGTGATTTTTATATACAAAAAAGTAAATACGAAATATACATTCAAAACTTAATCCAGACAGAAGGGTTATTTGGTCATTTAGGATAATTCAGACCGTCCATTCAGCATCTATAGTAAACAACTTGTTATCTTTGTGTCACTTAATCTAGACAGACAGCTTAATCCAGACAGACATCTAAACTCATTCCGGACTTAATGAAAAAAAAGTAAACAACCCTTTTGTCATGTTAATATGCTTTTAGTCATGCTAATATACTTTTAATCCTATTGTCATGTTAATACTATTTTAGTCCTGTTTAGAGAAATCTTTCTTATATTAGATAGCCTACTAACAAATTTCTTGTCTACATCTTGTTTGGAGTAAGTTCGATCTAATCATCAATATTCTTATCAGTTCTGTTTATTATATTGTTTTCTAATCCTCCATATAATAATTTAATATAAATGTTTTAAACCTGGCCTTTTTTAATCAATATTATTAAAATAAATAGAGAAGAAAAAAAATGACCTCTTTTAAAATATTCAAAAAAGTGACTAAACATTCCATATCTCTCTTTATTTAATATTGCATTTAGTATTGTATTTTTTCTTTTATGTAATTGATTGATGTAATTGATAATTAGTCAAAGTTTTGTAGTTACAACAACAACCGCCACCAGCAACGCCGCCGTCGTCGCCATTTTTGCCACTCGGTGACTCTTTATGCCTTCACCGGTCACCTATGTAGCACCATACGAGTACTTGGAAACACGGAAATGGGTACGATGATATGACAAAACCAAAAAAAGTAGGATACAGATACAAGGGCATATTTATAAATATTAAAAGTTATGGGGCATATTTATAAATATTAAAAATTATGGGGGTGCATTCATAAATATTAAACATTACACCTTTTTTGAAAATATATACCCATATTATCCTCTGACCTAAGCCCGTTTTTTATCTCAAATACAAGAGTGCATCTCAAAATATAAATATAGTTAATAAGTCATTAATTTAAAATGAGAAACGGGTCAAATAACCACAATTTTAAAATTTAAAAGTCCAAGTACGCAAAGTTCTTGGATAGTGGAGATAGAAAACAATACTCAAGTAAAAGACTAAAAATTCTAGTACCTATTTCCACTAGAGATACTAATTTCCACGAATAAGATTGTCTTTAAAAAATAAACTTTCAATTCTAGTTCATCTATTGAAAGGTTGACTAACTCAAACTCATGTATCCTCCATGCTCCAAAGGCATCTTGGCCAACATCCCACATTTTACTTGTCGTCCATATACTTTGTTGTGTAATTTATTTTTAGTTTTTCATTTTTTAAGAATTTTATTATGTAAAATTTGGGTGTTTTTTATTAAAAAAAAGTTGATACGTGTATCCCTCACGATACGGGTATCCGAAAATTTAAAATAAATACCCAAAAAGTTGGAAACTTTTGATACATTATAGATATGGCTCGAGAACGTACGGTACGAGTATCCTAGAGTCTCTGATACGGGAACGTTTCCGACACTCCGATACGATACCCTAGTGGAGTATCAGTGCTTCATAGCCAGTCACTAACCGAGTGACTCCGCCACCACAAAAGTAGCTTAATGACTCTTTAGCTTTTAATAGTGACTATGTCAGCCGGAAACCTATCCAGAGATCACCGCGAGTAACCCACCTAGTGAGCCCACCCCCTCCCCGTTACTTGAACTCCGCCCTAAACCCATTAGTGACTACCATCCACTCAATGACTACTCTCAGTGACCCGTTCAGTGACCATCTATGCCTCAGTCAATGTCCACCAACCACTCCCCGCCAAAATGTCCAAAGCCTTAGCTCTGCCCTGTCGCCTATCCCCAGTCCGCCGCAACACATGCCCTAGTAATTGTCGCCCCTACCCTCCGACAACCGCCACTATCATCCCCTTCCCCACCCGGCCCAGTTCACTATCCTGCCCCTAGTTCAACCATTGGCCGTCCTCCCCAATCCGTAGCCAGACTCCCTTGCACTCCCTCACGCACACACCACACATCCTCCATCCTCTAGTCTCGATCTGTAATCGTTGCCGACTCGTAGCCTCTGTTAATAGACAGATCTAGCGACGATGATGGGTAAAATAATAGTAAAAATCGACCACAAGATCAACAATCGAAGGGGATGTATTGGGTCGTGTGTCGGTGAGATGCTCCAGATCTTCAATAGCGGTGGTTTGCGGGAAAGAAAGGAGAAGAAGAAGAAAGCTTGAAGATGACAGCGAGCGGATCCGACATGGATGTCGGTGGCGGACAAGTGGGCGATAGCGTTGGTTGTTGACCTGGAGCGCCAATGTGGGAGTGAGAGCAGTTGGTCGGTAAAAAGGGGGAGCGGCTGAAGAGTAATGTGTGGCGATGAAGGGGGGAGGGAAATTCATTGGGGTGAGATGAATGGGAAAGAGAAATTAATTGAGTGGGTCACTTTTGTGTAAATATTTAAAGAAGTTATATTTTTGGAGCCTAGAACACAATTAGTAATATAAAGGTCATTCATTTTTAAATTTTCTCCTGAATGTACAAATTTTAAAAAACCTCTCATTGAGTATCTGTTCATGAAACCCTAGCGGCGGCGACCAAGACCGACGTTGCGCTTAGGATGAACGCGCAATCGTAGATATGGCAGACTGTGTATTCGCTATCTCCATCATCATTTTCGGTTTCAGGCGAGGAGTGCGACTGCCATCTAGGCAAGAAATTCCGGCTGCTCTTTGCGTGGAGCTCTTCCGGTGAGTCGGAACATTCTTTTGGACGGGCGACGCTGATATTGTTGGCGTTTGGGAGTCCCGAAAGTTTTGCTAGTTTTTCGATTTGGAAGGAAGCGAAGTATCGACGTTAGAGGCTTGGATTCATTGTCGAATTCTCTGCTGTAACAGAGGAGAACAGGGGTAGGCGGCACAGGGGTAGGCGAATTCCAGTCGGGTGTTATTGAGCAGACACAGGGGCACGCGATTCTCTTCGAGGTGGGGGAGCGACAATCATCTCTGGGCACCATGTCAGAGAATTGATCAGGTATGGCGGTAGTGAGCTGGAATTGTAGAGGATTGGGAAATCTTGCTACTGTTCAGGTGTTGGCTGATCTGGTTCAAACAAAGAGACCGGAAATAGTATATTTGATGGAAACTAAATCAAACGCTGCCTATTGTGAAAAAGTTCGGAAAAGCTTGGATTCCATGAATGTGCGTCGGTTGACGGTGTGGGCTTAAGTGGAGGTCTCTGTCTTTTTTGGAAAGAATAGGTTTTGGTGGAAATCAGGAACATGGAGAATAATTTTATTGACTGTTCAGTTAAACTGGGGGATGATGAGCCTAGATGGCGTTACACCGGCTACTACGGTTATCCGGAACGTAGTCGGAGACGTCAGTCGTGGGAGTTGTTACGAAACTTGGCCAGAGGGAATAATGAACCTTGGTTGTTGATGGGTGACTTTAATGATGTTATTTTCGACAGTGAACGCAAAAGTAGTGTACCGGCTTCACCATGGCTTCTTAGGGGTTTTCGGGAGGCAGTTTGGAGCAGAGGACTAGCTAATGTCTCTTTCGAGGGTTATCAATGGACCTGGGAACAGGGCAGGGGAACTCCAAGATTGATTGAGGCTAAGTTGGACCGGATTTTAGCCAATGAGGATTGGCTGACACTATTTGGAGGACATCAATCTATGTCATTGGAGGGACCTACCAGTGATCATGTGATGCTTTATACTAGCCCAAAAAAGGGGAGCAGTAACAGAAGGAGGGAAGTTTTTAAATTTGAAAATATGTGGCCTCACGAGAATGATTGTCGTGAAGTGATACAGAGGGCATGGAACAATTCTTCTAGGATGCAGATTTGGCAACGATTAAATGGTTGTGGCTGGGAACTTGACCAATGGGGCAAGAGCAGGAAAGTGGATTTTTAAAGCAGAATTGATGTTTGTAAAAAGAGGTTAGCTGTCCTGCGAGCAGAGGGAGGCAGATGGAATGCAGCTGAATTTAACCGAGTTAAGGAATCTCTTGTTTATTTCCTTGAAAAGCAAAATCTATTCTGGAAGCAGCGCGCAAAAACCTTTTGGCTTCAGGAAGGAGATAAGAATACTAAGTTCTTCCACAACGCTGTAAAGCAGAGATGCCGAAGAAATAAAATGAAAGGGTTGAGACTCTCAAGTGGAGAATGGGAGACGGATCGTACCAGACTTGGGCGTATTGTGGAGGACTATTTTACTGAGTTGTTTACCTCTCATGGTACTAGTGTGGATGAGAGGATGATGGGGGATCTGGCCAAGGTGAAGCCCGAACAAAACCATGATTTAATGAAGCCAATTACGGCCATGGAAGTTAAACGACCTGTT
Organism: Cuscuta europaea; assembly: GCA_945859875.1. Classification (NCBI taxonomy): domain Eukaryota; kingdom Viridiplantae; phylum Streptophyta; class Magnoliopsida; order Solanales; family Convolvulaceae; genus Cuscuta; species Cuscuta europaea. Next base: position 13,258,874 of record CAMAPE010000060.1, on the reverse strand, counting down.
TTTGATATGCATCCTGACAAAGCCTTGGGAAGGACGGTTTAAATCCGGCTTTTTTCCAGCATTATTGGGAGATTGTGGACGAAGATGTTGTGCGCTTTTGTCAGAACATCATGGAATCTGGTAAATAAAACTAATTTAATCCTTATCCCTAAAAAAGAAAAACCTGAAGGCATGGGGGACTGGAGGCCAATAGCTTTATTCAATGTTATCTTTAAAATTTTCAGTAAAGTTCTGGCTGATAGACTTAAGAAAATTTTGAATGAGCTAGTCACTGTCAACCAGAGTGCTTTCGTAAGGGAAATCAATTATTGATAATGTTATGATAGCTTTTGAATCCCTACATTATTTGAAAAGAAAGACCCAGGGGAAGGAGGGATACGTCGCCCTAAAGCTTGACACGAACAAGGCTTATGACCGAGTTGAATGGGGTTATGTGGATGCTATTATGCGAATTATGAATTTTGACGCTAGGTGGATTGGCCTGATCAAGGAATGCATGGAAACGGTGGAGTACTTCATTCCTTTTGATGAAGATTTTATTGGACCCATTTCTCCTAAACGAGGCATCCATCAGGGGGACCCACTGTCCCCCTACATATTTATTTTAGTTGCATAGGGGCTTGGTGCTCTTATCCGCAAACAGGAAAGTATGGGCAATATTTTGGGGATTGCTATGGCAAGAGGAGCCCCAAGAATATCTCATCTATTTTTTTGCAGATGATAGTTTCCTATTCTTTAGAGCTAGAGAACAAGAATGAGAGGCGATTAAACATATTTTGGAAACTTATGAAGGGTGCTCTGGACAGATGGTGAATTATCAGAAATCCACTATTAAATTTAGCCCAAATCTGGATGAAGGAAAGAGGAAGATGGTTGGAGATTGTCTGGGGGTAAAGACGGAAGGAAATAATGCTTCTTATCTGGGCTTACCTTCCCTTATACGGAGAAATAAAAAGGAGATCCTTAGTTATCTAAAGGAACGAATAATTACTCGAGTGCGGAACTGGAATAATAAATTTCTATCCAAGGCTGGTAGAGAAATATTGCTCAAAACTGTGATTCAAGCTATGCCGACTTATGCCATGAAAGTCTTCCTGTTACCTAAGGAATTGTGTGCTGAAATAGAGGTGATCATGAATGACTATTGGTGGCGAGGGGCGGATCAAAACAGAAAAGGGATTATTTGGAAAAGTTGGCAGAAACTGTGTATTCCGAAACAAAAAGGTGGATTGGGGTATACATCTTTGAGGGAGTTTAATTTAGCCATGTTGGGAAAGCAAACATGGAGATTAATCAAACACCCGGATTCACTTGTGGGAAGAATTTTTAAAGCAAAATACTTTCCTAATTCTTCATTTTGCAGGCCAAATTAGGGAATAATCCCTCCTTTATTTGGAGCAGCATTATACAGACTTAGGAGACGATCCAGAAAGGAATAAGGAGGAAGGTGGGCAATGGCCAGACCATTTTGGTCTGGCGCGAACGTTGGTTACCAGGGCAAGGATCATGACGGATACAATCAATACCTCCGACAGGAGTGACTGACATGAATGTAGCGGCACTACTCAACGAGCAAGGTGACCAGTGGAACAGAGAGAGAATTAACTCTATTTTTTCAGCCGAGGATAGAAGAGCTATTCTGTCTATTCCCATTAGCAGCAGAAGACCAACATATGGCGTTTGGTGGAATGAAGACAACAAGGGAATCTATACCGTAAAGAGCGGGTACAGGGTACTTCGTGGAGAGCACACAAGCCAGGGGTGGATGGGATGGACGAAGATGTGGAACCTCAAAATTCCACCAAAAATGAAGTGCTTTGTTTGGCAGGTGATGACGGGATGTCTGCCTACAGCGAACAATCTTCGTCACAGGCATGTGGAGGTCGAAAGTGTGTGCAAAGTTTGCACTGAGGAGGATGAATCAGAAGAGCACTTATTTAAGTCTTGCAGGATAGCTGATATGGTGTGGAGGAAACTGGGGACCAGATATGTCCGGCAAGGACAAACTTTTACTGACTGGATTAAAAACTTTTTTGATAATTTGCAGGATGAAGACCTATGTAATTTTATCGCTAACCTGTGGAGCATATGAAAGATCCGGAATGACAAAGTTTGGAAAAACCAAGATGCGAATTGGCGACACTGTTTGGAGATGGGAGCAACGGTCGTACGCGGATGGAAAACAACTCAGATTGCATCTGGAGGCACAACAAGGGTGACACGACAGATGACTGGGTGGGAAAAACCATCGGAAGCCAAAGTTAAAATTAATGTGGATGCGACGCTTGATTTGCACAATAATAGGCGAGCATGGGTGTGAGTAGTAAGAGATACACATGGTAATTTTATTGGCAGTGGCTGGAATGTGGAAGGTGCTAACTGGTCAGCGAAGATCACTGAAGCAATTGGGGTACGTGAGGCGCTGGCCTGGGCAAAAACACAATAATGGGGGAGGATAGAATCAGGGACAGATTCTCATGTGGTCGTGACTGGTTTAGCTACACGAGATGGAGATGCTTATTTGGATACTATATTGGATGATATAAGACTCAGTCTTAGTAATGAAGCTAGGATAGAAGTCATTTATGGTAGACGTTCCACGAATGTAGTAGCTCATAAGTTAGCTAGGGCTGCTCTTTCTATGTTGGATGGTTTTTATATGGTTTCTATATCGGAGAGTTTGAGTTGATTAATGAATTTTTCCTTCCAATTTTTTTAAATTTTCTCCGAAATACAAAAGTATTTCATACTGAAGAAACTTACTCTTGCAATAGTAAGAATATCTATGACAATAGTAAGAATATCTATGAAACCGTTGACTATTCGAAACCAAACACAGTCAAATAACATGCTTGATAAGGATACCTCAAAATTGAATTTAATAGCTCATAACCTCAGTTTCACATTATCCAAAGTTATTTCAAACGAATATTAATGGGTGTTTGAAATTGATACTGCTTCTACTTGTTTTTTAAAGCAAAAGCAGAATCAGAATCAGTTTTCAGAAGTTGATCTCCCCCAGCTTCTAAAAAAACTGATTCTGAGTAAATTAGAGCACCTGATTCTGCATTTTCATCCAAACACTTCAACTTCTGCTTCTTGAAGGAACACAAATAGTTCCAAGAATCAGATTCAAACACACCCCTAAAATAACTGTTTTCGGATTGTTTTGAATTCATGATAAAGCGCAAAGCAAAATGATGTTACGTAGTATTTTTCAATAAAAAATGTTTTATGTGGTTGATATTGAATTGATAAAGTAAGAATAAAATAAGAATGATTTAGAAGCACACAAACTGTGCTAAATTTGGTATGAGACGTGATCTTGTTATATAATCATTGCGGGAAGTACTACTTAGTATTTTTCAAAATCAAACGATACTATGGAGACCTTTGGATTACACTGTTTGGAACGTAGCGAGTTACTGAATAGCAGAAGTTACTGTATTTGTGTGTAACAATGAAGAAATTACTGGCTTATTATAGAAAAATTGCAGCTATTTTACCAGACTCCCCTTGTGAAATTTTAATGCGGAGATGTAGATCTGTCCTCCATTAAGATTTCACCGTCGTCGTATTATATTAACTCTCATTATATGTGATGAAAGGAGCCCAGAAATGCATCACCAGTAAAGCTCTCTCTATCTCTTTATACGAAGCAGAACCCTCCCCCGCTCTTTCTGTCAATAGGTTTCCGTCTACTTCTCTCGCGAGGAGGGCTCCAAGGTTTCGGTCGTCGTTTTCTCGGCGTCATTTCAGCATTTGAGCTTCACAGATCCGGGGGATAGATCCGACGGTCGCCATGGCTGCCGCCAACGCCCCGATCAATATGAAGGAGATCCTCACGGTAATCAATTTTAGCAGTTTCTCTTCACATGATTGCACATTTGAACGGTAATGGATTAAATGGTGATGATCAATTTTATGATCATTTTCCTGGTTGTGATGTCTTATGAACTGGAAGAGAGTGTCTGGGGGAATGTGGAAATGGAACTAGTGATTTCTGAATAAGTGTTCTGCTTCTGTACTGTTTCGTTGTTGGTTGATTAGATTTTTTGAAGCTAAAGCTCAGTTAGATTGGAGATTCGTACCTAGTTTATAGATACTTAGACTCGTGAGATAGTTTTTGAATTTGACAGTAGGCATATATGCCCTTTGAAATTTAGATTTTGTGATGTGATTTTTGTATTGCAGCTGTCAAGCTTAGGGGTCAATCCACAATTCATCACATTTACAAATGTGACAATGGAATCAGACAAATTTATTTGTGTTCGGGAGACATCTCCTCAAAATAGTGTGTCGATCATAGACATGAACACGCCAATGCAGCCTCTAAGGCGGCCTATTACTGCAGACTCTGCTATAATGTGCCCCTCTTCCCGAATTTTAGCTTTGAAAGGTACCTGATCCATGCTTTGAGGTTAATTTACAACCTTAGCGTATTCTCAAATTACTGAATCATATACTATTGTGAAATTTGTATCCAAATTGAGAGTGAAACTGGGAGAGGCTCAATTAGTTGGTAATCAAAGGTAATATGTAGAAATCTGTCATCGACTCAAGTCACTCAATACAGGTTTATACATATTGAGTCAATATAATTTGCATCTCACTGGGGTTCGGGGTTTATTTAGAATTTTAAGCAAGGTTGAGGCATGGAGCTATGAAGTTTTTTAGTAGTCCCTGGAAGAAACAGAGCTGTGTGAGAAAGGGATGTGTGGCAGAGGGGCACATTTAAATCGATGTTACATCATGCATTCATATATTTCATGATATATTGCAAGTGTAGTAAGTTAGTTTGTCTACATTTAACTTTTGAATTTGCATCATTGAACACGTCATTCACTAAAACAATTCTAGGTGTAGCAAAAAATTTCCGGTTTTCCCTCAGGTTTTCTTATTTAGTAAGAAACTGACCTAGCACTATTGGAATCTTTATTCAATTCGTTATTGATAATGAGGTTTTTCATCTATCTGAAGCCCAAGTTCCTGGAACCACCCACGATCACTTGCAAATATTCAATATTGAAGCAAAACAAAAAATGAAATCATACCAGATGCCTGAGCAGGTATTGGTTGTTATTTGTTTATCTATTGATGTAATGCACTCTTTAAGTAGTGAGTACAGCCAACCATTTCTACATATATGGATTTATCAAAACATGGAGCTCAACACCAGTCACAATTTCTATTTAGGTTGCATTTTGGAAGTGGATAACTACAAAGATGTTGGGCTTGGTCACTCATACAGCAGTGTATCATTGGGCAATTGACGGTAGATTCCTTAGTATTGGCGTTTCTTGTATTCGGTGCAATGGTTGATCATCCTTGCTTAATATGATTCACTATGTCTCTTGCTAGGTGATTCCGAGCCTGTAAAGATGTTTGATAGAACGGCAAATTTGGCTAACAACCAAATAATAAATTACCGATGTGACCCTGCTGAGAAATGGCTGGTTTTGATCGGAATTGCCCCTGGTTCTCCAGAGGTGTGTACATTCTTTAATGTGTTGTTATAGACTTATAGTTATCAATATCCTATTGATATCAGAAGTGGATTCTGTTGTTCATTGTGAATATACTTTGACCTCTCTTATATCTAGTTAGGGTGTTTTAGTTTTCATTGCTGCTCTATTGGCATTGTGTTTGTGTATTTTTGTTTAATGTTCTTTCCTTGTTTGTGTAAACAGAGGCCTCAGCTTGTTAAAGGGAACATGCAATTATTTTCGGTGGATCAGCAACGTAGTCAAGCTCTTGAAGCTCACGCAGCTTCATTTGCCTCTTTTAGAGTAATACAAACCATTTCCATGATTTGATGAGTCTTCACTCTTCACTATCATGTTTTTTCACTTCATGTCTTGACTGGTTTACAATTGAATTAGGTTGCAGGAAATGATAAGGATTCTGTTCTAATATCCTTTGCAACAAAAACCTCAAACGCCGGCCAGGTTACATCAAAATTGCATGTCATTGAGTTGGGAGCACAGCCAGGTCCCGTTCATCCCTACTTGGTTCAATTACAAATGGCTATTCTGTGATTCAATTCTGGTCACCTCCTACCACACACTTTAAAGACAACAACAACATCCAAACCTTATTCCCAAAATATTTTGGGGTCGGCTAACATGAATTAATCCATGCTATTGGAGCCATAAAGGAAAGAAAGATAAGGAAAATAAAAAGATAAGGTAAGATAAAAAGTTAAGATAAAGATAAAGATAAATATAAGATAAAAGAACATAAGAAAGAAATTATAAAAATAACTTAAGAACATAAGAAAGATAAAGAAGATAAAAAGATGAAAGAAAAAGAGAGAGAAAAGAGATCGATCCTCCACACGAATTTGCGCCCTACACTTTGTTCTCTCCAAAGCCATACTCTCATCCAACCCAAGAAGAAACATATTAGTTTTGATTCCTCTAATCCACGTTTGTTTGGGTCTTCATCTCCATCTCCTCCCCGCCTCTTCCCCCACCTATCAATTCGTCTAATAGGTGCATCACTTGGTTTTCTACACACATTGACCAAACCACTAGAATTGAGACTCCTACATCTTATCTTCTATATGTGCTACTCCCACCTTTTGTCTGATTATCTCATTCCTCAAGCGGTCTTTTTCTGGTATGTGCACACATCGAGCGCAACGTACGCATCTCTTCCACACTCATTTTTTGAATGTGACATTATTTCACTGCCCAACACTCTATGTCATACATAAATAAAGGCCTAATTGCTGGCCGATAAAAATTATCTTCCATTTCGTCCACCCTGCTATGATTCTATGGGATACATCTCCATCTAATTCACCGTCCTGATTTATGTCACAGACTGGTATTTCCATGCCATCATGGGTAATCCCACTGCTACCACTACTTCAACCTCCACCAAACTTGCACCCCATATCCTCAGTCTTGCTTCGACTTGATTTGAAACCCTTTGTCTTCGATGTTTGTCGACATACTTTCAACTTTTGGTTTAACACGCTATTGTGTCGCATCAATCGGTATAATATCATTGGCAAACATCATGCACCATGGTATATCTTCTTGAATCGATTTCGTAAGTTCATCCATGATTATAACAAATAAGAAAGGACTCAGAATGGTGCACTCCGATAGTAATAGGAAACTTTGCAGTCCTCCTTTCACTAGTACATACTATTGTGGTACAAGTCTCATACATATCCATGATGATGCTAATATACTTACGTGATATGCCTTTTCTAGTTAAGATCCACCAAATGATTTCTCGAGGTACCCTATCATATACCTTTTCTAAGTCCTCAACTTGTCTAAGAAGGTGAATGACTTCAGTCATTGAGCGTCCATGCATAAAACCGAATTGATTCTCCGAAATTTCCACACTTCTTCAGAGTCTTTGCCCCAATCGCTCGCTCTCAAAGTTTCATAGTGTGACTCATAAGCTTAATCCTTCGATAGTTGACACATTCTTGTACATCACCCTTAATCTTAATTAGGGGAATAAGAGTACTCTTCCGCAACCTAGAAATATGGAAGGACATTGCACTTATGAGGTAGTAAGCACGTATTATTGATGTGGGCAACATGAGGTTGCAAGGGTTTTAAGTTTAATGCTGTCAAGTAGTCTGATGTAGCTACATTGATTGACATATTTTCACATTTTAAACCTCGATTTCTGTTCTTAATTCCAATTTCTGGGGTGTTATGGATGCAGGGAAACCATCTTTTGTCAAGCAGCAAGCAGATCTTTTCTTTCCTCCAGATTTTAATGATGACTTTCCAGTTGCAATGCAGGTTAGTCATCCTGATGCTCTATCCATCTGACTCTGCCTGAGATGGTGGAAATAGAATGAAATATGTTGAAATCCATCTTGTTCATTGCAGATATCCCAGAGATATGGCTTAATTTATGTGATTACAAAGCTTGGGCTTTTATTTGTCTATGACCTGGAAACAGCTACTGCAGTGTACCGAAATAGGATAAGCCCAGACCCCATTTTTTTGACAGCAGAAGCATCCTCTGTAGGTGGTTTCTATGCTATCAACAGGAGAGGTCAGGTGTTGCTTGCCACAGTAAATGAAGCAACACTTGTGCCTTTCGTGAGCGGACAAGTAAGTTTATACCTTTTTCCCAGCTTGGTATTAGAAAAATGAATCTAAGTTTATTCTATTTACAAGTTTGAAATGTATTTGGCAGTTAAATAATCTGGAACTCGCGATTAATCTTGCCAAAAGAGGAAATCTTCCTGGTGCTGAGAATTTGGTTAGCTAATGTTTTGTTCTTCACACTCCACTCTTTTTTATTATTATTTGGAAATGAAGATGCATCTTGGTTAAAGTATTGCCTTCATAGTGTTCACTGTTCAGCATAGATTATGCCTGTTTAAGGTACTTTTAATTGGATACACACAAGATACTGTGTGGTTCATAAGATTTGGAATGGTTGGAGCCAAGTTGTGAAGTTTTGATAATTATGTGTCAATTTACCTTGATATTTAGAATGTTTAATTATTTTATTGTTAGATTCACTCATATATTAAATACATCAGGTCGTTCAACGTTTCCAAGAGTTATTTGCTCAAACTAAGTATAAGGAGGCTGCTGAGCTTGCTGCAGAGTCTCCACAAGGCATTCTCAGGACACGTGATACTGTTGCCAAATTTCAGGTTTTGTTACAATCATTGTGGCTCTCATAGCTCTAACCTTTCATATCATTGGGGACAAATCAGAAATTATATCATAATTTATGTTTTTAAAAATTTAAACTCTTATTTGCAGAGTGTACCTGCACAGACGGGGCAAACACCACCTTTGCTGCAGTACTTTGGAACACTTTTGACAAGAGGGAAGCTTAACGCCTTTGAGTCACTGGAACTTTCACGTCTTGTTGTGAACCAAAACAAAAAGAATCTTTTGGAAAACTGGCTGGCTGACGATAAACTGGAGTGTAGTGAGGAGCTTGGGGATCTTGTGAAGGTTAATTTTTGGTTTCAGTTGGTCATATTTTGGGTGGCGTGTCTGGTAGTCATTTTTTCTTGCTCCCCACACTAATAGGAACACGCTGTCTTGTAGACTGTGGATATTGACATGGCCTTGAAAATATATATTAAAGCGAGAGTGACCCCAAAGGTTGTTGCAGCATTTGCTGAGCGCAGGGAGTTTGACAAGATTTTAATCTATTCCAAGCAGGTTATCAGCAGTTCGTTTTAGTCATCTCATTTCTCTCTTTCTTCATCATCTAGTTTTTAAGATGAAATATGAGTTGTGTCTTATGTTTTGTTTCATTGTCGTCTGGTGTTTTGTTTCAGTATTCAACTGATTATTGTTAAATGATTATCTGATGGTTTGTGTTGGTTATTGTTACAGGTTGGATATACACCCGACTATCTTTTTTTACTGCAAACAATTCTACGATCAGATCAACAGGTACGCCTCTGAATATGGAAATGAGCACATCTTAGTACAGTTAACATTCACTGTCGATGTTTTCTTTCTATTCCATGTACCTTGATTTTTTCTTACTGAAATAAGTATGGCATGTTAATGTTGTTATAAATAAGTACGGCATGTTAACATATCTGGAAACTGACATCTTCTTTAGTGAATAATGCATAAATGAATAACAATGTAAGTAGCATATGGGTGAATGTAAACATTTTGTTTGATATTTGATTATTTTCAGGGAGCTGTAAATTTTGCCCTCATGATGTCACAAATGGAGGGAGGCTGTCCTGTTGACTACAACACCATCACTGATCTATTTCTTCAGGTCAGACCATTACTTCTGCTTCTTTTCTATTATAAACATAAAACTTAAGTCCCTAATATCTGGATGTAGCAATCACACAATCATGAATGAAAGTTTCTCTTTTAATCAGAGGAACATGATCCGCGAGGCTACAGCATTTTTATTGGATGTTCTGAAACCAAACCTTCCCGAGCATGGCTTTCTGCAGACTAAGGTTGATTTTCTCTCTCCACTAGCTGCAAAGAAAGTTGTTCAGCTTAGACATTTTGATTTTAGCATTATGACATCTCTTTCCTGTTCAGGTATTGGAGATCAACCTCGTCACCTTCCCAAATGTAGCTGGGGCAATATTGGCAAATGGGATGTTCAGTCATTATGATCGACCTCGAATTGGTCAACTTTGTGAAAAAGCTGGTCTTTACATTCAAGCTTTGCAGGTTGGTTTAATTTTACTTTTTTTTTGTTTAATTTCAATTTCTGTACCTCTAACCAATTTAAGTTTAACTATTTACTGTTTCTACAGCACTATACAGAGCTGCCTGATATAAAGCGTGTTATTGTAAATACTCATGCAATTGAGCCTCAGGTCGGTAAGATAAGTAATATTGACTTCATTGGCTTGGAGATGGTTAGGCTCTGACTAAGTTCTATGGTTTGCTGTCCAGGCTCTTGTTGAATTCTTCGGGACTCTTTCACGTGAGTGGGCTCTAGAATGCATGAAGGACCTTCTGCTAATTAATCTGAAGGGAAATCTTCAGATAATTGTTCAGGTATCCGTGGGGCTCTTGTTTATTATTGCACAAGAGATCTTGCTGGTTATAACACGGGACTTGCAAACAAGTCAGGGTGTCTTACTTTTGCTGCATCTGGTGTTCATTATATCAAAACAAGAGTATTAGTTGATTATGCTTGCACTCCGTACAGGTTGCAAAAGAATACTGTGAGCAGATGGGCCTTGATGCATGCATAAAGCTGTTTGAGCAGTTCAAGTCATATGATGGGTTGTACTTCTTCTTAGGGTCATATCTAAGCTCAAGGTATTCATTGTCAAAAGAATGCATTTTCTACTGTGAAATAATGGATCTGTTTCGTTGGTATTGTCCATTAATGTATTGACATGCATGATTGTAGCGAGGACCCTGAAATCCACTTTAAATACATTGAAGCAGCTGCTAAAACTGGACAGATAAAGGAGGTTGAGCGTGTAACTCGGGAATCTAACTTCTATGACCCTGAGAAAACCAAAAACTTTTTGATGGAAGCCAAACTCCCCGATGCCCGACCCTTGATTAATGTATGTGACCGCTTTGGATTTGTTCCTGACCTCACTCACTACCTATACACAAGCAACATGCTCAGATATATTGAAGGATATGTCCAAAAGGTACAAGTTCTTTTTACGACTTCCATAATCAGTTTGTAATGTCATTGAGTTGTAGTTGGTTTGAGTTTTCTGATTTTTCCTTGATAGGTCAACCCAGGAAATGCTCCATTAGTTGTTGGACAGCTTTTAGATGATGAGTGCCCTGAAGATTTCATCAAAGGTTTAATCCTATCTGTCCGTTCTTTGCTTCCTGTTGAGTCGCTTGTCGATGAGTGTGAGAAGAGGTTGGGCTTCTCTCTGTTATCCTTTCTTTCCTTGTAATTGGTTACCTTTTGTGCTCACATACTTTCTCATAAATTTTAGGAACCGGCTTCGGTTGCTTACTCAGTTTCTGGAGCACCTTGTGAGTGAAGGAAGCCAAGATGTTCATGTGCACAATGCACTTGGAAAAATAATAATAGATAGCAACAATAACCCAGAACACTTCTTGACAACTAACCCGTATTATGACTCGCGTATTGTGGGTAAGTATTGTGAGAAGCGTGATCCTACACTTGCTGTGGTTGCGTACAGGAGAGGACAATGTGATGTTGAGCTTATCAACGTAACAAACAAGAACTCATTGTTCAAACTTCAGGCTAGGTATGCATTGGCTTATTGATTTACTTACCAGTATCACAACTCACAGTTTCATCAAGCCATTGTTTGTCTCATAAGTGTAAAGGGAGGATGATGGAGGCGATAAAAAATAATATGTTTGGTTCAATGACGTAACTCACGTAATATGAATTACTTTTTTGGAATTCATATATTCCTTTTGTAAGTTTACAAAATTAATCTATGTGTATATATAACATTAGTGCTACCTCAGCTCCTAAATAAAGTTCTTGTTCACTATTTTTGCAGACAACAAAACCTTCCTTAAAAATATGATTTTATAGATAGAAACTTTTTCACATTCAAATTAAAACTAATAGTTGATACTAATTTCAATATTATCATGGAGGAGTTAACTTAATCTCAGTCAAACATTGTAAACCGAAACATAAACTTTAAAGGTATGGAGGGAGGGCTATACAACTTTAAGAAACAGAGAGCTCCACCAAAATTTCTAAATTGGGGAGTGAGATATGAGTTTGGAGGAATTTATTGCTCCTCCACTTACCTCTCCTTTCTCCTAACTCCCCAACTCAACACAAGCAACTCACCCCTAAAAAATCCCCTAACCGAAACGTAGGCCAAAGGTCTGGATGTTCAATAATGTTATTTTTGTTGCTGTAGGTATGTAGTTGAAAGGATGGATGCTGATCTTTGGGACACAGTTCTCAACCCAGAAAATGAGTTCAGGAGGCTACTCATTGATCAAGTTGTATCTACTGCTTTGCCTGAAAGCAAGAGCCCGGAACAAGTGTCTGCAGCTGTGAAAGCTTTCATGACTGCTGATCTTCCCCATGAGTTAATTGAGCTTCTTGAGAAGATTGTGCTCCAAAACTCTGCATTCAGTGGGAACTTAAACCTGCAGAATTTGCTCATCTTGACAGCCATAAAAGCTGATCCTTCTAGAGTTATGGACTACATCAATAGGCTTGACAACTTTGATGGACCTGCAGTAGGTGAAGTTGCTGTCGACGCTCAACTGTATGAAGAGGCTTTTGCTATTTTTAAGAAGTACAACTTGAATGTCCAGGCTGTAAATGTTCTTTTAGATTATATTCGAGATATTAACCGGGCGGTTGAGTATGCATTCCGTGTTGAAGAAGAGTCAGTCTGGACTGAGGTGGCTAAAGCTCAACTCCGAGAAGAGTTGGTTAGTGATGCGATCGAGTCATTTATACGTGCAGATGATGCCACTCACTTTTTGGAAGTCATTCATGCTGCAGAGAATTCAAATGTTTACCATGACTTGGTTAGGTATCTGTTGATGGTTAGGCAGAAGATGAAGGAGCCTAAGGTTGACAGTGAAATCATCTTTGCATATGCTAAAATTGATCGGCTGGGTGACATTGAAGAATTCATTCTGATGCCAAATGTCGCCAATCTTCCTAATGTCGGTGATCGCTTGTTTAATGGAGGTTTATATGAGGCTGCAAAGATCATATTTGCATTTATTTCCAACTGGGGCAAATTGGCCAGCACACTTGTGAAGTTGAATCAATTCCAAGGTGCAGTTGATGCTGCCCGCAAGGCAAACAGTGCAAAGACATGGAAAGAAGTATGCTTTGCTTGTGTTGATGCTGAGGAGTTCCGGTTGGCTCAGATTTGTGGACTGAATATCATAGTGCAGGTAATATTTCATTCTATACTCAATCCTTTAGTAACTGTTGCTTCAGGGGGATTCTTTTCTCAAATAACTGTTGATATAGAATAACTAGAGAACATTAATTGGTTATTTCCCACCATTACCCTTCTTCATGTGAGTATTACGTTTACTTTAAAACACTAGTAGGGTATTTTAGCCATAATATAGTAATTTTACTTTACGGGACGTTTGTTATGTGATATCCTGTTGTGGAGTGGGAATAAATAATAATTTTTGTAATAAACTACCCTTGCTAATACTCTTCAGTCTCCCCCTTTCTCTTCATTAGTGGAAATTGTCTCCCTCCCAATTCCCTCTTTCAATTTCGAATTTCCTGCCCCCATTAGGTATTATTTTGGAAGGAATAGAAAGCTTTTTGTCCCATTTCTGGTCTCGTGTTTTATTTCTGATCCCAACTAACTAATATGTGAATTTGAGAGTTAGAAGAAACTTACACGTTAATATACTTACACAAAGTCTATTGTGACTTTTACAGGTTGATGACCTAGAAGAAGTAAGTGAATTTTATCAAAACCGAGGATGCTTTAATGAACTAATCTCTCTTATGGAAAGTGGTCTCGGATTGGAACGTGCACATATGGGCATCTTCACTGAGCTTGGTGTACTCTATGCCAGATACCGTCATGAGAAGCTCATGGAACATATTAAGTTGTTTTCCACACGTCTCAACATTCCTAAACTCATACGAGCCTGTGATGAGCAACAGCATTGGAAGGAACTCACTTATCTGTATATCCAATATGATGAGTTTGATAATGCTGCCACTACCGTCATGAACCACTCCCCTGATGCATGGGACCACATGCAGTTCAAAGACATTGCTGTAAAAGTTGCCAATGTGGAGTTGTATTACAAAGCTGTGCATTTTTATTTGCAAGAGCATCCTGACCTCATCAATGATCTCTTGAATGTCCTTGCACTGAAGGTGGATCACACACGCGTGGTGGACATTATGAGAAAGGTAAGTGGGTCCCACTGCTTCGGTGCATTTTTGGCTGGACACATCAAACGTTTTGATTTTTTTTATTAGAGTATTTTTGTTTGTAAAACCCTAAAGATTTTAAAAGGTTATGACTTATGAGTATTGTTTCTTTTTATAACTATATTAGTTTTGTGCTAGTTTTCACTGAAAACTCCTGAATTATATATTGAATTAAAAATTATTAAAATCTTCGTATCCCCAAAACAACTTACTGTTTCTAAACTACCTGTATCTTTCTTGGAGATCAGGCTGGTCATTTGCGTTTAGTGAAACCATACATGGTTGCTGTTCAAAGCAATAATGTTTCTGCTGTGAATGAGGCCCTCAATGAGATTTATGTCGATGAGGAAGATTATGACAGACTTCGAGAATCTATTGAGTTGCATGACAACTTTGATCAGATTGGTCTTGCCCAGAAGGTTAATGAGTTTGTTTTGTTACATTTTATTCATATATATCCATTCATTCTATGGTCTGTTTGGTAAGGCTTAAAATAGCTGTTTGATGAATTTGTCACTGACTCTGGAATTATTTAAAGTAACTATTCAGAATTATACCCCTTACCGCAGGTGGGAACCTTTGCGGCACTGGGGTAATGATGATGAACTATTCAGAATTATAATTTTATGAATTAAAGAAAACACTTTCTAAACATAAAGGTACTCTGGGTAAAAAGTAAGTCTGTTTGATGAAAAAATAGTGGTTAATACTTAATAGGCTCTTAATTACTGCCTGCTAACATATCGATGCGGTGTACCTGATCAGATTGAGAAACACGAGCTCCTTGAGATGAGGAGAGTTGCTGCATATATTTATAAGAAAGCAGGCCGATGGAAGCAATCTATTGCCCTGTCTAAAAAAGATAATCTTTACAAAGATGCCATGGAAACTGCTTCACAATCTGGGGACCGTGAACTTTCTGAGGAGTTGCTTGTGTATTTTATTGAGCAGGTAATGTGCTTGAATTTGTCTTATCTGTGCTTTTTTTAGTCTTTGTGAAATATGCTCGTTTGTTTTTTGCAAGATGTTAGGACCCCGAGGTCAGATCAATATATGGGTTTTATGCTTTTTGCAGGGAAAGAAGGAATGCTTTGCATCTTGCCTCTTTGTTTGTTATGATCTGATTCGGCCTGATGTTGCTCTTGAGCTTGCATGGTTGAATAACATGGTTGACTTTGCATTTCCTTACCTGTTACAGGTTCCTGACCTCTCCTCGCTTGCTCCCCCCCTCCCTCTCCCCCTCGCCCTCCCCCCTATCTCCTATTTCTCTCACGCACACAGAAATCAACCCAACCCACCCTTTCGCTTTTCTGTATTCAATTTTATTTTCATCTGTCCAATTCTCTATGAAACAGAAAGTGAACTAAAAATATACTCCCTCCGTCCCGTTTTACATGTCTTACTTTCCTTTTTGGGTTGTCCCAAAATAAGTGTCACTCCCTACGACATTTCACTTTATTATACTCAAATCTCAATTATAATTTTTACTTTTTTAACCACTTTATTAATAATTGTGCCAAACCAAAGAAGGACACATAAGATGGGACGGAGGTAGTAGTAGTTTACGTTAGACATTTTATAATCGCCATCCATACATAGGGAAGGTGTGTCTTGGGTAATCTTCGCTACATGTGGATAATTACTAATGAAAGCTCTGCTTATTTCAAACGTGTACATAAAAATGGAAGGAGGTAGAAGAACAAGTAACCTTGTTTCTTGTGCAAGTTTATTTTTCCTTTATATATGACTTCTTAGCATGTCTTGGGCTTTGTATTGCACAGTTCATCCGTGAATATACCAGTAAAGTTGACGAACTCATCAAAGAGAAAATCGAGGCTCAATCTGAGGCAAAGGCTAAAGAGAGTGAAGAGAAGGACGTTATTATGCAGCAGGTAATTATGGCTTGATATTTATTTTTGTTTCTCAGAGACATGGACAATATATTCTCTGAAAAGTGGCTCTAACTGAATTTTTTTTCTAGTAAAATACAGTATAACATTTAGAAATATAAATTTGAACTGTCATTGTGAATTCCAAAACAACACCCCACCCATCTTAAAAATGGGTTGTTTTGTGATAATTCTTTCTTCAACATAAAGAGCTCATTTTTTCATGTAATTTGTTTTAAAACAATTATAAACTCGTTCAATATGATAAATTCAGCAAAGCTAAAAAATTATTTTTAAAAGACTTGCACAAACATCATTTGTACATGTAAGAAGGAACTCTTCAGCACATCCAGTAGTGCACATCCTGACAATCTCCAAGTTACTGGTGTTTATTTGATGACACATTTCTAATTTTATTTGCTTCTTCCACAGAATATGTACGCACAGCTATTGCCACTAGCTTTACCTGCCCCACCAATTCCAGGTATGGGCGGAGCAAGCACGGGAGGTTATGCCCCACCACTGCCAACCATGGGAATGCCACCTATGCCCCCATTTGGCATGCCACCGATGGGTTCCTATTGATCTGTTGTATCGGGCTACTATTATACAATTTGTTATAGAAGACAGGCACGGCTGGAAGTAAAGAAAATACAGAGCATTATTTTTTTATCCTCACGCAAGGGATTGAGGGTCACATTGAAGTTCTCACTAGAAGTAGTTCTGTTGATGGTTAGTTTTAAAACAATGATTTTTTTTTTATCATTATTATTTTGTTGGTATAGTGATGTGTTCATAGGAATCATAGCTCTTTTGTAATATGCTTCTTAGAAGCGTTTTTTTGCAGTCAAGTAGTTTGGTCAAGATAATCTGTAATATTTAGAAGTAACTATTTGTTCCTTTGCGTTGCATTTGTACTGTGTTTACCATCAACAGCCCATACCACACACCACTGTCTAGAACACGGGAAAAAGTATAGTTTCATAAGGCTTGATATTTGTTAAGACAGAAACTAATGTTTGGATGCCGATAAAAAACATCCAACCTTAGTCCCAAAAGTAGGCTTGGATTCGGGCCACCCGGCCCGGCCTGGCCCGTGACCCGGCCCGGCCCGGCCCGGTCTGGCCGTCCGGGACCGGGTGTAAACCTGAACCGGCGGGGATGGGCGGGGCGGGTATGGTTCTTGAAAAAGGTGACCCGGCCCGGCCGTGTCGGGCCCGGGCCTGGGTCCGGGTCCAACGGTCCATTTTATTTTTTTTTGTTGGGCCCCAAACTAGCCGTTATGAGTTATGACCTTGGGGGGTGGGCTGGGGACAACCCAAACGGCTATATAGCCGTTGGGTGGGGTGCAGGGGGGGTCCGGGGGGTTTGGGGGTGGGGGGGGGGGGGGGGGTGGGAGGGGGTGGGCCGGTGGGGGTAAAAAAATCTATAAATACTCTTAATCTTAAACATTTTTTCATCTCTTCTCCAATTCTTCCTAAATCCTATTCTTAACTCTCTAATTCTTTTATTCTCCAATATATTATATTTATTATTTATATATCTACTTTATACTTCATCTCCATTTGGGATGATATTGTAGGATTATTATATCTACCATTTTTAACCTTTTAAGATGGAAAGTGAAGATGCCGTTATACAGTATAATTTTGATAAGCAGAAGGATCCGAAGACTAGGATGTGGTACGCAACTTGCAAATGGTGCGGGAAAAAATGTAGCATGGGGGTTTCAGGCGGATACGGGATGACAATGAAGCATATGAAGTCATGCGACAAAGCCAAAGGATCGGGAGGTGCGGGAAGTTCTGATTGATTACAATTTACAAAATGTTTGTCTTTTGAAGTTTGTTTTAATTTTCAAATGTAGTTCCTATTTCATTTCAAATAAATGCACTTGAAGTTTGTTTTTAATACTTGTATAAAACTATAAACTATAAAATATAAATTATATAAAAAAAATTCTTTAACCGGCCCGGCCCGACCCGGCGGGTGGCCTGACCTGTGACTTGGGCAGGTGGCCCGGCCCGAACCGGACCCGTCCAACCCTCGGGCCGGTCCCGGGCCCATGTCATACAAACCGGCGGATCGACCGAGCCTAGGCCCGGCCCGGGCCCGACCCGGCCCGAGTCCATGACTAACCCAAAAGAGTTTGGGGTTGATTGCTGATTAAAAAACAAAGAAACAACAAAAGAATGAAAATAAGGGAATGCTGGAGTCAGATGAAAGTAATATTGGTTAACGAGATGGAAATTTCTTAGAAAATTTACGTTAATCGGCATTCAGATATATTAAAATTTAACATTATGTTTACAAATATGGAACAATGCTTTTGATTAACATTTGTAGGGTCTATTAAAATTTCAAATTATCAATAATCCACAAAAGAGTTGGCTCGTAAATAAAATTTTGACCTTAGGGAGTTAGGGGTGAGGGCTTGGCCCTTTCAAGGATATAACAATCAAAGCAAAAGATTTTAGACATATAACTCCTAACAATAAACAGCTTGTGCAAAAGATATTAGTTTGATTCATGAAAAGAGCAAATCGGTTTTATTAAAACCTAACTCTTATAGGATTTTGATTTTTGATTCAAAAGGGCATGTAAAAAAGATAAGTAAAACACTTTCTACACGAACAAAGGAAAAACAAACAGGATCCTTTTTTTTTAATTTTAATTTCAATTTCAATTTTTTTTTCAATTTCTGAATCTTATGTCTATACGAAGGCAGAAACAAAAGTAGAGGAATGATGAAAAAAATAGAGAAAAACTACATAAGAATAAGAACGTATAAAAGTCAATTAATAAGTACACATACCTGTGAAGAGTTTGCTGATGTTAATGACAAAAGAATTTCTCATAAGCAAGAGCATAGTTATGATGGACACTAAACACAAAGGTATATGATGGAGACGAGCATGATACGATGAGGAGAGCTCTTGACTGAGTGCCTCCTTGAGAGAGTGGTGCGAGAGTGAAGTCGTCTCATATACAAAGAGTGATGTGAGCTACCCGTTTACTTGTAAAATATCTATTGTACATTTCAGTTGTATAATACAAAGTGATATTGTTAGATTGAGTCTTTGTGTTACGAGTGAATGAGTGAATGTACAAGAGTCCTTTGAGTTGGTGATCCTGGAAGAGGTCGGAGGATTGTGTTTTCCCCTATAGTGGTATCAGAGCCGAGGTTGTTGGAGGTAGAGTAACAGGTAGAGTTTGTTGTGGGGATAGATCTCGTCTTACCGTAATGATAGCGGTGTTGTCAGAGGTACTCGAGATCATGCTCTTTGATTGGATGCTGGACTTCACTTTAGAGCTTGGGTCATACGTATATGAAGCAGAGTGATGAGATGCATTGTCTGGGTGGTTCTTAGTTTGGTTTCGCGATTTTATCTGTTAGTGGTGCGTTGTATCAAAAGTCTTCCTGATATTGTGGTGGTCAGACGGCGTGTCCCGTTGATAACCAGCCACGGTACAAGATGAATTGCAGATCAAGTGTCGATGGAGAGGATATCTTCATGAGAACATCGTGTCCATGATTTGGTCTTGCGATTTGATCTGCTGTTGGTGCGTTGTATCAGAAGTCTTCTTGATATTGAGGTGATCAGGCCACGTGTCCCGTTAGCTGCTCATATGGTGCGATACATGCTTTGTTTGAGGGGGGGTCTGGAGTGAGTCTTGAGAGAGCCTCCTCAAGCGATGAGAGAGAAACCATTAAGGAGAGTTCTTGAGTGAGTGTCTCCTTGAGATAGTGGTGTAAGAGTGAAGTAGTCCCATATACAAAGAGTGATGTGAGCTATCCGTTTACTTGTAAAATATCTCTTGTACATTTCAATTGTATAATACAAAGTGATAATGTTAGATTGGATCTTTGTGTAATGAGTGAGTGGGTGAATGTTCAAGAGTCCTTTGAGCTGGTGATCCTGGAAGAGGTCGGGGATTGTGTTTTCCCCAACAGAAAAACCTAAACATTATGATTTTCAACTATTTAGATCCAATAAGCTAAGTTAATCAATCATTTATAAAACAATAAGCTTAACTATTTAAACTGTCAAAATCTCTACAACATTATAAAAGTGATATTGGCAGGGGTATGATGGTAATAAAGAAGTGTTGGTGTCTCTTGATGCATAAATCGTAGTTCAATGAGGGAACAATAAAGGTTGGTTACTAATAATTAACAAAACGATTGGTCTTATGTACAAACTGGAGAGATTGAATTCATTCAGTTGACTTATCGAGCCTGAGGAATCGACCAGGTCTAACCAATGTTCTTTGGTTTTTCAAGTGATGAAGTTTATGTTAGAATATCGTAAGAAACTGAGGGGAAGAATGTGATTGATGAAATCATAAATCCCCTCACTTTCGCTATCCTTATTCTATGGCCTCACTCCCTTCACTGGCCCCTACTCTCCGATTCCTTCTTTTGCACACCGAAGTCTTCAAACAAGTAAGAACTAGAAGAAAAAATTCTAATTTATTGATCATTAATTAATATTTCTCTATTTAACTTAATTAATCTTTCACTTACCAATGTGGTTTGCCGGTGTTTTTGGTTCTAAGTATTAGAAGACTCTCTTATCCTTCAAGTGTGTGGTCATTACGAGTTTAGGCGGCTGATGAGTACATTTACGTGGATAAAATCCGAAGTAACATGTAATAACTATGTATTCAATCATTGCTTCATTATTTGTTAATCCTCAAACCCACATTTTAGGCTCTCAAACGTTACATTTTTGGATATTTCCTTTCTAGAAGAAACCAAAATTCTTTTAACCCCATCACTTTGTAATATGGTAATGAAACATGGTATCTTTATTATATCTCTTAGTCCTTTATACATTCTTTTCTTTTGGTGATAAGAACATTGGATTCCCATGGAGTGAAGATTTATTATAGATTGATTGTTGAATTTAGATTATGCTCATAAGCTGTTTGATAAATTTCTGTTCTGATTGATTTTAGTTCTATTTCCTTGTCTTGAAAACTAGTCCGTGGAAATGCATTTTTGGCATTCTCGTTTGTATCACCAAGGAATCTGATGGAAATTTAGTATTCTGTTTTGCATCATATGTGGCTAAGATGATTAAGAATGTTTTCTTCCATTTTGAGTGTTCTCTTTTTGTTCGTAACAGTTCATTTTATAGATAGGTCTTGTTTTGTTAAAATGAAAAATGATGAAATGGCAAACTCTGTGATGGTCTCATTCTATGACTTTAGTTCTTTGCAAAATGGATCTAAATTTAACAATGACGATGAAAGACTTAATGTTGCAAAAAGGAAACTTTTTAAAAAATATCAAAACCATTTATGTTTGAAATTAGGCCCATCTCAATATTATTGAAGACCCAAGAAAAACTAATGAAGAGGCCTCCAAGTACATGTCCAATTTAACAACAAAAAAAATCCACCAGTAAATGATCAAATCAGGTTCATAATCCAAATAATAAGGTATTATGGAACGTGCCTAAATTTCTAATAAATTATAAAAAGTGAGCCTACCAAATGGTCCAAATATGGTGGCCATTATAGGTTAACCACTATTGCATCTCGGTAAAAATGAGACCACTCCACTCCCCCTGAAGACGTATTTTCAATTTGTTGATGTGTAAGCCATCTTGGACATATTTTTATTAGGAGAGATTTACATTATGATTTTATGTTACTTAAATTAAGCTACTATATTCATTGTTTACTCATCATGAACTTCCTGCTGACACTATATTTTCAAAGAAACAGTTCATGTTTAACTCTCCAAACTCTCTCATGTTGTTTAGTCTCATTCTAATTGATTAACTTTTTTAGTTGATTAGCTTTGTGAAAGGACTAAACTCAAGGCTCTGGAAGAATTTCTCACCAAATCTCCAGATGCTTAGTCGCAAGTGTTTTTGCCTCTAAGTATTAGAAGATTCTTTTATCATTCATGTGTGTGAGTTATGTTTTATCTCTAACTTTGATGTTTATGTTATTAATAAGAGATATTACCCAAAATAAGACTAAAAACGTTTGTATATTCCAAAATAGGACTATCATGTTTTTACTTCCAAAATAGGACTAATTACTGCCATGTTTTGGCAGTACCAGACTTTAAACATGGTAGTATTTTCCAAACTTGCAGTAATTACTCCTATTTTAGGAATAAAAACATGACAGTCCTATTTAGGAATTTTCGTACTTTTTTACTCCTATTTCGGGAATTTTCCCTATTAATAAAGCTTCACGTATGCTTATTTACTAAGAATAAGAGGACATCACGAGATTTACAATCTCAGTGGCAGTTTAACACTTAAGTGTTTTTTGCAAGGAGTTGAGGTACATCTCATTATTTTGAACACTTCATAACCCCTCTTCGTAATTTGCTCTTTTTCCCGTGATTATTTTCTTTTGTTCGACTACATAAGACATTTTTTTCTTTTTCAAAATTATTAGCCTTTAAAGAAAAGACAACTTGTAATTTCGTACTTTGACTTTCCCTCACTAAAGTATTATAATTATTTGAGTTGGTTTTGTTTTTTGTTCTCAATCTTCAACTTAAAATATTGATTTCTATCCATTATAAATACTTTACTATGTTGTGTTCTTCTGGAAGCATGTTTTCCTAGCATTTAACTAAATGATGAGTATCCATGTTATAATATTATTATTATTATTATTATTATCATCATCATGATTAATAATACTAATATTACTATTGTTCTTACTTTGGGAATAACAAAGTGTTTACAACTAATAGATTATCATGGTATTGCTTAACCATCACCATCCTCTTCTATAACAAGATTGCACTGTAGCTATGAATATTTTAATAATTTAGACACACCAATTCAGATATATTTAAACAGTATTTGGAAAACGGAATTAAAAAAGTTTAAATAAGTTAGATCAGGCTGAATTAAGTTTGAAAAGAGAGTACTGAACATAGGCTAATGTTATGTTTGAATGTTTTGAGAATGTAAATTTAATGGTATACCTCTCAAGTAAACTTTAGTAACATATGATACATGATATGATTTAGCTTTTGAAGTGCATGGATAACTAACTACTTCATTGAAGTACTCTTTTATAAAATGTGGCCCTAATTATAATGTCTTAATATAGGGTAAAACTTAAAATAGTAGTCTTTTTTGCTATGCTTATTTTATCAGGTAAAATCATACTCAAGTCCACCAAGATGATATACATTCATGTGGCACAATCAAATATCGAATAAACACTATAAATGTTTGGATGCTTTAACCTCATGAACTTCAAAGAATAAAAAATTAGGAAATTTTGTCTAAAATACTTCTTATATTTGTCTTCTTTTTGTTCAATACTAAATTCATTGTATGTGAAGTAGCTGGCATGGTGGAGTTATTAAAATTAAATGTCCTGTAATTTAAATTTTACACTTTTCAAGTTGTATAGCTCATTCACATTTCTTTTTTTGTTCTACTTTGATGTTTTAGTCTGGAAGCATTATTCAAGGATTTGAGCTAAACGTTTTCCGTCTGAAATGTAAGAGTCGCAGAAGTCTTTTTGAATTTTCTATTATTCTCGCTGATGGAGTATATGGATCCAGACCCCATGACCCACATACTCAGAAGACTAAGAGGAAGCGCAGCTGTCACCCAGTGGGTCCTCCTTCGGCCAGGTGGCCCACCATCGGCCGGAGAAGAGTCGATCCAGAATACGGTCCAGAAGCCAAGGAGAAGAATTGTCCTCCATCGGCCGGTGCCCCCGTCGGCCGGTGCCTCCATCGGCCGGTGCACCCGTCGGCCAGTGCCTATTATACTTAGGCCACAGAGAACTCCCAGAACCGGATTTCATACTTAGTTATTTTTACACTCTTTGTACTCGGCCCAGTAGTGGCCCAATTGTAAACGGGCCTCCCAAGTCCAAGACTTGGGAACCCGACCCTAATTTCCTATATAAATACACCCCTTGGGAGCCATGTAAAGGGTTCAGAAATCATTAATACAACTCACTTATCTCTCTAGCTCTCCCTTCTCTCTAGGAGTTAATACTCCATCATTTGGTGCTCTCGTTGAGAGCCAGAACAATCAAGTTAGCATCCTTCGTCACTAGCAAGCACAGCTAACTGACTATGGGAAGAACACGGTCAAACCGTAACCTCATCAGCAAGGTAATCCCTGAGACCCAGGAGGACAGGGAACACGAGGAGGTCGCCACTACCGACAAGGCCATAGGCGGGGATGTTTTCCAAGAAGCCATCGACCTCACGAATGATCTTCGCCACCAGCTCAACGGCGGCGCTCTCGACGCCCGCATCGGCCTAGACAAGAAGCGCCTGGAGAGGGGCGACAATGCCTCGGGGCAACCGACTTCTCCTGCCGTTGACCCTCAGCTCCAAGCCGCACTCTCGGCCATCATCACCAGCCTGGCCCAGAACCCCACCGTCCTTAGTGCACTCATGCCAAGGACTGGGGAGAACACTATGCCGCCTCCTCAGCCCCAGCCGTTGGCCATCAAGCTGGGCAACGATGAAGGGGTGGTGCCCCAAGACACGTCGTCATCCCACTCTCACCCTGCTTCCCCACTTCGAGCTGGACCGGCCCCAGCGCGTGGAAAAGCCTCAGCCTTTAATAGGCTAGGTGACACGCGCCGTCGGCCTGCTTCAGAGAGGATGGCGGGACGAATTGGTGAACGTGAGCCTGGCTCACCAAGGGAAAGCTTGGGGTCCGTATCCCGGACAGCGGATCGGCCCTGCCTGGACAAAGGCAAGGGTTAGCTGCACGAGGATGGCGCACGCCACCAAATCAACACGGCTCACGCAGCCCGCCTACAGATGCAGGGCGCCACCATGGCCGCCAAAGACCCCCAGGACGAGGTGATTGCCCAGCTGGAGCGAAGACTCGCCCAGATGGAGGCCAAACAGCTGGCCGCCACCCCCACGGGCAGCTCATCTAGGGATCCTGGCTTCAACGCCCTCCTACACAAGGTCAGCATCCTTGAGAGGGAGTTGGCCGAAGGACGAGGAGACCCCATCGTCCAAGTCAGGACGATGACTCCCTTCACTGCCAGGGTACTCTCGGCCCCTATCCCCAAGAAGTACAGGGGAAACGCCATCAAGCCCTATGACGGCCGCTCCGACCCTCGGGAGTACTTCAGCCGCTATCAGAACAACATGCTGATGGTGAACGCGTCGGATGAATACCTCTGCCGTTGGTTCCTTTCCACTCTTGAAGGGCCAGCGTACGAATGGTTCAACGCGCTCCCCGAAGGAAGCATAGATTCGTGGCAGGATCTTGCCCAACACTTCCTCACCCACTTCGCCGGAAGGAAGCGCATGAAGAAACATTTCTCCCATCTCCTCTCCATCAAACAGCAACACGATGAATCACTTCGGTCTTTCATCGACCGATGGACGAAGGAGACAGACGAGGTCGAAGGTGCCGATGAGCGCACCCTCCTCGTCCTCTTCCAAGGAGTTCTCCGTAGCAGCCCCTACGCGAAGAGCCTCATCATTGACCCGCCGAGGTCATACACCAAGGCACTCCAGCGAGGGAGCTTGTACGCTGACGCCGATGAGCTCCACTCCCGCAAGAACGATGGAGGCCAGCCATCAAAGAAGACAAACAATGCGTCGGCTCCAAGCGCATCCTCGATCGGAGGCCATGCCCGCCAGAACCAGAAAAAGCGCCCATGGCAGCCGAGGATGGACGTCTCAAGGACTCCACTCATGCACTCGGTGGATACCATCTTCGACTATGCGGAGGAGCAAGGTCTCATCTCCAGAGATCCCCGGTCGTCCACGGAAGTCTACGCCGTCCACCAGGGTGGCACTTATTGTCGTTACCACAAGAACACCTCCCATTATACAGACGACTGTGTCGCACTGAAGAAAGCCATTGAGCGTTTGATTCAACGGGGTGAACTCCACCAATTTGTCAAGGGTGCCCCTAGGAACTCCACCAGCAATCAGGAAGGAGACACCTCGACAAAGAAGCATGAAATTGGGAGGCTCAGCGACGACGAGGACTTCGAGGAGCCCCAACCGAAGAAGCGTCATATCCGCTGACTGTGTCCTTCTTCGAAGGGACGCACGGCCGACAGACGACTCATCCCTCAAAATACAAGGGGCCCTACATCTCGATGAAGTTCTATCAGCAATCCGAAGAGGGTGCAGACGGCGGAGCCCCCATCTAAGGTCAGAAGCTCATTGAGAAGCTAACTCTTGTACGGATTGTTAAGAAGATTACCACCGTCAGCCATGAGCCACTTATATAAACACACATGTTGTGTTCTGCTTATTTCTTGTAAAGTTTAAGTAAATGATGCACAAAACAAAGCACGTCGCATCGGCCCCTTCGAGCGACACGCTCAGGTATGGCCGACGACGCCACACAAAACAGCACATCGTCTCGGCCCCTTAGAGCGAAACGCTCAGGCATGGCCGACGGTGCCCCAGGACGAGGGGCCCGCAAAATGGCCCATGTCTTAAAACGGGAAGCTCATCGCGTCGTCTTCGCGCTAAATCGCATTACGACGGGCCTGAAAGAATGGCCGTGATGACAAAATCCCCATACTTGGGGTTGGGAAACGGCAACCGTCGGTAACTGACCAAAAGCCTAGCCCGCGCCGTAAATAGACGATGGGACCCCCCAAGATCAAGGGACGATCCAGCGCCAGAGGCCTGACAGCTGCCCTCCTGGACTCTCTATCGGCCGAGGGAATAACAACCCATTCGGTCGAGCCTGAAAGAAGGACCCCACTCCTCACTCATAGCAGTAAAGGAAGAAATAAAAGAGGGACAACCGAGGACCGTGCACTCGCCGGCCTCGACGAAATCCCCACACATAAAAGAGGGACAGTCGAGGACCGTGCACTCGCCGGCCTCGAGCGAAAACCCCACAAATCAAAAGAGGGACAACCGAGGACCGTGCACTCGCCGGCCTCAAGCGAAATCCCCACAAATAGAAAGAGGGAAGCCGAGGACCGCGCACTCGCACGCCTCGAGCGCTAAAAATAAAATCCCCACAAATTAAGCCACATATTTTGCTAAGTACATATCAGGCAAATACTATGCATTATGGATGAAGCAAGACCATACATGCGGATCAGACGAGCGTCAGCGCCGTCCCTCATCTACAGACAGACGCGATGCCTTATCCTTAAGCAAAGGACCGGCTTCATCAGCGCCGTCCCTCATCTTCAGACGAGCGTCCAAATGCCGTCCTTCATTTTCAAACAGGCTCATCGACACTGTCATCCTCAGAGGACAGGCGCCTAGCGCCACCCTCCATCTTTAGACGACTGGCTTCATCAGCACCGTCATCCTCAGATCACGGCAGACCCCTCGGTCTCAACGTGATCCTTCATCTCGAGACCGGCTTCCTCAGCGCCGAGCGTCTTGGGCTAGCGAGCGGGCTCGCCATTCCCTTCCTGGATGGCGACCCTCGCCTTCATACGAGTATCGGCTTCATCAGCGCCATCATCCTCAGATCACGGCAGACCCCTCGGTCTCAACGTGATCCTTCATCTCAAGACCGGCCTACTCAGCGCCGAGCGTCTTGGGCTAGCGAGCGGGCTCACCATTCCCTTCCTGGATAGCGACCCTTGCCTTCATACGACGAGCGGCTTCATCAGCACTGCCGTCCTCAGATCACGGCAGACCGCTCGGTATCAACGTGATCTTTCATCTCAAGATCGGCTTCCTCAGCGCCGAGCATCTTGGGCTAGCGAGCGGGCTCGCCATTCCCTTCCTGGATAGCGACCCTCGCCTTCATACGACGAGCGGCTTCATCAGCGCCGTCGTCCTCAGATCACGGCAGACCCCTAGGTCTCAACGTGATCCTTCATCTCAAGACTGGCCTCCTCAGCGCCGAGCGTCTTGGGCTAGCGAGTGGGCTCGCCATTCCCTTCCTGGATGGCGACCCTCGCCTTCATACGACGAGCGGCTTCATCAGCGTCGTCGTCCTCAGATCACGGCAGACCCCTCGGTCTGAACGTGATCCTTCATCTCAAGACCGGCCTCCTCAGCGCCGAGCGTCTTGAGCTAGCGAGCGGGCTTGCCATTTCCTTCCTGGATGGCGACCCTCGCCTTCATACAACGAGCGGCTTCATTAGCGCCGTCATCCTCAGATCACGGCAGACCCCTCGGTCTCAACGTGATCCTTCATCTCAAGACCGGCCTCCTTAGCGCCGAGTGTCTTGAGCTAGCGAGTGGGCTCGCCATTCCCTTCCTGGATGGCGACCCTCGCCTTCATACGATGAGTGGCTTCATCAGCGCCGTCGTCCTCACATCGCGGCCGGCCCCTCGGCCAAGGCGTGATTATTTATCTCAAGACCGGCTTCCTCAGTGCCGAGCATCTTGGGCTAGCGAGCGGGCTCGCCCTTCCCTTCCTGGATGGAGACCCTCACCTTCATACGACGAGCGACTTCATCAGCGCCGTCGTGCTCAGATCAAGACAGACCCCTCGGTCTCAACGTGATCCTTCATCTCAAGACCGGCCTCCTCAGCGCCGAGCGTCTTGAGCTAGCGAGCGGGCTCGCCATTCCCTTCCTGGATGGCGACCCTCACCTTCATACAACGAGCGGGCTTCATGAGCGCCGTCATCCTCAGATCACGGCAGACCCCTCGGTCTCAACGTGATCCTTCATCTTCTGGCATCAAACGTTATGCTTCATCAAAGGACGGGCTTCATCAACGCCGTCCTTCATCTTCAGACCGACGTCAAAGCCTGGTCCTTCATATGACGTACGACTTCATCAACGCCATCGTCATCAAGGGACGTGCGTCCAGCGCTGCCCTTCATTTTCAAGCCAGGGTCAGAGCTTGGTCCTTCATATGATGGACGGCTTCATCAACGCCGTCGTCATCAAAGGAGGTGCGTCCAACGTCGTCTTTCATATGACGAGCGGCTTCATCAACGCCTTCATCATCAAGGGACGTGCGTCCAGCGCCGCCCTTCATCTTCAAGCCAGGGTCAGAGCCTGGTCCTTCATATGACGAACGGCTTCATCAACGCTGTCGCTATCAAAGGACATGCGTCCAACGTCATCTTTCATATGACGAACGGCTTCACCAGCACCATCGTCATCAGGGGACGAGCGCCTAGCGCCGTCCCTCATCTTCAGACGAGCGCCCAGTGCCGTCCCTCATCTTCAGACGAGCGCCCAGTGCCGTCCCTCATCTTCAGACGAGCGCCCAGCGCCATCCCTCATCTTCAGATGAGCGCCCAACGCCATCCCTCACATTTAGACGAGCACCCAACGCCGTCCCTCATCACCAGAACGGCTTCGCCGACGTCATGTTCAGTCTGGCGTCAACGCCTTGCCCTTCATCACATCACGACCGACCGCTCGGCCAAGGCGTGATTATCTATCTCAAGACCGGCCTCCTCAGCGCCGAGAGTCTTGAGCTAGCAAGCGGGCTCGCCATTCCCTTCCTGGATGACGACCCTCGCCTTCATGCGACGCACGGCTCATCACCACCGTCGTCCTCACCAGCAGACGGACATCCCTCAGAAGACGGACACCGCTACAGTTAC
Organism: Cuscuta europaea; assembly: GCA_945859875.1. NCBI lineage: Eukaryota > Viridiplantae > Streptophyta > Magnoliopsida > Solanales > Convolvulaceae > Cuscuta > Cuscuta europaea. The sequence goes on along the minus strand of CAMAPE010000060.1, from coordinate 13,229,140 downwards.
ACATCCCGGCCGAAGGGTTTTCCCACATTGTTTTTTCCTAATGAGGTTTTTAACGAGGCATCGTCCCATTGTGGATCAAAAGGTGTCGACCCTCGCCCCCCTATTTGAAGACGTTCGTTGCTCTACTCCTCTTCACCTCACTACATGAGCCTCGAGGACTAGGGGACTGGGGGACTACATCGGCCTCCACATACATGAAAACATCCAGAAAGCAACAACAAGCAAGGACTACCAAGTGGTACCTCCGTCGGCCATGTCTCCATCGGCCAGAAGAAGGTTTGGGGGACTACATCGGCCTCCAGCGCAAAGATAAACAAGTTCAAAATCCAACGAACACAAGCCCATGACAATGGTACCTCAACATCCAACAACCATGTGTTCACCCTTCGGCCATGCCGAAGCGCAAAGCAGGACGCACATCGTCCTCATTGTCAAGGACACACATCGTCCTAAAGATCAAGGGCACGTATCATCCTTGAAGCCAAGGACACTCCTCGTCCTCAAGGCCAACGACACGCATCGTCTCCAGGGGCAGGACATTCTTCACCCACAGAGCCAAGGGCGCACAACGTCCTTTGGTCCAGGACCCTCATCGTCCTCAAAGTGAAGGACATCCATCGTCCTCGAAACGAAGGACACTCATCGTCCTCAAGGTGAAGGACATCCACCGTCCTCAAAACGAAGGACGCTCATCGTCCTCAAAGTGAAGGTCATCCATCTTCCTCAAAACGGAGGACATTCATTGTCCTCGGAATGAAGAACATTCATCGTCCTCGAAATGAAGGACAAGGCAGCCAACAATTATGGCACCGCCTCGGCCAGGAACACTACAATTCCCAGGTAACCCTCCGTCGGCCAAAGCGTCAGAACGACAAGGATCTACTCCCTTTCACTTCGTCATCATCTCAGCTCAGAGAGTGGGGGACTCCTGATGGAGTATATGGGTCCAGACCCCATGACCCACATGCTCAGAAGACTAAGAGGAAGCGCAGCTGTCACCCAGTGGGTCCTCCTTCGGCCAGGTGGCCCTCCATCGGCTGAAGAAGAGTCGATCTAGAATACGGTCCAGAAGCCAAGGAGAAGAATTGTCCTCCATCGGCCGGTGCCCCCGTATAGAACAAGGAGAAGAATTGTCCAGGTCCAGAAGAACGGTATAGAACTACATAAACATTATGAAATTTAATGCTGAGTATGAGACGATCTTAGTAGAATGAGACGACGTTCAGAAAAATTAGATAATCTTAACAGACAGATGGAGTATAGTATAACCCCATCCAGTGGCGTATCCAGAAAGTATTTTCGGTTGGGGCTAATTTTGCATTATAAATACGATATTTGAGAATAAGCAAAAAATAATGAGTTTCTATTCAACAAAAAATTAATATGTAACTTTTCATTTTGTCCGAAAATGAGATTCTTATTTTGAGAATTTTATATGATCAAAATTTCAATTTATAATAAGAAATACTACGTACGTATTAATAACATTTCTTGTACTTTATTGAAATTATATTAATAGAAAAATAAATTGAACAAGAAACAAGTAATGCATGTTTTTAGAATAATATAAATTGAAAATTTACAAAAAAAATTGTAGTGCAATCAGCAATCATAATATTAAGAGAAAAAATTATACTACATATTATATGATACTGAGCCAAGTTAATAAGACATTGTGAAAATTATATCAATTGTTTGTCAAAGTGAAGAATATTATATCAATTATATCAACTATTTGTCAAAGTGAAGATTGAGATTGCAAAATGAAATTATAAAACAAAACTATAGCTGCAGAGAATTGATCTCACAACCTCAATCCACACAAGATGTTAGGCCCAAGGCTACGCTCCAACTCATCTAACGCAGCTCGGCTCGTGTTTCAAATGTGCTTTTTATTGTAATTATAGACAAAATGATCACTTTTGTGTGTATAAATTATATTTTATATACATGTATATGGGGGTTGGGTAGGGGGTTGAGACGGAGCAATTGCCTCCACTGCCCCCATAGGCCCATAGGCCCATAGTACATATGCCTCTACCCTCATCTCATAATTAACTCTTGTTTTGACTTGGTATGAGATTAAAAAATGAAAATTGTGTGATCTAAAGTTGTACTGAATAGAAAGAAGTATTGTGAATCACATGGTCTGAACTAAAATTATATTGTGACAAAAAAGGAAATAGTGGAGTATTTTGAAATAAAGGGGTAACACTTTTTCTCTTATACTAGTACTGGACTTTACCAATTTACTCATAATGTACTCCACTTTTGCACCTTATGATTTTAAATTTAACTCTAAATAATGCACTACATTTATCACACTAACATTTAGACATGAGCATGTGATGCAGTTGTAATGAAAAATGAGTTCATGTGATTGATATTAAATTAATAAAATAAGAATCAAGTAAAAATAATTCAAAATCAAATAATAAAATTCATTTGAATGCCTTCTCGATTAGTACGTGGCCTTTAGATTTCGTAACAATCTTAGATTTCGTCACTCAAACTTCACAACCTTTACATAATAAAATTCTATAAAAAAACCTTTAAATAATAAAGTCACACCAAAGATAATTTTAATACGATTTGGGCTTCATCATTTAACTACGATTTGGGTCAAATATAATCAGGACTTATCCAATTCCAATTCCAAGTGCAACCCTTGGACTTTAGAGTTGCCTTTACAAATGCTATCTCTGCACAAGTTTCTTCAAAAAACCCCAAAATGTTCCCCATTTCTGCGCGCTTTGTGTACCGCAAGCTCGTCCGTCGCCCGCAAACCGCCGGAGACACTGAGCATGGCGAGATATGACCACCTCATCAACAGCGCCGGCCGGAGTGGAGACTTCGACGGTGTCAAACGCCTCCTTGAGAAGCGAGGAAAAGATGGCTTGTTCAACACCAACTACACCTTCAAGTTCGTCACTCATGACATCTCCATGCTTGACGAGCTCCTAGTGGCCCTTTCTCGCATAAACCAGCGATTCGCTAGGAAGAGCGCGCACGACTGCCTCGTCGCCCGCCTCTCAAAGCTCCGGCACATGCCCCAGGCCTTGCGCGTGGCCGAGATCGTAGTGCGAAACGGGTACGGCTCGGACGCAATCACTTTCCACCCTATTCTCAAGGAGCACATCAAGAGGGGAGACTTCGAGGAGGCCTGGCGCGTGGTGGAGGTGATGAAGGACTTGAATGTCCGACCGGATCTCACGGCCTACAACTACTTTCTCACCGGACATTGCTGCGCCGGAGATCTGGACACCGCGGCCGGAATTCTAACAAAATTGGAAGAGGAGAAGCTGGGGTCGGACACTAGGACGTACGACGCGCTGGTTTTAGGCGCGTGCAGGGCAGCCAGAATAGATGTGGCGCTGAAGGTACTGAGAAGAATGGATGAGGAGGGGATGCCGCCGTTGTATTCAACTCATGCCCATGTTATCGGGTCGATGGTGCGGCTGGGCTTCCACGCGCAGGCCCTGGAGTTTGTCAAGGTCTACGCAGGGAGGGATGCGAAACTGGATTACGAGAATTTCGGGACATTGGCTATGAAGCTGATTCGTGGGAGGAGATATGAATATGTGAAGGTAGTTTTGAAGGAGATGAAGGAAAGAGGCATAGAAATGGGAGATAAATTGAAGGAGTTCTGTGATTGGGATGCCATAGCTGAACTGCCTGAACATGATGCTACTGGTCCACTGCAATAGTTAGGTATAACCTCTTACTTGAACCGTATAACTCAACATTTGGGCTCCTTTAATAACATTGAAATTAGTCAAATTCTGATTAAAATAGCTGAATTGGTTAAATTTTAAAAAACATTGTAGTTCTACGTATTTAACATATGTTTTATTAATAAAATATAACATGGGAAAATAGTTACGATCGTTGTCTATAGTAACTTCAATCAATTAAGTCAGAAAAGTAAATCAGAAAAGTAAATCTATACTTATTTATTTTGAATATTACACAATTTATCATGTGAATTTAAAAAAGAGTAAAATGCATAAATGGTCCTTGAATTATCATCACCATATCGTTTTGATCATCGAAGTATTAAATATATCATTTTAGCCCTTAATCTATTTCATCTATATTAATCGAGTCCTTCTGTTAAATTTGCCGTTAACTTTGACGGAAGCTAATTAATTCAAAACATCTCATAATTTTAAACATTTTGGAACAATACAGTCATTCTTAAAATTTAAGTACCTAATCTACTTTTTTAAATATACATATATGTACATATACACATAAAAATTATAAATAAATAATATAAAATCAAATGTACGGCCTAAATAATACGTACGAAGTAGTATATGAGAGAGAATCAAATAATCAATTATACACATATGAGTTATAAATAATATAAAATCAAATGTACGGCCTAAATAATACGTACGAAGTAGTATATGAGAGAGAATCAAATAATCAATTATATACATATGAGTTGATAAAATTAAATAAGAAAATGAGCGTGATTGTTATTATTATTATTAATTATATTAAGAAAAAAATTAAAACTAGGTATGACTAAACTCATCCACTTTCTCAATACATGACCTCATCAGTCTAAGAGTATATTCTGGTAAGTAATACGATAGTATTTAATAAAATAAATAAATAAATAAATAAATAAATTTTATGGACTAATTTGTTTTATTAAATATTACGAATTTAAATAATACTAGTGCGACCTAAAGTTTTAAAATCTTCATCACACAATTACGAAAAAACACATAACTAATCATAAAAGTCATAAGAGTAATACTAGTGCGGCATATAGATAAAAACATTCATCATATAATGTCATAGTTTCATTAAAAACGGTTCTTAGAATCTTCATCATTCCATCGTCTCATCCTCCTCGTCATCAAACTGGCCTTGTTCTTCTGCACCCATAACTAAAGTATTAAAGTCCTCACTATCATCACCATAGACTCTAGCATCCTCCTCATCTTCGTACTCATCTTCATCAACAAGTCTACGGGTGGAGGCTTTTTCTTTTCTCTTGGACTTGGAACTTTCTGCTTTATCTTTCCCTTTAGAATTGCGTCTAAGAGAATATGACGTATCATGTACACCAGAAAACTTCGCAACATCTCCCCAGGTCAAATCATCTTCGTCATCAAAGACCAACTCTTCATTTGCATATTAAACTGCACCGGTCAACCATTCATTTGCCATGTCTATGTAATCCAAGCAATATGATCTATAGAATCACGCATTTCCCAACGACGTCTCAAAGCCCTATTGTACTTAACAAATACCAAATCATTGAGGCAGTTGTATTCGAGACGACTTCTCCTCTTCGAATGCAACTGTTAAGTAATTAAAATTTTTCAGTCAGTCAAATGAATGTGAAAATTGAAATTGACCTGCACCCTTGCATTAGAATAACTATTCTTACATGTTCAAATACACTCCAGTTCCTCTCACATCCCGATGCACTTGTTGTTAAGTTGAGAAGCTTAATTGCAAGTTCTTTTAAATGGGGAGCACTGGCACCAAAAGATGTCCACCAATCAACTATAAAATGAATTTAAAATGTTAAAGCCACTCTAAATTGTAATAATATTTTTAAATAATATAAATTGATGAATAGATATTAACCTGAGGGTTTAATGCCTCGTTATTTCTTCGCAAATGAACTGTGATAAGTCTGATTTGTTCATATATTTTCACTCACTTTTTATAGCATTTCTTGTCAAACTCGGAGCAAAACGTTACATTTTTCTGCGTTTTTGTTGCATTTTTATTAATGTTTGAAATTAGTGTCGAAATTTATGTTTTTCTAGTAATTTGTGTTTAATTCAAGTGTTTGGATTGATTTGATTTTTTTTTTCTTATTTGTGTTATTTTTATTTTGGATTTGTCAAATTTAGCATTCTATTATATTTCAATAAGATATTTAAAGTACATTAATCAAAAGAAAAAAAAGAAGAAGGTCAAATAATTGCAGCTAGGCTGCGTTCAAAAAAAAAAAGATAACCAAACAAAAGAAAACTAAAACAAAATAAAATGCAAGACAAGGAAGAAGGCAGAAGCACATGCTGCGGCCAAATCAAAATAAAAGACAGCTTGATAGCTGCAAAAAAAAACCAGGGACAAGTTGGAAGAAAAAAAAAAGAAGCCACCTGCGGGGAAAAAGTCAACCAGCCACACAAACAATTGATGGCCGGAGCTCTTGGCCGCAGGGCAAAAACCAGAACTCTCAACTCAAAATAAATAGGCATAGCAAAAGGAAAAAAGTGGAGAACAGACCAAAAAAAGCGGGGCTGATCCGTGGAGAAGAAACTCACGAGCAGAATAGCTAGAAAAGGAGAAGGATCGCAACCACGGAAACTTCGGTTTACCCCTCTTTATCCTCTTTCGATTTGTATCTTTAAGGTTTTATGCTATTATAATCATGTTTATTTCAGCTCACGAACTTGTTCTTTTACTTCATTAGTTTCAAATATCTCTCAAGTTATCTCTCAAGTTGGAAAAAAGTGGAGAACAGACCAAAAAAAGTGGGGCTGATCCGTGGAGAAGAAACTCTCGAATATTGAATTAAATTTAGGAAGTTTCTCCAATTTTTAGGACTAGTTGTTTGAGATGAAATTGAAAGAGTAATTTGTGAAAGTGATCACTTCACTTGTGAATGTTTGGAAAATTAATTCGTGCTTGTCTATGAGTGTAGAATTAATTTAGCTCACATCTCACACACCCTAAACTAAGTCTAGAAATAAGTTTAAAAGTACCTTAGTTTGGGAAATAAGTTTGAAAAACACCCCTCCATGGGAAAAAACTCGGACATGTTAGGGGAATTAAAATCAAGTTCTTGTCTATGAGAATTAATGTCACTATTCTTAGATTGGAGAAATTATTCCTTTTTTTTGTTCATAATCCAAAGACACCCAAGATCCTTAATTCCAAATCTAGATCCCACTTTTAATTAGTTAATTTTTCGTTATTAGTCACATTAAATTTACCTTTTAAGTATTTTATTTTTGAAACTTTACTCATCCACATGTTTGCTAGTTTAATATTTTTTAATAGTTAATATTCTCTCTCAAGTTATTTTGCATGTTCACTAGTTTTAGTTTACTCATTAATGCCGTTTAATTAAATTCTTCATTACTACTTTTGTTGTTTATTTTTATTTGCTTAATTATTATAACAATTAATCGTTTGAGAAAGCTTGCAACGACTCGTACTAACCAGTGACCGATATTGAAACCAACATTTCCCTCCGCCACTTCTCAGAGACACGATACTCGGGGATAAACTTTTCCATACGGAAGGGTTAAACTCCGTTTTACTACAACGCCGCGAAAGCGGGTCATCAAACTGCTAAATAGTCCGTGTCCTAATTCCCAAATGGACACCTTAGTACCTCACTAACATTTTTTGCTTGAAGTTCTTCATTTGGAACCAACCTCTCCAAACATTCATAAAACCCACTCACCACTTCAGCTAAATTTATGGTAGAAGATACTTGTGACTCACCTGGAAATCGAAAAAAATCCGGATTCAAGAAAAAAGCAGCTGCGTGCAACGACTGACGAAGTTGAGAAGTCCATCTCGTGTCTATTATGTCAAACACTTTCTTGTACTTGGATTGGTTGTTGTTGAAGGCTTTGGCTATTGCTGCTTTTGTCAATTCCATTGCAGGATAGACATATCCCATAGCCGGCTTCACTCCTCCAACTTTCAGTGCCTCATGAAGTGTGTTCTAAAAGGACGACATCTGGACAATTCTACCACACTCCTTTGCAGCCTCTTCTTTGGAATAGTTGCTCGTTAGGAACTCCTCACAATTGAAAAGCGTAATCAACTTATTGTTGTGCTCCTTTAACCTCTTGAATGTCAAGAAAGCTGTGGCAAATCTTGTCTTAGCAAACTTCACCAACTCTCTCTTCCCGGTGAATTTCCTAAACAAGTTCAGCAATTTTGTTTTTGAATGGATGTAGATCGACAATTTCAGAGCTCTTTTATAGGTTGTCTGAAAGTGCTTAAGCTCAAATATGTCTTTGAACATCAAATTGATGCAATGAGCAGCACACAACATCCAATAATTTGTCGGGTACTTCTCCATTAAATCCTTGCCTAAACGATAAAAAAATGAAAAGAATAATTAATTTTACCTAAATTATATATTAGAGATTATGAGTTTAAGTATAAAATAAACTTACCAGCTTTGACATTTTCAGAAGCGTTGTCTGATATAATTTGAACAACATTTTCCCCTCCAACTCTATTCACAAAGAGTTCAAAGAGCTCAAGCATCTTCTCTCTATTCACAATGTCCAAGCTTACTTCAACTGATTGGATAAAATAAGACCCAAGTGAACAATTAACTAACACATTGATATAAGCGTGATTCCTTCTATCAGTCCACTTATCCATCATCAATGAACAACCATATTGCTTGCAATTATCCTCATGTGGTTTTAAAAGCTCCTTCACATGCTTTACTTCCTTTTTAAGATATGGCACTCGAACTTCATGATAAGTAGGAGCTTTCATCCTGGGTCCATGTTGCGCGACAACATCAATGAAACTTTGTAATGTCTTGTAATTGACATAGTTAAAGGGCAATCCAGCTTCATACATCCATCGTGCAAATGCACCAACAACCATTTCCCTTAACTCTTTCTTGCAAGATGCTAGAGTTACTTCTGCCCTTCTTGCCCTCTTCAAAGTTCCATGTTCTTTTGAAAGCGTTTTGAAATACAAATTCATGGGCCCTTTGGTTGATGATGCTTTGCTCATAGCATCTCCAAGCTCCAGCTCTTCAACATCATCATCATAATCATGGGTGGAAAAGTTCTCTCTCATATCTTCTTTTCTTTTACTTTTGTTATCAAGAAGCTCCTTCACGACAACTCTAACTTCTTGTGGACACTTAGGACATGCCTTAACACATTTAAAGCCACCGGCAAGATGTTGTTTGTGACGATATATACCCCCAATTGTGATTTTATCACAATATTTGCATCGCACACGTGTGTAATCGTTTGGCGTGACCCTTAACCCATGCTCCCATGCAGGATCCTGACTTTTAGATTGTTCTCCAGACATTTTTGTCTACAATTCTACATATACATGTTTCACAAAAACATAGGCTCTTTTAGTTTGCCAAAAAAGATACAGGATGTTTTGGAAGCTTATTATACAAATAGATTACAGAGTAAGATAGAAACAGAGTAAAGTGAGATGTGGAAGTCAGGGCTCCAACTACAATCACAGAGTAAACTGTAAAATTAAAGAACGATGATGAAATAGAACCTGCGCAGCACCGACGAGAAAGTTTGGGAGAACTCTTCTTCATCTACGAGTCACGACTTGGAAACAACGGTCACCTGAGAGAACTCCTCTTCACCTGCGATTTCTTCAGCTATGTCTGGAGTGCGGCTATGTCTGGAGTGAGAAAGAGTCGACCAACTCTTACGTGATAACTCTAACTTGTAGCGTCGAGACGAGAAGACCAATTTTTTTTTTTTAAGTTGACCGGTCAATTTAATGCTTTTTGTGAGAATCCATGAAAAGCGATCGCTTTTCATTAACCGAGCTCAAGCAAAAGCGTCGGAAAAGCTTCGCTTTCTCATGGCGCTGCACTTCTCAAAAGCCAGGCGCAGGTTTAGCGCTCGCCTGCGCGTTGTCGCTTTTAGGCGCTTTTTACCGCTTTTAACAAGTTTGGTCTTAACGGTAGTTAATAAAAGCCTTCAAGAGGTGGCGACTTACTAAGCTACTTCAGGACACATAGTACATGCCTTTAACACATCTAAAACCACCGGCAAGATGTTGTTTGTGACCAGTGGCGGACCCACTAAGGGTCCCACGGTGTCCCGGGACCCCATGGACCTCCAAAAAAATACCTATATATATTTGTATATATTTTATATAAAATTAAGTAATCAGTGTATTTATACAATCGAAACTGGTTTAGAACACAAATACCGAGCTAGAGCAATGGTTGGACATTCAATCTTAGAGTTTTACACGTGTAGAGGTCCAAGGATCAATTCCCCCTGGCATCCACCTTTTTGAAAATAAAATTATGGAACAACCTGCCCACCTATTGTTTATCATGCACCTCTATTGCCCAATTTTTTTCATAAGAAATACTACTACTATAAACCAGTATGTATCCTCAAATTTCAGCTTATCTTTTTTATAAACTAATTTCATCATGAAACACGTAATTCTTGAATTCACGCACTGAATTTGTAATAATTAAAATAAGAAAGTTAAAAACATTTTTTTGGCGAGATGACTGAAGTTACCGTAGAGCATCATCTTAGCCACTTTTTCATATGACTTTTTTCATATCTTATAACATATAATTTAAATATTATTCTTTCCTAATATAGCAGATTTAATCGCTTGAGCCATAATCGCATAATTTGACTTGATGTGGTTTGATCTAAGACTAAAATCAATCCAATAACAAAGTCCTTAAAGTTACACAAATAAATTGGTAATTGTATTAAATTAAAATAGAAACAAGCTAATGAATATATATTAAATAAAAATCCAAATAGAATAATGCGAAGTAATTGGATCGGAATTTTCAAATGTAGGCTTTTTTGAATTTGATTTCTCATATGCATGCCCATTTTTTTAGTTGATAGAGGACATTAACTTTATAAAATTTTAGTGCCCGTTTAGTGACTCTATTTTTCGGCTTATCAGGCTTATCAACAGACTTTTTAACCAAATATGTAACTTTTGATTTTGCGCGCTGAATTGTGTAATAATAAGAAAAATAAAGTTGAAGTTACTTTTCAGGCTGTATTGACTGAAGTTGTTGTACATACCATTTTATCTATTTTTCATATCATTTCTTCTTTATTTTATTAATATAATATATTTTAAATTATTTTTTTCATAATCAGCAGAAACAGCCAATACAGTCACTTCAGTCAGAACTTCATAAATTTAAGTAGAATCAGCCGATTCAGCCGATTTCAGTGTTACCAAACGAGCTCTAGTTGATAGTGGACATTTCTTTAAAATTTTGGAATATCTTTAAAATTGTTGTATATGTTAAATATGAAACGTTATGCTATTTTAATATTTTACTTCTTCTTTTTATTAATTTTTTATTAATTCGAGTTACATTACTAAAAGGACCCCGTGATTCTGAGTTTCTGGGTTCGCCACTGTTTGTGACGATATATGCATTGCACACGTGTGTAATCGTTTGGCGTGACCCTTAATCATGCTCCCATGCAGGATCCTGACTTAATACATGATTCACAAATTTATAATCAAGCAAGTGCAAAAAGAGCAATTGAGACTTGCACAATAACATGGAATATTTTATAGATAATAGATCATATATTAGTATGAATTAGGAGTATTTTATAGATAATATATCATATATTAGTATGAATTAGACAAATTAGAATGAGAAATTACTTTTTGTGGATGAAAGTTTCAACAGATTCCAACTACAAGTTGCCAACCCCATTTACTTCATTATTTAGTTATTGTCTCTCTCCTCTCAAATTAAAAAAACTAAGCCTGAAACAGATAGAAGGTGGATGATGTTCTCTGTAATAAGGAAAGGCATCAAACTAAAAAAGAGAGTATGAGTGAGCTGTGAGGGACGATGTTCAGACTCGGAAGAAACTATGGATGAAAGACAACAACCTGCAGCTCACCAGCATTAGGGCAATTTCTACCCGAAGGGAAGTCTGGGCGTTTGGGCGAACTCCGTGACCATTTCTTCGCGTGTGGCTTCTTCACCTCCTACTTCTTCAATCTTCACCTATGGCTGTGTGCGGAGTGTCTAAAGTGTCGACAACTCTCATAACTCTAACTTCTAGTGAAAAGCAAACAAAGCTAAAACTTAAAAATGTAAGTTGACCGGTCAAAAGACCGCCTTTTGTGAAAAGCGATGAAATGAGATTGCTTATCTCGTAGGCGAGCTTCGAAAAAGCGATGGGAAAGTGCAGATTTCTCACGCACAGACGCTTGATAGCGCTTTTTAACAAGTTTGTGCAATACTAGTAAAATTTCTTCCATATTTATCCTTGATTTCGATCCAATCTTGATCTCAAATAAGAGCTTGTACCATCTTTTTGGAAAACAATAAAAATCAAGGATAAAGAATCATTAGCTTTTTAAAAAATTGAGGTGATTGAGATGTTAACATTAAATAACCTTGGGAGTCGATGAGCTCCTAACTCCTAAGTTGATCTAGAGTATGCCCTCCCACACTAAATGCAGACTTTGATGCTACAGTTGATATCGAGATTGCTAATATATCACGAGCCATACGTGCTATTGTCGGAAATCTAGGACTGTTTAATTTTCACCAAGTCAAAACATCTTTCTCTTCCTAATCTCCTCTTTCTTCATCAAGGTAACGATCAAAATCACTTCTTGAGTAATGGTGTGATCCACTCATTTGCTTCACTCAGTCTTTCACAAGATTCATCAAAGTAGTAGAACCATCCGTTAAAGAAATTGCTCTTGAGTTACTACTTACCCCGCTCTCATCAATCACAACTGGAGGAACAAAAACAATTCAATACTCATACAAATCATAATCACATTTCTTAGTCTTTTCAAATAACGGTTGTGCATTTTCTTCACCCTAAGAGCATCTCCAATGCTACAATGTCCACACTGCACATGTGGCATGACAGATAGCCACATAAATATTAGTTAATTAATTCTTTATCTCCTCATTTGAATGGTTTTATGCAGTTTTTGTAAGTTTTTCTCCACAATGTCAAGGAGACCGTCTAGATGTTGACATTGTAATTGACATTGCAGGGGAAAATTTACCAAAATTATATAAAATCATTCAAATAAGGAGAGAGATAATTTATTTGCTAATATTAATGTGGTCATGTTTCATGCTACATGTGCACCGTGCACATTATAGCATTGGAGATGCTCTAAGTATCAACAAGAGTAATCGTCACACCAATCAACTTGAAGTTTGGGTCAAGAACAATACCCACGTATATCAACTTGTTCACTATAATATTTGTCATACTTTGATTTCATTTTAGATGTCATATCATTCAAGCAATTTGATCATTAGCACAACGTTTTTTTTAACAAATCAAGTGTATGACATATATGGAATTAAAGAGTGTTACTCGTGACATATAAAGATCCCGACACATTTTTTGTCACACATTAAATTCCTTAAGAAAAACAACAAAACATTTAAGCATCTCCCAATCTGCATCACTAATTGATCCCAAACTTCTCATATCTTCCAACTCCCTAGGAAGATCCACCCTCACAAAACCATCTTTGTACTTCAAAACTGTATCCAACATAACATATGTCGAATTCCATCTAGTAAGGCAATCAAGAACCAAGGACAAAGTGCAGTTAATTTTTAACTTCTCCACTTGTTGATAAAAAGTCATTCACTTGTTAGGAGAATTTTTTATGTATCTCATAGGAGCCCTGAACTTATCAATGCAATTAGTGTTGGAAAAAGTGTGTTAAAAGTGTATTAAATGGTCATTTTGGGGCAATTATTTGAGTGGGGTCCACTTCCGATTTGGGTCGGATCAAAGTGGTTTCGGATTGTCCTTGCTAAGGGCTACAATTCGATATATGGTACACTCAAAACGGATAACGGGTGAATGAGAAATTGTTTTTCGAAGTTTACCCGTTGGAATGGAGAAAACTAGGAAAATGTGGGTTTTAGTGTGGGTTCTTTCCCACACCGAAAATCACAATGGAATTTGAACCCTTTATAAAGGGAAACCCCCTTAAGAAGTTAAGATTCCTAAAGGGAAAGGCTCTCTCACGCGCGCAGGGGGGGGGTGCGAATCAAATCCCGAAACCGGAGAACAAAAACCGCGACTTGCGTGTGCGGGCGACCTGCACACACGAATGCCGTCCGAAAATCTATATTCTAAAGATAACGTTAATTTTTGTTCTTCCGGAAACGATCGTTGCAACGCTCCTAGCACCTTGGGAAGCAACGAATACGTTTTAAGGAAATCGTGCGTAGCACGAGCTTTGGCCTATTCTGCTTCATCTCATTTCTTGTTTTTCTTTAAGTCATTTTATTTAATTAATTTTCTTTGTTTTCCAAAACACACCCAACAATCTTAAAACGTATTCAGTGATTGTTCTACTACAGTAAACAATCTTAAAACTTGTAGTTTGTCACCTTGGTGAACGAACTTGTTTTTTTGTGCTTTCGAATCACGTATGAAACGAAAAATGACTTCTCAAGAAAATGAAAATGTTGTTGGGAAGAATGCTTTGAACGGTTTGAACGATAATCACTCTGAAAGCGGAGCTCCGGTGAACAATAGTTCACAACGCGGTGCATCTGCTTTGGTTAACCAAAGGGCTATCCCTATGGTGACCGTGCCGAGCAACTCTGTGGACAAACCCGAAAAATTTAATGGGTTAAACTTCAAGAGGTGGCAGCAAAAGATGCTCTTCTATCTCACTACTCTCGGTCTTGCACGTTTCTTGACCGAGGATGCGCCGGTAGTAACCGGGGGTGAGGTGGATGCGCAATCTTTCAACGCGGTTGAGGCTTGGAAGCATTCTGACTTCCTTTGTGGAAACTACGTGTTGAACGGGCTGCATGATGCTCTGTACGACGTGTATAGTAAATTAGCTACGGCTAAGGAGCTATGGAATGCTTTGGACCACAAATATAAGAGCGAGGATGCCGGTGCAAAGAAATTTGTTGTCGGTCGATTCCTTGATTTTAAAATGGTGGATTCGAAGACGGTCTTGAGTCAAGTTGAAGAAATGCAAATGATCTTCAACGAAATTCGAGATGAAGGAATGACGGTTAGCGAGTCTTTCCAAGTGGCGTCAATTATCCATTTATTGCCGCCGGCTTGGAAGGATTTCAAGAACTACCTTAAACATAAGCGAAAGGAAATGAACTTGGAGCAATTGATCCTCCGTCTGCGGATTGAAGAGGATAACCGGAAGAACGATGGGAAACTTCCAATTGTTCATGGCACCAAGGCCAACGTGGTGGAGCATGCTAAAGGCTCCAAAAATAAAAATAATGGGAAGAGCAAGCTCGGTCCCAAGGGAGGCGTTTCCAAGACAAAGTTCAACGGAAAATGCTTCAATTGCAACAAGAATGGACACAAGTCCTCGGATTGCAAGGCACCACGGAAGAAGAAAGACTCCCTAGTCAATTTGGTGCAAGGTGGGCAAAAGGATGAAGACATCATCCTAGCGGCTGTGGTTACGGAAGTCAACCTCGTTGGATCCAATTCCAAGGAGTGGTTTGTGGACACCGGTGCAACCCGGCACATTTGCTCAAACCGGGAGTTATTCACAACTTTTGAGCCATCAAATGGTGAGAAAGTGTGGATGGGTAACTCGGCTCATTCCGCGGTTGAAGGCGTGGGCAAGGTGGTCCTGAAGATGACTTCGGGCAAAGAGCCGACTCTCAACCAAGTGCTGTTTGTTCCGGAAATACGCAAAAACCTGATTTCCGGTTCGTTGTTGAACAAGCATGGCTTCCGCATGGTTTTTGAGTTGGACAAACTGGTTTTGTCTAAGTCGGGAATGTATGTGGGCAAGGGGTATACATGTGATGGGCTTTTTAAGCTCAATGTAATGACTATTATTAATAATAATAAAATCCCTTCTGCTTACTTGCTTGAGTCTTCCAATGTGTGGCATGGTAGACTAGGACATGTTAATTTTAATTCTATACGTAGATTAATTAACATGGAGCACAATCCTAAATTCACAATTGATGTGAAGCACAAATGTGAAGTTTGTGTAGAGGCAAAACTAACGAAAACGTCTTTCAAATCGGTTGAAAGAAAAACGGAACCACTTGAATTAATTCATAGTGACGTTTGTGATTTTAAATCAATACAAACACGTGGCGGTAATAAATATTTTATTACCTTTGTCGATGATAGCACACGCTATAGCTACGTTTATTTATTAAAAAATAAACACGAAGCAATCGATAAATTCATTCTTTATAAGAATGAAGTGGAAAACCAACTTAATCGACGGATTAAGACGGTTATCAGTGATAGAGGTGGTGAGTATGAAGCACCAATTGGTGACTTTTGTGCTAGTGTGGGTATAGTACACGAACGTACCACACCCTATTCACCTCAATCAAACGCTGTTGCCGAACGAAAGAATCGCACATTGAAAGATATGATGAACGCGATGCTAGTAAGTTCGGGTTTGCCACAAAATATGTGGGGCGAAGCAATCTTGACAAGCAATTACCTTTTAAATAAGGTTCCCCGGAAAAAATATGATAAAACTCCGTACGAGTTGTGGAAAGGCAGACGGTCTTCCTATCAATATTTAAAAGTGTGGGGGTGTCTTGCTAAGGTGCTTGTACCAACATCTAAGAAAAAAAAAATAGGTCCAAAAACGGTGGATTGTATTTTTATTGGGTATGCACAAAATAGTAGTGCCTATCGGTTTTTAGTGTACGATTCGAATAATCCGGATGTCCATAAAAACACAATAATTGAATCAAGGAATGCTTCATTCTTTGAAGATGTATTTCCATGCAAGTCCAACGAAGGGCCTAGCACGTCAAAACGAACATTTGACGTAGCTATGGAAAATACTAGCGAGGGATCTGGTGAAGAACCCGAACCCCGGCGTAGCAAACGTGCTAGAGTTGAAAAATCCTTCGGACCGGATTTTCTCACATACCTAGTAGAATTCGATTCGAATATTCTAACTTGTATGGTAGAAAATGAACCGGATTTTCTAACATGTTTGGTAGAAAATGAGCCACGGACTTATACGGAAGCCGTAACGTCTACAGAAGGATAGATGTGGAAAGAAGTCATCAAAAGCGAGGTGGATTCTATCCTACAAAATCACACATGGGAATTGGTTGATCTTCCTCCGGGAAATAAACCTTTGGGATCCAAGTGGATTTTTAAACGGAAAATGAAACCTGACGGTTCCATTGATAAGTACAAGGCCAGACTTGTAATCAAAGGATACAAACAACGTGAGGGCCCTGATAACTTTGACACATATTCTCCTGTGACGAGAATAAATTCCATTAGGATGATACTTGCAATTGCCGCATTGCGGAAATTCGAAGTTCATCAAATGGACGTAAAAACCGCTTTTCTAAATGGCGATATAGACGAAGAAATCTATATGGAACAACCCGAGGGCTTTCGTGTTCCTGGCCAAGAAAGGAAAGTGTGTAAATTAATTAAATCATTGTATGGATTGAAACAAGCCCCTAAACAGTGGCACGAGAAGTTCGACCATGTAATGTTAATTAATGGGTTTAAAATAAACGAAAGTGACAAATGCATCTATGTGAAAAGCACGGTAGACGGCTATGTCATTTTGTGTTTATACGTGGATGATATACTCATCGTGGGTAGCAATAATCTAATGATTAATTCTACCAAAATCATGTTAAATTTTAAGTTTGACATGAAGGATATGGGGCTGGCCGATTTAATCCTTGGGATTAAACTAATCAGAGGACCTGACGGTCTAACGCTAAGTCAATCCCATTACGTTGATAAAATCCTTACTAAATTTAATAAGGATGATTATCAAGAGGCAAGGACGCCATTAGATAAAAATGTACATCTGACCAAAAATCGTGGAGAGTGTATTTCTCAAGTAGAATACACTAGGATTATTGGCAGTTTAATGTATCTAATGAGTTGTACCAGGCCTGATATTGCCTTTGTGGTTAGTAAGCTTAGTAGATATACTAGCAACCCCGGTGATGAACACTGGAAGGCAATAGCAAGGGTTTTGAGGTATTTACGGAAAACCCAAAACCTTGGACTGCACTATGGAAGATATCCAGCTGTACTTGAAGAGTATAGCGACGCTAGTTGGATATCTGACATTAAGGACTCAAAATCCACAAGTGGATATGTTTTCACTTTGGGAGGTGCAGCCGTGTCATGGAAATCCTCAAAACAAACGTTAATAGCTAGATCCACGATGGAGTCTGAGCTAATAGCCTTGGATAAGTGCACTGAAGAGGCTGAATGGCTACGCCATTTTCTCGAGGATATTCCAAGTTGGGAAAAGCCTGTCCCTCCAATATGCATACATTGCGACTGTCAAGCGGCAATTGGAAAGGTACAGAGCAATGTGTACAATGGTAAGTCTAGACACGTTCGTCGTAGACATAACACCATTAAACAACTCCTCACAACAGGTGTTATCACTGTTGACTACGTGAAGTCAAAGGATAACATAGCGGATCCGCTAACCAAGGCATTGGATAGAGAATTGTTGGAGAAGTTATCACGAGAAATGGGACTAAAGCCCGTAAATTGAAAAATTCTATAGTGGATACCCAACCTAGTTGGTCCTAGGTTCAAAAGGGACAACTAAATTATAGAGCGAAGGATGGTCACTGTGGGGGTCCCGGACTCCTACCCACTCCTCGTTGAAACAGTGACTCCCGCACGAGGTTAGCAAAAACGTTTGCTTTAATGATTCTAAAATGTTGATCTACTCGATAACATTGGAAGAGTATGCGGGATACTCATGAAAGAATCACCTATGTGAGAGAGAAGAGGGCCGCTTCAAAGGAGAACTGTAATGGCTCAGTTCTTTAGAAACTCTTGCAGAACCAGGACGGTGACCCATGGCCAAAACGGGCACACCCATGAGAACGGAACAAAGTTGGAAGGTTCTTGTGTAAAGATAAGTCAATGTTTACACGACGGCATTATAGTTCAAGGACATCGAGTCTACTAGACAGCCAGTAAATAAACGTGTCTTTACAGCGGAAGGTTCAAAGGATAAAACCTACCTCTCCGTGTGTAGGGATCATCCGGTGAACACAACGTGTCCTCCTATCTTCGTGTCTTTTTAAGTCTCGAAATCAATTTTCATTCATGTGGGGGATTGTTGGAAAAAGTGTGTTAAAAGTGTATTAAATGGTCATTTTGGGGCAATTATTTGAGTGGGATCCACTTCCGATTTGGGTCGGGTCAAAGTGGTTTCGGATTGTCCTTGCTAAGGGCTACAATTCGATATATGGTACACTCAAAACGGATAACGGGTGAATGAGAAATTGTTTTTCGAAGTTTACCCATTGGAATGGAGAAAACTAGGAAAATGTGGGTTTTAGTGTGGGTTCTTTCCCACACCGAAAATCACAAGGGAATTTGAACCCTTTATAAAGGGAAACCCCCCCTAAGGAGTCAAGATTCCTAAAGGGAAAGGCTCTCTCACGCTCGCAGAGGGGGTGCGAATCAAATCCCGAAACCGAAGAACAAAAACTGCGACTTGCGTGTGCGGGCGACCTGCACACACGAATGCCGTCCGAAAATCTATCTTCTAAAGATAACGTTAATTTTTGTTCTTCCGGTACGTTCCTACTTTAATTTTTGCTCCATGCACATAAATGCCCAACGTCTATATGCTCCCATTGATGTCCCAATGTTCATATGAACGTTTTGGGTTGTTTAAGGACTGGAATCAATGCCCAATGTTTAGGACATTGATGTCCAACGATCATAACCCTTAAACAGCCATTAACACACCTTAATCCACCCCTGTAAAAGGCTAGTAGGTGCTTTGCAAAGACACAACTTTTCATACACTTCGTTCACGTATTTTCATAGCTAAAACAGCACCTCTAACACTCCATACAAACTCCTTCGGTGTTCTGCTTTTGTTCACGTTCGTTGGAACTTTAGTTTGAGTGCTAAACTATTGTTCGAAGTCATCGTATCCTGGGAAACGATCGTTGCAACGCTCCTAGCACCCCGGGAGGCAACGAATACGTTTTAAGGAAATCGTGCGTAGCACGAGCTTTGGCTTATTCTGCTTCATCTCATTTCTTGTTTTTCTTTAAGTCATTTTATTTAATTAATCTTTAATAATTAATTTTTTTTGTTTTTCGAAACACACCCAACAATTAGCATATTCTTTCAAGTCATCCCACACTATAAGATTAATGATGTGTGCAATACACCTTACATGCAACAACTCACCGTCATTAATACTACCAAAATTTCTTCACCATATTTTTCATATAAAGACAAGCAACATCATTCCAACTCGCATTATCAATTGTCACACATACAATTTATCCCCTTAGTCCGCAGACATTTAAACAATCTTCAACTGCCTTATTAATAACATGCCTCTTATGACTAGAAATTGGACAAAAATTCAAAATTCTTTTTTACAATCTCCGTTGATCATCAATGAAATGAGCAGTGAGACACATAATTATTAATCTTTTGAATAGTTGTTCAAGTGTCTGTAGTCACACAAACCCTCTGGCATGATTGTTTTAAAAAATCTTTCAATCTTCCCTTTACTTCAATATAAATTTGTAACAATCTTGTGCAACAGTGGTTCGTAAAGTATATGAAATAGGGATCAAACTATTGACATGATATACCTAAATCCAGGTTTCTCCACAAACATAAGTGACAACTCATCAATAATAAGCATGTGGTATAATCCCTTCCTAACTTCCTCCAAGTCAATACCATCTTTATATTTCAAAACACTATTTTCTCCATCATTATACATCACATATTTATCAATTAAATGAGTTTGTTTACCTCCCTTTCATCAATTTGCCGGCCTATTTTTGTAAGATGCAGCGTGATTCTTCACATTAGTTGTGCCATTGACATGAGAGTCATATGCAAAAGCACGATTAAAATGTATGCATTCAACTCGCAACTTGTTTTCTTCATATAAGTACTCCCAAAAGTGATTCTAGTAATCACCCCTCTTTCTTGTGTTTCTCTTAATATAGTTGCGGCCTTCGTTGGACTGTTTTTGCACATAAACATCAACATTTTGATAAGGCATTTCATCTCCAACCACTTGAAAGTGTTTTATAATTTCAATTTTGTTCCAGTTTTGTGTTGATTGAATTTCCCTTTTGCATATATCGAATTCCAACTATCGATGGATATCAAATTCCGCTTGTACATCATTTATACTTCTTACTTGACTCTTTCAAGTATATAATAACATTTTAACCTAAAGTGGTTAGAGATGAAATACCTTCTCAAAATGTTGACGTTTATGTGCAAAAACAGCCCAAAGAAGACCGCAAATATGTTAAGAAAAACACAAGAAAGAGAGGTGATTATTGAAATCACTTTTAGGAGGAGTACTTAGATGAACGAAACAGGTTGCGAGGTGAATGTATTTATTGTGATCGTACTTTTGCCTCTAACGGCAATGACAAAAATAATGTGAAAAATCATGTTGCATCTTTCAAAAATAGTCTGGTGAATAGACAAAAAGGATGGACGCAAGCTTATTTAATTGATAAATATGTGATGTGTAATGATGGAGAAAATAGTGTTTTGAAATATAAAGATGGTATTAACTTGAAGGAAGTTAGGAAGGGGTTATAGAATATGCTTATTGTTGATGAGTTGTCATTTAAGTTCGTGAAGAAACCTGAATTTAGGTATTTCATGCAAATAGCTTGCCCCCTTTTCCATATACTTTCATGAACCACTGGTGCACGAGATTGTTATAAGTTTTATCTTGAAGAATATGGAAGATTGAAAGATTTTTTAAACAATCATGCTAGAGGGTTAGTGTGACTACCGAGACTGGGACACTTGTTCAAAGGATTAATTATATGCGTTTCACTACTCATTTCATTGATGATCAGTGGAAATTGCAAAAAAGAATTTTGAATTTTATCCAATTTTTAGTCATAAAGGGGATGATATTGGTACAGCGGTTGAAGACCGTTTCAATGTTTGGGGACTGGGGGATAAATTGTTACAGTTGATAATCTGAGTGATGTTGCTTGTCTTTATCTGAAAAATATTGTGAAGAAATTCGGTGGTATTAGTGATAGTGAGTTGTTGATGGAGTATATACCCCATGAGTATCAACATTCATGAATAAAGGATCTCTAGAATTCACCAAGTCATTTCCCGCCGAGTCTGACCTAGGCCGAGGTCGATTCCGAAATTAGTTCTCAGATCATCGAGAAAAGTTCAAAATTGCATCTGAGGTCAACCTCACGGAGGTTCGCATAAGATCCATTACTATAAGCTTGAGCGAAACTAACACCTTGTGAGATTGTAGAACCATCAAGAGCATTACTGCCTCATTCCATTAACTGAGGTTACTCTCCTTTCAAATAAGCACATTGCACCCGAGCTCAACCTCTTTAACGGGCTCGAGGAAGATTGTGGACTTAGTCATTTCAGTACTTAAGTTCCGCATGCAACGATGATTCCATAACTTATACGACAACTGTCCTAAGCTTACGTCACCGAGTCGGTTTTGCACAGAAGGTTCCAAAATGAACACATGTGGCAGGTGTACAAAAGGAACCAGTTCTGTTATCTACAATATTAATCAGTTACCAATTAGGGTTTACACGTGTCATTGAACTACTCCCTCCGTCCCCCTGTTGTTTCCCATTTCCTATTCACTTGGTCAACACAAATCACTCTTAATCGCTTACTTTATTTATCAAAGTTTTATCAAATTTGATTCTGGTTTTTGCGACTTTGTAAAACTT
The DNA here is from genome assembly GCA_945859875.1 of Cuscuta europaea. NCBI lineage: Eukaryota > Viridiplantae > Streptophyta > Magnoliopsida > Solanales > Convolvulaceae > Cuscuta > Cuscuta europaea. The sequence goes on along the minus strand of CAMAPE010000060.1, from coordinate 13,206,669 downwards.
TTAATGTAGTTTCTGAATATGCAATTTTTTTCTAAAAAATATTTTAGTGCGTACAGGGATTTATTTGCTTTATCATCAATCAAACATCGTAAACCGTAATGGGACAATTAGAGGAGGACAGAGGTAGTATTAGACTAGCAGATTTTACTTGTTGGCCAAATGTTTCACTTTTCACTATAAGCATCACTTGTTGTTGCTCTGCCAAATTTTCTACATAATCTATACTTAGCAATTTTCGATTCTCCCTCAGTTTCTGCTACCCCTGGATCAGTGAAGCCATTGGTTCTTGATTGCCTTATTAGATAGAATTCGACATATGATATGTTGGATACAGTTTTGAAGTACAAAGACGTTTTTGTGAGGGTGGATCTTCCCTGGGAGTTGGAAGATATGAAAAGTTTGGATTCAATTAGTGATGCGAATTGAGTGACGCTTGAATATTTTGTTATTGTTTTTAAGGAATTTTATGAGCTGACTAAAAATGTATTGGGATCTTTATATGTCACAAGTAACACTCTTTTCTTCCACATATGTTATACACTTGATTTTTTGAAAAAAACGTAATGCTAATGATGAACAAGTTATGTCAAATTATGTCAAATATTATGAACTTGTTCAAATTATGTCAAATATTATGGTGAACAAGTTGATATACATGGGTAACGTTCTTGATCCAAACTTCAAGTTGATTAGTGTGAAGATTGTTCTTGTTGATACTTATGGTGAAGGTGTAGAACCGTTATTTGAAAAGATTAAGTGACGTGCTTATGATTTGTATGATGAGCATAGAAAAGTTTTTGCTCCATCAACTGTGTTTGATGAGAGCAGGGTAAGTAGTAGCTCAAGAGCAACTTCTTCAACGGATGGTTCTACTATTTTGATGAATCTTGTGAAAGACCGAGTGAAGCAAATGAGCGGATCACACCATTATTCAAGAAATGAATTTGATCGTTATCTCGATGAAGAAAGAGGAAGAGAAACATGTTTTGACTTGATGGAAATTAAACAGTCCTAGATTCTCGATAATAGCACGTATGGCTAGTGATATATTAGCAATCTCGATATCAATTATCAATTGTAGCATCATAGTCTACATTTAGTCAGGAAGAGCGTACTCTAGATCAATTTAGGAGCTCATTGATTCTCAAGGTAATTTAATGTTAACAATCCATGATTTTTATTGTTTTGTAAAAAGATGGTACAAGCTCCTATTTGCGGTCAAGATTGGATCAGAGGAAATTGGTGGAAAACAAGGATAGATGTGGAAAACAAAGATTAAGATTTGAGTAGAATGAAGTGAAATGATATGTACCACGAATTTTTTATCAAAAAGGGAAAGTTGAAATCCCTTTTAGGACAACCAAAAAGGAAAGAAAGACGATCAAAATGCGACATGAGTATATTTTAAGTGTGTTGAATATAGCAAACATTATGTACTATATTTTGCAAAACTTATGCGCGTAGTGCTTATATGCTGTTATGAGTAAGAACAATAATGCTTTAAATTAATTTATTCTTAATATTTGTAGATGTGGAGGAAGCAAGTTGTACCACGTAAGAGCTGGTTTATGTTGGTTAAAGTTGCAAACTTAACAAGATGTATCACGGAGGCGGCAAATAGAACATGTAAAGGAGATATTTAAGCCAAATGAGGATATTTGCAGGCAATACATTTGTTTAATGATGATGAATAACTGGACTTGAGCTCTTTGCACTCTTTGTTAATAAAGTTGGAGGAGAAAAAATTGTTCAAATTAGATCTGACAATGCTTCTGAAAATGTCAAAGCTGGTATGTTTATTTCATACTTGAACTCATGATCTCTAATGTACTCCCTCCGGTCCTAAATAAACTTCACACTTTGACTTCACACGAATTAAGGAAATAAATTTGACTTTACTGTAGAGTACACGGTTCGACACTGTTTGACACTGTTTGGCACTGTTTTGCACTGTTTTGATGTAGATAATTTGCCAAATAAGGAAGAGAGGAGAAGTGTGAAGTTTATTTTGGACCTACCCAAAAAGGAAAGTGTGAAGTTTATTTAGGACCGGAGGGAGTATAATTTAGTTAAATTTAATTGTTCTTTCCATTTTCTTATCGCTTATGCAAGGATTTAATGGAGAAGTACCTAACGATTTATTGGACATGGTGTGCTGCTTATTGAATCAATTTGATGTTCAATGACATATCTGAGCTTAATCATTTTCAGACAATCTACAAAATTGCTGAACTTGTATAGAAAAATCACTGGGAAGAGAGGCTTGGTGAAGTTTGCTAAGATAAGATTTGACACAAGTTTCTTGACATTCAAAAGGTTGAAAGAGCACAAGAATAAGTTGATCAAACTTTTCAACTATGAGGAGTGTAGTAGAATTGTCGATATGCCATCCTTTTGGAATAAACTTCAAGAGGCTCTTAAGGTTGTTGGACCACTTATGTCAACGTTTCGAATGGTTGATGGTGATGTGAAGCCGGCTATGGGATGTCTATCTTGTAATGGAGTTGACACAAGTAGCCATAACCTTCAACAACAACCAATCCAAGTACAAGAAAGTGTTTGACATCATAGACATGAGATGGACTTCTCAACTCTGTCAGCCATTACATGCAGCTGCTTTCTTCTTCAATCTAGATTCCTTTCGATTTTCAGATGAGTCACAAGTATCTCCTACCATAAATTCAGTTTAGGTGGTGAGTGATTTTTATGATTGTTTGGAGAGATTGATTCCAAATGAAGAACTTCAAAGAAAAAATGTTAAGGAGTGTCCATTTGGGAATTATGACGCGGACTATTTAGCACTTCATTTGCAAGAAACAACGAAGCGTTAAGCCCCCAGGTTAGTATCTATTGATCAATCTATATTGTTTTAAAAAATATTACAATTTAGTGTGGCTTTAACATTTTTAATTTATTTTATACTTGATTGGTGGTCATCTTTCGGTGATAGTGCTCTCCATTTAAAGGAATTTGCAATCAAGTTTCTCAGTTTGACAAAAAGTGCATTGGGATTTGAGGAATTGAAGTGCATTTGAACTTGTAAGAATAGTTATTCTCATGCAAGTGTATGTCAATTTCAAATTTTTCATGCACTTAACTAACCACAAATTTTAAATTGCTTAACAGTTACTCCCTCTGTCCCGCTAAGATTGTCCCATTTTACCATTTCGGTCCGTCTCACTAAAATTGTTCCATACCAAATTTGGCAAAGTTTGTGTGGCTCTAAATCATTCTTACTTTATTCTAACTTTATCAATTCAATATCAACCACATCAACCAACTTTTGTTAATAACTGTGCCACCCCCTTCAGTCCCAATGTTAGTGGGACGGAGGTAGTGCATTATAAGAGGAGAAGTCGTCTAGAGTACAATCGCCTTAATGATTTAGTATTCGTTAAAGTACAATAGGGCTTTGAGATGTTGTTGAGAAATGCGTAATTTTATAGATCTTATTTGCTTGGAATACATAGACATGGCAAATGAATGGTTGGCCGGTGCAATTGATGATGTAAATGAAGGGATGGTCTTTGATGATGGAGATAATTTGACCTGGGGAGATGTTGAGAAGTTTTCTGGTGTACATAATACGCCATATTCTCTTACACACAATTCTAAAGGGAAAGATAAAGCAGAAAGTTCAAAGTCCAAGGGAAAATAAAAAGCCTCAACAGCCCCCACGGCCTCCACTCGTAGACTTGTTGATGAAGATGAGGAAGATGTTGGAGTCTATGATGATAGTGAGGACTTTGATACTTTGTTATGGATGAAGAAGGTCACTTTGACGATGAGGAGGATGAAATGATGGAGTGATTAAGATTCTTATGATCGTTTTTAATGAAACTATGACATTGTGTGATTGATGTTTTTATCTTTATGCTGCATTAGTATTACTCTTATGACATTTATGATTAGTTATGTGTTTTTGCATAATTGTGTGGTGAATGTTTTCTCACTCTATGGTGCACTAGTATTATTCTTAATGACTTTATGACTACTTATGCATTTTTGGCTTAATTATACATTATATATTTTATTCTATTTTAATTTTTATAAGCATCGCTTTTTGTGAGAAAGCTATGCTTTGCTTTCACTTTTAAGCAAAGCCCGAACTCAACGCATTTGGACACTTTTTGCTTTAAAATGTTTGGAATTGCACAAGGTGGGAAAAGGTAAATTTGTTTAAATTTGCAAATTAATGATATAAATTTGGATTGATTGGTACATTTTAAGTGTGTTGTAATATAGTAAATTTTTATATACTATATTTTGCAAAATTTGTACGTGTAGTGCTTATGTCGTGTTATATGAATAATAATGCTTTAAGTTATAAACTTCAATATTCGATAATCTTATTGTTGTAAACCTTATACTTTATGCTGCATTTTTGAAATTTTAGATGACTACTACCATAAAATAGTTTTCCCTTCATCCCCGATTTTTCTTCCATAGTACAAATGACACGGTAATTAAGATAATGAGTATTGTGTGGTGGAGAGTTGTGCACAGAAGATAGAAATGTGTAAGAATTGTTGTGAACTACAAATTTTTATCAAAAGGAAAAACTGGAAATTTATTTTGAGATGCCTAAAAAGGAAAGTGAGAAGTTTTTTCAGGAATAGAGGAACTAGATCTTATCAAGAAGAATAAGGAGAAGACTAAACATCACATTTTCACTATTTTCGATATGTCGTGTTGTATATCAAGTGGAAACAAGATGTGGTGGGTGAACATTGGGAAAGGGTGGGAAAAATTTGTTTTCGTTTACTTGCGGTGGTTAAAGGTGGAAATTTATAAGATTCCTCTCTCACATGTACTTTTTGTGTAGAAAACACAGTTTTTCATATCATGCTTTTGTTGATCCATTGATCTCATCCTCCAAATACACAGCTTAAAATAAAAAAGTGTTCAACCCCATTCTCAACCTTGTGTATTACTTTCTTACATTGGACCACAAAGTGTGCATGGCCCATCCATGCTTCGTGATAAGGAAGACCCAAGTCCATGAAAAATAGGAATGAAATGAATGAAGTTACCAGAGATATTTAAGGTGTGGATCTGTAAAGCAACTGGCCATAATAGGTCAATGTGACCGCTGGTGGAAATGTGAGGACTCCGCTAGGTAATGGCTTTATTTGTTAAATATATAAATATGTAAATGTTTGTTTACATTTATTTCTTTGCTTTCTTCGTAAATAACACATGTATTGATATTATATGCACCATAGAGGTGTTAGTGGATCAATTATCGATTGATGTTTATGTCCCCATATTGCATGCCAGATATAGGAGTGAGGATGTGTGGTGTGGCCTGAATGTACATGTTGATATGTGTCAAGAGCAACTATGTAGTATTTTCCATTTGCTGATGGGCGTTGGAGTGTTACCTTATGTTAGAGTAGCTGGATTTTATGTTGTTCACATATTGGTTTCGACGATGCCTCTAGATAGATATATCGTTATTGCTTTTCTTGAGCGTTGGAGACATAAGACACATTTTTCACTTGCCTGTTGGTGAGGTGATACTCACGTTGGTGAGTACATGTTCACAGGAAAGTCGTTACTGGTTGTGCATGTCGACCATGGATTCAGGATGTGCATCGACTGTTAGGTGTTCGTCCCCTGCTTTGGATTGACATTTGTGGCTAGTCTTTAAGATTATCATAGTTGTGGGGGCATTTCATTGTACTCCTGATGCATATGATGTTATGATTCAGCAACATGCGTGTGCATTTATTTGAAGCTCATGGGTGCTTCCTGACAAGAGTGATAATGACATTCAGCTCTCCTTTATTTGCCTATTCTTGAGAATTTTGATGTAGCTGCATGATTTAGCTGCACTAGTGCCGCTTTAGCTTATTTATAAATATTTATTTGTTTGGTGAGAAAATATTTATTTGTCAGTGGGTAATAGATTATGTGGATACCCTATACACCTGTCATGTTGTTAGAGTTGTCCCCCACATGTCCACAATCATGATCTATGAACGACACGTGTTCCTTTGACTTTTTCGTTGAGCATCAACTTCTAGATCGTGTATTGCGTCAGTTTGACTTTTAGCAGGTAATTGTGATATCTTTGGACACATGTGTAGACCTTTATAAGATCGACATGAGAAGGAAGTCTGCAAAGGATTGGTTACTAATGCATGTAAGGTACATTTTTATTTGGGAGAAGTGAGCGAAGTCTGCATTAAATTAAATTTAGACTGCCTACACACCATTATTAACTTACTTCGATTGCTCCGAAATTGATGATAACTGCTCAAATATTTTTATCCTTTATTGATTATACTACCTCTGTCCCTCAACTTCGTCATGTTTGACTAACACGAGATGTAATAAAATAAAATCTATGTGGTTAATTTTTGTGTGGAGAAGAGAGATATGACAGGGACCACCAATTGATTGATTAAAAGGAAAAGCGACAAAGTTTTTATAATAAAAAAAGGAAAGATGACAAGGTTTTAAGCGGCGGAGGGAGTATTTTCCGATCTAAATTTAACACTTTTTCTGCATTTCAGACACATGCTTTGCAACGTTTCCATAAGAGAGCGCTTGTTGTGGTTTGTGTGCAACACGATGTTGACACACAACAAGATTTTGCCAGACATTGCTTCGTAATGTGCTGATGCACTGGGTCAGGTTGACTATGACCATCTTTTACATATGAGCTCTTCTCAGTATTCTACGTCAACCATAACAAGAACATCTAGAGCAACATCATCTCACTAGTAAACCGTGACAGATTCATTCTTCATGTACGTCAGCAACGTAAACCTCCACACCCACAACTACATCTACATGACATTGATGATGATGAATATGAAGACTTGTAACCTGTCTCCATTACTTTTTTATGAACATGGTTTTTTTATGTATGTTTACATTGTTACTACTTTTTTAAATCTTGTGAAACACTGTACAACTATGCTTAATTATGTATGTCCACATACAAATGAATGCAAACGAGGTGTGTGTTGTATCATTAATGTCTTATTGCTTTGATAATAAAGATTGTTGTGTATCATTAAAATGATTAATTTTGTATGGCGGTTACTTTTTATATGCTATCAGCATATGCTCAGAAATTTGTTTGTCGATGTATGTTTGTTGTTGTATGCAGGTGCAATTGCAACTGCAATGCTTAGGAAATACGTCAAAGCAAGAGTCGCCAATTCGGATGGCGATTCATAAGTTGCCAATAAAGGTGGCATCTTAATAAGTCACAACTCCATACGGTGGTTCGTAACTAGCTAGTGAGAAGTGGCTTAGTAAGTCGCCACTCCTATTAGTGGCTTTCATTAATAACAATTAGGGTTAGCAGTATTGCTATAAATACTTTTAATTGGTTCCTAATTTCGTAAATATTTAATTAACATTATTTCAGAAAAAACTGAGAAGAGCAATGCGTTTGATGCTGATACTAATAATAAAGTTACACCCCCAATCTCAGTGATGGATAGTGTAATACCCGAGATTAATGTAAGAGGATTAATAGAGGTCTAGAGTAACTTACTCGGGTCCGTGTGGGGCCCCGGGGTGTTACAGATAGTGTACCCGGGGGGTATCTATCCGAGGGGTTACTGTGGGGAATGACTTAGTGAGAAGTCAGAGCAAAAGTAAGAGAGAGAGTATGTATTCAATATGTGAACTTGTGATATTCAGTGTGGTTTACAATGGAGGAAAGAGGTGCTATTTATAGTAGCAATAAATGCTAGATAGGGACACTGTCAACAATCTGGTGGTCGAGGGGTCACCTCAACTGGGGCGGCACCGGCACTCGCATGTGGCCGCATTAAATGCGGTGGTTGGATGCGACGTTTGTACTTGGTACGTTGATCCAGCGAATGTGGAGCGGAGATTCTGTCGAGGAAGGTGCCTTCGGCTGTAGGTGATAGGCCTAAGGCTCTATGTACCGAGGGCCTTCTGGTACCGAGGGCACTTGTGCCGAAGGCGTGGTTTTTGAGCCTTGTTCTGCTGTGATTTTTCTGAGTCCGATTCAGTCACTGGTAGCCTTCGGCCATGGGGCCGAAGGCCCCCCATTCGTGTGTCGTGGGCTGCTTAGAGCTCCATCTTGCTGGGCTTGGCCCGCTTGGGCCTGTTGGGCCTGATTGTAATAGTGGAAGTATGTGGGCCGAGGGTCCCTGGGCCATATACTCCATCAGGAGTCCCTCACTCCTTTTGCCGAAAGGTACTTGAGGGAAAAGGAGTAATTGCGTTTGTCCTCTGATGCTGCCTTGCTGTAGTTTGTAAACCTGTGAGAGATTTGCGTTTGCATGCGATTTTCCCGGGGGCAGTCCTCCAGTCCCCCACATTTTGGGATTGAAGGATGTTGATGCTTTGTGAGAATAATTTTTGGCATTTTGTGATTTTTCACGCAAGTATATCAGCATCATCATGGATATGTATGAGGATTGTACTACAAGTGTTCGTACTAGTGTAGGGAGGACTGAAGAGTTCCCTATTACTATCAGAGTGCACCAAGGATCGGCCTTGAGTCCTTTCTTATTTGCCATAGTCATGGATGAACTTACGAAGTCAATTCAAGATGATATACCGTGGTGCATGATGTTTGCCGACGATATTGTATTGATTGATGAGACGCAATCAGGTCTTAAAGCAAAGTTGGAAGTATGGCGACAAACATTGGAGAATAAGGGTTTCAAACTAAGTCGGAGCAAGACAGATTACATGGAGTGCAAGTTTGGTGGAGGTAGAAGTAGTGGTAATAGCGGAATTACTCTGGATGGTAAGGAGATACCAGTCAGCGATATGTTCCGTTACTTGGGCTCCATAATTCAGAAGGACGGTGAGTTAGAGGGAGATGTATCCCATAGAATCAGAACATGGTGGATGAAGTGGAAGAGCGCGTCAAGATTTCTATGCGACCGAGGTATGCCGACTAGACTGAAGGGTAAATTTTATAGGACAGCAATTGGGCCTGCATTACTGTATGGCGTAGAGTGTTGGGCGGTGAAACAATGTCACATTCAAAAGATGAGTGTGGCAAAGATGCGCATGCTGCGTTGGATGTGTGGGCACACTAGGAAGGACCGCGTGAGGAATGAGACAATCAGACAAAGGGTGGGAGTAGCACCTATTGAAGACAAGATGCGGGAGTCGCGCCTACGGTGGTTTGGTCATGTGCGTAGAAGACCGAGTGATGCACCTGTTAGGCGAGTTGAGATGTGTGGAGAAGAGGCAGGGAAGAGAGGGAGAGGAAGACCCAAACAGACGTGGGTTAAGGGAGTTCGAAGTGATATGCTTCTTCTGGGGTTGGATGAGGGCATGACTTTGGAGAGAACTAAGTGGAGGGCGGGTATTCACGTGAAGGAGTGATCTTGATAATCTTTTTCCCTCATCTTTTTTTTTCCTAGTTTTTTTTATCCTTATATATATATATATATGCATTATTTGCAGCCTTTTTATTTTATCATTTTTATATATATTCATCTTTTTTATATTATCTTTTCATAATAGCTTATCTTTTTATCTTTTTTCCTTCTCTTCCTTTTGGTTGTGATATCATGTATCGATTCATGTTAGCCGACCCCAATATCTTTTGGGACTAAGGCTTGGATGTTGTTGTTGTTGTTGTTTGGGTCCTCCAGTCCCCCACTCCTTGAGGCACATGTAATGTGGTGAAGAGGAGTAGAGTGGTGCCTGTTTTCATCATGGGCCAAAGGCTTGTGCTTTTCGTTTCATTTTGGGGGGATGCCTCGTTAAAAACCTCATCAGGAAAACCCCTTTGGGAAAAAATCCTGATGAGGGAAAAAGAGTGCACCGAATTCCCCCAATGATGAATAAAAAAGGTGAGCCCTTGGTGTGAGATGAAAAGCAATGTTGCCGTCGAGAGGTGCCCGTGCGTTGAGGGCCTTCTTCCTGGTTTAGCCGAAGGCTGCTTGTTGATATCTCGGGAATGCCGAGAAGAGTCCTTCAGTTACCGGGGCTGAGGGCGTGTTGACATAGGTGATTCCTCCGAAGGTGTTCGTAGTTGATAAGCACGAGTAGGCATTCTGGGGACTGTCGAGGGTAGTCCCCCAGTCAAAGAGGTTGAGGGCTTGATCGTTGTTGATGAATGCTGGTGATTGTTCCTTTGTGCTGAGGGGTGCCCTGGTATTTTAGCCGGAGGCTAATCACTGATGAGGGGGTTTGAAGTTGTTGCCCCGGGGGGATTCCCTAGTTCTCAACATATTGAGTGGTTTTCCGTTGTTAACCCGGGGGCTCCCCTTGATGAAGGAGTCTGAAGGAGTTAGCTCGAAGGCATGCATAGTATTGTCTCAGGGGTGCCAGATGAGGGCACTTTAGCCTGCGAAATAGAGCCGTTGGGATATGACCGTTGGAATATGGATCGTTGGAATATAGCCGTTGGAGGTGATGTCCATGTGGCGTGCACCCGCTGGCTGACTACGGGTGGGTGTCACCGGTTGGCGGAAGGGGCGGCGTGTAATGATGATTTTTCTCTCGGGGGCCCAGTTTCTTGGCCCAAGCCCGAAGTTGGGAGGCTATAAATACCCCATGGCCAGGGCCATTTCCCCTACGCGATTTGTTATTTAGCGAAGCTCTGGCAAAATCTTTCTAGAGAAGGAAAGTTCTTAGTTCAATCAAACCTTCGCCTCCAAGGTCAGTTCTTCATCCATTCTCCGTTTCTTCAGCATACTTAGCTTCCTTGCCTTTAGATCTAGTGTTTAGGGGCCTTAGATCTTAGAAACTTTCCCCCGTAAACTCTTTGCCATAACATGACTTCCGAGAGCGATTCCCAAAACATCTCGAGGGAGTCCTCGGTTGAAACAGAAAGCGTCTCCGAGGTGGAGTCTTCAAACGAACAGCCTTCGGTGGGTGGTGATTCTTCCGTTGCCATGGAGATACAGAAGGAGCTCGTCGCTGAGGCCGAGGCCGAGGATTTTGAACAAGTAAATGAAGACGAGGAGCTGGCCCTCGCCGTTCAAACCACCGAGGAAGAGGAGGAGAAAGAGAGGTGGAAGGTTACCATCGCCCTCCTCCCTGTACGCAATGCTGGTGAAGCCAGCACCTCCTGGCCCTTGAACCCGGCGCCTCTCCGGGTGGCCCCCGGGAAGAAAAACAAGAAGAAGGTGGGAGCTCCCAAGAAGAAAGGTGTTGCCGATCAAGTAAAACCGGTTGGGATTCCCGAGGGGTATTCATGGTTGAATACTGCTGCCTTGGCGGTGAATTCCAGAGCTGACCCAGCCGAGTGTTATGTCACACAGCTGCACGTAGGGCCTTCGATGACATTGGTAAAACCGGGGCCTGACGACGTGCTGTCCGAGGCGCCTGAGGGGTGCTTTGTTGTGCATATCCTCTCCGTCTCGATGGGCCTCCGGTTCCCTTTGCACCCCTTCCTTTTGGAGTACCTTCGGTATGTTGGCCTAGACCCCTGCCAACTTATTCCAAATAGTCATTCCTATATTGTCGGGTTTCTGAATCTCTGCAAGTCCCAGGGGGCCACTCCCAACCTGGATTTATTTTTTCAAAGCTTCAATCTCTGCTGGGGGGCATGCGAATTCCGAGGGGTTCGCGAACCTGCAACAACTCGCCCCGTGGAGGCTCTTCGATGACGTGCCCTCGTCTCACAAGGGCTGGAGGGATCGCTTCTGCTACATCAGGATTGCGGAGAACCCATTCCCGAGGGAGCTGAGGAATTACTTCCGGAGGCACATTAAGCTGGAGGGTTGCGCTGCTCTTGAGAAGGAGGGAAGGAAGATATCTGCTATCCCGGAGGGGCGGGATAAGCATGTGACAGTCAAGGAGATGACCCTGGAGGACGATCTGTATCTCCTCGGCTTTCGGCGCTATCGCTTCTTGGGGGAAACGGATGAGAAGTACCCCCTCATTGACAAAGCCTTCGAGGGAACAAGAGGTAGCTACTGAGGGCTCCAATATTTTTGTACTTAGATTTTTTTTGTAACTTGTATGCGTATTTCCCGTGTCCTCACCCCTCGGCTTAATTTACTTGTGTTATCTTACAGGTGCTAGAATGGATATCAATGTCTTCGCCGCTTTGAAGAAGCAAAAAACAAAGGGTCCGGATAAGAAGGAGCCCAGCAAGCAGAAGCCCCTCGGGGAGTTTTTGAAGAAGAATGGTGATCCTTCGGGGGATGCTGCCAAGAGGAAGGCAGCAGGCAAGGGTCTAGTCCCCGAGGGAAAGAGACCAAAAAGGGGGGATGCCGGGAAGAAGGCTCTCCCGATGTTGACCGTGGATGAGCACTCCACCTCCCAGCCCCAAGTTCTGGTGGCCACTACTGCCTCCAACCTTCCCTCGGCACAGGGGGTGAAGTAGGCTTGCCCCAGGAGGACATACAGTTCCCCCTGCTGAAGGGGGTTTCCATTACACATGGCACTGTGTACCCTCAGGAGTTTCTGAGCGGGGCTACTCCTTCGCTGGATAGGAAAGCCCTCAGCAAGCTTGATGATGAGGCCCTCGAGTCAAAGATCCGCCGGTCCTCCCTCACTGTAAGTTTCTTTCCCCTTTCATTACCCATTTTGGCGTATTCGTATTACAGTCTAACTCCTTTGTCCTCTGCTAACAAGCCTGCATAGCCCTCGGCGAACATGCCAGTAGGTTTGATGAATGGCGCCTCCAGAAGGTGCAACAGGATGAAGCCATGAAGAAGCTCATCCATGATAACGCTGAGGCCGTGCGGCAGATGGCTAGACTGGAGGGGGAGCTGCAGCAGGCGAAGGCCGAGGCAGAGAGAGCTGCCAAGGAGAAAGTTGAAGGCGAGAGGGCCGCTGCTGCTGTCGCCAATGCTGTTGCTACCTTCATCTCCGAGGGGTGGAGGACCGAAGGCCACAAGGACTAGGTGGCTTCGATAGTGGAGGCATCCGCCGATGAGTGGGTGAAAGGCCCCAGGGCGATGTGGCTAGCCCGGAAGGGTGAGGACTATTATGCTAGGGGAGAGTTCTTTACCCAGGCCCTCATCTACAGAAGGCTGGCCCGGCACTTGAAGATTGAGCCGAAAGATTTTGATCCGGCGGCATATGGTCTTCCCCCCCTCCAGCCTGACATCAGAGTCCCCCTCCCTGCATATGTCGAGAGGCCAGACTTAGAGGATTCTGAGCTGCTGAAGGAGGCCGGGGATGAAGAGGAAGGGGCCGAAGGGGATGCCACTTTGAAGCCTGCCGAGGGGGGTGCTACTGCAGCTGATGATAACCCCGCCCTTCTATAAACTTTGAATAAATCTTGTAATGAACATGTACAATCCTTCGGCTTCGGCTTTTATGTATAACAATTTGTTTTTCCATTCCATTAATGAATACCTTCTTCTCTTTGTCTGCTTTTTGAATGGATGCCTTCGTTTTTGTTGTGAATGACTACCTCTGTATTTTGATGTTTGAATTGTCAGCCATTTAGGACTTAGAAATATTTTCTAAGTGTTTGTTCAGTACCGGGCCCTCAATTGATGCTTCCTTCTGAACTTGGGTAGCCGTCATGAGCTGACCGGGGGCACCAATTTTTAGGACTTACAATATTGTTCTAAGTGTTGATCACAACTTTTGCCTTCGGTTTTCATTCTCTTTGGTATGCTTTTTGTTGTGTAAGCTTGGAGCCCTCCTCCACTGATGGTCGGGGGCTTGTAGTTTAGGACTTAGAAAATTCTCGAGTGTGGTTTTACCACTGAGCCTTCAATTGAATGCTGAGTGGACCGAGGGCCAATCATTCCAGGACTTAGAAAATCTTTCTAAGTGATGTGCATTGTGTGGCCTTCGGTTATTAGGCCCCCTGACTTTCGTGATGATTTGACCGAGGGGTGAACGGTTAGGACTTAGAAATTTTTCCAAGTGTTACTTATCCCTTGGCCTTCCGTAAATGGACCACGTGAGTACTAGCCTCCGGTGTTGATCGTAGTGTTGGAAGTTGTTTGATTTTGGACTCAGGAAATTCAAGATCATGTCTGTGAGAACTCGCCTTCGGTAGTGTGTAGCATGCGCCCTCGGCCATAGTGGGTTCCAAAGTGTGGACTTAGGAAAATTTTGTAGAACATTCATGTTGAAGTAAGGGTGGACGGAAAGTAGATGCCTTCAGTATTCCTTGAATTGTTGTTGAGTGGACATAGCCAATTTTATCCTTTTTGTAGGATTAGAGCCTTCGGTGTTGGTGACGTCGGAGGCAGCCAGAAAGTGGACTTGGCCTATTCTTGGCAACGTATGTCGTATAGTAGCCGTCGGAGTAAGAGCCATCGTCGAAGGTGACTTCCTGACTAAGAGCCTTTAGGTACCAAAGGTGTTCCCCAAGGAAGCCTTCGTTATGAGATTGGAATTCCTTGTGAGGAACTGCCGAAAGGTGTTTTGTTGGAGTTTGTACTCATTGATTGCTCGTTGAGTCTACTCCCCTCCACTCCATTTTTTTTTCTTTTTTTTTTTGGTAGTGAAGGGAAGGCTTCAAGAAACTTGGTTTCTTGGTAAGCCTTGGCCTATCGGGAGGCAACAATATACACCATTAGCTCCCCCCTCGGGTTAACCTTCCGAGTTCCGAGGGGATCGAGGGTCGTTTCATGGGCACGAGACGTAATCTGTTGCCTGCCTCCCCTTAGGGGATGGCACGGAAAGCGCCTCAGTTTTGAAAGTCGTTCCCTCAGCACGAGACGTAGTCTTTGGTCTGCCATACCCTTGGGGTAATGGCGCGGGAAGCGTTTCGTTTTTGAAAGTCGAATCTTGGGCATATTAGTTGCCTGCCATACCCTTGGGGTAGTGGTGCGGAAAGCGTTTCTTTTTTGAAAGTCGAATCCTGGGCATATTAGTTGTCTGCCATACCCTTGGGGTAATGGCGCGGAAAGCGTTTCAGGGAAGGGTTTCATTTTCACACTGGCTGCAAATGGCCGGGGGCACTTGGTGCCGCCAGGACCGATAGGTGACGCCTTCGGTATAAATGCATCCTCGAGGGGTACGGCTTCAAAAATAACACTTGGTGTTTATTTTTGCATACGCCCCCGGTACTTGGTACCGAGGGGTCTTCGTTAAAAACACTCGGTGTTATCTTCATCGCTGTAGGTTATTGGGGTGTCTACCCTCGGCACTTGGTACCGAAAGGTCTTGATTGAAATAGGGCCTTGGGCCGGGTGCTTGTATGAGGGCTTGGCCGCTCACAAGTGTTCTGATTTTGTGCTTGGTGTCTTCAACATGCCTTCATTCTTCAAAAATTGGAGGCCTTGGGCCGATGGATAATACATTCTTTAGTAATGAGGGCTTGCCCGCTCTAATATTACAGATAAAATTTAACTAGGTGATGTACATTCCGATGTCTAGGGACCTCTGTCCCATTGGGGCGTTTGAGTTTGTAAGTCCCAGGCTTGACAATGGCTGCTACGATGTAGGGCCCCTCAAACTTAGGTGCCATCTTGCCTCCCTCAGTTGGTTGGCTGGCTTCCCTCCGTCGGAGGACATAATCCCCTACTTGGAATTCTCGAGAGCGGACCTTGGCGTCGATGTAGCTTTTGACTTGCCTCCGGTAGTTTTCCGCTCGTATGAAGGCTTGCTCTCAGCGTTCTGAAATGAGGTGAAGGTCGAGGGCCATGTTGGCGTCGTTGACCTCGGGTTCGTATTGGTCCACCCTTCGGGTAGGAAGGGTCACCTCCGTGGGAGCTTTAGCCTCGAACTCGTAGCAAAGGGAGAAGGGTGTTTCACCTGTTGCCCGCCGAGGGGTGGTGCGGTAGGCCCACAAGATGTTGTGCAGTTCTTCTACCCAGCCTCCCCCTTCGGCTTCCAGGTTTTTCTTTAGACCCTCGAGCAAAGTCCGGTTGGCGTTTTCCACTTGGCCATTGCCTTGAGGGTAGGCAACGGATGAGAAGGTATGCTTGATGCCCCATGCCTCCAGAAGGGCACAAAAGGGGGCTACCTCAAACTGAGTTCCATTGACGGAGATGATCTGTTGGGGGACGCCAAACCTCGTGAGGATGCTCTTGAGGACGAAATGGCGGCACCTGGCCTCGGTAATACTGGCAAGGGGCTCAGCTTCCACCCATTTGGTGAAGTAGTCAATGGCGATGATGATGTACCTGTTATTGGAGGTACCCCTCGGCAGAGGGCCCACAAGGTCTATGCCCCATCTAGTGAAGGGTATGGATGTGCTGATGGGGGCATAGTTGACCGCTGGCCTGCCGAGAGCCTTTTGGAAGTGTTGACAGGCGATACACCTTCGGGCGAAATCCGCGCAGTCGCGGGCCATGGTGGGCCAGAAAAGCCATTTGAGGGGGTTAGGGTTGGTTTGGGGGTGAGGGGGAGGGTTGGGGGTTAACTAGGAAAAGCCAAAAAAAAAAAAAATAGAACCGAGGCCCGGCCCGGCCCGGACCCGGGGGTTGCCTGGACCCGGGGGTTACCCGGGCCGGTTCCGGGCCTCCCCTTCTTGAACCGAGGCCCGGCCGAGCCCGAACCGGAACCGGTCCATGCCTACCAGAAAGGAACAAATTAGTATAATCCATCAAACAATCCCACATTGAATTTGTGTACTTGACATCGGGGCCCACTTTATAGTGCCCAAAAATATACTCCCTCAGTCCCAAATTGTAAGATACATTTACTATTCACTTGATCTACATAAATCACTTTTAATCATCTACTTTATATATCAAAAGTTTATGAAATTTGAATTATTTTTTGCAGGTTTTGTAGCGGTTTTAATGTATTTTTTGAATATGTAAATTTTATTTTCTAAAACTAATTTGAGTGTTGACAGGGATCAATTTGCTTTATCCTCGATCAAACATTGTAAACAGAAAATTATCATACAAATTGGGACGGAGGGAGTAGTATTTAGCACTCCGTAGTAGTTACAGGTTGACTTTTTTTAATATTATGTATTATTCGAGAATCTAAAATGTGCATAACTTTAAAATTGTCTAATTTATACTACGTATATTTTAAACGTTATAAAACTTATATTTCACTTAAACTATCTAGTTTATTTGTATTTCATTGTTAAAATTTGTATTTTTTCTTACTCTAGAGAGCCTCAATTCGCTATTTGGAACCGGGGCCTCCAAATGTGCCGAACCATTGTTCAAAGACAGGAAGAAGTCCCCTCATATGGCGGACCCTGCGCTCAAAGGTCAGTGTGCAGTCAGAGAGTCATACCAGGCTCTCACAATCGCTGCAAATTGCAATGTGTGTGCAAGAACAAGCAAACATGCGCCCCCTCATTGCTGACATTGTCACCTTCCATAATTACCTATCCGCCCAACAGTACAACGCATTCAACCCACCTGAAGAGGCTTGTCTTCTGATAAGCCCAATCCAGATATGCCGGAGTAGGGGTGGACCCAGGCCGGACCTCGGCCCAGCCGGGCTTTTTTTGGGAAAGGGAGAACCGGAACCGATCCAGGTAGGCGGCGGTTCCAAGCCGGGCCAGTTCCGGTTCAATTTTTTTTATTTCTTATTTATTTCACCCCCACCCTCCCCATCCCTCCTCCCCACCCCCCCAAACCCCTCGGAAATACCCAGCCCAGCCCAACTAAACCCAGCCCAAACCCAAAAAAACCAAAAAAAAATAAAAAAGGCCCGGACCAGGCCCGAACCAGCCTGTTCTCATAAATCAGGGCCCGTGCCCGAACCGCCCTACCCGATCAGGCCGGTTCAAAGCCCAAACCGCCCTTCCGTCACACGGGCCAGTCTGGGCCTGCACAATAGCGGGCCGGGCCGAACCGGTTTGGGCCACCCCTATGCCGGAGAAGGATGCTGGTAATACTTGTGACATAGATGAGGAGAGGATGGAAGATAAAAGGGGGTACGGTACACACATTGATGAGGGTAGGGGGTGATTTGATATATGAAACGTTATTGTTGGCGGCGTATGCCATACAGAGTATCAGTATTATTTATTGTGTAGTATTATGTATCTTCAACGCAATAATGGGATATATACTACAAAGTACATATTACTACCTTCATTCCCTTAAAATTGGGACAAAAGGTAGTGATGCAATAATTAAAAAAACGAAATTGTATATTTAGTATAAAATTGATATAGTTTAAATAAATGAATTATAATCACCTACATATTATCAAATATGGTATTAGGCAAACTTAGTAAGACAAATGACAAATGTAAAATGAAACAAAGATAGGGGGCCGGAGAGAATATATTACTTGGATTTGATTAATTGGTGATTCCACAATAGCCTATGTGACTCCATAAGAGAGTCACATATGGTTCCTTAAAAATTTTGTATTAGGAAGCCATGTTGGCATGCTCACATCCTTTAGGACTATACGTTTTATAGCATCGGATGATCCCGGACTTCGCTAGACTAAAGTGTCTCCCAAAATCAACCCTGAAACTTGAATAAATTGTTGCTTATCTGAACAATCCTTCAATATTCCAACATCGTCTGTACACCTCCGCACATAAGAAGTTGCTCTGAACTGATTTAGCATATCCAAAGTTCCAATCATTATCTCAAAAGAACCTTTAGATTTACACGAAGAAGCAAACTTCCACATTGCTCTCGATGCGAGACCAAGAATTGATTCAAGGATCACTCGAGCTAGCCCTAAGGGATGGAGGATCATTACTTCGTAAAACCCACCAAAATTCACAACGGATGTGACTTCAAGTACCTCTTAATAAGGGAATTGCACTGTATTCTAATCTTCTTTCTATTTAAATGGCTGTTGCATAAATAAATGATAAAGATTGTCCTCAAAAGTTCAAAGGAGTTGGAAGTATTTGTGTCCAGACACCGCTGGCCTAAGCAGCAGATACAATTTGCTATTTCCAATGAGCCAACACAATCTAACATTGTCAATTATTAGCTATGAATAGACAATCCATGGCAAAACCGGGAACTTGCAATCATCATAACTTGCTATCCATGTTCTTAGACCTACCAAATTTACCCTTCCACTCATTTGTTTCACTAAGATGTTGGCCTTGTCTACTTTTTAATCATTGGCCCTCTCTGATCTAGCATTTACCCATTCCGGACCCCGCCTAGACCCAAACCAATCTACTTGTCAGATTGTCCGTCCGATGCTCGTCCTGAGTCTAGCACTTTCTAGAACACAAAACAGCCAAAAGGCTGTAATTTTTTATCCTACTTAAAACAATTAATATGACAACCAACAAAAAGCAGGTAAACACAAAGAAAAGTAGAAAGTAAACAAACATGCGTGGAGGGCGATAGAGAAGTTAGTTTCCGTCGAGTCATGCTTCATAAAAAATGATTTTCATTTTCCAAACAATTTGAATCAGTGAGGAGGAAATCATGTTTAATGCTCAAGCCCAAATTTATTCCCTGTAGCATTGGATCATCCAGGGTCAAAGTCTTTCGATTACATATTTAATGCTGTCAAAATTGACCCCTCGGACAGAAATGGTGAAAGACCACATGTGAAGTTTACCTTAAACATGATGGATAAATTTTCCTGCTATTAGAACGATGAAGAAAAGCTAAACTGCAACCCAGTCTTCCCTCTATCATGCTCTCCTTGTTTCAGTATGTAGCAGTAATTAACCTGAAGTTGGAACAAAAATAATAATCAGAAGTCCATAGTTGAAACAAAAATAATAATCAGAAGTCCAGGAAACTGCTATATTAGAATAGCTTAACTCACAGGAAATAGGGACAGGTATCCTGGCAAATTCAAATAGGCAAAACCCTCCGTTCACTTTTAGTTAGGTTTTGCACACATGCAAAAAATATTATGATATGACTAGAATTCCTCCATTAATGTTTACAGTATTGCATACTAACAACGAGCATTAATGATCTGTTGATACTAATATTTTGAAGAGAGTTATTTGAGAAATAAAGATAATAATAAAGCAATATGAATAGATATTAGAGAAAAGATGGAGTAATATATTGTAGTGATGAGATGAAGCAAACGTCTAAGGGTGTTTGGATGAGCTGAGGTTAGACGCCTTACCCTATATCTTGATAAATAGAATAATTCTAAAAATGAAATAAAGATGTCAAAATGTCACATGATCGCATATTATGTTTGACTTTCAATTTTTTATTAAATCTCAAATATATACTACGTATCAAGATATAGATTAAGCCACCACAGCCTTACCCTCCAAAACCCTGCATACAAAAAGGCCTGAAAATTATATTCTTAAAGATTTTCTTGTCTTTCCATGACAAAAATATGCTCTAAAAATGAACAACTGGATGGTTGCAAACCTCCATCCTGAACAGTTTAGTTGGAACAATGACTCCGAACCCCGTTGAAGCTTTAAACGAGTCACGGAACTTCTGGAAAGAGAGGTCTCGGAATGCATGTTCACTTAATTTGTTAAGGCTTCCGGTGCATGCAAAAGCATGTCCATGTATTCCAGCTTCCCTAAGGACTTTCAATGGAAGATCAAAAGAAACATCTGCAAAGGCAGTAACTGCAAGATCTCCTCCAATGAAGTCCAGATCAGAAGAATCAGAAACTTCATGATCACTACCACTTTCTTTAACTAGCCTTCTTGGATCAAAAGGGCCAACTCCCCTTAACTTAAAACCGAAGATTGAAGTTGGGCCACCCATAGAGCAGACTGGAGAAGTGTTACCACCCATAAAAAATCTGTCAGGTAGATATGAGGGCATGTTCATGAATCCAGTCCCCCATGGAAACATTGCGCCAGCTGAAATCCCAATGTTCAGTGCGGCATTGTAAAATCCCAAAGGTAAAGCATAACGAAAATCAAACTCCTGTATACAATAAATCCAGTTTCTCACATTTATGAATTGCCTGTAAAATAAGCTATTCGCTCTGAAGCATAAAAAATGAAAAACTAGAAAGGTGGAAGTTGTTGAGAGGGCATTCTTGTCATAAAAAGGGGTGAACATTGATTTTAATTTATTTTGGATTGGGGAAACTGGTAAGGGACCTTTTTAATAGAGAAATCTTCTATAGCTAGAAGAGAAAAATGTAAGCAATTTAATACTCCCTCCATCCCACTATCTTCATTCCATTTTTCCATTTATGTCCGTCCCATTGAGTTTTTCCCATTCCTTATTTGGTAATATTTATTGAATCTAATTCATTAATACTTTATTGACAGATCACAAAATCACAATTCAGTACTAATCACAAACCTTCACTTTTCTTAATAACCATACCACTCCCCCAAGTGTCCCAATCATAGGGTGATTCATAAACAGGTCTAAAAATATGAAATCATAAGATTGATTGCAACACATATGTAACCAATAAGAATAGAAAACCTGTTGTTAGCTAAATGAGGCTGACAACATTATGTTTAAGCTGTGTTAGGTTAAGGTGAAATGAGAGAGAAAGAAATATGAGAGAGATGGCAATTTTTTGTTCTTAGGTGATAAGAGAAAATGGGGAAGAGAGGAATGAAAATGTTGTGCCCCACCTCCTTTTTTATTTGTACCTATTCATCTTCATTTCTCTCATATCAAATGACACACAAAAGTACAAAACCACCCCAATTTTTCTACTGTTTGTTCTTCTCTATCTCTTTCTCACAAATTTCTCTCATCTCAAATTCACCTCTAAGCTAATTAAAAGCTAAAACAGAAAACAAAAACTAACTGAAAATGGACTGAGAAAAAGTGGAAAACAGACTAAACCTGACGTAGAAACCGTATGCTCCGAGAATCTGGTACAAGGCCAGCGATCTGTGAGGTAGAAGCAAATGCAAGCCCTTGGGTTGGTCTTAAAGGTGAATTCCTCCTGTCAACTTTAAATGTATACTTGAGAACTGAGAGCAAACCATGTCCGAGCTGCCTCCTTACAGTCTTAGAGGCCATTTGTGACGGATCAGTCAAAGTTCGCCAAGAGACATTGTATGCTAAGTCATGGTTTTTGGATGACAATAGACCAAGGGAAAGGCCTAACGATCTTTCCTTGTATGAAGAAAACTTCAACCAATCTTGAGATAATAAAGACAGTCTGGCTGTAACAGGAGTAGTTAACCTTTTGAACCTAGGTAAATACACACCAGCACTTACTTCCGAAGATTGGTCCCAACCATAGGCCAAAGAACCATCCCACAAATCACCATAACCAAATAAGTTTTTCAATTTTAATGAGCTTTCAAGCGACCAGCTTCTAGACTACAAAAAAAGTTTTAAAAAGTATCAAATCACATTACTAGAAAGCTTTAGTAAGATGTCTGATAGTAAAGATAAAAAATGCATCAACATGAAGGAAATAAACAAAAACACAACAGCATGCATAAATGCAGTCTGCAGATATAGTGAATAGAAGTTTTAAACAAAGAAATCAAGTATTTGAAATTATCTACGGTATTTTAGATACATAATACAGGTAGTATTTGACCCATGAAGCAACGGGGAAAATATCTAGGTTGAGCACAGAGTAGTTTTGTGTATATCTTATGAAAAAACATCAAAGACCTACATAATATTGACAAAAGAGTAGATTTGATCTGTCAAATAAATAATTAGAATGAGATGAAGCGCATATGATTTTTTTATACGACACAAACTCCTCCTTCGAAAAGGATAAGAGTCTTCATATATTCCACCTATATTAGTATTGCTCAGATTGCAGTATATCTCTCTAGGTTTCTATGTTCTGGTGAGTCAACCAATCCTAGATGAATTGAATAGCCAAATTAATCAATTGGACCTAAGGAAAATGGTCAGCTTTCAAAACCAACTACAACCTTAAGTTCCTTAAACCTTCTATGCATTTTTTATTTATATAACAAGAAGTTTGAAGATAACTTTCAAGATCCCAATATTCACACTACATAGAGCCAAAAACTAAAACTTGTCTACGGTATCATTTCAAGGTAATGTAAGTAAATTGAGTATCAATTCACAAAGAACGAAAGCCAATCTTAATAGCATATTACCCCTGGTTTCGAGAACATCCCTATGCTTCCGGCAATAGGGTTTTTGGCTTCAATGACTTCAATAATCACATTGGCCGTCTGGGGAAGCTCAGGAGGTCCGGAATCAAGAGTGATATTGACGGAATCGAAAATGTCGAGTTGTTGCAGTCTTGCATTGGCAGAACTGGATGCCTGGAGCAGCTCCTGGAGCGTAGTTGCAGACTTGATCAATTCCACCTCGGCCTCAATTAAGGAATCCTTAGTCTTAGTGTTCCCTCTGATCAACACGTCGTGGACTCGCACCGGGACTCCCTCCGACGACAGTCGCCGGAAGAAGCTCTCTATCCTCGCCTTATCGGTCCGCACTGGGGACTCTTCTCTGACTGGCTCTACGTCTTCTCCATCATCTTCTTCTTCTTCTATTTCTTCGTAATCATCCTCGTCACCTTCGGTGTTGCCGCTGGTTGAGCGCTCCTTTCCCATTTCGTCCGCCATAGGAGTATCGTTTAGGTGCTTGCCAGGGCAGTTGCAAACAATTTGTATGGAGAAAATTATAATATGGGCTCAGCCTTGGTCTAATCAAAATTAATACTCGTTGGCAAGTTCATTATTTCGGTTGTAATGTAGTGTATTAGCTTTATTAAAAAGGGTGAAACTAAATAAAAGTTGGTAAATTACGTCGTACACCGGGTTGAACCGTGCACACGGTACAACAGGGTTTTTTTAATCTTTCTGTGCTTCTCGCCATTGCACAAGCTTCGCACCAGACTTTCACACAGGACTTTGTAGGCGTTTTCGCACCAGATTTCGCACAGGACTTCGCATCTCGCTTATTCAATCTCGCTAGGCTTCTTCGATCTAATTTCGCACCAGCAGCTCGTCTCCAAAGTTCACCACTCACCCCCCTTCTCCACCCTACTTACCTACTCACCTCTTCTCCCTCTCTATTTCTTTCTGGCATAGTTGTCGGTGTAGTTTTACTGTTTGAGCATGTAATTTTAGGAGACAAGCAGTGGCGGACCCACTAAGGGTCCCAAGGGGTCCCGGGACCCCGTGGACCTCGGGAAAAAACCCTATATATTATATATTTATATATTATTTAAAATTACTTATTCAATGTATATATAAACACAAAACAACTTTAAAACAATAAGGATGGTGTAGCCGAACGGGAACACGTCTGGAAGCAAAGTATCTATGCTACCCGGAGGTATCACGTTCGAATCCCATCGGAGTATTTTTTTTGGGCCTTTTTTTGTCTTTAAGGAAAGCCACGGCCCAACTTAAGCCCAAAACAAAAGACCCAACCCGGTAGCCCCTTTTCCTTTCACGCACCCAGCGGCCAGCTCCCAGCCCGCGGCAGCCCCCTTCAGCCCTTCTCCTATTACGCTTTCAGTCTTTCACGCAGCCCCCAAGTCGGCAAGTCCCAACCGGAAACCGCCAACCGCGATTCTGCGATTTGAGAAGCGGCCGAACTGCCGAAGCCCGAAGCTCCCTGCGGCCTGCCCCTCTTTTCCTTCCACGACGAGTGACCGGCCAGTCAGCCACGACAAGTTGACAAGCAGCCAGCGGCCCAGCAGCCTGCGGGACAACCGGACAAGCGGGCCAAGCGGCCAAGGCGCCAGGGTACTTTCTCTTCTTTTCTCCGTTAATGGAGTTTCTCAAATCTCAAGGTTTTTGTTGGATTTTCTTTATGCTCAAAAATT
This sequence comes from Cuscuta europaea, assembly GCA_945859875.1. Lineage (NCBI taxonomy): Eukaryota > Viridiplantae > Streptophyta > Magnoliopsida > Solanales > Convolvulaceae > Cuscuta > Cuscuta europaea. The sequence goes on along the minus strand of CAMAPE010000060.1, from coordinate 13,182,186 downwards.
AGGGATTTCAAATTTCAATTTCTATGTTTAAATTGCTTTTAATTGCTTTTTTTGCATATCTTTTTTTAATGTTAGATTAAATTAATAAATTCATGTATTTATAAATGTTATTTTCAATTTTATACGATTTAGGATGAAAAGATATTTTGATGTTGTACCCAAATTTAAAGAAACTCAAAGTACCGAGAGTAGTTCAGGTGTTAATTCAAATGATCCGCCATTAGTAAATGAAGAATTGGATCAAGTAATTGCTGAAAGTGAAGCTAATTTGGCTTATAATCTACCTGAACAACATGAGGATTTTGAATCTTTGGAAGCTGATCCTGGATTGAGAAAAAGAATTGCTGATTTTCACCCTAATGTTCAAGACGAGGTACGTCGTAGTTACATTCAAAAAAGACCGTTTCAACCTCGGGACCATGATTTCCCTTTTAAGTTAATTGGAGGCAAAAAACGTAGATTTGTTTCAAGTTGGGTTGATGAGCATAAATGGTTGGAATACAGTATTGCTAAAGATGCTGCATTTTGTTTGCCATGTTATTTGTTTAAGAATGAGTGGGAAGTTAGGGGTGATCATTTTGTGGGAATTGGGTTTTCAACATGGAATAAAAAAGATAGATTCTATTTACATGTTGGTAAACCTAACAGTCCTCATTACAATGCGGTGAAACGATTGGAAGATTTGATGAACCAAAAACAAAGTATTGGAGCATGTTTTGTGAAACAATCTGAACAAGCAAAGTCTGATTACCTTATTCGCTTGAAGGCATCACTTGAGTGCACTAGATTTCTTCTTTGTGGGGGTTTGCCATTTCGGGGTCATGACGAATCAATAGAGTCTAGTTATAAAGGTCATTTTCTTGAGACTTTAGATCTTTTGAGACAACGTGATTCTGAGATAGATAGAGTCCTAAAAAATGCTCCACAAAACAATCAGATGACTTCACCCAAAATTCAAAAGGACTTGTGTTCTGCTTGTGCATTTCTAACTGTTCATGAAATTATTAAGCAAATGAGAGATGATGTTTTTGTTATATTAGTTGATGAATCAGGGGATGTTTCTGGTAAAGAACAAATGGCTATTGTTGTGCGTTTTGTTGCTAGTAATGGTTCTGTTTTGGAGAGATTTATTGGTCTTGTTCATGTAAAAGACACAGTTGCATCATCTCTTAAAGAATCTCTTGAGAACATTCTAACACAATATGGTCTGTGCATCTCAAACATAAGAGGACAAGGCTATGACGGAGCGAGTAATATGCGGGGTAAGTTTGGTGGATTGAAAACTCTAATTCAAAATGAAAATCCCTATGCATATTATTTCCATTGTTTAGCTCATCAATTGCAATTGTCACTTGTTGCCGCTGTTAAAGGACACCATGAGGTTAATTGGTTACTTCTTCATGTTAGTCGCGTAATTAATGAGATCTGCTCATCAAATAAGCGACAAGAATGCCTTCGAGATAAACAAGCAAGTGATTTGATAACTGCTTTAGAAGCTGGACTAGTAAAAACAGGAAGAGGATTGAATCAACAGTTAGCACTTGTCAGAGCAGGTGATACACGATGGAGTTCTCATTACAAATCATTGCTTAATTTGCAAAAATTATTTAAATCTGTGATTGAGGTGCTCGAAGATTTGGAAGACCATGATAAAAGTGGTGAAGCCACTTCATTGTTGAATGAATTGCAAACTTTTGAATTTTGTTTCATGCTTCATTTGATGATCAATGTTTTGGCCATTACACATGATCTTTCACAGGCATTGCAAAGGCGTGAACAAGATCTTGTGAATGCTTTGAAACTAGTCACAGTTGTCAAACAACGTTTAGCGGCAATGAAAACAGATATTGGATGAGGTGCTTTGTTTGATGAGGTTGTTACTTTTTGTAAAAAAATTCATATAGATGTGCCTTCAATGGATCAGAACTACATCAAAGGAAAAAGATCGAAGCGCAGGGCACCGAGTATAACGAACATGCATCATTACAAGTATGATTGTTTACATGAGATTGTTAATTTGTTTGTGGCTGAGCTTGATAGCACGATTGGTGTGGCAAGCACTAAGTTATTGTGTTGTGTGTCTTGTTTATGTCCTTCCTCCTCGTTTGAAGCTTTTGATAGGGCATCTTTGCTTAAATTGGCAGAATTTTATCCAAAAGAGTTTTCTGACGTTGATCAAAAGATACTCGAGAATCAGCTTGAGAATTATATTTTAGATGTCCATTCTGATAATAGATTTTCTGATTTGAATGGTTTATTAGACCTTTCAATTGAAATGGTTTCCACGAAGAAGCATCTCACATATCAGCATGTGTATACACTTATTAAGTTATCTCTACTTCTCCCAGTAGCTACAGCAAGTGTTGAACGGGCGTTTTCAAGTATGAAGTTTGTGAAGAATGAGTTGCACAACAAGATCTGCGATCAATGGTTGAATGATTGCTTAGTTACATATGTTGAGAGAGATGCTTTTGGTACTATTAGTGATGATTCTATTATAGAATATTTCCAACAAATGAAGCCTAGGAGAGTACATCTATAGAATTGTTGAATGACTTTTATATGTAAGTTTTTGCTTTATAATATATCTTAATGTTTTGATGGTGTACGTTAACTTTGAAGTGTTATGCTTCTTTAATATTTTTTTATTAGTTTTACATTAATTAGAGATCAAAGATATGTAAGGGTAGGGACCTCGTGGCTCCGACTTCCTGGGTCCGCCACTGGAGACAAGGGAAGTCTACTTCGTTGCTAAGGAATCTTTGCTACCGTTAATCTCAAATGAGTTTTACATTAAACTCAAATGATTATACGCCTAAAAGGAATGAGCATATACAAATGAATGTTGTACACATTAGAAATGGTTTTATGTTAAGATCAAATGAGTACATCGTTCAAAATAAATGAGCATACCCAAATTGAATTTTTTGATACTCATTTTCTAAGTTATAAATACTCATTTGATACCACTTTATGCTCATTTTGAAATGTTGCACATTTCAAACGTATCCTACTTCATTGGACTCACATATTGAAAAATAATAAAGCAAAAGTGAATTGGAAAATAGGGAGCAGAGAACACTGATGCTCATTGGTGGGCTCTTAATACTAAAAAAAAACCTAATGCTCACCAAATTTGCATCAATGCTCATTTTAGGGAATCCGTGCTTTTCATCAAAATTACAAAACTACCACCGGTTGTACGGTACAGCCGGTTGTATAGTATACGCTTCCAAAGAAATCGTGTTGGTAATAAAATTGTTAGGAGGTATGCACGAAAAAGAATGGAAAGTAAATGCAAGTGTATTACCTTATTTGAAAGAGTAAAAAAAGTGAAGGGTAAAGAAGTGAAGGGTTGGTTAATAACAGATGTGTTTTCATGTAAATTGACAATAATGTTTTTAATCTTTTTAAATTATATATGTCCCAGTGCACTTAGCCATCTTTGACTTTTCCAGTCAAAGGTGGTAAACTCTGACCAAATATTTAAATTAATATATTTAAGCAAAATTTAATAATTTTATACTTTTATGATAGTATTTTTAACAATAAAAACATTTTCATATCATTTTCATATTATTAATACTTTCTCTATATAAACATATAATCGATCAAAGTTAAACGTCATTGACTTGAAAAGTCAAGTTTGGCTAACTAAAATGGGACGGATGGAGTAATACTCAAAATAGGTCAAATTTGATGTTGTATCACTTGGAGCACCAAGTATAATATGTAGAGAGAGCACCAAGTATCATATCAGGAGTTTCTAACTGAAATCGTCTTGTGAAATCCGTCGGGTGTGGTTTTGATGAAATTTTTTTATGAAATTGTGTGAAATGTTCTTCTTGAAATTTAGATTATGTTCACAAAATTTCATCTTAATTAAAACTGCACTTTTTAATGTGTGATGATGTGTAAGTTGGCGTATGATTCTCAATTTAAACGTAATTTTTTCATGGTAGATTCTATGGTACCCATAAGGTACCATACATCTGTACACATGGACCAATAAGAATGTTGAAGTTGAATTATTTGCGTCTAAATTAAAAATGGTATACATGTTTGGACCAATCAAGTGAATGGTAGGTATGGTATCTTTTTTTTAAATGCATATTGGGGTTCTCACCTTTTTTCGTACCATTTCTAATGTATTTCCCGATGTTGATTGCTTTGTCATTTTTATTGGATGATGAAGTCTCTAATGATTTACTTACTCCTTAAAATGCTTGTTCCTCTAAATGCCCAAGCATATTATTTTACTCACATCAACTTGTTTGTAACTCATATATATACTATGTATGCAATAAGACGCTAAGATTGAATGTAGCTAGTATTTCTCTACAGTGAAATAAATTACTCCCTCGTTCCTAAATAAAGTTCACACTTTCTTTTTTGGGATGGTCCAAAATAAAGTTCACACTTCTTCTCCCTTTCTTATTTGGCAAATTATCTACATCAAAACAGTGCAAAACGGTGCCAAACAGTGTCACAACAGTGTACTCTACAGTAAAGTCAAATTTATTTCCTTAATTTGTGTGAAGTCAAACACTGAATTTTATTTAGGATCGGAGGGAGTATTATCTTAAGTAGATAATTTTTGGCTATATATTTCAAGCGCATTTAATCAAGTATCAAACACATGTGTGGGGACTGGATTTGTTTGTATGACTAGTGTTATTCATCTTTATTTTTAATCAGAAAGAGGATATCCAATAATATTATAGAATGCTATGAATCATTGTTTGGAAATAAACAATGAATGTGTATCAATGAAATACATGTTAGAAATATTAATGTAACCAATTATTCAGAACTAATTTTGGTTTTCATGTTTTAAAAATTTTGAGAAGAACTAAAAGGCGCTTTTTTAAATACGGAGTGGTATGAACTAACTTGGAACAATGCCCTAAATATGAGTAAACAAGTTTGAGAATTTTAAAACTGAACTACTGTGTGTGTTTTCTAGAAATAGGAATTTACTGTCATGATTGAAAAATACTGCCATTAATTATAATAAATAGGGAGATTTTCCAAAATAGGTGTAAATGGAGTTTGGAATTCCAAAATAGGACTACTATGTTTTTATTCCCAAATTAGACTAACTTGACAATATTTACTATCATCTTATAGGCGTGACTGCCAAATAGTTGCAGTACAATGCATTTAACATGACAGTATTTATTATAATTAATGACAGTATTTTTCAATCATGGCAATATTTTTCATACATGGCAGTAAGGATGTTTTTACTTGGACTGTAATTTGTTGGTCTGGTCTGGTCTGGTCTGAACTCGTTTGGTCTGGTTTCTTTGTATTTTTATAACTATCCAAGTCTGGTCTAGTCTGAACTGGTCTGGTCTGGTCTGAACTGGTCTAGTCTGGTCTGGTTTCTTTGTATTTTTATAACTATCCAAGTCTGGTCTGGTCTGGTCTGGGAGGAATTACAGTCCAAGTAAAAACATCCTAAGTTAGTAACAACTCTTATTTCGGGGAGAAAAATATAGTAGTCCTATTTTGGAATTTTAAACCTCATTTATTCATATTTAGGGCAATTTCCCTAATAAATATTGTCATGTTGAATGCATAGTACTACAACTATTTGACCGTCATGACTAACAGATGATAGTAAATACTATTATCTTACTCTTATTTTGGGAAGAAGAGCATATCAATATTTAATTAAAAAGAAAACTATTGAGAAGTCTATGAGAAGTCTATGAGAAGTCTTCATAGTCAATATTTAATTAAAAAGAAAACTATCAAATAGGTCTTCGATTCTTTTTACTACCACGAAAGCGTCAATTATATTATCATATTTTAAAAACACTTGATCAAATTCCTTGAACTTTAGAAAACATTTTATTGAGCCAATTAACATGTTATCCGCCACGTCAGCAATTTACCCGCTGACGTGGCATACATGTGGCGACCCAATCATCAGTGACTTTGCTGACGTGGTGCCCCACATGTGCGCCCAACCATAAGTTAATTGTTGGGCCGGCACATATGTGGGCCACCACGTGTGCGCCACGTTAGCAAATAACTTGCTGACTGGGCAAGTAACATGTTAATTGGCTCAATTGAACATTTTTTCAAAGTTCAGGGATTTAATTAAGTTCTTTTAAATTACAAAAATGAAATTGGCTTTTTCATATATAATAGTATAAGGATCTATTTGATAGTTTTTCATTAGTGAAATGAATAATTAATTAGTTAAATAAAACTAAGAATGTAAAATAGTAGCTAATAATTAACTAAAATGTAATTCTAAAGATGAGAGATTGAGGTCCTGAGCAAATGGATGTTGGTAGATAATGGAAATCGATTGTTCAAGATACTGAAAGTTGCACTAACCATTGATCACACCCTTCCGTTAAAACAGAAGTCATTATGAGCTCACATGTACCAAAATATTTACATTAGGTATAATGACTTTATGTTATTAAAGACACCAACACATTTTTTATCACCATTATGCCCTTCACAATATTCACCCTTATAATATTGTAGAGAAATATAAGTGGCACAAACATTAGTCATCAGTTTTATACATATATGCATAAGCATAACAAATGTTGTTGGAACGATCTGCATGTCAAATTGTATACAAAATGTGTGCGCAAAATGTGTATACAAATTGGACATTGCCTATGTACACAGACAACTAGATGATTTAAGCATCAAATCTTGTCACTTTTCAAACTAACCGCCTATGTACACAGGCAACTAGGGGGTTTTGTGTACTTTATGTACAATTCATGTATACTAAGAATTTTTCTTCTTTTTATGTGAAGTGTTAGGGATTACAATCTGTAGCTGCAAGACCACAACATATATCATACATATTCTTCTCCATTGAGCCTTTGATCTCCATAAAAGCCTTTGAAGCTTTGTATATGTAAAACCGTATCCGCAAAATGTGTACACAAATTGTACATTGCTTATGTACACAGACAATTAGGGGGTTTAAACATTAAATCTTGTCACTTTTCAAACGAATTGCCTGTGTACACAGGCAACTAGAGGGTTTTGTGTACACTTTATGTACAATTCATGTACACTAACGATTTTTCTTTTTTTTTTTATGTGAATTGTTAGGGACTACAATATGTAGCTACAAGCCTGCAACATATATTATACATTTTCTTCTCCATTGAGCCTTTGATCTCCATAAATGCCTTTGAAACCTTGTATATGTAAAGCAGTACCCGTAAAGAAACACCCACCTTGTTGTAGAGAACTATTCGTATATTAATATATTAATAATTTATAGAGGTGAACCTGATTTTGATTATGTGATTGGATAGGACTGGACATGGACAGTTCAATTACCGAACTGGATGAGGACCACTACCCGGAACCAGTGGCCCCCGGAACCAGTCCAAGCCAAGTACACTTCCAGTTTTGTGTATAACTCTGTGAAAGTGTTTATTTCACTGCTAAAGTCACAGTTAGATTAGTAAGACATGTGAATTAAACACACAGACTGCTTAAAAAGATGTTTACTAACTGAAACATATGCTTAAAATGGCGTTGAGACCGCATAGCATCCCTAACCCTACCCTACCTCTACCCACCCATCCACCCCTAACCATACCTTACCCAGACCCCACCCCCTGCCCTACACCCCCACACCCCACCTCTACCTTGACCCTTGTACCCCCTACTCATGGCCCATACCCCTACCCTCACATGTTAACCCCTACCCCAACCTACCCGAGGGTCGAGGTAGGGTTGGGGGTTAAGGGTACGGTTCGGGTAGGGTGAGGATAGGGATAGGGGTAGGGTGGGGGTATGGTCATGGTAGGGGTAGGGAAAGGGGTCAGGGGTTGGGTAGGTAGGGTGTAAGGTTGGAAATGGGGGTAGGGTACAGCCGTACATGCAGGGGGTACAATTACGGGGTGGTAGGGAGTAGGCGGTAGGCACCCACGTATTATATACTAATATGTGCTAGTGTACATGAATATTTGTGTGTGTGTGTGTATGTATGAAGTTATTTTGGATATTTTAATGATAAGCGGTGTTTTAAATCATGTGAAGTAAACATGAGCTTCTAGCACTGCTTATTTTACGCACCGCTTATCGACGCAAGTCTTAATAAACACCGCTTAATAACCTGTGAAGTAAACGTCTTCTATATAACTAATCCAGAATCGGCCTATTCCAATTCAATTTTTTAAGTCTAAAAACCATCCCACAACTGGTTTCGGACAAGAACCAGACAACCATACAATTTTGTCGGTCCTAGTTATGGGTATAAGGTGGGCAGGATCGCAAACCAACCTAATCAAAACCAGACCCAGTGTCCAGTGTCCACCCCAAATCGCTCTCGGTGGGTCCACTAGATCACACCATTAAGATTTAAGAGATGTTTCTTTTTTTGGCAAAAGATAACTTAATTAATATTAAAACTGAGAACCAGATACAAGTTCGCCATCATAAAGGCTCCACTAGGGTGAGACTCAGAGTTGGAATCACGCTTACTAGCGGACCATCTCGCTAACCCTGCAATTTGGTAGACTTCATACACAGTAATGCTGCACCTGCTACTAAAAGGGAATTTAAAAAACATAACAGAGTTCTGAAAAAGTAAACAATCAAAGAAGTAACATAATCCAGCTTTCCAGCCACTGGCAAGGAAACAGCGGTTTGACCAGCCTCCGCTAAAGGTACTTCTCTCTTATCCTTGCATTCTCCTGCTACGGGCGATGTTGCTCGAGCAGCACTGCCACTTCCAAGTTTTTTGGACTCTCCTCATCCACATCCATACTAGCCTGTGCCCTCACCTCACTATCCTTCTCAGTGACCCTACGCTTTCTTGGTGCGCCCTGGGTTGTAGCAATCTCCTTTCCCGTTGACAGGAGTCCTTCCACTATATAGCTTTCCTGATCCTTTGTCGCTTTATCGGACTCTGCTTTCTCATCTCGTCTATCTCATAGCTTGTTAGTGCTAGGAATAAGCCACCTGTTACCCGGATGCGATCCTCTCTGTCTCATATCAGCCCGCAACCATGGTCCATAAGGCTTCTCCCCGGTCCCTAAATCGCCATTCTGATTAGATGGACAATAACGATCTGCATGACCGAGAATCCCGCACAGAAAGCAGAAATTCGAGAGTCTCTCATAACAAAAATTTGCCCAGATCCAACTATCTCTCTCCTGCCTAACCTGTAAGAGTCTAGTCAAAGCCATAGTAATATTAAGCGTGACTCTAAAGCGCACAACCAACCTTTGCTTTCCACCAAGGGAGCCCTCATCCACTTGGACCAACGATCCGATAATATTAGCTATACCACGAGTTGCCCTTGCCGTCATGTAGCTTAATGGTAGGTTATGAACCTGAACCCAGAAATCCGCATGATCCAGTGAAACCTCCAGAGGTTTATCAGTGCGCCCCAGTCGTTTGATAACCACAAGATTCTGCTCAAAAGACCAAGATCCTTCATCAACAACTCTGTTCAGATCGCCTTCATGATAGAACTGTAATAGGAATTTAGAATTCTCAATTTCATCGATAGATACTCCTTTGACTGGTCGCCAAACCATAGCCATTGTTTGGCAAAAAGAAACGACACGAACAGGTTTGTCGGAGACCACTTTGGCCACAGCCGCTAGATTGAATCCCTCTGTAATCCCATCCGCGTTCTCTGCCGGATCAGCCGCTATCACCAACCTCTGATTCTCTTCCTCGGCAATTGACAACATGCTAACATTCCTCGATATCATTTCCATCACAGCACAAACTATAATTTTCAAGCACAAAGCAATTAAAACTACCAGAACAAGATAAATAGAATGAATGAACAACACTGCTTTCCACGGCAGAAGGAGGGGAGCAGCCGTCGTTTGTTTGTTCAGAGCAGAAAAAACGAGAAAAACGTCCGGAGGAGAAAAACAAATCCGTCGAAACACGAGAAAAACGAAGAAAAAAACGCAACCTGGCAGCAGAGGTCTCGAAGCACCGATACTCCCTAATAGCACTGTCGCCTCTATCAATTTGGGTCTGCCTTGAGAAGCCCTTCAGAAACGCCGCTCCAAATTGCCGTCGAAATCATCGCGAAGCTAGAGCCGGCTAGGTACTGTAGGTCTCCCTTAAGAGATGTTTCTTTTAACTCTTGTTATTACGGAATGTAATTGTAAAGGCCGACTTCATTTGATCCACAATCCCACATTAGATTTAATTATTGCTTGTATACAAATAAAGTTGAACCATTCGAGAACAATAAGAAATTGATTTAATAAATTCCATTTGAAAGCTTTGCTTGTTTATATCTTTTCCGCCCACTATTATGATTTGCTACAAAGAAACACTTACATTCTTCTTGGGCAAAGGGAAAAACATATCAATTTTCTTTTATTTTCTCGTGTATATGCAAAAATAAAGTATAAAAAAACATCATCATTTTCCCATTTTGCTATTTACACTCTTATGTACCTGTAAGAAAGAATTGGTAGAGGGAGAGGGTGTAAGAATCTGCATGGCTTTAGGAACTGTTTGGATCACTTTAATGCTACGGGAAATTATTTTTTTATGCTTGGCTTTACCTTGGAAGTTGGAACTGAAAATCTGAATATTTTTTTACTGGTCAAATATGGTCACTAAGCATTAAAGGAGTCACAATTTTGTCCATGACTTAAATTTAGTAAAGCATTTGTCATTAGTTCTAAAGTAATATACTAGAGTAATATTTATTAGTCAGAAAAGTATTAATAGTCATAATTGGGTAAACATATTATTAAGTTTTTATCGTAGTTCAAAATAAAAGGTAATTAATTAATTTCGTAATGTATAAGTCATTTTTTTAGAACAATAAAGATGCGGGCATTAAATGAAAAGCTGTTTGACGTCATTACTCAAAAATAATAATGAAAGCAGTTGATATTAAAAAAATCCTTATAGGACTGCCCGATTAAATGAATCAGGACATCATATAAAGAGCAGTTTTTATTTCAAACAGTAATGTGCGTAGGACTGGCATGAATTGTAAAGCAATTCAACCACAATCCTCAATACTAGGATGGCTACTAGGTCTGCTCGAATTAAATGAGCCTGGAAAGCATCCATAAAGATATTGATTTATTTATTTGAAACAGTGAACTGACAGGCTCAGTAATTACAAAGCAGTTGAGCAGCACTTTCCAATCCTAGGATGACTGCTAAGTCGCCTGGAATTAAATGAAGTTTGAGAGCATGTTATACTTATGTACTAAGGTTAGAAACTGAGTACATAAATACTTCATAAATGCATTTACTCCATTCTCAGAAACCATTTATGAGCTCAACCATAAAATCTAAGCAGAACAAGTTCTCGAAAGGCTCAAGTATAAAGACTAACTTGTAGCAAATCACTTCCAAGCAAAGGTATGGATTCAAAAGATTTTGAAACTCAGCACATCTATGTCATGAATGCAGTTATGTGATAAAATACAAATCAAACAGTTTATAAAATTAGATGTTTATGTAAACATGAGTCATTTTTTTCAATCCGTTGTAATGAGATGTTTAAACTGTTATGTTAAAGATGAGAAGCTGTTCATGTTCAAAATGTTATGCTCCCGAATGTCATTCGTGTGGGAGAATACCTGGGCTATTTTGGTTGGAAGCATGCTTTTGGTGTCACAAAAATTTTAGTCATTTTTACTGCATGAGGCCTGTAAACAAGAAAAGGTATACTGGGGATTACTTATGCACAGAATGTCAAGAGTGGCTAGATGATGGACCTATAATACCTAGAAGATCAGGTCGGATTATAACACTGAACCAGAAGTACTTCAATGAAAACACCTTTGTGGGGATGAGGTTTGGTTGGCTTAACATGGAATGAACATACAGTGGTGTGTTTTTGATACAGTAATTGGCATTCATATCAGTGAAATATGTTTATGTTTTTTGTTGGAATTGTAAAAGATGTGAACGGTTTTGTGTTTTGGATATGTGGCATGTATAATGTGATGAAATGCTAAGCCATGTTTGGAATGCAATGTAATGCAAGTGTTTTCTGAAGACACAGGTACAGGATTCTATGATCATCTATGTATGCTTTACTACATGTTGTAATGTAAAGTATATCAAAATAATTCAATGTTTGACATATATATTTGACAGATGGAGATGAGACATGCATTTCATAAGTACATAGTCATTCGATAAGATGCAGATTACACTAATTCTGGAATGTGGGTTACCAGAGGTTACCAGTATTCAGGTCAACGGACTGTCGGACCACGCAGTTTCGAAGGCCACTATTGTAGCTGGCAGGGTATCCGACAGCCCTATGGGATGGGCCATAACAACCAGTAACCAGCTTAACCAACCTTCCAAAATATTCGAAAAGAAAGTAATGAAATGAATGAAACATTTTTTAAAAGAAAATAATTCGAATGTTAACATTGAAGTTAAGTTTTTATATACAAATATTCAAGTGTTCTAATAGTGGTAGTTAACAAAATGTCATTTTCGGTTTAATAACAGCTCTTTCATGAAGAGGATTACCAAAAGCACCACAATCAACCGTCAAAGATGTGTTGATGACATGATCAACAAAGGTAGATTATGTTGCTTAAATGTCACTTTACATTTAATTCAATTTAGATTACCATGTGGTCATGATAGGATTAATTTGAAATCCATTTACGGTGGTAGATGCTTAACTGCAGAATATCCATAGACAAATATAAAGTATCACAGATATATATTGTCCTGAAATGTAAATAAAAAATTAAACAATTGCTTGAAAGTCACTTTCTCAGATTTTCAGAAATGGTATTAAAAGTGAATTTAGTGTAGATTCTAATCTGTTAAGGCATGTATGATACGAATTAAATACACGGCAGTTAAATCTGAGATCCTGGGATATCACTCAGCTTAACTGGATAATTCAACACGAATATTTGTTTTACAAATCGTATAGATCTAAGATTCTGGAATCTGCCTTAGCGTTTGAAGATCTAAAAATACAATAGTTTGTTTACAAACTGTATAGATCTATTCGACTAGGTCTTCATAAATTTAACCAAATTGCATGCTATTATAAGACAGAAATGACCTACGTCTGAGATTTTTCAGTACCCCTCAACCTTCATATATAACTAATACAACAAACTATTTAGGAGAAATAGAAAAACAAGAACAATAGATCTCAGATCCTTTGTTTCAGCGTTCGTATCATTTGAAAATAATGAGAATAGTTGATAAAAACAGACTTTAAAGGTCAATTGTATTCTAAAAATAAAAAACATCACGGTTTTAAAAAAATAACAGTGAAACTACAGATCTACAACAATCCGCGAGTTGTAGTTTAAAATCGTACAGATCTTAGATTTAAAATTGGAACCCAATTATCCAAATCATATGCAAGTGCAAAACAGTTTAGAGTATTAGGTCTGAGATCATTATGGTTCCCTCAGCCTTCGTACAACATTAATACATAAAAATAGCAGAGAAATACCGATATCAAGAAGCTAAGGGAACATGAGATCTGATATGTTTGGCCCGTTCAGAAAACATCAGCCAAAAACCATCAAACCATAGAAGACGAGGTTTCCATCAGAATAGCCATCGGAATAATACGGAGAAATTGAGAGAGTATGGTGTAATAATAGAGAGAGGCTAAGAGAGTTCGGAGATTGCAGCCATCGGAATAGCCGATGGTCTGTGTATTTAGCCGCGGGGTAATAAGAGTGTTTGGGGGATAAAGGGGGTTTATATATGTCGGGTTGGTTTAGGTTAGATTAATTTAGGGCTGTAATAAGTTGTGTTATTGGGCTTCATTTTGTCTAATGGGCTCTGGGGATGCTGATTTTTAACAAATCTGCTGGGTTGGGTGTTTAATAATAGGACACAAATATTATTATTAAGATTAATATTGTTATGATTATTATTATTCTTATTGTTATTTTAATTTTTATAAAATTTATTTTTATTTTTGTTATGAAATGGTTATATATAAATATGTATTTACAAATTGGTACATTGATTAAGGTTAATTATTTAGGTAAAACCATTAAAAATTAAAAAATTAAAAAATAATTTTCAAAACTAAATTAGTATTCAAAAAAAATTATGGATGATTATAATATTGTTACTAAGATTGTTATTTTTACATACTATAATAATTTTAAACCCTGTTTATTATAGAATTATTATATTATACGATGTTATATACATGACTATAATGAAATGTTTGTGACAGTGAATGGTGAAATTTTCTTAGATTTCAACAAATGCTTTAAAAAATAGACCATGTATAAAATTAATTACAATTTTAGTGTTAGTCTATCTCCATTATATGTGTGTGTGTACATTAAATAAAATAATCTCAATATAATACGAAAATGAGCACTTTATGTGACCTGTTGTAAATGTTAATGTGTTGTTTATATTGAATAGAAAATTGTGATCCCAATCACAAAACACCTATACGACCCCGTGATATTCCTCCAATACGTTGTGCTGACAACGCAACATCAAATGAAGAGCCAGACACATCTAATGTGGCGGTTGGTAAAAGAATCGGTAAGTGTAATTATTTTTTCATAATATTTATATTTATTTTTATATTATTAATATAATATATATTGTTTAAGTTGTTCAACATAACTTTTTAATTATTAATATCAATAGTAGTGGTGTATTGTGAGTACTCAATTTTTTATATCATTAAATAAAAAATATAAGAACAAAATGTCAAAATATTAATTGTTTATTACTTACAACAACTTCAATTGTAGTTCCTCATTTGTTATTCTCAGTTCCAAATTCTATGACTGAATCTTGGGGAGTTCACCGGGATCATCAACAACCATGTAATGGTGTATCAAGAGAAGAAGATGATGCCTTGATTTACGAATCAGACAATGGTCAAGGTGTGATGTTATTTATTACACCAATGAAAACATATCATTATCATAAATGTTATCATTATATCATTATATTATATTACCAAACTCATGGTAAAAGTTATTTGTTATGATGTCAATGGTTACATATTTTAAATCTGTCACAGAACTGACGAATGTGGAATATTGGAGCATCGGTGATCCGTCCCACAATTGTGCGCATTGGGGATCATTATTTTGGTATGAAGAAAGAACTCTTAGAAATTCTTCAAAAAAACATGAAGTATTCTTTGTGTTGCACTCAAGGGAAAATTAAACTGACTCAATTAAAGGAGCCTCCATTAGAACTACAACAACTCATTACTGGAAGGGATGCAGTTTCTAGGCACTTTCAAGAAAACATCCGTTCATACAACAACATGTTTTCATTCACTTCGATGGGAGGAAGGGTAGATAGTGTTAGTATATATGTCCTAGCAACAATCACTTTTTAGAGATATATGTACTTGATCACATTCAGTTTTATATATTTGATATATACGGCATTACACATTGATGATTAAGTATTTTGATTGTCAATATCTTATTCATAATTGTGTTCCCTTGGACTTATGTTGTCAATAAGTAAGTGGGAACTTATATGATATCACATAAGGTCCTAAAATAGCCCCAATCAATGATCATCAAGAATGGGATATTGATGATATGCGATAAGATTGGTATGTGGACTGCATCATACTATTAGAAAGTATAGTTGATCTCACAACTATGAGTTCCTGTAATTCATGATGGTCACATAGATATTTTAGAGAATATTGGCATACCCACCGAGAAACCATTTGATAAGTTCTATTCATGTGTCTATGAGATTATCGGCGTATAGAGTAGTGTAATAGTCCTCCGACTTGAGGTCAATACGTACTACATGTGCGGAGTGATGTACTTTGACCATGACCAACGCTTGCACTCCAATCGGGGTAGATACGGCATGTGTTGGGTGCATCACGAAGCACATGGAGTAGTAGTTGAGCCAAGAAAGGATTCATTCCTCATAATAGATTAAGAGAGAACATTATACTTCTCATATCTAGATGGATCATAAAGTCATTGGCCAATGCAAAGATATATTCGTTTTGGATATCGAATATGATCGTTATGGATCATCTAGAAAGATTGAGAGACAGAGACTGAGTTATTGGGATAGACACTATATCATGTTCTAGACTTAGTTGAATGTTCGCTGAATGAAAGGACCGTATCACTATGAGCTCTATATTACAGGGAGTTTGTATAGTCCTCGCAAACGTCCTTATATATTAAGTTTGTCTGGAGAATCATCTAGGGATTCGCTAAGACCTTAATTTGATTAGTGCTTAATATATAAGGCCCTATGGGTCACACAACAAGTGATTATACCTTCCGATTGAATTGTTAGAAGGAATTAAATATTATTAATTGGATTAAATAATATTTAATTCGTAATACTGAAAATGAATTAAATATTAATTAGATTAAACATATTTAATTCATGAAGCTGAAGGAGAGTTCTATTTGATAGAATTAATTAAGTAAGATAAATTAGATTTATCATACTTAATTAAGATGTATTTATTATTAAATAAAGTAGATATTTTCTTTTGTAATTTGGAATTAAAAGAAAAGTAAATAAAATAAATATTAATATATAATAATTAGAAAGTGGCGTGCAGCCACATCTCTATTATTATTATTATTATTATTATTATTATTTTGTTTTGTTTTATCTACTTATTTAATTAATTAGGAGTATTGGTCCTAGTAGGATTAGAACTCATTAATTAGAAAGACTTTCATTGTGATTGGGAAACTAGTTTCGAACTAGTATAAATACATCCTTCTCCTTCATAATTTGTAGACCAGTTTTCAGATTCAGTATTAACAGTTTATTTCCCTGCGAAGAGATTTCCTAGCCTTTCTCTTAGGGAGATCTAACCGTTCTTTCGGGAAGGAGAAATCACGTGGATACCAAAGGTCAAGGATTATCACCGCTAGGCTGGAAGATCTGTAAGTTCTAACTCAGATCTGTTATTATTATCATATTCGTTATTTTGTCATAATCAGGGAAGATCTGTTTGGGAAAATTTTAAACTTCCGCTGCCGTACTTTCGAGGTACGTTACATCAATTTCCTAACAGTGGTATCAGAGCCAAACTGATTCTAATGACATTATACGGATTATATTGATATTTTCATAGATCAGGATACATAATTTTTCAAATTATGTTTTCACCCCAATTTTGATTTACAAAATCGATTTTGATTTTTTGAAATTGAAATCTGAAATTGAAGTTGTTAAACACGGAGTAGAATATTGTTAGCTAAGATCTAAAAAATCTGGGTTGTGCAATGTTCTTCACACCCTCAACGATGTGTGTACTTATCCTCTAAGATCTAAAAATCTATGATATCTTCATGCCCTGGAGTGTTCGTTCCTTGACGATCTCACACTGGTTTTCTATGGACACCCATCTATGGCGGACGAGCACCGATTGAAAGCGACTCCGGCTGGTAAATTTTGCGCAGCGACGGAGACAATCTACGGAGGACGAACATGGCGACTATGGCGGATGAACCCGCTAAAATTTGCGATCTGTTTTTTCTTCTTCGAATGATTTGCGGTTTTGGAAGCTCTGCATTTTTTTAGGCCGCTGCCCTATTTTAGAATTTGATTCAAAGACTGTTTTCAGAAATTGGATTAAACCTGAGGACATTTTTGCAATTTCCTAGAATTCTACTCAAACTGAAACTCTAGAACATGTAGTTTGTTAGAATTTGGAGATTGTTATTATTTTTATACTCCGTAACTACTACTACGTAGTTCGTATAATTATATAACTACATTAAATTAAATTAACTTATTTTTAATTAGATTAAGTATCTTTGATATTACGACGGTTAATTTTAAATTTTAATCGATAGTTGTATTATCATATTATATTCGTTTATAAATAAGATTTATATTGCATGCTTTAATTTACATGTCTGAGTTAGATCTCGTTGACATATTATTTGATAATATGTTTTAGCATCTTGATTAAATAGAATAATTTAATACCCGCTAAACGTTCCCCATAAATTAAAATTTAAGTCTTATCTGGGATAACGACATCACCCATCATAATTAAATTAGTAGAAATATTTTTTCGTTGAAGAATATTTCACCCAAGTGTTTATTCCATTCGACAAAATATAGAACTAATTTATAGGTACAATCGTTTGTGATCGTGTGATGGTTTTGACTTACCTAAATTAGCTCGAGTCGCCCAAGCGTCAGTGTTAATTTAGGGATGTCGATCAATTAAAAATTGATCAACCAAGAATTGCTTGGACGCAATTGGTCTAGGGACCTACCCATTATATTATTGCAGTGATCAGCCCAAGCTGGGACTGTAATAGTATGAATGAGGATTTTGGCCACTATGATAGTAAAACATTCCATGTTCCTTTTATTGGGGTCAAAGAGCATGTAAAAATAGTGGGAGCTAAATAATTAAAAGTCCATATTATTTAGTTAACTAGATGTGATCATAGGAATTAATATATGATTTTAATTCCGTTCTATTTAAACTTCTTTAGGCTTTTAGGAATGTCGAATTTATCATTGAGAAGTATCTTGGATACATGCAAGCTCACTGGACCAAACTTTCTGGACTGGGAAAGAAATGTGCGTTTAGTTCTTAGACAAGAAAATATTGAGTATGTGTTAGACACACCGGTACCCAAGATTCCTGATGTCAACTCTCCTGAGTTTGCCACGTTTGACCTGACTGCTCGAGAGAAACACGTCACTGATGCTAAAACTGTGCAATGTGTTATGTTGGCTGCAATGTCTATGGAGTTGCAACGGCAACACGATAGGATGAGCGCCTTCGAGATGCTTGAACACTTGAAAAGTCTGTTTGATTCAGAAAGTCAGACTCTAGAGTATGAACTTCTGACAGACATTCTCAAGTGTAGGCTTCAAGAGGGTGGCAACGTGTCTGAGCACGTCCTCAAAATGATTGGCTTAATTGAAAGAGTTGCTACCACCGGAATTAAGTTTGAGGATCGTGTCTCAGCTGCTATCATCCTATATTCGCTTCCGAGTTCATTTACTAACTTCATTGTGAATTATAATTTGAACAAAACGAAAGCGACCATGCCTGAACTCCATAACATGCTCAAGTCTTATGAAGCCTCAACCTCTAAAGGAAAGACTGTTCTTATGGTAAGCTCTAATGCTAAGTCTCGTTCTAAGAACAAGAATAAGCAAAAGAAGAAAGGTAAGGTTGGACCTACTCCTACAGCTCTTAAGCCTAAAGGTGAAGGTCATATGAAGCCAAAGGTTGCAAAGGATGTTTGCCTCTACTGCAAAGAGAAGGGGCATTGGAAGAGAGATTGTGAGTTGTACAAGGCAAATCTAGCCAAAGCACCGGGTGCTTCAAGCTCAGGTATTTTTATCATTAAATAAATATGTCTATAACTAACTCTCATTGTTAAAGTATTAGATACAACTTATGGCTTACACATTTGTAAAAATGTGCAGAAGCCTGAGAAGCAGTGTAGCAGTTGGACTGGGTAAAATTGACCTACGCGTGAAGGCTGGAGCAAAAGTTGCTGCTGAACATGATAGGATCTTATAGTTTAGATTTGCCCAGTGGTTTTAGATTAGAATTAAATAATTGTTATTTTATTCCTTCTATTACCAAAAAGATTATTTCCATTCATATATTAGACATTAAAAGATTTCTATTTCCATTTTGCTAATAATAATTGTTATTTTCATAAAATGGTGTTGTTTTGGAAATGCTTTTCTTATGAATGGTTAATTATCAATCGACATATTAGATATTAAATGAATAAAATAAAAGGATCTCGATTAAGTAATCAGAAAATTACTACCTATCTATGACATTGCAAACTTGGTCAAATTAATGAAACATGAATAGCAACGTTAAATGAATTAGATTATTTAACACCATTTGCTTTTGAGTCATATGGAAATTGCGAATCTTGTCTTTCAAGCAACTTGACTAATAATCATTTTCTAGGAAAAAGGATAGCAAGCCAAAGAGTACTTAAGTAAAATTTCTGATTTATTTAAAAGGTCAAAGAATTCGGTCATAATGAACTCCTCCAGAACACCTTAGAAGACTGGCGCTTCTGTAAGGAGAAATAGGGCTTTGTTAGACATGGCTAGATCTACGATGAATTCATTTTCTCTTCCAAACATTCTTTTGAAGGTACACGCTATAAATCTCAATATACATTCTGAATAGTTTGATTAGTGCAAAATGTACTATATGAGTCATAGGATGATAACAGACATTTTCTTCACATATTAAATATGGGTTGCCCTGCATATGTAAAGAAATGTGCACTAATCAAATTGAAAGCTGAAGTAACATAGAGAATGAAGATTTGTTAGATGGTCTAACGAAGGATTCAGTGGGAGAATTGACTAAATGAATGTCTCTAGGAGGATATCCTTCAGCTAGTGGGAGTAATATAGAAATCACCTCGCACCAGCAAGTGATTCTTATTAATGATAAGATGACATGGTTGTCATTCCTTCTGCACCTACTTCTCTTTCTCTGGAAACACTTAAAAGTGTAGCACCAGAAAACTCTCTAAGCATTGGATAGTCCAATAAAAGAGAACCTCTTCACGATCAGAATGAACAGCCTGAACAAAAACGCAAAACATTCAACTCTGCGGGTCTACTAGGATTCATCATGAACTAACTAGGTTAGGCTTCCTCATGGAGGATCATGATGATGTTGAAATTCCTGACAAGGATGAACCTAAGACTTACACTGAAGCAATATTAGATATTGATTCAGAGAGGTGGCGAGAGGCCACAAAATCTAGAATGGACTTGATGTATATCAATCAAGTATGGAACTTGGTTGACTTGCCTGTTGGGTTAGACCCATTGGATGCAAAGGATTTTCCAGAAGAAAATTGATGCTGAAGGTAAGGTGCAAGCCTACAAAGCTAGGCTAGTGGCTAAAGATTATAGTCAAAGAGAAGGAATTGACTATAGTGATACCTATTTGCCAGTTGCAAAACTCAAGTCCATTCGGATTTTGTTTGTGATAGCTGCATAGTATGATTATGAGATTTGACAAATGGATGTCAAAACCCACTTCCTTAATGGAAACCTCAAGGAGGAGGTGTACATGGTACAACCTAAAGGTTTTTGCATCCAAGTCAAATTCTAAATCACTATGTTAATTAGAGAAATCTATTTATAGGCTAAAACGAGCCTCTAGGAGTTGAAATATTGATTTTGATGAAATAGTCAAATCGTTTGACCTCATCAAATGAAATGAGAGTGCTTGCGTGTTTAGAGTGCGCAACAAGGATAGAGTGGTCTTTATAATCATATATGTTGATAATAGAGAATGATATCCCCTCATTGAAGTCTGTGAAAGAATGGTCACCCAAAATCTTCATGAATATCTTTTTGTCTATGGTAGACAGAAAGAACTAGTAGAATTTAATTATTCTAGCACTAGTTTCATGTATGATAAGAAAGATTGCGAGTCACAGTCAGTATATGTTTTTAGTCTCAATGTAATAGTAGTGCTGAAAGAGTTGCAAGTAAGAAACTACTATAAATTCGACAACTAGAGCCTAGTAAATTGTTGCATTTGATGCAACATAGGTAAGTGTTTAGATACGTTAGTTCCTTAAAGAAATAGGGGTAGTTCCTGGCGACAGTTATTCAATAATTGTTATTGTGACTGTACCGGTATATTTGCACAAGCTAAGGAACCAAGATGCAAAGTAAGGAACTAGAAAATACCAGTATGCTATTATGTTTTGATACAAATAGCAAGATGAGAAGTTGCAATAGAATGCATTCCCGTAGAGGACAATTTGGCTGGCTCATTCACCAAACCTTTGAGATGTGAGAAACACACTAGACTTTTGAGAGTCTAGATGTTAGACACATCGGTGATTGGCACTAGGCCAAGTGGGAGATTGTTAGTATATATGTCCTAGCAACAATCACTTTTTAGAGATATATGTACTTGATCACATTCAGTTTTATATATTTGATATATACGGTATTACACATTGATGATTAAGTATTTTGATTGTCAATATCTTATTCATAATTGTGTTCCCTTGGACTTATGTTGTCAATAAGTAAGTGGGAACTTATATGATATCACATAAGGTCCTAAAATAGCCCCAATCAATGATCATCAAGAATGGGATATTGATGATATGCGATAAGATTGGTATGTGGACTGCATCATACTATTAGAAAGTATAGTTGATCTCACAACTATGAGTTCCTGTAATTCATGATGGTCACATAGATATTTTAGAGAATATTGGCATACCCACCGAGAAACCATTTGATAAGTTCTATTCATGTGTCTATGAGATTATCGGCGTATAGAGTAGTGTAATAGTCCTCCGACTTGAGGTCAATACGTACTACATGTGCGGAGTGATGTACTTTGACCATGACCAACGCTTGCACTCCAATCGGGGTAGATACGGCATGTGTTGGGTGCATCACGAAGCACATGGAGTAGTAGTTGAGCCAAGAAAGGATTCATTCCTCATAATAGATTAAGAGAGAACATTATACTTCTCATATCTAGATGGATCATAAAGTCATTGGCCAATGCAAAGATATATTCGTTTTGGATATCGAATATGATCGTTATGGATCATCTAGAAAGATTGAGAGACAGAGACTGAGTTATTGGGATAGACACTATATCATGTTCTAGACTTAGTTGAATGTTCGCTGAATGAAAGGACCGTATCACTATGAGCTCTATATTACAGGGAGTTTGTATAGTCCTCGCAAACGTCCTTATATATTAAGTTTGTCTGGAGAATCGTCTAGGGATTCGCTAAGACCTTAATTTGATTAGTGCTTAATATATAAGGCCCTATGGGTCACACAACAAGTGATTATACCTTCCGATTGAATTGTTAGAAGGAATTAAATATTATTAATTGGATTAAATAATATTTAATTCGTAATACTGAAAATGAATTAAATATTAATTAGATTAAACATATTTAATTCATGAAGCTGAAGGAGAGTTCTATTTGATAGAATTAATTAAGTAAGATAAATTAGATTTATCATATTTAATTAAGATGTATTTATTATTAAATAAAGTAGATATTTTCTTTTGTAATTTGGAATTAAAAGAAAAGTAAATAAAATAAATATTAATATATAATAATTAGAAAGTGGCGTGCAGCCACATCTCTATTATTATTATTATTATTATTTTGTTTTGTTTTATCTACTTATTTAATTAATTAGGAGTATTGGTCCTAGTAGGATTAGAACTCATTAATTAGAAAGACTTTCATTGTGATTGGGAAACTAGTTTCGAACTAGTATAAATACATCCTTCTCCTTCATAATTTGTAGACCAGTTTTCAGATTCAGTATTAATAGTTTATTTCCCTGCGAAGAGATTTCCTAGCCTTTCTCTTAGGGAGATCTAACCGTTCTTTCGGGAAGGAGAAATCACGTGGATACCAAAGGTCAAGGATTATCACCGCTAGGCTGGAAGATCTGTAAGTTCTAACTCAGATCTGTTATTATTATCATATTCGTTATTTTGTCATAATCAGGGAAGATCTGTTTGGGAAAATTTTAAACTTCCGCTGCCGTACTTTCGAGGTACGTTACATCAATTTCCTAACAGATAGAACACTGAACAAGGGTGGATCGCCCCCAGTCTTTAAGCTAGGAGGCCAAAACTATCACCTCATTGGGAGTTTGCTACCACAAGAAGGAAGCGTGCCGAAATTTGCACAGCTATATATATATATATATGACTCCCAACATGAAGATGTTAATCGTTTGAGCTCAGTGAGGTACTTTTATAACCTTAGAACTCATAACAAATGTAATCGTGCACACATGTTGTTAGCTGTGATTATATGGTATTTTTTACACATTTCAGGGATGATGAAAAGAAGAACAATTTGCATGCACATATTGTGACCACATTAAGGAGAATGTTAGACCAACATAATGTTTTAGTCACAGTAGATGGATACACAATGATTGAGTCATCAAGGCTAATAATGTATACTAGAACCCATCAAAAAGAACTCAGGTGTGAAATGTACAAAGGCCTATCAGATGCTTTGCTGAGCGATGAGAGAGATGCGTCCACACAGGGCAAGCGAGTTGTCCTTCCACCGACATTCGTTGGAGGTGCTCGATACATGGTTCAAAATTATCAGGATATCATGGCTATCTGTCGATGGGCAGGGTACCCAGATCTATTTTTGACCTTCACGTGCAACCCAAGATGGCCTAAAATTAATGCCTTCCTTTCTTCAAGGAATTTGAATCCCGAAGATCGTCCAGATATAGTTTGTCGAGTGTTTAAGATGAAGTTGGATGGATTGATCAAATATCTAAGACAAAGTAAGATATTTGGAGAAATTCGAGCAAGTATGTTAAATATGATGTGTATTGAATCATGTAAATGCACATTTATAGATATGTTTTGTGTGTGTGTGTAACGACATTGCTATGTTCATCGTTCACAGTGATATACACGGTTGAATTCCAAAAGCGTGGTTTTCCGCATGCTCACATTCTATTATTCATGGGGAATGCCAACAAATTCCCCACCCCAACACACAATGACCGCATTATATCAGCTGAAATACCTGACGAGCGAGCTGATCCAAATTATTTTAAAGCTGTATGCACACATATGATGCACAGACCATGTGGCAGTGATGCAAGGAATGCCCCTTGCATGGTTAAGTCTAAACGTTCAAAGAACTTCCCAAAGAACTTCAACGACCAAACTAACGTTGATGAAGAGGGTTATTGTTGGTCCCGGTTGTACTGGATACAGTCTAGAGGGGGGGGTGAATAGACAGTATTGGTTTTTAGCTTTTTAAACTAAGTACCAGATTTTACAGAATAGCCTGTTCTGTTGACAGAACAGACTGGCAGCGGATAAGGTTCTGTTAGGGGTTCTGTTGATTTAGCCTCAGAGAAGCAAAGGCAGTAGGCCTTCTGTTAACTCGTAGGACAAGTTCTGTTGAACAGAGATACCAAGTCCAAGGAGTTAGACAGTTCTATCTAAGTGCAAATATTAAAAACAGTAAGTAAATGACACCAGAGATTTTTATAGTGGTTCAAGGAACAACTCGTTCCTCTAATCCACTGTTCCACTAAGCTTGTAAAAACGACTGTTTACAACGCCTTAGTCCTAGCACTTAAGAAGCTCTCCACGTCTTCTTCAAGCCTAGATGTCTCCTGGGATGCACTGCCTAGCTTCCTTTAAGATTGGTCCTTTCACTGAGCTTCCCGGAAGTATCACCACTTCACTACTCCAGTTACTTGGACGTCCTTCTTGTAACAAGAAGAGTTTCTGTTGAAACAGGGGTTCCTCCAACTTGCTTCGTTACAAAAGATTTGTAGATGAAGTGCTTGAAGTTGTTGAAGAACTGTTGGAACCTTGCTCTTGTTGGATTTGATGAAATGAAGGTATATTCTTTCCAACTTGTGTCTCTCTTGTTGAGGATGAAGAGTTTGAATCTCAAGAGGACCTTTTTGCCTTGAATAATTTGAATGTGCTTTTCTCGCAAAGGATGTGGTGAAGTTGGCAAAGTTAGCAAAGTTAAGTTGTTCCTTTGTTCTTCGAAGAGTATCTTTTATACTTAGGGTTGTCTTCCCGTTGGAGGTGAAGGAGGACAACTGCATTTAATGCGCGTGTTGTTGACTTGACCGGTTGGACCCACTGAATTCGGCGACTTGCTATTTTGAGAAGATTCTTTCCAAAAGGTGGTCAATTATTTGCTTTAAATATCTTCTCGTACGTATCCGCATTAAATGAGCATTTAATGCGCGTACTGTAGCTTTTCCGTTGAAGTCTTCTAGCCATTGGAGAATCTTCCGTTGATTTCGCCGGCTTGGAAGTAAACTTGAATTTCTCTAAGTGTCAGGCCTTCTGGTCTCTTTATCAGAGTGTACACCAGAGAAGGTCATGAGCACTTCTGTTGAAACGGAAGTCAGCAGAGGGTCTCCAGTCCTTCTGTTCTGTTAGAGGCCAACAGAGGACCTAAGTGCTTCTGCCTTAGTGAAAATCAACAGAGAGTCAGGAGGACTTCTGTGAAGGCACTATCACTAGAGGGCCAAAAGGGCTTCTGTCTGGAGGTCTTCTGTCAGTCGACTATACTAGAACAATTACAAGGAAAATTCTAATACAAATTTTCTAAGGGGTAATTTCTAAAATCCTATAGCATCATCAAAATCTAATTACATTTATTCCTTACAATTTCCCCCTTTTTGATGATGCCAAAACCCTTTAACTATTTCCAGAGAAGTGCCTTCACCATAAAAGATTTAAAGTAAAAACTTTTCATTAAAATCTTGGTGGGCAACTTAGCATAGGAAAATAGTAAGAGTACGGTACATTCAGATAGCAGATCAAATAGAAACAGGTATCAGAAAAAGAGAGTACAGTAAGCAACAAAGAGTATAGAAGTAAAGAGACCTTAAAAGGAGCAGAGATATTCTTTTATTAGATCAAGAGTTTAAGAGAAGTTTAAAAGGAATTACAGATTCTCCCTTTCAGCTTTAGCTCTGGTTCTTCGATCTTGTTCTTTTAGGCTCTTAAGTTCAGCATTCACTTCTTCTCTTATGCCAGCCAAATTTCCTGGTGCTTGACAAGAGGCCCAAATGGGAGAGAGCTTGCAATTCAAATAGTGAAGTACTCCCTCATGTACATCCTTGCCTGGGAGTACTCTTTTGTGAAACCAATATTCAGCTTCTTCCAAGGAACCTCCATGTCTGACCCTTATATGACCGTCTCTGTCAAGATAGAGATTCTGTCTTTGAGTAGGGGTCATCTTCTGTTGTATTTCTTCAAACTGCGCTCTGTCAATCCTTTGAGAGCCTCCAAGCCTCCATTCAGTTAAGCTCAAGGGCTTCTTCTTCTTGGTAGAACCTCTGCGAGGAGAAGAAGGTCTTGGAGTGCCAGCTTCTCTCTTCTTCGGTAGGGAGGCCTGGAAGTAAGGGGTAGGATCAATGCCAGAAGAGGGTCCAGTAGTTGGCCTAGGAGGCAATTTCTTCTGTTGGGGGTCCTTTTCCCCCTTTTTGGCATCATCCAGGTCAGAGATCATCATAGTAATCTTCTGAAACTCTGTTGCCTGGGAGATGGCAATCTGCTCAAGAGCCTCTGGTAAGGTTTGAGTGACAGAAGTCAGACCTTCTATCAGGTTCTGTTGACGATCAAGGGCAGACTTGATGTCCTGAGAGCTAGCTTCGAGGAGTTTCAACTTCTGATATCTCTCTTGATCCTTCTTGATCAGGTTGGTAACTTGATCTTTGTGATCATTATGTAAGAGTTGTAGCTCCATAAACCTCTCAGCCGATTGGTCTTCATACCATTGTACAACGTCAAGGGATTCTGTTATATCCTTGAGTTGTTCATTCTGCTTGTTGAGAGTCTGAGTTTGGGAGTAGAGAACAGAGTTGACACCATCAACTTTTCTGGCAACAGCATTAATCTTTGCAGA
Source organism: Cuscuta europaea (assembly GCA_945859875.1). NCBI lineage: Eukaryota > Viridiplantae > Streptophyta > Magnoliopsida > Solanales > Convolvulaceae > Cuscuta > Cuscuta europaea. The sequence goes on along the minus strand of CAMAPE010000060.1, from coordinate 13,154,785 downwards.
GGATGATTCCATGAAGGTGACCAGTGTCTGAGTCAGAGCTTCAACCTTCTCTGAGATGTGCTGAAGACCAGCCTCAAGATGATTATGTACAAAGGTGAGATGCTCATGGTGCTTAGTGTTGATCTCAGCCAGTTGATCCATGCCATCAAGCACTTTACCACCAAAGTCCTCAGCTGCAGTGACAAACTGATTGAAGGAGATTTGGGGTTTAGCTTCTTTTGATTCTGCATATCCTGGCATACCTAGACCTCTTGACCTGGGCATAGGAGGCCTTCTGGGTTGTTCTTCATTCTGGGGAGGGGTCTTCCTCCTCTTGGAAGTAAGATCAGCAACTATGGAGGAAGTGAGGAACCCATCATTATCACTAGTAGATGAAGGAATCTTGAATATAGGTTCCTTCCTGGGAGTAGAAGCCACATAGTGTTGAGGGGAGAGAGGAATGGCTGCATCTTGTGGTGCAGACTTTGGAGAAGAGGGGGTTGGAGTTCTGGATTTCTTGGTAGAGGGGTTTTCCTGTTGATGTGAAGATTGGCGTGAGGGAGCTTTCTGTTGTTGTGGAGGAGAATGTGGAGGTGATGGTGTTCTGGATCTGTTTGAGGGTTGGGGTTTGCGGGGAGAAGGATTTTGGGTTTTGGATGAAGGGGTTTTCTGTTGGGGAATAGAAGGAGTGTTCTGTTTGGAGATGGTTTTTTGTGAGAGTGAGGGGGATTTCTGTTGTGGTTGAGGTGAAGTGATTTTAGGAGAGGGAGGGCGAGAAGGAATGGTTGTAGGGATTACCTCAAGGACGGTTTCTGTGAACAGAGATTCCCTCCATTCTTTGACAAGCTTTTCCATGACAAAGGGTAGATCATTTGCAGTTGAGGGTTCCCCTTCTCCATGTGCACTATGTCGAAACTTGATCATAGATTCCTTCCTCTTCTTTTCAATCAGCCAAGCATCAAAATCATCCATTTCATGCTCTTGAAGAGCCTTCACATGGTCTTCTGGTGATTCTTTGAACAGAAGAGCTTTTCCTTGGTGTTTCTCCTTCTTTTTCTGTAGGACTGAAAGAAGGAAGTTCTTGTCCAGGCACTGTTCCACATCTTCTGTGTCAGCCCATCGGAGTACTTCTTCTTCCTCAGAGATGAAGTAGGATAAATTCTTAAGCAGTTCAGTGAGAGGTCCCACTCTCCACTTCCTCCATGCAAGAACCCTGATGAATTGCCTATCTGCAGGGTTTGAGTTTCTGCTAGCTTCTTGGTGTTTTGGTGAAGGAACCACCAGTGGTTGATCAATTGTAGAAGCAAGAGGAGAGAGGTGTGGTCCCCCCTGAGTAGTGGCATCCTGCACCACTACTTCCTCTTCTGAGTCACTTGACTCAAACACAATCCGCTTGCCCTGCCAAGCGTTTCTGTTGGGTTGTGCAGAGTGAATGGAGTCTTCAAGTTCCTCTTGAATGATAGGGGTCATCACCCTGATCTTCTTTGCAACTGGTGAAGCAGAAGGAGTAGAGTCTGTTGGTGAGGGGGAAGGCTGCTTTCTCTTGATTACAGCCTTCTTTGCCACTAGCTTGTGGACTTTGACAAGAGTGGTCTTCTTCTTAAGGACCTTCTTGACCACCTTCTTGATCAAAGGCGCTTCTTCTTCAGAATCCGAAGGAGTAGAGGGTTTCTGTTGCTTCTTGGTAATTTTCTTTGGCTGAACAACCTTCTGTTGTAGCTTTTCTCTGTTGAACTCAAGAGTTCTCAGCCTTTTCTGCTCTGCCTTGAGAGCAACCTTCCTGTCACTGGAGGTGTTGAGGAAGAGCAGCTTGGTGTAGTCAGCATCAATTGGGTTCCTCAGCCTAATCCTTGCTTGAAGCATCAGCTCAGACAACAGAAGTCCATAACCCATGGAGGTTTTGAACAGTCCAGTCTCCCTGTCCTTCTTTTTGATGAAATCAATTAGGGATTTAGCAATTACCTGTCCCCAGTTGGTGTTCATCCCATGATGAACTGCAAAGACAGCCTTTGCATTCTGAAGAGTCATATCATCTGTAGAGGTGCTCTTGCTCCTGACACACCGGTGGAAAATGTTGACCAACTTCTCGTAGTCACTCTGAAGAAGGTTCTTCTTCATGTTCAGCTTGGGAACCTCAGCAACTTCTGGTCTGCAGTAAAGCCGGATGAACTCATCCACTGTGACCTTGACACTGTCTAGGGCAATGAACCCTTCAGTGTCCTCTTCTTGTGGATTCTCCACTACGCCAAAGAGGGCGTTGATGATTTCTAGGGTGAGGACGATGTCATCCCCGTTGACCTTAGACCTAATGGTCTCGCCTTCATATGTAGCGTTGAGGTAGAACTCTGCTACATCCCTTGTGCTGTAGGAGTTGAAGTGGAATCCCACCACTTTATCCAGCTGGGAATCCTTCATCCCCTGGATTATTTTCTCCATGGTTTCATGATTGGCGGCCAGTTCTGGGAGTGCGGAGAGGTCGCAGTTCATCCCGGTGTAGATGTTCTTGACGAGAAGTTCAATTTCTGCTTGGGTGAGGTCGTTGATGTTGATGAAAGCCATTTCTGAAAGTTCTGAGAGTTTGAGAGCTAGAGAGATTTGAGATTTTGAAGGTTTGAGAGTAAAGGAAGCAGTAGCGGTTTAGTTTAGAGAAATGGTATATATGGGTTTGGGTTAATGGACGTTTGAGATTATTGGCAGTTTCGAGGTTTCAATTTAATGCGAAAGGGGGCACAGTAAGTATAATGCGGCTATAAAGCCGTTTTAAGGGTAAAGGGGTAAAAGACCTTTAATAAGTTACTAGTTCACCCGTTCCTCGAAATATTTCTAAGTCCACAACCTTCTGTTGGATAAGTAAGAAGGTCTGTTGTTGATGATGTTCTGATGTGCACTGAGGTTCTCTGTTCGAGATGTAGAACAAAAGGGGTTCTGCACAGGGGTTCTGTTGACAGAGAATCTGCAACAGAGAGTCTTCCTTTCAACTTTCTCTTGGAATATCATCCATCATTCCCAATTTCTCTCTTAGTTTGTTGAACCTAGCCTCAGGTAAAGGCTTGGTTAGAATGTCTGCTAGCTGGTCTTCTGTTGACACATGCTCCATGCATATGTGCTTCTTCTCAACATGATCTCTGATGAAGTGATGTCTGATCTCAATGTGCTTTGTCCTGGAGTGAAGAACTGGATTCTGAGTGATGGCAATGGCACTGGTGTTGTGACACAGCAATTTGATCTCCTTTGCTTGAATTCCATAGTCCTTCAGTTGTTGCTTCATCGAGAGTAACTGAGCACAGCAACTCCCAGCTGCAATGTACTCAGCTTCAGCTGTACTTGTTGAGATAGAATTCTGCTTCTTGCTAAACCAGGAAACAAGCCTTCCTCCTAGCAATTGGCAGTGACCAGAGGTGCTCTTTCTGTCTAGTCTGCAACCTACAAAATCTGAGTCAGAGTAACCAATTAGTTCAAAGTTACCTCCCTTGGGATACCATAGGCCTGCATTTGGATTTCCTTTGATATATCTGATGATTCTTTTTGCAGCACTTAGATGGCTCTCCTTGGGCTTTGATTGGTATCTGGCACAGATTCCAACAGAGAATGATATGTCTGGTCTGCTTGCAGTCAGATACAACATAGATCCTATTATTCCTCTGTATGTTGTAGCATCTACATCCTTTCCTTCATCATCTGGTCCAATTCCTTGAGAAGTGTTCATGGGAATCTTCACTGATGATTTGCCTTCCACTCCAAACTTCTTGATCAAGTCTCTGGTGTATTTCCCTTGATTGATAAAGATTCCTTCTGGAACTTGTTTCACTTGTAGTCCTAGGAAATAGCTTAGTTCTCCCATCATACTCATTTCAAATTGACTCTGCATCACTTGAGAAAATTTCTTGCATAATTCTGGGTTAGTGCTACCAAATATAATGTCATCAACATATATTTGTACTAACAGAATGTGATTAGCAACAGAGATTTGAAATAGAGTTTTGTCAACCTTTCCCTTCGTAAACCCATGGTTCACTAGGAAAAGAGACAATGTGTCATACCATGCTCTGGGAGCATGCTTAAGGCCATATAGGGTCTTTCTAAGCTTGTAGACACAAGAGGATTGAGTAGAAATGACAAAACCTGGAGGTTGTTCCACATAGACTTCTTCTTCAAGATCTCCATTCAAGAAAGCACTCTTGACATCCATCTGGTAGACCTTGATGTTGTTGTAGGCAGCATAGGCTAGAAAGATTCTGATGGCTTCTAGTCTGGCAACTGGTGCAAAGGTCTCATCAAAATCAATTCCTTCTTCTTGGCAGTATCCCTTGGCTACCAACCTAGCTTTATTCCTTACAATGTTGCTATCTTCATCTGCTTTGTTCTTGAACACCCATTTGGTTCCAATGACATTCTGGTGCTTTGGTCTAGGAACAAGTTCCCACACTTTATTCCTTTCAAATTGAGTAAGCTCCTCTTGCATTGCATTGATCCAGTCTGAGTCTGCAAGAGCTTCTTCCACAGTCATAGGTTCCATTTGAGATATATAGCAGGCAAACATTGCTTCTCTTCTTGATGTGGATCTGGTTTGAACTCCACTTCTGATTTGACCAATCACTTGGTCAGGGGGATGATCTCTTAACCATGTTAGATCAGGTTCTGTCAGCTGCTGTCTTGGTCTCTCTGGTTCCTCATCTTCAGAGTCTTCATCTTCATTCAACAGAAGGGGGTTTGGTGCAGGTATTGGAAACACTGGATTAACTGCAACCTCTTTTGTTGGTTCAGGCACTCTATCTTCGATGTTGACTTCTTTGAGGGTATCTGTCACATCTTCAACAGATGTGCTGTCATCAAATTTTACATGTATAGTTCTTCTGTTGAGTACTCTATAGGCTTTGTTAGTACTTGAGTAGCCTATGAATACTCCTTCATCAGCTTTCTTTTGAAAGACCTTCAGATGTTCCTTTCCATTGTTGAGAATGTAGCATTTGCACCCGAACACATGAAAGTAGCTGATGTTTGGTTTCCTTCCTTTTCAAAGTTCATAAGGAGTCTTCTTGTGATTCTTGTTAATCATCCTTCTGTTCTGGGTGTAGCACGCAGTGTTGATTGCTTCAGCCCAGTATCTCATTGGTAGTCCAGATTCTGCAATCATTGTTCTTGCAACTTCTTTCAAGGTTCTGTTCCTTCTTTCTGCTACGCCATTCTGTTGAGGGGTTCTGGCGGCAGAGAGTTGATGAAAAGTTCCATTTTGATCACAGAAGTCCTTTATGACTTGGTTGACAAATTCAGTTCCTCTGTCAGACCTGATTGTCTTAACCTTCAAGTTCTTCTCAGTCTGAAGTTGCTTTAACAGAGATGGCAACTTCTGAAGAGTTTCATTTTTCTTTGTTAGAAAGATAGTCCATGTATATATGGAATAGTCATCCACCATGACAAGTGTGTATCTTTTGCCACTTACACTCGGAGTTTCAACTGGTCCAAATAAATCCATGTGGATCAGATTTAAAGGATTAGTAGAAAGATCTCCAGCAATAGGTTTGAAGGAATTCTTCACTTGTTTGCCCTTCTGACATGCACTGCAGAGGGTCTCCTTCTTGTACACAATGTCCGGTAGTCCTTCTACAATGTGTTCTCTGGCCAGTTTGTTGATTGTCATGAAATTCAAATGGTTGAGCTTTTTGTGCCAGTCCCAGCTTAACTTTGAATCTCCTTTTGCTATCAAGCACACACCATCTTTGGCAGTCTTCCAATCAACTACATAAATGTTCTTCTTTCTTGATGCAGTCAGAACCACTTCCTTTGTTGTCTCATGCTTTACATAGCAAAAGTCCTTGGTGAATTCTACAGTGTAGCCTTTGTCACAGAATTGGCTAGCACTTAGAAGATTGAACTTCAGGCCTTTGACATATGAGACATCATCAATGATTATCTGGTCCTTGATCAGCTTTCCTCTTCCTTTTGTTTGACCTTCTTTGTCATTACCTCCAAAGATAACTTTAGGTCCTTTGCATTTCTGGAACTCTGTTAGGCAACTTCTGTCACCTGTCATGTGCCTGGAGCATCCACTATCAATAAACCATTCTTGTTCAGAGATAGCTCCAGCACACAGTTCCTGCAAAATTAAAAGAAAGATTTAGGTACCCAAGCAATGTTGGGTCCTAGGGGGTCATGCAGTCTTGGCAGCCGGTACCACTTTGGTCTCATCAAGTGAAACCTTGGTGGGTGGTACCCATTGTCCACCTGGTAGTCATAGTAAACCGAAGTGTGATTCACTTTGGGCAGATGCTTGTGAGGATCATGCTTCCGGTTTACATACTTCTGCATAGCCTTCTTAGTAGGGAAGAAGTCCCATATACTATCAAGAGCATAGGGGCGGTTAACTTTGGGCTTCTTAAGTTGACCAGCCAACCTTTTCTGCCTAAAGTTAACTTTCTCTTGATATCTGCCTTTCTGGTGATCATCTCTGACACGGTTATCATGAGTTTGTCTGTTATGGGTTTGTCTTTGATTTTTGGTATTCTGAAAACCCTTTCTGTTGTTAGGTTTTCTGCCAGGTTCATTAATTTTTAAAATGGGTTTCTGTTGAACCTTTATCTTTTCCTTTTCTGGTCTGACTTTCTCATGAATAACCTTGGTGCTAGATACACCAGCATGACAAATAGGGCTAGAAGTCCGTGGCTCTATGACCTTATCAACCTTAACAACTTTGGTGCTAGGTTTTACAGAAGGCTCACCGGATTCTGTTGCAACATATCCAAGACCAGAACCGGAGGGTAGCATTTGATCAACATTAACAGCCTTAAGAGAAGTTTGCATTTTCATAAGACTGTTAAATCTGACTTCCAGATGCTGAATATCTCTTATTCTGTCGAGAAGAGAAACATTTTCAGCTTTGACAGAGTCCCTTTCCTTAGTTAAGAGATTGACTTTTACCTCAGTCTCTTTTCTTAAGTTAGAGAGTTCTATTTTTAGCTTACTGTTTTCTTCTTTAACTAAAGAATAAGTTGTTTGGATAGTTCTAAACTCTTCCCACAATGATGACATTGCATCATCATTTAAAGTTGTGCCTACCGAAGAAAAACGAGAATTAGAAGAAGAGGATACCTCATCATCAGATTGAGCCATGAGGCATAGGTCTTCTGTCTCTGTATCTAGGCAACAGAATGCCTCATCAGAATCGGAGTCAGAACTGGATTCTGTCTCTGACAAAGGGTCTTTCTCGACGTGTTCTGTGACGAGCGCTTTTCTTCTTCTGGGATTGTCTTCGAACTTCTTCTTTTCTCCATCCTGTCCTTGTCTCTTGGACACCCTTGGATGGGGGCAATCTGCCTTGAAGTGACCAGGTTGTCTGCAGTTGTAACAGAGAAGCTCTCCACTGCTCTCTGTTGGTTTGACCTTCTGGTATGGTTTTCTGCTGGAAGATGGGCTTCTTCCATCTTTAGGATTCTTCATAAACTTTTTGAATCTCCTGGCAAAGGCAGCCATATATTCGTCAGATAGAAGTATTGAAGGGTCAAAATCATTTACCTTAGATGTACTGGCTGTAAGAGCTGTAGTGATTCTCTTTTCTGGTACATCTTCCTTCTCTTCAATCATCTCGAACTCATGAGCTTTGAGATCAGAGATGAGCTTGTCTGTTGGATAGGTCTTCACATCTTTGCTGGCTTGGACATCAACCACCTTCATCTTCCATGCAGAGGGAAGACCTCTCAATACTTTGAGGTTGATTTCCTTGGTGGTGAGTTCTTTGCCAAGCTCTGAGATTTCTCCAGTAAGGGTGAGGAGCCTATCATACATCTTGGAGATGGTTTCTCCAGGGAGAAGCTTGAAATCATCAAACTTTTTGTTGGCTATGGTCAACTTGTTATCTTTCTCTTGCTCATCACCGGCCCCAATGAGCTCAAGAGTATCCCAGATTTCCTTTGCGGTTCTGCATTTCTTTATCAATGAGCTCAAGACTATCCATCAATGCCATTTCCCACGATAAGTGATGCTGCCATGTATCAGAACAGGCTTATTTTTGACGAATTGCAGTACGATCGCGCTGCCCTACGTAAAGAGCATGACAGATGCATGCAGAGTCTCAATGATGAACAACGTCAGGTGTACACAACCATTCTGCAATCTATTGAAGAAAATCATGGTGTGGTGTTCTTTGTATATCGTTATGGAGGTACGGGGAAAACGTTTGTGTGGAAGACGTTGTCGGCTGCTTTGAGGTCCAAAGGAGAAATTGTTTTAAATGTTGCTTCGAGTGGCATAACAGATTTATTGTTACCGGGTGGTAGGACGGCTCATTCACGCTTTGCAATACCAATCAACCCGAATGAGAATTCCACATGCAACATCAAACAAGGTAGTCCACTAGCTCAATTGATCATTCAGTGCAAACTGATCGTATGGGATTAGGCGTCGATGATGCACAAACATTGCTTCAAAGCCTTATATAGAAGTTTGCGGGACATCTTGAGATTCACTAATTCAAATAGTGCTGAAAAACCCTTTGGAGGCAAAACGGTGGTATTCGGTTGAGACTTCATACAAATTTTACCTGTCGTTACAAAAGGTACTAGACAAGACATTGTGAATGCCACAATTAATTCTTCCTATATTTGGCATGAATGTGAGGTATTACGTTTGACGAAGAACATGAGGTTGCAATCATTGACTGATGATCGTGAATATGAAGATTTGCTTGAGTTTGCAAAGTGGATTGCGAGTTTAGGGGACGGGACTGCAGGGGAAGATAATAATGGCTTTGCCAATGTTCAAATTCCAAACGAGTTTTTATTAGAGTGTGGAAGCGACCCCATTGCCACTATTGTCCATTTAATTCGGAAAAAGACCACTTAAATGCTGCCAAAATTTTAAATTAATAGAAGACTTTTTCAAAAAATATTACTAAAATAAAAATTATTTATATAGATATGACTAATAGTTACTATGATGTAGTGTCATGGTAACTTAAGTTTAAAAGTTCAACATAAGTTACTATGACGTCGTTACTACATTAGTCATTAATCACATTTTTGTAAATAATCTATATTTCAGTCAAAAATGTGTAATTATTTCTTAATAGAAACTGGTCAATTATTTAGTATTAAATGCACTACCTATATGTTATTGTGTGATGATATGTAATCCACCCATGATATATATATATATATATATATATTGTAAGGAATAAATGTACTTAGATTTTGATGATGCTAGGTTTATTAGAATTTGAAAGTACCCCATTAGAAATTTTGTATTAGAATTTCTTTTGTAAGTTTTAGCTTAGTCTGCCTGCCAGAGTTCCATCTTGCCTCTACCAGAGTTGCTCCCAGAGTTGCTCACCAGAGAAGCCATCAGAAACTGGTCATCAGAAAGATACCAGAGTTGGCAACAGAGACGGACTTCAGAGATTGGACCAGAGAACCTCTTAAGACTCTGCTAAGTACCATCAGATTCCGGAAGCCCTTCCAACGGTCGTTAAACTAACGGGAAATCCCCTAACGGTTACGAACCTTTCAACGGAAGCATGGCACTGTACACGCATTAAATGCACATTTAATGTTGTACGTACGAAGAGATATTTAAAGCTGATGATTGACCATGCGAATATCTTTACGCCCCCAAAATAGCAAGTCGGAGGACCAAACGGTCAAGTCAACAGTACATGCATTTAATGAAGCTGTCTTCTACACTCCAACGGGAAGACCGCTCCCAGTATAAAAGATACACTCTGAAGAACTAAGAAGATAACTTTGCCATAACTTTTGCCAAGATAAAATTGCGTAAACAACCTTCTTGAGATCAAAACTCCATTCCTAACAAGAAAAGGCCACAGTTGGAAGATAAACATTCCTATCCTTCATCCAACTAGCAAAGGCAAAGTTACTCAGTTCTTCAACACTTCGAGAGCTTCATATACTCATCTTTTGTGAAGAAGCAACGTTGGAGAAAACTGATTCTATATCAAACACTTCTTGAAAAAGAAGGGACGTCTCAAATTAGCTGGAGTAAGTGAAGTGGAGACACTTCAAGAGACTCAGTGAAACGAGACCAGCCATCAGGAAGCAGGACTGCATCCCGGGTGGCAACTAGACTTGAAGAAGACGAGGAGTGCTTCTTAAGATCTAGGGACTAAGGCGCTGTAAACTGTTATTTTTGCAAGCTTAGTGGAACAGTGGACTAGAGGAACGAGTTGTTCCTTGAACCACTATAAAAACCCCGGTGTCATTTACTTTAAGCTTTTATTTTCTGCACTTAAGATTCTACTGACTAACTCTTAAGGTTGGACTCTGTGTCCAACAGATCTTCCTTCAGAGTTATCAGAAAGGTAGTTTGTCTTAGCTTTCTTCTAGAGGCTACCCGGACAGAAACTTATCCGCTGCCTGGTCTAGTTCTGCCATCAGAACTTGACCATCTCTGTCACCAGATTTCGACCATCTCTGATAAGTCAAACTTGACTTGGAGAAAAGTTTAAATTCCTGAACAGTCTATTCACCCCCCCCCCCCTCTAGACTGTTCCCATTACAAACGGGACCAACAAGTGGTATCAGAGCCTCCTTGTTCTTGTAATCTCTTAGGTTACTTACTAAACAAGAGATCCACTTGTTTTAGCCTCTTTAATCTCATATTATGGATAACACTCTTTCAAAGAATCTTATGTTCTCAGTAACAAAGTTTGATGACTGGAGGATCCGCATGAAAGCTCACCTTTGCGCACTCCATGACGAGATGTGGGAAGTTCTTGATGCAGGACCCTTCACAGAGTTCACCAAGGTCAATCCTGAATACATCACTGGTAGTGGTCAACCCCAGATGATCACCAAACTGCGCCATGAATGGTCTAATGAAGAAAGGAGAAAGTACAACCTTGACAACATTGCCAAGGATATCCTCTACAAGGCCATTGATGACAAGTACATCACAAGGATCAAGAAGTGCAAATCTGCCAAGGAAATCTGGGATACTCTCACCCTGATAGGAGCTGGAGATGAGCAAGAAAAGGACAACAAACTTACTATTGCCATGAAGAAGTTTGAAGATTTCAAACTTCTACCCAAAGAATGCATAGCTGAGATGTATGCACGCTTGCTCACCCTCACTGCTGAGATATCAGAACTTGGGAAGGAACTTACTCCCAAGGAGATCAATTTGAAGGTTCTCAGAGGTTTACCTTCACCATGGAAGATGAAGGTCACTGCCATGAGAGATAGCAAGGACCTCAGAACCTACAGCACTGAGAAACTCATCTCTGATCTCAAGTCTTATGAGTTTGAGATGAATGAAGAAGAGAAAGAAGAAGTTGAGGACAGAACAACTACTGCCCTCACTGCCAGCACCTCTCAGGTAAATAATTTTGACCCTTCTATTCTTTTAACTGACGAATATATGGCGGCTTTTGCTATGAAGTTCAGGAAATTCTTAAAGCCGAAGGACATCAGAAGTCCACACTCTAGCAGAAAGCCACACCAGAAGTCCAAACCATCAGAAAGTAGTGGAGAGCTTCTCTGCTACAACTGCAGACAACCAGGGCACTTCAAAGTCAATTGTCCACACCCCATAGTCTCCAAAAGGCAAGGCCAGGAAGGAGAAAAGAAATACGAGCACCGAAGAAGGAAAGCACTCATCACTGAACAACCAGAGAAGGACCCCCTCTCTGAGACAGAGTCCAGCTCGGAATCAGAATCTGATGAAGCATTCTGTTGCCTGGACACAGAAACTGAAGACCTATGCCTTATGGGTCAATCTGATGATGAGGTATCTTCCACTTCCAACTCTAGTTTTTCTTCGGTAGGCAGAGCCTTTGATTCTGATTCAATGTCAGAATTTTGGGAAGAGTTTCAAGCCATTCAAACCACTTATTCTTCTGTTAAAGAAGAATACAGTAAGCTTAAGGTTGAAATCCTTGACTTAAGAAAGGAGGTTGAGATCAAAATCAATCTTCTAATTAAGGAAAGAGATCAGCTGGAAGCTGAAAATGTTTCTCTTCTAAAGAGAATAAGAGAGATAGAGCCTCTTGAGATTAAGTACAAAGCTTACCAGAAGGCCCAGTCTTCAATGGAAAAGATTGTACTTGACCAACAAATTGGCACTGGTTTTGGTCTTGGTTATGGCTCAACAGAATCAGGTGAGCCTTCTGTAATGCCTAGCACCAGAGTTGCTAAGGCAGACAAGGTCATAGTGCCACTGATTTCTAGCCCCATTTGTCAGGCTGGTGTATCTGGCACCAAGGTTATTCATGAGAATGTCAGACCAGAAAAGGAAAAGATAAAGGTTCAACAGAAACCCATTTTAAAAGTTAATGAACCTGGCAGAAGACCTAACCACAGGAAAGATTTTCAGAATACCAAAAATCAAAGACAAAACCATAACAGACAAACTCATGATAATCATGTCAGAAATGATCACCAGAAAGGCAGATATCAAGAGAAAGTTAACTTTAGGCAGAAAAGGTTGGCTGGTCAACTTAAGAAGCCCAAAGTTAATCGCCCCTCTGATCTTGATAGTATATGGGACTTCTACCCAACTAAAAAGGCTATGCAGAAGTATGTAAACCGGAAGCATGATCCTCACAAGCATCTGCCCAAAGTGAATCACACTTCCGTTTACTATGACTACCAGGTGGACAATGGGTACCACCCACCAAGGTTTCACTTGATGAGACCAAAGTGGTACCGGCTGCCAAGACTGCATAACCCCCTAGGACCCAACATTGCTTGGGTACCTAAATCTTCCTTTTAATTTTGTAGGAACTGTGTGCTGGAGCCATCTCTGAGCAAGATTGGTACATTGATAGTGGATGCTCCAGGCACATGACAGGTGACAAGAGTTGCCTAACAGAGTTCCAGAAAGTCAAAGGGCCCAGAGTTACCTTTGGAGGTAATGATAAAGATGGCCAGACAAAAGGAAGAGGGAAGCTGATAAAGAACCAGATAATCATTGATGATGTCTCTTATGTCAAGGGATTGAAATTCAACTTGCTGAGTGCTAGCCAATTCTGTGACAAAGGCTACACGGTTGAATTCTTCAAGGAAGGATGTTCTGTCAAGCATGAGACAACTAAGGAAGTGGTTCTAACAGCAACAAGGAAGAAAAACATCTATGTGGTTGATTGGTCAACTGCAAAGGATGGAATTTGCCTGATAGCCAAAGGAGATTCAAAACTCAGTTGGGAATGGCACAAGAAACTGAGTCACTTGAATTTCAAAACAATCAACAAACTGGCAAGGGATCACATTGTTGAAGGTCTACCCAACCTTGTATACAAAAAGGAGAACTTGTGCAGTGCATGCCAGAAAGGAAAACAAGTGAAGAACTCATTCAAACCCATTGCTGGAAACCTATCTACTGGTCCTCTGAATCTAATCCACATGGATTTATTTGGACCAGTGGAAACTCCAAGTGTTGGTGGCAAAAGATACACCTTAGTCATGGTGGATGACTACTCCAGATTCACATGAAATATTTTTCTGACCAAGAAAAATGAAACTCTGCAGAAACTGCCATCTCTGCTAAAGCTACTACAGAATGAGCAGAATCAGAAAGTCAAAGCCATCAGATCAGATAGAGGAACAGAGTTCGTCAACAAGGTCATACAGGATTTCTGTGACCAGAATGGTACAATGCATCAACTCTCTGCAGCCAGAACTCCTCAGCAGAATGGAGTTGCAGAAAGAAGAAATAGAACATTAAAGGAAGCTGCAAGGACCATGATTGCTGAATCAGGTCTACCCTACAGATACTGGGCTGAAGCAATCAATACTGCATGCTACACCCAGAACAGGAGCATGATTCACAAGACTCATCAGAAAACTCCTTATGAATTATGGAAAGGACGAAAACCCAACATCAGCTACTTTCATGCATTTGGATGCAAATGCTATATACTCAACAATGGGAAGGATCACCTCAAGGTGTTTCAAGAAAAAGCTGATGAAGGAACATTCTTAGGCTACTCTAGCACCAGTAAAGCCTATAGAATACTCAACAAAAGAACTCTACTTGTTGAAGAATCGATTCATGTCAAGTTTGATGATCTCAACTCTGTTGAGAGCATAACTAAAAACTTGGAGAAAGCGAATCTCGAAGAATCTCCAGAACTGGATCCACCAGAGACGGATATACCAGAGTTGCTAACTAACTCTGCCATACCAATTCACCATCAGAATCCCATTCTACAAGGCAAAGAGAATGATGAAGAATCAGAAGAAGAACAAGAGAATCCAAGACAACCCCTTTCTGAACCTGATCTAACTTGGTTAAGAGACCATCCTCCTAACCAAGTGATTGGTCAAATCAGAAGTGGAGTTCAAACCAGATCCACATCAAGGAGAGAAGCAATGCTTGCCTGCTACATATCTCAAATGGAACCTATGACAGTTGAAGAAGCTCTTGCAGACTCAGATTGGATCAATGCTATGCAAGAAGAGCTCACTCAGTTTGAAAGGAACAAAGTGTGGGAACTTGTTCCTAGGCCAAAGCACCAGAATGTCATTGGAACCAAATGGGTATTCAAGAACAAAGCAGATGAAGACGGCAACATTGTAAGGAATAAAGCTAGGCTGGTAGCCAAGGGATACTGCCAAGAAGAAGGAATAGATTTTGATGAGACTTTTGCACCAGTTGCCAGACTTGAAGCCATCAGAATCTTCCTAGCCTATGCTGCTTACAACAACATCAAGGTCTACCAGATGGATGTCAAGAGTGCATTTCTGAATGGAGATCTTGAAGAAGAAGTTTATGTGGAACAACCACCAGGTTTTGTCATTCCTACTCAATCTTCTTGTGTCTACAAGCTTAAAAAGGCCCTCTATGGTCTTAAGCAAGCTCCCAGAGCCTGGTATGACACATTGTCCCTTTTCCTGGTAAACCATGGGTTCACTAAAGGAAAGGTTGACAAAACTCTATTTCAAATCTCTGTTGCTAATCATATTCTGTTAGTACAAATATATGTTGATGACATTATATTTGGTAGTACTAATCCAGAACTGTGCAAGAAATTTTCTCAAGTGATGCAGAGTCAATTTGAAATGAGTATGATGGGAGAACTCAATTACTTCCTAGGACTTCAAGTCAAACAAATTCCAGAAGGGATCTTTATCAACCAAGGGAAGTACACCAGAGATCTGATCAAGAAGTTTGGAGTGGAAGGCAAATCATCAGTGAAGATTCCCATGAACACTTCACAAGGGATTGGTCCAGATGATGAAGGAAAGGATGTAGATGCAACAACATACATAGGAATCATAGGATCTCTGTTGTATCTAACTGCAAGCAGACCAGACATCTCGTTCTCTGTTGGAATCTGTGCCAGATACCAATCAAAGCCCAAGGAAAGCCATTTAAGTGCTGCAAAGAGAATCATCAGATACATCAAAGGAAATCCAAATGCAGGCCTATGGTATCCCAAGGGAGGTAACTTTGAACTAATTGGTTATTCTGACTCAGATTTTGCAGGTTGCAGACTAGACAGAAAGAGCACCTCTGGTCACTGCCAATTGCTAGGAGGAAGACTTGTTTCCTGGTTTAGCAAGAAGCAGAACTCCATCTCAACAAGTACAGCTGAGGCTGAGTACATTGCAGCTGGGAGTTGCTGTGCTCAGCTACTCTGGATGAAGCAACAACTGAAGGACTATGGAATTCAAGCTAAGGAGATCAAGCTGTTGTGTGACAACACCAGTGCCATTGCTATCACTCAGAATCCAGTTCTTCACTCCAGGACAAAGCATATTGAGATCAGACATCACTTCATCAGAGATCATGTTGAGAAGAAGCATATCTGTATGGAGCATGTACCTACAGAGGATCAACTTGCAGACATTCTAACCAATTAGATGATCTTCCCAGAGATGCATGAACCAGAGATTCACTGAACCAGAACTGCCTACTTCTGCATCAGAAACTTAGATCAGAGAACCTCTATCTCTGATCATCAGAATCTCACATCAGAGAACCTCCCCCTCTCTGACCAGAGTTCCTCAACCGAAAGACAACAGATACGGATGTGGACTTAGCAATATTTCGAGGTACGGGCAAGACCTAATTAATTGAGACGGTCTTTTACCAAAATACCCCTGATCGTTACTCTTCTAACGGAAACGTTTTCCGCCCGCATTTCTTTAAATGCTGCCTCGAAACTTCCAATATACCAAACGTCCACTATTCCTAACTCCTTTATATCCACCGTCTTCGACCCAAATCCCTACTGCAACTTCATCTCTCTTAAACTGCTCTAGCATTCAAAGCTTTCAGATCCCAAACCTTTCCAATCCCCAGAACTTTTCTTAACCGTCACTCAGAATGAACTTCCTGAGCATCAACGACCTTTCTAAGGAAGAAGCAAAAACTCTCATCGCCAACGTTGTATCAGGCATGAAAGTTGACATGTCCTCCCTACCCCTCCTGGCAGAAAATCAGAAGAGGATGACCAAGATCATCCAAGGGATGACTGATTCACAACTGTCTAAGGTTATTGCTCATCCCTATGAGCACTTCAGCATCAAAGATGTGGCTGAGTTCTACCTCAACGCCACCATCTCCAGGACCGGAGTTCACTCCTCCGTACAGGGTCAACGCATCTTCTTGAATGCAGATGCACTTAATGAATTCTTTGGAGTTCAACTTGACTCCCAAGACCCGGAAGCCAACAATCTTACTGCTCTTGACTCAGTGGAAGTCTCCACTGAAGGCTTCGTTCAGACATACTGCCGTCCGGAGGCTGCCGGACTAGACAAACTCTACATGAAGAAATTTCTACTGAAGAAGGACTTTGAGAAGCTTGTCACCATTCTGCACCATTGCTTGTGGTGCAAAACAGCCTCAACTGATGAGATGAACAAGAACAATGCAAAGGCAATCTTTGCAGTTCACCATGGAATGAACATCAACTGGGGAGAGGTAATCTTTGGCTCCCTAACTGAGTTCATCAAAAAGAAAGACTCTGAAACATGTCTTTTCTCAACCAAGATGGGACATGGTCTTCTCATCTCTGCCATCCTTGCTGCAAAAGGAGTTCAACTCAGGGATCCCATCCCAGTTGATCACTCCAAGACCATCTTCCTCACAGCCTCTCCAAAATTCAATATTGCCATCTCTTCTGAACTTAGGAGAGAGGAAAGGCTGAAGAAGAAAAGGGAAGAACAGGCTGCTAAGGCCAAACCTGTCAAGAAAGTTACCAAAAAGCCCAAACAACCTGAGCAGTCACAGGTTGTAAGGGAAGTTAGACAGAAGAAGAGAAGTGACAATCTGTCACTACCAGAGGAGGAAACAGCAGAAAAGGTTGCACCAGAGTTGCCCTCCCCAAAGGCAACCAGGAAATCTGCTGCCAGAAAACTGAAGCAGAAGAGGAGAAGAAAGTTGGTTGTGCAGAGTGGTGACTCTGACAACTCAACCACTCAACCAAGGCAGAAGAAGAGGAAGACTAAGGTAATCTCACCTGCCAAGGATTCAGCAGTTCAGGGGGAACTTGCACCAGAATCTGGCACTCTACCAGAGACTTACCCAGAATCTGCACCAGAGTTGCCAAACTCTGCTTTCTCACCAGAGCGTGAAGCCTCACCAGAGATGGACCAAGAAACCGACTTCAACATCATTCTGCAAAAGCAGTTTGACAGAGTCCTAGCTTGGAGAAGATGGAGAATGGGTCCTCTTCAACAAATCATCCAATTCTTTGATGCCTATGAAGAAGAAGAAGCTGTTGTTCTTCACTGGGTAGGCACAGATGATGTGTCAAAATGCTTCAATCTTACCTTTCTGATTTCTGTCCTACAAAAGAAGAAAGACAGATATCAAGGTAAAGCTCCAACATCTGAACTCTCTCCAGAAAGGCATGTCAGAGCCTTGGAAGAAGAAGAAATGGAAGCATTTGATACTTGGCTGATGGAGAAGAAGAGAAAAGAATCAATGATCAAATTTCGCCATAGTGCTCTTGAGGAAGGAGAGCCATCCACTGCGAATGACATTACTATTACCATGGAGAATCTGATCAAGGAGTGGAGAGAATCTGTGTACTCCGAAATTGTTCTTGAGGTAATTCCTACACCTCCTCCTTCCCCTCCCCAATCTCCTATTACTCTACCCTCACCCTCCAAATCTCCATCTAAACCTTTATCCCCACCTCTCCAGAAAACCCCTTCACCTCAACAGAAAACCCCTTCACCTCAACAGAAAACCCCTTCACCAGAACAGAAAACCTCACCTTCCACCAGAACACCATCTCACCAGAAACCCAACTCCAGACCCTCTTCACCCAAACAAAAAATTGCATCTCCCTGCAGAGCAATTGTTCCCTTCAGAAACCGTTCACCCTCACCTCCACCATCCCCTCCTCAACAGAATGCCTCACCTGTTCATTCTTCACCACAGCACCAGAACCCCTTACCAACATCCAAATCTGCCTCACCTCAGAGATCCTCACATCACTCTGCAGCCTCTACACCAAAGAAGAAACCTATCTTCAGGGTTCCCTCCTCATCTAGTGACAATGATGGATTCCTCACCTCCTCCATTGCTGCTGATGAAACCTCCAAAAGGAGAAGGACACCCCCCAGAGTTCCTTCCCCTCCACCATCCAACAGAGCACCTCCATTACCAAAAGGCAGAGGATTGGAAACGCCTGGATTTACACCTGAAGAACCCCAAATCCCCTTCACCCAGTTTGTGAAATCTGCTGAAGCATTTGGTGGTATATTGGTTCAAGATCTGAGCAAGATAATAGAGCTAAATGACAAACAACATGAAGAACTCACCCATACCAATCTGCAAATCACTATAGGATTTCAACATCTGTCAGATAAAGTTGCTGCTCTAACAGAGAATCTGCACAACTTCATGCATTCGTCTACCTCAAGGATTGATTCTGTCTCCAGAGATGTTAGTGGACTCAACTCTGTTCTCCACTCTCACTCTCAAACTCTGCTTGCCCAGAATCAGACAATCAACAGGATCTCAGAATCTGTTCACAATCTTCAGATATCTGCTGATAGTTCCTCCCAGAAACTCAACATCTTACACTCCCTCTGCAAGGAACATCAAGAGCAAGGCCTAGCTCTTCTCAAATCTGACAGAGAAAGGTACCAGAAGATGGTGCTCCTAGAGGTCAGCACCAGGGATCTTCAATCTGCAGTAGACAAGCAACAAAGCCTGATTGAAGGACTTGCCTCTATCACTCAAATTCTGCCAGAAACCCTGGATGAAATCAGAGATGCTCAAGCCTCTGAGTTCTCCAAGATTGAACTTCTCCTTGGTGATCTTTGTGATGCCAAAAAAGGGGAAGATACCAGAGAAGAAGAAGGACCCAGCACCAGAGCTCTTTCTATCAGAGAACCCTCCTCTGTTGATCCTACTCCTTACTTTGATGCTACCAGAAAGAAAAGGCTAGCTGCTGCAGGCACCAGACCTCCTCCTCCTCCTCCTCCTAGAAGCTCAAAGAAAAAGCCTTCATCCTTTTCATTCACTGATTGGATGAAGAGTGGTCTGTCAAGGCCAGATAGAGTTCAATTTGAACAGATGAGGAAATTAATGACTCCTCTTCAAAGAGAGAATCTGTTCATGGACAGTGATGGACTTGTCCAGATCAACCATGGTGGTTCGATCCAAGAAGCTGAGATGTGGTACGGAATGAAGATTCTGACTGGCAAGAATTCTGCAGAAGCTGTCAGAAACTATTTGGATTGCAAACTTGCACCCCATTGGGCTGACTATCAGAATCCGAGGGATCTAGCCTCAATCAGAGCAAAGGTAAATGCTGAACTAGAGAGAATTGACAGAGCAGGACCACAGGTAGATGAAGAAGATCTCTAACTCTCTTTATCTGACTCTGTAATGCTTTACTTTCTCTAACAGTTTAATAAGATACCATCTCTGCCCCTCTTTTTGCGTGGCTTATTCAAATATCTGTTTCTTATTTACCTTCTTGTGTATATTCTGTTATCGTACTTGATTATTGCTATCTGATTGTATCGCACTCTTACTATTCTCCTATGCTAAGTTGCCCACCAAGATTTTAATGAAAAGTTTTTAACTTTATTCTTTTATGGTGAAAGGCACTTCTCTGGAAATAGTTAAAGGGTTTTGGCATCATCAAAAGGGGGGAAATTGTAAGGAATAAATGTACTTAGATTTTGATGATGCTAGGTTTATTAGAATTTGAAAGTACCCCATTAGAAATTTTGTATTAGAATTTCTTTTGTAAGTTTTAGCTTAGTCTGCCTGCCAGAGTTCCATCTTGCCTCTACCAGAGTTGCTCCCAGAGTTGCTCACCAGAGAAGCCATCAGAAACTGGTCATCAGAAAGATACCAGAGTTGGCAACAGAGACGGACTTCAGAGATTAGACCAGAGAACCTCTTAAGACTCTGCTAAGTACCATCAGATTCCGGAAGCCCTTCCAACGGTCGTTAAACTAACGGGAAATCCCCTAACGGTTACGAACCTTTCAACGGAAGCATGGCACTGTACACGCATTAAATGCACATTTAATGCTGTACGTACGAAGAGATATTTAAAGCTGATGATTGACCATGCGAATATCTTTACGCCCCCAAAATAGCAAGTCGGAGGACCAAACGGTCAAGTCAACAGTACATGCATTTAATGAAGCTGTCTTCTACACTCCAACGGGAAGACCGCTCCCAGTATAAAAGATACACTCTGAAGAACTAAGAAGATAACTTTGCCATAACTTTTGCCAAGATAAAATTGCGTAAACAACCTTCTTGAGATCAAAACTCCATTCCTAACAAGAAAAGGCCACAGTTGGAAGATAAACATTCCTATCCTTCATCCAACTAGCAAAGGCAAAGTTACTCAGTTCTTCAACACTTCGAGAGCTTCATATACTCATCTTTTGTGAAGAAGCAACGTTGGAGAAAACTGATTCTATATCAAACACTTCTTGAAAAAGAAGGGACGTCTCAAATTAGCTGGAGTAAGTGAAGTGGAGATACTTCAAGAGACTCAGTGAAACGAGACCAGCCATCAGGAAGCAGGACTGCATCCCGGGTGGCAACTAGACTTGAAGAAGACGAGGTGTGCTTCTTAAGCTCTAGGGACTAAGGCGTTGTAAACTGTTGTTTTTGCAAGCTTAGTGGAACAGTGGACTAGAGGAACGAGTTGTTCCTTGAACCACTATAAAAACCCCGGTGTCATTTACTTTAAGCTTTTATTTTCTGCACTTAAGATTCTACTGACTAACTCTTAAGGTTGGACTCTGTGTCCAGCAGATCTTCCTTCAGAGTTATCAGAAAGGCAGTTTGCCTTAGCTTTCTTCTAGAGGCTACCCGGACAGAAACTTATCCGCTGCCTGGTCTAGTTCTGCCATCAGAACTTGACCATCTCTGTCACCAGATTTCGACCATCTCTGATAAGTCAAACTTGACTTGGAGAAAAGTTTAAATTCCTGAACAGTCTATTCACCCCCCCCTAGACTGTTCCCATTACAAACGGGACCAACATATATATATATATATATATATATATATATATATAGAATAAGGATCAAATGAGAAGAGTGCTTATCGTAAGAAGTGAGAATGCATCTGGTGCGTTCATTTTAAAATCTGTGCATCAGATGAGCAAAAAAGTGCACGGGAAAGTGCAAAAAATATTAAAAAAGTGATGCTAGACGCGGTGGCATTTCCGTAATTAATCGGAACTTTTCTGCCATCGCAAAAAAGTGCATCAGATTAGCAAAAAAGTGCATCAGAAATAGGTAAATGTGTAACTTCTCACTTCTCACGTTAAGATGTCTTCTCATTAGAACACGACCCTATATACACACACACACACTACCTCCGTCCCATAAAATAGTACACATTTCAATTTGGATCGTAGTTTAAGAAAGTGTGAATAAAGTGAAAATGTATAGTTGTGGTTGAGTAAGAAAAAGGTAAATGAATGTTAGCCACACAAAACTTTCCAAAAAGGGAAATGGGAACAATTTTTTGGGACGGCCGAAAAAAGAAAGTGAGAACTATTTTATGGGACGGAGGGGGTATATATATATATATATATATATATATATATATATATATATATATATATATATATATATATATATATATATATATATATATATATATATATATATATATATAGAGAGAGAGAGAGAGAGAGAGAGAGAGGGGGGGAGAATAAAGATCAAATCAGAACAATGTTTAACGTGAGAACGTGAGAACACCACATTTACCCCAACGTGTTGCACAACGAAGCTTGTATATTGCACATTTTCACATTTTCACAATATTTACCAAAATGCCACCGTGTTTATTTAAATAGGCTTAATTCGAGCAAATTGAAAATGTGCAACAGAATAGCTCCATTGTGCACCTCGTTGATTAAAATGTGAGTGTTCTCACGTTCTCACGTTAAGCATCGTTCTCACTGGAACTGCACCATATATATATATATATATATATATATATATATATATAAGAGTAGTATAACTTTTAAGCATTGATGATAATAGCACTCATTGTTAGTTTTTCACCTAAAAAGAAGTATAAATTGAAAATATTATAAAAAATACTTCTACACTTTTTGAAGAAAAAACTGATATAGTTTTTATATTTTGAAAAATGTGGTTAACATTTACTTAATTTCTGCCCAACTGCCAACTCTTGCCCCAGCCAACTCATGTCTCACTGAGTCACTGCTGCCTCTAGCGAGGTAGCGACTACCCCTGGTGAGTGTTGGCTAAACAAGCAACGGTGAAAGTTAGAACGTCTTTGGAAAAAACTGATTTTTTTTGCTTTTATGTTTTTATAAGGAGGCTAAAAGACAAGGAAAGAAAGCCGTAAGGGAAGCACGAGGGAAAGTGAACAAGGAGTTGTATGAAAAGTTGGACTCTAAGGAAGGAGAACTAGATATTTATAGACTTGCTCGTCTTCGTGATCGAAGGACTCAAGATATTGCAAAAGTTAAGTGTGTGAAGGATGTCGATTAGAGGATATTAATGGACAACGGAGAGATAAAATAGAGGTGGAGATCATACTTTGATACACTATTCAACGAGAACAAAACGCAAGATATTAGTGATTTGTCCATACCAGATTGTATGGCAAATCATGATTTTGTGAGAAGGATCCAAACAACAGAAGTTAAAGAAGCTCTAAGGAAGATGGGATGGAAGAAAGCAGTGAGTCCAGATGGCATACCGATCGAGGCTTGGAGAAGTTTGGGGGAGAGAGACGTCGAGTTGTTAACAAGTTTCTTCAACATGATTTGAAGAAACAACAAGATGTCAATGAGTTGGAGAAAGAGTACTGATGTACTCCTAATTTACCATATTTACGATCTTGTTTTCTCACACTTTTAATGTTTTATTTCTCATTTTTTAAATAAAAAGGAATGATTTTTATCATCTTGGACATTTTAAGGTATTGCACTTGTTTTGGTATATTTTTTTTAGTTTCAGGATAATTCATGACATATATTAATTTCTGAAAAGAAATAAATATTACTCCCGAGTGAAGACGGAAAAATGATCAAAGTGAAGCGGGTCCTTACTGTTGGGCCGCGGGTATGCGGTGCCAGCAACAGCCAGCCTGCCGGTGCAATCGGACCGCGTGGCGCTTCGCTTGTGCTATAAAGGGGGAGGAGCGTGCTTCACTATCAGCGATTGCTTTTAGTGTAGCGGTAAGCGCAACGATCCACAAGTGGTATCAGAGCCAAGGTCACGGGTTCGACCCCCGGCAACAGCATGCTGCGCAGTTGTAGGCTGGCAGGTGCTGGGGGGGAGATTGTTGGGCCGCGGGTATGCGGTGCCAGCAACAGCCAGCCTGCCGGTGCAATCGGACCGCGTGGCGCTTCGTTTGTGCTATAAAGGGGGAGGAGCGTGCTTCACTATCAGCGATTGCTTTTAGTGTAGCGGTAAGCGCAACGATCCACACTTACTTTAACTCTGAAATGTTTTATCAAGAGACTCGAAATATATTTCAGAATAAACCAGACTGTCCGCAATAAAATGTACTGGTTAACTGCTGACCAGTTAACTAATCAAACAGTCAATCGGTGATCAATACATGCAAACGGCGGAAATCAGGAAATGGAGCCAAGCCAAAAGTTGCCTGACAAACACTATTCACTATTCACTCAATAGTGAATAAATATGTAGAAGATAGAGCTCCCAAGACAAAGAAGAGAAAATAATGCGCTGGCAAGGACCTACTCATTCGTACAAGCCTATTTATTTGATCCATAGCCAATTCTCCAACCAATAGCCTCAGCCCATGTCATTAATTATTTGCCTCCATGAAGCCACATCATCATCATCTTGATAGCATGAAGAACACAACGACGATTGACTTTTCGTACAAAAAATAAACAGAGCAAAAGCTATTCATGGTACTGTTCTTTCGGCGCCGATCATATCTGATGGAGATTAGGATAATCAATTTGCAAAATTATTATTTCCTTCAACCTTATTCTTGAATAATATTCAAGCTCCAAGAGTTCTTGAGTTGCCTATATAAAGGGCCATTTGGAAGCTGCGGAAGGACACCAATTCAGAGAGAAATCTCCTTCTTTTCTTTAGTTTTGTTCATAGTATTAGTATATAATAAAAGTGATTCTGTCAAGAACACTTTTTGTAAATTTCAGTTCGTAATTTCCATTTCCAGAATTTTAGTTCTTTAATTTCAACAATCAAGTTCATTTGGGAAGTATCAGCCAGAATCATTCTCAGCTTAAGGATTTCACTTTCTCTATTCCAGCTCATTATTTATGCCATCAGGTTCTTATTCAAATACTCATTTTATTTTCTTTAATCTGTTAAATTAATTATGCCTATCATTAGTTTTACTTTTATTTCATTTACTGTAATTATGTGTAACCAAAGAATTAATTCCACTTTAGGTCCTCCGAGTTTTGTGTCATTTCCATTTTTAGTCCTCATCTTTCACTTTATCCATTTTTGGTACCTGACTATTGTATTCTTGACCATTTGTGGTCCATTTCTGAGCATTTTTACTATCGGAAAAGGACTATATATGATCAAGAAAACAATAGTCAGGTACCAAAAATGGATGAAATGAAAGACAAGGACTAATTGTGGAATTGGTGCAAAACTCGAAGGACCATAAGTGGAATTTCTTTGTAACTAAATTAGTTTAGGTTTGAGCAAGATGTAATTTTTATTGTTAATGTTCATACGATAATAATTGGTTAAAACTATTACTTGGTTAATTTTAGGAGTGTTGGGTTGAATATTCTAATCTGCTAAATACATTATATTGGGAAATGAATATTATCACGGGAGTGAAATTTCATTAAAATCCATTTTTGTTAATTCACCCACTAAATTGCTACACGGAAGTGTTAAGGAATTTAGGATAATTTGATTTTGTACTATTTATTGTCTTAATAAAATTACCGCGGGAGCGGAATTAATTAGAGATAGTGTAATCAACTAAGTCGTGGGAACGATTGGAAGATTACCATTTGTAAATCTTTCACACACCTAAAAGTAACTAAGTTAATTAGTTAAATCTTTATTATTATGAACATCAAAATAAAATTACTCTTAGCCCAAGCCTAATTTTCTCTATATCATTAATTGTTAAATTACCAAGTATTGTGATTTATTTTACTCTAGCAATTCCGCATTGACAAAAACGAGATAAAAAAAATCTGTTCACTTAGCTTCATTGCAAAATGTTATTAATTTGTGATTAGCTAAAAATCAATCATTAATTCTAGTTCTCTTTTTGAGCCATTCTCTAACGGAACGATACTCACTTACTCTATACTATATCGTTACAAGCCAGTTAAAACATCATTTCCATTTACATTTTTACACCATTTCACACTACACATTTTGGCATGTCATGATTTTGGCGCCGTTGCCGGGGAATGGCATAGTGTTATTGATTGATTATTAGTTAATATTAGTGTTTGTTATTATTTATCTGGAGACTAAGTATTTTTTTTTACTTGTTCTCATCACTTTCGTAAAAAAAACAAAAAGAAAATCATTTCTCGTGCACTAAAAAAAACTCTTAAAAAAGTGTATGCATACTCGCTCTCAAGGGAGTGAAGGATTGCAACCACTTAACCTTGATTTTGAAAAAGAATTGAGGAAAAGAAGAAAAGCACGAACCCTTGAACTTAAAATTCCAGATCTGGTCATGGAGGATTTTCAAAACAATCCCAATAATCCAAATGGCCAAAACCTAATTCCAAATCCAAATCCTACGCCACCTCAAAATACACCCATTGATACTCCCAGAGATAGACATAATCCTTTCTTTGGAGATCAAAGACCACCAGGATTTGAAAATTTCCAACAAATTCCTCCCCAAACACAACCCCAAATTTATCCACCACATCCCTACCAAAATCACCAAAACCAACCTCCTCCTCCATATCCATACACTTACCCGTATCCTTACCCACCTCCTCCATTTATGCACCCATACCAACCTCACCCATATGGCCAATACTACCAACACCCACATAATCAACAAGATCAAGGGCAATTCATGAGACAACAGCAAGGGAGAAGACTTCTTGATTATGTTGCAGGTGAAATTGAGGAACAAGACAGTATTCTCTATCCAGGTGTGGATGCATCAAATTTTGAGATCAAACCAGCACTTATCTCATTGGTCTCAGCCAACAAATTTGGCGGATCAAAGAGTGAAGATCCGACGAGCCATGTGAAACAATTCTTGAGAGTTCTCCAAACTCTTAAACTTAATGGAGCCTCTGTTGATGCTATCAGACTCAGATCGTTCCCATTCTCACTGAGGGATGAAACATTGAGTTGGTTGAACTCTAAACCATCCGGTTATTTCAACACATGGGAGAAGTTGCATCGAGAATTCATGAAGGAGTTCTATCCTCCTTCCAAGGCATCAAAAATGAAGAAACTTATCCAGTAATTCAGGCAACATCCATCAGAATCTCTTTACGAATCATGGAAGAGATTTAAAGACCTTCAAGTTCAATATCCACATCATAATATGAGCATGGGTGATCTCATTGTCTCATTTTATGAAGGATTACCTGATAATTCGAAAATTGTTGTGGATGTCTCTGCTAATGGAGCTTTCATGGAGCTTGATCCTGAAACAGGCAAAGAGATGCTTGAGAAAATTTGTAACAACAGTGCATCATGGTATTCTGAAAGATCCACTCAAAAACTAGCAGCGGGAATTTATGAGGTTGACCAAACAACAGTTTTAACGGCAAAGGTTGATTCTCTCACAACCATGGTTCAAAAGCTCACGGAGAAACAATCATCATCAACTTCTAGCACATCAACAAATCCATCATCATCTTTAGCTCATGTTTGTTCTGTGAACTCTGTGGAGGAGGACATTCTTTTAAGGAATACAATCTTCTTGAACTTACACAAAATCTTCCTTCTGGCCCCACAGTAGAACAAGCTGAAGCTATATATGGTAGACCTCAAGTACCATATCAAGGAAACTATAACCCTCAAGGGAAGACACATCCAGGATTCTCATGGAGCAACCCATCAGGTGCAGCAAATTCATATTTTCCATCCAAACCAACACCTCCTGGTGATGGAGTATATGGCCCGGGAACCCCCGGCCCACAGACTCCCACTACTCCAACAAAGGCCCAACAAGCCCAAGAAGCATTGCAAGCCCAAAATTATAACGCCCCAAGCACAAATCAACCCTCAAGGCACACTGGGGTGCCCTCGGCCCCCTGACCGGGGGCTCCAAACTATCACAGCATGGATATTTCGAACAAACAGAGGAACTGGGAGAAAACGGCGAAAATAGTAGCCCTCGGCATCTGGAGCCCTCGGCATTGGGGGTGCCCTCGGGTTATGAAGCCTTCGGCCTGTCACTTTCAGCCGGAGGCACCTCAAACGACAGGATCTCTTCTCCACTTGCGCATGAATCTCCGTACCAAGTACGACGTCACATCCAACCGCCGCATTTAATGCGGCCACATGGGAGCGCCAGTGCCGTCCCGATTGATGTGACCCCTCGGCCGTCGGATGCTTGACACGTGTCCCTGTCCGGCATTTATTGCTACTATAAATAGCACCCCATTTCCCCATTTCTCTCTCTACTTACTTGCTCTGACTTCTCTCTTGTTATTCCCCGCAATAACCCTCGGATAAGCTACCCCCCGGGTACACTATCCATCATTTGGTGCTTTCATTGAGAGGTCGAACAATCGAGTAAGAAACCCTCCCCCTTCGCCAAACACTAGCCCTCTACCAAAATGGTGAGAACAACACGTGCCAACTCCAAAAACGTGGAAGACAAGAACCTGGCCCTCGGCGACGTCAACGCCCCCGAAGCCTCTCACAGGGCTCCCGAGGGCGGTGTCATCGCTGGGCTGGAACAGGCGGCTGTCGACCTACGCCTTCAGATCCAACAGAATGCCCCCGGATGCCCGCCTCGGCATCGAGGCCAAGAAGAAAAACCGGAGCGATGACCAAGTCAGCCCTCCGGTTCTCACCATCGACGTTCATTTGGCGCTCTCCGCCTTCATCCAGACGCTCACTCAGAACCCAGGTGCCTTCGGCACCCTGGCTCCGGCTCAACCCCAGGTTGGGGAGAACATCATACTTCCCCCTCTGCCACACCCCTTCGGAAACCCCATCCCTCGGGTTAGGAACGACGAAGGGGTAGTGGCCCAAGATACGGCCTCCCAGGAAGTTCAGTCCCGGGACCGCCACAATGACAACAGAGAAAGGCCCCGCACTTCCGCCCACAACCGGCTCGGAGGAGGGCAAGACCGCCGAGGGGTCCAAGACCGCCTCGGAGGGAAAGCACTCCAAAGGCCCCAGGAAAGCGGAGGGTCTGTCTCGAGGGCAGACGAGGAGCGTCCCCCTCGGGACAAAGGCAAGGCACCCCTTCATGCCGACGATGCTCGCCACCAAATCAACCAGGCCCACTCGGCCCGGGTTCGTTCGCAGGGGGCGGAGACCCTCCCGAAGGATCCCCGGGACGAAATTATTGCGGCCCTCCAACGCCGGCTTGATGAAATGGAGGCCAACAAAGCTCACACCACCACCTCCACCCCTCATTCAGACCTCAAATACGAGGCCATGATGGCCAAAATGGAGGAATTACAGAAGAAGGTAGCCGAGGGCTCCGGGGAACCCGTCATCCAGCTCCGGACTCGGACGCCATTTACCCCAAGGGTACTGGCGGCCCGGATCCCGGAAAAATACCGAGGGCAACACATACAGCCCTACAACGGGAAGACGGGCCCCCAGGAACACTACAACAAATATCAAAACAGCATGATGATGGTAGGGGCGTCAGACGAATATTTGTGTCGTTGGTTCCTCTCCACCTTAGAGGGGCCGACATACGAATGGTTCAACCGGTTGCCCGAGGGCTGCATTGATTCATGGCAAGAACTCGCCCAGCGATTCTTGACACAGTTTGCCGGGAGGCGTCGCACGAGGAAGCACTTCTCCCACCTCCTAACCATACGCCAGAGGAGGGATGATACCCTTCGGGACTTCCTGGAACGCTGGAGAACGGAAGCCGACAAAGTCGACGGTGCTGACGACGGGACCCTCCTGGCCCTCCTACAAACCCTCCTCCGCACCGGTAACTTTTCGAGGAGCCTCATCATTGAACCCCCCCGCGACTACATAAGGGCCCTGCAGCGAGGGGATCGATACGCTGAGGCCGAGGAGGTGGAGAAATGCCACTAGCATCCAGATCAGCAACCCCCGAGGGCTGACAACAAGAATAACCGGGGGCCGGGGGCTCCTCCAAATCACCCCAAGGCTTCAGGACCCTCTGATGACCGCCCTCGGCAAGGCCAAGCCAAGCCCGGGGGAGGTTATAAGAGCAGCCCTAAGACTTGGGCACAGCCCATTCTCCTGGACCGCCCCCGGACACCATTGATGCACCCCGTCAGCATCATCCTTGATTTTGCCGAGGAGAGGGGCCTCGTTGAACGCGATTCTCGCACCCCCCCGGACGTACATGCTATCAACCCTCAGTTTCCCTACTGTCGTTTCCATAGGCATCAGGGGCACAGAACCGACGACTGCCACCAGCTAAAAACGGCCCTCGAGAGATTGATACAAGCGGGGCACCTGTCCCAATTTGTTCAGAGCCCTCGGCAGGAGGGACCTTCTCATCAGGGACCTCCCCGAGGGCACCACACGAAGGTGAACGCTTGGATGAACCCGAACACCATCCCCCTCGGCAAGAAGAGGGAGATCGGAAACTTGGAGGAGGAAGAGGAGGAGTACCCCCACTACCAGGAGAAAAAACGCCACATCCTCATGATCACCGGCGGCAATACAGGGGGCGATTCCACCAGCCAGCGGAAGAAGTGGGCTCAATCGCTTTACGTGGTGGAAGTCACTCATATGCCCCCGGTAAAGCGACTGAGGGAGGAACCCATCACCTTCACCAACGCAGATCTCCCTCCTACTTCTTCTCCTCACAGGGATGCCTTGGTGATTCGGACTGAAATAAACGACACCATCATTCACCGAACTTACATTGACACGGGCAGCTCCGTCAATGTAATGTACCTCAGCACCTTTAGAGAGCTGCATCTGGAGAGGAGGTCCCTTCGGCCCATTAAGACCCCTCTTGCCGGCTTCACCGGCGATACTATTGATTCCGAGGGGGTAATAACCCTCCCGGTAATCTTCGGCGACGGGCTCCATAGAGCCCAGCTCGAAGTGGAGTTCGTCGTCGTCAACATCGACTGCGCCCACAACATCATCCTCGGCCGGCCAGCCCTCGAGGACCTCGAGGCCATCATCTCCATGAGGCACCTCTGCCTCAAGTTCCCCGCTGAGGGGGGCATTGGCTACTCCCGGGGGAATCAGAAAATTGCCCGCGCTTGCTATCTTCAAGTCACGAAGAAGGTAAGTAAGACAGAATTCCGTGTTGACACCATCACCAGAACCATCGACGAAGAAGAAAAAAGGCCGAGGGCTGAGCCAGCCGAGGACGTAGAAGACTTTGCGCTCGATCCGGCCAAGCCGGAGAGAGTCGTGAAGATTGGAGCCCAGCTCCCTGAAGATCTGAAGACCGGTATCACCGACGCCCTCCGCGCCTACTCCACTGTCTTTGCATGGGGGCGGGAGGACATGCCGGGAATAAGCCGAAGGGTCATCACCCACCGCCTCTCGGTGGACCCCTCGGCAAAAGCAGTACAGCAACGAAGAAGACCCCTCTCCGCTGAAAGGAGGGAATTTGTGAAGAAGGAGTTCGCCATGCTCCTCTCTATTAAGCACATCAAGGAGGTAAAATACCCCTCATGGCTGGCGAACGTAGTCCTCGCGCAGAAGCCCCCTACCTTCCGCATGTGCGTGGACTACACGGATCTCAACAAGGCGTGCCCTATGGACCCTTTCCCTTTGCCCAATATCGATCAACTTGTAGATGAGACCGCGGGATGTGAAATCATGTCATTCCTCGACGCATTCCGCAGGTATCATCAGATCTTCATGCATGAGGAAGACGCCGAAAAAACAGCCTTCATGACTCCCGAGGGCATCTTCTGCTACCTAGTGATGGCCTTCGGCCTAAAGAACTCAGGGGCCACTTACACCCGGATGGTGGCCCGAGTCTTTCATGCCGTCCTAGGGCGCACCATGGAGGCCTATGTTGACGACATGATCGTCAAAAGCAAGCAATCTTCCAGCCATGCCGACGACCTCCGAGAAATCTTCGCCATCATGCAGAAGTTCAACCTTCGGCTGAACCCGAAGAAGTGCACCTTCGGCGTCCGAGGGGGCAAATTCTTAGGCTACATGGTGAGCCGAAGGGGTATTGAGGCCAATCCCGAGAAGATCCAGGCCATCATCAACATGGAGCCCCCACGCAATGTGAAGGAAGTTCAACGGTTGACGGGTCGCCTGGCAGCCCTCAACCGTTTCCTATCTAAATCAGCGGAGAAGTCTCTACCCTTCTTCCAGATCATGAGGAAGACGGTTGGCTTTCAATGGACTCCAGAATGCCAGGGGGCTTTCAACGAGCTCAAACGATATCTATCTTCACCCCCTGTGCTCTCCAAACCAAAGGTAGGGGAGACCCTCTATCTCTACCTTGGGGTCAGCCCGGCAGCCATCAGCTCCGTACTCATCCGGGAGGAAGACGACATCCAACATGTCATCTTCTATGTAAGCAAGATCCTAAGGGAGGCCGAACTTAGGTACTCTCCTGTGGAAAAAACGGTGTTAGCCATCGTTTGGACCGTCAAGAAGTTGGGCCACTACTTTCAGGCTCACCCGGTTCAGGTCCTCACTCATCAACCCCTTGGTGCCCTCATGAGGAGCCCCACCAGCTCCTCCCGCATGGTGAAATGGGCTATCTTCTTGAGCCAGTACAACATTGACATCCGTCCGAGGCCTGCCATCAAGGGCCAAGCCCTGGCGGACTTTGTGACGGAGTGTACCGCAAGGGCAGCCACGGACGGGGAGCCTTCGGCTGCCTCGGACGACTGGTGGACCCTCTACACCGACGGCTCCTCCGCGACCAAAGCATGCGGGGGAGGGGTAGTCCTCGTTACTCCCGAGGGCTTCAAAGCCTACTATGCAATCCGCTTCTCCTTCAAAGTCTCCAACAACGAGGCCGAGTATGAGGCCCTCCTATGTGGCCTTCGGCTTGCTGCCAACATGAGGGCTCGGCAGATCCACATCAAGTGCGACTCCAAGTTGGTCGTTGGCCAAATTGTTGGTCCCGGTTATACTGGATACAGTCTAGAGGGGGGGTGAATAGACTGTATTGGTTTTTAGCTTTTTAAACTAAGTACCAGATTTACAGAATAGCCTGTTCTGTTGAAAGAACAGACTGGCAGCGGATGAGGTTCTGGCAGGGAGTTCTGTTAGCCTCAGAGAAGCAAAGGCAGATGGCCTTCTGTTAACTCGTAGAACAAGTTCTGCTGAACACAGATACCAAGTCCAAGGAGTTATACAGTTCTATCTAAGTGCAAGTATTAAAAGCAGTAAGTAAACGACACCAGGGATTTTTATAGTGGTTCAAGGAACAACTCGTTCCTCTAATCCACTGTTCCACTAAGCTGTAAAAACTGCCGTTTACAAAGCCTTAGTCCTAGCACTTAAGAAGCACTCCACGTCTTCTTCAAGCCTAGATGTGTCCTGGGATGCACTGCCTGGCTTCCTTTAACACTGGTCCTTTCACTGAGTTTCCTTGAAGTATCACCACTTCACTACTCCAGTTATTTGGACGTCCTTCTTGTAGCAAGAAGAGTTTCTGTTGAAACAGGGGTTCCTCCAACTAGCTTCGTTACAAAATATTTGTATGTGATGAGCTTGAAGAGTTGAAGAACACTTTGAACTTTGCTTGAGTTGGAAAGAGGATTTTTCCAACTTCTGCCTTCTCTTGTAGAGGATAGTGAATTTGAATCTCAAGGAGGCTTTTTTTTTTCAGAGTTTGAATATCTTGCTTGTAGCAATGTGATAGCAAAGTTGAATCAAGGTTGCAAAGTTATCCGGTTGTTCTTCGTAGTGTATCTTTTATACTGAGGTTGTCTTCCCGTTGGAGGAGTAGGAGGACAACTGCATTTAATGCGCGAGCAGTTGACTTGACCAGTAGGACCCGGTAAAGTTGGCGGGTTACTATTTTGGGATAAAGTAATCCTGACATTGCGGCCAATCATCTGCAATTACTCCACGGAGCATGGGGAGCATTAAATGAGCATTTAATGCGAGCACTGTAGCTTTTCCGTTTCATACTCCTAGCCGTTGAAGGAATCTTTAAGTTGACTTCCCGGCTTTGTGGATTTCTTCCAAGTGTCAGATCTTCTGGTGTTATTGGCAGAGAACTGATTCAGAGAAGATCATGAGCACTTCTGTTGTTGGTAGCTTACAGAGAGCCCGGAGGGTTTCTGTCACGCTAAAGGGTAACAGAGACCCTGACGTTTTCTGTTCCTAGACAGAGAACCAAGATCTTCTGTCTGGAGGACTTCTGGTAGAGAGACCTTCTGGTAGTCGAATATGCTAAGAACTTTACAAGGGAAAATTCTAATACATAATTTCTAAAGGGGTACTCTACAGTCCTAATTAATATAGCATCATCAAAATCTAAATACAATTATTCCTTACAATTTCCCCCTTTTTGATGATGCCAAAACCCTTTAACTATTTCCAGAGAAGTGCCTTCACCATAAAAATTTAAAGTTTAAAACTTTTCATTAAAATCTTGGTGGGCAACTTGGCATTGGAAAATAGTAAGAGTACGATACATTCAGATAGCAGAATAATTATCACAAAGCAAACAAACAAACAAACAAACACAAACAGAAAGTAAGGAAAAGCCAGAGATTGAGGAATTGCCTTACAAAGTGTGAGGCAGAGATGTTCTTTTATTAAGGTGGATTACAAGAGTGTCTGATTACATAATAGCCTTGGCTGCTTCAGCTCTTGCTTGTTCATCCAGTCCTTGTAGTCTCTTTAGTTCTGCATTCACCTCTTTTCTGATTCCAGCCAGATTTCCAGTTCTTTGGTAAGAAGCCCAGACAGGTGAGAGTTTGCAGTCTAAGTAGTTAAGAACACCTTCATGGATATCTTTTCCTGGTACTATACTGTTGTGAAACCAGAATTCTGCTTCCTCCAGAGATCCACCATGTCTGACCTTCACATGACCATCATGGTCCAAATACAGATTCTGTTGTTGAGTAGAGGTCATCTTCTGCTTCATTTCATCAAGTTGTGTAGCAGTCATCACCTGAGAACCTCCCATTCTCCATTCTTTAAAGCTTAGAGCTTTCTTTTTCTTAGATCCTTTCTTCAGTGGGGATGGAGGTCTAGGGATACCAGCTAGCCTTTTCTTCTGAAGGGCAGCCTCAAAGTAAGGTGTGGGATCCACACTTGGTTCAACAGATGTTGAGGTTCTGGTGGTCCTGGGTTTTGGTAGTTGAGGGCCTTCTTCCCCCTTTTTGGCATCATCCAGGTCAGAGATCATCATGGCAATTTTCTGGAACTCTGTTGCCTGGGAGATGGCTATCTGCTCAAGGGTTTCTGGCAAGGTCTGCGTGACAGAGGTCAGACCTTCTATCAAGTTCTGTTGACGATCAAGAGCAGACTTGATGTCCTGAGAGCCAGCTTCAAGTTGTATCAGCTTCTGATATCTTTCTTGATCCTTCTTGATCAGGGTGGCTACTTGATCTTTGTGATCATTATTCAGGAGTTGTAGCTGCATAAACTTCTCAGCAGATTGGTCTTCATACCATTGTACAATGTCCAGGGATTCTGTTATATCCTTGAGTTGCTTACTCTGCTTGTTGAGAATCTGAGACTGGGAGTAGAGAACAGAGTGGACACCATCCACTTCTCTGGCAACAGCATTAAACTTTGCAGATGATGATTCCATGAAGGTGACCAATGTCTGGGTCAGAGCTTCAACCTTTTCTGAGATGTGCTGAAGTCCAGCCTCAAGATGATTGTGAACAAAGGTGAGATGTTCATGGTGCTTGGTGTTGATCTCAGCCAATTGATCCATGCCATCAAGCATTTTACCACCAAAATCTTCAGCTGCAGTGACAAACTGATTGAAGGAGATTTGGGGCTTATCTTTTTTGGATTCGGTTTTCTGAGGCATACCTAGACCTCTTGATTTAGGCATAGGAGGCCTTCTGGGTTGTTCTTCATGCTGAGGAGGGGTCTTCCTCCTCTTGGAAGTTTCATCAGCAACAATGGAGGATGTAAGAAATCCATCATTGTCACTGGAAGAGGAGGGCACCCTGAAGATAGGTTTCCTGATGGGGGTAGAAGCCACAGAGTGTTGAGGGGAGATAGGTGTGGCTGCACCTTGTGGTGTAGACTGTGGAGAAGCAGTTCTGGATTTGTTGATGGAGGGGTTTTCTTGTTGATGTATGGAAGCATTCTGTTGTTGTGGAGGAGAGGGTGGAGGTGATGGTGATCTGGATCTGATTGAGGGTTGGGATTTGCAGGGAGATGGATTTTTGGTTTTTGGTGAGGAGGTTTTCTGTTGGGGTGAAGTTGTAGAGGAGATGATCTGTTGGTGTCGGTAAGGGATAATTTGTCCTTGAGGGGATGGGGATGTGTTCTTGGGAGGAGAGAACGGTTTGCAGTGTGAAGGGGATGAAGATTTGGATTTTGAGGGTTTCTGGGGTGTAGGGGTTTTCTGTGGAGAAGAGGGTTTCTGAAGAGTTGAGGAGGTGTTCTGTTTAGAGATGGTTTTCTGTGAGGGTGAGAGGGATTTCTGTTGAGATTGGGGTGAAGTGATTTTAGGAGAGGGAGGGGGAGAAGGAATGATTGTGGGAATTACCTCTAGTACAGTTTCAGTGAACAGAGAGTCTCTCCATTCTTTGATAAGTTTTTCCATGACCAGAGGTAGGTCATTGGCAGTAGAGGGTTCACCTTCTCCATGTGCACTGTGGCGAAATTTTATCATTGATTCCTTCCTCTTCTTCTCGATTAGCCAATCATCAAAGGCATGCATCTCATGCTCTTGAAGAGCCTTCACATGGTCTTCTGGTGAGTTTCTGACCAGAGGTGCTTTGCCTTGAAGTTTCTCCTTCTTCTTCAGTAGGACAGAAAGAAGAAAATCCTTGTTTAGGCAGGACTCCACATCTTCTGTGTCAGCCCATCTGAGTACTTCTTCTTCAGAGATGAAGTAGGACAAGTTCTTGAGGAGGTCAGTGAGAGGTCCCACTCTCCACTTTCTCCATGCCAGAATCCTGATGAATTTCCTATCAGGGCTAGAAGTACTGCTTCCTTCTTGGTGTTCTGGTGAAGGAACCACCATAGGTTGATCATTTTCAGAGGCAGGAGGAGAAGAATGTGGTTCCCCCCTGAGAAGTGGCATTCTGCACAACTTCTTCTTCTTCTGAGTCACTTGACTCAAAGATGATCCTCTTGTCGTGCCAAGCATTTCTGTTGGCTGGGGCAGAGGTGACTGAGTCCTCCAGCTTCTCCTGTGCTGCAGGTGTCAAAATTTTGGTCTTCTTAGCAATGGGGGAGGCAGAAGGGGTGCTTGCTGAAGAGATAGGTGAAGGAGCCTTTCTCTTAAGGACGGATTTCTTGGCCACCAACTTGTGGACTTTGACAGGTGTGATCTTTTTCTTGGGAACCTTCTTGACCACCTTCTTCACCAAAGGTATTTCTTCTTCAGAGTCAGAAGGGGTAGGGGGTTTCTGTTGCTTCTTTGAAGCTTTCTTTGGTTGAACAACTTTCTGTTGTTGCCTTTCCCTGTTGAACTCAAGGGTTCTGAGTCTTTTCTGCTCTGCCTTGAGAGCAACTTTCCTGTCACTTGAAGTGTTGAGGAAGAGCAGCTTGGTGTAGTCTGCCTCAATAGAGTTTCTCAGCCCTATCCTTGCTGTGAGCAGGATTTCAGAGATTAGGAGACCATAACCCATGGGGGTCCTGAACAGACCTGTCTCCTTGTCTTTCTTCTTGATGAATTCAACAAGGGATTTGACAATTACCTGTCCCCAGTTGATGTTCATCCCATGATGAACTGCAAAGACAGCCTTTGCATTCAGCGCATTCATGTCATCTGTGGAGGTGCTCTTGCTCCAGACACACCTATGCAGGATGTTGACCAATTTCTCATAGTCGCTCAGGAGGAGGTTTTTCTTCATGTAGAGCTTTGGAACTCTACCCACTTCAGGTCGGCAATAGAGTTGGACAAAGTTGTCCACAGTGACGTTGACACTGTCCAGAGTGAGGAAACCTTCAGTTTCTTCTTCTTGTGGGTCCTCTACTACGCCAAAGAGGGCATTGAGGTCAGCAGGAGTAAGGGTAATGTCTTCACCATTCACATTAGACCGAATGGTCTCCCCTTCGTATGTAGCGTTGAGATAAAACTCTGCTACATCCCTTTTACTGTAGGATTCAAAGTGATAACCTACCACTTTGTTCAGTTGGGAGTTCTCCATTCCCTTGATGATCTTCATCATCGTGTCGTGGTTTGAAGCGAGTTCAGGGAGTGCGGAGAGGTCGCAGTTCATCCCTGTGTAGATATTTGAAACAAGAGTGTTGATTTCCTCCTTGGTGAGGTCGTTGATGTTGATGAAAGCCATTTGATCAGAGAAGATTTGCAGAAAGCTTGAGAGCTATGGAGGTTTGAGAATTTGAAAGTAATGAGAGCAGTAGCGGTTTAGGTTTGTGAAAGGGGAATTTATGTGTTTGGGTTAGTGGACGTTTGGAATTTATTTATGGTTCCAAGAAACCAATAAATGTAAAAAGGGGCGGAGTAAATAAACGGGGGCGCAGTAAATATTATACGGCTTGATACCGTTTTAAGGGTAAAAGGGTAAAAGGCCTTTAATAATTTACTAGGATACCCGGTTTCAGAAAAGTTTTTAAGTCCACAACCTTCTGAGGGTTTTTCTGTAGAAGGGGGGTTTTCAGTTGCTGAGGGGTTCTGCCAGGGTAGGGATCAGAAGGG
This sequence comes from Cuscuta europaea, assembly GCA_945859875.1. Lineage (NCBI taxonomy): Eukaryota > Viridiplantae > Streptophyta > Magnoliopsida > Solanales > Convolvulaceae > Cuscuta > Cuscuta europaea. Next base: position 13,116,484 of record CAMAPE010000060.1, on the reverse strand, counting down.
GTTGACAGAAGGGGTTCTGCTACAGGTATTCTGTCAACAGCAAAAGAGCAACAGAGGGCCTTCCTTTTCATCTTTCCCTTGGAATCTCATCCATCATTCCCAATTCCTCTCTCAGTTTGTTGAACCTAGCCTCAGGGAGAGGCTTTGTCAGGATATCTGCAAACTGGTCTTCTGTTGGCACATGTTCCATGCAGATGTGCTTCTTCTCCACATGATCTCTGATGAAGTGATGTCTGATCTCAATGTGCTTTGTTCTGGAATGAAGAACTGGATTCTGAGTAATAGCAATAGCACTGGTGTTGTCACACAACAGCTTGATCTCCTTTGATTGAATTCCATAGTCCTTAAGTTGTTGCTTCATCAAGAGTAGCTGAGCACAACAACTCCCAACTGCAATGTACTCTGCCTCAGCTGTACTTGTTGAGATGGAGTTCTGCTTCTTGCTAAACCAGGAAACAAGCCTTCCTCCTAGCAATTGGCAGTGACCAGAGGTGCTCTTTCTGTCTAGTCTGCAACCTGCAAAATCTGAGTCAGAGTAACCAATTAGTTCAAAGTTACCTCCCTTGGGATACCATAGGCCTGCATTGGGATTTCCTTTGATGTATCTGATGATTCTCTTTGCAGCACTTAGATGGCTTTCCTTGGGCTTTGATTGGTATCTGGCACAGATTCCAACAGAGAACGAGATGTCTGGTCTGCTTGCAGTTAGATACAACAGAGATCCTATGATTCCTCTGTATGTTGTTGCATCTACATCCTTTCCTTCATCATCTGGACCAATTCCTTGTGAAGTGTTCATGGGAATCTTCACTGATGATTTGCCTTCCACTCCAAACTTCTTGATCAGATCTCTGGTGTACTTCCCTTGATTGATAAAGATCCCTTCTGGAACTTGTTTGACTTGAAGTCCTAGGAAGTAACTGAGTTCTCCCATCATACTCATTTCAAATTGACTCTGCATCACTTGAGAAAATTTCTTGCACAGTTCTGAATTAGTACTTCCAAATATAATGTCATCAACATATATTTGTACTAACAGAATATGATTAGCAACAGAGATTTGAAATAGAGTTTTGTCAACCTTTCCTTTAGTAAACCCATGGTTCACTAGGAAAAGGGACAATGTGTCATACCAGGCTCTGGGAGCTTGCTTAAGACCATAGAGGGCCTTTTTAAGCTTGTAGACACAAGAAGATTGAGTAGGAATGACAAAACCTGGTGGTTGTTCCACATAAACCTCTTCTTCAAGATCTCCATTCAGAAATGCACTCTTGACATCCATCTGGTAGACCTTGATGTTGTTGTAGGCAGCATAGGCTAGAAAGATTCTGATGGCTTCAAGTCTGGCAACTGGTGCAAAGGTCTCATCAAAATCTATTCCTTCTTCTTGACAATATCCTTTAGCTACTAACCTTGCTTTGTTCCTTACAATGTTGCCATCTTCATCTGTTTGTTCTTGAATACCATTTGGTTCCAATGACATTCTGGTGTTTTGGCCTAGGAACAAGTTCCCATACTTTGTTCCTTTCAAACTGAGTGAGCTCTTCTTGCTTAGCATTGATCCAATCTGAGTCTGCAAGAGCTTCTTCAACTGTCATAGGTTCCATCTGAGATATATAGCAGGCAAGCATTGCTTCTCTCCTTGATGTGGATCTGGTTTGAACTCCACTTCTGATTTGACCAATCAGTTGGTTAGGAGGATGGTCTCTTAACCATGTTAGGTCTGGTTCTATCAGCTGGTGTCTGGGTCTCTCTGGTTCCTCATCTTCAGAGTCTTCATCTTCATTCAACAGAAGGGGGTTTGGTGCAGGTGTTGGAAATGTAGGGTTGTCTGCCACCTCTTCTGTTGGTTCTGGTGTTCTGTCTTCTATGCTGACTTCCTTGAGAATCTCTGTTACCTCTTTAACAGAGGTGCTTTCATCAAACTTCACATGTATGGATTCTTCAACATGTAGGGTTCTTCTGTTGAGTACTCTATAGGCTTTACTGGTGTTTGAATAGCCTATAAAGATTCCTTCATCAGCCTTTTCTTGAAATACTTTGAGATGCTCCTTTCCATTGTTGAGAATGTAGCACTTGCATCCAAATACATGAAAGTAGCTGATGTTAGGTTTTCTTCCCTTCCAGAGTTCATTAGGGGTCTTCTGGTGATTCTTGTTGATCATGCTTCTGTTCTGAGTATAGCATGCAGTGTTGATTGCTTCAGCCCAATATCTCATAGGCAATCCATATTCTGCAATCATTGTTCTTGCAGCTTCTTTTAAAGTTCTGTTCCTTCTTTCTGCTGCGCCATTCTGTTGAGGGGTTCTGGCGGCAGAAAGTTGATGAAAAGTTCCATTCTGATCACAGAAGTCCTTTATGACTTGGTTGACAAATTCAGTTCCTCTGTCTGATCTGATTGTCTTCACTTTCAAGTTCTTCTCAGTCTGAAGTTGCTTTAACAGAGATGGCAACTTCTGAAGAGTTTCATTTTTCTTTGTCAGAAAAACAGTCCATGTATATCTGGAGTAGTCATCAACCATGACTAGGGTATATTTCTTGCCTCCAACGCTTGGAGTCTCAACAGGTCCAAATAAATCCATGTGAATCAGATTTAGAGGACTTGTAGAAAGATCTCCAGCAATGGGTTTGAAGGAATTCTTCACTTGTTTGCCTTTCTGACATGCACTGCAGAGGGTCTCCTTCTTGTACACAATGTCTGGTAGCCCTTCTACAATGTGTTCTCTGGCCAGTTTGTTGATTGTTTTGAAATTCAAATGATTGAGCTTTTTGTGCCAGTCCCAGCTCAGTTTTGAATCTCCCTTGGCTATCAGGCAAACTCCATCTTTTGCAGTGTTCCAATCAACTACATAGATGTTCTTCTTCCTTGATGCTGTAAGAACCACTTCCTTTGTTGTCTCATGCTTCACATAGCAGAAGTCCTTTGTGAATTCAACAGTGTAGCCTTTGTCACAGAATTGGCTAGCACTCAGCAAGTTGAACTTCAGTCCTTTGACATATGAGACATCATCAATGATTATCTGGTTCTTGATCAGCTTTCCTCTTCTTTTTGTTTGACCTTCTTTGTCATTACCTCCAAAGGTAACTCTAGGTCCTTTGCATTTCTGGAACTCTGTTAGGCAACTTCTGTCACCTGTCATGTGCCTGGAGCATCCACTATCAATAAACCATTCTTGTTCAGAGATGGCTCCAGCACACAGTTCCTGCAAGATCAAAAGAAAGATTTAGGTACCCAAGCAATGCTGGGTCCTGGGGGTCATGGAGTCTGGGTAGTTGGTACCATTTTGGTCTCATCAAGTGAAACCTTGGTGGGTGGTACCCATTGTCCACCTGGTAGTTATAGTAAACTGAAGTGTGATTCACTTTGGGCAGATGCTTGTGAGGGTCATGCTTCCTGTTTACATACTTTTGCATAGCTTTCTTTGTCGGAAAGAAGTCCCATATACTATCAAGAGCAGAGGGACGGTTAACCTTGGGCTTCTGAAGTTGACCAGCCAACCTCTTCTGCCTGAAGTTAACTTTCTCTTGATATTTGCCCTTCTGGTGATCATTTCTGGCACGATTGACATGAGGTTGTCTATCAATGAATGGTCTTTTATTTTTGTTATTTTGAAAACCTTTTCTGTTGTTAGGTTTTCTGCCAGGTTCATTATTTTTCAAAAAGGGTTTCTGTTGAACCTTTATCTTACCCTTTTCTGGTCTGACTTCCTCATGAACAACCTTGGTGCCAGATACACCAGCTTGACAGATGGGGCTGGAAATCAGTGGCTCTATGACCTTGTCTGCCTTAGCAACTCTGGTGCTAGGCATTACAGAAGGCTCACCTGATTCTGTTGAGCCATAACCAAGACCAAAACCAGTGCCAATCTGTTGATCAAGCACAATCTTTTCCATGGAAGACTGGGCCTTCTGGTAAGCTTTGTACTTAATCTCGAGAGGCTCTATTTCTCTTATTCTCTTAAGAAGAGAAACATTTTCAGTCTCCAGTTGATCTCTTTCCTCAATTAGAAGATTGATTTTGATCTCAACCTCCTTTTTTAAGTCAAGAATTTCAGCTTTCAACTTACTGTTTTCTTCTGTTACAGAAGAATAAGTGGCTTGTATGGCCTTAAACTCTTCCCAAAATTCTGACATTGAATCAGAATCAAAAGCTAAGCCTACCGAAGAAAAACTAGATTCAGAAGTAGAGGTTACCTCATCATCAGAATGAGCCATCAGGCAAAGGTCTTCTGTCTCAGTATCCAGGCAACAGAAGGCCTCATCAGAATCTGAGTCAGAACTGGATTCTGTTTCTGACAGAGGGTCTTTCTCCAGCTGTTCTGTCACAAGTGCCTTTCTTCTTCTGGAGTTGTCCTCGTACTTCTTCTTTTCTCCATCCTGTCCTTGCTTCTTGGACACTCTAGGATGGGGACAATCAGCCTTGAAGTGACCAGGTTGTCTGCAGTTGTAACAGAGAAGCTCTCCACTGCTTTCTGTTGATTTGACCTTCTGGTATGGCTTTCTGTTGAAAGATGGACTCCTTCCATCTTTGGGATTCTTCATAAACTTTTTGAATCTCCTGGCAAAGGCAGCCATATATTCATCAGATAAAAGTACTGAAGGGTCAAAATCATTTACCTTAGATGTGCTGGCAGTGAGGGCTGTAGTGGTCCTCTCTTCTGGTACATCTTCCTTTTCTTCAATCATTTCAAACTCATGAGCTTTGAGATCTGAAATGAGCTTATCAGTGGGATAAGTCTTTACATCCTTGCTGGCTTGGACAGCAACTGCCTTCATCTTCCATGCTGAGGGCAGTCCCCTCAACACCTTCAGGTTGATCTCCTTGGTTGTGAGATCCTTGCCAAGCTCAGAGATCTCTCCAGTGAGAGTGAGGAGCCTGTCATACATCTTGGAGATGCTTTCACCAGGGAGAAGTTTGAAGTCATCAAACTTCTTGTTGGCTATGGTTAGTTTGTTGTCCTTCTCTTGCTCATCACCAACTCCAATGAGCTCAAGAGTATCCCAGATTTCCTTAGCCGTCTTGCACTTCTTGATTCTGTTGAAGTACCTATCATCAATGGACTTGTAGAGGATGTCCTTGGCAATATTGTCTAGGTTGTACTTTCTCCTCTCTTCAGTGGTCCATTCTGACTTGGCTTTGCTGATCATCTGGGGTCTGGTGTTGTCTATGGCATGTTCAGGGTTGACCTTCTGGAAGCTTGTGAAGGGGCCAATATCTAGAACTTCCCACATCTCATCATGCAGGGCACAGAGATGTGCTTTCATCCAGATCCTCCAGTCATCAAACTTAAGATCTGAAAACATAAGATTCTTGGACAAGGAGTGATCCATTATATCAGATAGAAATGAGGTAAAACAGAAAAACAAGTGGATCTTTGTTCAACAAATAACCTAAGAGATTATTAGAACAAGGAGGCTCTGATACCACTTGTTGGTCCCGGTTATACTGGATACAGTCTAGAGGGGGGTGAATAGACTGTATTGGTTTTTAGCTTTTTAAACTAAGTACCAGATTTACAGAATAGCCTGTTCTGTTGAAAGAACAGACTGGCAGCGGATGGGGTTCTGGCAGGGAGTTCTGTTAGCCTCAGAGAAGCAAAGGCAGAAGGCCTTTTGTTAACTCGTAGAACAAGTTCTGCTGAACACAGATACCAAGTCCAAGGAGTTATACAGTTCTATCTAAGTGCAAGTATTAAAAGCAGTAAGTAAACGACACCAGGGATTTTTATAGTGGTTCAAGGAACAACTCGTTCCTCTAATCCACTGTTCCACTAAGCTGTAAAAACTGCCGTTTACAAAGCCTTAGTCCTAGCACTTAAGAAGCACTCCACGTCTTCTTCAAGCCTAGATGTGTCCTGGGATGCACTGCCTGGCTTCCTTTAACACTGGTCCTTTCACTGAGTTTCCTTGAAGTATCACCACTTCACTACTCCAGTTATTTGGACGTCCTTCTTGTAGCAAGAAGAGTTTCTGTTGAAACAGGGGTTCCTCCAACTAGCTTCGTTACAAAATATTTGTATGTGATGAGCTTGAAGAGTTGAAGAACACTTTGAACTTTGCTTGAGTTGGAAAGAGGATTTTTCCAACTTCTGCCTTCTCTTGTAGAGGATAGTGAATTTGAATCTCAAGGAGGCTTTTTTTTTTCAGAGTTTGAATATCTTGCTTGTAGCAATGTGATAGCAAAGTTGAATCAAGGTTGCAAAGTTATCCGGTTGTTCTTCGTAGTGTATCTTTTATACTGAGGTTGTCTTCCCGTTGGAGGAGTAGGAGGACAACTGCATTTAATGCGCGAGCAGTTGACTTGACCAGTAGGACCCGGTAAAGTTGGCGGGTTACTATTTTGGGATAAAGTAATCCTGACATTGCGGCCAATCATCTGCAATTACTCCACGGAGCATGGGGAGCATTAAATGAGCATTTAATGCGAGCACTGTAGCTTTTCCGTTTCATACTCCTAGCCGTTGAAGGAATCTTTAAGTTGACTTCCCGGCTTTGTGGATTTCTTCCAAGTGTCAGATCTTCTGGTGTTATTGGCAGAGAACTGATTCAGAGAAGATCATGAGCACTTCTGTTGTTGGTAGCTTACAGAGAGCTCGGAGGGTTTCTGTCACGCTAAAGGGTAACAGAGACCCTGACGTTTTCTGTTCCTAGACAGAGAACCAAGATCTTCTGTCTGGAGGACTTCTGGTAGAGAGACCTTCTGGTAGTCGAATATGCTAAGAACTTTACAAGGGAAAATTCTAATACATAATTTCTAAAGGGGTACTCTACAGTCCTAATTAATATAGCATCATCAAAATCTAAATACAATTATTCCTTACACAAATCTCCGAGGAATATGAGGCCAAAGAGGGAAGAATGAAACAGTACAAAGAGGCGGCCAAGGAGCTGCTTAAGGTGTTTGAGGCACACTCTCTCACTCAAATACCGAGGGCTCAAAATTCCGAGGCCGACATACTATCTAAGCTCTCGGCCGACTCCCCCGAGCACATCTCTAAGATTGCTAAGATTGAGGAACTCAGTCTCTCGAGTATCCACGCGAGCCCCATCATGAACATACAACAACGCCAAGAGGACTGGATCTCAGATATCATCACCTTCATCTCCACGGGGCAGCTACCCGAAAATGAGACCCGCGCTAAACTACCAAAACTGAGGGCCCCTAGCTACACCATCGAAGACGGAAGGCTCTACAAACGGTCTTACAACGGCACGCTACTTCGGTGCCTTCATCAAGATGAAGCCGAGGTCGCAATGGAGGAAGTGCACAGTGGCACTTGCTCAGCTCACCAGGGACCCTTCTCCATGTCCCGAAGGCTCATTCTCCAGGGCTACTTCTGGCCAACCATGGCCAGAGATTGTGCTGACCTTGCCCGAAGGTGCACCACATGTCAACATTTCCAGAAAGCCCCCGGCAGGCCAGCGGGCAACTATGCCCCCATCAGCACATCCATCCCCTTTTCTCGGTGGGGGATAGACCTCGTGGGCCCACTGCCGAGGGGTACCTCCAACAACAGGTACATCATTGTGGCCATCGACTACTTTACCAAGTGGGTGGAGGCTGAGCCCCTCGCCAGCATCACAGAGGCGAAGTGCCGTCACTTCGTCCTCAAGAACATCCTCACAAGGTTTGGCGTCCCCCAGCAGATCATCTCCGACAATGGAACACAATTTGAGGCAGCCCCCTTCTGTGCCCTTCTGGAGGCATGGGGCATCAAACACACCTTCTCCTCCGTTGCCTACCCTCAAGGCAACGGGCAAGTAGAGAATGCCAACCAGACCTTGCTCGAGGGCCTCAAAAAGAAGCTGGAGGCCGAGGGCGGTGGCTGGGTGGAAGAACTCCACAACATCCTTTGGGCCTACCGCACCACCCCTCGGCGAGCAACAGGTGAAACACCCTTCTCCCTCTGCTACGGTTTTGAAGCCAAAGCTCCTACGGAAGTCACCCTTCCCACCCGGAGGGTTATCCAATATGACCCCGAGGTCAACGACAGCAACATGGCCCTCGACCTCCACCTCCTTTCAAAACGCCGGGAGCAAGCCTTCATCCGGGCAGAAAACTACCGAAGGCAAGTCAAAGGCTACATCGACGCCAAGGTTCGCACCCGAGAATTCCAAGTGGGGGACTATGTCCTCCGGAGGAGGGAAGCAAGCCAACCGACCGAGGGAGGCAAAATGGCACCAAAATTCGAAGGTCCCTACATCATAGCAGCCATCATCAAACCTGGAACTTACAAACTCAAACGCCCCAACGGGAAAGAGGTCCCTAGGCATTGGAATGTACACCACTTAGTTAAATTTTATCAATAATGTAAGAGCGGCCAAGCCCTCGTAACTAGTAAATGTACTATCCTATGGCCCAAGGCCTCCAATTTTGAAGAATGAAGACACATTCAAGACACCAAGAACAAAACACTTATGAGCGGCCAAGCCCTCATACCAACTACAGGCCCCAGGCCTCACCACGAGAAGAACCCCCTCCGGCGTCAAGTGCCGAGGGCGGACACCACCAACACCTACGACAACAGTGAAAACACCATGTGTTTTCAATCAAGACCCCTCGATACCAAGTACTGAGGGTGGGAACTCCCATCACCGACGACAAGAAACACCAAGTGTTTCATTTCCCTTCGGCACCCAGTGCCGAGGGTACACCTCCACCATCAACATCAAAACGAAGAAAAACACCAAATGTTTCAAAGAAGACCCCTCGGCACCCAGTGCCAGGGATATGCCCTCCTGTCAACTTTCAAACATCTGTTGGGAAACGCCAAGCGTTTCCTTCGAAGGCCCTCCGGCACCAAACGCCAAGGGTGAACACTCCAATCAAAGCACCAAGTGTTCCTACAGAAGACCCTTCGGCACCCAGTGCCGGGGGTACCCATCTCCACCATCATCATCAAAAAAAAAAGAACACCAAGTGTTCTTACACGAGACCCTTCGGCACCCAGCGCCGGGGGTACACATCTCCACCATCAACATCAAAGAGAAGAACACCAAGTGTTCCCACAGAAGACCCCTTGGTACCAAGTACCGGGGGTACACAACTCACCCATCAACGTCAAATAGGAGAAGAACACCAAGTGTCCCTACAGGAGACCCCTCGGTACCAACTATCGGGGAGCTACATATCGAAACTAACACCAAGTGTTGTTTCTAAAGCCGTACCCCACGAGGACGCATATACCGAAGGCGCCACCATCGGTGCCGGCAGCACGTAGTGCCCCCGGCCATTTGCAACTAGTGTGCAAATGAAAACCCTTCCTTGAAACGCTTTCCGCGTCACTACCCCCAGGGTATGACAGGCATGAGAAATGCCCAGGATTCGACTTTCAAAAATGGAACGCTTTCCGCGTCATCACCCCAAGGGTATGACAGGCACGAGAAATGCCCAGGATTCGACTTCCAAACCGAAACGCTCCCCGCGCCACCACCCCAAGGGTGTGGCAGGCCACGGACTATGTCTAGCGCCGAGGGGACGACTTTCAAAAATGAGGCGCTTTCCGCGCCATCCCCCAAGGGGAGGCAGGTTACAGACCATCATATCTTGTACCCAGGAAACGACCCTCGATCCCCTCGGAACTCGGAAGGTTAACCCGAGGGAGGAGAGCCATTGGTGTATTCTGATGGTCTCCTGATAGGCCCAGCCTTACCAAGAAACCAAGTTTCTTGATGCCTTCCCTTCACCACCAACCAAAAAAAAAGAGGGGGTGAAGGGGAGTAGACTCAGCGAGAAATCAAAGAGTACACTCCAACAGATCACAACATGCCGAGGGCTCCCCACGGGAACACCTCCGGTAATTGAAGGCTCCTATTTCCCGAAGGATACTACTCAAACAAATATCATCAAGAAACGGCTAAGTCCACTGCTTGGTCACCTCCGGTCACACAAGCACCGAAGGCTTCAACAATACAAAGGGACTGGACTATCCAAAGTCCACTAAACGGTACTTCAAACAAATACCGAGGGCATCTGTTATGCACTAATACCGAGGGCCCTTACCCCATGACAAGGGACACAACTGGCTAAGTCAAACTCTACAACTTTTCAAGTGAATGCCGAGGGCACATACTCCTCATCTGCTTTCTTTACAACAACAGGATTCCACACTTTTCCTAAGTCCACACTTTTGGAAAATGACAACAACCGGAGGCTAATATATCACCCGACAACCGAAGGCATCCATTACAAATCATCAAAGGCCAACCGAGGGGGCTTATTCCAAAATATTTGCCCCTCAGACAGACTCCTCACTGACCGAAGGTTCAACATCTACGACACACTTTGAAATTTTTTTAAGTCCCACATATTTGGCCCTCGGTCAAATACTCATACAACACAAGGGCCTCACGATCACCCGAAGGGTCCTATTCATATACCCGGAGGGATCTACATCCGGAAGCTCAACATCAATTTACGCTTAGAAAATATTCTAAGTCCTAAATGAGTAGCCCCCGGGCATCTCGCAAAAGTGACGCAGAGTCAGAGGGCACCTATCACCCGAAGGCGACACAAGGAAGCAGCACTTAGAAAAAATTCTAAGTCCTAAAGATTGGGCCCCCGGCCCAATCAATATTACAGCTAAGGGAATATGATACCCGAAGGCTATGCGATACAACAGCACTTAGAAAATTTTCTAAGTCCTACATATTTTTCCCTCGGTCAACTACTCATACATCAAGAAGGGATGCCATCGCCCGAAGGCTCCCAAGGGAAAAGCTACACTTAGAAATCTTTCCGAGTCCTACATATTTCACCCTCATCTCAACTTATGAAGGGACCTAATAGCCGAAGGCTACCTATCAATCAAAGGCTACAGTACACAAGGAATCAACACTGAGGAAAATTTTCTAAGTCCTAAAGATTGGCCCCCCGGCCTAATCAACATTTCAGTTGGGGCTCCACAGTAGCCGAAGGCTACATGACACACTACATTTACAAAAAATTTCTAAGTCCCAATAACATGGCCTTCGGCCATCACTAAACCACCATACATTCATACGTGAGGAAAGCATAAAGGAGAAGGCATACATTCAAACAGAATGCGCATTCAAATGTGAAAAGCCTGGAGGCAGCATGCATTCACCAAGAACAGAAGTAAGTGCAAAGTTACAAACAGGCCGAAGCCGAAGGATCAATGGTGTTCATTACAAAAGTTTGTTCAGAAATTTCTAAGCACAAAATCATTCAACAACCTCAACATCATCATTCCCCGGGGCGTCCTCTGCAGCCGGCCTCGACGATACCTCCGCTCCGGCCTCAACAACGTCGTCCTCGGCCTCCTTCTTCAGCTCTGTGTCCTCAAGATCGGGCCGTTGTACACCTTCGGGAAGGGATTCACGGACATCAGGTTGCAGGGGAGGAAGGCCATATGCCGAGGGGGCGAAATCCTTTGGCTCAATGCTCAGGTGTCGGGCCATCCTCCGACAGATGAGGGCCTGGGTGAAGAATTCGCTGGCCTCATAATATTCTCTGCCCTTCCGGGCCATCCATTCCCACCCAGGGCCCTCGGCCCATTCATCAACGCGTGCCTCCACAACCGAGGACACCCACACCTTGCGTCCCTCGGCTCTCCAACCCTCAGCGACGAAGGCATCAACGGCCTCCTCCTGAGCTTTGGCGACGGCTAGCGCCTTGGAACCCTCGGCCTCTTTAGCAGCTCTCCTGGCCTCCTCAGCAGCGGCCTCAGCATCAGCCTTGTTCCTTTCTGCAGCCTCCAATTTTAGCTTCATATGCCGAAGCTCCTCTTCTAGTCTGGCCCCCAGATTCACCGCCTCGTTGTTTTTGAGAATATACTCCTTCATTTTGGCGTCTGCTACGCTTTATGGAGGCGCCATTCTTGAAGCCTCCGGGCCTGTTCACCGAGGGCTATACAAGCCTGCAGATCAACAACAAAAACGGTTAAGGCAATCACGCAAAATGATCAAAGGAAAAGAGGAAGAAAGCCGAGTGAACACTTACAGAGAGGGAGGAGCGGAGAATGTGGTCCTCGAGGGCCGCATCATTATAAGCCCCGAGGGCAGCCCTATCCGTCTCAGGGGTTATGCCCCTCAAGATGGCCACCGGGTCAACAGCGCCGCTGGCCAGAGATGTACCCCTCAGAAGAGAAACATGGAGGACATGCAGCAACTCCTCTGCCCCGCCGGCGTTCCATCCGATGGCTTCTCCACATGCACCCCGGAGGCGGGGTGCTCATCAACAATCATGACCGGGGGCTCCTTATCGGTGATATCCCCCTTCTTCGGCTTTTGGTAGCCGGGGGGGACCCCTTGGCCGCCGCCTTCCTTTTGCTGGCAGCGGCATCGCCCTCGGATTTTTTGAAGAGGGTAGCGATGGGCTTCTGGTTGCCCTGTCCCGACCCCTTCGGGTCCTTGTTCTTCAGCCGCGCAAGGCCCTTCACGTTCACCATTGACACGGGGATACCTGCAAAAATACGACAAAGGATTAGGCCGACGGGTCTACAGCGAAGGGACAATGACATCCAAGCAAAACAAAAAAAGGACTAAGTACAAAAATCTAAAGCCCTCGGCTCCTACCTCCGGCTCCTCCGAAAGCTCTGGTTAAAGAGAGGATACTTTTCGTCGGTCTCCCCTATGAAGCGGTACCTTCGGAACCCGAGGGTGTATAAGTCTTCCTCAAGGGTGCAATCTTTGATCGCCACATTCTTATTCTTCCCTTCCGGGAACTTGGCAAGCTTTAGGCCGTCTTTCTCGAGGGCAGCACTCCTGATCTTTTCGTGCCTTCGGAATCGATCGCGCAGTTCCCTCGGGAATGGGTTCTCGTCCAGCTTCCCATAACACCAACGTTCCCTCCACCCTTTGTTTGAAGAAGGGGCGTCGGAGAATAGTTTGAAACGGGCGATCTGCTGCAAATTCGCGTATCCCTCGCCGTTTTCGTGCCCCCCTCGGCACAGGTTAAAGCTCTGGAAGAATAGATCCAGGCTGGGCTTCACCCCTCGGGACTTACAGAGCTGGAGGAACCCCGCGATGTAGGAGTGGCTGTTTGTAATACCCGAGATTAATTTAAGAGGATTAATAGTACTACTCATACCAACAGAGGTGCATCTCCTTTTAAGGGAGCTCATCACCCAAGACCTCCAAAGTTAAGCGTGCTTGCACGGGAGTAGTCTTGGGATGGGTGACCCCCTGGGAAGTTTCTCAGGGCGTGCATGAGTGAGGACAAAGTGCGCGGTAAAGGCTCGTGGTGGTTTGTGGGGACAGTACTAGAGGTCTAGAGTAACTACCTCGGGTCTGTGTGGGGCCCCGGGGTATTACAGGTGATATCAGAGCAACCCTGCAACAGTGTGCTGACCCGTTAGATATCGGGCGGGCACTTAGCGGGGCAAGATTCTGGGGTTTTATTGAGATTGATTTAAGGGCGCAACGAGGACGTTGCGATCCTAAGTGGGGGTGATTGTAATACCCGAGATTAATTTAAGAGGATTAATAGTACTACTCATACCAACAGAGGTGCATCTCCTTTTAAGGGAGCTCATCACCCAAGAACTCCAAAGTTAAGCGTGCTTGCACGGGAGTAGTCTTGGGATGGGTGACCCCCTGGGAAGTTTCTCAGGGCGCGCATGAGTGAGGACAAAGTGCGCGGTAAAGGCTCGTGGTGGTTTGTGGGGACAGTACTAGAGGTCTAGAGTAACTACCTCGGGTCCGTGTGGGGCCCCGGGGTGTTACATTGTTGGGCGTAAGCTGGCAGGGGACCAAACCAACAAACCTCAGGTACTCCCGAAGGAACGGGTGCAGAGGGAACCTAAGTCCCATAGAAACCGAGAGGATGTGGACGGCGATACACCCCCTCGGGCGCCCTGGACAACACGTCGTCAGGACCCGGCTCCACCACTTCGGCCGGGGGCCCCACGTGCAGCTGAGTAACGTACAGATCTGCCTTATCGGCTTTCGACTTAATCTCGAGGGCCTCGGTGTTCAACCAACTGTACCCCTCGGGCATGTCCACTGGCTTTCCTTGATCAACAGCCCTCTCCTTCTTTTTGGTAGCGGCCTTCGCCTTCTTCTTCTTCAACCCGGAGACCGCCCTCAAAGGTGTCGGATCTAGCGGCCTCGAGCTACTTGCTTCCCCAGAGCCCCCCGGGGGGAGAACAGCAACTGTAACCTTCGTACTCTCATTTTGTGTCTCGTCCTCCGCTACTTGCCATGCGAGGGCTAGGTCTTCATCCTCACACTCTTGCTCGAAGCCCTCGGCTTCGACCTCAGCAATAAGTTCCTTCTGGACCTCCAGGGCCAGGGCGGCATCACCACCAACCGAGGGCTCGCTCACGGACTCCGCATCAGAAACATGCTCCTCACCAACCGAAGGGTCCCTCGAAATGTTTTGGGAATCACTCTCGGACGACATTTTTATCACGAAATGTGCCTAAGATTCCGAAAGCTTTCTACAGGCTCTAGCACCTAATCTAAGGCCACAGGACGAAACTTACTACGAACTTTGAAGAAGGAGGGACTGACCTTTGAAAGCAGCGGATTCGACCGAAGGCTTGAGTTTCTCTCTCTAGAAATTTTGGCAGAGCTTCGCTAAGGATGTTGGATGCGTAAAGGAGGAATGGCATTGGCTTGGGGTATTTATAGGCTCCCAGATCCGGGCTTGGGCCGAGATCCGGGCCCCCAGCGGCCAAAGCCATCATTACGTACCGTCGTTTCACCCAACCGGTGACGCCCGCCCACGAGCAGCCAACGGCTACACTCCACGTGTCCTCCTCCTCCAACGGGCATATTCCAACGGCTACTTTATGGGACCTGGGGGTACGCCCTCGGGCGAACACACCTTCAGCAACTAAAAGGCAGCCCCCGAGTTGTCTCCTTCACTTCAACAAAAGGGGACCCCCGGACTCATAGATGTGGGACCCCTCGGGGATTCACCCCTCAGTTCATTAATTTCCAGGCAGCCCCCGGGGAACGTCACTTCATCAACAAGCACCCCCGGCTACAAAACAAGCGTACCCCTCGGGGTCATCACTATTAAACTTCACACAAACGGATAGCCTCCGGCATACAAGCAACGGGACCCCTTGGGTACCCCCTTCATCAATTAATCAACAAGAAGGAAACTCCCTTTGTCCCCTGGACTGAGGGACCCCCCTTCGGCATCTCAGCAACACGCTTTCGGCAAACAACACAAACGCCCTCGATCTTATGGATTGAGGGACTCTCCCTCGGCACCTCCCAGGATATCAACAAACGTGCCTTCGGCAATGCAACAAACATGCCCTCAGACTATGAGAGCCTTCGGCATCAACATTTCGCTTCATTTCAGACCAAGGCTTTAACCTTTTTGATTCATCCTTGGGGGAATTCGGTGCACTCTTTTTCCCTCATTAGGATTTTTTTTCCCACGAGGTTTTTCCTAATGAGGTTTTTAACGAGGCATCCCCCCAAAATGAAACGAAAAGCGTTAACCTTCGGCCACATACAGCAACGGATAATACTCTACCCCTTTTCACCACTTTACAAAGTGCCTCAAGGAGTGGGGGACTGGAGAACCCCTCCGGGAAAATCACAAAAATACAAAAATATCAAAAACCCTTACAGATGGCAAAGCAATCCCTCAAGTCCCGACATGTGGGTAACTGAGGGACTGCCTTCGGCAGGGACACGCAAACAACAACTCCTCACCAAACTACAACGGAGCAACATCAAATGGCAGACACAGTTTACTCCTTTTCCCTCAAGTACCTTTCGGCAAAAGGAGTGAGGGACTCCTGATGGAGTATATGGCCCGGGAACCCCCGGCCCACAGACTCCCACTACTCCAACAAAGGCCCAACAAGCCCAAGAAGCATTGCAGGCCCAAAATATAACGCCCCAAGCACAAATCAACCCTCAAGGCACACTGGGGTGCCCTCGCCCTCCTGACCGAGGGCTCCAAACTATCACAGCATGGATATTTCGAACAAACAGAGGAACTGGGAGAAAATGGCGAAAATAGTAGCCCTCAGCATCTGGAGCCCTCGGCATTGGGGGTGCCCTCGGGTTATGAAGCCTTCGGCCTGTCACTTTCAGCCGGAGGCACCTCAAACGACAGGATCTCTTCTCCACTTGCGCCTGAATCTCCGTACCAAGTACGACGTCACATCCAACCACCGCATTTAATGCGGCCACATGGGAGCGCCAGTGCCGTCCCGATTGATGTGACCCCTCGGCCGTCGGATGCTTGACACGTGTCCCTGTCTGGCATTTATTGCTACTATAAATAGCACCCCATTTCCCCATTTGTAACCACGCTGAAAACGCTCCACACTTATAATACACTTTCTCTCTCTACTTACTTGCTCTGACTTCTCTCTTGTTATTCCCCGCAATAACCCTCAGATAAGCTACCCCCCCGGGTACACTATCCATCACCTGGATTTCAAAATCAACAAGGATTCAGAGGAGGAAACCAAAACAACCAACAATTGAGGGGAAATCAAGGGTATCAAAATCCTCAAGGGTACCCACCGCAACAACAATTTTCATCACCTCCTCAACAACAACAACAACAATTTGTTGGAGTTAATGATTTCCAATAGATGATGCAAGGTATTACTAATCAATTTTTTCAACTCACCACTCAACTCAATCAAATTCAAGCTCACAACAAAATGCTTGAGAGCCAGATTGCTAGTTTTGCTTCACCATCTACTAGCAAAGCTCAAGGCAAATTGCCTACCTACTATGAACATCCTAAGGAGAATGTCAATGCAATCACTACAAGGAGTGGAAAACAACTTTCTGATCCACCACTTGTAGTTGAAAAAGAAAAGATAACTGAAAAAGAGACTTCACCACCAAAGGAGAGTAACGAAGAAGGTCTCAATTTTCCAACACAAGAGGGCACGAAAAAGGTAGTTCAACCATATGTTCCACCTTTACCATTTCCTTACAGAGCAAAGAAGAACACAAGTGATGAGAGGAGGGATAAATTCCTTAAATGGATCAGACAACTTAACACAACAATTCCACTTCTTGATGCTCTGAAACATATGCCTTCATATTCCAAATTTCTGAAGGAAATTCTGTCAAACAAAAAGAAGTTTGAAGAGAAAGCTACCGTAGCCATGAGCGAGGGATCCAGTGCTATTATTCAAAAGAAACTTCCAGAAAAATTGAAGGATCCAGGTAGCTTTACTATTCCATGCATTATTGGAGGGTTCATAGTCAACAAAGCTTTGTGTGACCTTGGGGCTAGTGTTAGCCTTATCCCTTATTCTATGAGAAAATGACTTAGTCTTGGTATTCCCAAAGCTACTTCGATGACCATTCAGCTTGCTCACCGATCTGTTAAGCACCCTGTTGGTATTCTTGAAGACATTCCTGTACAAGTTGGGAAATATTTCATCCGTTGTGGCTTTGTCGTCCTAGACATGGATGAAGATGAGCGAGTACCTGTCATATTAGGAAGGCCTTTCTTGGCCACTGCTGGTGCCATCATTGATGTTAAAAAAGGTACGTTAATAATTGAAGTGGGGGATGAAAGGGTTGAGTTCAATATTTTCCAAATGGCGAGAAATCCTTCATGTGTGGAAGATTGTTGGAGGGTTGATATAGTTGATGAATGTGTGAGAGACTTCATGGGATTCTTTCACAATGATCCTATGGAAGCTTATGCTGTGGAGGAAATTGAAAAAAATCATGAGAGAGAAGAGTTAGTTGAGTGTGTAAAAAACAAAGAGAGATGTGAAAAAAATCATGAGGGGGGAAAGTGGACAAACTGGAGAGAGAAGAAGTGAGGGAGACTAATAGCACAAAAGAACCACCCAAAGTTGAGTTGAAGCCTTTACCATCACATCTAAGATATGCTTATCTTGGTGAAAAATCTATTTACCCAGTGATTATTAGCACTAAATTGAATGAGGAGGAAGTAGACAAGCTATTGGTCCTATTGAGAAAACACAAACAGATCATTGAATACTCCATCGATGATCTAATTGGCATCAGTGCTAACTATTGTATGCACAGAATTTATCTTGAGGAAGGATGCAAACCAGTTGTTGAACATCAAAGGAGACTTAATCCTAACATGAAGGATGTTGTGAAGAAAGAAGTTATCAAACTTCTTGATGCTGGTATCATTTACCCTATCTCGGACAGTAGATGGGTAAGTCCAATCCATGTTGTACCAAAGAAAGGAGGTTTCACAGTTGTTCCAAATGAGCATAATGAGCTCATTCCTACTCGCTTGGTCACGGGATGGAGAATGTGCATCGATTACAGGAAGCTTAACAAAGTCACAAATAAGGATCATTATCCTTTACCTTTCATTGATTAGTTACTTGAGAGGATGGCAAACCATAGCCATTATTGCTTTCTCAATGGATTCTCAGGATATTTTCAAATCATGATCCATCCAGATGATCAAGAAAAGACTACCTTCACGTGTGCCTATGGTACATTTGCTTTTCGAAGAATGTCATTTGGTTTATGTAATGCACCCGGAACTTTTTAGCGGTGTATGATGACTATATTCTCTGATCTTATTGAAGAAATCATGGAGGTATTCATGGATGATTTCTCTGTCTATGGGACCTCATTTGACTCGTGCTTGGATAATCTTGATAAAGCATTGACTCGTTGCCAAGAGGCAAATCTTGTCCTAAACTGGGAGAAGTGTCATTTCATGGTAACAGAAGGAATTGTTCTTGGGCATAAGATTTCATCCAAAGGCATTGAGGTAGATCCAGCAAAGATTGAAGTGATCGAGAAGTTACCACCGCCAACATCTGTTAAAGGCATCCGAAGCTTTTTAGGGCACGCTGGATTCTATCGGCGATTCATCAAGGATTTTGCTAATATTGCAAAACCACTCACAAGACTCCTATCCAAAGAGGTTGAATTTATCTTTGATGATGCTTGTCTTAATTCTTTTTGTAAAATTAAGAAAGCATTATGTTCTGCACCTGTCATTCAACCACCAGATTGGAGCATGCCTTTCATCCTAATGTGCGACGCCAGTGATTATGCTGTAGGAGCCATGTTGGGACAAAAACAAGGTCGTTGCATACATGCAATTTATTATGCAAGTCATACTCTCGATGATGCTCAACAAAACTAATTTACCATATTTACGATCTTGTTTTCTCACACTTTTAATATTTTATTTCTCATTTTTTAAATAAAAAGGAATGATTTTTATCATCTTGGACATTTTAAGGTATTGCACTTGTTTTGGTATATTTTTTTTAGTTTCAGGATAATTCAGGACGTATATTAATTTCTGAAAAGAAATAAATATTACTCCCGAGTGAAGACGGAAAAATGATCAAAGTGAAGCGGATCCTTACTTTAACTCTGAAATGTTTTATCAAGAGACCCGAAATATATTTCAGAATAAACTAGACTGTCCGCAATAAAATGTACTGGTTAACTGCTGACCAGTTAACTAATCAAACAGTCAATCGCTGGTCAATACATGCAAATGGCGGAAATCGGGAAATGGAGCCAAGCCAAAAGTTGCCTGACAAACACTAGTCACTGTTCACTCAATAGTGAATAAATATGTAGAAGATAGAGCTCCCAAGACAAAGAAGAGAAAATAATGCGCTGGCAAGGACCTACTCATTCGTACAAGCCTATTTATTTGATCCATAGCCAATTCTCCAACCAATAGTCTCAGCCTATGTCATTAATTATTTGCCTCCATGAAGCCACACCATCATCATCTTGATAGCATGAAGAACACAACGGCGATTGACTTTTCGTACAAAAAATAAACAGAGCAAAAGCTATTCATGGGACTGTTCTTTCGGCGCCGATCATATCTGATGGAGATTAGGATAATCAATTTGCAAAATTATTATTTCCTTCAACCTTATTCTTGAATAATATTCAAGCTCCAAGAGTTCTTGAGTTGCCTATATAAAGGGCCATTTGGAAGCTGCGGAAGGACACCAATTCAGAGAGAAATCTCCTTCTTTTCTTTAGTTTTGTTCATAGTATTAGTATATAATTAAAGTGATTCTGTCAAGAACACTTTTTGTAAATTTCAGTTCGTAATTTCCATTTCCAGAATTTTAGTTCTTTAATTTCAACAATCAAGTTCATTTGGGAAGTATCAGCCAGAATCATTCTCAGCTTAAGGATTTCACTTTCTCTATTCCAGCTCATTATTTATGCCATCAGGTTCTTATTCAAATACTCATTTTATTTTCTTTAGTCTGTTAAATTAATTATGCCTATCATTAGTTTTACTTTTATTTCATTTACTGTAATTATGTGTAACTAAATTAGTTTAGGTTTGGGCAAGATGTAATTTTTACTGTTAATGTTCATACGATAATAATTGGTTAAAACTATTACTTGGTTAATTTTAGGAGTGTTGGGTTGAATATTCTAATCTGCTAAATACATTATATTGGGAAATGAATATTATCACGGAAGTGAAATTTCATTAAAATCCATTTTGTTAATTCACCCACTAAATTGCTACACGGAAGTGTTAAGGAATTTAAGATAATTTGATTTTGTGCTTTTTACTGTCTTAATAAAATTACCGCGGGAGCGGAATTAATTTGAGATATTGTAATCAACTAAGTCGTGGGAACAATTAGAAGATTACCATTTGTAAATCTTTCACACACCTAAAAGTAACTAAGTTAATTAGTTAAATCTTTCTTATTATGAACATCAAAATAAAATTACTCTTAGCCCAAGCCTAATTGTCTCTATATCATTAATTGTTAAATTACCAAATATTGTGATTTATTTTACTCTAGCAATTCCGCATTGACAAAAACGAGATAAAAAAAATTTGTTCACTTAGCTCCATTGCAAAATGTTATTAATTTGTGATTAGCTAAAAATCAATCATTAATTCTAGTTCTCTTTTTAAGCCATTCTCTAGCGGAACGATACTCACTTACTCTATACTATATCGTTACAAGCCAATTAAAACATCATTTCCATTCACATTTTTACACCATTTCACACTACACATTTTGGCATGTCAAGTACTCTTATCCCCTTATTTAAGAATAAAGGTGATGTACAAGAATGTGCCAGCTATCGAGGGATTAAGCTTATGAGTCACACCATGAAACTTTGGGAGCGAGTGATTGAGCAAAGACTTCGAAGAACAGTGAAGATTTCAGAGAATCAATTCGGTTTTATGCCTGGTCACTCAACAACTGAGGTCATTCACCTTCTTCGGCAACTTATGGAGAAGTATAGAGACGCTCATAAGGATCTGCATTTGGTGTTCATTGACTTAGAAAAGGTATATGATAGGGTAGCTCGAGAAGTTCTTTGGTGGGCTTAAACTATGAAAGGCATATCACGCAACTATATCATCATCATCATCATCATCATCATGGATATGTATGCGGATTGTACTACAAGTTTCTGTACTAGTGTAGGGAGGACTGAAGAGTTCCCTATTACTATCAGAGTGCACCAAGGATCAGCTCTGAGCCCTTTCTTATTTGCCATAGTCATGGATGAACCAACGAAGTCAATTCAAGATGATATACCGTGGTGCATGATGTTTGCCTACGATATTGTATTGATTGATGAGACGCAATCAGGTCTTAAAGCAAAGTTGGAAGTATGGCGACAAACATTGGAGAATGAGGGTTTCAAACTAAGTCGGAGCAAGACAGAGTACATGGAGTGCAAGTTTGGTGGAGGTAGAAGCAGTGGTAATAGCGGAATTACTCTGGATGGTAAGGAGATACCCGTCAGCGATATGTTCCGTTCTTGGACTCCATAATTCAGAAGGACAATGAGTTAGATGAAGATGTATCCCATAGAATCAGAACAGGGTGGATGAAATGGAAGAGTGCGTCAGGATTTCTATGCGATCGAGGTATGCCGACTAGACTGAAGGGTAAATTTTATAGGACAGCAATTAGGCACACATTACTGTATGGCATAGAGTGTTGGGCGGTGAAACAATGTTGCATTCAAAAGATGAGTGTGGCAAAGATGCGCATGCTGCGTTGGATGCGTGGGCATACTAGGAAGGACCGCGTGAGGAATGAGACAATCAGACAAAGGGTGTGAGTATCACCTATTGAAGACAAGATGCGAGAGTCGCGCCTACAGTGGTTTGGTCATGTGCGTAGAAGACCGAGTGATGCACCTGTCAGACGAGTTGAGATGTGTGGAGAAGAGGCAGGGAAGAGAGGGAGAGGAAGACCCAAACAGACGTGAGTTAGGGGAGTTCGAAGTGATATGCTTCTTCTGGGGTTGGATGAGGGCATGACTTTGGAGATAGCTAAGTGGATGGTGGGTATTCGTGTAGAGGTGTGATCTCGTATCATTTTTTCCCTCATCTTTTTTTCCTTGTTTTTTATCCTTATATATATAAGCATTATTTGTATCCATTTTATTTTATCATTTTTATGTATATTCATCTCTTTTTATATTATCTTTTTATAATAGCTTATCTTTTTTATCTTTATTTTTTTTCTTTTTCTTTTGGTGGTGATATCACGTATCGATTCATGTTAGCCGACCCCAATATCTTTTGGGACTAAGGATTGGATGTTGTTGTTGTTGTATGTTTTTTTATAAATTTGTCAGGAAAAGTCACTGGAAATACTTCCCTGCAGTCAGCGTACTGACGTGTTCCATGATAGTAGTAATATTGGCGGCAGCAGAGGCATTGGTGACGTCGAAAGGGACATTGGTGGTGGTTGGCAGTGACATCATAAAGTGACAATGACATAAACACTTTTAATGATAAAATAAAATGATAGTGACATTCATAACTTTTCAATATTATTAGCTTTTTAGACTTTTAGCCACATATTTTCTATTTGTAAAAGTGATCACTTTTGAAATTGAATTACAATATAGTACTGTAATATTTAAGAGAAACTAGCTGAAATATGACAAATACAATATGATGTAATTCAATTAAAAAAATTATACATTCTAACTTTTTTACAAACAACATTTTTTACATTCAAACCTTTTACAAAACATATTGATAGACTATAAGTCTAGAGAGAAGTGAGAGATAGAGAGAGAAGTAGTATATTTGCTTTGTATTAATGAATTCTGAACCCCTACAACTACTCCCAGAGGGAGTATTTATAGAAAAAATTAGGGTTGGGCTCCCAAGTCTTGGGCTTGGGAGGCCCATTTACAATAGAGCCACTAATGGGCCGGATACAAAGTACATAGAAAAGATTAAGTATAAGACCATATTCTGGAGGCCATATGTGGCCGATGAGGGCACGGCCGACGAGGGCGTGGCTGACGAAGACCCGGCCGACGAGGTCACCCGACTCTTCCTGGCTTCTGGATCACATTCTGAGTAGACTTCTTTCTGGCCGATGAGGGTCATCTGGCCGACGAGGGTCCCACCAGGTGGTCGGTACCTTCCGTTCTCCTGAGTATGTGGGCCCTGGGGTCCTGACCCATATACTCCATCAGGAGTCCCCCACTCTCCAAGGTGAGATGTAGACGAAGTGAGGGAGAGTAGATTTCCTGTTTTTGACGTTTTCTGGCCGTCGTGGGACCACCATGGGGGTTTCCCTGTTTTGGCCGTTATTTAGCATCCCTTGCTCTGGGTTTTTTGTTTTCGCCGTTACGGGCACTTCGCGTTCTGGCCGTTGTGTGGTCTTCGTTGTGGACGAAGAGGGCCCTAGTAGTGCGGATGATGCATGTTTCCGATTTCAAGGATGACAAGTGCCTTTGCTTGGTGGAGACGATGAGCGTTCTCTTGCGTGAGTGGCCGATGAAGACGACGTTTCTCTACTCCTGGCCGTTGATGATTGAACTTTATACCCATGGCCGAGGAGACTATTGTGGTCATTCCCCGTTCGAGGACGATGAGTGTCCTTCTTCCTCCGGGTAGCAGGTGAGGGTGTTGTTTGCTTTATTTGGCCGCTGTGGCTCTCGTTCTGTGCCTTTGGCTGAGGAGTGATGGTGTTCGCGGCTTGGTGTCTATGTTTTGAGGACGATGAGTTCCCGTCCTACTTTCTGGCCGGGAGTGGAGTATGCAGTCTCAAATCCGTTGAGTGCGCTGTGATCTTAGGTGTTGCATCTTTGGAGGGAATTCTTTCTGCTTACTTTGCTGCGGCCGGTTATGGATGTTGTGGTGCATATCTGATGTTGTAGTTGTGGACTTAGTATATTTTTGGATTTGTTTGATTTTGTCCTGATTTTCAAAGGCTGGTGTAGTCCCCCAGTCCCCCACTACTTCAGGCCGAAGAGTAGTTGAGGGGTGAAGGAGTAAAGGATTTGCCTAGGCTGAAGCGCACTCTGGCATTCCCCTGAATCCAATTCCTTGGTGATTTCCTGACCAAGGTAACCCTGTGGGAGAACCCTTGGACGCAGGTCGCTTTCAAGAAATTATCATCAGGGTTTACACAAGGCCGATGTCGTGGGGTTTCTTTTTGCTTTGCCGTTGTGGCCGTTGAAAAGGCCATGCAGTTGGCATTATGTTCAAGCCAATATGGGCGTATCTTGAGATGTGACCTACCCTTTTGAAGTTATCTGTGTTGAGGCCGATGTGGGCGCGCTTTCTTAGCATGACCATAAATAGCCCTGGACGACGAGACGTCGGGACATGCTGAAGGGGCCCTGGTGAGAGGAGCAGACGCCACAGTGGACTTCCTCCATGACCAATTCGGCCTCATCTAGGTGCATGCATCGGAGGAGAGTGCCATTGTAAGATCTTTTATATAGTTTCTCATCCTCGATGGTGTAGTTCGGGGCCCTGAGTTTGGCTAGCTTGGCTCTCTCCTCGTCCTGGGGCAATTCTCCCGAGGTGATGAAAGTCATGATGTCGGTAATCTAGTCCTCCGGCCGCTGTTGGATGCACGTGACCGGGCTGGCATGGATGCTGGACATGCTCAGCTCTTAGACCTTGGCTATCTTGGAGATGTGCTCTGGAGTGTCTGAGCTGAGCTTGGAGAGGATGTCGGCCTCAACATTCTCTGCCCTTGGGATCTGGGTGATCTCATGGGTTTCGAATGCCTTGAGCAACTCCTCGGCCGCCTGTTTGTATTGCGTCATCCTCCCTTCTTTAGCCTCGTATGAGCCCTCAATCTGGCCCACCACTAGCTTGGAGTCGCACCTGATTTTGATGTGCCGTGCTTTGAGGCCGGCGACGAGTCTGAGGCCACTGAGGAGGGCCTCATACTCGGCTTCATTGTTGGATACCCTGAAGTTGAAGCGGATGGCATAGTAGGCTCTGAACCCTTCAGGGGAAATGAGGACGACGACGCCACCACAAGCTTTGGTGGGCGATGAACCGTCAGTAAAGAGGGTCCATGCTTCGTCTGGCTTGGGCCCTGGTGTGGTAGCGGCCGTCTCCCTGGCTGTGCATTCGGTGACGAAGTCGGCCAAGGTCGGCCCCTTGATGGATGGCCTTGACTTCATCTCGATCTGGAACTGGTTGAGGAAGATCGCCCATTTCACCATCCGTGAGGAACTGGTGGGGCTCCACATGAGTGCGTCGAGGGGTTGCTGAGTTAAGACGTGGATGGCGTGGGCCTGGAAGTAGTGCCCTAGTCTTTTCACTATGTGGATGATGGCCAGTACCGTCTTCCCAATGGGAGAGTGCCTGAGCTCGGCCTCCCGCAACGTCTTGCTTATGTAGAAGATTGCCTTCTATACCCCCTCGTCCTCGCGGATGAGCACGGAGCTGACGGCCGATGTGCTCACCCCCAAGTATAGGAAGAGGGTTTCACCGGCTTTAGGTTTGGAAAGCACGGGCGGGGACGATAAGTACCGCTTGAGTTCCTCAAACGCTTGCTGGCACTTCGTCGTCCATCTGAAGCCATTTGCCTTGCGCATGATCTGAAAGAAGGGGAGAGACCTTTCAGCCGATTTTGAGAGGAAACGGTTTAGGGCCGCAAGGCGTCCCGTCAGCCGTTGTACCTCCTTCACATTTCGCGGTGGCTCCATGTTGACAATAACCTGTATCTTCTCCGGGTTGATCTCAATGCCCCTTTGGCTGACCATGCAGCCGAGGAATTTGCCCCCCTGGACGCCGAAGGTGCACTTCTTCGGATTTAAGCGGAGCTGGAACTTCTTCATTATCTTAAAATTTTCCCGGAGGTCGTCGGCATGGCTACAGGATTGCTTGCTCTTGACAATCATGTCGTCGATGTATGCCTCCATCGTCCGGCCGAGGACTGCTTTGAAGACCTTGGCTACCATTCTGGTGTATGTGGCGCCTGAGTTCTTGAGCCCAAAGGCCATGACGAGGTAGCAGAAAATTCCTTCCGGAGTCATGAAGGCCGTCTTCTCGGCATCATCCTCATGCATGAATATCTGGTGGTACCCCCTGAAGGCGTCAAGGAACGACATCAGGTCGCATCCCGCCGTCTCGTCCACCAATTGATCAATGTTGGGGAGAGGGAACGGGTCCATAGGGCACGCTTTGTTCACGTCAGTGTAATGAAAGCACATTTTGAACGTCGGCGGCCTCTGGGCGTGGACGACGTTGGCCAATCAGGTCGGGTACTTCACCTCTTTGATGTGGTTGATTGAGAGGAGCATGGTCACCTCCCCTTTGACGAAGTCACGTCTGTCGGCCGAGAGGTAGAGCCGCTTCTGCTTGATCGGCGTGGAAGCGGGGTCGACTGACAGTCGGTGAGTGATCACTCTTCGGCTGATGCCCGGCATGTCATCCGCCCCCCACGCAAAAATGACCGTGTATGTCCGCAGGACGTCGAGGATGCCTTCGCGTTGGTCCTGTGGGAGTTGTTTCTCGATCTTCAGGACCCGCTCCAGCCGGGAGGTATCCAGGGGACCTCCTCCACCTCTTTGGCTGGCTCGGCGTGCGGCCTTTCTTCGTCTTTGGAGACGGCAGAGGTGATGGTGTCGATTCTCTGCCCGGCGCTGGCCGCCGGCTTTGTCAGTTTTAGATAGCATGCCTGGGCTATCTTCTGGTTCCCTCGGGCGTAGCCGATACCGCCGCTAGTAAGGAACTTCAGACATAGATGTTTCATGGAGATGATGGCTTCCAAATCCTCCAGTGCTGGCCGCCCCCATATCAAGTTGTGGGTGCACTCGAGGTTGACCACCATGAATTCCATGTCAATCTTGATGCGATGGGAGCCGTCGCCGACCTCCACGGGGAGGACTATCGTGCCCTCGGCGTCGATAGAGTCCCTGGTGAAGCCGGACAACGGTGTCCGTATCGGCTTGAGCAACGCTCTGTCCAGCTTGAGCTGCCTGAATGTGTCAAGGTACATGACATTGACGGAACTCCCCGTGTCGATGTAGGTGCGGTGGATGATGGAGTCACCTATTTCGCACCGGATGACGAGGGCGTCCCCTATGTGATGCGGGCCCCGGAGGCAGATCCTTGTCGGTGAAGGTGATCGCCTCCGCCCGTTGTTTCTTCGGCTGGGGGGAGCGTGGGATGCCTCCCCGATGTAAAGGGATTGGGCCCATTTCTTCCTCTGGGTGGCCGAATCCCCCCCAGTGTTACCCCCCACAATGAGGTTGATGTGGTTCTTCTTCGGAGGGGGCTCTTCGAAGTCTTCGTCGTCATCGTTAAGCCTGCCGATCTCGCGCTTCTTCATAGAGGGTTCGCCCCCATGTTTGTCGGTGTTTACCCACGTGTTTTTGCGTGGGCCACCTTAACAAACTGGGAAAGTTCCCCCTGACGAATCAGCTTCTCGATGTGCCTCTTCAGAGTGACACAATCGTCTGTGTTGTGGGAGGTGTTCCAGTGATAACGCCAGTAGGTGCCGCCCTGATGGACGACATAGATCTCCTTTTCCGGTCGAGGATCTCGCTCAATGAGGTCGTGCTCCTAGGCGTAATCGAGGATGGTGCTGACCGAGTGGGTAAGTGGTGTCTTCAGCCTCTCCATCCTCGGCCGCCATATGCGGTCTTTGTTCTTTCCGCCAGATCCATGGCGGCCTTGTCCTCCCTGACATCTGTCCCCGACCGAGGGTGCGCCTGCTGCTGGCGCGGCGTTCGTCTTCTTGGAGGGGTGTCCCCCGTCCGGCCTTCTTGTGGCGGTGAAGCTTGTCAGAGTCAGCGTACAAGTTTCCTCGCTGAAGCGCCTTCAGATAAGACCTCGGTGGGTCAGTGATGAGGCTCCTTTCGTATGGGGTGCTGCGGAGGGCACCCTGAAAGAGTACGAGGAGGGTGCGCTCATCGGCCCCCTCGATCTCATCAGTCTCCTTCGTCCACCGGTCGATGAACGACCGGAGTGATTCGTCATGCTGGTGTTTGACGGAGAGAAGATGGGTAAAGTATTTCTTCGCGCGCTTCCTTCCGGCAAAGTGAGTGAGGAAACGCTGGGCAAGGTCTTGCCACGAGTCTATGCTCCCCTCGGGGAGTGCGTTGAACCACTCATACGCTGGCCCTTCAAGAGTGGAAAGGAACCAACGGCAGAGGTATTCATTTGACGCGTTCACCATCAGCATGTTGTTCTGGTAGCGGCTGAAGTGCTCCTGGGGGTCGGAGCGGCCGTCGTAGGGCTTGATGGCGTTTCCTCGGTACTTCTCGGGGATAGAGGCCGAGAGTACCCTGGCGGTGAAGGGGGTCCTCGTCCTGACCTGGATGATGGGGTCTCCTCGTCCTTCGGCCAATTCCCTCTCAAGGATAGTGACCTTGTTCAGAAGGGCGTTGAAGCCGGGATCTCTGGATGAGTTGCCGGTGGGCGTGGCGGCCAGCTGTTTGGCCTCCATCTGGGCGAGCCTCCGCTCGAGTTGGGCGATCACCTCGTCCCTGGGCCCCCTGGCGGCCATGGTGGCGCCCTGAGTTTGCAAGCGGGCTGCATGAGCCGTGTTGATTCGGTGACGGGCATCATCCTCATCCTGTTTCCCCTTGACTTTGTCCAGGCGGGGCCGATCCGCTGTCCGGGATACCGACCCCAAGCTTTCTCTGGGTGAGCCAGGCTCACGCTGCCCAATCTGCCCCGCCATCCTCTCCAAAGCAGGCCGACGGCACATGTCACTTAGCCTGTTAAAGGCTGAGGCTTTTCCACGCGTTGGGGTCGGTCCAGCTCGAAGCGGGGAAGTAGGGTGGGAGTGGGACGACGTCGTGTCCTGGGGCACCACCCCCTCATTGTTGCCTAGCCTGACGGCCAATGGTTGGGGCTGAGGAGGCAGTGTCGTGTTCTCCCCCGTCCTTGGAATGAGTGCGCTGAGGACGGTGGGGTTCTGGGCCAAGCTGGCGATGATGGCCGAGAGCGCGGCCTGGAGCTGAGGGTCAACGGCGGGAGAGGCCGGTTGCGCTAAGGCGTTGTCACCTTTCTCCGCACGCTTCTTGTCCAAACCGATGCGGGCGTCAGGGGCGCCGCCGTTGAGCTTGTTGCGTAGGTCTCCTGCAAGGTCGATGGCTTCCTGGAAGACATCCCCCCCGGCGGCCTTGTCGGCCGTGGCGTCCTCCTCGTGCTCTTGGTTCTCCTGTGCCTCAGGGATGACCTTGCTGAGGAGGTTGCAGTTTGACTTAGTTCTTCTCATTGTCAGTTTGCTGTGCTTGGTAGCGACGGAGGAGGCTAACCTGATTGTTCTAGCTCTCAACGAGAGCACCAAATGATAGACTATAAGTCTAGAGAGAAGTGAGAGCTAGAGAGAGAGAAGTAGTATATTTGCTTTGTATTAATGAATTCTGAACCCCTACAACTACTCCCAGAGGGAGTATTTATAGGAAAAATTAGGGTTGGGCTCCCAAGTCTTGGGCTTGGGAGGCCCATTTACAATAGGGCCACTAATGGGCCGGATACAAAGTACATAGAAAAGATTAAGTATAAGACCCTATTCTGGAGGCCATCTGTTGTCGATGAGGGCACGGCCGACGAGGGCGTGGCCGACGAAGACCCGGCCGACGAGGTCACCCGGCTCTTCTTGGCTTCTGGATCACATTCTGAGTAGACTTCTTTCTGGCTGATGAGGGTCATCTGGCCGACGAGGATCCCACCAGGTGGTCGTGGTACCTTCCGTTCTCCTGAGTATGTGGACCCTAGGGTCCTGGCCCATATACTCTATCACATATTTTTTTATCTAAAAAAATATGATAGTATATTATATTGATCTAAAAAACTATAAAAATCATCAAAGTGGGATAAAATAATACTCCCTCCGTTTCTAAAAGAAACTTACACTTTCCTTTTTGAGATGTTTCAAAAACAAAGTCACACTTCCCTTATTTCCTTATTTGGCAAAGAAATTTACATCCAAACAGTGCCAAACAGTGCGAAACAGTGCCAAACAGTGTCCAAACAGTGTCAAATAGTGTCAAACAGTGTATAAACAGTGTTTTCTACAATAAAGTCAATTTATTTCCTTAATAATCGTGAAGTCAAACCGTGACTTTCTTTTGGAAATGGAGGGAGTATAAATCTTAGAAAATTATAACTCTACTCTAGATTTATCCCGTGTGTTTGTCTAGTAATGATGAAAAGGATGACACTCCATTCCTGAGGGATCTCCAACACCGATCAGACAGTTAGACGTGAGATGTAAATTGGACAAGTGGATTTTAATCACAATCTGGCAGATAGAGAGTGAAGCTCTAGCTCTGATACTTGTATAGACCCTATGCATTTTAGCATAGTAACCTTTAATCCCAGTTGTCGAGATTCGAACACGAAACTTACCCCTTCTGACACCCCTATCTACCAGTTGAGCTATGCTCACCGGTGAAAAGACCTTCCTCTGGAATCGGGTTTAATGCACCAAACCCTCTCGTGATATAGAAATTCAACGTATTAGTCCTCCGTGATTTGAAAAATGCATCAAACCCCCTTGTGTTTTAATTAATCATGCATAGAACCCCTTTTATGAATAAATTTGATGATTTTGAAATCACTCTTCCTAATATTTTGATTGAATATGCACATAAATATGTCAAAATCTCTAAATCACACAAAAATGTTAATCATTTTTATTTTATTTGAAAATTGAATTTGTTCATAGAAGGAATTTTGTACATAATTAATTAAAACACAAGGGAATTTGACACATTTTTTAAATCATAAAGGGCTAATGCGAAGAATTTCCATATATAATGTGTTTGGTGCATTAAACCCTCACTAATCATACTCCCTATGCGTGAACAATAGAAACTATATAGAGTTAATTATCAAAATAGGATTAAAAGTCATTCACTTTTCACAAATAGGACCAAAAAATAAACTATGTTTGCATAGGACTAATTATGTGTACCTTGGACAATTATACCCTTATAGCTATTAAAATGTTTTAATTCCTAATAAAATAAAAATAATAATAAAAAATTCGTAAAAAATACTAAAAAATTAAGAAAAACATTTCGATATTAAAAATATAATTATTTTTTTTTTCAAAAAATTAAAAAAAATTAAAATAAAAAAATAAAAACTCAAAAAAAAAATCGCCGCCGCATCTGCCGCCTCAGCACCACCACCTCCAGTCACCAGGGGAAAAAAATGCCAAGTTCATTACGAATGCCATATTTATGGCAGAAACAAATGAAAATGTTGGCATTCGAAAAGAGAAATATGCCACTTTTTTGGCATTTTCAGAAAAAAATGGCATTTTTCTGGGAAAATGGCATTTTTTTCATCGATCGGAGGTGGTGGTGCTGGGAGGTAGTACAGGCGGTGGGAAAGGCATCCATATTTTTTTAATTTTTTTTTACGGAGTTTTACTATTTTTTATTAATTTTTTTAAAAATAAAATTATTTTAAAAAAAAAATTGAATTTTTTATTTTATAAAAATTTTATAAATTTTTTAATTATATTTCTACGAATTTTTGATTTTTTCGAATTTATTATGAATTAAACATTTAATTATGGCTTTTGACTATTTTTAATTCATATTTAATGGAAGGGTAAGAATGGAATGAAAAAATAGTTATGTTTCCAATAGGACTCATATGGTCCTATTTTGGAATAAAAACATAGCAAGTCCTATTTTAGGTTTTTGCCATAGTTTTAGTCCTATTTGAACTAATTTCTAAACTATATATTCCAAAAAATAAAAAAAAATGAAAAACCCACGGTTAGAAATTAAGAAATTACACAAAAGGATCCCTAGTCAAGAGAACTCTCAAATTCCCAAACAGATCTGAGTATTTTGCAGTGTCCAATCGGTGGAATGTGAAACTTCGTCGCCTCCACCGTTTTGGCAGAAAAAAACCCAACCCTCATAACCCGTCAAAAATTCCACTTCATACTTCGCCCCTCACGCCGTCGTATCTTGGCCGTGCTCGAGGCCGTT
This sequence comes from Cuscuta europaea, assembly GCA_945859875.1. Classification (NCBI taxonomy): domain Eukaryota; kingdom Viridiplantae; phylum Streptophyta; class Magnoliopsida; order Solanales; family Convolvulaceae; genus Cuscuta; species Cuscuta europaea. Next base: position 13,084,357 of record CAMAPE010000060.1, on the reverse strand, counting down.
TTCCTCGTGTCCGGTCGATCAGGCGCCGTGCGGAGTGACCCATTTGCGATTTTTTCCCCAGGTTTGGTGTGTTCATAATGCTTCATTGATTAGATAGACAACCTCATGCATACCAAGGTCGGTTATTTTTCGAGTTTCAGATACAATGATAGTCATTATAATGTTTGTTACTGAAGTTTTTCAATGCCAGTTTTTTCTTTCATCCTTTTAGCATTGTCCTATATATTTAGACTTGTTAATTAGGAATATCTGTAGGAGTGGAAGATTGTTATTTCCTATAGTGTCTTTAGTTTAGTTATCCATTAACAATTGTAGTAATGTTTGTTGATTCTGATAACCTCTTGTGGCTTTACTGGCCCTTTTGATGATCCTGCAGGGCTCTATCATCATCACAAACTCAAATATATCTACTTGATGGTATTTGAACATACTTGTAACACACAACGAGGAAAGCCCCTCTTATAAAGCATCAATTTGCGTTTTTCTGATTCTGCAAATATGGTGTTTAGTGGAATTGCAAAAACAGTTTCTGTTTTATTGGCTCGTTTCTCAACCTCGAAGGCACCTACAGCACCTTATGTACCATCAGGTTTTCCACCATTACCTGGTTCAATCACTAGTGCAGGAAGGAAGAACAAGTTGCGCCCCACCTCGTCACTTCAAGATTTCTCTGTATATCATCACAACGATGTAGAATATGATGATATCAATCCTGAAATTGAAAGAATTTCTACTAAATCAAAGCAGGCTGCATTTTTCCTAAGAGAAAACACCGGATCAAGTTTTTCGAAGGAAAAGGGATCTCCAAGAAACTTTTCTAAGCGGAAGAAGTTGTTGATATCTCTTATGGTTCTCTGTTTTCTATTAGTTGCTGGTGTTTTGTGTGTCTCATTGTCTTATTACTTCAAGTTGTCCGGAGGTCCATCGAGGTTCTATGTCGTTCTTGATTGTGGTAGCACAGGGACCCGTGTTTATGTATACCAAGCGTCATTTATTGTCCAGAACAAAGATGAAAGCCTGCCTATTTTGTTAAAATCAATGCCAGAAGGTTTTCAAAGAAAATCAAAAACTTTTAGCGGAAGGGCTTATAACCGAATGGAAACAGAACCTGGTCTTGACAAGTTGGTCCACAACATGTCCGGCTTGGATGGAGCAATAAAACCACTAATCCAATGGGCAGAGAATCAAATCCCTCAAGATGCTCATAATACTACATCACTATTTCTTTATGCTACAGCTGGGGTCCGCAGATTACCCGATTTGGACTCTAAATGGCTTCTTGACAATTCTTGGTCCCTTTTAAGAAGCTCACCATTCTTGTGCAAGAGAGAGTGGGTGAAGATCATCAGTGGGGAAGATGAAGCTTTTTTTGGATGGATAGCTTTGAATTATAATGCTGGTGTATTAGGGACTACTAGACCGAAAAAGGAAACTTTCGGTGCACTTGATTTGGGTGGCTCATCACTACAGGTCACATTTGAGAGTAGTCGAGAGAGTCCCAATAACAATAATAATAATGAGTCAGCTGGGTTAAATCTGAGAATTGGCCATCTCAATCATCAACTCACAGCCTACTCCTTGCCTGGGTATGGCTTAAACGATGCTTTTGACAAGTCAGTGTCTTATCTTCTCAGGAAGAAGCTTCCTAAGGTAAGTGGTGCAGATTTGTCCAGAGGAAATGTTGAGATCAAACATCCTTGTTTGCAGACTGGTTACAAGGAAAAATATGTCTGTTTTAACTGTGTTTCTCCATCTCAAGAAAGTGACAATTCCCCCAGCGGCGCAAGAAGAGAATTTAGTAAAGGTATTTTGGAGCTGGTAACATGTCGTTATGTTTGGTTTTACCTTGGGAAATGCAAAGGAAAGTGAAATATGATTAAAACAAAATCACCCAATTGCGCATGCCTAGCATTTTTTTTGTCACATTTACCCTGATGACTATAAATGATGCCGTTGAGTTCGCCACTGTAGAACACAACAGTGAACCCCTATTTTTAATATTTCATGCATCCTAAAATTTCGTAGTCCATATACTGGAAATGAATGAATAAATAAACAAATAAATAAATAAATAAAAAAGTAAATAGGAGTCTAGCATTTTTTGTCACATTAGCCGGATGACTATAAATGATGCCATCGAGTTCACCACTGTAGAATGCAAAAGTTAACCACTTAACCCCTACTTTTAATATTTCATGCAGCTTAAATGAATCAATAAATAGGAGTTGAATCTATCTTTAATTTCCCTTTACTTTATTTTCATTCTAAATTTTTCTCTATTTTGTTTCCTTTAATTTTTCTCCTTATTTTATTTTGTAAAGGAGCAAAGCACGGAGTCCCCATTCAGCTCATTGGAGCTCCCAAATGGGATGAATGCAATTCAATTGCAAATAATGTTGTCAATTCGTCTGAATGGTCTTCTGAATGGAGCCGTCCCCATCCAAGTGGACAATTTTACGCAATGTCTGGTTTTTACGTGGTGTACCGTTTTTTCAACTTGACTTCGGATGCAACCCTAGATGTTGTTTTACAGAAGGGTAAAAAGTTTTGCAAAAAAAATTGGGATGTGGCCAAGAAAAGTGTTGCCCCCCAACCTTTTATAGAACAGTACTGTTTCAGGGCACCATATATTGTGTTCCTGTTGAGAGAAGGGCTGAAGGTTAAAGATGGTAATATCATTATTGATTCCGGAAGAACAACTTGGACACTCGGAGTTGCTCTATTAGAAGCGGGAAAGGAAGTGTCAGAAAAGCTTGAGTTTCAGAGATATGAGTTATTCCGGATGAAGGTTAAAAGGATTCTTCCGTTGGCTGGTTTAGTTGCTTCTTTGGCTGTTCTTTTTTGTGCATTTTTATGTATTGTAAACTCGATTCCAAAGTTCTTCCGGAAGCCGTACCTTCCCATTTTCAGGCATAGTAATGCATCAACTGCCTCTATTATGCCTAATCCTTTCAGGTTCCAGCGTTGGAGTCCAATCAGTACAGGTAAATAACATATACACCAATTTTAGCACCCACTTTTTCCAATTTGACTTTGCTTCATTACTATCCATTGGTCAAACCCTGGTCACACTTTTGCAGTTGGCTTATTATTTCCTCTACATTTTCCGATTATTTGTTTATAATTTGGTTTTCGGTGTTAATGAATACTTTTCTGCTGATTTCTTAAATATAGTAATCTTGTTTTCAACCATTGAGTTGTATAAATTTTATGTACTACCCATGTCTCGTGTTGTCTGAGAAAAAAAATTATGCTTTCGTGATTTGAACTTTACTAACTTTTTGCTTCTACATTTTATCTTTTTATACATCATTGACCTTTTACTCTTTGTGAACCCAAACTCCCTTTTTTCCTTGCAGAATGTTACCATTGTAAATAACATATACTGATATCAATTTTGCTTTCCTAAAGCCTGTCCATAACCCAAATGACATATTGGGACGGAAGAAGTAAAACTAAAAAAAAATCATAAATTGTTCTCATTCTCATTTTCTTTTCATATAACTACTATCTGTACCTCCACCTAGATGCAAAATTACAAACACTTTTCTTGTGTTCTAGGGGATGTGAGAGAGAAATTACCACTCAGTCCAACAATAGCATCTACTCAAAGAAATGGATATGGTTTCGGGGTGCACCTAGGTGAAGGCCCTTCGTTATACTCATCATCTAGTGGTGTATCACATAGCAGTTCGTCCAGTTGTTTGGTAGGGCAAATCCAATTCGATAGTGGTATGGGCTCCTTCCGGCCCCCACACAGAAGCCAACAACGACTTCAAAGCAGAAGATCGCAATCTAGAGAGGACCTTCATTCTTCATTGGCTGAGACCAATTTGGCAAAGGTCTGAAATGCTCCCGTCACTATTTCCCTCCAAAGATAGTCTTCATTATGCCACGTGGCAGTATATACTGATTCCACATGTGTCACCACGAGGAAGAAAAGATAGTTAGCTGACTTTTGTGAAGGATTTGAAATTTGTGAATAGTCTTCTGAACACCCCCCTGATGTTTACATTGACTTATACGTAGGTTAGTCTTTTCTCAAAAAATGGGTTGAGAACACTTGTGGAGTTGTGGGGTTCCCTCTGGCGGGAATATTCCCTCCTAACATCCCCTTGTTCCAATTGGTAGCAAACATCAGATCTTGAGTTATAAAGGTATATACTGCTCTTGTTAGAAGAGAGCTTCAGATCTTAGTTTATGGATAGCCTTAGCTTTTTTTGGAGGGGGCGGCTCTGTGAATTCTTTGTGCACTTTAAATTGTTTAATGATTATAAACTTCTATGAACAGATAGAGATGGATATAAAAATGCCACTTGTTGTGGGTTTAGCAAGAAAAATTGTGCGGCGTAACACAATAATGACTTTATTGTCTTTATAAGCTAAATTTGGTGGTGCAGTTAAAGTTATCAAAAACAATAGAGAATTGCTCGTTTTCAGTATCTATTCGCAAACAAGATGGTGAATATATCAAGTTATCAACATTCAGTCATTTGTATATTCTATCATTATTCTGTTAAAATATTGCATACAAAATCACAAAATGTATTCAGTCATGGGGCAACATCTTCTTCATCCCAACCGTTGATGATTGCGAGGCAATTTTGACGAGAGGTGCCATGTTTGACAAATTAATGATGCAACTCTTGTTGAAACACCTAACGGCGGTTTTTAAATCAAGAACTCGCACTTGAAATTGACGAAGAGTTGGAGCACACTAGCACTTCCAAAAAAATCGTTCACACCTTATTCAATATCCTTTTAACAAGGTAAAGGATCCTTCGAACAACAAGTGACGTGCACATTGCTCAACATGTACAATGACCTATCTAACGTTTTTGTGAGTGAAAAATGGGAAGGATTTGACATTCTCAAATAGTGAAGCTAATGTTTGCAATTTTATCAACAATGGAGAAGCTAATTCTGCCCATGTTTATATAAACGTTGTCATAAAGCAAGAGTTTAGTGAAGTCACCGACATCCCCACCAATTATAAAACGAGGTTGAGTGCACAATATATTAAGACACCTGTGTGTTTCCACGTTCGATTGAAGGTCCACTGACTAGGGGTGGATTCGGTTCGGGCCACCCGGCCCGTGACCCGGCCCGGCCCGGTACTGTGCGGGCCCGGGACCGGCCCGGTCGGGCGGTCCGGGACCGGGTGTAGACCCGAACCGGTGGGAATGGGCGGGGCGGGCACGGTTCCGGAAAAATGTGACCCGGCCCGGCCGGGTCGGGCCCGGGTCCGGGTCCGGGTCCAACGGTCCTATTTTTTTATTAAAAAAAAATTGTTAAATACTTACTAGCCATGTTCTAAATTTATGTGTGCAAGATGGTCTAAAAGCGTTGGGAGCATCGTTGGAGGTAGTCAAGGGGGGATTAGACGTATTTGGGGTAATGGACAACTTAGGAAAAAATGGCATGATTATTTGATAGAAAGAGGTGAGAGATATGTGGCTTTTCCTAAAGATTTGTCTATTCGTTGGAATAGTACCTATAAGTTAATTGGAGTTCTTCTTAGATATAAACAACATTTTCCTGTTTTTATGAAACAATATGATAACTATATTATAAACTCGACTGAGATTGACACCTGTGAAAAAATTTGTAATGCTTTAATATATTTTAATAATGCAACTGAAACTTTTAGTCATGTTTATAAACCTACCTCAAACCAATTTATTCGTGAAGTTGTTAATCTCGCCGGTGCTTTTTCAAATTTTGAGAATGCTGATTATGTGAGTTATTTTGCTAGTTTTATGAAGGAAAAGTTTTTAAAATATTATTCACATATTCCGCATATTTATGGTATTGCATTTGTTCTCGATCCTCGTTTTAGACTTGATTCTTTAGAAGAATGTTTGAATTATTATTATGCTGCTTTTTTGGTCCATTGCCAATGTATGAGGACAACCCAATTGATCCGAAAAAAGAATACAACGAGGTTAGTGATATATTTTATGCATTATTCAATGAGTTTCATGCATAATATGGCAATGCGCCCCCTCCCCCGACACAAACATCATCTAAAGGAAAATCAATTTTCAAATCTACGTTTGACAATCTTATTAAAAAACGAAATCAACTCCCGCTACACAACAAAGCACAATTAATGAGATTTCTTTGTATTTAACTTATGATGTTGATTTTGAAGAAGATGATAATTTTAACGTACTAAACTGGTGGAAGGGAAAAGAAAGAATATTCCCGGTTTTAGCAAAGATGGCTAAGCAAGTGCTATCAATGCCGGTTTCAACGGTTGCCGTGGAACAAGAATTTAATTCGGCCGACAATGTCCTAACACAAACCAGAACGAGGTTGAGCGCTGAATCTCTTGAGATGCTTATATGCTACCACGATTGGTTGAAAGCAGCCCGTAGAGCTCAAAAATTGACATCACCCCATCCCAACACTTTAGGGATGAATCTACAACCGAGGGTGGCTCTACCTATGCCGGAGATTCCGATTGAATGATCGATTAGTATTTCATGTTTTAAAAACAATTGTAGTTCCTATTTGATTTTCAAATGTAGTTCCTATTTCATTTCAAATAAATGCACTTGAAGTTTGTTTTTTAATACTTGTATAAAACTATAAAGTATAAAATATAAATTATAAAAACAAAAAAAATATTTAACCGACCCGGCCCGACGGGTGACCCGACCCGTGACCCGGGCGGGTGGCCCGGCCCGAATCGGATCCGTCCAACCCTCAGGCCGGTCCCGGACCCATATGATACGACCCGGCGGCCCGACCCAACCCTGACCCGACCCGAATCCACCCCTACCACTGACGACTCAAAAACTAAACATAGCACCAAGCCACCAACCCACCACTTCATGAAGGAAATAACAATCAACTAAGGAAGCAAGAGTTTTGAAGAGTAAGAGAATCATGTAATATTTCTCTATTGTTTACATATTTTTTGACAATTACGTATTTATAAACATAATTATACTCCCTCCATCCCATAAAATAAGTCCCATTTCAATTTGGATCGGAGTTTAAGAAAGTGAGAATAAAGTGGAAATGTATGGTTGTGATTGAGTAAGAAAAAGGTAAATGAATGTTAGCCACACAAAACTTTCCAAAAAGGGAAATGAAAACAATTTTTTGGGACATCTCAAAAAGGAAAATGGGACTTATTTTATGGGTCGGAGGGAGTATGTGTTATGTACACTTCAAATTTGAAATGTTTTGCATTTTTATAAATTTTAATTGAGCAGCTTTTAATAAATGTACAAGTCAATTTATTGCTTCAAATATACATATACTTCGTATTTCATTTTTTAAGTGTATAGTTTTTTGTTTGTTTTAATTTAGTATCAAAGTAACTATAATTAAAAAATTAGCCATAACCGGTACCTGACCCTTAATGCCCGAGTTGGGTCTGGCTTCCGGGTCCGGATCCATGGCTACTCACAATTTCTCTTACTCAACTCTTACCTCAAGTCCTCAACTACACAAAGTCAGATGTAAATTCAATTGTTTCAAATGTAACTTCTTTTCCCTCCATATTTCCAAACACAATGTTGTGTTAATCGAACCAACAAACAGCAACCGGTCTCTCTAACGAGAAAGGAATAATTATAACTCATAAAAAGATACTACCGTCATATTACTACAGTCATTCACTCTATATATCTTAATAATACATGTCTTCGTACTAATCGTGTGCAACTGAACCAAAAGCACGTGCATTTTCCCAACAAAAAGAGACGAACTAAAATTGATGTTATGATATAAGACAGCAAGATCTCCAACTGCTAAAGGGATCTCAAGAGATAAAAAGGAGGATCATAATTTAATTTCATTCAGCTTTAACAAAAGTTATTATGACCATAAAATATGATTATGTATCCCAGCATAACAGAGTAGTTAGTAGTTTCTAATCCTCCATAGTTTTGCACTTTCAAAATAAGATCACCCACCAGTCGAAATAAGACTTCCTCGGATCAGGTCAGCTATTGGTCACCCACTGAAATTAAGCTTAAAAAAGTCAAGGCAAAAGTGAGATTACAAACTTTCAAAATTCTGAGATTTTGAAAGCAAAACTTAAAAAAGCAAAATTCTGGTTCTTTCTTAAACATTACAAAGTTTCAATTTAGCAGTGACATTGACACGAGTGCCAAATGATTTATGAAGCAATTTCTAGTAAACCCTGAATTATTAAATGAAAAATGACAAAAAGCCTTCATGGGTCATCGTACACCTACATTGTGAAATTACTCATATATATTTAAATAGGTACGTTATGTTACGGAGTGATGATTTTATGGGTATGTACATCACAGTATAACCATGAGGGGCAATGTAGCATTGTAGCAATAATCTATTTAAATAAATTTCAGGAAAAATAATTCAAAATACTGCATACTATGACGATGTGTGAAGTTAGAACCCGAAACCTCAATGGGTGAAATGAAAATCATGAACTTCCATGTCATGGGCCCCACTTTAGCATCATGGACAGGAGACATTTTTTTCGCAACAAAACGTACTTAGGGAGCTAAGTGCACAGTTGAAATACTGCAAACATTTTAGGATGAGCACTTAGCATCCTAACCTTGCATTTTTGAAATACATAATATATGTGCATGTTGAGCTTACCTATAATATATAGTTCAAGGTATTCACTTCACACATTGAAGTTTAGGGGTGCTGAAATCATACATCCAATAGTGGAGCGCATTTGAATCAATTTTCCAATAAACTTTTGGCTGTTTGTCGCTGCCACATCAGCTTCATGCAAGTTCTCTTTAGACCAGAATGAGCAGTCAAGTGCCCAAATCAAGACTAAATTGACATTTTGAGCAAACACAGTACTTTTTTAAAATTAGGCCAAGAAGAAAATATAAAGAGCATATGAAAAGAGATGTGGCAAGGTAACAAACTACCTATGCTTCAAAAAAGAATCTATAGTTCAACCTTCGGGGTTGGCGTGGCAGTGTTACTTGGTGAGAAAAGCCATCCAAAAACTCTTGACCACACACTTGGAGCCTCAGCACTGGGGATTGCATTGCAAAGGGCATTGTAGTCATGTTTCAAGTGTGAAGCAGCTATTCGGTTCTGTGGCAAACCACGAATATGTATAAACATGAGATAGTATGTGAACCCTAGATCTAAATTCATACCCAATTTCTAAAGATTATATACCTTAAATACTTCAAAAGGGCAAAAAGCTGATCCATTGCAGCCCTGCACCCAAGAATCAATGTGTTTAATCCCTAAAGCAGGTGGATACAAAAGCAGTGCGGCATTTTCATAAGAAACAGACCAAGATAGTAAAAGACTAGTCCACAGTAGTCAAAGTATGAGCTTTCAACCCTAAAGTTGGTTGGTAAATATGTCAAGTTTAAGGTTCTGTATGTTTCTAAAAAATAGCTTGTTGCAGAAAACGTTTTCTGGGAAAAAATGTTTTCCAATACTTCTATCAGTTCTATACTTCTATGTACCCCGTATCAGGAAAAGATACTTCTAACAGTTCTATACTTCTAGTATAATGTTTCACCCAAAAATAGAAAAGATCAACATTATCAGGAAAAAGATCCCTTCATTTTCCATTGAATTTTAAAGAATCCATGAAAGTATTTTCCAGTAAAAACATAGAGCTTAAAGACAATTTAGAAAAACAACATTGGCCAAAATAGGAGTAATTATTGTCAGGCTTGGACAATACTGCCATATTAGGGGCATTAATATTGTCATATTAAAACCCGATAATGCCAAAATATGGCAGTACATTACTCTTTTTTCGGGGGAAACAAAGCACTCCTGTGTAAGGAAAACACACACTACTCCTATTTTGGGAAGTCACATTGTTTTACTCCTATTTTAGGAAATTTCCCTATAGAAAATCCCCAAATCTACTACTCATTAACAAACTAGTTGCCCACAAGAAAATGCATCAATGCAGAGGCCAGCATTATAGTGGACTGGAAAGTTAAAGGCTTAACCGCTTGAGGCCCATGGATAAGCTCATAAACTTATTAAGAACATCTTCCTTTATTTGTTAACTATTCCGGTAAAATGACAATAATATCACTTGTTTTTTTACCTTAAATGGTGTGCCAATCACTTTTCATAGGCATAAAAAAATGTAGATAATAGACTATTCAAATTTGCCAAATGCATTAGTAAAGATCTTCAAGGAGTGGAGGGAGACAAGGAATATGTATGGCTAAAAGTTCTCTTATCATAAATGCTTTCTCATTTAAGCACTTAGGGATGCTTGGTTGAACTTTTCAAAGTAAAAGCATCTTTCTTCCTCTACAAAACACTTATTACCTTGAAATAAGTCATCTTTAAAGTAAACTTGAGCATTAATCTCAAAAAACTTACTGGCATCGGAATGGGATGTTCATTATGCAACACATGTACATAGTACTTGTTTGACTCCTGTGGTGTGGAGCAGCTATACAGTACTAGCATGTTATTTCCTGCAAACGGTGCAACTACACTTCCCCGCCAGTTTCTCTTCTGGGGAGGCTTGGCAGGAAGTTGCAATGCTTCTTCTCTTTGAATTCGTTCGAACTCTGAAACATTTGGCACACTCCTTGACTTAGAAGGAAAAGTCACTCACCAGTGGGTAGAAGTCAAGATGGCATATGAGCAAAATTACTTACCAGATTCTTCAAGAAAGAGTCCTATCAAACATGAAAAGGGAAGCAAGGTTTCTGCATGAGCAAAACGTAGCCTTGCCTTTTCATAACTTCCAGGAGCATGTCCTTCTACAGGAAAAATCGAAAATTAGAATGAAAGATTGCTTTAAGAAGGGGCTTCATTAAAACTTTCCAATTCAACTAAACCATAACAAAGCCTCACTAGGAATGTATCATATTCCATTTAAGAAAATCATTTTACAAATGTTACTACCTCCGTCCCATTAGAAGGTTCGTGTCCACTATTCGCATGTAGCGGTTTTAAAGTAGTTACTGAATATGTTAATTAGTGTGAACAGGGATTAAATTGCTTTATCGTTAGTCAAGCATCGTAAACCGTTCACGGGAACCTTCTAGCGGGACGGAGGGAGTATTATTTATGTTGTTATTGTAAAGTGTGGCTTTGTAAAAAAAATGTAAAGAGCGATAATAATAACAAATATTGAGTTCAAATAATAGTAATAGTTATCATTATTATTATAGTATTACCCCTATGTCCCATTAGACATCGCCAACTTTGTGTGGAGTGAAATATAAAAAGTAAAAAAAGTGTGATTGAAGTTTGTGCAGAGGAGACAGAAATAAGTTGAACCACAAATTCATTACTTTAAAAGTAAAGTGACAAAGTTTTTAGGACTAACAAAAAAGGAAATTGGCGAAGTCCAATAGGACGGAGGGAGTAATAGTTAACATTATTATTATAGTGATAGCTATTAGTATTATTATTCCAACAATTATTGTTGTTTTTGTTGTTGACTTGTTATGTGGTTCATTTCACCTTTTTACATATTGTCTTGGATTGAAAATTAATTTTCATAATTTTCAAATAATCTTTCATCATCCCTTACCAATCAAACTAGATTCTAATAATTTTTTGTTCTGGAAACATCATGTCAAATCTGTGATTCGAGCTCATAAACTTCAAAAATTCATTGAAAATCCTTAAATTCCAGATCAATTTATCACCAGTGATGATGGCGCGACAACAACGATCAATGAAGCTTACTGTGCTTGGGAACAGCAAGATCAATTGCTGTTTTCGTGGTTATTGGCATCTCTTTCGGAATCGTTTCATGCTCGTGTCATCATTTGCACCTTCTCGTATCAACTCTGGAGTGAAATCGAGCATTTCTTCAGGTCAAACATTGTCGCGAAGGCTCGTCGGCTGAAATCCGAGCTGTACAAGATCGGAAAAGGTGATCGCTCCATTTCTGATTATCTTCTTCGTATTCAGACCATAATTGATAATCTTACTTTCGTCGGTGAACCTATTTCAACCAAGGATCACATCAATGTGATCCTTGAAGGTCTTCCGGAAGAATATGATTCGATCGTATCTTCCGTCACATCCAGAAGTATTCTAGATCCTATAACTGTATCTGAGCTTGAGCTTGAGTCTCTCCTGCTAGCTAAAGAACTGCGAATAAGAAAGCTTCGAGATTCTTCAGAACAGACTTTATTCTCTGCTAATGTTGCTCAACTCGAAGAAACACCTTCACAAACTGATACTGAATCTCAACACTCCTCTAAGAGTCCATCTGCACAAATTGCTCAGTATGATAATTCAGCCACCAACACTAACTACAGAGGTAGAGGCTGTGGTGGTTTTAACAGAGGAAGAGGTGGCAGATCTGGTGGTCATAGTTCTGTCATTTGTCAAGTTTGCAGCAAGGTTGGTCACAGTGCTCTTATTTGCTATCACAGATATAATCCCGCCTACACAGTTTCTAATCCTACGTTACCAAATCATAATCATACCTACACAGTCTCTAATCCTACTTTACCAAATCCTACACCTCATCTTTATCACTCTTATCCTTCACAAAACCTCCCATATCCAAATACTACACCTCATCCTCATAATAACTATTCTACACCTCATCCTCATCCATATACACAGTTTACTCAACCAACACCAAACTACATTCAAACTACATTCCCAATCAGCCTTCTCAGAATACAAATTGGGGACCTACCAATTATCATTCTCCATCATCATCTCAAAATCAACCTACTCCAACTGCAGCTTGGGCTTCAGCAAACACTTCCTTGCTAGGACCACCTCCTAATGTTCAGAATTGGTTTCCAGATTCTGGAGCTTCACACCATGTCACACCTGATCCTCTCAACATTCAGCACAGTGAATCTGACAAGCTATTCATGGGCAATGGCCAAGGTTTGGACATTAAGTCGATTGGTTTCTTTTCCTTCTCTTCTCCTTTTCATCCTTCTTATACTCTCTTACTAAATAACATTCTCCATGTTCCTTCCATAACCAAAAACTTACTTAGTGTTAGTCAGTTTGCAAGAGATAATAATGTTTTCTTTGAGTTTCATGCTCATGAATGTTTTGTTAAAACACAGGCTTCTAAAAAGGTCCTTATACATGGCATCCTAGGTGCAGATGGTCTCCACAAGTTTCAGTCCCTTCCAACTCTTGTTTCCAGTCAATCTTTGTCTACAAATAAGTCATGTAATCAAGTTCAATCTTGTAATAATTCTCTTTCCTGTAATTTTTGGCATTTGAGGCTTGGTCATCCTCACTTTGAGGCTCTCAAATCTGTAATGCAACATTGTAATGTTACTTCCACTAATAAAAGTGATATTGATTTCTGCTCTTCTTGTTGTCTTGGTAAAGCACATAGACTTCCATCTTTTCCCTCCACTACTATCTTTCACTCACCATTTGAACTGATATTTACTGATCTTTGGGGACCAGCTCCCATGTTATCTTTTGATGTATATTCTTACTACATTTCATTCATTGATGCTTACACAAGATACACTTGGATTTACTTCCTGAAAAAGAAGTCTGATGCCCTTACTGCCTTTAAAAACTTTTACCAATATGTTCTCAACCAATTTTCAGTTTCCATTAAATCTCTTCAATCTGATTGGGGAGGTGAGTTTAGATCTTTTACCACATTTCTAACTGACAAAGGCATCACACATAGAATCATTTGTCCTCACACTCATCACCAAAATGGTGTTGTTTGCCCCACTTCTAGCCCAAGAATTGTTGAGAAAGGTCTGTCACTTCTAGCCCATTCTTCTTTACCTCACAAATTCTGGGATGCTGCATTTGCAACTTCTGTCCATCTTTCAAATAGAACTCCCTCAAAGTCCATTGCAAATTCTAGTCCATATTTTAAACTATATGGCTCTATTCCAGATTATTCTTTTCTTAGAGTCTTTGGATGCTCATGTTTTCCTTTCATCAGACCTTACAATTAACACAAAATGGATTTTCACTCTGAAGAGTGTGTGTTTATAGGCTATTCTTCCCAACACAAAGGCTACAAATGTCTCTCACCTTCTGGGAAAGTCTACATCTCCAGAGATGTAGTTTTTAATGAGTCCAAATTTCCTTATCCTATTCTTTTCACTTCAGTTCCTCATCAGCCCTGTATCTCCACTACTTCACAGTCTCTTCCCATAACCATGGTTTCTTCCAATTCCTCTTCCCAATCAGATTCTTCTACTTCTTCTTCATCCCAAACTGATTCTTCTCAACCAGACTCTACTCCCTCTCAATCACAACATAATCTCTCTCAATCTATCTCTACCCCCTCTCACTTACAACATAATTCATCTCGGCCTGATTCAGTTCACAATTCTTCTCCTTCACAATCTAATTCATCTCCATCACATTCATTATCCTCTTCTTCTGAATCCAATATTCCCCTGACTAACACTCATCCCATGCAAACCAGAGCCAAATATGGAATTGTTAAACCTCGACCTAATCCAACCTTACTATTAGCTCATGTTGAGCCCAAGTCAGTCAAGCAGGCACTCACTTCTCCTCAATGGTCTGCTGCAATGAAAATTGAGTATGATGCATTGATTTCTAACAACACTTGGTCTTTAGTTCCTCTTCCTCCAGATAAACAGACTATAGGCTGCAAATGGGTCTTCAAGGTGAAAGAAAATGCAGATGGTTCTTTGAATAAATTCAAAGCAAGGTTAGTTGCTAAGGGCTACCATCAGAGATTTGGTTTTGATTTTGGAGAAACCTTTTCTCCTGTGGTCAAGCATATCACAATCAGAATACTTCTCACTGTTGTTGTATCTCATCACTGGCCTATTCAACAATTGGATGTCAATAATGCATTCCTCAATGGAGATCTAAGTGAAGAAGTGTACATGGTTCAACCTCCAGGATTTCAAGTAAAAGATACATCTTTGGTTTGCAAACTTCACAAGTCCCTATATGGCTTAAAACAGGCACCTAGATCCTGGTTCTACAAACTGACCTCAGTTCTTTATAGTGCTGGGTTCAAGCAAAGCAAATGTGATCCTTCTCTACTTCTCTTTGCATCTTCTGGTATCTTCATCTACATTCTCATCTATGTTGATGACATTCTTGTCATTGGCAATAACCCTTCAGCTATAAAAACTCTCATCAACAAATTGAACTCTTCTTTCTCTCTGAAAAATCTGGGAGACATTGATTTCTTTTTAGGAATCCAAGTCCAGAAACTGCCAGATGGAAGCCTACATCTTTCTCAAGCCAAATATGTCAGAGATCTATTGCATCATGTTGGAATGCTAGATTCCAAAGGAGTCATAACTCCTATGATCAGTACTTGCAAACTCACTCATGAAGGGAGTGAACCTCTACCCGATCCTTCTTTCTACAGATCTGTAGTAGGTACTCTACAGTATGCTACTTTAACAAGACCTGAAATTAGCTATGCAGTTAATAAAGTTTGTCAATTCATGGCTGCACCTCTGCATGATCACTGGAAAGCAGTCAAGCATATCTTGCATTATCTCTCTGGCACCACTACACATGGACTTCTCATCCAACCCATTCCTCTATCTACTATGCCTCTACCCATTTCTGCCTTTTGTGATGTTGATTGGGCTTCTGATCCTACTGACAGAAAGTCCACATCAGGGTCCTGCACCTTTCTTGGTCCAAATATCATTTCTTGGTGGTCCAAGAAAGAATTGCGTGTTGCCAGATCCTCAGCAGAAGCTGAGTATAGAAGCATGACTGAAACTGCAGCTGAACTTCTCTGGGTTCAGTTTGTGCTTAGTGAACTCAAGGTTCCTTTTATCACTCCAAAAATATACTGTGACAATCAAAGTACAGTCCAACTGGCACACAATCCTGTTCTACACTCTCGCATCAAACACAAGGAGATTGATCTATTTTTTGTGAGAGAGAAAGTTCAACTGAAACAACTACAAGTGTTCCACATTCCTGCTCAACGTCAACTGGCTGATATTCTAACAAAACCCTTGTCTGCTTCATCCTTCATTAATTTGAGAAACAAACTTAGTGTCATTGCATCTCCAGCAAAGTCACACTAAGTTTGAGGGGGGAATGTTAAATATACTATACGGACTGTATTAGTTATGATCAAATAGTCATCAGTTAGTTAGTTAGTTTCAGTTGTACTGCAACTTCTATAAATACTCTCTGTAATCATCATTTCAACTGAATGAGAATTATCCTTCTTCCTCATTCGTTACATTTCTATTTCTATTATGGATAATTGTTTCACCTTGACAAGGTCCCATGGCTCACACTTGATTATTAGATAAATGGATTTGAAAAAAAAAACTAGGAAATTAACATTAGCGCCTATTCATAATAAAATATATGTTTCCTTGAAATAAGTATCCCCAGAGATTAAATCTTTTCATGGAAACTGTTACCTTCTTTAGCCTTGATTGCTTGTTCCATAGATTGAACCACATCTTCAAGCAACGGCACTCCCATTCTGTAGTTCAATGAATTACCATAGCCTTTAATTATGAATAGTTCCAAGTCGTCAGTCCACTCCATGAGAGAAACCTAATAAATAAACCAGTAAATAAATAAAAAATAGAATGTTCAGTGCTAGACAGACAAATAGAGATAATGAATGATAAAATGAACCTGAACTCGTGTTAAATCATTACCTACGGACTATCCAAAAAGCAGCAATGAACTTAATAGACCTACTTATCTTTTACAAAAAAAACCAAGTAGTAGAGAGGAATAAAACGAGACAAATAGTGAGACAAAGAATCATACACTCATATCATTCTAGACTAGAATACTAAAAAGAGTTGTGCTAGAGGTACATATACTCTTACAAAAAGTTTACAAAAGAGGTACATCGCAGCATCATATTATGTAACACATCACGTCACTTTTACATCAAAGGGAATTACAATTGCCACATCACCTGTTTGTAAGTTTTTTCTTTAGTTTGTTAGTACTTGTAGCATTTTCCTACTAAAAATGGATTAAATCCCTGCTTATTTTGAAAACCCATATTATTTAGAGTTTTTTTTGTTCAACTGTTCAAGAGATGGTCCAAATTTTCTTAATATCTGCTTGGGTGATGGGACCCCCATCCTCAAATCTGATAAACATAAGACTCCTTACAGGTACGCAATGATAACCAGGGTAGAAAGAAAGTGCATCCCCAAAGGAAGTACCTCAGATGGACTGAAAAGACTACAAGCTTGACCAGTGATGTTTAATAAGGACGCTTCCTACAGAAATAAACAAAAAAAAAAACTCCAGATCAAGAAAAAACTGGTATTTACTTAATCACAATCATATAACACCACTGTTACAATATTGACCTGCTTACAGAGAAACCATAAAGAAGATATATCTTGCAGAGTAAAATTAAGCCCATATTTTTTTATAAATTCCTGAGTAATTTCATTCAAGACGGGCTCCTTGAGCTTGTCAAGAGTGGGTTGTCGACTTTTTCTGAATCCCTGGATAAAAAGGACATGAGAATTAAATCAGGAATAAGTAGAAAATTAGAATCTAAATAGGCTTGTCAAACTTTTCTTTTTCAAATGAAGGATGGGAAAAATCTTTTTTCCCTTTTTTACCTATTTGGCCACTTAGCACACTAGATATCAACTGTGTTATTATTTATATAAAATATTTATTTATCAATATCTGAAATTAAAATATAATTCTGAGACCTCAACATAGGCATCATCATAGTCATAATAAATCTGACATTGTACATGCTTATTTGAGCCTAAAAACCTCATTTTTATAAGTACACAAAATTACCTTGTAGCTTCGGCAACAATCATGAAATCTGAGAACTATATCACTCGCACGGCTTTCACTGATAACTGCAAATGCTCGATTCTTGCCTGGCCCAAGCTTGCCTCTCGAACTAAAGAGACCCATGCCAAAGGCCACAGCACTAGCTGATGCCCGAGGTACCTAAAAACAAACCTCGTTTTGACTAATGCAAGAATAAGATTACTGAAGGAAAGAAGCACGAAATCAAAAAGATTAGACTGCACTTAAAAACTGCAAACGACAAGTGTATTTAACGGAAACATCTTCTATATGTGCCTCAAAATCAATGACTTAATGGGACATTTGTATAGTACTAAATCAGAAAACACATTGATAGCCCCCATGGCCCCATGCACTCAGATAATCTACAGCCGTATCAGGGTCATGGCAGAGAAACCAGAAATTATATATTTATATAAACAATAACGAGCTTAAAGCAAGCAGAATGATCTTTTTCCTGCCAAGCATCTTAAATACAGAAATACCAGAAAATTAAAATAATAACCACTAACCTGTGATGCCTTGATTGTATAAACATCAGGATGATATTCCTCGTTAAAGAGGTCTGGAAGATACTCTCTGATTCTTACCCCAAGATTATATAGTTCATCTTCTCCTTCAGCGATAAGCTCTCCACCTGTACGCTTTCCCTTCCATGGAGATTTCCATACACGCATCCAACCAGGAACTTTCTCTAAAGATGTCCTTTTTTCTTTTGCATTTTTCACGAGGACTTCTAAGTGGTCTGCTAAGCCATCTAACTCCATTATCTTTTTCTTTGTTGGAGCACGAGTGCCATGCCTTGCCTGTCAAACACATTTGTAATGCTTATTAAATATAAGCCTCATAATAGAATATATTAGAATCGCCTTGATAATTAAGGCTATGTTTGGCACAACTAGCTGAAAAGATACTTTTGTGAGCTTTTTAATAATTGTGGAGCATTGGCTTTTTATGACTGAAAAGATCTTTTAAAAGTTGACCGTTTAAATTAGTTTTCTTGGGTATAACAAATTGTTAGGATTAATTAATACTAAAAGCAACAAACTTTCTATCACGGGTAAAATGACCATGTTGAACTCATCCAAAAAAGAGTTAAATTTTTAGATAGTTAAAATTTAAAATAGTTAAATAATTAAAATATTTAAAATCTTAAATCTTAAATAGTTAAAAAAATCATAAAAAACAAACTTTCTATCAGAAGCTACTCAGTGTAGCTCTAAAAAATTCTTAAATTTAAAAAAAAGTACATCTAAGAACTTCTAGAGACTTTTCAAATAGTACAAAAACTAGAGGGTAGGGACTTATGCCTACAAAAAAATGCATTAGTTCTTAACCAAGATATCATTTCCCGCATAACTCTCGAAACACGTTTTTAGTTTTGTTCTACTAAACAGATGTGATGGAATGAGCTATTCCTAGTAATCCTTTGCTTTGAACTTCTAACCTTTAACTGCAAAATCCATTATATCATAATCACCAGTACCCCTTAATCCCAGCTAGTTCAGGTCGGTGTCAGAAATTTATAATGTCAATCATAGTAGTAAATGGCGAGATATGGCGCGTCATATGCGCCATCGCCATGAAAATGTGGTCATCGCCATAGCGCCATATGTGCCATATGCATCATTCGTATATGCGCCATCGCCATGTGCCATGAAAAATGCCTTTGCACCATGGCGATCGACATGCGCCATGACAAGCTTGATGTCAATCACAACAACATCCAAGCCTTAGTCCCAAAAGAGTTTGGACTTTGGAGCTAAAAAATACGCCGAATATCATTCTCACAACAACCTTCATATGAATGATAACAAGATTAAATTTTAAAACTTTCATCATCATAGATTATTTCCACTTGCAAGAAAAATAATATGAACGGATGGATGATGAATTGCGATCAAGGTTGTTAAATCGTATTTTTAGATCAAATCGGAATAAGGATTTAAAAATTCAATCGTAAAATTGGATCAGAATAAGGATTTAAAAATCAAATCGTAAATCGTAAGATTTTATTAAACTATTAAATAAAAATGACTAAAAATAGTATATAAAAAGGAAACATACAATTTAACAATAAAGTCAATTTATAGCAAATTTAAACATGCAAGTTAAACAATTATATGTTTAAGTCTTATAATGATGTCTTAACTAAAGTGCACAAAATAATTTTATGTCAAAGAATAAAAGTCACTCAATAAAAAAATACAATGTTAAAATCAAGTTTTAGAATGGAAAAATTGTACAAGTATTACCACCTCTGTCCCACCGACAATGACACAAGAAGATGTGGCACAGTTATTAAGAAAAGTGGGTTTATGTGGTTGATATTGAATTGATAAAGTAAGAATAAAGTAAGAATGTTTTAGAGCCACACAAACTTTACCAAATTTGGTATGGGACAATCTTAGTGGGATTTCCCGAAAAGGTAAAATGGAACAATCTTAGCGGGACGAAGGGAGTAGTTGAAATAGCTACGTTAATATAAGTATATTTAAATTATATAAATGTAAGTTCAAAAATTATATAACTACGTTTTAACTAAATCACATTCTGTAGCTACGTTAATATTCCAACAAAGTTGGTATTGGTGAGTTGGTAAAGTTAACTTGCTAAGCCAATAGTGGGTGCAGGTCAGATTCTTATTTTAGACTGGAGGTTTTTCTTTTTCTTAAATGGTTCTTTCTTTTCTCAAATCCAACTTTCCCACACCGGAAGCACAAGGCAAATTGTCCTCACTGTTGCGCTATCTAATACTGGTGCCATTCGAAACATAGGCAGGTAATAAAGGGTTATAAAGCTATTACGGGCCAGATCGATTCGGGCCGTGTTTGGCTTGAGATATGGGCCATGTTTGGTTTGAGTTAAACACAATTTTTTAAAGTCGTAAAATCGGATGTAATCGTGATTTTTAACGATTTTGTCCGATTTCAGAACGATTTTATACGATTTTTATCATTTCCGATTTTGTTTACGAGACAAATTGGTTTAATGATATTGAATCGTAAAATCATACGAATTTACAATTCAACTTGCGATTTTAACAACCTTGATTGTGATAGTTAATACACTGATAATGTGATACTGTAAAACCAACATGCAAATCATAAAACTTGACTGCTGTAAATTCCCTAGCACAATCTCATAACTCTTCCTCTAAGAACATTGACTACTTTAGAAAGTTTAACTATCATATTAAAATGACATCCTGTCAGCTTCGCTACTCATCTGAGGCTTAATTTCATAGGTAAGTAAACATTTTGGAGTTAGGACTACTAAACTCCACTAGAATTCATGTAGGTGCATGTAATATATATGCTTCCTGAACTGAAAGCACTATAGACAAAATTATAACCTAATCTTTTATAATGTATGATTATTGAAGGAAATAATCGTTCATTCTCTCTGGACAATGACAATCTTCATAAGATCATATAAACTTACAAAAAATAGTAACGGAAAGTAGTATTATTCTTTACTAGAGAAACATGATCATAAGATATATTGCAGCTATGCACAAAATTAGAATGCATTTCAAAATTACCACGAGGTTTATGTGTATAGGGGTGCATTGATTGGGAATCTCCGGAGCTATAATCGAGTCTTCTGATAAGATATCCTTCACAACACCATATCTGCCACAATCCGAAAAGAATGATAAGCAAAACTTAAAAAAGAGTTGATGAATAATAGGCATTCACAATTGATCCACCAACATAAAAACTATATGGAGCAGTACGCAGTCGGGCAAAAGCAAAATTCAAAGAAGAACAGATACTTACAGATTAACTTAGCAGATGTTCATAAATCGATGTTAAAATAGAGTAGAAACATGCCTTGATACAGTAGATAGATGTTTCCGAACATCGAAAGCCTCTTCACCTCTAGCATGAAGGCAACATCCAGCGAAAAATATTAACAAAATTACTGCAACTTTATTGGCTTTTTGCATTTCTTCGCTTTTCTTCTCCCAAGAACCAGATCAACATCTACTTTCAACAGAGTTCGGGGGATCGAGAAGCAACGAATACGACGTGATTTGCACACGGCGGCGATGGGAGAAGATGGAGATGACAGAGAATTTGCTGGGAGACGGGGAAGGATCAGGATTTCTAGTAGCCGCGTGATCTTTTTCCCTAGCGAAGGCTCTGCACCAATTTGTTCAATTTTTTTTTTTTTTTTAGAGAAAATGGAAACTAATAATATAATCTTTTAATAGTTCCTTTTAATAGTTTGCACCCCATCTTCATTCACCGGTCTCTGAACGATTTATGACCTGTTATTTCAAATTATTTTCTTATTTTTGTAAAACATTATACCATAATTCTCACTTTATGATCACATAATGTTTTGCAAAGATAAAAAACTAACATGGAATAACAGGTCATAAATCAGTCAGAGACCAGTGAATGAAGATGGGGTGCAAAGGTTGGATTATTCATGAATAATCAAAAGGTAGGACTATCGTAAGAAGACCGCTAAAAGGTTGTATTATTAGTTTCCTTTTCCCTTTTTTTATTAATACATACATAGTACAACATTTAAAACTATTACTCCCCCCGTCCGCCTAACAATGTGACAACTGACAAGAGGGAGTGATAAGCAAATTAATAAAAAGTGGTTTATGTTGTTGGTATTGAATTGATAAAGTAAGAATAATTTAGAGCCACACAAACTCTACCAAATTTGGTATGAGACGATCTTAGTGGGACGGACCGATAAGGTAAAATGGGACAATCATAACGGGATGGAGGTAGTACATTCTAAATTTTGACAGTTGAAAAATAACTTTGATTTTATAATTGAAATGCTCTAAAAAAGTATTGATACATTAAAGGGAAATTGCACAAAATAGGAGCAAATGAGATTTGAAATTCCGAAATAGGACTGGTATGCTTTCTTCCCGAAATAGATGTTGTTACTCTCATGTATGAAAAATACATGCATGATTGAAAAATACCGTCATTAATTATAATAAATACTGTCATGTTAAATGCATGGGGAAAATAATTAAAATACCACAAACTTTGAAGGGGTGTGAGATAAACACCCCGAACTTTCATATACAATTTAAATACCCCAAACTTTATATAAAAAGTTATTCTAACACCATGGTTATGTATGATTTCTTTCAAAAATGTAAATTTATGGTGTTAAATGCATAATTTAAAATAGCAAATTGAAAAAATTAGAATTATATATAGTGGTGGGGTAATATTATTTATTTTACAATGGAAGCTTAGAATGTTAATTGTATCTTTATGAATGCTAAAAATTATCAAATTATGAAATAAACACCAAAAATTAATATTTTTGAAAGAAATAATATATGACCATGGTGCTAAAATAATTTTTTATATAAAGTTTGGGGTATTTAAATTACATATGCAAGTTTGGGGTGTTTATCTCACACCCCTTCACAGTTCGGGGTATTTTAATTATTTTCCTCTAAATGCACTGTACTACAACTATTTAGCAGTCACGCCTACAAGATGACAGTAAATACTGCCATGTTAGTCCCATTTCGGGAATAAAAACATAGTAGTCCTATTTTGGAATTTCAAACTCCATTTACTCCTATTTTAAGAAATCTCCCTACATTAAATCATAACAAATAGCAACCCAAAGGAAAGTTATTTGAAGATAAAGAGTTTAAAAGGTATACATCCAACAATACTTTTTAAATAACTTTTGCCTTGTTTAACCCCATGAATCTTTATCAGAATAAAGAATTGGTTTTTGAATTACAATTTTTGTCTAACAAAGAGAGTGTTTGTGAGTCATGAAGAGTTTTCTTATTATTACAATAGTATGTATGACATTATTATTTTTAGAATAATATTATATTGCTGATTCATATATATGGTGCATATAGTATTTGCATGAATGGTAAAATAAGTTAATGTTTATTATCTATGCAATAATTAGTTTGTAGAACGTAACAAGTAAATGAATTGTGTAATTTAATGTCAACAAAATTTTATATT
Organism: Cuscuta europaea; assembly: GCA_945859875.1. Lineage (NCBI taxonomy): Eukaryota > Viridiplantae > Streptophyta > Magnoliopsida > Solanales > Convolvulaceae > Cuscuta > Cuscuta europaea. Next base: position 13,060,649 of record CAMAPE010000060.1, on the reverse strand, counting down.
TTGGATTCACCTCGCATGATCTAAAAACTATTTAACTAGTGTGTCTCGTAGTTAATATCATTTTTGTTGACATTAAATTACACAATCGAGTACTAATTATCTAACAAAGATAGCTAAACATTCCTAAACATTAAATTTAGATGATATTAACTACGAGACACACTAGTTAACTACCAGTTGATAGAGTATATCTACCCATATACTCCATCACCAGTGTAATAAACACACACTAGTTAACTATCATCATATGCTAATTAAAACATATGATATTTTACAAAATGATCTAATAAATGATATTTCACTAAAAAAGTTTAGTTAACTACCCGTTAATATCATCTAGTGAAAATTCCTAATTTTGTATATGCGACGTATGTTATCTTTTGTATATCCTAATTTAGTTATTTTTATTAGATTATTTTTAATTAGCATATGCGACGTATGTTAGGCGTAGCTTGGGCTACAAAAATCCAATCAGATGCAAATAGAATCATATGCAATTTCTTCATTAGACAACAAAAATCTAGAGCAATAGGATGAGTTTTAGAACATCAAAAGATCGAGGTTCTAACTTCCGGTGACCCAAAGAAGCAGTAAGAGGGTAGCAGACCTTCAACAGATGCAGTGGAATACAGAATAAAAAATGAGAGGACAGGTTTGGAAATCCAATAATTAATTGAAAACGCCAAAGTGTAAACGCTCCTAGTTGCAGAGTATTTGATTTTGGCGGATTCATCCAAAACGCTGAGCGAACCCTCTCTTTACCAAACGTAAAACGAACAACGATTCCAGACTTTCAAACAACTAAATTGGTCAAACCCTCCAATTTTTGGCGGAAACGCCAATTACCAAACACAGCCATCCTTTAAAAAATTATCACCATTCAAACAACATTGAGCATACATTGTTGAAAATCCTTTTGTAAACACAATATTTTATACGGAGTATTTGACTACACTACGCTCAAATACGGACATCTCCATACATTCACACTCGACCCGGCCATTTTCTACTCACATTTTTAGGCGGGAAAACCATCAGGTTTTAAACTTCTTGTTGAGGTTTATTTCCTTCAACCCGTAGGCCCAACACGTAACCTAAGGGTCTCGAGTGGATGATGGATAAGTGAGATGAAGAACAAACACGGAAAAGGCCCAGGAGTGTTTATTCACTGGAAATGATTACAAAGCCGAAGGGCCGTTCGTACAGTGCTATGCTACGTGCTGATACAAATGCTAGAGTGCTAAAGTGCTAAATTGCGAACCCTTTACAGTGAAATAAATGCTACTATTTATAATGTGTCCACGTGGCTGGCTGTGGGCGGCATGATCCCAACCACAAAATCTTCTGCATTAAATGCGCTTCCCGCCAGGATCTTGGTTTCCCGCCATGGGGAGGGGACGTTCGTTCCCAAGGCCCTGGCTCCTGTTTCCTGCTGGAGTCCTGGTCCCTGCCAAGGGACGGGGACGTTCGTCCCCAAGCACTTGAGTTATCCTTGATCTATTCTTTGAGCTATTCTTGGCCTCCTGTCAAGGGGAGGGGACGTTCATCCCTACGTACCTTGCAGGAGTCTTGGGCCTGGATACCCGCGTACGTCCCCTGAGACTTATCTTCCGTTTGGGGTGAACCTCCTTCCGAACCAACGGACAGGTATCCCCTCATCTTGGGCTTCCAATAGGATATTCGTAGGGAATCCTCGTGGGCCTTCTGAGGAAGTTCGTCGGAAAGCCCCTATTGGTTGTTGGGCCGCTCGTAGGAGGCCTTTATGGGTTGGTGGGTCGGCCCTTGTTGGGCCATTAACCCAACACAAGTCCCCCACTTCTGATGTTCTAAGCGTGCTCGGAACATAAGGAAGTAGAAATGTTCCCGACGTACCGCCCTAGCGATGTCCCTAATGTGACGGTTGCTTTTCCGGCCGCTGTTCACGGGGCTCTAGGTGACGGTTATGTAGGCCGGTTCAACTTTCGATGAAAGTGTAATCATTGCACGCCTGTCCATCTCCGTGCGACACGTGTCCATGGGTACGCTCCTCGCCATGCGTCATACACGGGTTGGGAAAGGGGAGGGCGCCCCTCCCTTTAAATATTGGGAATCCCGTGCGGATTTTGGGTTTTCAATTTCTTGCCTTATTCGCCATTTGCTTTCAAAGTTCTTCTACAAGTATTCCCTGGTTCCTTGATCAGCTCTTCGAAGTTCGTCAGGTAATTGAACCCACTTTCTTCCTTCCCTCTGCTTCATCTTTCAATATGGTCTGTTTTATGAAGATATCTTCCGAGTCAAGTTCCAGGTCAGGCTCTTCTACCGGCTCGTCTTCTGGATCGGGCTCCAGTTCCCGTTCCTCGGGGAAGGCGAGCACTTCTGGCCACTCTGGTACCTCCGTCGTGGTGGGGCATGTTGTGGCAGATATGGCTGTCCCTGGAGGTGTGGGAGCAGAAGTTGATATGGATATCGCCCCCGGAGGTGACCGGATGGCGGCGGCCCAAACAAACCCTGGGGTTGATTGCCCCACTGACTATGATTCTGGTGACGAAGCAACCGAAGGGGATGACCTGCAGATTTTTGACCTTGGCATTCCTGTGGACGTCTCCCGCCATATCGTGAAGATTCATAATGTTTCCAGATCCAGCAGTCTTTCTCACGCAGGGCTTTGAAAGATTTGCAGATCCGCCTTCCCCCGTCGTTCGTCTACAGCTTGCGTGGTGCGGATAACCTGTTCATGAGATGTCCGGGAATGATCATGGTTCATATGGACTCTATCAAGGCCGGACTACGCTTCCCTCTTCACCAATTCTACCTTGCCTTCTTCTGTCATTATAATGTTGTACCGGCAATATTCATGCCCAACTCGTACTGATTTATCTCCGCATTTATTATCCGCTACCAATCGAAGGAGTTGACTCCGAACCTGGACCTCTTTCACCACTTCTTCCAGGTTACTCCCCAAAACGCCGATGGGTTTTTGAGCGTAGCCACCCGTCCTCATCAGAAGTTATTCAACGGTGCCCCGTCCTCCATTCATGATTAGAAGTATCGCTTTTTCTTCCTCTGTTACCTGGACGAACGGCTACCTGTGAGGTGGAATGGCTTTCCCCCCGAAGATCAAACAGCCCACGCTGACCGTTGAATTGGAAGAATCTGTAAAGAAGTTGAAGTTGGACGGCGTCCAAAGCTTGAAGGGTTCTCTGACCATTCAGGCACTCTCCGACGCAGGGATAGGTACCGCCAGTGATCCTTGGATTCCTTCGCTCTTGGTTATCTTGTGGGCCCGGGCGGTCCAGTCCCTGGGGTGAGTGCTCTTTGAGATTCGTATCGCCCGGTTCTGACATTTTCTGCTTTTTATTTCAGGTCCCCCCTACTCCGGAGCAGATGGAAGACCAAGCTTTGATGGCTCGTCGTGAAGCCAGGGCAACCAAACAACGAGCTGCCCTGACGAAGGCCCGAGGGGTTAATGTATCTTCTGAGGCCAATTCCTCCGCTGCGTCCCAATGCCAAGGAATCAACCCTTTGCATGGTCCCGAAGTTATGTTGTCCATGGACGACGCGGGTCTCCTGCCTCATGCCATCCATCAGGGGGTGTGCTCCCTTGCGGCCTGATCATTACGGGGCATCACAGGGGTGTGGTCCTAGTTCATGCGCTGGCGCGCCCCTCCGAAGAGCCTGGCTCCCCCGTTGCCTCCCATGTCCGGAGAATGAATGTTCCTGGCGATCCTGGTATGGACCAATTGGCGAGAATCATCATTCTCACCGGTACGCTCGTCGAGCATTTGCATCGAACGGATGGGGGAGAACGGTGTTCGCTCTGTGTTAGTGGAGTACACACGTTCTGCCTCCCGTTCGTCCGCCAGACGGCGGATGGTGTCTGCTATCTCCCTTAAGGCATTCGGATCCCGCCGGACTTCCTGGGGGATCAAGTCAATGAGTACCCCGAAGTCCCCGTGAGACCATAGGCTGGTGGATTGGGCCCCTGCTGTCTGGTTGCGGCTCCTCCTATTGTGAGCTAGCCGCGAAGAGAGGTCCTGGGACTATCCTGCATTGTTGGTTGCCATCTCACTTGTTTTTTGGTGGTTTTTTTGGAGTGATTTCTTAGCTGAGAGCCTAGTTTGAAAGAACTTTTTGATCAGTTTCCCACAGACGGCGCCAGTGTTGAGGTTTATTTCCTTCAACCCGTAGGCCCAACACGTAACGTAAGGGTCTTGAGTGGATGATGGACAAGTGAGATGAAGAACAAACAAGGAAAAGGCCCAATAATGAGTGTTTATTCACTGGAAACGATTACAAAGCCAAAGGGTCGTTCGTACAGTGCTATGTTACGTGTTGATACAAATGCTAGAGTGCTAGAGTGCTAAATTGCGAACCCTTTACAGTGAAATAAATGCTACTATTTATACTGCCAATGGGTGGTTGGATGTGTCGACGTGGCTGGTTGTGGGTGGCATGATCCCAACCACCAAATCTTCTACATTAAATGCGCTTCCCGCCAGGATCTTGGTTTCCCGCCATGGGGAGGGGACGTTCGTCCCTAAGGCCCTGGCTCCTGTTTCCTGTTGGAGTCCTGATCCCGTGCCAAGGGACGGGGATGTTCGTCCCCAAACACTTGAGTTATCCTTGATCTATTCTTTGAGCTATTCTTTGAGATATTCTTGTCCTCCTCCCAAGGGGAGGGGACGTTCGTCCCTATGTACCCTGCAGGAGTCATGGGCCTGGATACTCGTGTACGTCCCCTGAGACTTATCTCCCGTTCGGGGTGAACCTCCTTCCGAACCAGTAGACAGGTATCCCCTCATTTTGGGCTTCCAACAGGACGTTCGTAGGGAATCCTCGTGGGCCTTCTGAGGACGTTCGTTGGAAAGCCCCTATGGGTTGTTGGGCCGCTCGTAGGAGGCCTTTATGGGTTGGTGGACTGGCCCTTGTTGGGACATTAACCCAACACTTCTTTTTACAGAGAGTAAGATTAAGAATAATATCAACACGCTTTGGTAGCAACACGCTTTGACGAGCTAACACATCGACAACGCCGTTCTCAGATCATCTATAAAAAGAGAGACTGATCTCTTTCTCTTCATTTTCAAGAGATCTTGAATAAAAATATTTAAATATTGCTATCCACTATTCCACCTAAACTTATATAAATAAAATAAAATAATTCAAATATCGGAATTACTCTTTTTGAAAAGAATAACAACTCAAGCAAAGTACTATAACAACCAATGAAGGAGACGAGTTTGTTGAGCCCCGCTGTGACTCTGTCTGTCAGTGTTTAGCACTTCCATGGAAAGCTTGAATTGGTTGGTTCGCCTCTGCAATTCTTTATTTCAGCCAATTCAAACTGTAAGGGAGTTATGTGACGGACCAAAGTTGATTCAAGGAAGAAACGTAGGGAGTAGCATTTTAAATAGTACTTAAGACTTAGGGAGTACCACTCCGTATTAAATTTTAATAGGTTAGGAGGTTTTCAATTAGATTGATTTCATTTTCAAAACAAATTAGACTAAATTATATTCAAACATATCATATCAAACCAGACTCGTACATTAGTAAAATACATGTAAAATAGACACATGTCATACCAGACCAGACTTCGGGGTGCAAAAATTTTAAATATGTTTTCCTGCTTTTAGCTTAAAAAATTGAAATGAGTTTTTCCGAATGACAACTTAAATTGAATGCATAAAATTAAATCTAAGAGCTTGAAGCTAGTGATTGTGTGCTTTGCACTTTTTTCAACTTTTTTACACAAAAAACATGTTTTTACCAAACTCTGTGCAAATCATAGTATTCACTCTTATGAGAATGAAAAACAAATGAAAAACAAGAGATACTATTTTGATAATATGGACAAAAGGAAGTTTAACACCAAAAGAAACACTTCATGAAGCCGCCCAAATCTTGTGATAGATTATATGTCTTGAGAGAAGTGAGAGCTAGAGAGAGAAGTGATTTGTATTAATGAATTTTGAACCCTTACAACTACCCCCAAGGGGAGTATTTATAGGGAAAATATGGGTTGCACTCCCAAGTCATGGGCTTGGGAGGCCCATTACAATATGAGGCCTCTATTGGGCTGAGTACATTTGAATATATTAGCTAAGTATGGAAATCTGGCTCTGCGAGTTCCCTGAAGCCGACGAACGTCTGGCTGGCGATGTCGCAGACGAAGGTCTGGGGGACGAACGTCTGGCTGACGGAGGTGTGGAAGACGAAGGTTTGGGAGACGAACGTCTGGCTGACGATGTGGCAGGCGTAGGTCCGGGAGACGAACGTCTGGCTAACGTAGGTCCGGGAGATGAACGTCTGGCTAACGATGTGGTAGACGTAGGTCCGGGAGACGAACGTTTGGCTGATAGAGGTAGTGCTGAAGGTCGTACGTCCTTGGGGTTTGCCATGTACTGGAGGACGTACGTCCCCAAAGTCTTCCATGTATCGAAGGCCGTACGTTCCCGAGGTTTCTCATGTGCTGAAGGATGTACGTCCCCGAGGTCTTGCTTGCAGTAGTGGAAGTATGTGGGTCATGAGGTCTGGACCCATATACTCTATGAGGAGTCCCCCACTCTTTGAGCTGAGATGTAGACGAAGTGAAAGGGAGTATATCCTTGTCTTGATGCTTTTGGCATTCGGAGGATTACCTGGGAGTTCTGGCGTTTTTGGCCGAGGCGGGTACCAGGCCGAAGGGGTGCCAGGCCGATGCAGGACCCACTTCTGTCTTGGGCTCTTGGTCCGGATCAGAGCTTTTTGGTTCTATGTCGAAAATGATGTGTGTCCTTCTGCTTTGAGGACGATGAGTTTGACATGTTCTTTGTACGTTTGCATCGAGGATGATGCATGTCATTTGTTTTGAGGACAACACATGTCATGACTTGGCGTGTTGGTTTGGACGAAGGAGGTCCTTGATATTGTGGATGATGTGTGTCCTGCTTTGCGCTTTGGCTTGGCCAGAGGTGGACGTCTGTGGTGTCATTTTCTTCTCTTGGCCGAGGGTGGAGCATATGACCTAAGGCCGTTGGAACTCCACATGTCGAGGGACAACACATGTCACGTTCCGGGTGATGTGTTTGAGCTGTGCTTCCTTGTTTGCTTATTTTGCTGCGGCCGAGGGTGTACCACAAGGTCCTGGACGTTGTGGTGCATGGACGATACGATGTCGTTGCAGTTGTATACTTGTGCGTTTTTTTTTTGGATTTTCAGTTTCATCTTTGCGTTGGAGGCGGATGCAGTCCCCCAGTCCCCCACTGCCTGAGGCGAGAGTACTCGAGGCAAAAGGGAGTAGAGCTATGTACTGATCCATCGGGTGTCGCCGAGGCGCCTCTCTCAGATTCCCCATGCCAATAATCCGACCTCATTGGCGAGCCCTGACTGAGGCAACCCTATGGGAGAATCCTCAGTCGAAGGTCGCAGGTTAGAGACCGTCATTACCGGTCTTGGGGCCGAGGGGCTATGCGTATGATGTGAGGTTGTCGCCGGTGCATGTGGCAATCTTTGTGAAGGAGGCGCTAAGTCCCCCGCTCCTTGAGGTGAAAAGGAGTAGAACAATGCACGTCTTCAATATGGGGCCGAGGGTCGACAACTTTTGATCCACAATGGGGCGATGCCTCATTAAAAACCTCATTAGGAAAAACCCTGTAGAAAAAAATCCTAATGAGGGAAAAAGAGCACACTGGATGCCCCCAAAATGAAGCAAAAGTTTCGTTCCATTCGGCGTAGGCGTGGCGCCACATCAGTGTCCGTCTGCTGAGGGGACGCCCGTCTGATGATGAGGACGAGGCGGTGGATGCCTGTCTGATTATGAGGATGACGCGGTGATGAGACAGTCTGAATGTTAAGGACAAGGCGATGGACACTTGCCCGATCATGAGGACGAGGCGGTGGACGTCCGTCTAAATATGTGGACGACGACGCTGATGAGCCGGTCCGAATGTGGAGGACGAGGTGATGGATGCCTTTCCGATCATGAGGACGAGGCGGTGGATGCCCGTCTGCATATGAGGACGAGGCGGTGGATGCCCGTCTGCATATGAGGATGAGGCGGTGGACGCCTGTCTGGATAGAAGGATGACGGTGGTGATGAGCCGCGCGTCATACGAAGGCGACAGTCGCTATCCAAGAGGGGACTAGCGAGCCCGGTCGCTATAACAATACTTCAGCGTTGGGAGCCGGTCTTTGAGATAAATAATCACGCCAAGGCCGAGGGACCGGTCGTGATATGAGGATGACGGCACTGAGGGGCCGGTCCGATAATCCATGCAACGGTCGCCATCCGGTAAAGGAATGGCCAAGACCGGTCTTCACAAAGATAATTACAACGTGTCGAAAGGACGTTCATGATGCGCGGACGTCAGCGCTGAAGGGCCGGTCCAAACATCCATGCAACGTTCACCATCCGGTAAAGGAATGGTTAAGACCGGTCTTGAGAAAGATAATTATGATGTGCCGAAAGGCCGTTCGTGATGCGTGGACGTTGGCGCTGAAGGGCCGGTCCGAAAAATCCATGCAACGGTCGCCATTCGGTAAAGGAATGGCTAAGACCGGTCTTGAGATACGGGATCACGCGGAGGCCGAGGGGCCGTTCATGACCTGGGGACAATGACAGTGATGAAGCCGATCGTCATATAGAGGCGATGGTCACCATCCCGGAAGGGATGGCGAGCCCAATCGCTATAACAAGACTTCGGCGCTGGGAACCGGTCTTGATGATGTAGAATCACACTAAGGCCAAGGGGCCGTTCGTGATTTGAGGGTGGCAATACTGAGAAGCCGATCCAAAAGTCCAAGAAACGATCCTTGTCCCTAAAGTGAGAGGATGAGACCGGTCTTCAGATTATGATGATCACGTTGAGACCGAGGGTCTGCCGTGTCAATATAAAAGACCATGTTGAGACCGAGGGTCTGCCATGTAGATAAAGATCACGTTGAAACTGAGGGCCTGCCGCGATATGAGGACGTCAGCGCTGATGGGCCGATCGTTAGATGAAGGTGACGGTCACCATGCTGGAAGGGAATGGTGAGCCCGTTCATTAGATCAAGACTTTGGCGCTGAGGAGCCAGTCTTGATGCAGGTAATCACGCCGTAGCTGAGGGGACGACGATGATATGAGGACGCCGGCAATGATGAGCCGGTCCAATAACTGACGACGAGGCGTTGATGAAGTTGTCTGTCATATGAAGGCGATGGTCACCATCTAGGAAGGGATGGCGAGTCCAATCGCTGGCTCAGGACGTTAGGCGCTGGTAAGCCGGTCTTGGGATAAAAAATCACGGTGAGGCTGAGGGGCCATTCGTGATCTGAGGACGTACAACGAAATTGAGCCAGTCCTACAATATGATGACAAGGCGATGATGAAGCCGACCGTCATATAAGCTCAAGATTCTCGGCGCTGAGGAAGTTGGTCTTGAGATATAGGATCACGATGAGGCTGAGGGGCCGTTCGTGATCTGAGGGTGTACAACGATCCTGGGGATGTCCGTCCTTCAAATATAAAATCACGTTTGATGAGACGGAGGATTTTCGTCCGATGATTCAGAGGCGTTGAACTTTAGATGTAGAACTACGCCTCTGGAGATGTTCGTCCGAGGGTTCAGGGGATGTTCGTCTGATGATTTGGGGGGGACGTTGAACTTCGGCTTCAGAATCATGCCCCTGAAGACGTTCCTCCGATGATTTGGGGGACATTGAACTTCGTCTGCAAAATCACACCCTTGAAGACGTTCGTCTGATGATTTGGGGGACGTTGCCCCTCAGATGCAGATTTACGCCCCTGAAGACGTTCGTCCGATAGTTTGGGGGACGTTGCCCCTCAGATGTTGAATTATGCTCGACGATTTTGAGGACGTTCCTCTGATGATTTGGGGGACGTCCATCCACTGATTTGGGGGACGTTGACCCTCAGATGTAGAATTACTCCCGAAGATTCGGAAGACGTTCGTCTGGAGATGCGGGGGGACGTCCGTCCACATATTTGGGGGACGTCGACCCTCAGATGCAAAATTACCCCCCGAAGATTCGGAAGACGTTCATCTGGAGATGAAGCTGATGAAGTCAGACGTCGGATGAAGGATCAAGCTTTGACGCAGTCTTGAAGATGAAGGGCGCGTTGGGGACACTCGTCCTTTCATGAAGGACTAGACGTTGGCGCCCGCCTGAAGATGAAGGACGGCGTTTGATGAAATTGTACGTCATATTGAGGACTAGGTTTTGACCCTGGTTTGAAGATGAAGGAAGGCATTGGACGCACGTCCCTTGATGACGCTGGCGTTGATGATGTCGTACGTCATATGAAGGACCAGGTTTTGACCTTGGTTTGAAGATGAAGGGTGGCGCTGGACGCACGTCCCTTGATGACGATGGTGTTGAGTTCATTGTATGAAGGACCAGGCTTTGACTCCGGTTTGAAGATAAAGGACAGCGTTGGTGACGCTCGTCCTTTGATGAAGGACGAGGCGTTGGCGTCCGTCTGATTCGCATGTAAGGTCTTGCTTCGTCCATAATGCGTAGTATTTGCCTGATATGTACTTAGCCAAATATGTGGCTTAATTTGTGGGGATTTTATTTTTATTGCTCGAGGCCGACGAGTGCAAGGTCCTCGGTTTCCCTCTTTTGATTTGTAAGGATTTCGCTCGAGGCCAGCGAGTGCACGAACCTTCGGCTGTCCCTCTTTTGATTTGTGGGGATTTCACTCGAGGTCGGCGAGTGCGCGATCCTTCGGCTTTCCCTCTTTTATTTCTTCCTCTTTACTTCTTTGTGTGAGGAGTGGGGGGTCCTTCTTTCAGGCTCGACCGAGGGCGTTGCTATTCCCTCGTCCGATAGGGAGTCCAGGAGGGCAGCTGTTAGTCCCCTGACGCTGGATCGTCCCTTGATCTTGGGGGGTCCCGTAGTCTATTTACGGTGCGGGCTAGGCTATTGGTCGGTAACCGACGGCTGCCGTTTCCCAACCCCAAGTGTGGGGATTTTGTCACCTCGGCCATTCTTTCAGGCTTGTCGCCGTGCGATCTAGCGCGAGGACGACGCGGTGAGCTTCCCGTTTCAAGACGCGGGCCATTTTGCGGGCCCTTCATCCTTGACATCATTAGCCATACCTGGGCATTTCACCTCGAAGGGGCTGATACGAAGTTTGGATTGTGTGGCGTCGTCGGTCGATTTGTATGGAGTTTTTGTGGTGAAGGGAGTTTTTGTTCTGATTTGGATGATTGGATCACCACGTCTGTCGGCCAGCTCCCATTTTAGGGCGCTGACCTTGTGCAAGAGGTTGTTGAAGCCGGGATCCCTGGACGTGTTGGCCGTAAGAGTAGCGGCCAGCTGCTTGGCCTCCATCTGGGCGAACCTCCTTTCTAGCTGGGCGATGACCTCATCCCGGGGGTCTTTTGTGGCCGTAGTGGCAACATGCGTCCCCACGCGGGGTGCATGGGTTGTGTTGATGTGGCGACGTGCGTCGTCCTCATGTAGTTTACCCTTGCCTTTATCAAGGCGGGGTCGATCTGCTGTCCGGGATACGGACCCGAAGCTCTCCTTTGGTGAGCCAGGTGTAACACCCCCAAATTTCCCTCCCAAAATAATACTTAAAGAAATAATAAATGTTTATTATTTATTCGAAACTTTCAATTGTTTGCAGCGGAAATAACAATAACAAGGAAAAGGGGCGTGTTACCGCCACACCCAGCCCTCAACTGGCTGGATGCTAAGGCTAACCACCATAAATGTATCTAAAATAAATATTAAATTTGACATTTGAAATAATGAAATTTAATAAAGTTTATTCATAATGAGACTACTCTAAAAGTCTTCTAGGGGCGCTCTCAAGGCATCAATCTTCATATATCACATCATGTGTAACATAGGAAAATAAAAAAAACAAATAACACGAAAATTAGCTTATGCTAAGTAAGCCCCACCCAACCCCGTAAAATAATAGGTTTGGTGAAAATAATATATTTATAGTATATATATATACGAAAAAAAAGAGTTTTTCTTTTAATCGTTAAATTCATGGTGTAAAACTTATGATACGCACTTTCTTTTCATAAAACAATTTTCTAATACTCGAACAATGTCTTTAAAAAGGTAATTTATATTAAACTCTTAGTAAATTTGAAGGGCGGTACTCAACATTTTATTGAGCCCGATGGTCCGTTGTTATGTACGGCCACCCCGGGACTTTCGCCGGTACCACTTCTAACCTGAGGAAACTGAACATCTACCTTAAGTGTGCACACCCCCTGAAAGGGATTCCAAGCCCTACGGGTAGTAAGAAGTCCAAGTAGTTCGGACGTCAACGTCCCCCTACTCCACCAAAAAGGGATTACCATATATAAGTGACTAGGTTACTGCTACTACTGAATAACAGGGTCTTTTGCCCGAATCTAAGATATAACCATTCTCCACAGTCATGGTCGTGGACACCGATATAACAATTCTTTATGAGTAACAAGTAATAGCAGCCCTAATCCCTCTCCACAGTCAAGGTCGTGGAGGACACCGACACCCCGGATTTCTCCCGTGATGCCCTAACATTAAAAAGGATCATTTCATCTTTATTAATTTCTAAAAAAAATTACAGGGGTTTACTACTCACGTAACTTCCCCCAAAGTTATTCAACAGTGCAACATAGCAAAAGCATAACTTATTCATAAATCACTCAACAAATAGTCAAATAGCACAAATACATATTCATACATATAATACGAGATAAAATGCATTTTGGTTGACATGGAACTTACCTCTAATCCGATGCTCTTATCTCTCTTCTTCTGTTCCGGCCTCTAAATATTCACCTTTTAATTAAGATGGTATAATTAATCACTTATTCTATTCCAATAATTTTTTTCCTTTTTATTTTATTATTCGAACTTATTAATTAATTTTATTAATTAATTATTCGAATTAATCACATTTTGTATTTTAAATTCAGCCATTAATTTACTCTACTCATAATATTAGTGAGGACGAACGTCGGAGAGGACGAACGTCGCAAAAGCTAAACAACCATTAATTTAAGGACGAACGTCGGTAGGGACGAACGTCTTCTACCTCGTAGGGACGAACGTCTCCTTCCTCGAACGTCGTCTTTTCTCAAATTGTTATTGATTATTGTTCAATTTCCGAACGTCGTCTACCTCGAGAGATCGCCATTGGTTTTATAACTAACAATCCCTCCATTTTATTTTATTATTATTATCCATTTGTTATTCAAATTAATCTGGTTTCACCATTCCGTTTTGAACTCAGTGCATGAATGATAATTTAGTCCGTTCACTATTTGTTATAATCCAATTTCAATAGTACGTCCACGTAATACATACTAATAATTGGTCGGATTTTTAGTTTAGTTTATTATTAACCTTATTAACATTAGCAGTGCTATTCTTATTAACAAATTATTATTACTTCTGTCGCACGGTCCAATATCAGCAAGAAGGAAACGTCCGAACTTTAAATGTTTGTTATTATTATTACCAATTATAAACCCAGTTATGTTCTAACGTATTAAGACATTGATACGGCCGCCTTCTTTACGTAATCGTCGAGACAATTAATAACGTATGTTTCCAGAGGGTTACCTCACTTGGCGTTGCAAGATTGTACTGGCTACGAGACTGGAGATCCGGTGCGGCTGCGTAGAACAGTGAGTACTGCCCAGCGGTTTCCTCCAACGACAACGTCCGACAGAGACCTGCAGTGTTCTTCCTTCTCCGGCGAACTCCGACACTCCACGTTTGGCCTTTCTTCTTCCAAACGTTCACCCTCTCTCTCTCTCACGTTTCTATATTTCTTTCTTTTCTCTTATTCTCATTTTCTTTTCTCTCGTTTTCTCCCTGCAACACAGGTTGTAGGTGGAGGGGTTTGTGCAGCGTAGCTTGATCGCAAGGCTTCTATTTATACTTATAAGTCGAAGGTTCTAGGTCTCTAATGTTTAGGGTTTCATCCATCCGATTAGCTTAATCCGCGCAGAATTTGTTCAACCGTAGGTCTTATCCGTAAGTTGTAGGTTCAAGAATAACTTTGTGTACGTGGGTTTTGCAGCAGCTTTTAATTTTCTTAATACTATAAAGTGTACTCATGTGCTAATCATTATAGTTTTAGTTAAATACGTAGTATAAGTGTGATGGTATGTTTGTGCAAATCTGTAATGTATTACTTGGAGTCTTTTATATTTTTATTACTCTTACGTAAGTTTTTTTTTACGTATTAGAAGTATTTTAGAAAAATCAAGTTTGTATTTTATGTATTTTATACACAACTTAAAATAGTTATAAAAAGTACCCTTTATTACTTATACCGTATGTATAATTGATACTTGATATAAAACGTTACTTCTATTATCGGATCATTTTTATTAGATTAAACATGTCACAAATGTTAAATTTTGTTCGACTTTCTTAACATTTTATCTGACTAATAAAAAAAAAATTATTTAAATTTTTAGAGTGTCACATTCTACCCTCCTTAAAAGGTGTTTCGTCTCGAAACATTAATTAAAATCAAATAACCAAATTCTTAAGTATTACACCAGGCTCACGTTCACCAATCTGTCCCGCTAGCCTCTTCGATGTTGGTCGACAATGCGCGTCCCCTAGCCTATTGAAGGCTGAGGCCCTACGCACTGGGGTCGGTGCAGCTCGACGAGGGGAAACAGGATCGGAATGGGATGCCATGTCCTGGACCACGACCCCTTCCTCGTTGCCGACGTTCATGACCAACGGGTGAGGAGGAGGCAGTGGAGTAGTGTGCTGAGTAGCGATAGAGCGACTATGATGGCCAATAGAGCGGCCTGGAGTTGAGGGTCAACAGCGGGAGTAATCTGTTGCCCCGAGGCGTTGTCGTCTTTCTCGATGCGTTTCTTCTCAAGGCCGATGTAGGCATCTTGAGCGTTGCCGTTAAGTTGATAGCGAAGGTCAGCCGTGGGGACGATCGTCTCATGGAAGATCTCCTCGTCCCCTGCCTTGTCGGCCGTAGCATCGCCAGAGCGTTCACGTTCGTCCTGAGTTTCAGGGATTGCTTTGCCGATGAGGAAGGTTTGACCTAGTTCTTCCCATTTCAGTTAGCTTGTGCTTAGTAGCGACTAAGGATGCTAACTTGATTGTTCTAACTCTCAATGAAAGCACCAAATGATAGATTATATGTCTAGAGAGAAGTGAGAGCTAGAGAGAGAAGTGATTTGTATTAATGAATTTCGAACCCTTACAACAACAATCAAGGGGAGTATTTATAGGGAAAATATGGGTTGAGCTCCTAAGTCTTGGACTTGGGAGGCCCATTACAATATGAGATCTCTATTGGGATGAGTACATTTGAATATATCAGCTGAGTATAGAAATCACATCACTTGTTTGTTAGTTTTTTTAGTAAATTTGTATGGACATGCACATAGTGTTCCTCCATAGAAGAATATCGAACACAATGAGGACAATGATGTTTTTGTTGAAAGCAACCATCACCCAAATGCTTAATGGGTTGCAAACTTCCTTAGAGAGTTAAGTATGTTAGACTAATTAATGGTCAAATCGCTCATAAATCATAATTAGGGAAGGTGATAACCGATATCGTAGCTCAATTAGGAAAGGTGGTAATATGATAGCTCATCAATAGGCTTAGGCGTAGGTTCTCAGTTGTGTTCAGTTTTTTTTTTCAATTTTGAATTTTATAGGAATCTGATTGAGAAAATAGTTACAATATAAAAAATTGACTATCTTTTGATTTAGATTAATTCGATTTGATATGATTTAGATTTTTTATTTTTACAATATGGAGTATATATTAAATCAATTTTTCTTAGTTTGAATTCAATTATTTATACATTATCAAATTCATGCAATGGTGCAAATGTGCAATGGCTTGAAATTTGATAGATACGTTTACCTATTGATAAAAAGTTAGGAAAACTGTCAAACAGGTCCTCGTAGTATATATATCAAAAAAGTTAATTAAGTCCCTGAACTAAATAAACTCTCAATTAGACCCACAAACTTTGGAAAAAATGGTCAATTATGTACTTTAGTCTTCAGTCATGGCAGAAGGTCTATGTGGCCAGTCCATGTGTCAATTTCACTGTTTTGTTTTGTTTTTTGTATTTTCTCTTTTACGTTTCCTTCTTCTCGAGTCTTCAGTCATGGCAGGTCTCAATTTGGCAGCAGGTCTCACTTTTTTTCTTGGTGTTGTCCTATCTCCCCGCAGGGCCTTCTCTCCCCCCTTTGTTCTTTCATCTTCGGTTACACCATCCGGTCGCATGAGATCTCGCGCGATTCACCGTTAATGGCGGTCTGAGACATTCTAGAGTGACGAACATCGACCCCTAGTACGAGTTCTACCCTAGGATGCACGGAAACATCATTCTCCCTCAAGTTTCCGTCCCGGAAACGTTTCGGAAACGCGAAACGCCGGGAAACGGCTGGGAAACGCCGGGAAACGTTTTTGAGCACTTGGGCTTTTAGGCCGGCTTGGGGAAACGTATCGGAAATGGGAAATTGTTATGTCAGGTCGTTTAGAAAATGAAGTGACATAAATAATCGTTCATTTAGAAAATTAATAACCGTTCGTTTAGAAAAATAATATTTATGTCACAGATAGAAAAATAATATCCTATAATTATAGTATGTTTATTCCAATAATTTTCTAATGTTTTAGTAAAGAATTGCTATGTATTAGTGTTAGTACTATTTATGTTGTTATCCCTTGCCAAAAAAAGTTGTTTTCCCTAATAAATTCAAGCGCGCTTCCATTGCTCCAATGCCAACTTCATGTCCTCAATTAGCTTTCGCCTTACAATACATTATATTATTAATTTATATAAAATACAACCCGCCTCCTCAACTGCCGCATAATATATATAGGTCTTTTTTTGAAAGCTCATGGGGTCCCGGGACCCGTGGGACTCTTGGTGGGTCCGCCACTGCGCACAAGGGTGGAGTAGCGGGGCTAAGAAGGGGATAGAAGTACCCACACGGGTAGCTCAGTTGGTCAAGTGGTGGGAGATTTGGAACAATGGATCAAGGTTCGAATCCCCGCAGCGACCGGGTGGAGGTCACAGAACCTGAAATAAGGTTGGGCCTCTGGTGCGCACGGGTGTATGGACCTACTGCCATTCTGCTGACTGAGTCACCGTGATTAACCTCCCCACCATCCTGTCGGGTCGGGGTGGGGGGCTCCTGGGGTGGGAGATTCCACCTTTTGGAACAAGGGATAGAAGTGCGGCAGGTGGAAGAAAGAAACAAGAGGGGGAAGAAAAGAAAAGAAAAAAGTCAAACAATCAAATCGGACACGTGGATTGTTTTTCCCACCGGCTAACCATAATTCTAACCGGCTAATCGGTTGTTAACAAGCTAAAGTAAACGATTGACTGTTTTTCCAAAGTTCGTGGGTCTAATGGAGTGTTTAGTTCGGGAGTTTAATTGACTTTTTTGATATACTACGAGGGTCTATTTGACAGTTTTTCCTAAAAAGTTTTCCTTACACGAGCATATACTTCAACTTCTTAATTGACTTTCCAAGTATGTCATTTTGAGAAAAATAATGATTAATTAATAAGGGTAAAAAAGTAGGGATTTCACCTAAATATTACGGAGTACTAAATTGAAGGCAATTTTCGAAAATGTGACTAATTTTAAATATTGACAAAAATGTGATTAAGAAGAGCATATATTTGAAAAAAATATGAAGTCGGTGCAAAAAAAATGTTCACGCGGTTTTTTCATGTCACTAAGAATTGTGAGTGCCAGATTTTCATGTCACTTATGATGTCGTAAAACATTTCACTGTGGCCGTCATTCCGATGATTTTTTTCGGTAAAACATTGACCTCTACGGCACGTCAGTCATCACCCTGTCACCTTCATCTGACTGCCACTGTCGTCTCTCATTACACCGCCCATTGACCCGACTACCGCCTGTGACCATCATCCAACCCAGTGCTCACCTCTCCAATCCACCTTCCCAACCCAACCCCCCTCCTCAACTGCCGCATCGCCACCCGTAACACTAGTCGTCCAGATTTAGCCACGCCACCGCTCCCCTGGCACATTGCCGCCGCCATTGTTGAACGCAGATCTCAAAATTAATGTTACCACCACTGCTAGATGAAACTCTAGACAAAAACCTAGCAAGAGTAGCATCAAGGGGCACGCCGTTACGCGAGAGAGAGCCGCACAACAGCGGCTGGAAGCGACAATGGAGGTGCAGTGACGAGAAAGCCAGAGTAGTGGGGTGAGGAGAAAGGCAAAGTTGTGCAGTGCGATGGCACTATGGCAGTGTTCAAAGAGATACATAGTTCCTTCAACGATAAAAAAGTGAGTGTAGAGTTGCTTAGCCTTGGAAATATCGTTGGTAGATATATTGGTCAATTTTATGTCCATTTTTTGAAATGTCGTATTTTTATCCAATAAAAGCTGAAAAATAATATTTATGTAATTCTTTCAAAAAAGTACTTCACTATTAAAATATTAAAAAAAAAAGTAATAATTTGATTGTGAAACATCTCAAAAATCGTGAGATTGTGAGAACTTAATGATGGAACTATGGAAGCATGGAATGGAGGGAGTATATACATAGGTCATAGGTACACTAGTACATACATGATACATCTATTATTAGCATCACCATTATTTGCATCACCAAGTAACTATGAGTCTATGACACAATCATGCAATGACCAAGATTTTTTTACTTGGACTGAAACTTAGAACTGAAAACGGTTCAAGTAAAAAACATCCTAATTGTACAAGAATGTTTTGTCATAGAATACGGGTAGGAGAGGCGGAGAGCTAAAACCAGAAAACTATCTTGCTCATCAAGCAAGTATAAATTAGCTGTATGTAATCAAAAGTTGAAAACATTCTTTTTTATCATAGCAAAGCCATGTCAGCATGTTAAATCTAACATTCCACAGACCAAAATTTTGTTACAAACAATGTTAGAGGCTATATGGCTACAAGGGTTCACCATCCACGCCTATTCATAGAAAGAACACTTGAGGCATATAAGTAGAGAAGAAGGAAACGGGCTCTATTCATAGCAAGTCTTCTGTTCCTGTCAACTTGGCGAATTGGGTTTCATCAATGGCTCCTTTTTTTAGCTTCCTCAGTAGGCGGTATTCCCTGGCCATCTCATCATCATCTTCAACCGATTGAGAAGCACGTCTCTTCTTGGCGGTCTGCTTCTTCATATCGGTTTTTAATGAACTTGGGTTTCTTTTTTGTTTCTTCACTTCTTGCAGTTTTGCCTTTTTTGCCTCCAAGTTCTTTTTTCTTTGCTTCTCACGAAATTTGTCTCTATAAAAAATAATTGGGATACCACAACGAAACAACACATAAAATGATTTTTAGTCAATCATGTGCACATTGAGCAATGTAAACCAAAGAACAACTATCCACCCCAATGATGTGGATAGTAGGGAAATTTGATAACACATGTCACGTGCACAAATTTGTGTGTGTGCGTGCGTGTGCGTGTTGTGTATGCGTGCGTGTACATATACATGTGTGTATGACACGGTTCCTCACTTTCTCATCAAGTATTTGTCCACGCTGCCAAGTGTCCAGCTTAACAAGTCCAGTGAAAATGGAAAAATATGTGACGAGGTACAATACACGGTTTCACTTGAGTAATTGTTCACAGGCAACTAACATTTTGATACCTAAAAAAAATGGACTCCTAAGTCGTATGTGATTGAACTCATTGAAGTATAAACTAAAAGTTCATACATGTAAAAGTGCAATCCAGAAAGCCTGTTTGTAATGATTAAAATGGATTAGGTGGTTGAGAATGCTAAAGGCTGTGGCTGGAATATCCTCCCTCAATTACCTAAAACTATTTTAACAAATAAGTCTAGTTGAATTAAATAAAATTTGTTTAAAGAAACGGGTACAGGTACCAATTTCATCCAAAAAAGAGGCTATGCACCACTTGTTTTCGTTATTAGTTTCGGCCAACGCACAAAGCACAACATAATAAGTTACAAACAAGTCAATCAGTTAGTGTTTGCTGTCAAGCTGATACCTATCAAGTATCAACAGGCTCTGAAAGTTGAAAAGTGTGGTTGAACAACATGGTAAAGTTCAGGTGCGAAAGAAAATATTTTGCCCGAGATGCTTAAAAGATAACTTAAAACCATAAATTATATTTGGAAGTAAGAAACGATGCTAAAAATCAAACTAATCGTAATAACATTTTGAGGTGAAGCTTGAATGGACGAATATACACAAATAGACAACACCTTACTTGAACTTAATCTCCTCCAGGTTTATATCTTTTACTGGAATAAAACCCTCAGTTGAAAGAGAGTGATGCTTCACCTCAGGTACAGAAGGGAGCTGCAATAAACCATATCCCATTCCCAGCTTTCCAATCTCAAGCTCTTTCCATCTGCAGGTAACAGCACAATGAGTCAAGACACATTTATAATTTTTTTGCAGATAAAGGAACAAACTCACATTACCTGAAGATGTATGAGCAGTGGTGCTCTTTATAAGCACGGATATAAGACACGAATGCCCTGATTCCCTTTTCCATAACATCACGGTCTTTACTTGCTGCTAAACGTATCTGGAAGGATGCAATTTCGGTACAACTTATTTGATACTTTATGTTTATTGAACGTATTACCAAATCATCAATACATAATGTTGAAATGTTCACATTCATGACCAGATTTAATACTCCCTCCATCCTAAAAAGAGAGTTCAGTCTATTTGTCCCTAATGAGAAAAGTTGCAAACTAGTGATATATGATAGAGAAGTGCTACATGCCTTCACTTTTTTACAATCTCTCCGACGTTCACCCAGTTATTGGTCCAATAATAGATATGTTAGATTGTAAAAAATGAGTGTATCGAGCGTTAGATTCAAGAAAAAAGTGAAAGTATCTAGTGCTCATCTATGTGTATTTAAACCAACAAATAGATTTTATTGGCAGAACTACAGTTGCACCTTGTCAAAATTAAAGTTGTACCACTAATGAACATGACTTTTTGGGACGAAGGAAATAACTTTTATAGCAAAAGAGCTATATCCATCTATACGAAATAAATAATATGAAGAACTTGAATCTAGGAATGCTACAAGACCTTGACTACAAAACTTTCAAAGAGCTCCGTTCTCCACTTAAATGAACGAAAATAAATGAATCATGTTAGGTAGAAGAAGATTCTTTTCCATTCTAAACTTCTAATTTTATTGTTTTGAGATTTTTTAGTGAAAAACGAAGAGAAAAAAACACGGCATTTAGAAGGGAACAAACTAGCAATATAAGATTAATGCTCACCTCTGGAAGAATATCAGGAGCCTCATTTGAACATTCTCTTGCTTCGAGTGGAATTCTTCTTATGCGTAAGAATTCGACATATGCTTCCTCCTACGAGAAATGCAAACCAGATGCAATGAATTAATGGTAAAGAGAAAATGAAGGTAAATGTGCAAAATATAGAGAAGCATAAGTTACAAATTTTCAAACGTGCTCAATGAATATGAGACACCTATACCCTAATTAATACATGGAGCAAGTACTTAGTAATATATTTGACTTTTTTCATGACACTGGAAAGTTGAAACATGTCTAAAGACTTCTTAAATTTTTCAAAAGCAGTGTTGTTTCTTTTAATGAAATAGAAAAGGTTTTACTGAACTGGAAATCATTAAATTTTGGATTTAAAGGGTAAAAACACTTTTTAACAAAAGGACACCAATATGATGTTTTCTAAAAGTTAATACCCAAAAGTGTTCTTATAAGCCATTCCAAATGGGAACTTAGTCGGGATTCACAGTGTGAAAAGAAAACTGGTATTTCCCTAGGACTGATTGTATGCAATTATGCAAAAGCAGCAAATATATACCTTCAGTGAAAGAAATACGATGCCATGCCCTTGCCTCCCAAGCCTAGCTGTTCTGCCTACTCTGTGAACAAACACATTCGGATCCTGAGGTGGATCATACTGCATATGGAAAATAAAAGTTGTAGTTTCACCGGGATGGGGGTCACAAATATTTATCTGCATGGGGGTGTTAAAATAGAAATAAGCATGTCAACATGTGAGTGCACATGCTATTCAAGTGTATTTGTTCTCATTGAAGAACATGGTGTCTTTTGGTTGTTAGTATTGCAGCACAACAAAAAGTCAAATAGTATTAAAAAGCAATGGTGAAATAGATAATTAAAGATAGTAATTGGACTATTCTAGGGATGTTACTGTAGAACTAGGAGCGCAGGAAAACATGGAAATGATCTGGAGAGTTAATAGGCACTAATGGGCATAAACAATGTTTGCACGTGCAAATATAAGATTTAAGACTTTCCAACATTTTTTATCATACATAGAGATAATTTTACAGTGACATAGAACACTACTAGAGATTAAGAAACTTCAATAGTGATAAGGTCGAAGTTTCTATCTAGTATTATATGCAAAGTAACCCTTTACACAGAAGAAATGATACTTGCCTGTATTATACAGTCAACACCTGGTATGTCGAGTCCACGTGCTGCGACATCAGTGCATAAGAGAATGCCACTGGAAAGAGATGTAAATGACGATAATGCTTTCTCCCTAGCAGTCTACAATAATAATAAATAATAAATAATAAATAATAACAGTAACTTTATGGTACAAAAATGAAGAAAAAAAACATTTTCTATGTTGTATTGTTTTGAATTAGCTGAATTTCATGTCTCTTTTAAAACAAATATAGAAGTACCTGCTTCATCTTTCCATGAAGGGGTATTAGAGATAGCTTTTTCAGACAGGAAATAAGAGGAAGAACAACTCCCCAGTAATCAACACATGCACAAGTCATATAATAGCTGCAAGATTAATGAGATTGATTGTTATAACTTAGGTAACACTGCTCCCTTGTAAGTGAACGTATATATGCAGACAAAAATAAACAATGTGAAGGGAAAATGTGTACATTATAACTTTTTTAGATTTGTTCTTAATTAGGAAATCGACAAGCTGTGATGATTTCTTGTCTGCTTCACATTCAAGATACTGCAAAAATTAAACAGAAATCAGACAATCATGTCAATGAAGTGTTAAAAATATTACACTCTGTCCTAAATAGTTTATCATTTTAGCCTTGAAATTTTGTGCCAAAATGAATGCTGCTTTAGGAATTCCATTGTAATTTCAGATTTTCTTCGACAGTTTCCCAAATATAATCTTTTGAAATTAAGTATTAGTAAATTTGAGAAGATTATTGGAACCACACATTTATTAAACTAATTCTTGAGATGAAAAACACTTTTGATAAGGGTATATAAGTCTTTTTATATGATTCCTTAATTTGTGTGAATGTGTGGTCTAACTCGATGAATAGTTTGGGGCAAAATGGGACTTTTTAGTACCAAATAAAGCATGCATAGTCAATATACCTCTATCTGAAGGCCGGCAGGAGTTTTTGAAGAAGCAAATTGGCCAGATGATGTAGAACCATTTAGTAATTTTGCCTCTGCCCTAACTTCAACCCGTACTGGGTTCCTTAATCCTGCCTTTGAAAGCTCTTCAACTGCCTCAGTTTGAGTAGCAGAAAACAGACCTGTTCGGCGTAGTTTTGGCAAACGAGATATAATGGAGTTTAACTGCCTCTGGAATCCCATATCTAGCAGCCTATCAGCTTCATCTAAAATTAAAACCTAGACGAAGGACAAATTTCCAGTTAACAAGATCTGATAAACTTTGTTTGGTTAAGCAGATATAGGAGAAAAATATAGAGGGGGGAATAGGGGAGAAAGTGAATTTTTATAATTGTTCGGTGAGAAGAGAAAAAGGTCGGGCACTTCCAAACCATGCATTGCGCAATTACAAACCATGCTACATACAAGTTACAAGGTCTGAGAGTAATAGAGCTAAACTATGGTGAATATATACGCATATCCTAATGGTCCGTTGGAAATCCATATAATGGCCTCTGGAAGTCATTTTCCAAATTTCTTACGTTAGGTTTGCTTACAAAATCATAGTCAAAAGAAAATAAGTGGCTGTTCAACGAAAAAGTAGCTCATATTTTTCTGAAAAGTGAAAACAGCTTCCCAGAATATAACCCGGAATTCGTTCTCAGAAGCATCTTCCATATCCTCTATCATTTTTGGCCCATCCTGATAGATATAGACATAATTCCTAAACCAGCAGCGACTCTCTATGGGAAGCAAATGTGTTTGACAGCCATTTTCCTGTAACAGATAATACCTTCTCTCTTTTCATTTTTTGAAAATTTCAAAATTGTGGCCTTTTCTCAAATGATTTTTCTACAAAATTAAACCTCGGAGTTCCCCAAACAGGCAGTCTCGAGTCTCAGGTATATACAGACGTATAAAAAGAAATTAGGTGACATGTTCTTTTAAAATTTTATAAAACTAGTTCTGCTTTATTTTTTCTGTTTCCAATGTTCAATTGTTGTATCTTTATCAGCATGTACTTATTCACTCAACAATTTAGATCTGTAGATCTGTTACAGAACAGATTATTTCATTCTTCCAACAGTGAACCAAATAACGTTTTTGAGTAATTCAGCCAAACAACATAAAAGAAAAATAATTTCTAAATATTGTGAAATTCTCGGGAATTCATTTTCTTATTTTTAATGCTTTAGTTTTATCTGCTTGCCTAGGAAACCTTAAATTTACACAAACCAAAACCTGGAAGAGGACCTTTACATAGAGCATACCTCAAAATTCCGAAAGTCTAACATGTCCATGCGTTCCATTATGTCATAAAGTCTGCCAGGTGTCCCAATCAACAAATTTGCCCCTTCTTCTTCAATTTTCTTCATATCCAGTTTAACTTCCCCTCCCCCAAGAAGAAGCACTGGCTTAATGTTATGCAGGGTTGAAATGAAAGGTTGAGCAACATGAAATATCTGTGATGACAACTCCCTAGTTGGTGATATAATTATGCCCATTACCTATAAGACATAGTAAGAGACTGAATACTTAGCAGTAAGCATATACTGACATTTTAGACAATTGGGATAATTCTTCAAGACGAATTGGACTTTGCCCTCTTTAAAGCTGCATCCATTTACAGTCATTATAAGGAAAAATTAAACGGTAAAATATTTAGCAGATAGGATTTATACAGAGCGATAGTGCTTATAAGTTCAAAAGAATTGAGACTTATCAGAATTTTCATGAAATTAAAACAAAATTTTGATCAATTTATAGTAAAACTTCGTTTTGTATTCAAAAATTACACGAGTACGTCATCGGTAATCACCCAAGTAACTCAAAATGAATAGAAAATAGATACTGAACCTGGTGAGATTTAGGAGGAGATGATCGACGTAGTATCTCAACCAAAGGGACGACAAAGGCAAGGGTTTTCCCAGAGCCGGTTGCGGCATCGACGGCGACATCCTTGTGGCTGCACAGCAAAGGTATGGTTGCCGCTTGAACTGGCGTGCAGAAATCAAAGCCTCCATTAGTCAAAGCTTCGAGAACTGGCTTAGAGAGCGCCGGCTCGAGTTCGGAGAATCGAGCACACGTTAACGCTTTGTTAGTAGGCTCCATAATCGTGCTGTGCGGGCTTGTGGTGAAGGAAGACAGAGATTTAATAGGGCTCCATCGGTGTTTTTATTTTCCGGAAAACTTTCATAAAAAGACAAGAGATTTAATAAGCCTTTTAGATGAGGTTTTGTGAGGATGTCGCCGTATGAGGTGGTTTCTGCTTGATTTTTTTGATAAATTTTTTGAATCTAGTTTACTCATACCAAATTTCATTTACACATTCGATCGAGAAGACAGTCAAATGATTTTCGAAAATATACTGCGATGTCTAACTGCGCAGTTATCTTCAAAAATTTATTAGACTGCCTTCCCGATTGAATTTATAACTGAAACTTGGTATGCGTAAACTAGGCTTAATGAAAAAGATGTTTAAAAAATTTCATCAAACAAATCCACCAGAAACTGCCCCAAATGGTGACGGCCAAATAGAGGCTCCTATAAAAGGGCTTATTTACACTTTTTATGAAAGTTCAAGGGCTTATTTGATAGTTCTTCCTTTATTTTTTTATTTAATATTTTTATTATTTTATTCTACGGAGTATTTTTATACTTAAAAAAACTCTAAAAATGCAATTTTAACCTTATAAAAGCCACATGTCTTCTTCTCCGCAATTTATTCCTCTATCATACATCTCAAATTATATCGTGGGATTGACCACCATGCGCATGGTGTTTGGATCTCCAGCATAGTTTTTTAATTAAAAAAGAGAGTGCCGATCGTAACAAGAGCATATGAGAGCAATTAGGTGCAGTGCATATATAGTACATTCAGGTGTATGTACACCCGGCCCAACCAAGGTAGACATCCCTGTTGGGATATTGGCTCAGAGGCCCAATACCCGAATTAAAGGCCCAGGATATCCGGGCCAAAGCAGCGAGCCCATTACCTTATGATGAGTAGGCCCAGTGAAGAATCCATACCGAACGAGGTTCGGTCCAAGTAGAGGCCGACCCAGAAAACAGAAATACCGAACGGAGTTCGGATCATACATCATACTTGGGCCAATTTGACAGCGTCTTCCGCATGGTCCAGCATCCCGTTCGAGCAACGGACAACCAGCAAGTGGCCAGGTGCAATTAATGCCAGATTGTGACATCAGCAAGTGGAAGCATGAGTGATCAAGTCGGTGGAATAACGGCCAATCAACATAGAGCAGCTCATACTCTCCATTAGTATAAATAGAAGGTTTAATATCATTGTAAGGGTTGGGATTTTGATACTCAAGCTCTAAAATAGCATTATTACTCTCGTTTCTTGTATTAAAGCACAGTTCCGACGTACCGATCGGGAAGTTTCCTTGTAATCAAACAGGTTAATTAATACAAGTGGGGTTTTGAGCATTCGTTGATTCATCTTTTATATTTTGTTATACACTTTGATTCTGATCCATTCCTGATATATCCAAAGTTCGTGTTGGGCTTTCGGATCTGCGGGGCTTAACTACAACATTGGCGCCGTCTGTGGGAAGAGTTAAAGGGATCAAAACGTCTTGGAGTTTGATGTCAGGGAATCTCACCTCAGCTTTTAACACGCAGAATCATTCCGGATGACCGAATGAGGAACGGGTTAACAGTTTGGAGGGAGCTGAGCCATCAACTCAGCTAACAGAATTTGACCCTGTAATTACGACCGGACAAAGGGATCAAAACGGCTTGGAGATGGTGTCAAGACTATAAGTATGGACGAACCGAGCGACGTTCGGATAAAGTACGGATTGTCGTCCGGGGAATCGGAACTATGGTTTTGAAAAATCTCGCCTCAGTCATTAACTTGATTTGGAAGCGAGTCGCCCTTTTAGCTATAACTAAGGAATAACCCGATCCAGTGACCTTGCTTACAGTTTGAAAAGGGTCACCTCAGACCCCTAATATGGATGATACGAACCAGAGAGAATTGTTCGGAATGCATTGAAATTATGGGTTTGGAAGAGAGAGAGTCTCATCTCAGCTTTTAACATATGGAATCATTCCGGATGGCCGAATGACGAACGTGTTAATAGTTTGGAGGGAGTCATCATCTCAGCTAACAGAATTTGACTCGATCAAAACGGCTTGGAGATGGTGTCAGTATAAGTGTCGAGGAGCTGAGCGACGTTCGGTAACATGGATTGTGGTCCGGAGAATCGGAACTTTCAGAGAGATCTCAGCTTTTAAAAACGTGAAATCATCCTGGATGACCGAATGACGAACGTCTTAACGGTTTGGAGGAAGACATTATTTCAGCTAAAAGAATTTGACCCTGGCCTTACGACCGAACAGAGGGATCAAAACGGTTTGGAAACAATGTCAGTGTTAGTCCCAAAATACTAACAATCATACAATCATAAGCAGTAATATAGAAGCAGATAGAAAGAAATCGACAAGATTAAAACCCAATCTGGTATACCGTATGAACTGTCCGCTGCTCTCTCTGGAGAAGGAGAGCAGCGGCAACCCTAATATCTCTCTATCTCGCCTCTGCGTCTCTAAGCCTCTTTCGATCGATTTGGTTCCCGTAAGTTAGCCTCCTTTTATAGGAGAAGTTAGCTAACTTACAGGTTACAAGGAAGCCCACGGGCTGATACACATTTGTGGCCCGTATTACACGTTTAATTAATAACTACACAAATACAAAGATAACTAACTAGATTGAACACCATAAAATATTCCCAACAGTCAGAAATATAGAGATAAATGAGCCGAGTGACGTTCGGCAACACAGAAATTATTATGAACGAGAGATATGACAAAAATAAAAAACAGAAGAGCAATACTTCAACACGATTAAAGGAAAGTATCCAGTTTATTCTTCGGCACTACTAACCGGAAGATACAAAAGAAAAAGAAGAAAAGGCGAAAAACAAATATACAAGGCTACGCTGCTGGAGGATTGCCGTTCGGGGAAGATAAAGGTTGGGAGCCCCCTGCCTGCGCTGCATCATCAGGCACTGCTTCTTTTCTCTTTTCCATAACCCGATCATAGGTATTCCCGAATAGATCATCAAATCCCAACTCATCAGGATCGAATGGCTTAAAGAAATGCTCCAGGATCAGATCAAGGTTCCTGTCCAAAAGCAGGTCCTGACTTTGTTTCACAGTCTTCTCGGTCAGGACATCTAGAAAAGACTTCCCTTCGGGTGTGCTATCTAGGAGATCGATGCCTACCTTAACGGGATCTTCGCTTTCACGCAAAAATTGGCCAAGATGAGGTCCCAGGAATTGCCGAGCCGTATTCTCCAGGGCGACGTTCAGCCCTTTACCCCGTTGGTAGTCAACTATTGCTTGATTGGCAATCTGGGAAGTGTTGGCAGTATAAGCCTCAGGAAGATTGTCACCATTGGCCTTATCAAATTTTACCCCGGCAGATTCAGCAGCCTGCACCTTGGTCCGGAGTTCTTTAATTTCCTGATCACGACGTCGAGTCCTCTCTTCCATCGCAGCCAGAGCAGCCTTCGCCTTCTCGCCTTCTTTGGCGCGTTCTTGCAGATCTGCAGCTAATTTTCGAGTGGCAGAAAGGAGGATCTGGCTATCGTCCCGATCGCTGGCCAGGAGTTTCATTTCCTGTTCGGCCGCCAGGAAAACCTTGTGATAATATACACCGGCCTGAAGACGAATGGCAAACGAAGTCAGATGAGATGAACAAATAAAAAGTAGGAAAGTATGAATCAAAATGAAGTGTACCTTGAGTGCATCTTGATGACCTGCCTCAAGTAGATCAGACCAGTGAGTCAGGTTTGTGAAACTATGGAGAACCTTCAGGGAAGTACTGCACCACATGGATGATGGCATTAGCCCGAACAGGTACCTTCTTTCTGCTCTAGGCCCCATGTTTGAAAACTCAACGAACATTCGATCATCGGCCGACATATCAGAAAGAACTGGAGTTTTCGGTTTGGCAGGCACAGATCTTTTTGGCTCAGCCTCCGGGCCAGTCAGATCCACCACATGATCGACCGGGATGAGTTGGATAGCGTCTTCTACCCGACGCTTCTTACGTACCCGGTCGGCATCATTTGAATCCCCGGACGTCATTTTCTCCTTGCCCTTCCTCGAGGGAGCCGACGTAGAAGTAGGAGTAGAACGCCGAACGGCGGTAGAAGGAATCACACATGCAAGAAAGGAAAATAAAATCAGAGTAAAGTTTAAAATTGAGAATGAACAAGTTGAGGCCAAACCAAGCTTACCTATCCCCGCAGCTAATAACTTGGAGGGAGTTATGAAAGAACGGAGATTTCACGAACCTCCCAAACGCAGAGACTCAGCTTGTGAAAGCAGAACTTCATCAGGTCTAGGATCGGAATCCCGAATCGGATACTCATTCCACCGATTGGGGAATGTAAGTAATGAACCTACGCGAACGAAGAGGAACCTCTCTTCCCAATCAGCTGGCGGTGGAGGGTTGTCAGTAAACAACTGGCGATTCGATCGAGCTACCAGTTTGAGATAACCTGTGGTCCAGTGGGGTTGGTAGCAATAATGGTACAGAAACAGGTCTACACTGGGAACAATGCCCAGCTCTTGACATTGAAGAATGGAGCCGTTCAGAAAACGATAGGAACTAGGTATGAACTGGGCCGGTAACAGAGCGACCCGCTTCAGAAATTCTATCACGAATGGATGCATAGGGAAATGAAGTCCGGCCACCAAGGAATCAAAGTGCACTAGAACGAACCCCGGTCGATGCCTCATGGGATGCTTTATAAATCCGGCGTAGAATTCCCTGGAAGGGGGCAAGAGTTGACGGAGTTGCCGTTCGGCATCATCTGGGAGACGTTGTCTCTGTTTCCGAATGCGGTGGAAGTGCAGAGGAATACAGACTGGTCGTTCGGGCATTCCCCTATTATAAACAACAAGGTCATCACCTGATAAACACCCGTCATCTGGGACAGGCTGTTCGGGCTGCTTAACCTTCGAATTGACAGTATCAGGTACTTGGGATGACGAACTCCCAGATTTGTCAGCAGATGCTTTCCCTCTGGAATGGTGAATAAGCGGCATGTCTTCTTCTTCTGAAAAACCGGTGGAAAAGAACATAAAGTACAAGGAGTCTGAGGACTTCTAGAGAGAGAAATCTTAGAGAGAAAACTAAAGAAACAGCAAGAAAAATGAGGGGCAAGCACCTCTCTATAAATAGGGAAAGTGCCGCCCAAAACCCTAATCCATAAACAACACGTGGCATTACGTGGTTATGATTAATCAGGGCGTATTTATGGCTCATTGTTAGGCACGTACCCCGAACGGGCAATGAAGAAACATGGTTGCGAGTACTGTTTAACCAGGCAAGCGAACGTCGAACGAGCATGTACGTTTTGAGGCAATCCTTTCCAACAAGATCGAACGAGTATTTATTTCGGGTATGTATATTAACTGGCCGAACAGCGAATAGCAGGCCAAAGGTGGATAAAGGAAGGTCAGAACGGCCAATTTCTTTCACATTGGCCGAACAACGAACAACCAAATCCGTTAAGATTGATCAAAGGGCGAATAACAAGATAGAGATCGACTACATCCATAAGAAACCTGTTATATCTCGAACAGTCACACAAAGGAATGCAACAAGGTCCATGAGAACAGCTAAATACTACTCGACTGGCCGAGTAACGAATAACGAGCCAAATGACTAAGACCCCCTTCAAATTAGCCGAATGACGAACGGTCTCACAGAGAATTAGCAAAGATCACACTAAATTACTGATTACAAAACAGACCGAGTATCGAGCAGAATAATGAGGCATCAAGGACAAAAAAAATTAAAAAAAATGACTAAGTCCTAAAAAATGTACCGAATCCCGAATGGTAAGCAATAAATCAAGAAAGACAATATGAAAAGCTTTGTGCAAAAAAGATGTGTATTCATCGGCTCTACTCGCCGGGAAATACATGCTACTAAAAGAGAAGAAATTACAATGAGTAACAAAAGATTAAAAGTCTAGATTACTAGCTAGGGGCCGTCTCTTCTCCATCTTCATATTCGTCTTCATCATCATCAGACGGGGGTTCAGGCTCTCTCTCGGCAGCCCGATCAGCTTCCCGCTGCAGATTTCGCTGGAATTTCTCAAATTGGGCTTGTACAACTTCATCATGGGGGAGATCAGAAGCCTGAATCGGCCTCCCAAGTTGATTCTGAAGTTAAGCCACAAAAGGACGTAGCAGGACCTGACCGATCTTGGCATAAAGATCTGAAACAATGGAGTCATTCCACTTCTTACTCTCAGGATCCTTATCTAGAAGATCCACCCCCGCCGAGAGCCGACCAGCACCCCTAGGAAAACCCTCCAGGCAAGCACCAAACGTGAACGGGATTTGTTTCCTGGCGTAATCATCCTTGATGGTGGAGAACTCATCAGAGGATTTGAATGATTCCCGGACAACGGATAGATCCACATTCACCTCATATGGGTCGTCCGGGATGCTAGAGGGCATCTCCTCAAATTTGATCTGCGCGGCCTCGGCAGCGAAGACCTTATCCTGGGAAGCAGCAAGTTGGACCCGGAGGGTGCCAAGCTCAGTATCCAGCCTCTGCTTTTCCTCCGCAAAGGCTTTCCGTTCAGCCTCCAGAGATGTGATGGCAGCAGCAGCATTTTGCTCAGCAGTGGACTGAGCAACGATCAAATCTCGTTCCTTAGTCAGACGGGCCTCCCGCATTTTCAAAGTATACAATCCCATCTACAAAGCGTCGTTCGGAAGTTAGTAAATGATAACGAAGAATAAAATGAGAACGAAGCACAAAAGATAATATACCTTTAGTGCAGTCAGGGCCAGGCACTCTTCGGATTGTTCGACCGGCAGTTGGGGAAGTGAGAAATTATTAAACCATGAGGATGTTGACCAAATCTGGCTCACGGAAGAACCAGCTTTCTCTAACACCTCATGAACAGGATCCGACAGAGAAATCCGTTCGACCTGACCAGTGATATGGTCGGTATGAATCCCGCCTACACTCGAGGTTGCACCCTGAACGGACTCAAAGTGTTTGGTAAACTGGTGCAGCTGATCAGAACCAAATTGGTCATCAATCATCATGGCATCATACTGATCCTGACAAGAAAATTGTTGAATAGGCTCCGGTTGCTGAACGGCCGGTGCAGGTTCGGGTTATGGAGCAGTGGTAGTGGGTGAATCAACCTTAGGGTTTTTCTTCATCTTCTTCTTCCTCTTCCCGACCTCGCCAGCAAAGAGCACACGACTGTCATCCATGGTGGCGTCTGGATTGGGAGCTGAAAAATGACAAAGGAAAATGTTAGTACCGAGCGGCCTTAGCATGTGAGAAACTAGAAAAAAGAAGAGAACGTTTCTCGCACGGGAAGGACCGCCCGAACCATGACACTTGATTCTCAAAACAAGTAAACCCAAGAGAACGGGCAGTACCTATCCCGGCTTTAACAAGCCGATCGGGAGTCAGGTAGGTCATGATATCACAACACTTGTCTTTCTCCACAGCGCGTACATCCTTGTAGATTTCCTCAGTAAGAACTGGGTCGGGAGTCTTGCGAGGGAAGGCGTTCCATTTGCGAGGGATCAGCCCGTCCGGGACAGACACAAAGAAGAACCTATCTTTCCATCCCTTGATTGAGGTTCGATTGCCCTTGAATAGAATATGTCCCGTTCGAGAAGTAGCGGCTAGATACCCATGAGTTTGTTGGGGGGTTACTTTAAAAAATTGATGGAATAAATCTAGGGTCGGCGAGGCACCGACATCTTTGCAACGACAAATAAAGCCCACCATTGCCCGATAGGAGTTCGGCATGACTTGAGCAGGTACGATTTCGTAAAAATTGAAAAATGAAACAAAAAAGGAGTGTAACGGAAATCTAAGCCCAACCCTAACTGAATCGAAATGGACTACGACCATCCCGGGGGCGTGACGCAGGGGGTGAAGCCCAGCTCGCAACCGAAAGTCCACTAGGTCTGGGATTAAGGCCGGAATTTCGGCCCTATTGTTGGCAGTCAATTTTTGCCATCTTGCCCTAATTAAACTTAGGTCGAGCGTATGACGGGGGACATCGTTTGGGCATCCAGCCGCCATTAAACCCATTTCATCCTCGGATTTCGTTCCATCAGAGTTTTCACCGGAGGAAGATGAACTGCTAGAATGGTCCTCCGCCTCCACCCTAGTATTTGTCGCCGTTTCAGTAGAACCACCGGCGAACGAAACTGTAATGACGTCCACAACGGCAGCATCACAGTCATCCCCTTGAGAGGCCATTTCCGAATAAGGGGAATGCGGTTGAGAACTCATCTCGACCAAGCCAGAAATGAGGTAAGAAAGTAGAGGGAGGAAAAGTACCTGAACACGAAAGCTTGAAGAAATTTCAGAGACAGAGCGACGATGCGAAGGAAATTGAAGATTCGAAACCCAGATTTGAGGAGCTAAAGGCTAATTTATAGCCTTAAAACTGCCGTATCGAGGACCAATCAGGAAGCGACACGTCACTAGAACCATTTAAGCTAAACACGTGTCTCATGAAAAGGCAAACGACAGTAATCATGACAATTATGGGGAAAAGCAAACGATAGCCGTCAAATAACGGTATGGGGAACCAACCATTTCTGCATCTCGATCGCCATTCGGCATTCATATTGTGGCAGTGACACTTCCTAATGCACTCACTATCATTCGAGACATCGGAAGTGGGGGACTCGTGTTGGGATATTGGCTCAGAGGCCCAGTACCCGAATTAAAGGCCCAGGATATCCGGGCCAAAGCAGCGAGCCCATTACCCTATGATGAGTAGGCCCAGTGAAGAATCCATACCGAACGAGGTTCGGTCCAAGTAGAGGCCGGCCCAGAAAACAGAAATACCGAACGGAGTTCGGATCCAACAACATACTTGGGCCAATTTGACAGCGTCTTCCGCATGGTCCAACATCCCGTTCGAGCAACGGACAACCAGCAAGTGGCCAAGTGCAATTAATGCCAGATTGTGACATCAGCAAGTGGAAGCATGGCTGATCAAGTCGGTGGAACAACGGCCAATCAACATAGAGCAGCACATACTCTCCATTAGTATAAATAGAAGGTTTAATATCATTGTAAGGGTTAGGATTTTGATACTCAAGCTCTAGAATAGCATTATTACCCTCGTTTCTTGTATTAAAGCACAGTTCCGACGTACCGGTCGGGAAGTTTCCTTGTAATCAAACAGGTTAATTAATACAAGTGGGTTTTTGAGCATTCGTTGATTCATCTTTTATATTTTGTTATACACTTTGATTCTGATCCATTCCTGATATATCCAAAGTTCGTGTTGGGCTTTCAGACCTGCAGAGCTTAACTTCAACAATCCCAATAACTAATATAGGTAAAAAATAATTCAGAGGCATTTTTATAATTTAAGAGAAACATACCTATTTTATTGAGTACTTAAGAGACTATCGATGAGTATCACGATCCCTGTAATAGAATTATTATTAGATCAGTATTGTACTTTACATTAAACTCTCATTAATATAAATATATCTGCTAGGACTCCTTAGAGAGCATCATGTTCCTTTATTCTCACATGATATCAAGAGCAGAGTAAATATTATTTTTTTCGATTCTCTCTCTCTCTACCTCTTGGCGGCGCCGGCAAACCCTAGTGCCGCCATACCCAGCCGCACGACGCTGCCATGGCATCTCAGCCCGTCTCCTCTGTCGCACACACCATGACAACGTCATCACCCTCTTCCAGCTCGTCTCTTGCTGTCAGCGCCGAAACCTCCATCGGCATCACGGCGCCGCCACCTCCCTCAGCGTCACAACCGGTTTTTCCATCTCCGAGCCGCTACTCAGTGCCCTATTCCCTTTTTCAACATCCACCGCCATCGTTCCCATGGTCGCCCCCTGTTCCAGTGCAGCAAGTTTGTCTTGAGCCCCCACCCTTCGTGGCTCCTTCCTTCACTGGCCCGACCTTCGTTGGCTCGCCAGGGGTGTCGTCTACACTGCCTCCTGCTCGGACGACAGCCGGTAACTCCAATGGCTCTCCGTTGGCAGAACTCGCCCAAACCATCTCACATGTGGCGACTAATGTCACAAACATTGTGACTACCAAACTTTTGGCGGTTGAAGATTACACTACTTGGAGAACTCAATTTGAGTCGTTTCTTGTTTCTCAAGGTCTCCTTGGCATGGTTGACGGCTTTATTTAGGTACCTCCCGCTTATTCAATCAATATACTTAACTGTCAAATTCTCAATCCCGAATTTTCTACTTGGCTACGCATTGATCAAACCATCCGGTCATGGTTATTTGCTACTCTTTCGCGGGATGTTTTGATTGATGTCAGGGATTTAAAACATTCCTGTGAGATTTGGGAACGGTTAGAGTTTAGATTTATGTCTGCCAGTTTAGCCAGATCTATAGAATTAAAGCGGTTATTGTCCCAACTTAAAAAGAAACCTGATCAGTCAATGGACATCTATATAAGGGAAATTAAAATTTTAGTGGATGATCTTGCTACAATCAATTGTCCGGTTCCACCTCGGGAAGTGCTGAAAACTATCATTATGGGTTTAGGACCCGAATATGAATCTTTATTCACCACCGTTTCACTATTTCCCCAAAATTTCCCTTTTGAGACCCTTCGCAACCATCTTCTGGAACAAGAGAAGCGGGTTCTTTATTTACGCTCCCAGGAATACTCCTCCATTCATCAGGCCTTTGGTGCGCTCACTCCACCCTCTGGACAGCCGCCCGCACAGCAAGGAGTACCGCAGCAGTCGGCGACTTCCACTGATAGACCGCAGCAGCCACGCCAACCAAATCAGCAGCAGCGCGGCAGAGGCCGCGGTGGCCGCGGGCGTGGAAGCGGACAACACCCAGCACAGTACGGCCAGCAGGGGTACTGGTTTCCGCTGCAGGGTCCGTCCATTTATCACCCGGGAGGGGGTGTTCCGCCGGGTCCACATCCAGGGGGTGGGACATCTACGGGTACTGCCTTTTGTAATTCTGCTATGTCAACGTA
Organism: Cuscuta europaea; assembly: GCA_945859875.1. Classification (NCBI taxonomy): domain Eukaryota; kingdom Viridiplantae; phylum Streptophyta; class Magnoliopsida; order Solanales; family Convolvulaceae; genus Cuscuta; species Cuscuta europaea. The sequence continues at coordinate 13,024,255 of CAMAPE010000060.1, read as the reverse complement.
TAATATTAATGCCTTATCTGTTTGTGCTACTAACATGAGTTATGCAGGCTTACCATCAGATGGGGGTATTCTTGGTTCTGTTCCGCATCTTGTTGTGTGTCAGATTTGTTTTTCTGCAGGTCACTCTGCTATCACATGTCCCTCTCGTTTCACACAGCCCTCTACTCCTGCCTTGTTGACTACTCCTGGGGAAACTAATCCCGCTTTATGGTATCCTGATTCGGGGGCTTCTGCTCACATGACTGCATCCAAAGGTAATTTAATTAATTAATCTCCCTACAATGGCTATAATTCTGTTAGTGTTGCTAATGGTGCCCATCTTCCCATATGTCATGTTGGTGATGTTGCCTTACCTTCTTCTGGTCGTCCTCTCACATTAAAGTCTGTTTATCATGTGCCTCAATTAAAATACAATTTAATTTCCATTCAAAGACTTTGTGCGGATAATAACTGTACTGTTATTTTTTATAATTTTTTTTTATTAAGGACAAAGCCTCGGGGGCGATACTTCTGCGAGCTACCAGTGGTGGACCACTTTATCCTATCAGTCTGCCGTCTTCTCCATCATTAGTTTTAGCTTCCGTTTTAGCTTCTGGCCCTGTGTGGCACCGTAGACTAGTTCACTGTGGTGACAATATTTTACAATTTCTTAAACGAAAACGATTTTTATGTAGTCATTCTCCTTTTACTCATGAGTGCGTTGCTTGTCGTTTAGGAAAATCACAACGATTACCCTTTATGGATGCTAGTCATATTTCCTCTTTTCCATTGGGAATTATTCATTCTGATGTGTGGCAATCTCCTATTTGTTCAAATTTGGGCTTCAGTATTATGTATGCTTTATTGATGATTTTTCTCGTTATACTTGGATTTTTCCCATGCGCCACAAGAGTGAGATTTTTCTCCACTTTAACAATTTTAAGGCTCTAGTTGAAAATCTTCTTAATCAGAAAATTAAAATTTTTCAGAGTGACGGGGGTGGTGAGTTTGTTAATAATAATATGCAGCAATTTTTCTCCGCTAATGGTATTTATTTTCAAAAATCTTGTCCTGATACTCCCCAACAAAACAGGTTGCTGAAAGGAAGCATCGTCATCTACTTGAGCTCACTCGAACAATGCTGCTTGAAGCCTCTGTTCCAAGTCAGTTTTGGGTTGATGCAATTTTTACCGCTGCATATATTATTAATAGATTACCTTCCCCTAGCTTACAGGGTCTTTCTCCATACCAAAAACTTTTTCAACGTGTTCCGGACTACTCTTTAATGCGTGTTTTTGGCTCTGCCTGCTATCCAAACTTTTCAGCCACGTCGGCTAACAAACTGTCACATCGTTCTGTTCAATGTGATTTTCTTGGCTATGCATCTGGATATAAGGGCTATTGTTGTTTTGATCCTAACACAGGTCATGTCTATATCAGTCGCCATGTTAGGTTTCATGAGGATACTTACCCTTTTCAGTCACCCAAACGCACTCAGACTGCTCCACCAATCTCCTCCACCCCTTTTCCCATGCATCTCACCGATATTCCCTCTCCACCGCATACACTGTCATCATCCCGTCATGAACCACCCAACCAGCCATCCCCTACATCTCCACTATATTCAAACCCTCGCCTATCTACCTCTCAGTCACCCAACCCGACGACTTGTTCCACTCCTTCGACACCTTCGTCCTCTTCCTCTCTTAGCTATGCCGATAGGACCACACCAGACTTCCTTGCATCCTCTTATTCCCCTCCAACCGAGCCCACTTCCCCTTTCTCTACCTCGGGTGTGCCCACTACTGTAGTGAATAATCATCCCATGCAAACCCGAGCTAAAGCAGGTATTTTTAAACCAAAATCGATTTTTACTTTGAGTACAGTTGTTACATCTGCAGATCCTACTTGTTTTACTGAGGCAAATAAACACTTAAAATGACGGGAAGCGATGGCTGATGAATTTAATGTGCTAATTAACAATCATACTTGGGAACTGGTGCCCTTTGACAATACTAAGAATATAGTTGGTTGTAAATGGATCTATAAAACAAAATACCATTCTGATGGGTCAGTAGAACATCATAAAGCTCGATTAGTAGCTCAAGGATTTAATCAACAGGCAGGTATTGACTATTCTGAAACCTTTAGTCCTGTCATTAAACCTACTACAGTTCGTGTCGTCCTTACTTTGGCTGTCTCTTTTGGTTGGGTCATTAGTCAACTTGATGTTAAAAATGCCTTTTTACATGGTCATCTAACCAAAGAGGTGTATATGCGTCAGCCCCGTGGTTTCACTCATCCTCAGTTTCCTAATCATATATGTCGCTTGCGTAAGGCCATTTATGGACTTAAACAAGCACCACGGGCTTGGTTTCATAGATTTAGTAGCTTTCTCTTACAACATAATTTTGTCTGCAGTAAGTCTGATAATTCCTTATTCATTTACCGCTAGAATAATACTATTATTTATTTATTACTATATGTAGATGATATTATTATTACTGGCAATTCTCCATCTACCATTACCCAGTTTATTTCCATTATTTCTAATCATTTTGCTATGAAGGATCTGGGTAATCTTCATTATTTCTTGGGCGTAGAGGCTACTCGCCTCTCTAAAGGTTTGTTTCTTTCTCAAAACAAGTATGTTTCTGATCTTCTAGCCCGATTTCATCTCCATACAGTTAAACCTGTTCGCACACCGTTAGCTTCCCATACCACTCTGTCTCTATCTGATGGTGAGTTACTTTCGGACTCTACTGAGTATCGCAACATTGTTGATGCGTTACAATATTTAACTTTGACACGGCCAAATATTACTTATGCAGTACACTTAGTGTCTCAATTCATGCATGCCCCCTCGTACTACTCATTTGTTTGCAGTCAAGAGAATTTTCAGGTATTTGAAGGGTACACGAGATCATGGCTTATGGCTTCAGCAGACTAACCGGCCCACTTGTGTTCTTGCTTATTCTGATGCTGATTGGGCTGGTTGTCCAGATAGCTCTCGGTCTACCACAGGTTTTGCGGTATTTTTTGGCCATAATTTGGTTTCTTGGAAGCCTAAAAAGCAGCCCACGGTGTCCAAAACATCTACAGAAGCGGAGTACCGTGCCATTGCTTACACCGTCCATGATACACTTCACATTCGTTCGATTCTGTTTGAACTCGGGTACCCCATCACGGAACCCGCACATCTGTTATGTGATAATGTTTCTCCATCCTATCTGACTGCAAACCCTATTCAGCATGCCCGAAGTAAACACATCCAGATAGACTATCACTTTGTTCGTGAACGTGTGGCTCATGGAGATCTGATTGTTAAACATGTTCCTACTCATTTACAGTTGGCAGATATTTTTACTAAGAGTCTCCCTACTCAACGTTTTCATTTTTTGAAGGACAACCTGCACGTTGTTTCTCCCGCACAGCTTGAGGGGGTGTAATGGAATTATTATTAGATCAGTATTGTACTTTACATTAAACTCTCATTAATATAAATATATCTGCCAGGACTCCTTAGAGAGCATCATGTTCCATTATTCTCACACCCTGCTTCATATTTTCTAATTCTTTTTTCTTTTTCTTATTTTTTCATTTATAAAACTTATTAAATTATATCTATAATACACTCCTATTAATTTCAATATGCGAGTATAATGTAATATGATACTTTTGAAATATGCATTCATATAAAAATTCAAACATGAGCATAACATTAGTACCAAATGAGCATTCATAACTTAAAAAGTGCATAACATTTTAATTGAGCATAATTCATGTGAATGCTCCAATTATCATAATTCTCCTTTTTTTTAGTGGAGGAACTCGAAGAGGACATGCCATTTTTGGGTGATGACCGAACGGGCTCTGATACCACTGTTGGCAATAAGTGAAGGAAGATTTGGGAAATTGGGAGACTAAATTAGAAATATTATGGAAGAGATATTTGAACAAAGGGGAAAACCTCTTTAATTAGAATAACTCAATTTGCTTGATTTGCTTGATACAAAGTGGTGGTAGGGAGCTCTATTTATATTAGTACAAAAGTATCTAGACTTTTCTATAACTAATGCATTCTAGACGATTCTATACAATTAATGATAAGAGAGTTCTAGAGACCTTATCTTATAGAGAAGCTCTAGAATTTATTTCTTCTACAAGTTTCTATTACTTGGGCATTCCCAACAACAACTAAAACTAAATATTTATTTTGCCCAAAAACAAGTTTAATTTTCAACATGGCTTAGAGAGCGCCGGCTCGAGTTCGGAGAATCGAGCAGACGTTAAGGCTTTGTTCGTAGGCTCCATAATCGTGCGGTCGCGCACCTTATGGTTAAGGAAGATAGAGATTTAATAGGGGGCTACATTGATGTTTTTATTTTTTTATTCAATATTTTTATTATTTTATTCTACGGAGTATTTTTATACTTAAAAAAGCTCTATCATACATTCGAAATTATATCGTGGGATCGGCCTACCATGCGCACGGTGTTTCGATCTCCGACATAGTTTTTTAATTTAAAAAGAGAGCGCCGACCATAACAAGAGCACATGAGAGCAACCAGGTGCAGTGCCTATATGGTACATCCGAGTGTATGTACACCCAGCCCAACCAAGGTAGACAGCCCAATAACTAATACAAGCCAAAAATTATTCAGTGACATTTTTGTATTCTAAGAGAAAAATCACTGCATCCGCTAAATGAACAATAGTGTACTTTTAATGACCAACGGACCTATTTTATTGAGTACTTAAGAGACTACCAATGAGCATCACAATCCCTGCTTCATATTTTCTAATTCTTTTTTCATTTTCTTAATTTTTCATTTTTAAAACTTATTAAATTATATCTATAATACACTCCTATTAATGTAATAGGAGTCAAATGTAATATGATACTTTTGAAATATGCATTAATATGACAATTCAAAAATGAGCATAACATCACTACCAAATGAGCATACATAACTTACAAAGTGCACAACATTTTAATTGAGCATAATTCATGCGAATGCTCCAATTATCATAGTTCTCCTTTTTTAGTGGAGGAACTTGAAGAGAACCGGCAATTTTTGGTTGATGACCGAACGGGCTCTAATACCACTATTGGAAATAAGTGAAGGAAGATTTAAGAAATTGAGATACTAAATTAGAAATATTATGGAAGAGATATTTGAACAAAGGGGAAGAACTCTTTAATTAGAACAATTCAATTTGCCTGATTTGCTTGATATAAAGTTGTGGTAGGAAGTTCTATTTATATTAGTACAAAAGTATCTAAACTCTTCTATGATTAATGCATTCTAGACCATTTTATACAATAAATGATAAGAGAGTTCTAGAGACCTTATCTTCTGGAGAAGCTCAAGAATTTATTTCTTTTACATTTTTCTATTACTTGGGCATTCCCAACAACAACTAAAACTAAATATTAATTATGCCCAAAAACAAGTTTAATTTTCAACATGGCTTAGAGAGCACCGGCTCGAGTTCGGAGAATCGATTAGACGTTAAGGCTTTGTTCGTCGGCTCCAAAATCGTGCGGCCGCGCGCCGATTGGTTAACGAAGATAGAGATTTAATAGGGCTACATTGATGTTTTTATTTTTTATTCAATATTTTTATTATTTTATTCTACGGAGTATTTTATACTTAAAAAAACTCTTAAAAATGCAATTTTACCCTTATAAAAGCCACATGTCTTCTTCTCCACAATTTATTCCTCTATCATACATCCCAAATTATATCGTGGGATCGGCGCACCATGCGCACGGTGTTTCAATCTCCGACATAGTTTTTAATTAAAAAAGAGAGCGCTGAACGTAACAAGAGCAAATGAGAGCAACTAGGTGCAGTGCCTATATGGTACATCCAGGTGTATGTACACCCGGCCCAATCAAGGTAGACAACCCAATAACTAATACATGCCAAAAATAATTCGGTGGCATTTTTGTAATTTAAGAGAAAAAACACGGCATCCGCAAAATGAGCAATAGTGTACTTTCAATGAGCATCAGACCTATTTTATTGAGCACTTAAGAGACTACCAATGAGTATCACGATCCCTGCTTCATATTTTCTAATTCTTTTTTCTTTTTCTTATTTTTCATTTATAAGAGCTTACCAATGAGTATCTATGACACACTCCTATTAATTTCAATATGCGAGTCTTATGTAATATGATACTTTTGAAATATGTAGTCATATAACAATTCAAAAATAAGCATAACATCAGTACCAAATGAACATACATAACTTACAAAGTGCACAACATTTTAATTGAGCATAATTAATGGGAATGCTCCAATTATCATAATTCTTCTTTTTAGTGGAGGAACTTGAAGAGAACCGGCCATTTTTGGGCGATGACCGAACGGGATCTGATACCACGGTTGGAAATAAGTGAAGGAAGATTTGGGAAATTTAGAGACTAAATTAGAAATATTATGGAAGAGATATTTCAACAAAGGGGAAAAACTCATTAATTAGAACACCTCAATTTGCCGTATTTGCTTGATATAAAGTGGTGGTAGGAAACTCTATTTATATTAGTACAAAATATCTAGACTCTTCTATGATTAATGCATTCTAGACAATGCTATACAATTAATGATAAGAGAGTTCTAGATACCTTTATCTTCTAGAGAAGCTCTAGAAGTTATTTCTTCTACATTTTTCTATTTCTTGGGAATTCCCAGCAACAACTAAAACTAAATATTAATTAGGCCCCAAAAGAAGTTTAATTTTTAACATGGCTTAGAGAGCGACGCTCGAGTTCGGAGAATCGAGTAGACGTTAAGGCTTTGTTAGTCAGATCCATAATCGTGCGGTCGCGCGCCTTATGGTCAATGAAGATAGAGATTTAATAGGGCTACATTGATGTTTTTATTTTTTTATTCAATATTTTTATTATTTTATTCCTCGGAGTATTTTATACTCAAAAAACTCTTAAAAATGCAATTTTACCCTTATAAAAGCCACATGTCTTCTTCTCCACAATTTTCCCCTAATTCTTTTTTCTTTTTCTTATTTTTTCATTTATAAAACTTATTGAATTATATCTATAATACACTCCTATTAATTTCAATATGCGAGTCTAATGTAATATGATACTTTTGAAATATGCATTCATATAACAATTCAAAAATAAGCATAACATCATTAATAAATGAGCATACATAACTTACAAAGTGCACAACATTTTAATTGAGCATAATTCATGCGAATGCTCCAATTATCATAATTCTCCTTTTTTAGTGGAGGAACATGAAGAGAACCGGCCATTTTTGGGTGATGGCCGAACGGGCTCTGATACCACTGTTGGAAATAAGTGAAGGAAGAATTGGGAAATTGGGAGACAAAATTAGAAATATTATGGAAGAGATATTTGAACAAAGGAGAAGAACCCTTTAATTAGAACAACTTCATTTGCTTGATTTGCTTGATACAAAGTGGTGGTAGGAAGGTCTATTTATATTAGTACAAAAGTATCTAGACTCTTCTATAATTAATGCATTCTAGACAATTCTATACAATTAATGATAAGAGAGTTCTTGAGACATTATCTTCTAGGGAAGCTCTAGAATTTATTTCTTCTACATTTTTCTATTACTTGGGCATTCCCAGCAACAACTTAAAGTAAATATAAATTAGGCCCAAAAACAAGTTTAATTTTCAACATGGCTTAGAGAGCGCCGGCTCGAGTTCGGAGAATCGAGTAGACGTTAAGGCTTTGTTCGTCGGCTCCATAATTGTGCGGTCGCGCGCCTTATGGTTAAGGAAGATAGAGATTTAATAGGGCGAGTATTTTTATGCTTAAAAAACTCTTAAAAATGCAATTTTACCCTTATAAAAGCCACATGTCTTCTTCTCTATAATTTATTCCTCTATCATACATCTCAAATTATATCGTGGGATCGACCCACCATGCGCATGGTGTTTCGATCTTCGACATAGTGTTTTAATTAAAAAGAGAGCGCCGACCGTAACAAGAACACATGAGAGCAACTAGGTGCAGTTCCTATATGGTACATCCAGGTATGTACACCCGGCCCAACCAAGGTAGACAGCCCAATAACTAATACAGGCCAAAAATAATTCAGTGGCATTTTTGTAATGAGCAATATCTGTACTTTTAATTCACGACATCCGTTAAATGAGCAATAGTGTACTTTTAATGAGCATCAGACCTATTTTATTGAGTACTTAAGAGACTACCAATGAGTATCACGATCCCTGCTTCATATTTTCTAATTCTTTTCTTTTTCTTATTTTTTCATTTATAAAACTTTGTTGGGAATACTTTATGATGTCCAATCTAATTAAATATTTTTGTATTTGTGTAGTTATTAATTAAATGTGTAATTTGGGCTTCAAATGTATTTAAGCCCATTAGCCCACTTGTAAGCCTTAAGTTAGACATCCTTATGTATAAAGGGATGCTAACTTAAGCAAACCCCAAGCCTCTACGCACATTAACACACATATCATTTTGTAGAGCTTATACGATATAAGGAAGAGGGTGTTCATCGTTCAAATATTGTGAAATGATTCTGTGATTCTCTGCTTCTATTATATTGTTGTTGCTGTTAGATTATCATCTCAGAAATAGGGACCAAGAATTGGTATCAGAGCCACGCGTGAAAATCGATTGAATTTTTTCTGCATTTTTTGAACCTTGCATTGACGGTGAAGAAGGTTTTTGGAAAAACTAATTTTATGGTATTTCTTGGCCGGATCAACCTGGTTTGAACACTTTTATGCATTTGCTGGATGTTTTTGATCAACTTTTGAGAAAAACAATGTTGAAATTTCGATTTTAGAACTTTGGACATTTCAATATTTTTGAGATTTTTCGCAGGTTTAGTGAAGAAGACATCAATCTCGACATTTGCGATTTCGATATTTGCGATTTCGACATTTGCAATTTCGACATTTGCAATATCGACATTTGCAATCTCGACATTTGCGATTTCGACTTTGCAAAAAAAACAACAAAAAAAGGAATGAGGGGCAAAATTGTCTTTTGAGACCCGCTGAATTTCGCAGCATTCGTGTCCGTAGGTCGCCCGCGCAGGGGAGTGCGATTTTTCGATTTTGAACTGAAAGCCGAAATCCCATGTGCGCGAGAGCTCCCCTTTTCTCCTTCACCCTTTAATACTAAGGAAGGAGTGGTTCCTATTTATAGGCTCAAAAGTTCCCAAGGAGTTTAGGTATGTGATTGTTAAAAAGATTCATTTTCTCCTTAACTTGAAAAACATTCCTTTTTCTTCTAGTTTTTTTTTTCAAGAGCTAGTTTTGAGCCACTTCAAATTTCAAGGTCCAGAAAATTGCAGAAACTTCAATCAAACTCACGTGTACGGTCAACATTCAACAATCAACAGCAATGGACGCTATATCTCCTTGTTCATGTACTTGTCAAACTCATTCCTCAAAAGATAAGGACAAAATCATCAAGGAATTGGAAGAGAGATTAGCAAATAATCACAATGTTCTACTGAAGCAGCTGGATAAATCCACCTCACTGAGCATACAATTGGACAACTCAAAGGAAGAGGTCAAGAAAATAACTTTGGAAACGGAAGAGCTAACGCTCAAGGTAACTGATGTGACTTTTAGATTGCAAGAAACTGAGGCAGAGCGAAACACTGAGAAAGCAAATAAAGATTTCCTCAATAATAAAAAAAGTGCTCTCTATCGTAAAATCAAAGAGTTAGAAGACTTAATTGCTACAAAAGGGCAAACTCAACAAACAATCTTCTTGAACCAACCCAAGGACACCCGTTTCTATAATTCTAAAGAAGGACTCGGTCTGGCTAACCCATATAATTTGAAGAAGGTGAACTGTGCTCAATTGTATGACATCAATTACATGGGTCTTGGACTGACTAGAGAGCTAATCCCGGAACAGAAATTCCTTTTGATTATGATGCCTTGAACAAGAGCTATGAAACGAAAGAGCCCCCATTGACTCCTCCTGAAGAGATTCCAAGCTTTTACCCTGCAAAAGAGACTGTGCAAGATAAAGAGGAACCTTCAACTTCAGAGTCTGTAGCCAAACCAACATACATTCCACCCCTTGTGAGAAAGTTTGCTGAATTGAAAGAAGCTTTTGATAAAGAAAAATAGGCGTTTGAGCTTGAGAGGGAACAACTTTTAAATGAAATATCCTTGTTAACGACATCCTCTCAATCAAGCACAAGTTCTCAATCTCCTTCTCCCCGATCATCTAAGATGTATTTTGAAAAATCAGCTGATGATCCTGAAACTTATACCTCTAACTCTGAGTCTCCTTCTCCGACAAGATATCATGTGAAGAGGAGAGTGGAAAAGAGAGGGGAGTGGATTGAGGAGAAGTTAAGAAGAAGAAAAAAGGAGGAAGAATCTCATCTAAGGAATAGTAGCCGATGTTCGAGTGCTCTGTTCTACGCTAAAATGAAGACATTTCTTAAGAATAACCGCTCAAGCTCTTCTACTTTGAACTGTGTTAAGCCAGTAAAAACTTACTGCTCTGAGTCTGATATCTCCTCCAACCAAGATAAGAAGAGGAATGTTCAGAGATGTCCAAAGAAATCAGCTTCCGCAAAGATGATCGTTGAGGGGGAGTATAAATTACTAGGTTTAAGGTATCCCCTAAAGGTTCGCTCAATCAGACATTTGAGAAGACTCTCTCAAGAAACAATTTTAAAAGATTATCTGTCTGAACATTCACTCACTGCTAGTGAAACCTCGCCTGCACTAAAGTTCAAATAACAATGGATTCCTAAGGCTGAAGCTGAAAAATTAAGAATGTCGGGCTTTTCTCAATCAGCTAGCCTAGGATCACAAATCAAACAGAAACTGAAACAGGTTTTCTGTGGTGACAAGGAAGGACCCATCTGGAGGTGGGTACCTAAACATACCTAATCTATTTTGCTAAGGTCCGTCATGTGTGGTAACTGATCCAATTGCTCCACACACATGGAGGGTATGAAGACATGCTGAGAGCAATCAACTTTGTGCACATTATGAAAGGGATATTGGCGTGTACACTCCCAAATGAGCTGAAAGTCATCAAATGCACACCTCAACACCAACACATGCCAAGAACAAACAACAAGTGCATATTCTGAGGGGGAGTGTTTCTTTTTCTATCCTCCTGGTGCCAAACAACGGAGAAAACACATTCCAAGGGGGAGTTTTCTACTTTACTCCCCGGGTAACAAACAACACAACTTGCAACTTTTGAGGGGGAGTTTTATTTTTCTCCTCCTGGTGGTAGACAATGTAAAATGCAAGGATTCTCTCAAGGATGCAAATTTTGAGGGGGAGTTTTCAAAGTTCTCCTCCAAGCGCCAATCATCGTCAAAGGAATCTTACTGAGAGAAAACAAAAGAGCAAGGAGAAATGATAGATAACTCCCAATGGCTTAGTAAACCCAACTTAGCCTACCCAAGGGACAAAGTTGAGAGTGAGTGAGTAACTGAGTGAACACTATGAGAGTGAGGAAGTAGAAAGCTCAAGTGAACAAGAGAACAATAATCATTGTCAAATTTGCTACCTCTATTGTGCTATCAATCAAGAAAATTACTCCCAGTCACTAAAATACTCTAGACAATCCCCATAGGTTCAGGACTGAATTTATTCAAATCCTGGGTAGAAGTCGCTGCATTTTGTCCAAACAGCGCATGCACAACCCTACCCAAGACCACTCACTTGTCTCTCAACAGACATGTGTTTAATCATATTTCACGGGGAACCTCATCTCTTATCACCGTCTCCTTCTGAGGTGATGGATACTGACTATAGTGGCCCACAACCCCACACCACTGAACATTCATTGATCACGTCGTGTCTAGTAATCTCACTCCCAAACGTTTTGAATTTTCTAGGACACATACACTTTTTAGAGTTAGTTGCAGGTCTTCATGACACGCGAGAACTTCCATAGGGCTCATCTACTATAGATGAAGACCAATGATTGGAAGAAAGTCCTGCTATTGCAACACAGAAATCACCAACATGTTCAGGCCATTGCTTCTGAGTTTATCTCTATAGTGATGATAACGAGCGTCTATATGACCCTAAGGGGCTACATTATCTTTGCTGATCTTTATGATCATGCCATAACAACCAGAGTGACACCTACTTTAGATGCTTCACAATGACATGTTGGAAGTCTTGTTAGAGCTTTAATGCTTCTATCATTTTTATAGGCCACACATCAGTGTTTACATTGATGTTGTGATAACGGAACACCTCAGTGTATCCGGTTTTTATCATTTTACCATTCTATTTGTTTTTCTATTTTGATTCCCAGAATAAAAGAATAAATAAAGGCATGTCGCCCCGATTCATCAGATCGTCATGAGGGGGAGAGTGGTCCACATGCTGTTTACTCAAAAATCATTCTCGGACACTTCCTTCCTCCACCACAAAAATCAACGACAACTCTCTACTTCTCAAATTATCAAGACTACCAAGTCAGCTTCGAATCAAATGGACAATTACGCTCAAAAGTCAACCATCATTTTCCGCTGTGCCACCGACAAGGTCTCCTCAAACGCATTCACTTCAAATAGTCAAAAAGACTACATTGTGGAGGAGACAGAGGTCTGAGACTCGTGTACTGAAGATGAATCCCGTGCGCGCCTGAAAATTATCAGAACATTCATTCTAAAGGCGCCTTCAGATTTCATTCAAGCTGATCAAGAGCTACTTCTGGAAGGCAAGGATTACAAGCAAAAGATTCATCAACTCCCGGCATCAAAGATCAAATTGAAAAGTAGACATCAAAGGGGAGATTGCAAGGATTTCTTCATAGAGCCTTCTCAAGAAGTCAAGTTCAAAGACAAAGGAAGCTGAATAACAACAAAGACAAAGATATATGCGCCGCAATACTGATTGAATATGATTGAACACCAAGGGGGAGATTGTTGGGAATATTTTATGGCGTCCAATCTAATTAAATATTTTTGTATTTGTGTAGTTATTAATTAAATGTGTAATTTGGGCTTCAAATGTATTTCAGCCCATTAGCCCACTTCTAAGGCTTAAGTATAAAGGGATGCTAACTTAAGCAAACACTAAGCCCCTACGCACATTAACGCACATATCATTTTATAGAGCTTATACTGTATAAGGAAGAGGGAGTTCATCGTTCAAATATTGTGAAATGATTCTGTGATTCTCTGCTTCTATTATATTGTTGTTGCTGTTAGATTATCATCTCAGAAATAGGGACCAGGAAACTTATTAAATTATATCTATAATACACTCCTATTAATTTCAATATGTGAGTCTAATGTAATATGATACTTTTGAAATATGCATTCATATAACAATTCAAAAATGAGCATAATATCAGTACCAAATGAGCAAACATAACTTACAAAGTGCACAACTTTTTAATTGAGCATAATTCACGCGAATGCTCCAATTATCATAATTCTCCTTTTTAGTGTAGGAACTTGAAGAGAACTGGCCATTTTTGGGTGATGACCGAACATGCTCTGATACCACTGTTGGAAATACCTGAAGGAAGATTTGGGAAATTGGGAGACTAAATTAGAAATATTATGGAAGAGATATTTGAACAAAGGGGAAGAACTCTTTAATTAGAACAACTCAATTTGCTTGATTTGCTTGATACAAAGTGGTGGTAGGGAGCTCTATTTATATAAGTACAAAAGTATCTAGATTCTTCAATAATTAATGCATTCTAGACAATTCTAGACAATTAATGATAAGAGGGTTCTAGAGACCTTATCTTCTAGAGAAGCTCTAGAATTTATTTCTTCTACATTTTTCTATTACTTTGGCATTCCCAACAACTAAAACTAAATATTAATTAGGCCCAAAAATAAGTTTAATTTTCAACATGGCTTAGAGAGCGCCGGCTCGAGTTCGGAGAATTGAGCAGATGTTAAGGTTTGTTCATTGGCTCCATAATCGTGCGGCCACGCGCCTTATCGTTAAGGAAGATAGAGATTTAATAGGGCTACATTGATGTTTTTATATTTTTTATTCAATATTTTTATTATTTTATTCTACGGAGTATTTTTACACTTAAAAAAACTCTTAAAAATGCAATTTTACCCTTATAAAAGCCACATGTCTTCTTCTCCACAATTTATTCCTCTATCATACATCTCAAATTATATCGTGGGATCGGCCCATCATGCGCATGGTGTTTCGATCTCCGACATAGTTTTTTATTTAAAAAAGAGAGCGCCGACCGTAACAAGAGCACATGAGAGCAACTAGGTGCAGTGCCTATATGGTACATCCGGGTGTATGTACACCCGGCCCAACCAAGGTAGACAGCCCAATAACTAATACATGCCAAAAATAATTTTGTGGCATTTTTGTAATTTAAGAGAAAAATCACGGCATCATGTACTTTTAATGAGCATCGGACCTATTTTATTGAGTACTTAAGAAACTACCAATGAGTATCACAATCCATGTTTCATATTTTCTAATTTTTTTTCTTTTTCTTATTTTTTTATTTATAAAACTTATTAAATTATATCTATAATACAATCCTATTAATTTCAATATGCGAGTGTAATGTAATATGATACATTTGATATATGCATTCATATAACAATTCAAAAATTAGCATAACATCAGTACGAAATGAACATTTATAACTTACAAAGTGCACATCATTTTAATTGAACATAATTCATGCGAATGCTCCAATTATCATAATTCTCCTTTTTTAGTGGAGGAACTTGAAGAGAACCTGCCATTTTTGGGTGATGACCATTAAATATATACATTATATATATATAATCAACTCCTATGAATTTCAATATGTGAATCTAATGTAGAATAGTACCATTAAAAATGCATTGATATGACATTTACAAAATGAGCATAAGATCAATACGAGATGAGCATACGTAACTTGCAAAATGGGCATTGATATGAAAATCGTAAGGTTTGTTAGTTGAACATCATGACATTTTCATTGAGTATGAAACCTCATCGATTGCGCATTAATAAATTTTTAATGAGCATCAGATCTATACAAATGAGTATATGTAACTTACAAGACGAGGATTGATATCAAAATTGTAAGTTTTGTTTGTTGAGCATCAAGACATTTTCACTGAGTATCAAACCTCCGTTATTGGGTATTACAATCATGCGGTTGAGCATCATGATTTGTTGTCTCGTGTCTATAATCAACTTTTATGTGAATCTAATCTAATATGAGACTTTTGAAATATGCATTAATATAACTTTTTAAAATGAGCATAACAAAGCTAATAAATGGACATACATAACTTACAAAATGAGTTTTCAAAAATCCAAAAGCTCATTTGGGTATGTTCATTCTATTTAGTCATTTTACACATTGAAAACGTCACCTCTTCTAACTCACTTTCTTGTTTTAAAACTATCAATGGACCGTCATCAAAATCATTTTCCATTCCAAATCTTTCCACTTCCTGGTGCTCATGTTGGGTGTGTTTCGAAAAACAAAGAAATAATTAATAAAAATTAATTAATTAAAATGACTAAAGAAAAACAGAAAGTGGATAAAGCAGAATTTAGCCAAAGCTCGTGCAACGCACGATGTCCTTAAAACGTATTCGTTGCCTCACGGGGTGCTAGGAGCGTTGCAACAATCGTTTCCCATGATATCATGACTATGAACAATTGTTTGAGCACTCAAACGAATTGTTCCGGCGAACGTGAACAAAAGTAGAACATGAAGGAATTTTCAGAGAAAGCTGGAGGGTTTTGAGCTAGAGAAGTGTGCAGTTCGTGTATGGATTGTGTCTTGTTGCAAACCACCCACCAGCCTTTTATAGTGAAGATTTATGTGTGTAATAATGACTGTTTAATGGACATGAACATTGATAATCAATGTCCAGAACATTGGCATTGATTCGTCCAGAAAACTGTCCATTTAATTGCAAAGAAACGTTGGACATTTATTGGCTTGTAACGGCAGATGCAGGGTCGAGCTGTAGTGATAAGTTCGTATTTAGACACGCATTTGATGCATGTTCAAATCGACTTTTGATGGTTTCCTTAATTATTTTGTGTCACAAGTCTCATTTTTAGCTCAAGTCATAGTTACCGGGTGTTGGTTCGAGTTTTGTATTGTTTGGAGTCAAAATCAGGGAATTTGAGCCTAGCACCAGCGCTTGAGAAGCAATCGGGATGATTTGAGGTGCATTTGAGAATGAACCGAGAGTTTTAGAGGTCACCGAGAGGTTCACGATGAAGATTTGATGATAAAATAGCTCTAGGATTGGCTACGGGATCAAATGAAGACAAAGAGAGCTTGAAAACGGCGTTCAGGATGACCTTCTATCAATCGTTCAAGCTTGTCTTTTTGTAGAAACATCTAAAGTGCACGATTCAAGTTCCATATGAAATTCAACTTCAAGGGCTACAAATCATATGAAGACACCATTGCCAGAATCTGAGAGGACAAAGGTGAAAACAGACGAAGAAGTCAGATGATCGCTGTTGCAATTTCAGAATGCGTCCGTCCACCATTTTATTCATATCTTTTGATTGGATGATTCGAATCAAGTTTTACAAGTTATGGTGGATATAGGACTTCATTGTCTACAACGTTCATGAAGGAAGTATTGTCCAATTCGGAAGCAAAGAGTGCGCTCTGTGCTCCCGAAGTCGGGAACATCGTGCCCGCTGAAGGAGGGAAGCTACTGCCATCCACGCTCGCCGAGCGTAGTAGGGACGCTCGCCGAGCATGGCCCCGAAACGTGGAATTACGCTCCGGACGCTCAGCTCCACACTCGCAGAGCGTGGGTGTCGAGCGTGCCCCCCAGAAGTCCTGATTTCACCCGGATTTGACCGTTGTATATATAGATATATAGGGAGCGGTTCCGGTAAGAACGGACTCCCAGGAGAGAAATGAGAACGAATCTGGACCGTTGGATTGTATTATGTGGATCTGGATTGTGCATTTAGTGAAACTGAAATGTGCATCAGATGATATTGAAATGTGCAGAATAAAAATTTAAACACAAATGTGCATTAGGTGAAACTGAAATGTGCGAAATAAAAGTTACAAAAATAACACCACATCGTACCTTTTATTTTAGTACATTTCAGTTTCACCTAGTGCACAATTCAACTTCACATAATACACAATTCAACTTCACATAATGCCACTTTATCGTATCATTTGTGCTGCACAATTCAATTTCACCTAATGCACATTACAGTATCATGTAGTGCACATTGAATTTCACTTAAAGCAAATCTAACGGTCCAAATTCATTCTCATTTCTCTCCTAAGATCATGTTCTTATTTGAACCAAAACATATATATATATATATATATATATATATATATATATATATATATATATATATATAGGGGTGAGATCACATACAAACCATGCTTAATTTACTAACCTACAAACTCAATAATATGCAACACTTTGAACTTCAATATGCAGTACAAATAATGTAAAGATGCACTCTTTGAACTTCAATATGCAACACAAATAATTTAAATATGAAACTGCTATTTTATGGCTTAAATAATATGAAACACTTTGAACTTCCATGTGCAATACATGTTAGTCCCTGTTTCTGTAACAACAATGAATAATTGATCTAACAAGGAAGATTAAACGTAAAGATGAACACAGAATGAATCACCGTAAAACCTTCGTTGATAAACCGTGGAAGCGTACATCAGAATGATATGCGTAAGGCTATGAATAATAAGTACGACGTTCAGCCTTTTCCTAAACCTTGGCTCCCTTTTTATAGGCGAGGTTTAGGTTAGGCGTACCAGGCTTTTAGCCTGTTTAAATGGGCCTAACACTCGGCCTGATTTCTATCTAATTTATGCACTATTTAAATACAAGGATTAAATATAAAGCTAATCTATGACCAACTTGATTCACAATTAAATATCTCCAACAATCTCCCCCTTTGTGATCAAGTGCCATTCTCTTATTGCTTCTGAGATTTGAAGTAGTGCTTCCTCATACCAAGTGCATGTTCATACTGCCTCAGCACATTTCTCTTTTCGAGGCGATCGTCAATGGCCTTTAAAATTGTCTCTACAGTAGAGTGTTCCTTTTGAACATAAGACGATGCCTCTTGAAGATTTTCCTCTAGCTTTGCCTTCATCTTTAGAATCTGTTCTTTGATTATCTTCAATGTTCCATCGCAGTACTTCTCAATCTCACTGACTACCATCAGACGCTTTTCGTTCTTGTGGTTCAGATAGGTGACTGCTGGCGGTGTGAAGAAGATGTGGTAGGCTGGGAAATCTTCAAGTTCTGGACCATACAGTCTTGGCTTTGTCGAATTTGTCTTCTTTAGATTGCACTCTATAGCCATCTGTAGGTCATGTGAAGAATGTACTCGGATTTGTCTAAGCATGAATCTTTTGATATCTGCGAGGCCTTCGCTGTATATTATGCTCTGCCTGACTGGAAGGTATCTGTAGGCCATGAACATTTGGTAGATGTCATCCGGTTTCAGCATGATGAAGTCGTTCTCTTGACAAGTAAATTCGCTCCCATCGGTGCGTTGAAGTCTGTAAGTGTAGAATGTTACTCCATGGTAGTCTTCAGCCTTCACTTGCAGAATTTGATGAATCGGGAGAATATTTGACTTCAGATCTTGTTCCATCAGTTCTCTCTGTGTACCGGTTGACCTTTGTAGCAACATATGCAGATGACCTCCAGCCTGCTTTCCTTTCAAATGAGTAAGGCCTCTTAGCTTCAGTTCATTCAGTGGCTTGAATCTGTCTGGTCTACGCCAGATATGCTCTCTGATTTCTTCTTGGAAGGGGGCTTTGATACGAACATTATCCCAGGGTTTCTCTGTCTTGGGAAGTCTTCCCGCTGTTTGTCTTACAACTGATTCAAGAGTCTTCTGGGATTCTTTGTAATTCTCCCCTTCCTTGCGTTCATCGTCCTCGAGCCTTATTATATCTTCAGAGCATTTGTTGATTAGCTCTCGTAGCCACCAGTTTCTTTGCATGTCCTCTTGTTCGGCTTCAACCCGAAGATCATCCCATTCTGTCCATTTTCTGGGCCATTTGTCGTATATCACCGCCTCTTCCAGTGCATCATGGATGTCTTTGCCTGGGGAAATATATGGAATTCTTTGTTCAGGCGGTGATTGTTCCTGTGTAGCACTACCGGGTTCGCTAGGATTGCCCGTTGACATCAGCTTAGAACTGGGTTCCAACTGATGGCCTGATGGAGAAGATGTACCAGTGGTAACATCATCAGGACTTCCATCCCCTCCTCGGTTGGTATCTCTGGGAGATACGCCTCGGGATGTTATTTCTAGCTCGACCATGCTAGATAGTTTGGCTGTGGATGGTGGCTGTTGGTTTGTTGAGGTTTCAGGTTGAATTGGCTGTGGAGTTTGGCTTGGGAGAGCAGTTTGCTCAAGTGATCGAGGTCGCTTGTTCTCCCCCTCATGAGGATCCGAATCATCGGGGTCCTCATGGGAACGTTTGCGACCACGAAGATTCTCCTTGCAAGTGCTCTTGGTTTCGGGTGAAGAAAGAAGAGCTTCTAGTATGGCTTGCTGATGAAGAGTGAGGTTGTCTTCTGGGGTATTTAAGAGGTTATTCAGCAAAGCCGAAGCTAGTGTGTCAAAGGATAGGGAGGAGAGATCGATGGAGGGTGTGGTCGGGTGTGGGGAGAATACTGGTTCTGTATCCTGGGTTCCCCGAGAAATAGAAGGGATAGGAATTTGGTTTATGGATTGGTGGGATAGAGGGGTGGAGGATATTGGTTGTGTATGGGAGATGAACGGTTCAGGGGAAGGTTGGGGTGGTGTTTGTTCAGACCGAACCGCTTGGGTGGTCCTAAATTCCTGTGCTAGAGCGGTCATTGCATCTTGCACCCATGGCTTAATGGTGGAATCCAGGAAGCGATTTAGTAGAACGTTTACGTCTTCAAAGGTAGGGTGACCAGTTACGGGGGTTGTAACTGTTGACACAGCATCAGTGAAGATTGCTGATGTGTGGCCTGCATTTAATGATGGAATCATTATGGGCGTAGCAGGGCTTCCAACCGTCATAGCTTGCGCTCTGGTTGTTGCGTTCAGGGTGAGTGCACCTGTATGTGCAGTGAATAGTGTAGGTGTCCTAGAAAAAGAAGAAAATGTGGGGAATGTGACACCTAGACTCGATGTGAGAGAAGAAGGGGTTTTGACCTCGGGAGATAGGTCAATTGTATGCTCAACTGATTCAGAAGGAACCAGCGAGGGGGTTGAGTCCCGTTCTTTTGAAACAATGGCCTTTTGAGAGGCAATTGAGTGGCTGGGAGAGGGCTGTGCATGCGCAGTTGAGCCAGATGCTGCGACTTCTACCCGGGAACCGAAAAGATCGGCTCCTGTGCTTAGGGATTCGGCTCGGTTTATCTGGATAAAGGAGTCGCAGCCCGCAAAGATGTGCTCGTCTGCCTTATCAAACAGACTCTTTTTGGCTCGGGGCTGGGGCTTAGCCTTGTCATTTTTGACCTTAGCCCTGGTCTCTCGGATGACGACTTCTTCCTGGTTGATTGATGTCTTGATGGAGTGAGCTGCCTCGTCGTAATCATCCTTGGAGCAATTAGTCTCGCTCGGATTAGCTCTTGGTTTAGCCTTTTCTCTTATAGTGAAGACTTGAGGTCTGCCAGCTATGATTGGTGCTGCGTCTTCAGCAGTAATTCTTCTCTTCTTCGGAGATTCGACGGGCAGCTTCCCTTTTATGATTAGGGCATATGTGAGCTCCACATCATCACTATCGTTGTCATCATCGTCATCATCCGAGTCAGATTTTTCACTCTCCGTGCCCACGCTCTCGGAAGCCTCGTCGTCAGTGTTTGTTTGGGCTTCACTAGACGATTCATTGGCCGTTTCCTCAGCGTCTTTTTCGGTGCCCTCAGCCGCCTGACTCGTCTCAAGAGAGTCGTCAGACTTTCCTTCATTGGGCAAACCGGCCACTGGTTTCTGTGGCTTTTGGGCTCTCTCACTCTCGGCTTTGTCCCTTGGGTAGGTCCAGCTGGGTTTTGCTGAACCATAGGGACGGTCTTCTTGGTGGCTTCCTTGTACTGCTGAATAGCTGGGTTTGAAGACCTTACAAGGTTGAGCAGAAACCCAGGGATCCGTAGTCCGTAGGTCGGGTTCTTGTCCGCTTTGAAGTATTGCAGCTTTGGGGCTTTGAAATGTGGATCGGAGCTGCGTTTTGGGACTGTTGAATGCTCTGCCATGAGGTCGTTGATGATCAACCCAAGCCATCTGGCGTACGGAATGGTACTTGGCCTATTCTTTTCTTTGGCCTTGACCAGGTCCATTAGCTCTGAGAAGAAGAGCTGCGCCAAGTCGTAGTGTTTGTTGAAGGCGATCCCGTGGAAGACTAGCAGTATCTGCTTGTTGCATTTGTCGAAGCCAGCATGCTTTGGCGACAAGCATTTGTTCACGAGCCCGAAGAGATTCTTCCACGGGTGACTGAGATATGCGCCGTTGAAGTTCGACAGTTGTGGCAGTAGAGACGTGTAGCCTAGTGATGCTACGTCTTTCAGTAGGTCTGGGATTGACGGCAGCGCATCATATGTATCTCTGACTGGCAGCGCTAATGTGGATTGCAGTGTTGATGGCGTCAGGATCACGCGCATGCCATTCAGCTTGGTCTTTATTTTTGATCGATCCTTTGGAGATTCTGTATGCATGTGCCCCCAGAATTGTTGTAGGTATATCTATGGCACCGGTTTTGAGTTATGAAGTGCAGGCCAGAGATAGTGACCCTTCATGATGGCTGGAACGATTGGGTTCTGGCATTTGAAGACTGCAAGGTCTAACTGGAAGTTATTGTCCAGCACCTTGATCCATTTGTCTTGAGAGTAGATGGCATCATCGATCCGTGCTTTTGTGTTTCCTGCCATTTTAAACTGTAGAAGCATGGGGTCAGCACATGAAGTTCAACTGTTTGATTTGATTTTGAAAGAATTTGATTTGCTGTTTTCAGATAAGTTTATGCAGGTGGAATTTTGGAAAAAAATTTCTAAGTCCACATCTCGAGATCTGAATCTCGAGATCATGATTTCGAGATCCAAATCTCGAGATCTTGATTTCGAGATTCAAATCTCGAGATCAAGATGTCGAGATGCAGATCTCGAGATCTTGATTTCGAGATTCAAATCTCGAGATCAAGATGTCGAGATGTAGATCTCGAGATCTTGATTTCGAGATTCAAATCTCGAGATCAAGATGTCGAGAAGCCCATCTCGAGATCTTGATTTCGAGAAGTTGAACCGACGATCTCGAGATCCAAGAACTCGAAATCGTGATTTCGAAACGAAGAATCCACCTGCAAAAACATAAACAAGATATATCAAACAATTAACAAGCGATTTCAACCTAACAAAAACCTTTTTATGTTGATTTTGAGAAAAAAAAACTATTTGACAAAGATCTCGAGATCGTTAGTTTTCGAACGCAGTAGAAGATGATGATTTCGAAATCGAGTGATGTGAAGATCTTTCGTTTGGGGCGTCGTTATTGAACTCGAAAACGATGGAAAGCTACCTTAGTGATTGCGAAAGTGAATCGGAGAAGGAGAGGTTTTTCGAAAAACAGGGTTTTGAGAAGAAGAACAGTCGTCGGAGAGTTTGCCTTTGCGAAAAGTTTTAGAAGAGAAAGGGAAGAGCTTGTTCAGGTTTATATACGCGAGAGAAAAACAATTTGGACCTCCTCCGTTACAATTTAGCCCGAGATATTGGGCTGGCACACAGTGTCCTTTTAAAAGATTTTCGAGGCCCAGACCAGTAAAAATAGAGAGCTCCCCCTTAATCAGTGAAAAATAGCTCCCCCTCAAACAGTGAAAATTTTCTCCCCCTCAAAAAATGCAACGAACAATATGTACAAATGCAACGCACACACACTATTTTTTGTTCTTTTTTATTTTTCACACATACTCAACACATGCAACACACACACACACTATTTTTTGTTATTTTTGATTTTCTCCCCCTCAACACATGCAACGCACACACACTATTTACAAGTCCCACGCACACACACTTTTTACAAGTCCCACACACACACACACTTTTTAGATCAGTGGAGACATAATTAAACAGGCTCGAGGTTCAACATGCCCAACTTGGAGACTAGGAACTGGAATCGTTTTTCATCCAATGCCTTAGTGAACAAGTCAGCCAGTTGAAGTTCTGAGCTTACAAAATACATGTCAATGTCTCCTTTCTCCACATGATCCTTGATGAAATGATAGCGCAGGTCGATGTGTTTGGTGCGGGAGTGATGAACCGGGTTGCTGGTGATGGCTATGGCGCTTTGTGAGTCACTGTAGATCGGGATATGGCGGAGAGTGTAACCGTAGTCCTTTAGCTGGGTCTTCATCCATAATATTTGTGAACAACAGCTAGCAGCCGCGACGTATTCTGCCTCGGCCGTAGATGTTGACACACAGTTCTGTTTCTTGGAAGACCAGCAGACTAACTTATCGCCCAAGAATTGGACTGCTCCCGATGTACTTTTGCGGTCCATCCGGCAACCAGCAAAGTCAGCATCCGAGTATCCGACTAGGTCAAAACCTGAGTGCTTGGGATACCAAAGGCCTAGATTCACAGTGCCTTTGAGGTATCTCAGAATTCTTCGAACTGCGGTCAGATGGGATTCCTTCGGATTTGCCTGAAAGCGTGCACATAAGCATGTGGAGAAAACAATGTCAGGCCTGCTTGATGTGAGATATAGCAAAGATCCAATGATGGCCCTGTAGTTTGTAGCATCAACTGGCTTCCCGGAGGGGTCTGAGTCCAGTTTGTTGTTTGGGGACATGGGGGTCGTCATGGAAGATTTGCCATCAATGTTGAATCTCTTAAGCATTTCTAGTATATACTTTGACTGATTGATGAAAATGCCGTCAGAGAGTTGTCTAACTTGCAGGCCTAGGAAGAAATTCAGTTCGCCCATCATGCTCATCTCGAACTTGGTTTTCATCAGTTTCTCAAAGTGTTTGCACAGACGTGGATTTGAGGAGGCGAAGATTATGTCATCAACATAGATCTGAATCAGGATGATGTCAGACTTCTGTCGCTTGATGAAAAGTGTGGTGTCAATCTTCCCTTTTGAGAAACCTGAGTCAACCAGAAATTCGGTTAATGCATCATACCAAGCTCTTGGTGCCTGTTTCAATCCATACAGAGCTTTCTTTAGCTTTTACACATGGTCGGGATATCTGGGATCTACAAATCCTTCGGGCTGAGCGACATAGACTTCTTCTTCCAAGACTCCATTCAGAAAGGCAGTCTTGACTTCCATTTGAAAGACGGTAAAGTTCTTGTGGGCCGCATACGCAAGAAAAAGGCGGATTGCTTCAATTCTTGCTACGGGTGCAAATGTTTCATCATAGTCTATGCCCTCTTGCTGATTATATCCTTTAGCGACCAGTCGTGCCTTGTTCCGTATCACTATGCCTTCTTCGTCCTTCTTGTTCTTGAACACCCATTTTGTGCCAATGATGGTTTTCTGAGGGGGTTTAGGCACGAGTGTCCATACATCTAGTCTGTCAAACTGATTGAGCTCATCTTGCATGGCAATCACCCAATCTGGATCAGCGAGTGCCTCTGAGACTTTGGATGGTTCATTCTTGCTTAGAAAGCATGCATAGTGACATTCATTTGTTGTTGCTGATCTTGTTCGCACACCTTGACTTGGATCACCTATTATTTGTTCAACAGGATGTGCTCTCGTCCACTTCCTCTCATGAGCTAGAGGAGTTGGAGTAATTATTGGTTGATCTGAGTCCTGATATGAGTTTGAAGGCTCTGGGGCAGCTGTGGTGTGTAGTGGAGATGATTCCGGACTTATGGCAAAGCCGTGATCATCCACACCTCTGGGATTGGTTTGAGGGGTTGAGGGTGTGGATGGTACATCATCTGGTCCTGTGAGGAGCGGAATCTCTGCTGTTGGAGTTGATGTTGACTCTGGAGTGTATGCAGGAGGTGGAGATTGTGAGTTCTCGTAAAAGTTTCTGAAGAGAGAGTCGAGAATCACATCGTCGTGTTCGGTGTTTGGTTCAGCTTTATCAGAAGCTACTGGTACAGCAGTGGATGGATCGGTCTGGAGATGTTCAATAGCAAAGTCTGCATTTCATAGAATGTAACGTTTACACCCTCGATGACAGTCCGCTTGTCTCTGAGATAGACTCGGTAAGCTTTGGATTGCAGTGAGTAGCCAATGAACACGCCTTCTCTGGCTTTGGGATCCAGCTTACTTCTCTCTGTCCGATCATTGAGTATGAAGCACTTGCAGCCAAAAACCTTGAGGAAAGAAATATCAGGAGTTTTGTTGAATAGGATCTCATATGGAGTCTTGTCGAAGCGCTTGTGGATGAAGGTTCTGTTCTGAGTGAAGCACGCAGTATTGATTGCCTCTGCCCACATGAAGTGAGGCAGTCTTGATTGAATTAACATGGTGCGTGCTGCTTCAACAAGGGTTCTGTTCTTTCTCTCAACAACTCCGTTCTGCTGGGGAGTTTTAGCTGCTGCAAATTGCTGAGTGATACCGAGTGATTCATAGAACTCAGTGAGAGTCTGATTTTTAAACTCGGTACCATTGTCAGTTCTCACAATTCGAACACTGTGCTGTAGCAGTTTCTGGATCGTTCTGATAAAGGTCATAATGTTTTCCGCAGCTTCGTCTTTTGATCGGAGAAATTTTGTCCATGTATACCTAGAGAAGTCATCAACGATCACCAGAGTGTATTTGCGACCGTTGATGCTTTGTACTCTCATAGGTCCACACAGATCCATGTGTATTAGCTGCAACTGATGAGTAGATGAAGGTTCAGATTTTGACTTGTGGGAGCTTCGCGTCATTTTGCCCATTTTGCAGGCACTACAATGATTTTCAGCGGAAGACTTTAGCAGAGGAAGCCCCTTGACAAGTTTCTTGGAGGACAAGGTTGATAGATGTTTGAAGTTCAGATGGGAGAGACGTCTGTGCCATAGGTTGTTCTGTTCAGTTGAAGCTTTGGACAGCAGACAGATGGAAGTGGTGGATTGGACGCTTTTCAGATCAATAGTGTACAAATTTGATGTTCTGTAACACGTTAATAATGTATTCCCTGTGATGTCAAGAACACAGCATTGTTTTGCAAAGAACCTCACTTCCATCCCGCTGTCACAGAATTGTCCAATGCTCAGTAAGTTGTGTTTGAGCCCTTTGACGAATGAAACATCTTTTATTGTGACACTGGCACAGACGACGTCCCCATACCCAAGGATAGGAGATGAGGCGTCATTCCCGAATCTGACATTGCCTCCGTAGCAGTTGGTGTAGTTGCTCAAAAGGTGCTTTATTCCGGTCATGTGGGTTGAGCATCCTGAGTCTAAGTGCCACACATGACCGTCTTGCAAAACAATCAAATAGGTTTAGGTACCCAACTTGGAGTGGGTCCTTCCTTATTATCAAGAAACACCTTTTTAAATCTGGCTTTGAGCAGTGATCCAAGGTCAGCTGCTCTTTCAACAAAAGATCTATCTCTGGTGGGCTTTCCAATAGCCAGATCTGCTTTTGCAGTGTGTCTGGTTTTTGGAGTCCACCTAGTAGTTTCCATTTTGGTGGGTCTGATGTTGTGAACCCACCTTTCCATTTTGGTCCTGGTGGGTCTAAGTTTGGGGACCCACCTTTCAGCTGCAGTTATGATGGGTCTTCGATTGGGAACCCACCTTTCAGTTTCAGTTTGGATGGGTCTTTGTTTAGGGACCCACCTATCCGTTTTAGTTTTGGTAGGTCTCATCTTGGGGACCCACCTACCTGTTTCAGTTTTGGTAGGTCTTATCTTGGGGACCCACCTCCCAGTTTTAGCTTTGACGGGTCTTATCTTAGGGACCCATCTTTCGGTTTCAGGTTCAGGAGGAGAGTAGATAGGTGCTTTGTGATTGAACGGTTGTTTCTTGAGTTTAGTTTTGAAAATCTCCTCCTTAGAAAGCCGATTAAGATGTTTCCTAGAATGAACTCTAAGGGCATATTTCATATCAGGAATACAAAACGTTCCCTTAGTAGTTCCTTTCTTGGTTTCTTTTTCCGGTTTGAGCTTTCTTGAAGGCTTAGATTTAACAACATTCACATCACATTCATAATTATGGGGATCTGGAACAGAATAACCATAAGCATCACTTGTATTATAAATAGAACGTTGTCTAGAAGATGTCTCAGAAATATTCAGCTTGGGACTCAAGACTGAACTACTAGAAGTTTGCTTTGTAGAGACAGAATTACAATTAACTTTGGAATAAAAAATAGAACTAGATCTAGGGCTGGCATTATTCTCAAAAACTTTCTTTTTGCCATCTGCGATTTCCTTCCTCTTTTTCCTCCACTCATTCTTCTCTTCTCCTTCTTTATTCACTTCATTCCCTGTAAACAAAGGAGAAGAGAGATGAGTGGACGAACCTTTAAAAGCATTGTTTTTCTCATGTGAGGTGTGTGAGCTGTCAGGCTTGGTCGTAGAAGAGTCTGTTCTAGCATGAAACTGCTCACTTAAATCATTAAATTTTTGAAGAAGTTCCTGCCAATTGCGCTCAAAGCCTTTCTTTTCAGTTTCAAATCTCTCTCTCTCGTCATCAAGAGTTTTTTGTAGGTTTTTGAGCTTTTGAGCCATGGGAAAAATACATGGTTCCTCACCAGTTTTAGCAATACCAACTCTTGGGGGAGGGTCTAGAGGGTGTCCTATGTGAGGAATATCTTTAGCATAAGGGTCAAGGCATTCACTAAAGCAGGAAGTAGGTTTTTCTTCTGAAAGTTGTTTTTCATTTACAGAGGGATAATCACAAGAAATCGCAGGTTTTGGTTTCTTTCTCTTTTCTTCTTCTGCTTCAGCATAGTCTTCATCACTTCGAAAATACATTTTCTCGCCAAACCCTAGTCCCATGTAATCTTTGTTATAGAATTGAAGGCAATTAACTTTCTTAAGATTACGTGGGTTGGTTATGCCCAGTCCTGTTTTAGCATTGTAGAATCGGTCATCCTTTTGTTTGTTGTTAAGCAGAAAAACAGTTTGTTCAGATTGACCTCTTCTAGCAGCTAGATCTTCTAGTTCTTTTACTTTATTTAAAAGCGTTCTTCTTTTGTTATGCAAAAAATCGCATTCAGCCTTTGCTGTGCTTTTTTCCCGTTCACTGTCCTCAAATTTCCTAGTTAATTCAGCTATCTTTAGTTCAAAGCTTTCAAAATCTGAGGACACCTTTTTGACTTGATCTTTTGCAATTTCAAGTTGAATACTTAAGGAAGACTTTTGGTCTAGATTCTGTTTCAGAACTCTATAATTATTGTCTAGTCTCTCCTTTAGTTCTTTGATTAGATTGTCCTTTTCAAGTAAGGACTGCATTTGATTATTTAGAGAAGTATGTGAGGTACTTACAGAGCTAGTTGAGCACTCGCTTTCGGGGATCGCAGCATCACCCTTTCTTTCATTTCCCTCCACACTTGCCATAAGGGCATAATTGTCTTCCTCTTCCTCTTCCTCAGAAGAATCTTCTGCCCAGTTCTCATTCTCAGCAATCATGGCAGAGGTTTCTTCTTCTTTCTGCACCATCAGCATTTTCTGCTTATTCCACAGCATTTTCTGCTTGTAGAAGTTAGCATCTTTCTTCTTTGGGAGGCGGCAGTCTTTGATCACATGTCCTGGTTTGCCGCAATTATAGCATTTAGGAGCTTCTTCTGCTGATGATGCCTTCCTAGAAGATCCTTGATCATGGTTCTTCTGCTTGTAGTTTGAGGAGGAAGTTCTCAGCCTGTTGGAGGAGCTGTTCTTCTTAGCAAATCTTTTGGCAAGCAGTGCCATCTTTTTCTGTAGGTCTGCTAGCTCAGCCTCTAGATCAGATTTGTCCTCGTCACTCTCATCATCATTTGATTCAACCACCACCTTCTTCTTTTTCTTCTTTAATGAAGTGGTTGTCCTTCTTTGCTGAGCATCCATTACAAGAGCTAAGGGGTTTGTGGTGTGATGATCCTCAGCACAGGCAACCTCGTTGACGAATTGCTTCAGATGTTCATAGAGTGTGCAGAGGTCAATTTCGTCCAAATCTATCCGAGATCTGATATCCTTCACTGTCTTTTCCCATGCCGGATGCAGGCTAGATAAAAATCTAATATTCAGTTCCAGATTGGACCTGAATACCTTGATCTTTCTGAGTTCATTTACCAGTTGAACAAGTCTGTTGTAAGTCTCATTCAATGGTTCTCCTGTGCCTGCTTTGAAGGAGTCATAAGCGATGAGGATTGTAGTCTTCTTTGTTTTGAGGCTGATGCTCGTGCCTTGTAGCAGCTTCTCTATTTCATCCCACATTTCCTTAGCTGTCTGCATGCTATCAATGAGAACATAAACTTCATTTGGTATTGCTTGTAGGAGGTACGTTTTGGCCATAAGGTCACCACGAAGTCTGAGCTTGTCAGCTTCTGTGTATTCAGACGGCACTTTTCTCCTTATTTCTGAAAAAATAGGAGGATTATTTTCTGGATCTCCACCAACTGAAATCATGAGTTCAGCTGGTCCTTCAAGCAAAGATTCAAGCATCGCAGCAGAGTTCTCTTTGTGCTCGAGGAAATTTAGAAATCTGTTCCTCCACATTTGATATTCTCCTTTCCGGAGGCTAGGGGGGTACTGCTGTTCCCTTGTGCATTGTATTCTGAAGCCATTGCTGTACTAAACTGACCGTTCGAGAAAATTGATCAAAAGATTTTCAGAGGCAGAAAGTCGAAAAATCAGATGTCGAGATCTGAATATCGAAATCTCAGATCTCGATAAAGGAGGCCCGGTATCGAGATTTGGGCTCGAGATTAAGGATCTCGAGATTAGGGATCTCGAGATTTCAAATTTCGAGATGCTGATCTCGAGATTTGAAATGTCGAGAAGTTAATCTCTCGAAATCTTAATCTGATAAGTCAAATGTCGAGACCAGATGTCGAATCCTTTTCTCGAAATCAAGATTTCGAAATCCTAGATGTCGAAATCCTCAATGTCGAAATCCTGCAACCTGTAAAAATCAGATAAACAAAATCTGAAGGTAGTTTCCTGTAGAGTTGAATGTCGAGATCTTCTGGTAAAGTTTTCAGCTCGAAAAACGTAGCAGAACCTGTGAAGAAGTAGGATGTCGAGATGCCTAGCTCGAGATATCTCGAAATCTAAAATTGCGTAAAACACAAACTGAAGTATACCCTTTGATCGCTTTGAAAAGGCGATTCCAAAGGTGTAACTTTTACAACTTTTGAACAAGAAACAAAATTACAGAGCAAAAAATCGACAGAATGAACTACGTTAACAAAAACAGAGTATTCTGCAGGAGTTCTTCTGATCGTTCTCGATCGGCTCTGATACCAATTGTTAGTCCCTGTTTCTGTAACAACAATGAATAATCGATCTAACAAGGAAGATTAAACGTAAAGATGAACACAGAATGAATCACCGTAAAACCTTCGTTGATAAACCGTGGAAGCGTACAGCAGAATGATATGCGTAAGGCTATGAATAATAAGTACGACGTTCAGCCTTTTCCTAAACCTCGGCTCCCTTTTTATAGGCGAGGTTTAGGTTAGGCGTACCAGGCTTTTAGCCTGTTTAAATGGGCCTAACACTTGGCCTGATTTCTATCTAATTTATGCACTATTTAAATACAAGGATTAAATATAAAGCTAATCTATGACCAACTTGATTCACAATTAAATATCTCCAACAATACAAATAGTGTAAAGATGATTTGAACGGGAGGACTAGTTTGTATGTGATCTCACCATTGCATCTTTACATTATTTATACTGCATATTGAAGTTCAAAGTGCTGCATATTATTGAGTTTGTAGGTTAGTATTTTAAGCATGGTTTACATTTGATCTCTTATCTATACACACACACACACACACACACACACACACACACATATATATATATATATATATATATATATATATATATATAGGGTACGGTTCCGATAAAAACCATCCTTATCGTGCAAACTGCAAACCGTCACTTTTGACTCAATTTGATTCACTTTAAAGCTCGTCTCTTGCACTTTTTAAACTTTGGTCGAATCATTTCAAATAGAAAAAAACGGTGCCACTTTTGTAAATAAGTTAAAGTTGTATGGCTTCGTGAAAAAGTGCAATATAGAAAGCTAATAGTGCATCAGAATGGGGGAAAAGTGATCGGTTTGTAGTTTTCACGGGAAGAAAGTTTTTATTTGATCCGGAATATATATATATATATATATATATATATATATATATATATATATATATATATATATATATATATATATATCACCCCAAAACCCCTATTTTGAGGAGGAGCTTAGAGAGAGACCTATGAACGAATTTTAGAGAGCTTTTTAGCTTTTTTCTTCAATTCTTTGGGATTGTAAGTTCCTAATTTTTAATTAATGACAATTAATTCTATTCTTTCCATTTCTGTTGATCATTTAATTATGAGTTGTGAGTAGTTTTAATTAGGGATTTGGGGTTGATGAAGGGGTTAATCATGATGGATTAACTCCTATGGCTAAATTCATGATGGATTAATTGCATGAATGTTATTTAATTTGTCTTTGAATAATTTAATTTATATCTTGTAACCTAGAACCGCGGCTAGAATTACAATTGCTTGTAGAATAAATTAAGAGAAATCTAATTTATTCGAGGACACCTTCACACGCACTTAATCATTCGCTAAGAGATTAGTATTGATTAAGGGGACGTATGCTCGCTCATTTTGGCAAAAATTTTAGGATCATGTTGCATGAGAGATCAGTCTGGTCCCCTAAATTATTGTACTCTACGCCGCGAGAGCGGTAAGAATTTAGTAATGATTAGCGAGGCTCAATTAAATTGATTTCATGTAATTAAGCCTGATCAACAAGAAATCTGATTACCCCAGAATCAATCCATGTTCCCTTCATCGTTAATTAGAAAGAATCCATTAGTTTAATTTCTTTATTCGTTATTTGCAATTAATTTTTCCCAATCAATCAATCTCACACAATTTATTTTATTTTATTTCTTTTTCTTCGCTGAATTTAATTATTTCTTTGCTGAATTTAATTAAATCTTAATTCCCTGTTCTCCGTCCCTGTGGAAACGATACTCATACTTACACCCTATATTGCTACATATTTTAAGTGCGAGAAAATACCTTATATGTGTGATGAAACTTCCATATGGGAGTGGTTCGGTATGGCATACCGAATATTTTCTCTCATAACTAAACCATACCAAAATACTCACACATCTAAAAATACCTTATATGTGTGATGAAACTTCCATATGGGAGTGGTTCGGTACGGCATACCGAATATTTTCTCTCATAACTAAACCATACCAAAATTTTCGGTGTAGAAAATTTATATATCTTTACCTTACCGAAGTTTCGTTATACCGTATTTCGGTATACTGTATTTTGGTATACTGAAGTTTTGATTCAGTAATGGTACGGTATCGGTAAATTACCATGCATGCATGTCTCTCAACACAACAAATTATGATTGACTAACGAAATTGTTGGTATTGGCCCGGTTCCTTAAGTCCAATTTGCTTCAGCGGCCGGCCCATACTTATTTCTCCTTGTTCTTCCGCTCATCCATTTTACACGCCTACTGCCTTCTTCCGCTTTCCTTCTGCGTGTAACCTGCGTATCTTTGCTTATGGTAAGTCTTACCATCCTTGTGAATGAGCCTGGCCTATATATTCTTTCTTCCCTGCCGATGGAAAGGGTGAGCCGAACCCTAGCATCTCCCCTCCTTCGCACCTATAGCCTCTCTGTGGGTGCTCGGACGAATTGGCCGGAAAACGTTGTTGGTCGTTGCCCATATCCTCCCTTTGTTGAGTCTAGTGGTGAAATTGGTATCCTTTGTGGATATAAAGCTCAGACCTGAGCTGGATTCGAGTTATTACAGTGGTATCAAAGCCAGCCGCCGCCCGCCGCCGTCTCGCCGCCGTCGTACGCCGTCGCCGGAGGTCCAGGAGTGTCGCCGGAGGTCCAGAGAGGTCTGCCGCCGTCTGCCAGGAGCCTGCCAGTCCAGTCTGCTGCCGGTCCAGACCTGCTGCCGCCAGTATGGGAGCTCTGCCGCCACGCTCTACAGCAGCCCACGCTGCCTACGGTAAGTCGGGTAACCCAATCTCGGGCCCCGCTCAGGTAAATTGGCGTTAACCACCCTTGGTGTACCGGAGTGCCACCGGATTTATCTTGTTCCCCGCTCCCCGCTGCTGACCTGTGTGGTCTTGGATGCCGGCTGTGCCCGGCCCCAGGTACGTTTACTAATCCTTTGTGTGATTTTTATTCGTAGTTCATTTATTTTAATTTCATGTTGAATTACAATTACTTGTTTGTTTAAATTGTCATTACTTGTTGGTTTGTGATTAATTTTTTCGGTGAAGAATATTTTTGTTTGGATACTCGTTGTCCGAAGTTGTGAATATTTCTTCCGGTTTAAATTTAATCACATAATGGATTTTTTATTTTGATTTTTTCTGTTGATTGATTCGTGGTTAAACTCTTCGGTTAAGAATATTTGTTTGGATACTTGTTGTCCGAAGTTGGAAATATTTCTGTCCGGATTAGTTTTAAATCATGTCTCTTTGTTTGTTGATTTAATTCTAGCCTATTTGCGCTTGTACGAAAGAACAAGGAGATTGTACCCGAACTTTGTGTTCATTGGTCTTCTCGGCTTGTTCGTGCTAGTTGCTTCGTACCGGTTGATAGCCTGATAAATTTTTTATTTACTCTCTTGCGTGTTGTGCTTGCTTTTCTGTTAATATGGCTGTCAATCAATATGGCATGCTTCCATTTAACGGAAAGACAGATTTTGATATCTGGAAACAGAAAATCAAATGTGTGTTGATCCAACAGAAAGTCTATAGAGCCGTGACCGGTCTCTATTTAGACTCTGAGGATGCTGCTAAGCGTGTTGAGATGAATGAAACTGCTTGTTCCTCTATTTACCTAAACCTTTCTGATTCAGTGCTCAGGAAGGTGGGTATTATAGATTCCGCAAAAGAGTTGTGGGACAAGTTAGATAAGTTGTATACCGATACTTCTTTGCCTGGTAAATTGTTTTTGCTTGAGAAGTTCTTTAGGTTTAGGCTTGACCTGACCAAAGACATAGATGAGAACCTAGATGTGTTTAACAAGCTTATTCAGAACATTAAGCAAGCCGGTGATAAACACATAGATGACTACACACCCATAGTGTTACTTAATGCCATCCCTGACTCTTACAATGACGTCAAATCTGCCATAAAGTATGGTAGAGACGATATCTCGTTAGATATAGTCGTTAATGGATTAAGGAGTAAGGAGTTAGACCTTAGACACTCGAGGGGTAGTAACAGTCAATCTAGGGATTCTGGTGAAGCGTTGCTTGTAAGGGGTAGGTCTAAGAGTAGATCTAGAAACCATAAGAAGGGTAGCAACAATAAGAACCAGACCAATAACAATGACCCGGGGAAGAAGAGAGGTAAGTCTAAGAAGAGAGTGTGCTATAATTGTGGGAATTCTAGTCACTTCATTAAGGATTGTCCCCATCCTAAGAAGTCTGAACATGCTAATGTGGTAGATGATAATAACTTGCATGAAGAAGTTTTTATGGTCTGTGATTCTGCAAATTCTGTGTTGAGTAGCATGACTGAAAATGAGTGGTTGATTGACTCTGGTTGTACTTATCATATGACACCTTTTAGATCTCTGTTTGCTTCTTATGATTCTTGCAATGATGGTTTTGTGTCTCTTGCTGATAATAAGAAATGCAAAATACATGGGGTGGGTGATGTATGCTTAAAGTTTGATAATGGGACTGTGTTTACTATGAAAAATGTGAGGCATGTCCCTGATTTGCGTCATAACTTGTTTTCTGTCGCTGCTTTTGAGGGTAGTGGGCTTGAGGGTAAATGGGGAAATGGGGAAATGGGTGCATGAAAGTTTTGAAAAATTCCCTTGTTTTGTTTAAGGCAAAAAAGGTGAATAATTTGTATGTGTGCCATGCTCAACCTTTCTGTGATTCTGCTCATGTTGTTAGTTCTGATAAAACTGCTTTGTGGCATAATAGATTAGGACAAATGAGTAATAAGGGTTTAGAGATTTTGCATAAATCTGGTTGTTTTGGTAAGGATTCTGTGTCCTCCATCCCTTTCTGTGAATCTTGTGTGTTAGGCAAGCAGCATAAGGTTACATTCCCCTCTTCCCCTTATCCTAATCCCACTAAGTGTACCTCTGTGCTTGAGTATGTTCATGCAGATGTGTGGGGTCCTGCTAGTGTCTCTACCCACGGGGGTAAGAGATATTTTCTGTCCATTATCGATGATTTCTCTAGAAAGGTGTTGATTATGCTGAAATCTTTGCTCCTGTTGTTAAATTCACTACGATTAGAACTATGCTTGCTCTTGTTGCTCATCATGATTGGGAAATGAAGCAAATTGGACTTAAGGAACCGGGCCAATACCAACACATTCTCCACCTTATTGGACCCTAGTGGTGTAGAGTCAAAACTCTAATACATACAAGAGACCTGAGCTGGATTCGAGTTATTACAGAAATATACAAAATCGGTGCTAGTAGCAACATACTTAATCAATTATTAAAATGTTACAAATACAAATAATAATCTATTGTTGTCATATTCAATATTGAACAATGATTTTTTCTATAATTATTCAACAATAATTAGTATTAGTATATTTAAACAGTTCAACATGCGACATATTAAAAATTAACACATTCTCCTAAAATAACTTAAACAATATAGATATAACTAAATCAATAGGGATCTCTAACAAAAAAATAAAATTATTCAAACAACATTGATATAAAATATAATCATTTATCCCTAATATGATGTTGTGTATTTAGTCATTTTTATAACTTAAAAAAATATTTGAATACGGCTTTCGGTATAATGGTATACCGGTATAGTGGGCCTTTATTTTTATATTTTGTTATTTGTAACCAACCTAAGTATTAATTTTGGGCTTCAAAATTGTAATGTACTTTTACAATATTTTAGAATTTAAATTAATTGTCGGATAGGGAGTTGGTACAATATTATACCGGGATACGGAGTTATTTGAAAACATTTACCGTTACGGTACAGAAATAAATCGGTATGGTATGATACCTTACCAAAAATGATGGTATACCAATTTTTGGGTATTTTTCGGTATTTTTGCCCACCCCTACTTCCATATGTTTACACACTCTTATCTAAACAAAAAGGTACTCCGTATATTTTTATTTTAAATTGGAATATATTTAAATTGAAATATATTACCTCCGTCCTTGTAGACTTTGTCAATTTCGAATTAGTTAGGTGAGAAATAATAAAAATAAAAGTTTCATGGTTCAAGTTTGTGTATAGAAGAGAGAAATGATCATAAATACAAATTATTTACTTTAATTCAAAAGTGATAAAGTTTTTGTGACAATAAGCGATGAAAAGTTGGCAAAATCTAATGGAATATCTACCGACCTTTCCCAATGCTCTACTTGTGGAGGCAATAATTACTTGTTGGAATGATGATTATTTCATTTTTTTAAATGCTCCATGTTTTATACGTTTTTAATTAATACATTGATATTTTTAATAGATGTTATTATTACTTGCATGTTTCTTAAAGCCCATTTGGTAACCTATTTTTGATCTTATCAGTCTTATTAATTAACTTTTTATCAATTACAATTTTTTTATTTCGCCCGCTAAATTGTTTAATAAGCGCAAATAATTAATTAAGCTTGTGGTTGCTTTTCTGACTAACTCAGTCAAGTTACTTTACCGGACCATTTTGATCTTATCAGCTCTTTATTTACTAATTCAATAAATAAAATATACTTCCTCCATTCTCTAATGGTCGCAACAATGTGATTTTTGCACTATTCACACACCTTACTTTGACCATAATTTTCTACTAATATATATAATCAAATTATTATGTATAACATGTTATTAAATTTCTATGAATGTGAATTTTCAAAATATTAACATTTTATAGTGTTTACTAATACGTAATTAAATATAATTACAGTTAAAGCTATGCGTTGGTAAACGTGAAAGTCAAACTGTTGCAAGTATTAAAGAATGCATGGTAGTATTCTAAATAATTTTTTTACATAAATCAATAGATCTAATCAATTCGGCCATTTAAGTTAGTATTTAATGAATTTCAAAAGATTGAACCGACTCGGTCAATTTTAGTGTTATTGAACAAACTCATATTTATCAATAAAATTTAACCAGCACGTGACATTATAAAGTAAAATCAATATGGCAAAAATTTATATCAATAAATGAATAACTAATCAAAAGTCAAAACAACAAATTAGTTATATAAAAAATACAAGTGTATATTTTTTGGTATAATTAAAAAAGGAAAGTTAATCTATACGGAGATTCATTATTCATGTTTTCATACATAAACACAATAATCCTAATTATTTTCGTTTTTCAATTCACTTTTTACTTGAAATTCCCATTAATTTCTCCGTGCAGGGCACTTGTCGAATACTAGTTCCTACTTCCTAATACAATACACCCCTACCCCTCGGTTCATATATGATAAACCCGGATGTACGGGTGAGAACCGTACATCCAGGTATTTTTTGATTTTGTTTAACTTTCAACCTTATTTACTCTTCTCACCACCCTTTGATCCAGCCGTCTGAACTCTAAAGTGGATTCTGCTAGGATTGGCTCTTAGAGGCGTATGGAGTTGCGGAAGTGGATTCTCGAGCCTCAATTTGTTTTTTGAGACTTCCACTTCTTTTTGTTTTCTTTCCTCTTAATTGTGTTTTTTTAAAGTTCCTCTTAATTATGTTAACAACTTTAATTTAAATATAAATTTAATTTTTGAGATGAAAATTTGATTAAATATAATTTTCTCTCTTTCATAAATAAAATTGTAGTTTATTTTAATTAGCTTACAAATATTGAATGTCTACCAACTGTTTGAAAAATTTACAGAGTGAAGGTTCATTGTTTCACCTATATATAATAATAATAATAAATGAGCATGATGGAGTATATGGCCCGGGAACCCCCGGCCCACAGACTCCTACTACTCCAATGAAGGCCCAACAGGCCCAGAAAGCACAACAGGCCCAAATCACAGCGCCCAAAGTACCAAGCAGCCCACAATGCGCACCAGGGGGTGCCTTCGGCCCCCTGGCCGAAGGCTCTAACTCTCACAGGAGGGCCAAGACAGGAAAACAAAGTTACTAGGAAAAACGGCGAAAATCAGTAGCCCTCAACACCTAGAGCCCTCGGCACTAAGGGGGTCCCCGGTACTCAGAGCCCTCGGCTAGTCATCTACTGTCGAGGGCGCCTTTTCCGACATAATATCCGCTCCACATGCGTATGGATCACCGTACCCTGTACAACGTCCCATCCAACAGCCGCATTAAATGCGGCTACATGCGGTTGCCAGCGCCAACCAGTTGATGTGACCCCTCGGCCAATGAACGCTTGACACGTGTCCCTGTCCGACATTTATTGCTACTATAAATAGCACCCCATTTCCCCTTTTGTAACCAAGTCACAAGACATACAACACGCTGCATACTTTCTAATATACTTTCTCTCTCTATACTCACTTGCTCTGACTTCTCTCTAGTTATTCCCCGTAATAACCCCTCGGATAAGCTACCCCCGGGTACACTATCCATCATTTGAGCACTGGGCTCGGAAGCAGAGTGCTCGTCCACCACCACCACAGGGGAGCCTTCTTCCCGGCATCCCCCTTCTTCTGCCTCTTCCCCTCGGGGATTGGGGCCTTGCCGGCAGCTTTCCTCTTTGCGGCCTCCTCCGAGGGCTCACTGCCCTTCTTCAACTCCCCGAGGGGCTTCTTCTTGGTGGGCTCCTTCTGGCCCGGGGCCTTGACCTTTTGTTTTTTGAGGGCGGCGAAGGCATTGAGATCCATGTTGATACCTGAAAAAGATAAGGGCGGTTAAGGCCGGAGGAGAAAAGATACAACAACAAAATATACCTACGCCTAAATATGCATAAATCTAAGGACCAGATGCTCTCAGCCACTACCTCCGGAGGCTCCCTCAAATGCCGGGAACTTTTCATCTGTTTCCCCCAGGAAGTGATACCGCCGGAACCCAAGGGTGTAGAGGTCCTCCTCTTGAGTGCACTCCTTGATGGCTATGTTCTTATCTCGGCCCTCCGGGATCTTTGCTAGGATCCTGCCATCTTTCTCGAGGGCGGCACTCCTCCTCTTTTCATGGCGCCTGAACCGGTCACGCAGTTCCCTCGGGAAGGGGCTCTCAGCTAGCTTTATGAAGCACCACCGGTCCTTCCACCCCTTGTTTGAGGAGGGCGCCTCAGTAAACAGTTTAAACAAAGCCACCTGCTGCAAATTCGTGAAGCCCTCGGCGTTCGCATGCCCCCCGGCACAAGTTGAAGCTTTGAAAGAACAGGTCCACGCTAGGCGTTACCCCCCGGGATTTGCAGAGATGGAGGAAGCCCGTGATATATGAGTGGCTGTTCGGGGTCAGTTGGCAGGGGACCAAACCCACGAACCGGAGGTATTCCCGAAGGAAGGGGTGTAGTGGGAACCGGAGCCCCATCGATACGGACAAGACGTGCACCGCAATACAGCCCTCGGGAGCCCG
The DNA here is from genome assembly GCA_945859875.1 of Cuscuta europaea. Classification (NCBI taxonomy): domain Eukaryota; kingdom Viridiplantae; phylum Streptophyta; class Magnoliopsida; order Solanales; family Convolvulaceae; genus Cuscuta; species Cuscuta europaea. The sequence goes on along the minus strand of CAMAPE010000060.1, from coordinate 12,984,662 downwards.
GGAGAGGACGTCATCGGGACCCGGTGCCACCACAACGGCCGAGGGGCCCACATGTAGTTGGGTGACATAGAGATCTTCCCTGTCAGCTTTCGACCTTATCTCTAAGGCGGCGGTATTCAAGTAGGAATACCCCTCGGGCATATCGAGGGGCTTCCCTTGGTCTGCGACGCTGCCCTTCTTCTTGGGAGCAGCAACCTTCGCCTTCTTTTTCCCGGGGGCCACCCGGATGGGAACCGCATTCAACGGCCGAGAGGTGCTGGCCTCACCAGTGCCCCGAGGGGGGAGAACAGCGACGGTGACCCTCGCCCCCTCTTTCTGCGCCTCTTCCTCAGCTACTTGCCAGGCGAGGGCCAGCTCTTCGTCTTCACACTCTTGTTCGAAGCCCTCGGCTTCCGCCTCAGCAACGAGGGCTTTCTGCAACTCCATTGCGACGACAGCGTCTTGTCCTGCTGAGGGCTGTTCGCTTGTGGACTCCACGTCCGAGATGATTTCCTCTTCCATCGAGGGCGCCCCCGAGATGTTTGAGAATCGCTTTGCGAAGACATCGTCCGTGCTAGTTCGAGGGCTCAAATATGCTAAGTGCTCTAAGCTAGGATTCCTAAGTGTAAGTCCTAAGGCCGCTAAGTACAGCTAGGTGACAAGGGTGGAGGGCAAGTAAGGAACTGACCTTGTAACGGGAGTTAGATCGAAGGCGGCTGTTTCTCTCTCTAGGAATTTGGGCAGAGCTTCGCTACAATGATATCGCACAATGGGAAGTGAAGCCGGCCATGGGGTATTTATAGGCGCTGGGATCCGGGCTTGGGCCTGGAAACCGGGCCTCCGGTTGGACTGCCATCATTACAAACCGTGGTTTCGCCCAATCGGTGACGCCCGCCCATGGGCAGCCAACGAGCACACACCACGTGGCAACCCCCCCAACGGCTATATTCTGACGTTAGATATTCCAACGGCTATATTTCCAACGGCTATATTCTGGGAGCTCCCGGCTACACTTGACAGATCACTCCTACATCAACCAAGAAACTAGCCCCCGAGCTTTTTACTTCACTCCACTTCATCAAGAAGAGCCTCCGGGTACACTTACCCAGAGACACTCCCGGTTTGTGCCCCACACACTACATAACAAATGCCTTCGGGCTCACTCCTTCAGAAGCCCACGGCCTCATAACATGCCCACCCCTCGGGGATCCCCCTCAGCACTTTGAGGGTTGGGTAGCCCCCGGGGAATACACATCATTAACAGGTAGTCTACGGCGCACAGGTAACGTGAGCCCTCGGGTACCCTCCTCACCAACTGAACAACAAACAGGGGACACCCCGGTGACACTTCAACTGCTACTCACGTTCATGACGCCCTCGATCTCCAGATTGAAGGACTCCCCTCCGGCACCTCCCAGGATATCGACAGCAAGCCTCCGGCTAATCAACACATGAGCCCTCAGGACAAGGATAGCCTTCGGCGTCAGCATTGTACTCCATTTCAGACCAGGGCTTCACGTTTTCGATTCATCATTGGGGGAATTCGGTGCACTCTTTTTCCCTCATTAGGATTTTTTCCCACAGGGTTTTTCCTAATGAGGTTTTTAACGAGGCATCCCCCCAAAATGAAACGAAAATCGTTAGCTTTCGGCCCAAATCAGCAGCATGACTACTCTACTCCTTTTCACCACTTTGCAAGTGCCTCAAGGAGTGGGGGACTGGAGAACCCCCTCGGGAGAAATCACAAAAATCACAAACATGACCCCTCAAGTCCCGACATGTGGGTAACTGAGGGACTGCCCTCGGCAGAATAAACAAACAGCAAACAACCCACAACACCACAAACTACAACGGAACAACGGCAGAGGACAAACACAACTACTCCTTTTCCCTCAAGTACCTTTCGGCAAAAGGAGTGAGGGACTCCTGATAGAGTATATGGCCCCGGAACCCCCGGCCCACAGACTCCTACTACTCCAATGAAGGCCCAACAGGCCCAGAAAGCACAACAGGCCCAAATCACAGCGCCCAAAGTACCAAGCAGCCCACAATGCGCACCAGGGGGTGCCTTCGGCCCCCTGGCCGAAGGCTCTAACTCTCACAGGAGGGCCAAGACAGGAAAACAAAGTTACTGGGAAAAACGGCGAAAATCAGTAGCCCTCGACACCTAGAGCCCTCGGCACTAAGGGGGTCCCCGGTACTCAGAGCCCTCGGCTAGTCATCTACTGCCGAGGGCGCCTTTTCCGACATAATATCCGCTCCGCATGCGTATGGATCACCGTACCCTGTACAACGTCCCATCCAACAGCCGAATTAAATGCGGCCACATGCGGTTGCCAGCGCCAACCAGTTGAGGTGACCCCTCGGCCAATGAACGCTTGACACGTGTCCCTGTCCGGCATTTATTGCTACTATAAATAGCACCCCATTTCCCCTTTTGTAACCAAGTCACAAGGCATACAACACGCTGCATACTTTCTAATATACTTTCTCTCTCTATACTCACTTGCTCTGACTTCTCTCTAGTTATTCCCCGTAATAACCCCTCGGATAAGCTACCCCCCGGGTACACTATCCATCAGAGCATACTAGAGATTTTAAATGAGCTTTTAAATTTTTCGATGCTCATTTCGTAAGTTATCTATGGTCATTTGATATTGGTCTAACAATGAGCATTATTGTACTTTTAGTGAGCATCTGACATATTTTATTGATTATTAGGAGATTGGGAGGCTAACAATGAACATCACGATCTCTGCTTCATATCTTCTAATTCAATTTTTTTCTTATTTTTTCTTTTATAAAAACTTATTAAATTACATCTATAATACACTCCTATGAATTTCAATATATATGTGAATTTAATGTAGTATGATATTTTTGAAATATGCATTGAAATTACACTTTAAAATGAGCACAACATCATTACCAAATGAGCATACATAACTTACAAAATGTTCATTGATATGAAAATTGTAAGGTTTGTTAGTTTGACATAACGACAATTTTATTGAGCATCAAACCTCCTTTATTGAGATGAAAATCACGGTTTCTGTTAAATGAGTATTAAGGAGCTTTTAATGTGCATCAGGCCTATTGTGAGCATTAAAACACTTTTAATGAGCATCTGACTAATTCTGTTGAGTATTAGGGACCTAAGTACCTATCAATGAGCATTGTAATCTCAGCTTCATATCCTTTAATTCACTTTTTTTCTTTTATAAAAACTTATTAAATAATATATATAATCAAGTTCTATGAACTTCGACCAATAAGCGAATCTAATGTCATATGCAACTTTTAAAATTTGCATGGATAAGCCATTTTTAAAATGAGCATAATATGAGTACTAATTGAGAATACGTAACTTTCAAAATGAGTATTTATATGGAAATCATAAGTTTTTTAATTGAACTTCAAGACATCTTTATTGAGCATCAAACGTCCTTTATTGAGAAATGAAAACATGCAATTGAGTATCATGGTCTGTGCTCCTATATCTATAATCAACTCCTACATGAATCTAATTTAATTAATATGGTACTTTTGAAATATGCATTGATATAACATTTTAAAATTAGCATAACACCAGTACAAAATGAGCATACATTACTTACCAAATGCGCAATGATATGAAAATCATAAGATTTGTTAGTTGAGCATCAAGATATTTTCATTGAACATCAAACCTCCTCTATTGAGTATCAGAAACATGCAATTGAGTATCATGATCTTTTGTTCCCGTGTATATAATGTAACTCTTATGCGAATCTAATATGATACTTTTGAAATATGAATTAATATGACATTTTAAAATGAGCATAAAATCAGTACCATATAAACATACATAACTTACAAAATGAGCATCGAAAAATTTAAAAGCTCATTTGAATTCTCTAATGTGTTCAAATGTTCACCTGTGCACATATAATGACAAATATAGTAATTTATATTAAAATAATTTATAGTCTTTCGTTCTCAAATTACAAATAAAATCGAGTTCTTTTTATAATGTTTTGCGCATGCATATTTATTTCACACTATACCCATTTCAGTATAATACAAAACTCATGTTAGTAATTAACACACAATATTTAATAAGCTAATAAATATTCATCTTAAATTAAAAATAGAAAAATAAAATATTAACACCTAAAATATTTTATTATACATAAATAAAAAAACTTAAATTGGAAGTTTTATTGGAGAAAGAAAAAAAATTAAGAGAAAAATACGGATACATGACCAAAACAAGTTGAGTTTCCCGTAATATGACTAAAAAAGTGTATTGATGGGTATATGACTACCAAACACTCCACACGGGTACATAAATGAATGCCTCCTATTTTTTTAGGCTAAGTGGTTGTGTAGTTAAGCTTTGAATTTATAGACCAGCCGTCTATAGTCACGTAGTTTTTGGGAAAAAAGTATTTGAACGTAGATTGAGAAATGCATGGTCTTTTAGTCATATGAGTAGTAGTTTTCTCAAAAATAAACTAGGACATTGAATATAATTGAATATAACATTAAAGTAGAAGCTAACCCTATTTTCAAAGCTTTTCCTCCTGTCGGAATGGGAGAATCCGACTCCCGTAAAATGGTAACCTAAAGTGAAGTCCCGTATTTTGGCTTGTCAGTCCCAAAACTCCCATAAATTGGGTTACCCACCGGTAACGCCTAGGTCAATCCGCCGCCGCCGGTTCCTCACCACACTTGCGCAGGGAGCCGTGTGAAGCGAGGGTCCTTCTCCGAGCTTCGTTCTCGAAGCGTCGGTATTCTAATTTGGGATTGTGGTTTTCATTTTTTGAGTCGGTTCGGACGGTTGCTGAGGGCTAGGATTGGGAAGGCAGCTAGTTAGGAAGGGGAGGCTCGTCGGACTGCTTCACTGTGGGAGTAGGGACGGCCCAGAGGGTGGGTAATTTGATAGGAAAATTTATAAAATACGATGATAATCAGAGTAGTGACAAGTGGGAGGCCTGTATGAGAATACAAGTGTGTATGAATGTGGAGAAAGCACTGAGAAGAGGTACTAATCTGAAGAAGGATGGCAAAAGTTTCTGGGCAGATTTTAAATATGAGAAGTTGCCAAACTTCTGTTTTATTTGTGGATTAATCGGACACTCAGATAAATTCTGTCACTTGAACTACGAAGAAGATTTAGTGTTGGAGAAAAAGTATGGAGTTCATCTTAGAGCAGGCAGCGGAGGGAAGACGAGTCCTACAGGAGGAAACCAATGGTTACTGGAGGGTTCATCGAGCTCTGGCAGGGACCACATGTATGGGGAGGGGATTAAATCAGAGGACAGGTTGAGAAACGGGAGGAAAGATTTGGAGGCAGATTCAAAATAGAGTATAACAAAGGGAGTAAGAGAAGAGGATAAGGAAGAAGCAACAGGAGAACAGAAGCGTAGGAGGCTATGGGAGACTCAGGGAGATGAACTGCAAGGGAAAGAAAGTATGGCACTGGATGAGACAAAAAACGGGGAGGAGGCGGGCTTCGAGCAGTAAGCCCGCCTAAGAGAAGTCAGAATCAGAAGGAAGGATTCTTGATGAGGATGCAGAGCACGCAGATCAAGAGACAGGCTATTATTTTTTATTTTAGTTTTTATTACTTCTCAGAACTCTCAGTATGTTGTTTATTTGGTTTATTTGGTTTAGCTGTCGTTTTTTATGATTGTAAGACAATGAATTTGGATGTGGGTGACATCGGAATTGGGGTAACCGTTTTTGGCTCATTTGTGTCCACTAATGGATCAACGAGTTATATTGCTTCTGATGAGGTGATTAACTCTGAGTCGGGTTCGCGGGACAGCGATTGTCACGATTCTATTTGTCAGATTACCCATCATCTAAATGTTGAGATTTCAATTTAAGCCAGATTCTTCAAAAAAAAAAAACATTAAAGTAGAAGGTTGCTAAAAAAGAAAAAAAGAAAAAAGGAGAACAAACAATAAAAAAAACAAAAAAACGAAGGAGAATAACAAAAAGAAAAGAAATCAGAAACGTATGAACAATTTACAATTCAATACTTCAACAGCATCGATCAGCCTACTTAAGATCAGCGCATGAGGAATGGATCCCCCTTATAAAGATAAGATTAAATTTTGTTTTTCCATTTTTTTCTCCAGGTGCGACTCGCGCAGCAGGCGAGCAGGTGGCTCGCGCAACAGGCTATTTCACGATTTTCGGACGACATTCATGTTCGCAGGTCGCCCGCGCACACGAGTCACAATTTTTCTTCTCCGATTTCGGGATTTGATCGCCAACCTCCTGTGCGCGAAGAGAGCATTTGCACCTAAAAATCTTAACTGCTTCAAATGGGGTTCCCGTTATAAGGGGGTGAAAATCCCATGAGTTTTCCGGTGTGGGATAAAACACATAAGAAACTCATCATTTTCCTAATTTTCTCCATTTCAACGAGTGAACTTCGAGAATCTATTTCTCATTCACCCGTTATCCGTTTTGAGTGTACCACATATCGAATTGTAGCCCTTAGCAAGGACATTCTGAAACCACTTTGACCCGACCCAAATCAGAAGTGGACCCCACTCAAAAATTGCCCCAAAATGACAATTTAATGCAATTTCTTAACACATTTTCCAACAACTCATCCATACTGACATGCTTCTTATAAGCTACACGTACATATAGTTCGAATCAATTTTACAAACATGCAAAAAGATAGATTTAAAGTTTAAAATTTCTATATTTCTGGGATACGAGAGAGCAGAACTTGAAACGATTGTGAAATTGTAGTTTTGTTTTCCAATTATTAGCCAGAGACCAGAGTATAGATCGCACGCTGGTTTTGTGAACTTTTTCTCATGTTCCAGGTTGGTGAGGCGTAGTTGACCGTTGCCGATCGTGGATCGATTTCTGGAATTTCATATTTTGTACTCTGTATAATTATTGCCCTCTAGTCTGAAGTTAATCACAAAAGTACCTGGATGTGAAGTTAATCACAAAAGTACCTGGATGTACTGTGTTCACTGTACATCCGGGTGTACGGTATAATTTGCAAAATAGATGTTGGAAGAAGAAGACCTGATCTCCATGATTAGAAAGCAACGGTGGTGATTGCTCAAAGAAGAAACATGGTCTCTATCCTGTGTTGTCCTGGAGTCAACCTTGCCAGAGTCGTCTCTTATGTAAGGCTGGAGAGGTTTGGGCCTTAGGGCCCACA